>JALIRH010000050.1:0-1325552 GCA_023055505.1 Callipepla californica brunnescens | reverse complement strand
TAGCCATCTTAGGAGATGCTTGCCTGGCACACTAGCATGGGGGCAGCGATGGCCAATGAACACTCTTTTGTTTGGTACTCATCTCTGGGGAGATAACCATCTCAGGAGACGCTTGCAGCACGGGATTTGTCACATAGACTGGAGGAATCTGGAAGATAAAACAGGGGTCTTGCAGCCACGAAGATGGAGCGATTTTCTCTGCGAGGGAATTTCTCGAAGCTGGAGTTTTCTCTTCGGAGGGACTACCCGAGCTGATCTCACTGCTGCCTGAAGAGGCCTTCTCTTAGGAGAGACCTCACGAGCTGATCACTGTTGCTGCCCCTCTCGGGGTTGACTCCCTCGCTGCTTCTCCGGTGCTGGCTGCTGCTGTTCCTGGGCTGACCCAGTGCCGCTTCTCCAGGACAACTGCTTGCTGCTCAGGCTGCCCGTCGCTGCTGCTGCTCTCCCCGCTTCTGCCATTCCCTGCTCTTCTGCCTCGGACCGTCGGAGCCGTTTGCAACCGGACCGCCCCTAGGATCCTGGCTGGTGACTTTCCCTGCGTTGTACAAACCCTTGCTTCTTTCCTATCTTTCCTATCGCTCGCCTTCCCTTCCCTTCCCCAACACCCTTAACAGTGTCCGCCTCCCCCTTCCCCATGTCCCTAGTCAATATTGGTAATAAACTGGTCGGACTAACATTTGAACCGTTGCTTCTTAATCTCACGCTGGGTATACACATAATCTTAAAGAACCTCGTCTCCCTCCTCTATATTGGAGCGTGACAACCCTGCCAAGAGTAGGCAGGGCAGGGCTGCGTACAGAGCCAGGGTGAGAACACAGCAGTCAAGAAAAGAGGCATAAGGCACCCTGACTGTAACCTGAGAAAAGTATTTTCTCTGCAGTACTCAGAAGTTAACAGACTAGGGCTATTGATTTACATTCATTTTAGCACTCACTTTGGCCCTGGTTTTTAACTGTCTGTCAGCTTCCACAAAGAGCTGCAATTCTAAAGAGAATATAGTCCTGCTTCACCTTTGTGTCTGAGATGCAAGGTGTCACATGTAAGCAGATAGAGGAATTAGTCTTTAAACATCTGGATTTTTGTCACTTATTTAAGGAAGCAACAGTGGTTTTCCAATTAAATGTACACTACTAGTCTGGGTTTTTCATGAGCTATGGTAAATATTTTTTACATCTCCTACTGGTTCTGTTCATGGTTTCTGGTTTGTTTGGTTTTTTACCCTGTCAGCAAATATAAGCTCACTCCTCAGTGCTTAATTTGGTCAGAAAACAGACAGCACATTACTATGGGGCCTAAACCTAAAATAACATAGCAAGCTCCCCAGAACAATCTGGGAATTCATGACCAACAACAGGCAAGCAGTATCACAGAATCGTAGAGGTTGGAAGGGACCTCTAGAGATAACCTAGTCCAAGCCCCCCCTGCCAAAGCAGCTGCACAGGTAGGCATCCACGTGGGTCTTGAACATCTCCAGAGAAGGAGACTCCACCACCTCTCTGGACAACCTTTTCTAGTGCTCCATTACCCTTACTGTGAAGAAGTTCCTATGTGTATTTGTGCAGAACTTCCTATGCTTCAGTTCATAGCAATTTCCCCTTATCCTATTGCCACACACTACTGAGAGTCCAGCCTCATCTCTTTGCCTCCTGTTTCATTTACAGATGTGGATCAGATCCCCGAGTCTTCTTATTTCAAGGCTAAACAGACCCAGGTCTCTCAGCCTTTCCTCAGAAGAGAGGTGCTCCAGGCCCTCTATCATCTTTGCAGCCCTCCACTGGACTCTTTTCAGGAGGTCCCCATCTTTTTCGTACCAGAGAGTCCAGTATCTGTACAATATCATGCTTACAGCTGGATCTCATCTAATCTATACAGAGCTCACACAAAGTTTGAATCCACCTGGTAAATACTATGCTAGCAAAACTTGAGTGACTCAGGATGCGACTGAACGATGTAGCCAACTCATCTTTAAGGTAGCTTGTACTAGATCAAAAGTGCCGCAGCCATGTGACACAAATTGCTGCTGCCCTACTGTGTCAGCTCTGAGAGTACAAAGCCACTTTGCCATCCTGTCCAAAACACTTGAGCACATGCTGGAAGGCTTTATACTAGGTCAAAAGATTTTTGCTTTCCCGTAGCCAGCACAAATCAAATATAAAAGAATAGAAATAACACAGACTGTTTCACATCCCTGGCTAATCCGATAAAACAATTTTATGCTCATTTCTGTACTGAGCCAAACTTCTGACACAGGACCAACCACCAGTGCCCCATTAACTATTTGAGAATGCAGAACTCTGCCTCATTCTGAGGGTGAGATTTTCAGAGAAGATTGATGTTCTCCTAGTTCTGCAACAGGTGAAGTTAGTCAAAGATCCGCTACTAGAATTACTGCAGGTAACTTTCAAAAAGTCCCACGCTACACTACCGGTTGCGTTTACTATTTTTTCTTTTGTGCCTCATCTAATTAATACAAAGCATCCCCTGAACAGAAGTTTTAAAATGTGTTCTGACTCATTTTTCCACCTCTGATCTCCATTTAATAAGTGCGCCATCACAGTTTGTAAAGGCTCATTCTGTTTCTGTTGTTTTGTTTTCTGTATTTATATTCCTTTTCTCACATATGTGATCTCTTGACACACATAGTAGTTACTCTAAGCATTTGCTCTGAGGAAAAAATGTAATGATGAACTTCAGTTTCTTCACATAAATTGAGGCTAGTTTAGCTTAGTTTTCTTTAATCACTTATGGGAATCTCTTCCACTATTTTTCAGAATTCCAGTTGTTATTCAATAGGAAGTGATGAGTTCAGCAGTGTCTGACAACAACAAGGCCTACCACACAAGAAACAAGTGCAAAGGATTGTTGTTTTTAGAACATTTTTTAGAAGACAAAATAAAATTCCCCCTTCCACTTTCAGCTCTTCTAAACTTCTTACCTAACATCAAGAAATAAACCATTACCAGGGAACAAGCAAGATCTTAAGTCTTTTGTCTTTGGCCCTAGTTTCTGAATAGGAATAAAACACCTTAAGTAAAATACAATACTAGGGATGTTTTCAGTGTGTATAAGGATATTTATCTTTAAATAGTATCCTTGTCTAGAATAGAGATAAGAAGGTATATACATCAGCTAAAAGTAACTGGATAATCTTCTTAGTTTATTAAGTTACTAAAGATTACCCATTAGCATCTCTACATCAGCATTTTAGATCTTTTCATGAGAGCAACACAGAGCACATAGCCTGAAAACTTCATTTCCAGTGCTTTGATTTATGTTACAGAATTGCCGCTGAGCACGTGAACTTGATTCCTTTCAGGAGAAGTTTAACAATGAGACGTAAACCAAGAAATAAAACCTCTGTGCTCCATCTGCTAATAGAAATTCAGTCACTGGGACTAAGAAACCAAACCTAACATGAAATGAATAGAGTGGACACCAAGAGAAGAGCACTAACGCTTCTAACACCTTTCCTGTGATACACTACATTATAGAGAAAGCACAGCTTCAGGAAAATACAAGTCTCATCCAAAGCAGAGAGTCAGCTTAGTGAGCTAAACTGAATACATAAAAGCTAACGAAATAGAAGTATAATTTCTATAATTTCCTTTAACTCTCACAGTCCTCTCAACCTCATCAAGATTTACAGCCATTCTACTCACAAAGAAGCAAAACTGCTACAGACACATTCTTGGTAACGCCAGGCAAAACACTTACAACCAGACCAATAGTGACGCAAAGAAAGAAGATAAGATTTGAACTTACCCAAATAGTGAAGTAGCTCTCTAGCTACACAGCACTCCTCCTCAAAAAGCAACCCAGGGCCAAACAGCATTCCCTTTTTGTGTCTGACCCTTATGTTATGAGCCCAGGGAGGTTCCACCTTGGGTCCACTCCTTCTGGTCACCTGGGGAGCACAGGTGCAAACAGTTTGCCTGTGTTCCCTGGGCCAGTCACAATCCTTCAGCAGGTGCTCAATCACCTGCTCAAGCCAGGACCTAACAGTTCACCCACAACATCCCTATGTGATAGAGCACTGCTTTTATACAAGACCTAAAAAATGAAAGTGCTACCAAAACAGGTAGAACATTATTTCAGTCAGGAAGAAACAATACAATCATTCTTAATAAAAATGATGTCTCACTGGACTGTATGTGGTTATAACACAGAATCTGTTGCTAGAACATCTGCTAAAAGGAGTCTTGAAGACATTTTCTTTAAAGACAAATTAATTATACAATCAGTAGTAGGAGTTTAGTTAGTTAGCTAATAATAGTGCATATTCCAGGGAACAATTTATTTCTGTGGAGGCTAGAATACTTCACTGTGGACTGAAACACAGTGGATTTTGTTTCTTTTTGTACTGAAGCACAGGTTAGAGAGTGGCTTACCTTTTTTCATAGCTTAACTGAAGTCAGAGATAGGATGGTGGAACTGATTGAGAAATAAGCATTAAGACTTAAAAACAATATAGTTTTTTTATCCTCTCATACATTATTTCATTTCCTAAACCATAATCTTCTAGCTTCTGAGTTGATTATATAGACAAATTACAATAAGCTAGACACATGAAATGTTTTTAAATTTCAACAGGGCAGCTAAATACCCTTTTAACTGAAAAGTGTACTATGGCTTTCTTTAAAGACTCATTGGCTTCACAGCATATATCTAATAAGCTATCTAAAACTATATCAGTGAAAAGAGCTCATCGTGATATGTTTTATTTTATCTGTGAAGGATTCTTTAAAAGCTCTGATCAGTATCTCAGTACTATCCATGAACTAAAAGAGACATTGATATCAGTAAAGTATTCAGTTGAAATATTAGAGAGAAAAAGACTTGTTTGGGTTTTTGGGTTTCTCAAGGAGATGACAGCTGCTTGAAGAAGTAAAAACAAAACATCATTTAAGTCCAGATAGAATGGAGTGGCATAAATAAATATATAGAAAAATAAAAACTCTTTTAAGCCTGGTTTCTACAACAGACAAGTGCACTTCTCTCTTCTTAACAGAGTCACTAGTCAAAGGAAGGAACTAGCTCATAATCATCATGAACTTACCACTTGTAAGAACAAACAACCCTTACTGAGGGGAGTAGATACTTTGCATTTGATGCTGCCCTCATACCAGTATTCTTCCAACTATAGCAGGCAGCTATCTCCTACAAACTGGCATTGAGAATTTCAATTTTCAGTTAGTGGGAGTATGCAAGAAAAACTATATATTTCTCATCAAACATTGAAGGTAATTTATGATCCCCAGATAAGAGAGGATTTTCTTCAACCCTTCCAGAAAAATTCCATATCTGTTGAAACAACTAGATAAGAATCACCTAACTCCTAGCCATCTTGCACAGACCATTCACTATGAAAAAACCACAGACCACTGTTAAAGAGAAATGTCCCTCCTAATAGGTTAATCATATATGTGTTGGAACATACATGAAGGCCTGCTGTGATTTTTTTCAGACTCAACAGTAGACATTAAGTTTGAATGTGAACAATTAATCTGAAGTATCCAAATTCATTCTATTTCTTGTTGTTGATCAAGTATCTACTGCTTTTGAGAGTCTTATTTATTTGTTGTTGAGAATGTTGATGGTAGGCAAATCAAGTACCCAAGGTCATGAGAGTGCCCTTTTTACTGACATCCATTCGTTACGAGAAACTGCTTAAAGGGTTAAGCTGAGTTTGTGCGGATCATCAGCGACATCCAGTGGCTTTTTCAGTGATCACAGGTGTGTGATGCCAATCCTGAATACCATTGTAGTAGAGAGATGCAAACTGAAGAGGACGTTAACAAGCTGCCTACCTTTCTAGACACGTTGATCTCTCACTCTGTAAATATATATATATATATAATTAATTAAGCGTATATTGCAACACTGTTACACTTAGCTGCATAATTTTCTTGTGTGGAGCCCAATTCTTCCAAGCGCACCTGTCTATCACCTCAACAGAAGGACAAAAAAGGAAAAAAAAAACAAAAAATCTTTAGAACAGTGTCTGTGAACACAGTGTCCTAAACAGTCTAAACTAAACACCAGCACTGAAGCAGAAAGTATGGATAGTTTCTCTTTTGTTACTTCATAAGATTTTATTCAGTCAGAACTACTTCTTTGGGTCATAAACAATGAGACCTCATTCCAGTTTTAGACTTAAAATTAATATCTATTACAACGGGATCCATGTTTTTTACTTATTTTTTTTAGTCTTAGATAACAACAGTTGCACTGCCGTTTATATCTGTCCTTCTCAATTTCTGTTTCAGCCTCAGTCTACATGTACTGCCCCATCTTTGTTTCCCCAGGTGTGACATTTGTCCTCACACAGTGTGAGGTTTCCACTTGCAAGCGGTCTTCTCTACATTCAATCAACCAAGTATCCTTCACGACTTTTATTAAATCATACCTTCTAGGATTTTTAATCACCTTTGCTGCTTTCCTTTGGACACATTCTAATATTTTTATATCCTTCTTATATTATGGAACTGAACGCTGCACTCAATACCGAGGCATTAGTTTTGTCACAAGCTTCAGATTAGGAATCTTCTTGTCTAATCAGTGGCCTGAACAGCTACGACCAAAATAGTGCACTGCATTTTATTCTCAAAGTGAAATAGAAAACTTCTCCATTGCAACTAACCTCTGAATTAAAACTGCATTTTGTTGCCTCTTCAATACCTGAACAAGCAAACCAAACAAGCAATAGAAGCACCTTTATATTATAAATATTTCCCTAGTAATTTCTCTAAATAATCATGACGAAATTTCTAAGCATCAATCCAATGTTCAGTAGCATAAAAAATGAAAAAAAAAAAAAAAAGAAAAAAAAAAGAAGTAATGACATAGAAAATACTCTTCAATCGATAATAATTATTTGAATCTTATTGGGGTTTAGTTACATAAGGCCATGTATCTAACCAAGATACTTTGTAATAAAGACCAGATGCCAAAATATTCATCTGGCCAGCAGCCAATGAAATACAAAGTATTAGTATCATTTTAATGCGTAAACATACTAGATCATAAAACAATGTGTTCCTATTAAAGCCATGAAATATTTTTTCTTTTCATGTAAAAACTACCCCAAGCCCTGGGCTCTACAACTGAACTTAAAAGGCATGTCATAAGCAGAAATACAGGGTAACAAATGGAATTGTATTATACTGATCAGCTGAATATTGATTCCTGTGACATGACTATTGATCCTAATTAATTATCACATGCTGTCTGGCAACGCCAAAAATGAGTTTGTACCCTTGCTCACTACACACATTCAACACACACAGATTCAAACTATTAAAAAACACTATGATGCTGATAATTCTTCATCAACATTACAGTGTATATCTTACAAATATAACAAAAAATAGGAAAATAATTAAATGTCTACAGTAAACTGCAAGACTGGAATATCTACTAATATAGCCAAAACATAGAATGATAGAAAATAATTCTGCATTTCTGTCAGTGTATGATAATTTTATTTAACATACAGACGTAAAGTATTATTTTTATTAGCAATGACTATCCAGATAAAAGTAGCACTGAAAAATCTAAACTGTTAAGGGTGACAGTAAAAACATTAACAAAGCTTTTAAAATATTAAACAGGACTACTTTGAACCTTAGGTCTAGATATTGAATAAGACATATAAATTCATCTGTCTGGCAGAATAGTGTGAAGGAAAGGAATACATGTAGATCATTAAAATGAGGCATACATTTTTAAACATTTGCTGTTGGGCATTTGTATTGTATCTTTCAACTTCTTCTAAATATTTGCTCCAAATTGTTTCTAAAAACTAAACACCATCACCAGTTCTGAATGAGAAAAAAAACAATTTTTTTTTTATAATGTAAAATAGATGGCACAACTTCAAATCACAACTGGAAACACTCTCAAAGATTTCCAAGGGATAAAACAGCATCAGACAAGAGAACCTCAGGGATAGTTTACAAAGATGTCTGTTCTTCAATCGTTCTTTAACTTGAGTAAAGTAAAATTTTGTGACTTCAACCAAATGTAAAATGCCTCTCATCTCAACAAAAGCAAGGCAAAATTCCCTTTTGTATTCATTTTTTAATTTTCTTTTTCTTTTTTGAACACTAAGATTTTTTTTTTAATTTATTTATTTTACTGTAAGAAAAGCAGTTCAAAATATGCACATAGATGAAATTCTCTGTAAGAATGCAAAATTAGCCATAAAACCAGCTTCTTTAAGTGGAAATGAAGTTAATGTAATTACTGTCGTCTACACTCTCCATGGCAATTGTCAAAATCTACTACAAACTTTCCAAAAGTATTTTGAAAATAAAATAAAAAAATGCTCTTATTTATTTATTCATTCGTATTCCAGAAAAAATATAAATTATTTTGCTATTGCCAATGATGTATGTACCCAAGTTGTAAAATCACAGAATTTCTGTTTGTCCTTTAGTATGATCTTTTACATAACACTTTATCCATGTTGCACAGATTCTTTCATCTGTTGTAAATATTCATACTCACTAAAATCCAGACTGTTTCTTTCTTATTGAGTTCATTAAAGTTACACCATACAAGCAACCCTCTTTGCGATGAAAAGTGAAATGTCACTCTCTGGGCTTGATTTACCGTATTTATCTAGTTTCATGTCACCAGATTCTATCTATAATGTCCTTTGTGAAAACAGGGGGCAGAGTCTTCTGCCAAGAAAAGGAAAAACAATCTCTAATTTGTATCCTATGCCTGACCCTTCTTCTGAGACATGCATTCATCTTCATTTATAGTCTATTTTACTATACTGTAGTTTGACATCTTAGTGTCTGAGGCCACAGCACAGTTTACTGTAATGCCAAAGTGGAAGTGAAAGAGGAGAAAGTATCATTTTATCACCAGGTGAAAAGATGAGCAGAATGCAGTTTGACGGAGTGCTTAATATGTGTGCTGCAGAATATTGTTAAAATGGCAGTTCTGTTTCTTAATATAATGATTTTCTTGTACATACTCTCTACGTTTCAAAGGCAGGCCTCAGGTTAGATTCTACCATGTTGTTCAAAAAAATGAATGGTAGCTAACTTTAAAATCAAATCCATCACCCTTTTCATATAAGAAAGGAAAGTGAATCTTAATTAATTAGTCATTAAATAAAATATCAAAAATTTTCAGAAAGATGTTAATTGGTGGGTTGCCACCTACAGCAAGGATCATGCAGTCCTGATGCTTTCGTTCATTGTTATTCTTTTGGCTCCTTTTTTTTTTTTTTTTAACCTCTTCTTCAGTTTCATTCTTTAATTTATAAGCTCCTTATCTAGCTTCCCTATTTCCTTTGTAATATTTAGGGGAGAAGGTGAAGGTTCAACCCAATTTCTTGGTGATTATTATTTCTCGATAAAAGGTATTCTTTAGTACACAATAGAATAACCCAGACAGAGCCAATTATATGTCTCACATTGAATAAGAAAATCTTCCATTTTGGTCAAGTTTTACACACTGAATGTTAATCCTATTGCTTTTTGAAAATCTAGTTAAAAATCTTTTATATATATATATAAATACAATTGGTTCACCAGCCCTACATTTCATTTGCTTCTCAATCATGGGGTGATAGAATTTTGATTTATTAGGAATCAAGTAATTAGCAGACAGAAGGTATGGAAAAGAAAGGAGTACAGATATCGATTTAGCATCTGACTCATTCACATTCATTGAAAGTTAGGTATTTGCTAACACTTCTAACACTAAAGTTTTGTTCTGGAGGACCACAGTTGTTGAAATATATCTTGATAAACAAGGTGTAATAAGAGTCACAAGCCATGGGTTGAAACAGAATCTTTCTTAAGCCAACATAAAACCCACATGAGATGAAAATTCATTTGCACTTCTCATAAATATTTTTACAAAGATTTTTGGAATTTGCTGAAGTCAAATTATACAGAAGTATGCCGCATTCATATATACAAGAAAATGCATGTTTTCATTAAAAATGCTGGACTGTATTTACATATTTCACAGCTTTCCACTACAGATACAAAGAAAAAAAAAGTAAAAAAATACAGCTTTGTGAGTTCACCTTAATATCTAAATGAAAATCATTTTATATTATTTTTACATTACAAGCAAATGGACAACATTTCTTAGAAAGATTTAATCACCCATTCTGTCTATAAATCAGAAAGCTAACTTGTAACTATGATGGATTAATTTTTCATGTATCCTATTACGCAGAAAATGAGAAATAATTCTTGATCTGTTATTCTTCTTAATGAGGAAAATCAAACACAAACTTCCAAAAGCATTAAGGCATCTGGGTGTCACTGAAATCAAAGACAGTTAAACACTCTCTTCTTTTCTGAAGATTTGTATTTACATCCATTTTGACTTATTACCGTAGGGACAGATATAATATGATGCAATTCTTCATATAAGCTACCATTTCATTTTTATTCACAGTCCTGAAGTTCTGCACTGACAGAAGAAAATGTATGACTAAAATGTGGAAAGCACAACACCGTAATTAGTATTCTCAACTGGGAAAGAAACTGATTTTAAGAGTCATTAAGATATGCAAGGTTTCTCTGTGGAAATAAGCCATCTCATCTTCACTTTCAGCAAAAAATTACTCACAATATAGTGCAGTCATTCAGAATGCACTGAGGTAATGTTGGTTCAAGATGTTCTAAGCAGACCAAAAAGAAAAAGAGACAATGTTCTAATAACTCTGAAAGGAAAAATGAAAGCGTCTCTCTCTCTGAACTGAGTTTTTTCAGTGCTAATACTCCTTGGATTCAAAAAAGGAATAAGGCATTAATACAGACGAGTTAAGGATCAGCTGATGGCCAGCGATTCTACAGCCACATCAAGCACAGCTTGTGGAAGCCTCTCCATTTGCACAACACCATAAGCAATACCTAAAATCTAAGTTTTTGAACAGATGTGCGAGGTTTTCTGCAGTAACACTCTTATTCAGGTAAACTCACTGGAAACAGCCAATAGATAGAACAGAAGCTCTTCTCAGACACATATCAGCCAGCAGAGTTAGTTTATTACATCTGGGGAAAAATGTCTCACCCTTTAATGAGCTTCGGCAAATTATTTCCAGAATAGCTGGGGAACTCTACAAAGTATTCTGAGAACACACTATCACTTCTCATAACAGATAAAGCCCAAAAGGCACTGTTTAGTCAGAGATATTAACTATTAAACATAATTTAAGAATTCATAGAGCCATCTGAAATCATAGATATAGACCTAGAATTTAAGGAAATGAGAATAGCAGAGGGAGTAAAAATATTGAACTTGTCCTAAGAGATGCTGTGCTATGAGTAATACCACACAATTCCACTGATTCTTTTCCTTTGTGAAAGAAAACAGATGTTTTAAATCTGGTGTCTTTATATGCAGGCAGACTATTATGCTCTGTAAATAGGTTTAAAATGTCCTAACATTTCTGAGGCTTTCTTATTTCTTGCTCATTTACTTCACTTCAGATTGCTTTCTTACTTTCCCCCTTTACCATTAAATTATTCAAGAACTTCTGTTTATAAAGGTCAGAGTCATAAAAATCAGGGAATGGGAGCACTAGCATGTGATTGTAGGGACCAATGAGGCAGCACGCAAAGTGGATTGTGAAGGACTCATAAAAAGTAAGGCGAGGAGGAACCATTTAGATCATCTAATATGATCTCTGGTATATGACAAGTCATTATATCTCACTTACATATCCCAGTAATAAGCTTTGAGTCAGGAAGTGAGAATGCTTCAGCTTCTGCTAAAAATGGCTATGTTGTCTCTTTGGTAACTAACAACAGGCAGGAGCCAGCCAGGCAAACTAGTTTCTAGTGCTTCCAAGAAGGGGATCCTATGCTTCATGTAATTAATTCTCTTTCTTGTTAAGCAGGATTCATGGAGGCCTACGACTTAGAGAAGACAACCCTTTCCTCAAGCTCTTTCCTGGCTCTGATAACGAAGCAATCTGACCCCACCATTGTCTTGGGACTCAGATGAAGGGGCTGCAACAAGCAGAAATAACTGAAGAAAGACTCATGAGGTTCATTACATGATTTATTGTTAATAGATCCCAGCTGAGTCAAATTAATAGCGATACTGCCTAATTAAGCCATATATTTGCCTTAAAAAAAATAATAATCATGCAACAAAACTTCCTTTTGTGTGCCAGAGACAACAGATGTGTTTGGCCAGTGCTTACCCTGATGTCCTCATTACTTTCCTTGGTAGAGTTTTGTTCTGGTCATTAATCATTTGCATCAGTGAAAATAAAAGTAAAACATAGTAAAAAGTGACTAACTTCTTATTTGAACTTATCTTGCTTCAACTTTCTGCCCCAGGTTCTTATGATTTACCTCACATGCAGAAAATTCCTTTAATATCCAGTGGTTCTGCAGGATATTCAGGCTTCCTTCCATCTTACTTCTCATAGTCTTAAATAGATGCTGCTATTCTGTACAATATTTAGACAATATTTGTGACCCTGTTTTGTACCTTCATGAAGTTTAAAAGTGAGCCCTAGGTCTGTGTGAATCAATGTATCACTGATTTCACTGCCATTGAACAGGCAAACTCTGTGCCATTCCTCTTTACCTGCACCCATGGACTCAAGGCCAAAGCAAAGCCTTTGGCCAAAGCCTGACTTGTTCAGTTTGGTTGTTTGTTCGGTAGAAACATGTACAAAAACCACAGTTGCTGTATACAGGACTGTCATCTCCCATTCTATAGATTTAATTCTCTTATCTTTTTGCCCGCATGCAAAACTTTTCTTTGGTTATAACATTTTGTTTTTCTGTCACTGGACTGGGTATGTGGTAGACCACTCTTCACCTTTTAAGCACACAGCCAATTCTGACATCCTCCACAATTCTATCAAACAAAAGTAGTTACATAATTTACTGAGGAGCCATTCAGAAACTTTGAATTCAATACCAAAAGCCTGTAGAAACTCAATAGGCAAACCCCTCTTTAATAATAGTTTTCCATTTAGGGGTGTTATTTTTTTATAAGCATATTAATGAATTTTTTATTTAGCTACATGTTTCTCATTGATATCTCACAGCATTAATCTTTTTGTCAGCATTTCAGTTACTAAATACATTAAAATTATATATTCATACATTAATACCTCATTCATACACACTAAATGCCTTAATAAAAATTCAGCTATGTGGTTACCTTCTTTTGGGGAAATTTTTAAAAGGTTTATTTGACAAGACTTATTTACTATAAAAACACATTGAATGGCATTAATTATATTCCTGAGTATTACTTGCAGTAAACAGATAGTGAACAACCCATCAAATAAAATAATTTTGCACACTGTATTTGGCCTCTGTAAAGAAAAGTCTGTAGGAATGTTTCCACCGATTCTGCGAACTTTGGATAGGCTTTTATTAAACACATCAAAATAATGTGCAAATTAATTTCAATAAGCAGTCCATCCACTGACATCTCACAAACAGGTATTGGACTAGACTTGGTAGAACAGTGTACTTGCTACAAATGATTCATGCACATTTAGAGGAAGATATATCTATAAAGAGCACTGAAATGCTGGAGTTAACGCTATTTCAAGGTCTTTCCTTTGGAATTTAAGATCATAATCACTGTTCATATTTTGTTGTCTTTTCATAGACAGCACTGCTAAAAGGAAGTGGAATGCTTCAAATGCAGGTAGGCAGATAAACAGCACACTGCTCATGGGCTGGCCACAGTTGGAGTTCTTCAGATAATACTAGATGAGAACATGAATACCTTGTTGCTAAGTTACCTTTGTTTCATTTAGTGTCGTAATTATTTGTTGCTTAAAGAAAAAGCACTGACATTTCCCCCTTAGTCCCTGCCATATGGAAGATAGCTTTTTAAGATTCTCTTAAGAGATGCACACATTTATTATATATACCTTTATGCTCTCCAAATGACAGAATCAGTGTACTGAGGGATATTCTGGATGTATCAGGAATGAAACATTTCTGCTGTACCATTCCAGAAAAAAATATCCCATTCCTGACTGTTTTCAGAAGCCAATACAAATTCTATTTTATTCTATGTTTCCCTATTTTTAATGTCAGGAAATGTGCAGGATAAAATTATCTGCCATCCACTTTAATCACTATGTAGAAATGTTCCCTTCTGGTGGGTTAACGAAACAGATGGTACGAGTGAATGGACTCATATTTCAGTTTTTAATCACAGTCAGCGCCAGAGGTCTTATTTGGGTCCATATGATTCTGGATATATTCGTCTTTAAAACAATATGGGCATAGCATAAAAGTTGAGGGCAAAACAACTACCAGCCTAAACATGTGAAGTTTAAGATGTGTAGAAACATTTTTTGAATTGTGTGGCGAGCTATTTATACCTGAAGACCTCTAAGCATTTTGAAAACTTTGAATATCACAAAGCTGCTATGAGGTACATTCGTGTAACTCAAAGATTTTATGTTAAAATCTATTCTTGAAAGAAATGCATAGGGAGGTTTAGTGACTCTTGTAAAAAGTGACCCAACTGTCATCAGTTGTGCCTGTAGTGGTGCTGGGGACAGTACCTGAATCTAGTACTGAATAACAATTTGAGACAAGATCAGAAGATAAGACATGAGACCTCTACCTTTCTAACTTTTTCCAGTCCTTCTGCTAGTTTATTTGCTTTCAGTCATGAAACTGATTTGATGCTTACTGTTAATATTCGATCCAGACAGTATGCATACATGTCCTTCAAAAGGCAGTCAAAACAAATGTGAAAGGTAACCACAGGCTAGAGTCCCAGGTATGTGGGTACAGTAGAAACTAAGAGAGTATTTTGCATATGGCAGCAGGACCCTGGGTGCCCTGGGATGAAGCGTGCTGAGGTCGTCATCATAAAACCATGATGTACTGCTTCAAGTGCTTGGTACTAAGACATGGAAGGTTGTCAAAGAGGGTGTTTCAGCCTTTCCCTTTCTGTACTATCTTTTAACTCCCAAGTACACAAATTTGCAAGCATAACATATTTTTTTCAGCCATGATTCATTGAAGTAACTCCACAGGTTCTATTTAGCCATAGCATGGAATTTATATGTGAGCATTTACAGGGGCAAGAGTCTTCTTGCTAAAACCTTATGAATAAGGATACAGGTTTTCAGACACTGGGCTGAATTTATAGCTTCAGTACTTAGAAAGACCATCTTAGATCAGGTAGCTAAACTAGACTTGCATGGATTACATTGAGTGACAGAAAACCTGGTGTTCACCTGAGTAGAAGTAACTTTTACTTGCAGACATATGGCCAGTACAGTAACTGGAATTAAAAAAAAAAAAAAAAAAACATTAAAAAATAAAGGATCAGCAATGACTTGTTGAAGTTTCTTCACTGGTGTCAGAGATAACAGTTTTTCCTTCATTCAAATGTATGATGGCATAGTTCCGAAGTTAAATGGTTGAGCAATGAATAAATAAGTGTTTGGGATAAATACAGTAAAAATGTTTACATTTATTGTCTATTCAATCAAATTAGTTGTTCTCTGTTAAATACTCCTTACACAGAAAATCAGTTTATTCATATTACTTGTTTATGTCTTTCTTTAAACAGTGTTTCACTGTTATGTGACAATAGACATAGCTTCAGTGTTTGGCAAGCAGTCAGAGATATAAGTAGTTATAGCCCTGAAAAATAAGTGTTATGCTGGTACATAAAGAACCACCAGGAAATAGTAATAAAGTAAAAAAAATGCATTTCTTGTATCATTTCCCTTACAAAGCTACTGAATCAAAGAGAAAGCCTGTTTTATTTCAGTATAATTTCACTTCTATAGATTCCCATGCCACATTTTTACATTCTCCACCTAGTTAAGGATCCACAGAGGAACATATTCACACATTCTTACTCATTTATCTTTGTCACTTTTAATTGCCACAGTGGGCATTTTCTCGCTTGTGCATAGTCCCACTCTATTCCTCTTTCTTTCCTCCTAGGAGGAGTGTGGCAGTCTTTATTCTGGGCACCCTTGGCTGTACCATCTACAGGAAGATCAAAGACAGGGTCATATCCATCTAATAACAAGAGAGGAAACAATACTGTAGGTGAACACTCTATTAGCCTCCTTCTTCATTTTATTCAGGTCAGCACTCAGGGACTTTCAGATGTCTTTGAACAAATGGATGTGAAAATGAAAGACAAGTTACAAAGAAATAAGTTTCTTTTCTTACGCAAGTTAGGCTGATAGGTTGAACCAAGCTAGTGTTATAATAGTCTTTTCCCTGGGCAGCTCAGGTAGTATCTCTTCTGAACAATCCGCACCCTTCAAAATAAAGCATGAAAATCTGTTTCCATCTTGAGACTTACAGCTATTAAAAAATGTCTGGAGGCGATAAAATGAAGACTTGTGTAGGCTACCGAGGACATTCATTATTGACAGAAAATCAGTCTTCCATGATAGCTGAACTGCTAGATCTCTACAGAGAGGACTAATTTTTCCATCATTGTAAATAGGCAAAGCTTTACAGACATTGGTGGTGCTGTATTAGCTTATGCCAGCAGAGCACTTAAAATGTTTGGTTTATTTTGGACATCTGGAAAAGAATGTTTGTGTCACTGCACTGCAAAAGCAATGGAGATTGGGGCTGCAACAGAGGGGAATTCCTGTCTTGGCTGCACAGTCCATCTTCTGCATGCAACTCCACAGCATGGCAACACAGAAAGAAAAACAGAAGCAGCAGTGGTAACTTATCTGAAGATCTTTCAGATAAGGATGCTACTTCTTTTCTCCCTATCTAATCTACTCATATGGCTTTTCGTTTCAGTTGCACAACCTAAAGACCAAAGCAACTGTTGTGATCCTTACTGTATTTAAGTTCAGTGGGAATGTAACAGGCAGTGTCTGTGTCTTCTTTAAAAAAAAAAAACGGTCATGCTACCTAAAAAGAATTTACTGCAGTAAAACTGAGGCACACTACAGTATTCTGAGGAAAATTTTCAATCGTTTTTCTCTGGATTTTATTACAAAACGTAGCATACCTTATACATTTCAAAGAAAGCCTGTGAAAGCATGGGAAAATCTTTTCAAAACAAAAGAGAATAAACCCCACAAAGGTGCAATTATGTCATTATGTATGCAAATGAGAATTTTTCTAGTGCTGAAAATGCTATCTAAAACACTTTGTCTAATGCTTGCAATATTGAGAGTTGTATTAATATCCCATAAATAAGTGCATCTTCAGCACGTGTGAGGTTTCACAAAATTTCATTGCTGGTGACTTTAGCATCCCCTAGCAAAGGATCTCTTCCTTTTTTGGATTATTTTTTCCCAGATGGGATTATATGAACCAAACTCTTCATCCAGGTAATTTAATTAAAAACAAAAACAAAAAACCAACAATCCTACTGCCATATCACAGAGGATGTTTTAATGTTCTTTTTGGTAAAAAAATACTCTCAACTAAATTTGGTAAATTTTTAATTATGATCTCAAAACACACAAAAGAATAAATTCTCAATTCAGTAGGCCATCTGAATAAATGCCTATATTCATGAAGACAGGAAATTTAAATGAAGTCATTGAGATTACTTTACTACATGGGTACATATAAATTAATGGTAAAAGCTTTGCCAAAATTAGAACCCTATATATGTACAGCTGTACAGCCTTGCTACCTGACTAAGACTTGGGTGAGAAAAATAAAAATACTGTACAACCTGTTTTTCAATATCTAACATATTTTAATATGTACTTATATTACACTTGTACTATACTTTTAAAAGGAGAAATAGACAGTATTCAACAAACCATTGTTCTAATCAGGTACTAGTATAAATCTCCTTGCTATTTTTTAGTCTATTAGCTGTCTTGTTTTCATACATATAAATGTGGAGTGTGGAGACAGAGGTCAGAACATACGAGTAGCAGTCAGGAATCAAGATATTAGTGTCGTAGTACTTATAAAAATTATTCTTTGCATAAACTCTCAGAAATCTGGAAAACTGCTGCTAATTAAATGGTAACACTACATCAGACTATCACATGGCTATATTAACTCAATAGCCAGTACCACTTATTTGGACTGGAGCCATAGAAGGGACCATAATAATCTAGAATACAGTTATAGCATGAAATAACTAAAAATAGATCGAGTTAGTTTAATATACAAATAAATCACAGGTTAAGGATAAGCAAATCAGCAACAAAACCACATCCTTTGCCACATTAAATGAGAATGATCTGTCTTTTTCCTTCAAGTTGTAAAGTTGGAGAGGCTGGGAATATGAGTCTATGAACTGATGCTGATGCAAAATATTCCTTTCAGAGCTGAGATATTTTGAATCATTTGACAAAAGTCTATTATTTTCAGGGGAGCTCATTAAAATGTATGAAGCTGTTGCCAGTATTAGAAAGATACTACTTACAATAAAGTCAGTACATTTCAGAGAAGGTCATACTAGAGATCCTACATCAGGTGAAAAATACCTGTATGGTGCTATAATGGGACTCGAGGATGTGCTGGCAGAAATTTAGGTTTCTTAGGTCACCTGTCATCATAACAGTGACTGGTTCTAAAAGAAAGATGAACATATTTTAAGAGAGCTCTGTGGATTCAGCAATTGTCTTCAGCTGCACAGTCAGAGCCCTTATTTAGATCAGTAACACAAAGGTATTTTGCCAAGTGCTGCTAACCATGGAATCCAGTGGACAGAGAAATAAGGTGGTCAGAGACAAGTATTCTGTAGACATGTGTTCTGACAACCTGAAGCTCAAAATTTTGTTATTTGTGGTCGAAGTTGTTGAAAGATTTTGTTAAATTTGCTTTTGCATTTTGCTGAAAAAGTGCTGTCATTATTAATTGGTCTTTCATTTTGCTGTTTTACAGGCAGTTCTCCAAATTGCCACAAATCACAGGCAAATTTTATATTCTGCGGGACAGGAGCTGTCATTGGCTTTCTATTTGCAAAGTGCCTAACAGTAGTTTGCCTCTTGGTTATTTTATTTAAAATTTATATTCTAGAAAAGACATCAACTAACTCAGATAACCTTTACCTCAGATAAATATAAATAATACAACGTATGCAGGCTTACATTAATAAGCTAAAAATCAGTACACTTTGTCCACATGAACTTAGAGTTCCAACCTGGCAGAGATGTTGATGAAGTTTAGTTTTGTGGAGGACTGAGAAGTACTTAACAGTTTTAAGAAAGTAAGTTCTTAGTTAGGCCTGAATATACTGTTTTCTTAACAGTTGAAAGGAAGACCACATGACCAAATTTTCCATGCAATATTTTGTAAAATGATCCTGAGATATGACTGACTGTTCAGCATCTTCTTTTCTATGAGAATAATAATACAAAAAACAAAAACAAACAAACAAAAAAACCCAAAAACAAACAAACAAAAAAAACACAATAAGGCCTAAGTAAGCTATTGCAAGAATCTTAAGCACATTTCCAAATTCACATTGATGTATGAACTGTAGTTTCCCTTTGACAAAAGTGTCCTATAGTTTCAACAAAAGGCAGACCTTTCACTGTTTGTCTAAAACTAATGGGACTAAATCAAATGAGTAAACTGATAAATATCTCATTACCTTAATTTAATCAGTCAAAAGACAGATTAAATGCAAGCAAAACTATACCAAGCTTCAAGACAGATCAAAAGTTAAGTATCATTTTGAGGTGACATTCAAGCCTCTGACCAGATATGGTTTGCCATCAGATTCTGAAGCAACGTAGTCCATGAAATCACAATACTTGAAATACTCAGAAATACAAATTAATAAAAACGCCTAGCCTGACTGGCTAGTTCAAATACTGTTGTTAACTTAAGGGAAATCAAGAACTCCTGGCCTTCATTTAATTTGAACTGAAACCTTCAGAACAGTCTACCTCCAATAACAGCTGAAAAGTAATGCTCTTGGTTTTGTCTATTAACAGGATGGGTACTATTAAAAGTATTTTTCATTGTCGTTTTCTTCTGCCTTCAAATATAACCTCTGTCATCAAAACATTTTAGACAAAAAATAAAAAAATAAAAATATAATGAGTAATACTGAACTTGCCTGAAAGAAAGTTTGTAGATTCCCTCAATTTCTGGAAAAAAATTGTACCTCCTTTTATTTTTATCATATTTCACATGAACAAAATCAGCTAATTAATAGAAATAATTGGACCGTCTGTGTGGCTGATCATAATGGAAGCCTAGGAAGTGAATTTCAGATACTGAACACAGAAATACTATTAACTACTATACCAAAATTACTTTATAATGGATTCTGATACTTCACTGTGTCATGGTGTTCAGGCAGTCCAGCTCTTGACTCCTTAAGCAAGCTGAACAGGTAAATCCAGGTACACAGACTTCTGCTCTTCTCTATTCTTTTCCTTCTGAACTCAGAAGATCTGTACCTCTTCATTGTTTCCTCTGCACGGTCCTCATCAACACAAAATCTTCACTTTACACCTCTCCAGGACGTTTCCCTTTCCTCACAAATGCATCCAGCAGATAAAATTTTGAGTGGACTGTTTGCCCCCAGAAATGCTGACTCTCCAATAAAAAGATCTCTTTCAATTTGCTGTATAAATTACACATCTGGGAGCTTCATCTAAATCCCTGTTGTCTAATTTGGAGAATCTTTCAACCAATAACTAAAAGCCAAGATACACATGTAAGTGATTGCCCACTGCAAATAATAATAATAATGTAGAATTTCTTACATGGACATTCATCAAGACCACCAGAAGAGAAAATTTCTTTCTTTGTAGTTGCATACTCACTTCCAAAGGAGCTAAATTTAGGGTTGATTCGTATTTTGTCAGAAACAAGGGATACATACACCACAAACTCAAAAAGCCCAGAAAACAGTTTTCCTATCTCTTCTCAAGACAAGAGCCAAAGCACCTCTTGTGACCTCAGCTCATGTCATAATATAAGAAAAGAGTGTCTTGTTATGATGAATACTGACAGTAAGGAGTAATCAGTTCTACCCATATTAAAGTCAATGGAGAAAACAGAGAAATGAACAGCATTTAAATTAAGTAGCACTCTCTACATTTCTTAAACGTGATATAGGATAGAGAAAGTAAAAAAAGAAAAAAAAGGAGAAGCAGAAATTTTAAAGTAACGTGGGGGTTATTCAAAACATTGTGCTGGTAATTTTGAAATAATTTAAAAAAAAAGTAAATATTTTGAAATAAAAAGTAAAAATTATTACTATTTGCAGTGATGCAGACATACAAATGCAGTAGACACTGTCTTAACTGATTCTTCATGAAAAAAAGACTTTTGTTCCACTTGAAAAATTAATTACATTCAGTCAATCAACATAATAACCAGTTAATCATATTCCTTCAGCACAACAGTATTTTAAAGTTAATTTTTGCAAATCTCTAGCGTTATCCTGGTTTTCAGTAGCATCAGATGAGAGGAGAACCTTTCCCTTCATTGTGTGGATTATTTACGTTCAATATCCAAGAAGACCACACTTTAAAAAAGGGAGAAAGAATGAAGTGTTTCTAACAGAGATCTCATATAATTGAAACTCCAACTGCATACATTTTTAATATCGCAGACAACACAGTAATTGACATATGTGATTCTGGATCACACTTCAGATTTCAAATTATTTCACTCAACATAAATGCATTTAAGTGAACAAGCCAGATGCTTTCAGTAATTCATCTTTTAATCACTGTTCCTCACTACAGTGCAACCTTTAATGTTAAAACAGTCTAAGAAAAAATATGCAATTTTCCTACATCCTCTGTGGGTTATATTCAGACATTTCTTAAATGTTTTAAGAACTCTTCCTGACCCCAACTGCAGCAAGAAAAATTGTGAAAAAGATTTTTCTTACAATAATTTTATGTCTTGTACTTCACTAAATTCATCCACATAATACGGATCTAAAAACCAACATTGATTGCTGAACCTGAATATCAAAGGAATAAATCAAGAGGTTACATCAGACATAAAAATACAAGATGTAGCAATCAGCTCCTAATAATTAAGGTTTCCAAGACTGCACTGTCTAAGACCTTAGAAGATATAAAAAGATATAATCAGGTTCCTATGAATCAAAATTAGTGTCTTAGTATGTTTCATTACCCAGTGTGTTCATTAGGCCTAGAAAAAACACATACAACCTAGTGAAAGATAATATTCAATTCACTAACAGTTAGTAGATGCATAACTGAATGTTTCAAATTAGTCATACTTAGAAATTCTGAACTTGATATGCAAACAAAGAAACTTCAAATGTTATATAATCAATACAGTTAAACTAAGCAAATTAGTGCTTTCACAGATAATTTGGAATAGTGTCCAGCAGGAAACAAGTTTGTACATGCTTTAGACAGTTATTGTTCAGGAAAAATAACTGCAGCTCTCTTACTTCCTTCCCAAAATTCTTACCTTCCCCTTTCAGAACTTTTATCATCTTTATAACCACTCTAGCTAAAGACATGCAAAAATTCCCTTCCATCACCCCCTTTTTTTTTTTAAAGAATATATTAAGTTTGGTTTAGATAATCTTTTTTGTTTCCATTATATTTTTAATAAAATAAGCCAGAGATCATTTTATTGATTCTTCCCTCAAGATTTTGTTTGGTTGTGGACTGAGATTCATGACCTTCTTCTGCTTCAGGCTACATTTTAATTAATCACTACAAGCAGAAAAGATCCAGACAACATAGACTTGATTTGACAAATGCTTTTTACTTTGCTTTTCTGTTTGTTTTCAGAACTTTTTTCTGAAGAATCTTTCACATTATCTAAGTGTGCAGGCTTAGTTAACTCCCACATCATTCCTGCTATGACAAAGAGCTTTCATGATCCTCATCTACTGTTAGAATGATAACACTTCTTTAAAGAGTCAGATTTTGCAATATGTCCTGCAGGTCAGTGAAACACTTCACACACTGAACCTTAAATTGCCCTAGTCAGCAAAATGAGAGAAATTCAGCATTGAGTAGATGTCATATTTTTACTCCTCAGAATGGAAATCCTACAATAGAAACAACCAGTCCAGTAGCTCTTCAGAAAGAATAATTTGAAAAATAAGTACAAAACTCTTAGGAAAAAATGATCTACTTTTCATATGCTAGCACTGGTAGTGTTGATACACATTACTGTTATCAGCTTCATCCTTACACCCAGGATTCCCTGTTACAGGCAACAATTTATTATTATCATAAGACCACAGTCCCACCACAAGTACTAAGATCACACTGTCCTTTGCATAATTCTTGTAGAAAATGAAAGATTGTAATTTTCACAGAAATAGTCAGAAGGAAGAATGGAGGGAAAACATAATATAAGTAAAGCTTAAAAAGAGTGTGCAGAACCTCTTTCCTGGAGGACAGGCAGCTTATATGCAGTTTTTCTTTCCCAGGAGCTGTGAATACCTGGCTGCTGATTTCTGCCGCTAACATAAGAGAGGGAATTGCTCATCAGTTCCAGACCACTGCATGTACTAAGGGCTCAGGACAGACCCTGATGTCTGTGGCTTTGGTTTGCAATTGTCATGGGTGGAGGTGGCAAGAAGAAATTAGTGTCAAGGATACCAAAAGCAATTTCAGAGGGAGACAGAGAATTCAGCAGACCTTGATCCATGACATTTGCTTGCCTTTATCTCACCAAAATAATATGTGCTACTGATTTTCAAGGCACTGATATGAGAAGTTTTAAAAACCTAGAGGGTAAGTAGGACAACACATTGTACGTGCTGAATTTGTGTGACTTCACTAGGCAGTGGGCAGGCTATTATAACTTTATTGTTTCAGGACATTAGCCTATTATATTCCACAAATGAATACAGTGACATTTTGCTGTATCGGTTGAAAAGATTAACAGTTCACAAAGCAAACTGCCGAGTGAGGCAAATTAAATACATTAAAATGTGCAAGCTTAAAATTCTATACTCCCTGCACTATAAACTTACATACAATACAGTTTAAAGTGTCTCAGTGGCTCAGTTAATAACACGCTGGCCTGTCAGCTTTCTGCATGCAATTTAAGTCTGTTAGGTTGCGGTAAGCCATGACAGGGTGTGTTTTTCTCAGCCATTAATGAATGCTGTAGGTAAATTGTGCAGTAAGAAGGTGGCCCTGAGGTATATTAGTGTCACAGTAAATGTGCTAGGATTATTTCAGATGTTATTATTAAAAAGAAAAAGGATCCTTTGGATGAATCTCAAACAACTTGAATGTTCATTGTGGAGAACGGCTGAAATACGGAGATACATTCTTAACCTAAAACAGTGATGTCTTTAGGGAGGTCTCTCTTGTGTGACTTTTCAAATGTTTTCTGTAGCAATGTTTATCTGAGAGAAAAATTATGTCTTGGCACCAACTGGAGATCTCAAGAAAATAAACATTAAAAAGCCCACATGCCTTGGAATTTAAATGTGGGGAGTCCTCCAGTAGATAGGAGAAGTGGTCTCCAGTATAGGAGCCCTTCAAAAGAAAGGGCTTAATCTCCACTCATGTTAACTAGCACGGAAATGGATAGAATTGCCCTACCTCCTGTGGCTCCAACTATCTGACCTCTTTGGTGTTGACACAGAAAACAGGGCTCCTTTAGCTGAAATTCTTCAGTACCACAGCATGGTGTCAAGGGATCTGATTAAATAGCCAATACAACAGATCTGGGGAGGCTTTCAGAAAAATACCTCAGCCTTCATTTTGAAAAGACTCATGATTTTGTTTCCAGTTGTAAACCACTGACACAATTCTAAACCAATCTGTTCATTTTGCTGGATCTGAGGAGTGATAGCATTAACAAGAAGAGAAGTGAGTAGAATCAATCAAATGGTTTTAAGGGAATCAGTGCTAGAATATTATGCACTCAAATGTTAACAGTAATCAATTACTTACTACCTACAAGCTCTGATACCAGCAGCAGGTCTAGACTACAGCTAAAAGATATTCCTGATACCTGAAGCAAGAACATGACTAAAGGCATGAGTTCTTCAAGCAACTCATGCAAAAGAAAATGAAGAACTAAGTTTATAGTACTTCATCTCTTCATGGAAGTTCAGATTTGGTTCCATTCCAGAAATAGGTAGAGGATTTGGCTAAGCTTGATGTTTACTTATGCTACTAAATATTAAGAGATATTAAAGATAATAGCCCCTAATACTCCACTAAATATTATGTTAAGATGATATCTCTTTCAGTGTGTGAATAGATCCCTTTCTTTGTTTTGAGCTCCTTGGCTCTGCTGAGTGACACAAAGACTGCCAACTGGTGACAACTCATTAGTTATCTTGTCAACATGAAGTAGACTTTAAAGATTCATTCTCTTTCTTAAATCTCTCATTGCTGTTCCTGATGTTGGTGCAAAAAAATGCATTGAGATTAAGAGTTTGTTGAGCACAATTTGAAGTGTGATAAATTCTATATCAAAGTAAGTCTTGTTGCTGAAACAGAATCAAAAAGCAGACAAACAGCATTTATGAGCCCAGTTACCACAGCTGCACAAGGCACAGGAACCAGAACAGCTGAAACAAGCCACACATTTAATGTTCAGACCTGGGAACTCAGAATAACTCTTGAGTTTTACAGTTTAGGTATTGTCTCATATACCCACATAATTTAAGCCACTATTGAGAGTGGAAGAACAGGAAGAAAATATTTTTTACCAGTGCACTGGGATCTACTTTCTCGTTCAACTTTAAAACAATCTTATGTTGAAAATATTATTACTTTGCATCAATGTTAAATCTTCTACTAAAGACAAAAAAGACTGGCTATATGTAGAAAAACTGACATTTTCAACATGAAAAAGTATTAAAAACATATTTTATGTATATATAATCATGTTCCACTATCTTCTTAGATACATCTATCTTTTTCCCCTGAAACCTTGAAGTTTTCTGAGCCCTGTGGAGCACAATGCATCTTTCTATGAGGATCTTCTTGATTTTTTTTTTTCCAATGGGCAACAACACTGCCTGTAGGTTGCAGCATTAGGGTTTTCAGTTAACAGAGAAAACATTCTTGCTAGTACTGGCTGGCTCCTGCAAGGACAGTTAGACCACGTAGTCTCTATCCAAATGTCACATAGCAAACGTCATGAAATTTGGTAAACTGTAGTCTCTTGAGAGAAGACAAAGTCCAGCTCACAGGAGTTCCTTGAAAATTTGTTCAATGCCTTTTTTTGTTATATATTGTAAACAGCAATTTGTTTTAAACTTCTAAGGGATTTTCTAGAGAAGAATGGCGTAATACTTCACGCATATTAAATTCAAGATTATTCCAGATTGCATGCATAAGCTTCACTATGTACAGCACAAGTTTCACTTATGCTTGTAGTCAAATTTTTCTTGTGACTGATGTTTGCACAACAGTCTACTGAATTTTCTTTGAAAGCTTACAGAATTTAATATGGAATTTCATACTTCTGATTTTATTTTTAAAGACAATGAAATTGTTATTTTTAATGATCAGTACTTACTCCAAATTTTTACAGTTCAGTTTAATATTTCTGTAGAAAGGATGTCAATCTTTACTATGATTTCATATGTTTTTATGAAGTGAAGGCTTAGAACCTGGTAGGTTTGGGCTTTTCCATACGCTCAGCATTATTACCTTATACTTCAGCAGAAGAGAGATGCAGGGTTTTATTATTTTTTAATAAATCAAACAGGTTTGAGGGAACAGGAGCAGGGAGGTCATAGCCCCTCTGTGCTCAGCACTGGTGAGACTGCACTGCGAATACCATGTTCAGTTTTGGGCCCCTCACTACAAGAAAGCCATCGATGCCTAGGTGTGCATCCAGAGAAGGTGACCAAAGCTGGTGAGGGGACTAGATCACAAATCTTATGAGGAGTGGCTGAGGGAATTGATAGGAGAAGAGGATACTCAGGGGAGACGTTTTTGTTCTCTGTATCTCCCTGAAAGGAAGTTGTGGTAAGGTGGGGTTTGGCCTCTTCTCCATAGCTAGTGCTAGGAAGAGAGGGAATGGTCTCAAGTTACACCAGGGGACATTCAGTTTGTACTTCTTCACTCAGAGAGTGCTCAGGCACTGCAACAGGCTGCACAGAGAGATGATGGAGTCACTGACCCTGGAGACATTCAAGAAACATCTAGATGTTGTATGGAGGGACATAGTTTAGTGGGGAAATACTGATGGTGGACAGTTGAAGTAGGTGATCTCGGAGGTCTTTTACAACCTTACTGATTCTATGATTCTGTGAATATGAATATAAAAATAAAAAGAATGTATCTAATTTAATAGAAGCTGTTGCTAATACTTAATTGCACTATCATAATCATTTTTTGTTTGGTTGTTTTTTTGCTTTTACTGGTATTAGTAGAATCCCACGTAGTAGTATTGTGTACATCAAGACTCTTAGGTATACAAGAACTTTCAAAAGACAGTAGAAGTTTAGACCTGATCAATAAAGAATTGTAATTTTATTCTGAAGGAGTAATGAAAACAGCAGGTTTGCTGGAATAATCTCAGCTACATGCATTTCTAAGGGTCTGACTGAACACTCAGAAGTAGAATCAGTGTAAGACAGATGGGAAGAAAAATAAAAATACAGGGAGATGCAAGAGAAAAAGGTCACACAGAAGAAGAAATAACTGGAAATCAAAGTCACAGAGAAGTATCAATGTCTAGCCAGCTCTAAAATCTGCTCTGCTCCTGGGTTTTCAATTGTAAATCTCCCTTTAGTTCCATGTTACTGAATTAGGAATGAAATCACAAACAGGTCTAGTGATTTCAAATGAACTTTTAAGGATTTTTCCATCTGTGAAAGAGCTAAAACATCAGTTCTTATTTCTCTACAGTAGTAAGGATCTTCGATTTTCACCAAGTGTTGTTCAAAACACTGGAGTCTCCCACCCTGTATTTACAATGTCTTTGGCTTTATTAGGAAATAACCATGTCCTGCAAGCTGTTGATGCAGTTTATAATTTTAAGCCTTTTTGCCCCAGCAGGATTTCTATTTGAAATGTGATTGGATGGAATTTCCTCAGGAATTAGTGTCTTATTGCAAAGTACTGGCTTGTTGAGATTTAAATGTCTCTCAGAGACCTTCTGCTATGAAGTGGAGACTGACAGCAATGCAAGTCCTGGCTCATGCCAGATCTCTTAGGCTAGCTCCTGGCCATGAAGCTGATACCCTGAGTCTGCTGACAATAGACATAAAGCCTGAATCAGACAGAAATCCTCAGTTTGAGTTCTCCTGAATGTGAAGCCCACATTTTGAATGTAACAAGAAAGAGGGAGCTGCTTTTGGTCAGATTAGTGAAGAAAAAGGAAGAGGTTTCATACAAATAAGAAGAAAATCATGAAGGGAAAAGAAATGAGATCAATAATTCTAAATGAGATCAATAATTCTAAAGCAGTTTATGAGTCATGGTTACAGTTATCCTAAATTACATTATTCGCTCAAAACTGTGTGCTATTTAAAATTTACAGTCACAGACTGTCATATCTTGTTCAGTATATGCAATTAATTAATAAGCATATGGCAAAAAAAAAAAAAAAAAGCTATAACCAATCAAACAAACATGAAAAAATAACCCACCAACAGCAACAACAAAAAACCTCAAAGGACACGCTTTCTAGAATAAATTTATACAAGCTGGTATTTTGCATCATCCTTCAAACATGCCTTCAAAAGTCAGGAATATAATATTTTATTACTCTCTCTTGATGAAACAGAATGTTTAAAATCCAAGTTGTGTAAGCATTTTAACTGTACTTGTAACTGGCGGAAATAGAAATAAGTAGTTTATTCGCTTGAGTTTAAAAACAACTTAACTTCAACAAAAAGGCTATTTATTCACCCACATGACAAAGAAAATGCTTTGGATTAAAGTACTTTCATCACCAAAAGTGGTGGGAAGGTAAAATACAATTAGACTCAGCTAGATCATTTTAATGTTTGATTATAACCAGCTGAGCTGGGACAAATTTTCGTGCCAGCACTAAGATCCTGGTGATAATAGGGTTACATATCCTTTGCAAAATAAAATGTGAAATTTACATGCAAAGTGGTATGTTCTCCTGATGCATACATATAATTCCTATTAGCATTAATAGAAAATATACGTGCCTACCATGAAGAAAATGTACGCCATTAAATTCCCAAACATCATGTCAGTTTCTGACATCTTTTATTACTATCTATGCTCATACAGTGAAAACTAATAACTCAGCTCAGATGCACAGTAGATCTCACAGGATTTTATTAAGGAGAACAAACCCCTGCAACTCAAAGATATCCATGAGAAAACCAAAGCTTATGTTATGCCTATGACAGAGCTGCGCAGACACACCTCCAAAAATCCTGCAGCTTTGAAAGTAATATTTTTTATAGCGATACAGCACTCATCACAAGTGAATATACCATAAATAATCCCAGACAAGGAGTTATACACACAGAAACAGGCTGTTCCAAGAAGCTTTAGTAGGTTTGGTCTAATGGCCAAATGCCCACCCAGATGCTCACTCATTCTCCCTCCTCAGAAGGATAGTGGGAGAAAACATGATGAGAAACGGATGATAAGATGACATGACAAGACAGGCATGTTTCTTGCTCATCACAGAATCATAGAATTGTAGGGGTTGGAAGGGAACTCTAGAGATCATCAAGTCCAACCCCTCTGCCGAAGCAGCTCCCTAGCCCAAGTTGCACAGGTAGGTGTCCAGGTGGGTCTTGAACATCTCCAGAGAAGGAGACTCCACAACCACTTCGGGCAACCTGTTCCAGTGCTTGGTCACCCTCATTGTGAAGTTCTCATACACATTTGTGCACATTCCTATGCTTCAGTTTGTGGCCATTTCCTCTCCTCCTATCGCCACACACTGCTGAGAAGAGTCCAGCCTTGTCCCTTTGCCTCCCACTTCTTAGATATTTATAGACATGGATCAGATTCCCTATCTTTATAATAAGAAAAAAACATCTAAGACTGAGGACAAATAAACTTAAATCAACACAGTTTGAAACAACACTTTGCCTCTCTCCTTCCTCACGCCCAGATGGGATTGGAGGTAAGATTCAGTTGCTCTCCGAAGAGCCTTCTTCCTCACAGTTTTCCATGCACTAAATAGGCTCTCCCACAAGCTACTGTCTCTCATAAACTATCTGCTCCAGTGTAGGTTCCTCACAGACCAAAAATCCATTAAGAAACATACATCTGAGTCTCTAGGAGGTTCTCCACAGCGTGCAGTGTGGCTATCTGCTCCAACACCTGAAGAACTTTCTCCCTTTCTTTCTCTTCTTCCTCCTCCTTATAAAACCTAAACATTTAACCTAATTTAGCCTAGAATTTCTGCACTGTGCCATGCCGACAGACTTCTTAAAGAAGCTAGACCTGCTTTAAGTTTTTGGCCAAAACCAGAGTTACTGACTCCTTCAAAAAATTTGCAAGAACATGGACAAATATATTCTCTGTCTAAAAATCTTCCACACAGTTTATGCATACAAATCTTGAGTTTTATGCTCTAAGTATCTCACCAGTCTCTTCTTGTCATAACTAATTCTAAGCACAGAATTACTTTTTCCATGTCTGACAATGGGTCATTTCATAAATAAATGCCATAAATTTGTTTAAATCTTCAGATAGTGTGAATCAGGTAAAGGACTTTGACATTTGTGCATCAGAGTTGTTTAACTCTGAATGGATTAACTGTTTCTTTTTGTTGTTGTTGTATGTTTGTTTTTCTTTTTTTCTTTTTTTAATATCTGCTATTTGTCATAACACAACACTTAACATACTCACCTTCAGATTATCTGAAATAGCCCACACTGAAGAAAATAGACTGGACTGTAATTTGAGGTTGTATAATAGCTTGCATTTTTCTTTGTTTCATTTCCTATATTGTTCATATGATATATACTTATTAAGTTTTATAATTTACCATGGATTAAAACTCAAATTTCCTATGCTTTACAAGAGCTTATTTGATAGCTGACATTCTAGTATTAGAGAATTATTTCCTTTCTTCAGTGTCTTACCCTTCAAGGAATTGATTTTAGGGGTTTGGCAAAAATAGCTCAGGAAATAGGTCCAGACTCTCAAACTGATGTAATACAGCAGCGCTGTGATTTCAGCAGAGATATGCCAATTCACACCTGCCAGGAAATCTGGCCTTCACCCTTAAAGTGGCAATTATAGGATGTGTATCGCTTCATGATGAGATTTATATTATCAAGCACATTCTGTGGAGTTTTCCTTGCTAGCTTCAGGGGAATAGATATTTACAGATGAGTCACTGGAATGTCTTGAGCTATCACAGAATCTCCAGAGAATCATCAACCTTTTCTTCTGTAGCAGGAAAGTTAAGAGGAGCAGCATTTTCAGTGCTAAATGTCGTTAGTTTATTGGAGATCATGCCTTGTAAGTTTCTTCATCCCTTTGATAAATGTAGTTGGATAACACTTAAATTTATGAATATATATCACACCTTCATTCTGAAGTGCTTAAGCCTCCTTGTTAGTGTCTATAGTTTGCTTCAGGGGGTGAAAGAAGGAACAAAAAGAGTGATGTAAAACTCAGTAAAACACTATGAAGACAAGTTGACAATAAGTTCAGAAACAAAAGAAGGGAAAGATTGATAGAAATTTTTAAAGTCCTTAGTCAAATATTTCAAAATCTTTTATTTATATCTTTTTTTCTGTGTAAAGATATTCATAATCTTTACTCCTGTTGTAGCTGAACGTGATTAAAGCCCTTGCTAGAAATAAAAAATGCACCTAAACTTGTCAACAGAAACATAAGTGCTTTGACAAGTTCCAAAGTTTATCTGAATTATGTCCTTCAGATCTCCAGAACTTTCATTGTGTAATTGCCAATAAAAGGTGATGTTTTTCACATATAAACTAAATAATCTGTTCCCAAATTTTATTCAATTTCAATAGAGTCATCTGAAATAAATGACGAGATAATTGTATATCATTTTTACCCAAATGTACCGATTTCCTCAAAAGACTGACAAAACAGAACTGTTTGAAACCAGTGAAAATCTTCTAAAATCCCCAAAGCAATTGCTGTTTGCTTGCAAAATGGAATTTCAGTGAGGCTAACGGGTCATTTTAACTGGCTTTTCCACTTGTGACACTGGGCACTGAATTTCTTCAGGCTAACAGGCCCTTTGCTGGTTAAAAACAACCTGATTCATAAGGCAGTTATTGCGAGCACAGATGAGAAGCAGACCCAACCTGTCATTTGACTTTCAACTTCTCATTTTTTATCTGATACTAGGCTTTATTTTTTCACTGATTGACATGTAATTGATTTTCCAGAGCACAGAAGACTAACAGAATTGAAGACTTTTCTGTTTGTCATATTAATAAACTGAGTGTAATTAACAGCAAGAAAGAATTGAAAGAGACACAGTCCAATAATTCAAGTCACCACAATATCAGTAACTCCATTTAGTGAAGGAGTATAGAATAGAAATTATGAACTTCAGAAATAAATGAATTTGTATGACCATCACAAACAACTCCATATTTGTACAAACAAAAATAATTGCAGGTCTTGATACTGGGAAAAATACGAAAGAGACATGCAGGATCAAGTTAAATAGAATTGCAGGAAAAAAGTACCAATAAGAAATTCCGGACTCAGATATAACTTTGAAGATATACAAAAAAAAGAATTAAAGTTAGGAAGTTAGGAAGTTAGGCTTTGGTGTTACAAATAAAATATAAGCAATCTACCATCCATTAAGAAATGAAAATATGTACTTTAAACTCTGTTTCTTTGGGATCCTTGCCTTAAATGTTGTAAAGACTCTTAAATTATATAACTAAGAATTTTCTGACCAAAAAAAAAAAAAAAAGTAGATAGAAAAGTGGGAATGAGGAATTAATCAATCATTAAAAGAGAAAATGACCAGTAGTTCTGTAACGACTATCTATGAGACTGGGGATGGGATTATAACTTCTGCTCCAATTAGAAAGTTTCAGTTTTAAATAAGTTATCAGTAGTTATCTCTAACAAAAGTGGGCTTTAAGAAATAATGAGACAGATTCCTCAGCAGGATCTGTTGTGATAAGACAAGGGGAAATGGCTTCAAACTCAAAGAGTAGAGATATATACTGGGTGTAAGACAAAAGTTTTTTGCAATAAGGGTAGCGAAGTACTAGCTCAGATTGGTGGTGGAAGACTGGCCCTCAGAGACACCATAGGTCAGGCTGGATCAGCCTCTGAGGAACTTGATGAAGCTGTAGATGTCCCTGCTCAATAAAGAGAAGTTGGACTAAAACGCCTTTAAAGAACCCTTTCAACTCAAACAATTCTCTGATTCTATTACTGTAAATTCTTGGGCAAGAACAGTCAACACTATCCCAGCCATCATGGGTGATTGTAGTAATAGTGAGGCTACAAAATTCTGGGTGCACTCTTTATCACTGCTTTTTTTCTGGATGAAAAATTTTGCTGTTTGGGATTTCACATCTTCTTCAGTTTAGATGAATCTAGATAGGATTTTAATTCCCTATGAGGTTCTTCTTAAGGGGAGAGGTTAGGCAACACTTTGGGACTTATATCATGAAGTAGATTTAAAACCTAGGTGGTATCCTGTAGCAAATTATCAGTAAGACTATGATTTCAGATGATACAAGATTAAAACCTTATTCTTAATCCAGTAGTCATCAGAGAAAAAGATTCATGCTGTTCCATTTGCCATTTTAATTGCAGGCTTTGTACTCAGTGTGCATTAATTTTATGCCATAATATGTTCTTGTAATAATTTTGTTATGAAATGAAGCATCTGGAAGTTGAAAATACATTGTCTTATGTACAATTTGTCATGAATTATAATAATGTCCTATAGTACCCTGACCTTTTCTATATTCTGTGATTTGACTGAATGTTCATTGCACTTTTCCTTCAATAATGAGCTGAATAACCAATAGCTGAATTGATGACATGAAGGCATGAAGTCAAGACACAGAATAATGAAATAGTCATCCCCTGTATTATGGTGTTTTGACTATAACTAAGAGCACATACAAGCCATTCAATCTTAGAATCAGCGAGAGGGACTAGAATTAGTATAGGCACAAGAAAAAAAAAGGAAAAAAAAAAAAACACCCCCAAAATACCAACATATTTTCAGACAATGCAGCAAGATTAACCCATTTTTATTAAGCCCTTGTAAAAGTCTTGCCACTCTATTAAGGCTCCATATTTCAATTTCAATAAATATACCACTAGACCAGACAAGGCTTAAGATTTAACACCAAAAAAAAAAAAATCATACCAAACATTCATGAGAGAATTTAAGTTCTAATGAACTGACAGTCATATACACACAATAGTAGAGTGACAGTAGTACTAAAATTAACCATGTGAGACCACTGTCTACTTCCTTCAAACAGACTGCCTACACAGTGGCAACATTTCCACAATACTGTGCTGTGAAAGAATTGTGTGCACAATAGAAAGAGGAAAACAAATCATATATTTAAAAAATAACATTATTATGATTACTTAATGGGTTTAATGATTAAATTGTACATTAGATATACAGAAATACTGGTTACAAGGTGCTTCAGGAAATGCTAGTTATATACTGACACTGTTTGCTGGATTCTTACAGATTTAGTTCAAAATTTTTTATAGTTGGCGTTGCTTATCTGCTTATATTCAGTTTTATAAATATTTTCAGTCATTTGGATCACTGATTTCTTCAAATAGTCATCTGCAATACCTGGCAGGTGAAAGGGAGCTATCTTAGTTTAAAATCCCTTCATTACCAAAATCACAAGAGCTGTAAAAGAGGGGTTGTAAGACAAGTTTGTGATAACTCCCTATCAGCATGATTTCAAGACAGAACTGGTGTTCTGGATCACCAGAAGGAAGGAGAAAAAGCCTTTAATAAAGCATAAAAAGAAGGTGGTGAAAATTTCTAGTTAAGAATGAGCTCTTTCTTCAGTAATTCTATTTTTAATCTGCCATGTTTAATCCATCCAACTAGAATTAGCTCCACGGTTTTGCATGGGGTTGCTTTAAGCCTGCAGTGTCATAGTCTTCCCTTGCACAAGAAGAATGGTTGTGATCATATGCACTAGTAGGTTTGAACTATAAAGTAATATAACAAATGTAACATTTTTAGATGGCTATCTTCATAACTCTGCGTAGAGTGAATTAGAACAGGAAATTTTATACCTTCTCACAGTTTACATAAAACAGCTGCAAATTCACTTTGTAGGCTCCATCACTCATTTTGATGTGCTTTCTTTTGATCCCAAGAAAGAAATATATTTATAATTTCCAGAAGAACTGCCTCAGAGGTAAGTGGTATCCAAATATTGTTCTGTAGAGATAAATGTACAGTGTCAGTGGCATTTGGTTGTGGATTGATGATGCATTGCACAAGGATATAGAGACATCATTCCTGTAAAACTTGTAACATTATAGTTTAGGGAATATTTAACCTTTATTACAAATCATTTTTATTTTCCCTCTGGAATTCAAAGCACTTTATATATATATATTATTTTTTTTTTCCTTGTGTGTTCCTGTACTGTGACTGCTGCAATCTTTTGCTTTGGCAATACTGGAATAGCAAACTTGATTGCAAAACACAAGAGCAATATGAAGAACACTAGGAGTAACAGCTTAAGTTGAACAGATTTCAGTGTAAATGAGTGTGAAATTGGGCTTTCAATAGGATGCCTGAAGTGGTGAAAAACTTTTTACATTGGACCTGTCATCTAAATCGATCCACAGAAAGAGCTAAAACTGTAATTTAAACTCACAACCATCTCAGAAAACAGAACACCAATATTACTCCGTATTTCCCTCTTCTGATTTTTCTGCCATTGATTTAGTCCCCATCCTGCACTCAATTTCTGTACCAGTGTCACTCTTTGACTTCTTAAGGGTAAGTTATGTTCAATCTTTCAATAAAATTTTCTGATTAATGAAAATGTGAGTATTTTCTGTTATGTGTGATTAGTTACTTTATCCGCAGCTCAAAAAAATCTGTACAGATCTCTGGAATTACACTGTACTTAAGCATTTTCAAAGTAGACAACATTTGATCTTAGGCATTCATTCTTTGCAAATCTACTGCCTACCTTTACAATGATTTTGTCTAGGGGTATCCTTCTGATCCACATCTGACTCCAGCAGCAGCAGGACCTTAGCACTGGACAGAGACCCAGGCTGTGGATCCGCTGGCACAAATTCATACACTCTGAAAAGCAGACCTCTTGGCTCTGAGCGAGAATTGAGTCAACTGCAGCAAATTAAGCAAAGACTTTGAAGAATGAAGCAGTTAAAAGCCTCACAACAGCTGAAAAGGCAATGAAAGGAAGGCAATTTGGCCATAGGTGTTAATGAAAAGGAAGACAGGGAGCTATATCCAACAATAGGTAGCTTTAAAGCTTTGATGTTTCAACAGTTTTCAGTTAGCTCGGGGCAGAGAAGGTTAACTATGAAACTGTATTGCAGAAATTTGAAGAGCTCTACTCCAAGTGAAAATTAAGCTTTATATATATATATATATATACCAGAAGGTTTAAAAAGCAAAATAAAACTCAGGCAGTTTGCAAATCTTCCTGAGCCTATGCTGAAGTGCTTCCCTTCTAAGCCACCTGTCCATGATTAAGATTTTGAATAAAACAATTTGAAAACAGCATGAAACCACTGCCATAAAAATTGTGAAAGAGTAATTACTACTAGCTGGACATAGAAGTCAGTTCACAAACTGCTGAGGGGAAGCCAGAAGTTCCTAACTTTGCAGCACGGTGATTAGAATGAAATAGGTGCCTATGCTAACAAGAAGACTAAGAAATCAAACTAAGTATTGGATCACATAGGGTCCAGGAACACAATGGTTTCTCTGAAATCTGCCTGGAAAATGAGAAATTTTATCAAGAATTGGACTCCATAGCTATTTTCTTGGATAATGTTATTCAGGGCCCTTTGACAAAATACAAGTCTAAAGACAGAGTTTACACTAAGGAAAAGGTGCAAGGATTGAAATGGTCTTTTATGCTAAGGGCAAGAGGTGATGCACATATATGACAAAAGATGAATGACACTGACTCACTGGGATTTTTCATAGGAGTACTGGAGAGCACCGCTGAAACACTGCGTTATTCAAAGTTTATGATTTAAAGAAAAAACAACAAAAGAAATTAATTAATGCCAGGCTGCTATTTCAGTTACCAAGATACACAAACCAGTGATAATTGAAGAGCACAAACACAAAGGTAAATAAGTGTATTAGTCCACATGATGTGCTCACTACTTCTGAGGGATTCTACTAAAGAACTGCACATAACAAGAGTAATTTGTTATAAAGCTACAGTTTTCAATAACTTCAGGGAAAAGAATAACTGTGATTGTGTTAAATATAACTGTTTTGAGTTCCCTTAAGAAGGCTATTCACTGTAGTGCCAGGACGTTTCAAAAACTGAGGAAGAAACTGCAGAAAAAAAAAAAAATGGAGAGGATAGGGAAGATCCCAATCTAATATTATGAAATAAAATGTCCTGGTTCATTATTCACAGGGAAAATTCTCAAAACAACTCCTTTCAGCATGGAATAAAATATCTGCATGTGATCAGAAGCCACAAAATTGATTGGATGCAATCTTTTATCAATGTAGATTAAGTTCACAATTTCCTTGTATGTAGATTAATTTGTGTTACCTTAAAATAAACAACCCATATTTATTTGTCATGGAGTATTATTCTCACTTCCTGTGATAAGAAAACACCATGGCTGGATGGATTATAATGTATCTGCTTTTGCAAGAGATGTTTCATGCTAGAAAATGAATGATTCATTATATATAAGCAGTAATTGTTGGTTTGAATGAATTTCTGCTCAGCCCATCTATTCCTGGCTTTGTATTTTGCTGGAAAACAATAAAGTAATAAAGTATCTTTAAAAAAAAAAAAGTATAATATCAAACTGGTACTTAGTACTACTGAAGTACAGAAAAATAACATTGAAACAACTGTAATTACCTCAGTATTTTTTTTTTGAAAGAACACTGCAAACAAAAATGTCTTCACTTTTAAAGCTGTCTGGGGATTTACAGGTGTATAAAGAGACACATATGTCAAAATATATCTAATAACATCTGTATTCTCTGGTATTGTTATCATGAAAACAACTGCTTGCATTGCTACAACAGATACAAATGGTCCCTAAAAATGTTTTCATTTCAGGAAACAAGCATGTAGTTATGTGCAGTTATCATTTCAGATGAACAGAAACTATGAAGGAAAGAGCTTGTACAACTGAAAGATGGGAAGAGGTAAAAGATGGTGAATGACCATTTTGCTCTAACATGATTTTTGAATGGGTACCTTCCTTTGTATAAAAGGCAATACATTCTGGCGTATAGGAAGGAATGAATCACCTGTGAGCTTAAGAATATTCTTCCACTATACAGCGCTGTGCATCATTAGTCTGGACTTGATTTCTGCCTTTTAGCTTCCTCTTCTGCTTACTAAATTCAAAGCCACACTTAGACATCTAGTTGTAAATATATAAAATAGACACCTTAGCTGTGAGCTGAATACTTCTCAGAAACTAGAGACTGTTTTTTGTTGTTTGTAGTTACAATAGCAAATGAGAGAAGGCTGGGATTGAATACCTGATGTCATTTACAGTCTTCTGATCTGGGACAAATGGCCACTGACCAAAACCTCAGTGAAGTTACCTAAGGGTGTTCTAGAAATTTCATCCTGAAAGGATCTCTGTTTATCTCCCTTATAAAATGAAACCTTTGACTGGGAACTCTGATGGTTCAAGTACTTCCTGCTTCAAACCAATCCTGCGTGTACTTCCAGGGCAACATGAGTCACCCAAAGATGAATTCAGCGGTCACTCAACAGGAACTGAATACTAAGTTTAATTCTGGAGGCTGTCATGGGTTGCTGAAAGTTGAGGCTCATAACCACTGTTGAGAGAAGGCAGATTAAGGTACAGATGATGTGGTGTGATGCTTTAATGCAGCAGATGCACATCTAACATTATGCTATGAACAGAATATGCAAGTTCTTTTTCAGCATTTCAGTGTACATAACTAGTATGTCCAGCTTAACATCAGTGTGGCAGTGATGACCATGAGATAACTAATGGAATGACTTCACACAGAATCATAAGGAGCAAGCCTACAGCCACATAGGATTACTAAAAAACAAGCTTATGGTCTTATTTTTTTTTGGAACTGCCTATGGCTAGACTAACAGCTGGACTCCTGGATGCTGCAAAAGACATCCTGAATTACAGAGATTTAGCTTGGAACAACACTATCCAGTACCTGTCTCACTGTTGTAGAATGTCTGCATGGCATAGTGACAACTAATATGTTTACCAGTATATATCCTGATACTGGAAGCCTACTGTTTATCCTCCAATATATTTATGAATACATATTGTTTGGTGAGTACTGACAATGCAAATACAGTGAATCAAAGCTCAGGGATGACACTCACAGAGACTGAGTTGTTCTTTGTGCATGGAAAATCACTTTTTTTTTAAGCCAGAGATGAACAAGGCACTATTGGAAGTCATAACTTTTCCTATCACCCTCTCTATCAAAGGAGTAGACAGATCACTCTCACTCTGCCTATGTCACAGAACTTGCAAATTTTCAGTGTTCAGACACTGTGAATGAAGCAGAGAAAGATGGCAGCAAGTGTGAGCCATTCCTAAGTTTGTTCAAAGGGTTATAGGTGAGCCCGTGGAGCAAACAAGAGGAGCACAAACCAAACATAAGAGAATAAATCTACTCTGTATGAGCCACAGTGGTTTTGAGTTTTTGGAATTTCCATGAGGAGTCTGTCTTTGAGAATGCAATAGTGCTCCCTCACTGGGGCATCCCTCAACTTGACAAAGCAGTGTAAGAATAAACTCTGTGCTCTAAAACTGTCTGTAAATGAGAAACATAGAACTTTCTTTCTACTGTCTTCCATTTATCATCACTACTGAGAATAAAACTGCTCTAAAATGAAGATTATCTTCTACTATACCCAGAAACATAGCAGAATAGGACCTTGATATCAAACTAAGCACCAGAATGCTATTGTAATGTGGACAGTCACAATGCCAAGAGCACACTAATTTTTTTTCTCTTCTTTTTTTTTTTTAGCATTGGGCATCCATTACTCACAGTGTTTTACAAGAGAGAGGAAGAAATATCAAATATAGAGAAGCCTAAATCCCCTGAGGAGAAATGGAAATGGTATTGATTTACTTTGGTAATTTTATTTACTGTTTAGTTGAAAATGAAGGAAAAATAAACAAAGGCAAATCTTCTGAGCATTGTATCACTGCCATAGAGCTTGATGAAGGAATTGCAAATCTCATATGACTACATTGTAAATCTCGCTGTACAGATCTGTGTTCTTCAGTCCAAGGATTTGAAGAGCACTTTGCAGAAAGTACTTTAATGACCTGAGGGAAGGACTCCTTGGATGCATTCTATGCATGTTTCATTAGATTTATTGTGATTCTGAGCTTTGGAGATCTTTAAGGATTTTACAATATTCCCATGAAGACTAAGTTATCTGATTCCTCTATTCCCCAGTTCCGGATATATGAGCTCTACAGCTCATTTCATGTTTGAAAGTCTGAAGCTGTTTTGTGTTGTTTTGTCTGGGTCTTTTCTTTTTTTTTCTTCTTTTTTTATTTTTTATTTTCTTTTTATTATTATTTTTAAGATATTTGAGTTTTGGACAAAAACAGCTGTGTTTTCGTCAATTCTGTCTTCCAGACAATCCACAAAGACAACCCCATGTTCAGTTAACTATGATTCTAATACGAAAGTTACTTTAATTACAGATTCCATTTATGTAGTCCTTGGAAGTAATTTCAAGAAACATTTAGAGATCCAATATCCACATTAAAAAGCTTTACAGTCATAGGTAGAGGTGTCTGAAAATCAAATTTCTTTTTCTTCTTCTAACAGCTATTAACAACCTAGCTATTGTTCTATTCTTTAATTCCAGGTACAAAAATAAAGCAACCAAACTAAGAACCTACTCTTTCAGGAAAACTACTAATACAGTAATTCAGAATGAAATAAGACAGTGACAGTCCTGTCATCATTTACCCTCTTTGCCATTCAGCTGAACCTGAATCCTCCTAAAAAAACAACAGAGTGGAGATGGAAAACTTCAGATCTGACTGGGATTGTCTCCCATTTCTTGGAAGCAGGCTTCAGGATCTGGTAAGTAGTGTCAGCAAAAGCCTTTTAGCACATCTCACGGCTATGACGTGTCTCTAATTTAATTGCCTAACAGAGTTCAGCAGGACTGGCATGTTCAGAAGCACTCTGATCTCAGGAGTCAGGATAAGAAGTGCCCTGGCACACCAGCATCTGAGTTAAAATGTGAAGGGAGGTGAGCTAGGATTCTGACAACAGTGCAAGTTACATAGGCATGTATCCCAGAGTAAAGAGGTTTGAGCAGTCACCTCAGATGTAGGAGGCTGAATGTGGCACTGTGTGCCAGAAAATAAATATATTGAGAGAACGAAGAATGAAGAACAGGCATAGCTGACATTGTCTATATCAAGGCTGTGACAAGGGTTTCAAGCCTGTTACGTTATTAATACATGACAGAAAGGTTTCATCAAGAGATGGTGAGAAACTGTCCAGGAGTTTGACACTTTCAATGCTCAAGCCTCTTTTCTCATCCAGCAGGGCAGGAGCATGAGTCTGTGTCTCCTATACCAGGGCTTTGATATAACTCAACATTTAATCTAAAGCCCATTTATCTGGTTAAGAATAGGTACAAATACTAAATGATAGAAAGAGGATCATAACTAAGGAATAGCAAGCATTCAGACAGCATGGAGAACCCTATTTCTCATTAATAATTCACAGATATTGAGCAGGTTATCAAGGCTCCCGTTTTGAATCTAATACAGCTTCCCATGCTCTTTATGCACATGTGGATGAACTCATATCTAGTGAAGGAGCCCATTTTGGTGACTCTAACCACCACCAGACTAACGTGTGACCTGGTGAGACAGGCAGGCTTTGCAGCTAGGGAGCCTTCCTCCTTCCTTCTTTCCTTCTTTTTTTTTTTTTTTTTTTTGGAAGAATATCTTTTTTTTTTCTTCCCCCAAAAGCTGTATTTTTGTTCAAAAAAAAAAACAAACCCAAATCCTGATCAGCTATGCCCTAAAAAGCAAGGGAATTTTTGTTTACACACAGTATACACCATCTGCAACACTCAGTATCCTGTCACACGGGCAGTAAGTGTAGATGCAACTGTGTGCGCATACACATAGCCAAACACTCATGTATCAAATAACACAGGTTTTAGTTACATTCATCAAGATGCACTGACTTGGGCAGTATATGAAAATCAGTATTTTGAGAGGCTTAGTCCTGAAGGCATAGAAATAAATCTTCTGCAACTTCTTATAATGCAGAGTTCTGCTTTGGATTTTTGTTCCAATTAATTCATTTACTGAAAAATAGTTAAAGGAATGCTGCATCCCATGCAGCAAGTGAAAGGCACTGCTGTCTCTGAGGATTGTTTTTCATCAATTATGTCAGAGAAAAGGGAGAAAATGTATCAGCTAGATCATGTTTCTTGCTCTAACAAAGCACATGCAACTCTGGTGTATGCACCGAGAAGAAAATCAGTATGAGGTAATGCCGTCATAAATAATTACTTAAAGCACCTCTGTATTATGGAGGTTGAAATTTCAAAAAAGGAGAAAGGCCTGTAAATGTAAAAGCATGGTGAAGGATAGCTTTTAAAGTAATTGAGGATTTTTCATTGGATGGTTACTTCCTGCAGTACATTATTAAAAATCCAAGTGTGGAGTACCCTCTAGCTGATATCTGAAGATCAAAGCCACTATTAGATTTTTTTTTTTAACTGCTGTAAAGGCTCAACTATCATAAAAGAAATTAAAGGAACTAATGGAACAAACAACATAAAGTAGACTTCCATCCAGCATAGCCGATCAGTATAACTTCTGAAAGGGTGTTTGCTACAAAAGGCCCCAAAGCCTTTAAATGCATTTTTTGGTGTAAAAATTGAATTTCAGGTAGCACAGTTGAAAAATCAAACATTGGCTTTAATGAGTGCCATTAAAGATTCACCATTGTTGTTGTCAGGATTTATTCTCTCTTCTCTCTGGAAACTAAATTTGAAGCTGAAATGCAAAGGAAACTAGCTTCAGTACTCTGGACAAGAATTCTTTGATCACAGAGGCAAACACAAAATGGCTTATTAATGATTGTAGCTCAGTGCTCTACTTGACCCCAAAGAGAGCAGCTTTCTTAGAATAAGGCACACTTATGTTATATGGTTTAACCCTTGAAGGGGAAGCAATTTTTAGGTCTGTAACCTACCGTAAGCCTACAATGGGACACAGAAAACATTCAACATAATTCAAATACATGTCCAGGTAGGACTAGGGCTATATTGTAAAGGAGAGCATGAAAGAGACTCACTCTACATTCAAGCTGGAGAAAGACTGGCTGTCATTACACGTTAAGCAATAAATTAATACAAGGCAAATATAATCTGGCACATTATTCCTGGAAGAGATAAAACAGGAAGCCACCTGTCAAATACTTTTTTAATTTTCCATAGTCCTTCACACTAAAGTAAGGAGAAATACACTAATACCTGATAAGACATGAGTCCACTCATTCCAAAGCTTGCCAAATAGATTACTTCTGTCAGCAGAAAATATTCATTGTATCAGGTTGTAGGGAATGAGCAATTTCAAGCTCAAATTTTTCATTGAGTTTTGAATAAGGCTGAAGGATACTTTGAAAACAAAAATGCATTTATTTGTAAACAAAACTTGTTGATCCCAAAGTACATACTCATGTTTCTTTACCACAGTGAACGTGGCACTCCCAGAGAGCAAACCTTTGAAAACAATACATGAAAATGATTCAGCCACAAGATAGTGAAAGGGTGACTAGGACATTGCTCAGAGAGCAAAGAATAAGCATCTTCTACGTTCTTTGATTCTTTTCTTGTCTCTTTTTTATTTTTTTTTTATTTTTTTTTTTTTTTGAGTTTTCTAGTTATGGACTGTGAGGTTTCCATGTAAAAAATTCTGAAATAAAGGTAGGAATAAATCAGAAGTTCAATGTATTTATAAACAAAGCAATACTTTGACCATAAAACGAATTTGGGCAAACAGGAACAACGTGTTTAAACTCAACTGGACTAATACAATCACTGAGTATCCAGTCTTTCCTATTGTGCTGCAATCTATTTTCTTTAATGTGATCACAAGAAACAAGGTATTATGAACAAAAAAAGATATTCATACATACGCTACCAGTCCAAGGCCGATGTGCTATGTTTATCTAAAACCATTAATCAGGACAAATAAAGGAAATATGATTAAAAGAAAAAGAGAGAGGGACAGGAAAGCAATCACCAGTTAATAAGCGATGAAGGAATTTGGAAAGTCATGGAATCTATGGTGGGGAGAAAGAAAAATGTTGCCTTTAAGTGATTTTAAATGGTCAGCAGAACACTGACCTTTTAGACTGAATGGGCATAAGGAGGAACAAGAAGAATGCAATTAGCTCAGACCTGAGCTATTGATTACAAAAGGACAGAGGGAAGAAAAGGGAATGATACTTATTAACTATTTATATGCCACTGCTGGGAATAAGTAGTAAATAAGAAGACTCAGAATTCCTCATTTGTAAGTATACACTTGTTTTAATTAGCATTAGTGAGACTTCAAGAATGAATGACCGGAATATTAAAATCAGTGTTTAAAAGCTACTACAGAAGGTATTATGGGAAAGTATGAATGAAAAGGCCTTCTTTGTACAAAACTGTCTTCTTTTTTTAATTCCAAAATTTCTGTTAGGTTGGATGCCATTAAATTGAATCCTGATAGACCAACCCTCTATCTGATGTCACTTCCAGTTCTAGCAGTAGTTATTATCATTTATAGACTCCCTGATTTAAGTTTCATAGAACTGAGTGATTAGCTTTCACCTATATATATTAGTGTACATACTGTAGGTGAAGAGAAAAAAGTTCTATCTATATCTATAGCTGGTTTGTATTTCAACAGAGGAATTTATTTGATATTTAAAGTTAAGTTATTTGATATTTTTTTTTTATTTATTTGAACAGGATTTTTTGTTTGATTTTTAAAAATAAATATCAATTGAAAGATAAGGAAAATAAAGTTATTATTTACTAGCTATTAATAGTGAGTTCACACATGATGTTAGGAAGCATATGAGATCTCTAAGGTATAGAAAGAGGAAAATACGCATGAAAAACTTATAATTATGACATCTAGCACTTGATGATACATATTTTCTCAAGCAAATTATAGAACAAAAAGAATCCTAGCAATGATTTTGCCCAACAACTAGATGATGTTGGTTATATCAGGGACACTGGAAAGGAAAATAAATATTCACTAAATATTTATCTTCATTTGGGAAACTCAGTACATAAACTTTGACAGCTAAGTACTTATTAAGCAAAAGCAAAGAAAATAGTTTAGAATTCATTATAATAAATGGTAAAGTATTTCATAAACACACACAAAAAACAGGAAGTAGAAGGGATTTCCATGCCCTGACATGATTATCCCAAAGAACTAAGTGCCCTACTAAAATATCACTCAAATGTAAACTCTAAATCAAAAAGACTCATGTCTACAAAGGCGCAACCTAAGTATGAGTAAAGCAGTCATAGCTCCTTTTATTTTTGTGTTCTGTAACCAACCTTCTAACAGCATGTCCATCTCTGACACTTGTACTTCCAAAAGAACTATGAAAAATGGAAAACATTCAGAGACCTAAAATTAGTAAAAACATGGGATGCTGAATCATACAACGACAGATACAAGGAGCATGATATATTTAGTATTTTGAAGCAAGAGAGAATGTGTGACTCAGTCTGTAGGAATGAATATCTGGAGGAGTAACAGTAACTTGTTGCAGTCACAATATATGGTTGCACTGAGTTGGCAGGACATGATTATGCATTTTAGAAAATGATAATAAGATCTCTGCGCCCTTGTGAAGTTACAAAATCTTAGTTTTTCAGAGTTTTTAGGTACTTATTTTCCTTAACTCAAAGGGAGCTACAAGTATCTAACAAATACTAGCCTACGTATACAAGGATAATATGAAGTGTCCGAGTAAATAGACAAATATTAATGTATCTGATTTTTAATGAAAGTAGCACTGTAAGGACTGAGAGACACCTATTTTGTATGTAGCACTGAGGAAGAAGTCTAGAACTTTAGGCAGATTAACTTTTCTTTGGCTTCAGTATTCAGGGAAATAAGGATGTGGTTCATCCCTTGGCCATAATGCAGGTTGTATCAGATACACCCTATTTCATAAATGGGTTCTTCTATCATAAATTAGCTGTACAATCCATATCCAGGTAAACTCTAATGTGTGAAAAAAAACAAAAAACATTCTGACAATTTGCACTGAGTTGTGCTCAGTGCTGTGATCTGAGGTATAATAGTTTCATAGCCAAGGAGTTCTTGGCCTAATTTTGCTCATGCAAGAAACTTGCTATTAGGGTTTTTTTTTGCCCCTTTTAAGAAGGATCCAACATTTCTTATCTCCGTTGTACTTGAAATAATAACTACTGATACAGACTGAGGAATGGCTCTCATCATATTCTTGCAATGTAAAGGTAGACAAAGCCATGTGGAGTTCCATGTTAGTAAGAACATCTAAGCATATTTTTCTTCATTTTTTGATTTGCAGTTCTACTCATGGCTTCTGCTTGATTAACCTGGCTCCTACTTTCAGTTCATTTTTTTCCTCTCCTAGAGAATTTCAGTTGCTGAGTTTTTCTCTCAGCTCTCAAAGTCCCTTATCAAGAACTTACACTTGGTTATTTGCAATCAATTTGAGGAAGGCCAGAAAGTTACAGAGTGCTTATACAAATAATTTTCATATTGTCTGTTCACAAAAATACAGCAGTAATGCAAGTGCTACACAAGTAAAAACGATTTTGAATGCTGTGTGGCACTATATGGTATTATTCAATCTACAATAAATATCAAGAAAATGAAAAATAACTCACAACAGCCTGGCGTTAAAAAGGAGTAACTGACTCAGTTCATATGTCAGGTAAACAGATGAAACAAGACACACTGGTACTCTCCACTCTCAAGCAGGAACCCTGGCACTGAGGCAATTAGTCCAATAAAAGCGAACAAACAACTTGGCAATTAGTGCTATTCTCACATAAACACAATTACTGTATGGGACTGCGAGAAAAGAATATGTTTTGTAAACAGACAGCTGAAACAAGATATTTTATATACCTTTCTCTTTAGAATGGAAAGGGAATCTAGGTTTTTAGATCCTGAGTTATGACATATGAACAAATGCTACTATTTAGTGAGAAAAGCAAAACAGGAAAAGGTAAAAAAGGGGAAAGTGGTGATGTACTTTTCCTCACTTTTAACACTAAAATGCTCTTAGCAATTAGGCTGTGTAAGTATCAAGAGTTCCTTCCTCCAGGCCTTGCACTTATGCACAAAACATTAAGGTCCAGAACCAGTACTGTGTGACTAATTACACAACATACAATAATGAATTCTAAGCTGTACTGGCTACAGAAAATAGTCCTGAGAGAAATGATTTGATTTTTCCACAGTTTCATAATTTGCCTTTCACTGCAGCATCTCAGCTCTTTTTGTAGAGAGAAAAACAAAAAGTTTTCTTAAACTTTGAAGCAAACTAACTCTTAATAATATGCATTTGTTTACAGAACACTTGTAAACAAGAGAAAAACAGGAATTTACTGCTTCCCAATATGTATTTTAGGAGCTTTAGCTAACATTAAGGGTTCCTGTTTCTCCTTGGCAGTCTTAGTGTTCTTTGAAGTTGTTAATTGGATTGGAAATCCAAAGACTGGATACTATATTTGGACAGTGTTCTAGATTTGGTTGCTGGGATGAAGAGATTTTTGTTGCACTGTCAGTATTAGGGAAATGCCTGCCTTGATTTTGTATTAAGAACTAGTGCAATGTTGTGGGATAAGCTGTAAATCTTGGATATTTTTCTCTCCTAACATGCAAATGGTTTGTTGTAAACTTAAGAGTAGCTGCCTTGCTTCACTGATGTGCTAGGATTGAGTTTGAGAGAAAATGGAAAAAATATATATTTACACCAAGTATAGAAAATAGTAATGGAGTTTCATCAGAAAGCCTTTTCTCTTATAGTTCATATTCCTGAGCTGCTGAGCTAACCAGAGAAAAATAATGCAAGTGGTTCTCAGAAAAAACACAGCTCTACTATACAGTCTGCTAAGAAAACAACCACTACAGTATAATGCCATCATAAAGCCTTTAAAAATAAATCATAACTTCTTGATTCTATTGCTGCATTCATATTTCAGTCTTCAGTGCAAAAAGTTCAATTTCTGCAAAATAATTTGCAGAAGGCAGTCACTGTTTTACTTGCAGGAACAATGGCTTATTTTACTTCTATCCTCTACGGTAAATTCAGATTGAGTACCTTACTGCTTTCACTCGCTGGGTTATTCATCCCCGTGGGTTACATAACAGAATTTGGCAAAATCATTCAAGGTTATATTTTCAATTTTGGCACATTCAGATCCCAAAACTTCAAGATCTACCACTGATGAATCCATTACAGGCTAAGATGCTTGCACACCCACTTTGTGACAACATAATTGTTATTCATACAGAGCTACCTGACAGGGTTTCTTGGGGTGCATGCTGGTACAATCCTGAAATACCACTGTGCACTCAGTGGCCCTGAGAAGTTCTACACAGCACATAACATTCATCAGGTATACGATGAATTTGTACTGTGGGGACAGGAGAAGGCTGATTTTAGAGAGAAGAAATGTTTTCAGGTAGATTCAGCTGCAATAGGAATCCATGAGAGTTAGCTTATACCTTGAAAATTTTATTACGAGATTTCACAGTGATGAAAATAGTGATTGCTGTTTTAAAGAAAGTATTCTAATGCCCCCCAAGAAAACAGAAACGATTTGTAGTACCATTGTTATCTTCTACACATAGTTCCCCTTCCATTGTTATTTTTTTAAGAGAGGCTATTGCATAAATCAGTTAAGTCAAGAAGATAAGGATATGACAAACATTTTATCAAATGATAAGCAAATTTCACTTAGAAGTGAGTGTGGAAGTAAGGTCCATTCAGGAAAACTATAATGAACAATACTTGGATTTAAATACCTGAGTAAACATTAATGGCTTACCAGTCAAATCCAGAGCTATTCAGACTGCCCTTGGCCCACACCTTTCCAGTAATTTGAACAACAATCTAACTGTACCTTTAATTTATATCAGGATAGCAGTTAGCATTTCTATTTGGACTAACCATGTACCTTGGAAACAGCTCTGCAGTCTTTCACATGCCAGCTTGCTTTTTCATACAGCCAGCATATGAAAAATATCTTTTTATCTTTCATAGAGAGGAAAATAATTCTAGAGAATTTCACTTTAAATGGACAAACTTTGACATGAAGTTTGGTTTTCCTTAAAACTCTTATTTCTATATTCTTTAGATACTTCTGATTATTTCTAAGGAAATAGTTTTATTTAAAAAAAAATCTGGAAAAAAATGAAGAAAGTGAAAACTTCATAGGTAAAAGGCAGTTTCACGCTTAAAATGTCATAGTTCAGTGATTACTTTCAGCACAGTGATCTTTTATCTCCCTGATGTAGAGCATTGTTGTTTTCAGCTTTGTATCTCTAGAGATGGAAAATTCTTTTATCAGTAAAACACGGTCATATGCTGAACATTTAAAAGGACTTTTTCATACCATGATGCTTTTACTGTTTTTGGCTTCCAAAACTACAGGAATTTGTCCAGTTGGAAAAAACCTCTTTTTAAGGATGAGAGGGGTTAGTATGTACAGTTCTTCACAATAAAGGTTAGAAGAGATGAAAATTCAAATTATTCTAAGAGTATCTAAATGGCAAAGTCCAGATTCAGTGTAAAGCATTCATAAACATGGTTAGAAATGGCTAGCTGAAAAAACAAACATGATATATAGTGCTTTTAAATACAAACATTCCTCACTTTCCCTTTATTTTCCCCCAAATATAGCCTGGTAAACAATATATTTGAACATACATTCTCAACTGAGTACTGTAAACATAACAAAGAGGTGGTGGGCTATTTTCAGCCTTTTGAAACTGAATCAGGATGAAATATGGCTGGACCCTGTACAATGACAGTAACAAAAATTTTAGGTTTTGTTTTATTTTTTGGGTTTTTTTGAGTGATCCTTAATTTTTATTTATTTATTTTTGCAGGCTTCTTTTTGTTTTGTTTTGTTTTGTTTTTTGACTTGGTACTGGATAATATATCTAGCTGTAGAAGAAATACTGAACTGAATAACCAACGAATGCAATAAGTGAAGTTAAGGAAAACTGTTCCAGAACAAGTTCTGTTCTTCCATTCACTATTTGTTCATTCCTTGCACCATTTGTAATACAGATTTCTCACTGTATACTTTGTAAGTGACCATTGCTGATCATACCTCTCAAGCACCATATCAAGTGCACTTCATAACAGCTTTGCCCTCAGTGGAGGTAAGTAGATCTATCTCTTCAGGTTGATAGTTCTATATCTTAGATCACATAAAAATCATGTAGCTGCCTGATGAAAATGTTATTATGTCATGAAAAAATAAAAGAAAAAGAAAAGAATGATTTAATGTTATCCTAGGAAATATTATGTCATAACAAAGAATCGGAAAGACAAAATGGACAGCATACTATTTGCTGCACAGAACTAGCCCTTTTCAACCTTTCCTCTGTGCTTTACTCAACTCTTCTCTGAAAAATAATTCTCCGCTTATCCCAGCTATACTTGGAGATTTTTCAGATCATTTTCCTAGGCGCTATAGGATTATGCTGCTGATCTGAGACTTCCTCCACAATCCAAGTGCCTGAAAATAAGATAATTAATTTCTGAAAAAGATAAAAGTTTTGCCTTATGGCTTTTGGATTATGTACAAGGTAAATATCTTATAGCATACATATCAAATCTTTCTTTGAAGTCAGTGCAATAATAACAATAACTTCACTTCAGGATCAGTCTCTCCAAAGGCTAAAAAACTCTTCCAACACTAGATTTTTCTGTGTTTTAGAGAAGTTTATTTCTCTAGTAAGTCTCTCATGTGTGAGCTCCAACCCACAGAGATAAATCCCTTTGTACTTCAGAGTCAGTGTAGATTTTTTACTTTGTCTTGTGGAGTGTAGCATGAATTCCAGCTTAAATTGGACATTTGGAAAAGTTACACAGCTTAAGTACCACAGTATTTTTCTCTATATTGTTGTCTGACTGCCTGTTCTAGCTGCCTAGGAGGATTTTAGAATCCAGCTCCATTTGTCAGAGGAAATGATTTCAGCTAGAACAAGACAAGACTAAAAAAAGAATCAGAACAGCTCTGACCTCCTTCTGTTGCTTAATCTTGTGTATATCATAAATGGTGTAATGAATACTGGCACCAAAGATATTATGCATGATATTTACCTTATTTAAGATGTTATGTGCAGGTTCCCATCCAATGAATATATACCTGCTTGTCTAAACTTGTGTTCTTTAAACCTTTGTTCCAGAAAGGTAACGAAGTAAAGAATAAAGGAAAATGCTTTTTAAAAGATATATTTTTAAACTTAAGTCAGCCAATTTTTGCTGAGTTTCACAAGTACTAGGTAACTCCCTCCTCAAAAGTCTAAAAGGATTTTCTTTTAGGATCATGTTGATTAATATATGATTGTTTAGAGTAAGCAAATATGAAGTGTTCTGCCAGGACTCAAGTTATATTCTGCTTAAGTATTAACATAAACTTTCTCTCAAGGAGAAACATAAGAGAATAGATGCAGAAATGAAATGGAAACAACAGGATTTAATTTATAAATTTCAACACTATAAATTCAGTAGACACTAAGATATAACATGAGATTGTCTTTGGTTTACATAAACTCAGTTTGTACCCACAGGATTCAATTATATCTGTGAACTACTACTGCCTTCTTGTCCTTTTCTTATAATTCCTAGATCAGCCTGAGGTATAATCTTAACTTTTTCTATCACTCACATAGCACCACAGGGAAATTCTCAATCACATTTACTCTTGCAAACAAGTTCTTTGGTCTTCTCTCAAATTGCATACCCGTTTGAAGTGCATTTCTATGACCTCCACTTAAATTTCATTAACACTCATATGATTATTATAGTATTAATGTTTTGGCCTGAACGTCAGAAGAATTGTGTCCTCTCACCAGCACTGTATCTGTTGATCCAAACTTGACACACGTTAAATAATAGAGTCCAAAGATAAGGAAGGTAGATTAAAGAAAACAATCATAGTCCCATGCACAGGCATAAGTTCAGGAGAGGATGAGGAAGAAAGGGTTGATCGCTATATTTTTTATGTGAGTAGCATAGAAAGAGAGGCAAAGCTTTTTTCACCAAGGAAGGACCCATGGATAAAATGTCTGTGAGGAATGAGCGTGTGAAGATACCCTGGCTGGACACACGCAGGACTTCATGCTGCTCTCAGCAAGGCCTCATGGTTTTGGGCCGGTCAGGCAAAGCTCAGAACCCTGATGAAGCAGACTTTTGCCTTAGTCTGGAGCACTTTCTGATTTCTCAGTAAGTCATGTATCAGGAGCACAGAAGCAGAAAACTGATGAAATACACAGCTTAGCCATCTCATTGGCATTAGACTCTTTATAAATAAGGTCAGAACTATGTAAAATACGCAGAGCAACAGGAAAAAGGGTTAAGGTGCTTTACTCTGCAATTGTGGTGAATGGATTGTCATGAACAAGTAGGAAGATGTTTCTGACAGTGGCTGTTTCTGAAGTGACTTGATATTTTAGTAGTTTTCTGTTAAATCAGGCAGAAGAAATTAACAATGAACTTGTGTGTTAATGGTCTGGAAAATGTTTCACTCCTGTGAAAATGAGGTATAAAGGTAATATGCTTTCTTATCCAGTGGTATTTTGGGGGAAAACAAAACAAAAAAAAAAAACGACCACAGAAGGACAATAATGATGAAGTAGCACAAAGCAGGAATGAGGGAGTTAGAACTACTTCATTATGAAATGAGATGCTTCTTGTACAATAACGTATAAGTGTGGAGGAGTAGTGCTAATGGAAGACTCAAGTCCTTAGGAATACAGCAGACAACACGATATGAACAGAGACCTGCTGCTACCAATGTAAAAGAAACAGTTGTACGAGAAAAGTACATTAAGCTCAGATTTAAATTCCAAAACAGATACGAGGCACCTGCACTTTTTATGGGAAACTATGGCATGACCCAGAATTAAAGAAGGAGAGCAAGACAAAAGGGAACATACTGAATGTCACTATATGTGAGAGACAGAAGGACAAAGCAATCAGCACCACTTGCTCAGGGAAAATCTTCAAAAAGTTATGTTCAACACCAAGATTCTGTCAGGTGGGTTGCAAAAGGGACAACTTTTCTTTTTAAGATGTTGCACACCTTCACAGATGACAGGCCTAAAGATACTGTCAGTACTAGACCAGACAAAGACAAGTGGAACTGCAGTCTTGCAAAGATAAGTTCAGCCTCTCAGATGGAGTATGGCAGTTAAATATAGGCATGTAGACAAATACTGAAATGGAATGTATACTGTTTAGAAGAGCAAAAGCCAACAAAACCTCTTTTTCCCCCATCTAAAAAGGTACCTAGTCACTGAGCTTAAAAAAAAAAAGAACAACAACAACAACAAAAAAAAGGTGGAAATACCGAGGTTACTTTCACATGCAAAGGAAACTCTTCAAATCAGAAAAATAAGCTTCGGGCATTAGTCAGGTCCTAGAAAAAAAATAAATAAATCTTTCCAATCTGAAGAAAGGTGGATGTGCCACTACCTCAGCAGAGTTATCAAAGGAAGGAACTAGAAGGGATAGTTTCTGCTAATTTAAAAGCCCAGAGGTGGGACTCAGGGAGATGGAGGGTATCTGTACCTAGAGATTCAGGTAATGGAATGAAGTACTTATGACACAGACCTCTTTCCAGTGAAGTGTTCAAAGCCAATGTGCTTCCTGAGCTGGATGTTTCATCAATGCTCTGATAAAACAAGCAAACATGTTGGCAAGCATATTTTAAGTTGGCATTGGTTTTTACACACTGTTCTTTGAATTGTAATCAGCATTAGGGATTTGATGTAGTAGTTTGGTGGGTAGGGATGGTGGTGGGAGGATGGTTGGACTAGATGATCTAGTAGGTCCTTTCCAACCTAATGTATCTATGAATCTATGAATTAAAGTGCAGAAAAACTAATCCATTTTTATATATTTGACAAGATACAGAGGTCTACATAGGCTGTATTTTGTTTTTTGGGAAACATAAATAAGAACAAGAGAATGACCAGAAACTTTGAAAAACTTCAGAAGGAGTTATGTGCAGGTCTAAAGCTAAACAAACACAATGTGACAGACCTTCTCAATCAGACCAGTTACCTCAAAATTGAGTAATGCACCTCACAGAGTAATCTTCATTAGATAAAAGATTAAGCAACTATAAAAATTTAAAATACTCTGAGATGGAAAAGCTACAGGCAAGGCACAAAAAAAGGAAAATTATGAAAAATAAAGAAAAAAAATCAATTTCTGGTCTCTATAAGTGAGATATTGTATTAAAAATGAGAAGCACCCAGGAATTTATTGAGATAAAGTGTGCCATTTAACATAGCCAGTGACATTTCCATACTGAATAAAAAAAAAAAAAAAAAGAAAAAACCTCAAAATACAAGAAAAGATGGGTAAAATATTTGACATGGATATTAAAGTCTTTAAAAAGTACCATTTTTATTATTCACAGAATAAAAGAAAGAAAAGGTCACTCCATTCTCCTGCCAGTTCAGGCACAGACGTTATCCAAGATTTTTTTTTAACATTTCTTTTTCTGTATATTTTCAAGTGCTTCAGGCAATGAGAGTCCACCACCTCTCTTTGGAGAATATATTGCAGCTTCATGTCTGTCAGACAGCATTTTTTAACTATTTTCTTAACTTTTTCTATCTTAATTTTGTTCAATTATGACATGATTTAGCACTATAAATAATCACTTCAACAATTTCTGAAACTTCAACTAAAGCCATTGTTTTTTAACTCTAATTTGTCAATGACTTTTAGTAAGAATTACATCCAGAAATGAATCCCATCTTCGGGCCTAATGTAATGATACACCTACACTCAGTACACTTCAGCACAGGGCAACCAAACCTGTCTTAGATGGGTACTGATAGCTATCCTGAAGTTTGACTTCAGTAATTTCTAACTATTTTCAGAAGTGGTTTATATCAGTCTAAGAGAAAGGCAGTGCTTTGGCCAGATGTGTTTGGTAGAGCTCCATTCTGCCTCAGTGAGTCCTAGAGGCTTGGAGGTAAGCGGATAGTCTGGGCTCCCAGAAAACACAAAGGCAATCCAACGCACTGTTCCAGGACTTAGAACACCTAAGACTAACTTCACAGAAAATAGAACCAGCAGGACGCAATTCTTGAAGGGAAACAGAAATATTTCCAATATTTTCTTGCTGAAATTGTTTTGTTTTCATTTAAATGACTGTGAAGTGGCACCATCTAAAATGAACATTTAAGTTCCTAGTTTTGCAACCTTTTTCCATCTAACTCTAATCAAGAAAATTAGATAAATCTCTCAAATTATGCAAGCATAATACTAGAATACATCTAACTTCAGATTAATTCTGCATTTTATTTTCAATTTCAAAGAAAGCAGAATCTTCAGTAGAAGATAAAATAAATGACAATTTTCTAAACAATTTTAGATGAAATCCCATCTACCAGACTATAGGTACCAGATTCCAATTGAACAGTTGTTTCAGAGCATAGTGTAGCAAGAGGCATCAGGTGCAAACCCATAACTGACAAAATGACAAAAATAATTTGTGGCAAACGACAACCAGAGTTCAAAAAGACATAAGAAAAAGTGCACAACCTGGAAGAGAATAATCATCTGAAAGGTCAGCAAGGTCACAACAATATATTTTAAGATAGCCTGCAGACAGTGTATAGAAGCTGCTATAAACATTCAAAATAAACTGAAAGACATATTTCACAAAAACCAGTTCAGTTTGAGGCTCTGAAGTTTCCTGTACTACTGTGACCTTCTATTGTTCAACACTACATTTTTCACTCAGACATCATCCCCATAATAATCTGTTGCCCAAAGCCTGATGGAGAGGAGCCAAAGCAAAATATTCTCTCTTCAGTTCATCAGATAACATCATATTTGTACTTAAGTTTTAAACCCAGAGCAACTGCTTCAGTCTAGCAGAGAAATTGTGCTGGTTAAATTATACCGCCGTGATTATTTTATCTGTGCTGACATGGATAACCAAGTGATTTCTCATGCTTCACTCTAAAAAATTCTGTTTGGCTAGCTGTTCAAGTTTTGCAGTTCAGGTGTTTTCTTTTGGTTTTGCAGTTCTAAAAGTGTTTAGGAGACTTCACTGTAACAGAAGGCATCTCAGTACGTGATAGGCTTACTTTACACACAGCTAAAAGAACAGAGACCAAAAAGAACTGGCTAGCTCATCACAATCCAGGAAAGTTAAGAAAGAAGTTCAGAGGCATTTGCTATCTGCACTATTTTGACACTATGAACAATGAAATAAATGAATTGCTATCATGTTACAGAGAAGAAAGAGAGCAACTACAGACTTATAAGAAAATTGGCGAAAATCTTTTCTGCTGAATAAACATAAATTACAATTGCAGGGTCTTTTGTAAGCAAGGGACAAGAAAAAGAAGTAAAACAGCAAAACCATGGGATACAGTCACAGGAAACTACTTAGGAAAAATAATGAGATTAGTAACATTCCATATTAATATGAAAAGCACACTTTTTTCATTGAACAGCATGAAAATAAATAAGATTGTTAGACAAGGAAATAAAATTTTAATTTATAAAATATGAGGCCATTATATACATAAATTAATATAATAGCTGATCGCACAGTATTAAGATCTTCCATTGCTTCATAATATCAACCTTGTGATTTAAGTGAACTTATTTATTTACAGTTCATTGCATGTTTAGGTGTTTTGCTGGAGCAGGTCTAGGTGTCTCAACATTTTTTTTTTTTTTTTTTTTTGAAAGAGAGAACAACTGGAACATCTTCAAAAATTAAGGAAGCTTTCATTCTAGTAGAAAAAGAATACTGTGAATTTCATGTGATATCACAAGGAAAGAATACTGAGTTAATCTGAAATAAATACAAATGCTGTAAGGAATCACTTCTGAGAAAACTTCTGTGTAGTTTATATGAGGCTACAGTATATGTGGCTGGAAAATCACTATCAAAGCTGACTCCAGTAAGGAACTTTATAACTGTATGTTGTAAACACACAGTGCAGAAGCAGTTGCTTACAATTTTCAGGTTTCCAGAGGAGTCTGCCAAAAGTGGAAGTTTTGGACTACCAATATTCAAAAGTCTGTTTCTACCTATGGACATCATCATGCAAGATTATGATTTAAGATTACAACCTCCAGAGGACCACACTCACTCCCCCATTCCTTCTCCATTGCTGCAGGTCAACACTGAAACTCCTTGAAACAGGCCTTCAGAATATACTAGGGATCAACCTTTTCCCTATCAATTTTTCTGACTCTCATTCTCTCAGTCTTCCTCAGTTTTCTCTTTTTGTTCTTTTTCTCTCCTCAAATTATTGAGTAATTGCAAGATCTGTTTCAGTTAGTTAAAAGCCGTATCTCCCATAAAGTCGTAAAGTTGTTAAGTAGTTGTGAGGCTTATTTCAGCTCCTTAAGATCATACAGTTTAGCCCCATAGTTTAAGATAGATTCTGAGTACTAGAGTGCCAATAGCCTGGGACTGTAGTATATAGACTCTCATTAAACTAGATGACTGTGCAAAAAACTGTGTAACATTCTAAACTTAAATAAAGGGGGAGGGCGGGGAAGAGAGGTATTCATTAATCTGGTCACCCCTTTCCTCCACTTATGGGCACAAGAATCTATTAAAGGAGAACTGCAAGAATCCATCCCCAAAATAGTTGGTCACAGGTGTCTGCTGATTGGAAAAGAAGATTTAGAAAAGTTCTTGGACCAGATGCTCAGGTCCATTTAGAGGCCACGCAAGGCCAATAACCTGCAAGCACATAAACAGTAAAATCACTTAAACAGTTATGTCAGCAGTGATATAGGAAGACAAGCAAACTATTTAATCACAGCTTCATAGTATAGCAAGAAGATAATAATGCATTCAGTGTTTGCCTATTGCCTCCATCTCCAGAGCATAATTTCTCATTCAGAAATTACCCTCTGCTTTTAAACTTCTTTTGCATATCTTAAGCTTCAAAACACACAACTGTTCAGGTTCTGAGTTTTGTCAAGGTATATTTCTCAAGGACAAGCAACACATTTTTTTATGGATTTATTAGTAGCTGCTCCATATAGCTATCCATACAATTCTTCTTGGGAATTTCTCAAAAACATCTGATTCCTTAAAATGTCTGTTGAAATAAGGCATTGACAGGCTCTCAGTTCTGTTTTCCCTTTACAATACTTTAACTACTTTATTTTGATTTCTCTGACAGCAAAACAGTATTTTGGCTCTGAAAAATACAGTGCAACCTGTACAGGCTTCTTTTATTTATGTTGACTTACACTCTACTATCTATAAATATTTTAAAAGATGAAGTAGGTGGATTACAGCCCATTCAATTTTTTTTTCCCCCTCTCCTCTTTCCTCCAAATACACGCATGTTTAAAATTGTAGAAATATGTGTTGAGTGAGGCTTGAAAGTCTTTCTGGTTCTGTATCAGCTATTCAGAAAGACCAGGGAAAAGTCAGAATTGAGCCTAACAGTGTAACCATGACAACAAGTACTTGTATATATTTCTTATCTATATAGTATAGTTCCTGACTCCAAGAGCTCATGCATTCACAGGCCAAGTTCCTTAGTAAGCCATCTGAGCCATGTCAAATGGTTCAGATGAATCAGCTAAGTATTGCCAGGCACTATAACACTGTTTATTCTGAAGAATGAATGAGAACATATGTTGAATGGTGGAATGGAGAAAGGGCTTTTTCTGGAAGGAGAGAGGAATTTAAAAAAAAAAAAAAAAAGCCAGTATTTTGGTATTTTTTCCATTGATTAATATTGGGAAGACTGATGTGGAATAAGTGAGAGAGAGCCTTTACTACTTTTGCCTAGCAAATAAGTGCCTAGCACATGTGGATGTCTGGTGAACTGACAGTTTGTCGATAAAGTATACAGTGGAAGGCATTGTTCTAACAGTGTATAAAATGGTTACTGATCATTAATTGAAAGAAATTTTGAATTGAGGTTAGCAGTAAGTTACCTATTCATGGTTCTGTTATTTTTTCTTTTTTTTCTCTCATTTAATTGTGTATTGTTTTATATAAGGCAGTGATAAATAATATTGGGATTATTTCTGTAATAAAGTTAACATTTGCAAGCTCAAACTTCTGTTCCTTAATATATTTAAAATTAAGTTTTACTCAATAGAAAAAGTAGGATTCCTTTTGCATAGCAATATTTCTTCTTAATCAAACAGTTATGTTATGTTACAATATATCTTAGGATCACATTCCTAATATCCTCTTAGCTCCTTCTCTGGGTCTTGAGGATAAAGTCTTCTAAACATCCTCTGTTTTACATTCCAAGTGCTGGGATTTTGCAGCAATGAGAACTCTGCCCTCACACTCCCACACAAATGTCAGAGAATACAATACAACATAAAGGAGACTTTTCAGTGCAAGATTATTGCTTTTGCTTTATTCTTTCCCCTTTCTTCCTCCAAAAAGTTTAGCCCAATTAACTTCCATCTCCTGCAGAATCCCCCTTTGGTAAGATCCACAAGTAGAAAAAAGGCTTCAACTTACAGCATTTAAGCAGAATAAATAGGTCAAAAATCAGGCTAATTACACAGCTAATTATAACCTTAACAAAAGACATGTGCTACTGCTACCTGATAGTAGCATAACTCTCCTGGCTAAGGAAGGGGGAAAAAAAAAAAAAAAGAAGAGAGAAAAAGACTAAGAATGGTAGATGAGGAAATTAGATTTTTAATCTGCTTTTGGCAAAATAAGATAAATATTGACAAGAATCACACAACAGCTAAAGGTTAAAGGAGAGATAATAAGGTATAAACCCTTTGTATTCCTTCCAGAGAAGGGGGGGGAAATGAACATTTCACAGTGGCAAAACAAATAATCCCACAATGAAATTAAGCAATTATGATAATATAACTTATTTCTATAAATTTAATATGGAAAAAAGGAGGCATTTAAGCATAAACCACTTGTAGATTTTAAATTTCTTTCCACTGAAACCGCACAAATCTAGTTTCACAGAAAATACATTGTGGTTTGCTAGGTCACCAAAATGGCTTCAGAAGGGACAAATACACCTTGTAACACTTGAAGCAGTTTTTCAGCCCTTTTTACCAGAAAAATATAATAACTAAGGGAGGAAAGCTTCTCACCTATACATTATGCTAATGGGAAGTCTGATAATATGTCAATCACTGAGCCTAGCAATTGCTCAGTTTAAGCAGGAGGGTGAATAACATTTTTCTTGGCTCTCTAGAGATTCTTAGTTTGATTCCTAATGTGAATATAAGGAAAGACAGCTACTTGGCAGAAACTGAATAGGCAGAATTGCTTTCTTCCTTTCTCCTCCTTCTATACCTGAGAATATGTAATTCAGTGTTCTGAATGCAAGTTGTCAAGGCAAGTATAACCTCATTTAATCCAGTTCTTATACACAAAGCTTCAACGCATTCAGATCAGAAGCTACCCAGTCAAATACTTCAAGTAATTATACTATAAAATTCAAGTAATTTTACTGATACCATAATGTCTTATGACCTTTATTGTAATCAGGTTTAAGTTACTAACGCTGAACCTGCAGATAGGAAGCAAACGAAACTTTCATAAATGCTACCGTAGTGCATAAAAAATGAAAACTGGCAGATATGCCAGAAGTAGAAGACAGCCTGATGCAAATTGTGTGACTTACTTTTATGAAGCAGACTGTGTTCACTTCAAACACAGTAAAGAGTAGTAAGAAGTGTGATTTTTAAAAGACCAGAACTGGTGTTTTAAAGACTGAGCTACCTTAGTCAGCTCCTAATAACAAAAAAGGTTTGTTCCACCAATTGTTACACTCTTGTGATACATGACAGTGGATCCAAAATGAGTGAAATGGGCTCCTGGACAATCTCATGGAGAAACACAACTTACTTTTACTTAATGGCAAAAGCTGCCCTGTATTGGTTACCTCTAACTATTCAGATGCATGAAGCAAGAGTGCTTTTCCCCACCACTGATCACATTCCCTTTTCCTCCTGTAGTTATTTTTCTTGTTCTGCCTCTTTTTTTTCTTAGATTTTGCCTTCAGGATCAATCCCGCACGTGAGCAGACAAGTAGACCATCTACCTCTGCAATGCCTATGAGTAACCACCTGAAGGACCAACTAGGCCAGCCAGAAAATGCACAAGACAGAAGTAGTGCACTATGACCTGGAGGAACAGCTGCCAGTGACAACCTGCCAGATCTGAGTGTCCACCTGCGACTGATAAGTCATCTTGAATTCTGAGAACATCAACAAAAGCACACATTCTGCTAACAATTTTTTACCCTGTGCATATATCTATTCCTAGCTATTTTGTCAAAATCAGAAAAGGCATCACTGTGCTCAGAGGATGAGTTTTAGGGCTAACACTTACTTAACGTCTTTCCTGCTCATGTGGCTTAGCAAAGCTGCAGCTTTAGCAACTAGCCTGCCTATGGTCTACAGGCTTTGATTGTATCAATCTCATATAATGATTCCACTTTTTTTTTTTTTTTTTTAAATACACGTTTTTGTTGTTCACACTCTGCATAACATTTCTCATTTTCTTTCCCCCTACAAGGGTATGCAATAAAATGCTTCAAATCAGAAACTTAATACACATTTAACTACTGAATATTATATAGTGAAAGGGTAGCGATAATATTTTTGCATTTTCTGGATGCATTTAGTTTTTCCTGTATTAAGAAAAATCTAACTAACACTGTTTAAGCTTCTCACATCATCAGAAACCAATTATGCCATCTTGCTCTGAGGGAAATTTAAGGACCTGTTCCAAATCTTGTTGTTTCAAATCAAGTTGTATCAAGGCAAAGTTTAACATGTTTTATTGCAATCATATGAGGCCAAAAGATTATTATCCCCAGATATCTCTATAGGTTCAACAAGACTGTCTTGCTGTAGCACAAATGACCTTAAGTGATGAAATACAGCAGAGGTTCTGTCTATACATTTACATAGAAAACATGAACTTACTCAGCTATAATTAGTTGTTATCTTCTTTAGCCGCAAAACCTAGTGTCTTATTCCAGTACATTTTACTTTAACTTAATCATTACATATAGGATGAATTATGTATCCTTCGCAGCATAACCTAAGGGTGAGCTCAGAGCACAACCCTCAAAACATCTACTTTTTTTTATTATCTAGGTTGTTTGTGTGTGTGTGCGTTTTATTTTATTACTTCTGTTCAGCTACAGCCATTCCATTTTAATCAATACCCAACCGTCATAGCGTGAGCTAATATACCCATCAGCTATATTTTCTCTGCCTATGAGTTTTCTCTTTTGTAGATCCAATCCTATGTACTAGGAAACTTACAAAAATTTTATTCTAGAAGTCAGTGATCTTGAATAAGCCATATCCGCTCTACTGAGCCCTGTACTTAAGACTCAAAAAACTCACATTAGTACTCATGACCACAGCATAACCTCATATACATGTATAGGTGTTTATCCTAGGAGCAGTGAAGTTCCTGCTAATAAATTATTTGCAGTACCAGACAAAATATCATTAGGAATATAAATAACAATATATAGGAAAAATTTAACTCACCCAAATAGCAGTAGGATCACTAGCTGCAGAACACTCCTTATCAGGAAGTAGCTTTCATTCAGAAGACATTTTCCTTTCAGAGGCTTGCCCTTAGATAATCCAGTATCCACCCCTTCCAGTCATGTGGGAAGCACAGGTGAATTGCTTGTATGTGTGCTTCCTGGGCCAGCCAATCTTTCACCCGGTGTTCAAACGTCATTTCAGGCCTGACATAGCAGTTCCCTTACAGTAGGTCACTCTGACAGCAGTGCCTCCTACTGATTTCCATGGAAACTGCAACAGATGAAAAGAGCACAAGAACACATTTGATAGAGCAAATTCTCAGCTACAAAACAGTTCTTTTTTTAACATAGTCAGCACCATTAACTGTGCATTTTTGCCAGTGATGAGCCTGGATGCCTTGCTCTGCCAAGTCTAAATCAGCAGAGGTGACCTACAGGTGTTTTACAACAGGCGTGATAGTGCTAATGCTGAAATGCACCATCATTGTGCTCACATCCACTCTTATCCATATTCATATCCAATAAAATTAAACAAACGGAGAGAGGCAAGAGTATCCAATATACGGGATCTTACACTGCAAGCAGAAGCACATGTGCTTTTCTCCGCCAGAAAAGCCGAGAGAAAACGCGCCAGAGCGAGCTGCTGGTGTCCGGCCAGGAGCTCCACCCCTCTTCCTCTCCCTCACAGAACATTAACTCTTAAACTCCCGGAGTGATATTTGATGTGGGATACCAACAGCAAAAATCACAAAACCGCTACACCTGGATACATTCTGCTCCTGGATACAGATCCAAGAAAGGAATAGCGGGTAGTACTCTAGTAGGCGCTGAGAAAGGGACAACTTCTAAGTGTATAGTTTTGTTTGTAACTCTAGCTATGTAGAGCTACAGTGTAGCCCAGAAAGTGAACCTATTCGTGGATGGGATGTGCGCAGCCCTCAGTAGCTGTCCACCCGGGGATGTAAGGTTTATTTCAGTTTGTGTTCTTCTTTCTATTTCTGTTTTATCATTGAAGCAAATTTTCTATATAATTTATTATTGTTACATCTTTATTGAGATTCAGAAAGAGCCCTGTATGCTTCAGACCAGGGGTACAACATAGTTTTGGAGCTAATGTTTACACTGTTTAAAGGGTGCCATGAAATGGAACAGGGACAGTATATTTTCCACCATTCAGTGTCACCTTCTAGTTCATTGTCTTCTATTTTTGCATAACATTCGACAAATACCAGCACTCCATTATATCATTCAGCCCTAAGAGCAGACTGAGATTGCCTTGCACTACTAGGTAAACTGTTGGGAAATCTCAAATGTCCATATGTCCATCCCACATTAATAGAAATGAGGAAAACAAACAAACAAACAAACAAACAAACAAACAAAAACCTGCTTCAGTGCCCCATTATCATTTATTGAACTACACACTTACATTTTTCATTCTGAGCAATTTTTATACAGAAAATTAAACTTCCCTGTAAAAAATAATAAAAAATTATTAGAGTCTTCAACTTGTATAAGAAGAAACCAAATATTTAGTCACATCAATGACAAAACTTCTCTCAACCCCAAAATGGCAATTTGTACTTCACCCAACAAGAACTACAACCATTGAACTTCTCATGGAATCAAAAATCAAGTTCTACCATGCAATACACACAAGGTACTTAACTGTCTATAAACACAGTTTTATGTAGATACTGTGAAACCAGATTTCATTAAAATTAACAAAGTATCATTAGACGTCTGCTCCTGCTGGATTTCACTTGTGAACATTCCACACTCTAAGTCCAAGTCCAGTGGAACCTGAGTTTCTCATGTTCTTTTGCAGGCAAATTCATGGTCTGGCCAAAAAGTAGCTGCTCAGTGTTTGTTCTGTATTTGAACCTCAGTTGCAGTTAACACAGGATGCAGTGGGAAGCCAGACTCAGTCATTTTATCAAAGTGTGCTGTGGGGCTCGGCTCTCTACTGTAGTTCTGCAAAACAATTGCAGTTGCCAATATGCATGCATTTTAATTTGCAGCTTCAGATACAGAGTCCCTAATCATGCTTCTAACCAATCCAGAGCTAAACAGAATTGGCTTCAATCCGTTATCTAACGATAGACACAAAGAGATACTGTTTTTATAACTATCTAGACACTCATACCCACATAAAATTCTGCAGGAATCACAGGGTTTGTGAACAAGGCTTTCCCTGCAACAATGATAACCCTTCTGCCTGTGATAAGCTTCAGTATGAGTTGGTACCACAACAAAACTACCTCACTGAAAATGTTGCACAAAGAGAAAATAAGTGGATATAAACCTAATGAAAAATGAAAAGGCACGTATTTAAAAAGTAACTCTGACTCTGAATTATTTATACAGTTCCTGACAGTGCAATATCTAAACAGACTTTAATTGATTTGGCTTTGTTACAAATTTCAAGGAATTTACTAGAAAGATGTCACTTCCTTCATCTTACTGGTGTGGGACCAGCAGCGTAATATAGAAATATTACCAGGCATTTTAGGCTGACTTAGGGAGAAAATTAGCAGTAAAATCCAACACAAGAATCCTGAATGCTGCTGTTCAATGAAGTTTAGAGGTCTCTGAATTCCCTAGCACTCTCATTTTATCCAGCAAACCCCTTTTTGCAGCTCATTTTTTTTCTTTTTACTCCTGTTTTCCTAAAGGTAATATGGGGTGGGGCCAGAGAGACACTCCTTCCATTGATACATAAGTGCCATGGTTTGGTTTACTTCTGTGAGAAAAGGTGATGGCAGAAGTATAAATACTGAAAGGCATAGAATGTTGATTGTATCACCTTACCATGCAAGGGTAAGCATCATGTGCTTACCATGGTGAAAGCAACTGCTGGGTGGCTTGAAACATATACAATACCCCATGCTATTGTCCAAAACACCATCTTAGGTCTTAAGAAACAAGTCCTGTGGCAACACAGCACTCCAGAAAGAACTGAGGCAGAAAATGGGACTCATTTAAAAAACTCTCCTGTAAATACTTGGGTCAAAGATCATGGCATCAAGTGGACTTATTGTATCTCCCATCATGCACCATCTTCTGGTAAAATCAAATGATACAATGGGTTGTTAAAAACTATGTTGAAAGCAGTGGATGGTGGAACATTTAAATACTGGGAGAAACATTTGGCAGAAGCCACTTGTTTAGACAGTACTCAAGGATCTATCAATCAAGATGGTCCTGCCCAATCTGGCTCCCTAAATAACGTAAAGGAAGATAAAGTCCCTGTGGTACACATAAAGATTATGCTAGGAAAAGCAGTTTGGGTTTTTCCAGCTTCAGGCTAGGGCAAATCTCTCTGAGAACTTTTTCTGCTAAGGGATCTGAGTCCACTTGGTGGCAACACACAAAAATTGAAATGTTTAGTGTGTACCACAGGAGAATTTGATGCTGCGGGAATGCAGTCAGTAATTCCATGAATATATACATATTTGTGTGCGTGTACATGTTTAATGCATGTTTATTATTGTTTGCATATATGATTTTATGATATATTAAGTATGATGCAGTGATGTGGAATAAGGGGTGAAATGCCATGGTTTTAAGATTTGTGATCAGTATTCCACATCATAACACCATGCAATGCACTGATAGTAAAGGGTTAATGCCACAGCTCTGGCCTCAGAATAGAAGAGTGAACTACAGATCTCGGAAGACTTCATTATTCCATCTCCATTTTCCAGTTGATGGGAAAGGAAAAATTGACTGGGAGTCACAAGACTGTCCCTCCTTTGGTCTGCCTTGTGTGTGTGTGCTCACTGGTTGTCTTGCCTACAGCATCGAAGTGAGGCCTTCAGTTTCTGGACATTCTCTAATTTACTTGATTTATCAGCTTCATTCCCATTTAACTTGTATTTTGCTACTACAATGAGTAAATTAACTTTGCTTTTCCTCTCAGATTGTTGCACCGTTTTTTGATTGGTTTTTTTTTTTTTTTTCCTCTTTCACTTCTTTCTTTCCCCCTTCTTTTTGGAGGGGGAGGGGGCTGATGGCCCTGTAAACCTGCTGCCCCCTGTCACAAACACAGATCTAAAGATAAAAATCAAGACAACAGGGAAAGGAAAACATCATTTTATGTATTTCCCATGATGAAATTCCTTATATAAAAATAAGCCATAATTACTATTCATTAATGAAACAGTTGATAACTGAGAGGAACAAGAGTCCATATTAACCAGATGGAATATTTTGTTTGAAAAGGGAGCAAAACACACCTTGCTTTTAGCAATGTGCCAGGAGTTTTAGGAAAAAAATCTACACAGATTGAGATTAAAAAAAAAAAGCTCAAATATTGCACTATGTTTGTGAAAGAATGCAGACCTGAAAGCTTTAGTGTATTTCAATTCAAAAGTAAAGAAAACATGAATGGTTAGTAGTAAAAACAGCTAAAAAATATAGATATGCCTAGTGAAGTAGAAGAAAGACTGAAATAATAACAAGGAAAAACTGAAAGACCTTTCTCAGGAATGGAGGAAATAAATCAAAAATAATTAATTAAGACCCTTGCTTGGAGCTAGATAGTATAAATCAAAAAAGCCTTAGGTTGCAAGGAAAATTTAATTTTAAAAAGCCCTTCCTTGTGCCAAAGATTTATCATTTTTAAAGCCCAGTGGGGCCAGGATACTTTTATTTTTTCTTTAATCCAAAGAGCTCCACTTCTGTTTCTATTGATAAACCCATTTGACTTCTGTGTTACAAAGTCTTCTGAAAACTCTGTGATCATCTGGCTTCTATTTTGTCTTCAAGAAAAGGAAATTTATCCAAATTCCTGAACATCTTAGAATAATTAGATACTGAAAAGTAAAACTTGAATTCACTTCTTCCAAGATTTTTTTAGTTGCTCTCCAGCATGGCTGTTATCCACTTACATCTCATTTCTCCATAGTGAGTGAAAAATGCCTTTACATAACAGAGCATTGTAATCAGGCAGCACTCCTAGCTGATAAGTACAATTCTGTACTTATTAAGCACTCCATTTTTTTTTTTAATATTAAAAGTCATAATAAGTGAAGGAGGACAAAAAAACGAGTTACTATCCAGCAGGGAAATCTGCTTTGATTGCATAAGGCAGAATACCATTTAAATCAACAAGACTGCCATGAGCAGAGAGATAGCCAGGAATCTGCAAAAGGCAAGATCATAAATGGAAGTATGATTTGTAAAATCTGTGATGCCTTGATACTTGAGATTCAAATGGTCATTTTTAGCTAATAAGTGAGATGTGGCATACTGCAAAGTGAAAAAGGAATGAGGACAGAGCTGTGGAATGAAGAAATTGCATACTGGGTTTGTGGAATTAAGGTTCTGGACTTCCTGCATTTATTTCTGTAAGCCAGGCCATTTGTCCAACAAAACTGTGCAAGAAGACAAGAGGTAACAGCTAGCAAATATGAAGTGGAGACAAGAACTACAGTACAAAGGAGAAGATGGGCACAGAGGGAAGGGGGAGACATCAGGTCTGGGAGATGAGTCTGATTATGTGAGGCATGATCAGCCAGCTGAGAAAGGCAAAAAGTTGAAATAAGAGCAAGAGAATTTTATAATTCTTTAAGATGAAGTACTTGAATTATAAGAGTGTTTAGGAGAGAAAACAATGAACAATTCAATATATCTTGGCTCAGAATAACTTCAATGATCCCTGGACGCTAACTCATATCACTCCCATTGTCAGACAACTCCACTGGCTCCTCATTAATTTCAGAACCCAGTGCAAAATGAACTTCTTGATTATAAAATCCTCCACGGGCTTGCTCTGGTCTCTCTCTACTTCCTCTGCACATCTAGCACTGGCTTTCTCTTTTTCCCTCCAGACAACAGTGTTGGTGTGATTAAAAGCTCTTGTTTCTACTGTGCCACCACATCACTTACTATTCTGGTTTGCCGGTGGCTGTGTGAACACAGATTATTAATAGAGCTCACACTGTCAGAGCAGGAAAACAAACCACTACTAAGAAACTGTAATGTCTTGGATTTTGAACAAAGAAAAAATCATGCCTGAAGATGCATTTTCAATTCTGCAGTTGGGTATGCAAGAGCTTAACAAATACAAAATATGTCTGTGGTTGTGCACCATGCCCAGTGTAATTCACCCTTAGTCTCAGTGATGAAAATCTTATAGGAGAGAAAAGTACAAAACATCTGAGAATCAACTCAGAACTTAGTTTAGTGAATCAAACACCAGAAATCTCCATAATTGACAGATTAAAAAAATTATTTATGACTGTGTGAAAGTCTACCAGGTTCCTGCTAATTTTATTGCCTGCTGTTATAATTCCTGTTATCACACTTTATTAAACAGTGTACGTATTTAATCTGTTAGTTTGAACTTTGATACTGCTAGAGGTACACTTTTGTTTGCACAAATATATGGATTTCTTTAAGAGTATTTAATTTAACTGCGGTTTGCAAAAAATCTGCAAAAGACACACAGCGTTTCAGAAATAAAAGGCTACTTTACAAAATCAAACTGCTTGTAAAAGGAAACTAAATCCTTTGCCCATTCTACTTATAGCCACAAGCAGGCAGATGTATAAAAGGGACCAATTTAGCTTTTTTATCTAATGTCACAAGAAGGCAGCTGCTGCCCATGGCATCTTTCATGGATTAAAATCCTGCTCTAAAGCAAGCAGAAGAACAGCACTTAGACTTACTGCTGTATTTAAAAAAAAAGTTTCATTACAGCCTCTTTATAGTCTTTGTATTTTTTACATACAGTTATATGCATGGTATCAGTCAAGGAAAAATTAATACGTAACCACTAGAGACCTCTGTCCATCTCACTGATCTTGAAGCTCTGAAGAAACTGGGCTTGGATTTCAAACTATAGGTTAAAATATATTTCCAGCCTCTCTGACCACAGATTAAAACTGTAATATTCATATTTTTCCCTACTTCCAGGGCCATTAATTCTTCCCAAGAGTTTGATCCAGTGCAATAACTCTTCAGTTATCCCTGACACTAAAAGTAAAATTATTCCTATATTAGATATTGCTCAAGTTCACAAGAAATTTGTAGGGAACCAAAATAACTTCATTATTCCACTGTCCACCATTTATGTCTTCATAAATACAGGGAGAGGCATAATCAAGAACCTAAAGAAATATGAGCCTGGAGAGGCAATATCCCTGCCAAAACACTCTGTGTGGCAGAATGAAATGACTGAATTGGATTTTAATTCTCCATTCAAACAAATGAGCCACAGGTGAGCATTCAGGCTGTGTAAGTGAAGCAGATACCTCTCATAGTAGTCAGTCTTGAGGAATGTCTCAACAAAACACAAGAGAGCTTGGTTATCACTCCTCCTCCTTCCCATCATGCCACCCCTATCTGTGGTGCATTATTAATGCAACCCTTCTTTCATTGGTGGGCAGTACTTGGTAATTTACTCCCATTCCTCACTGAGTGACTGATGTACATTTCTAAGTTATGGGCAGCCAATTTGGTCCAATTCCCAAGAAAGTTTAAGGCACAGAGCCTGTTCTTGCAGACATTGTATGAGGAATACATGTATGTTGAATAGTTAATTTTATTTTGGTAGCAGTTATGTATCATACTCACCACTGTTTTTGAAATTAAATTCCACTGTTTGTTTGCTTGTTTTTTTTTTAATGTATATGTATGTATGTAAGTATGCTGCAGCATAGGTTTCACACAAGCTGGAAGACCCTGAGTATTCGTACAGTGAAATCAGTACAGTGTTCTCTTTGAGTAGAAAACTAGAACAGCAAATAACAGTCTGTGCCTTTCTATTCAGAAACTAGTCAAAATACATACAGAAGTGGTCTGAAAAGACCCTACTGGAATCATAAGGGTGGGAAAGAAGTTAGATTTTTCCTGCAAAATATAGATGCATCCTAACAAAATCTGTTGACAGAATGGAGATGAGGTATTATGAGCAGAGGCTACACAGAAGAAAGTAAGCATCACCTTAAAATAAATGTGGACATAATAAATGGATAGAAATGCGCAGAATAGAGTAGTACAGAAATAGCACAGTGTAGAAGGAATCATGCTGAGAGAATAAAACAACGCTGATTTCTACAATATGCCTGGAAATAATAGACTGGGATAGCTGAATCAAGTAAATTGGTGCTTGTTTAGATCTAATTGCATATATAATTCATCAATGTAATGCCTGTGAAAAGTCAATGCAAGCATGAGGCATGGCCATCAAGCTGATTTCAGGTAAACCTTGAAAGTCTTAAGGCTATTTTGAAGAAAGCTGATAAGAGGTCAGTGGAACTGTATGTAGAACCATTACCACAAAAGATGTGTTTGTACTGTCATTGGTGCAAACACATTAGAATGACTGAAGGAGCACATGATCAACCTTACTAGTGCAGGTAACATCAGGCCTGCCTACAAGTCTAAATTGAGAACAAGAACACTGGAATAGGCTGCCCAGAGAGGCTGTGGAGTCTCTGTCCCTGGAGATGTTCATGACCCACCTGGATGCCTACCAGTGCAACCTGATCTAGGGAGCTGCTTTGGCAGAGGAAGAGGACTAAACAATTTCTAGAGGCCCCTTCCAAACCCAACAGTTCTGTGAAGAGGAACATAACAGACTGCACAAATATTAAGGATGAGGATAGTGCTGAAAGAAGACGAAGTGGAGATGATAATATTGATGTGAATACATATACCATTAATCAGGTCTGTTCTTTTCAAAGTGATTGTGGTAACCAAAGACTAGCACATGCAAAAAAACCAGTACTCAGTGTGTTTTCAGAAAAAAATACTGTGATAACGTTACTGTTGAAAGTGGCATCTTGAAGAATCCAGTAGATCACTCTAAGCTATGCTGAGAGGAGCCTGCGCCATGAAAGAAGATTGTTCCTACTGCTGCAGGCAGGGACCACAGTCCAGCTGGCAGTTTTGTGCTTTTGGCCAAAGCACAGAACTGGAAAGGAAGTGCCCAAAGGAAAGATTCATTCAATAGTAGACTTGGTTTTCGAAATGCAGAATTCTATGATTGCTCGTTCTTCTATTTTACACCATCACAGTCATTACCATATAAAATATTATGAGACAATCTCCAGTACCATTGCTTAGATTTCTCAGCGTGTAAACTTTGCTTCTGTCTTAAATTCTGCACATCTGAACAACCAGAAGATGCCCCATATACTCTTGACCAGCCTATTTGTGTCACAGGACTTCAGCAGCAAAAGCAGAGCCAGTAACTCATGGGATTACACTATAATTTTTGAGGAAGCTATAAATCAAAAGCGAGATGTCACCAAAAGTGAGCAAAGACAAGATCCTATCCCTTAAGATTACTTATTACAGACAGATCAGGTAAGTTCAAGTCATTGCTAAAAAAAGGGCTTGTTTTATGTTTTTAACAGGAAAAACAAGACACTCAGAAAGAAATAAATTAAGTTGTTTGTTTGTTTTGTTTTTTAAGACAGAGTCAGAGAAAGAAAATACATAAAATGCTTGATGTCTGACATTACAGGAAAACTTTTAGTCATTGCTTGATTTTCTGAAGTAGCTAGAAACACTGTCTTCATGCAAGAAACGTTCAAAATACCTACTGTGAATTTTATGAAGTGTGTGTTATATGCACGCATACAGATATTTTCAAACATGTGAAGAAAGAGGAAAATGTAAGCAAGGAAGAATAAGATGAAAAAATAGTAGAAAAATGCTGAGCTCCACTACTGTTGGTAGTGGTACATTTTTTGTAAGATTTTTCCTTCTGTCCTCCTACACAGAAACATTGCTAACACATAATAAAATGTGTCCATTATTTATTATTGACAAACAAATTATGCACATGGTCCCCTAGAGAAAGAAAACTGGAGATAAACAATCTCCAAAGAAAAAGGAAATACAGAGAGAAGAAAAAAACACAACAATCAAACAAAAGTAGAATCCTTTAGTGATAAGAGAAACATACTGATACAAGATAAACAGCCACCCGGGAGTTAGACAGATGATTTGGAGATAAATTAAATAGCTTCCCAAGAGAGATCAAGTGTTGGTACGTATTTGCCAGTAGCCATTCAGAAGTGATGTGGAACTCTCAACGGCCATTTGGAAATGGCTCTAGCTAGCCTGGTCTGCTTTATTTTATTAGCTGCACAATCTCATTTTTGTTTGATTGCTTCATGTCTTTATACACATTAGGGGACAGAACATTTGTTATTTTCTCAAGTCTGCTGTTTACTCCTCTGGACTACACTTTCCTTGATTTTCAAAGTCAATATAAACTTTCTTCCCCTTAAGAAAAGACTTTCTTGTCTCTTTTTTTTGATTCACTGTTCATACAGGGATTTCAAAGAAACATCACCCCACAGAAGGGTGGAGGGGAAAAGGAGCAGGATTTCACATCTTTTCTGAGGATATAAAGCAGAATGCAAGTTTGCTGTGCAGTGATGAAAAGGCCTTCCCCAGTGCAATCCTGGATGATCCTTACTCTTAACTCCTGCACTGCAGAGTTTACACTTATTTCTCACCACAGAGTGTCTAATATCTGAAGATTCTGTCTTCGGGTATGGAAAGTGTAATTTGACTTTCCACAGAAAAATCAGTACAAGAGACACTCTATGAAGCATCAGGGAAGACTTTTTCATATTTTGATACATCTAAAGAGGAAAAGTTGCACAATACTACTCCATTTAATTAGGGCACTAACATTTTGTAAATCCTTTCTCCTTGTACATTCCCCCAGTGGCTGTAATCTCATTTCCAAGACACATGTTAAACACCTTGGAGTGTTGTCAATAACATCCCTGCTCTCACAGCAATAAGCCATAAAATGTACATTTGAATTTAGAGTCAACAATTCTGCTGAAGAGGGAAGCACAGAGAAGAAGAGAGCAGATGAATAGATAGGATAATTTTTTTTATTATTATTTCAGTTCACTAAAGCAGATGTGGTAGGTGTGATCAGTGGGGATATATACAATTTATAACAGGCAGTAAAGTTATAGAACTAAGCAGTACGGATAATACATTTACATTTTTTAGAAATAAATATTTGGTACAAATATCCTCAGGAGAATTCTTGAAAACGTGACAATGCTTTCTTACTAGACAATAACTAGTATAAGTATACTATGTATAGAACGAAAGTGGGGGCAGTTACCATGTTTTTTCTCTATATTAACTAAAATAGCTGTAAAAATTCCTGAGGGAGGAGTGAGGAGAAGAGTATGAAACATTACTCAGAGTCAAAGTGGAAGCAACAACAATACAAGCGCTGCAGCTGGAGATGCTATTGATAACTTGTGATAGACATGTACTTACAGTGCTCACTGACAGAGCAGCTACAGGCATCTGAGCATCAGAGATTTGATAATAAAAGCAACCTTAGGGAAACCAAGACGTCAGTAATGCTTGCATTTAACCAGAGTAATTACCCACTTACAAGTAATTTTGGGTATTTGGCCAAAGACTTGAATAATGTTGGAAGTCTAAATGTTTTAGAGGACTAGGCTATCCATCTAGCTTCTCTGACCAACCTGCTTTGAAAAATGAAGGTCCAAATAATTATATTTGAGTTCATGCCTTACACTAGCTTTTTTATTTTGGCCAATGGGACATGAGAAAGTTATAAGAAGGAAACAGAAGTCAAACAGCTGCTCTTACACCTCAGCTGCCCTGAAAATCCATCCCAGCTGTAATAAGACAGGCTGAGAAAGAAAGGGCAGCTCAGCCTGGAGAAGAGGAGGCTCTGGGAAGGCCTGAGAAAGGCACTGACAGTGTCTAAAGGGGGGCTAAAGAAGAGCACAGACTCTTCAGCAAAGTTGACTGTGATGGGAAAAGAGGAAGTAGTTACCAAATAAGAGAAAGGAGAATTGGATTGGATATAATAAAAGCACTTTTTACAATAAGGGCAGGGAAGCACTGGAACAGATTGCCCAGAGAGGTAGTGGATGTCCCATCCCTGAAGACACTCAAGAATCAGATTGGATCATGCTCTGCACAACTGATGGAGATGTAGGTGTCCCTGTTTCTTGCAGGGGAGTTTGACCAGATGATCTTTAGGGGTCAAATGATTCTATGTTTCAGTGATCACACAAGGTTTTATCGTCCCTTGTATAGAATAGCAGGGCTGAAGAGAATTCTAATACCTAATATCTAAAAAAAAAAAAAAAAAAGGCATTTTATAATTAGAAGTCAGTCCTTAAGTACCTTAGTGTGACAGGGCCATTAATTCTTCCTAAGAGTCTGAACCAATTTCCACTGGAATAAAAGCCATTTATGAGTATGCTTAACTACAAGCCTTAAGTCAGACATAAATAAGCATAATCATGGGTTCTTAAATCAGTAATGATCACGCTTCATTATTTTATTTATATTACGCCTTGTTTTCTTTAGGGTAATTTTAACTTTTCTGGCCTACGTTTAAACATGTTAAATGGCGTAACTTTATTAATAGAAACAGGAAAAGCATACAAAGAACAACAATTACTATGCTCAGCTTCCAAATGAGCACAAGAAATTCCAATATGCTGTGTTGGCCTGTTATGATTAATTATCACTTACATGTCATTTAAATAACTTTATCTTAAACATCAGCTGTTAAAACTGGTGAAAAAATATTCCCATTTCAAGAATCTTTATATAGTACTTAAAATTTCAGTTTTTATTAAAATACTGAAAACATTGATAGTGTGAACTGCTTTTGACCGTATAACTACTTTAATCAACCACATCCATCCGTAATGAGGCATATCCATCTTTCTAGTGTGAAATAAAAATTTCTGCTGACTGCAGACAGATCTTTTTACTTGACTGCAGTACATCTGACATTTCTTTAAGTAACAGAAAAATCAGTAGGCTAGCTCAATTCTACCCAGGGACTGGGAGGACTTTTGTGTTTTAAAGCATTAACTGGGTCTTTCACATGAAAGATCTATCTACAAAAGTAGTTTTTCAGTCTGTGTTACAGTGACTTTTGTTCTCTTCAGAATTGTTTTTCAAGAATTATTTTTGCTTCATAGCTTGCAAGTTTGCAAATGACCTTAAAATCTCCCAGCATTGATCATTTTCAGTGCTGTCTATGATAAGGCTATTAGAGAGAGATCAATTTGCAAGCACAATACATAGAATTTACATAAGAATGTTTTCTTCCTTTTTCACAATATCTTTCCAAACTATGGAAGTGCAGTGCTCTCAGATAACATTGCACAAAAAATACTCCTCTTTATTGTGCATAAATTGAGAATTTAGTTTTGAATTCATTAGCAAGAAAAACACATGAATTCAGTTCAATATAACTTATTTTTTTGTAATTATTTTTCACTTCACATATCCACATCTTGCTTAGTGCCTTTGGTTCTAAAGAAGAGTCTCTGTGTGATGTCAGGATGCATTAATTTTGTGGACTAATTCAGCCTCCAAATTTTACTCAGTAATTTGTCTCAGAACTTAATGAAGCACATCAACTGAAATAATGTGATACTGAATAGCTGTAGGTATAGATGTTCTGAAAAGCCAGAAAACTGGTACTGTTTTCTGGCTATGGGGTCTGGATATTGAGGTGGCAGACACTACAGAACTACCAAAGGTATGAAGTTATCTGACTGAGGAAGATTTCTTGCTTCAAAGAGTCTTCAAAAAAAATGACTTGCTGCTGAAATAGATTAAATGCAATGTTTCAGATTTGTGCTGGAGTTGAAAGTCTGTTCAGAATGGATGCCACCAACAATGCTGGAGAGACAGGTTCAACAACAACCTATCATTATGGAACTCTTGACAGCATGCTGAAGCAGAGACGTGGGTTTTCAGCTACACATTTTCAGATATGTCTAAAATTATTAAAGAAAATCACTACCATTAATGAAGTACTTAATGACAAATGTGAAAAGAGGAGGCTGTTTTAATTTCTGCATACTAACCAAGTTGTCTGGGCAGAAGCCCATCACCAACCTATGAAGCTACTGCAAATTTTTGGAAAGTGCAGCTTGCCTGACACTTGAGCTATGGACAGCCAACACATTAAGCATCTTGAGAGTCATCTGCATGCCATTGGGAAACCATACAGTTCAAAAGCACACCAGCGTTAGTAAGAACAGCTTATAAAAGGTGCTTCTATGAATACTACAGGTTAGAGAAAGAGCTTAAGACATGAACTGACGGGGTTTTTAATTGATCACATACTAACTTTCGTATTCCAGAAATTGAATACTGTGAAAAAGTTCAGTCCCATCAACAAGAAACACCCTCTGTCAAAGCACTAATTGCTATTAGAACAATACATGATGAAAAAATACCTGTCTTCATAACATATGCAACTAAAATTTTTTCTACCAAGACCTCCCAGTCTCAAGACATCCTGAGGTCATCTTAAGAAAAATCTCCCTGGTTACATCTATGCTGCAGTAACTCAGTGTAAACAAGTGAAACATATCCATATACTAGCAGCAAAGGGCACCATAAAGCAAAGAGTGACATACTGCTATCTTGTGACTGCCTGTTCTGGATCTTTGCTTATGTTACTGTTCATGCAAAGTTAACTAATGGTTGGACCTAATTATACTGTAGTTTGACCTTTGGTGAGCCTCTCATCCATACCCAGAAAGATCATGGAGAAATTATGTTAAGGCACATGCAAGATGAGGATGTGATCCAAGACAGCCAGCATGGCTCCACTGAGGGCAGATTGTGTCTGACCAGTCTGGTGTCTTTCTGTGGTGGAGTGACAGCATCAGTGGCCAAAGGAAGGGCAACTGATGTCATCTACCCGGACTCATGCAAGACCTTTCACATGGTCACCCATCATATCCTCATCCATCACTCAGGGAGACATGGATTTGAAGGCTGGATTACTCCACTGATTATGAGTTGATTGGATGGACACAGACAGAGCTTTGTGGTCAACAGCTCTCTGTCCACGTGGAGGCAAATCAAGAGCATACCTAAAAACCTACCCGTTATGGTTACTTGTTACTGCGCTGCTTGAACTGGAAAATTATTTCTTTGCAGGCTAAGGTATGATAGTGTTGATAACTGAATCCTACGAAGATGTTTATTCTGATAAATCCAGACCACATCAATTTATAACTTCAGCAGTGTGTGTTATAGAGTAGTAACTTAAAAGGTTTCTATAAATTTTGTATAAACCATTGGATTTATGATGTCTAAGTTCAACAAAAATCCTCCAAAGAAAATACGTCTAGCTTTTATTCTTTTGTTTCTGTTTAAAGAAATTGCTCATCAATACAATGATCCCAAGTTAGCATTTCCCTTTTCACAAAGGCAGCTAAAGTTTCAATTTGTTTCTTTGAAAAGGGAAAAATAAATGTCTCTATTACACATGCTTATCTACTTGCAAAGAACCTAAAAATACATTTTCCTAGTTGAAAGAGGAATGTAATAGGAAGCGCTTATTTCTTCTAAAGCTTGAACTCCTTTTAGCCAGCTTAATCTCAAAAGTTCTGTAGTATGCAGAGAGATTTTCTTAACCTACAGCAACTCTTGCCTTTTAGTCAAGGCCTTCAGAGATACACATGCTCCCATATGAAAACCACTCTGAAAAAGCATTCAGAAGCATGCTACAAGTGTTTTTATTTTGACCAGTGGCAGATGTTAACAGTCCAGTTGGAACAATTTCCATTTCATCTGCTTCCTGCAAAACATCAAGCCTTGCAATTTTTTTTTTTTTTTAAATCTCTGTCATTCAAGCAGTTTCTCTTTCATCCTTTCAAACGGTCATATTGTAATCAAGAATCTCTGATTCAACTGAACAGGAAAGTCCTTAACGGTTAGAAGCACTAATATAATTCCCTACAGAGCATGCTATCAGTACTGGGTGTTCAAATGAGTTTATTTGACTACAGAAATGAGTGCAGCCAGTTCAAAAATCTTGTAGTGTAACTAAAAATGCAGGGAATTCTTATGGTCATATATGGGAAATAACTACAATGGGTCATATTCAAATAGATTTTCCATCCGCATGATGCAGCTGAGAATGATCAGTTAGAAAATATAAAGTTCCTGAGGAACAGCATTATTGAGATTTCTACACAACTTAACTTTCATCACAGCTGACTGTGCCAATCAAAAAGATCAATTTTTAATGTTTCTTTCACTACAGTGTCAGAAAAAAACAACAAACAACTAGTTCATATTTTGAATCTCTACAAAATTATTCATATCCTATTTTGTGAAATAACTATGAGAGTACCGAAAGTGACTGAAACTGAAAAACAGAAGAGACTCTAGGGTATGGAAGAGGAAAAAAAAAAAAAAAAAAAAAAAAAAAAAAAGTGAAGAAAAGTATGGTTCAAAAGTCCAACAACATGATTTTATTTCTCAGTTTAATGCCCAACTTGTCTGAAAATAAATAGCATACAAAATACTTTAATACTAGAAATACCTAATTAAAATGTTTCCATCTGTATGGAGGTACTAAAGTCTGCTGTCTGCAATACCTCTCTCCCAAGCTTAACAGTGAACAATTATACTGCAACATTTTTACTTCATAACTCTTCTTTGTATCATGTCAGCCAATTAGTTCCAAATGCTAGTATAAATTTGCTGATACAATAGCTGCCTCCTTTAATCAGATAAAACACCTATTAACAAAAGCAAGCATGGTTCGTTTTATTGCCAGGCTCCTACCACATGTTCATATTTCCTCAAGTATGGCAACTCATTGACCTTGGCAGTCTAGATTGATTCATCCAGTTCAAGGATCACTTAACTTCTGTGGTGAGTGATGGTTGCTTGGTTAACTGCAATCTTTTTCATTTCCTGTTGATTTAATAGTGTTTCTTATGTTATAGATTATCACAGCATTGAATTAAAGCTTGGATCCTAACTCAATTTTGGCCTCTTTCAAATCCCTTTCTAAAACACTTAATCAAGGAGAATCTCTAGCCCCAGTCTATTTCCTAGCATATCCATAAATACATATATTAAAAAAAGACATACATACACACATTAGAGAGAAAGATGAGTCACAATATAAAAATACAAATTTCCCCACTAACATTCATTTATTCTCTTACAGACAAGGAACCTCTTACTTTCTGAGCACTTTTAGCAGTTTTGGCCAGATAACTGGAAATTTTATAAATATATCAGAATTCTAACATAGACTTAAAGATTTGTCATTAAGTGAATATTGTAAAATCTTCTTATGACTATATTTATATGAACAGAGTGTGGAAATGAAATCCAGTTGTAAGTTTACATTATAAATACAGGAAGTACATACACATTCACCTATTTATCTCATCTGCTTTTTCACATGGCAGCTTTCTGAAGTTAAACTAAAAAAATATCAGGAAAACAAGAAATGGTTTGCAAATTGCTATTTTCTTAAAACATGACAATTTAATTCCAGGCATAAACACCAATAAGACAAGCAGAGGAATTAGTAAGATAATGGAGAAAGCTGATCTAGCTACTCAATTAAGAAACTCTCTATAAATACTCTTGAATGAATATTAACAACATCACAACCTTTTAAAGGTTTTGCTTGAGGAAAAAAGATACAGATACTACTCTTTCATAAGTAAATCTACAGCATTCAGTGCAAGACAGAGGTACCTGAACAACATACAATTGGGGATACATGTAAATTAAAAAAGTTCAGCCACACGCTACAAAATGCTGAAGGAGCACGCAGCTCCTTGCAGGATAGTGTATCCCATTTCTTGGCACAGGTGCTGAAATTGAGTGCTCAAGGGTTTGGTATCACACACTGCAGCACTAGAATGCTTGAGAGTAAGTCCCTGTGCAGCACACAAATCTACGCTAGCACTGAGTTTCACTCTGTGTCTTCTAAGCACACTCACAATCCACACAGTTCATGCTGACTCTCCTGTGAGAGAGTGAGGTCTGCCACTTAAATGACCGGCATCACAGTGGCTCAGCATACTACCATTGCTTATGAAAATAGCATGTAATTTTTTCCCCCGTCTGTCATTTCTCACACGACACAGACTGTGTATTTTAACTTCATGACTAACTTGAGTCATATTTTGGTCTCAAAGTTTATTTTGGCTGACCCATTCAGGCTGTGCTCTGCTAATCAGGCTTTTGGAAAGCTCACCTGCACTATGCTTTAATGATTCTTAGCACTTGGCTTTTGCTCCAGTGGGCTTCCATGCTTGGCTTTTTTTCCAGATAGACTCAGCCTTCCAGTTGTCTCCAGTCAGCCATTCTACAGATTTCTGTCCTTTGTCAGTCATCCCATCCATCTGTCTTCCTCTAGCAATTTTCAGACTAGAGTACTCTGGTAACATTTTCTAGCATATCATCGCTCCCGGGAGCCTCCTAGGCTACACCATAAAACTCTCTTCCTTATGTCTCACACCACTGCTCCAGCTTCATGCCACACATCAGTGGCCTCCAACTCATTGCTCTGCATCACTAGCCTCCTAGCCTATACTCATGAACATCATGCCCCATTTTAATCAGGATAAAACTCAAACTGGATCCAAAGAGTATTAAGTAAAAGCACAAATTAAGCTCAGCTACTTGCAGGTGCTGTCATTTTAGCTTAACGAGCATTTGGTATAAACAATATTTTACAAAACAATTCTTCACAGTACAAGAAATTAAAAAACATTTGCTATGTTTTCAACAGCTTAATTTTAGACTTAAAGAGATGACACCCGGCCAACCAAGATTACTTTTCCAAGTCAATCATACACTCCTGTTGTGATGATAACTCTGCACTAAGCCAGTCTTTTTCACCACCTCCAATCTTGTTCACCACAGAACATGGTCAGCTGAAGTCAGATACACACAAGGTAATTTTCTCAGTGCTTAATGAAATTAGTAAGATGTTGTTAGACAGAAGCATATCTGTTACATTGAGTTGCAAGAGAAAGGTAAAAGGACCAGAAGTTTATTATAAAATAAAATCCTGCGCAGGAAAAAAACAATAGATCCACAATCCTGGAAAAACAAGTTGCTCTGTACACATAAATGCTGAACAGTACTGTGGCTTAATGATTTTTTCAATCCTTATATATGTGGTTAATGGTTCTCAAAGTAAATCTTCGGTCATTTTGACCTCATTTTGATGTTAAAAGACATCAAAAAGTGACACCACTTCTTCAAGGTGTCAGATGTAGAACCCTAAATTTTCAATCAGGTCTTCAAAATAGTACACATTTTATATCTAAATAGTAGTTATGTTTGTTGTTGTTTCTTTTCTTTTTAACACATTTTATATATAAGAGAGGAAAACGACTGCTCTAAGGAGTGTGAATCACATACTTGAGTTCCTATGTCCGCTGAAGACCAGGTAACGGTCTTACACTTTCTTCTCTTGCAGATATGAAATAAGTGGTTTTTCTAGCAGCCTTATTAATTATTCTAGAATAAAATCTGAATGAGTGAGGATGTTAAATGTCTTTAATGTTCTAACACTTGACATTTTTAAGGATGTTTTAAATATCTGAAATATTTAGCTAACCAACATAAGGAATACTTGTAAGCTAGTAATAATTATTGTTAAATAAGACCTTGAGCAAAAATATAACATCAGTTACAAATTTAACATAATTGTGCTTCAGCTACCTTCCCCATTAATGTGAACAGATTAAAACTCAACACAAGTCACGAGTTACTGGCATAACACAGAATCACATAGTGGCTTGGGTTGGCAGAGACCTCAAGGATCGTCAAGTTCCAACCCTCCTGTTACAGGCAAGGCAGCCAGCTTCTAGATCAAGCTCCAGATCAAGCTGCCCAGGACCCCATCTAACCTGACTGTGAATATCTCCAGGGATGAGGCAACCACAACCTCTCTGGACAGCCTGTGCCAGCACCTCACTACTCTCTCAGTAAAAAAATCTTCCCCCTTACATTTAATCTAAATCTTCCTTTAGTTTAAAAGCATTTTCCCCCTTTGATCCACAGTTTCCCAGCCATCCTGCAATCAATAGGATCTACACATAACAGGTGAGTTATTAAGTGCCTCACTAGGAAAGGATGCTGAGGCTCCACCTACTGCAGTCCAGAGGACCACTGCCTTGTCTACAGAAGATGCCATTGCAATACACAATGGAAGTAGAGGTCAGCAAAGTTACAGGATTTTACAGTGCTGTTACTTCCAATAAAGTCAAACTAAGCCATAAGGCTGAAAAATAGCCACATCATTTTAAGCCAAAGAAGGAGTGTGTACTTAAACCTCTGAAATGAAAGACATCTGTGGTGCAAACATGCATTGTATTCAGGGTACTGAAGACAAATTAGACCTGTGTGGAGATAACCCACACAGTTTTCAGTTCCTGTTTGGGAGAAAGAAGTCAAGAGGAGCAGAATGATGCACCACAGACACTACTTTTACTAGCTTGAGTCATCTTTTTAATGAAATAATTAGGATGGGTTTTTTTTTCTTAATCCCACAGCAGCTTCTACATCACATCATTTCAGATATGGCAATTCAGGACTATTTTTTAAAATGATGTACACTCTTCAGAATGAAAAAAAAAAAATTCAAGTGGAACAACCAGGAAAAATGAAACAATGTTCTAAAGGGAGTTAAAACATCAAACATACATTTGATATTTTCATCACCCTTTTAGATTCAGAAAAGCAATGAAATAGGTAACATAAAAATATAAAAATCAAGGGGGCAGCATATAGAATTTAATCAAACTATAGTGCTTTACTTTTGTCACCTCAGACATATTACATAGGGCAACTAAAAAAAAGATTATAACCCCCCAAGAGCAGAGAAAAACTTCCAACAAAAGGACAGACTATAGATAATCTAGAGTGGTAAATAATTACATTTTATTATTTTGTCCCTATTTCAAAATTTCCTGTGAGAAGTTGCAAGGACAAGCAACAGCAGACATTGCTGATTTTAACTGGTTTCAGAGCACCCAAAAAAGTAAGCAGTTACAGTCCAGTAATAAAGGAGAAATTGCTTACCCCTTTCTAAGGACCAGGGATCACTGAACTCTCTAAAAGAGGCTACCTCCAAGCAGAGATACTTCCCTTGTGGCTACCAGTCCATAAAAGAGGTTAGGGAGGGGTGAATTCTGGGTCCAATCACCCAACCCACAATCAAGTCTTCTGGCCACAAAGGTGAATTGCTTCCACCTGTGGTCCCAGGGCTGGCTAAACCCCTTCACCAGGTGCTCAATCACTGGTTCAGAAAAACAAGATACAACAGAAATTTTCAGATCTTGTGCCAGTTTCCAGACTGGGATTCTGACCAGAATCATGTGATTGACATACAGTCTAAACACTCCACTGCATAGGTAAAGGCAGAAAACAGCAAGCAAAATCCTTTTCATTATTTCTGTTGCCCTCTCATTTTTTGCTTTGTCTCATTCTCATTTATGATCTTCTGCCTTTTTTACCTTCTTTGATTCTCTTACTTTTTAACTTCTTTTACAAATCCCTGTATTCTGCTCTCTGCAACAAATAACATTCTTCTCTCTCAGCATCCAGTCTCACAGCCTTCTGCTAAGTCCAACACTCTCCCTCGTCAGTGGAGAAAATGGTATCTCTCTTGTTCCAGCGGCCTTCATTGTCATTAACAAGACATCTTTCATTACTCAAATCCAACCTTATTTTCTGCTTCAGTGATGGTAGTTCTCAATTAATTTAGCAGAATTTAGACAAAATAAATGATATTTTAATGTATCGTATTTTTTCCTGCCAGGGTAAACTATCATCTATCTGAATAATAATCATAGAAAAAAACACAATTTTAAAGTAAAACCAAAATCTCTTTGATGGAAAAAAAGAACACACAAGATAAAACAAATAGAAATAAACACTTTATCTTTCAAAGAAAAAAAATGTTATCAATTTCACATATATTACTAAATTTTTTAAATGAAAGAATTGAAAATAGTCTCAGTGTAACACATAACAGAGTGTAACTATCAGACTGAATGCCTGATTTTAGAGGAAAGATTAACGAATCCAAAAGATTCTCTGATGCTGGTCAATTGAGACACCAAAGACAGACACCTAAGGAAAACGAAGAAGCTGGCCATGCATTCAGAGTTTTTTCTCCAGTCTGTCCTCCAAGCTTTCAACATTCTCCACTACTAGAAGTTGGTTTTATTTATGGTGTATGGTTTCTTTCTATGACTTCCCCTAATTGTTTTGTTTTTATATATGTATTTTTCTATTATCCACAGTGTCGTGAATCACTTCACCATGAGCAGTAATTACTGTTTATCTGTGCCCTGTGTGGTTGTTTGGATTCATTTACCACCTTCCTTCCTCAAATTCTTCCTCAAAAGTAATGCAAATAGTTGTTTCTAATAATTCTCTCCTGGTCTGATCTGATAGACTTTTAACATCTCTCCCCCTCAATCATTAACTGTTCTGAGTGAAGACCCTGAAAATTTCTCTTTAGAATCCTGTCCATGTCTCCTTTATTATCCTTATCACCTAGTATTCTAGTTCTATAATGAAACTTCTAATGATGCAAGAACAGCACAATTGTTTCAAAAAAATTGCTTCAAAAATCCAAGATGAACCGAAAACTCAATATCTTTCCATTGCACAGACAAAATAAAAAGAGGCTTTTGTGTTTATTATTATTTTATTTTTATTTATTTTTGGAATCCACAGAGCATCACTAGAATAATTTCTACCATTTATATCTGTGGTCATTAAATGTCACCTGCCATTTTATTATCTGGTCGCTTGGTATCATGAAATACATCAATAACTTCACATACTCTTTTGTCACAATTTATTATCATTGCCACTGTTGGTCTCTGCTTTTTTTTCCAGATCATTTACAAATATGACAAACTTCATAAACTCTGATACAAAACCCTGTCAATCTCTAGCAGTGGTCAGCCTGCCCTGAAATAATTATTTTTCTTGCCTTTTTTTGCTCTTAAAACAGTTGCTGAATAGTAACTCTACTCACATATAATAATAATCCAGCTTAGCATCTTTAAGACTTTGTGGTGAGTGACCTTTGTGAAATGCCTGTTGGAAATTCAGAGAAGCTGTATCAAGTGGCTTTGCTCTATTCAAATGCTAGGCACAACTTCCCTTAACAAAAGCACTTCTGACTCTTCATTAATACATTATATCACGTATTAAATTCATATATGCAATACACAGGATGAGAACAGATACTCTGGACTACCTATCTGGTGCTTGGTGGTGAGCTTGGACAGGGAACAGGGAAAAAATTGGGACGGCTGTAACTATTTCTTTTTTTTTTTTTACTTTGCAGACTGACAGCTGAATTGTAAAGGCTTTTCAAGTGTAGAGGATATGTGGACACGCACTGCAAGGACTTCATAACCAAGTCTCTAGTGAGATAAATGCAGTAAGGAATGAAAGTTAAAATATTCCCAGGTGTCTACCTTGAATCTCTTTGCTCAGAGAAACGTAAAACATACATAATGGGATCAAGCACACTTGGGATCAAGTATAAAACACACCTTCAGGAGGAAAATATGCAATATATGATCAATTCTGATTTAAAAAATGATAAGGTGTATGTACATGTATTTAAATTTCACCTTTGCTCCACATAACTAAGCAAGAGTACACACTTTTTTTTTTTTTGAGTGAGCCTTAATTAAAAAAAAAAAAAAAAAGACAAAAATCACCTAATGTGTCATTTACCAGAAAGGAAATGATTAGAGGCTGCACGAAGAGTGAATTAGTAGATGACAAAAAATAAAAATAAATTAATTCTGTACTTTGTGTGTGGATATTGTGGTGGATCCTTTACAAATATATGGAAATATATACATGCAGATGTATGGAACAAAATTTAAAACCCTCATGAACATCTTCAGTATTTTTATGTGGAAAATTGCTTTCTGCTTTCAATTTATTAGTTACTTTGGGATCAACATAATAGCATGCATTGGCATTATAAATAAGAAAATGTCAACAGAAAAATATCCACTACCCTTGCTTTGTCTGAAAAGAATCAACAACACAGAAAATATAGAAACATATCAATAAATAATGTAACATAGTCTAATTACTAAAAATGTTAGTAAATCTGGAGCAAATATACTAACATAAATACAGCTGTTGTCAAAGAAATTGAAATTCATCTCTTTCACTGTCAGCCTCATTAGATAAAATCCAAGTACAGAGGAGGGCTGATCATATACAAATCATCAAGGGGTTCTTAGAAACACCTTAGAAAAACAAGCAAACAAACAACAAACAATTTTTACCAGATGCAAGGAGTGTCCATCAAGACAACTCTGTCACCAATACCTCTAGAGGCCTCATCCAGGCTCTTTTTATCAAAACACCTCAGCTGATTTGACCTGTTCTATAAAACATAGATGGGGAATGAATATGAGGTGGTTTCTAAAAAAACCAAGATAGTAATCACAGGGGTCTTTATAAATCAAAACCTGTACCTGGAAAGAAAATTGGAGATGGGAGCCAACACTGGATGAAGCTGGATGAAACAGTGAAGAATTCTTTCATAACATGCTTACAGACTTGTTTGTAGGTGTGGGCTGAGGTTGGGAGAGGGAGATACAACATGAATTGCTTTATTTTTGTACCCAATACCTTCTATGGACACATCATATGTTTCTCATGATTAGTTCTCATATGATAAACTAACATTACAAGTGACTGTTCAGAGACCTCCCAGCCACCTTCTGTCACCAGAACAAGGTGTGAGCTGTTGCAGCCACAACTGGATTTACAGCCAAACTCAGAATAAGAAGGCTTTGAAAATAGGTAAGGCCAAGTATCAATTTCACATTAAAAGAGTAGGAGCTCTCTAGGGATAAAAAGATGATTTGTTTAAACCTACTGTTTGAGAGCACAGAAAGGACACTTAAAATTACAAAGACCGTATCCACTTCATTAAGACTGTGCTTACAAGGCAGTTACCTATGTAAACTAGCAATGGCTAACAACACAAAAGGCTGTGCACAGTGAGAGAAAACTGACCACTGACAGCTACCTATGAAAAAAACCACAGCTATCCTAACAGCATTACCTTCATATATTAGACTCAGACTGAGGGTAGGCCAAGAAGTAGAAAAAAATAACAGGCTAAAAGTATACTCTTATGTTTTTCCCCCTATTGTTATATGCTGTTTAGTTTGTGTATTTAACTTTATTAGTTCTTCCTGCTTTATGAGGAACCACGAGAAGATTTCAACAATGAGAATTAAGAAAAATTGAATTGGTAGAATTTTCATATTTATCCATTTAATGAAGATAAACTTTTTAATGAATACATAGTATTCTTTACAAAACCTGGCAGCCTTAATCTGGAAAACATACCTCTTGCCGTGTCCTTTAAAGTTATTTCCATCATTATAATTTTAATATTCTAAAAAATTAACTGAAAACCTGTTCTCATTCAAAATCTATGTTAATTTAATTTGCTAGAGAAATAGAATATTTATCATTCAAGTTATCCTGCTGTACAGTAAGTGTCTCACGACACAAGAGCATATCCATGAGCTCAGGGCCTCCTACCTATCTCAGGAACTACATGGACATTTTGCTCTTCTTTCTGCTTCTATTCTGCCCTTTGTAAAAGTGTATAATATTTGCTCTTAAAGAACAAGTTTGGAGTGCTCAAGAGTTTGCTTTTCCACTTTACAGACAATTTATGTTTCTTTCCACAGAATGGTGACACACTCATCTCTTAAGGAATCTTTTGGATGCTTTGTTTTTTGACAACTTTCTACTTCTGTCTTGCAGCAGGACCCTTCAATTCTTGATTGCAAAAGTGAATATTTTATGTTGCATTCACCTGTGAAGTAGCATAAATATGATTTTAAAAAACCTGTCTCAGGAGAGAATGATAGGGCAGAACAAGCTGGCCATTTCTGTTAGTTTCTTTTGTTACAAAAGAAAAGAACAAATTATATGGGAAAGAGTTACACATCTTATGGAAGACCTGTGAAATGTCATAGAATCATAGAATCACCAAGGTTGGAAAAGACATACAAGATCGTCCAGTCCAATCATTCATGTGTCACCAATAGTTCTTTCTAAATCATTTTCCTCAACAGAATGTCTAAACATTCCTTGAACACCTCCAGGGTAAGTGACTCCACATCTTCTTTGTTAGCCTATTCCAGCATCTGATCACTCTTTTGGAAAATTAGTACTTCCTAATGTCCAGCCTGAATCTTTCCTGGCACAACTTGAGGCCATTCTCTCTAGTTCTATCACTAGTTACACAAGAGAAGAGGCCAACCCCCAGCCCACTACAACCTCCCTTCAGGTAGTTATAGAGAACAATAAGGTCTCCCTTGAACCTTCACTTCTCCAGACTGAACAATCCCAGCTCCTTCAGCCACTCTTTATACAGCTTGTGCTCCAGACCCCTCACCAGCTTTTTAGCTCTTTTCTGGACACTCTCTAGGACCTCCATGTCTTTCATGTAGTGAGTCCAAAACTGAACATAGTACTCAAAATGCTGCCTCAACAGTGCTGAGTGCAGAACAATTCCCTGCTCCTGCTAGCAACACTATTTCTGAAATAAGCCAGGATGCCATTGGCCCTCTTGTCCTCCTGGGCACGCTGCTGGCTCATGTTCAGCCAAGCATAGACTAATACTCCCAGGTCTAATTCCTCTACACAGTCTTCCAGTCACTCTGCCCCAAACCTGTAGCATGAACACAACAACCCCAGGCAAAACTACAGGACCCAGCACTTGGTCCTGTTGAATCTCATCTCACTGGCTTCAGGTAAGCAATCCAGCCTGCCCACATGCCTATGCAGGGCCTTGTTACCCCCCAAGCAGATCAACACTTCCAATCAACTTGGTATCATCTGCAAACATACTGAGGGTGCACTCAATGCGCTCATCCAAGTAATCAATAAATAATAAATAAATAAATAATAAAGATATTGAAGAGGACAGGCCCCAGTATCAATGCCTGGGGAATATGGATTTTTCTTATTTCTGAAACTTTAAGCAACCCCCCAAAAATTTTAGTTTATGCTGCTGCTGAGATGCAACCGAAATAAACTCTTTGAAGCAGGAATGGAAGTAACCACAGTGCTGTTATATTTTTTCCTAAAGTATTGTTAATAATCTTGCAAGTTGTCAGTTTTTTGTTTTTTTTTTCCCTCACCAAATTAGGTTTAAAATGTAGTAAAGAGAAAATAGCAAAAGGTAGGTATGTGGCTTAAGTTTCATCTTGGTTCAAAGGTTGAATATTTTAATGAAAACCTTTCAACTAACCTGAACATGCATGAGGTCAAATCCTACTAAATCATGTTTGATTATCATGAAGGAATTACCTAGTCTCCTCCAAAACTGTATTAAATGCATCCAAAAATAATACTGTGGATTTTTCATAACATATATATGAATTTTATAAAATGATATTTCCACCTTTTTATTACTATATTAATTCATTTAGATTTAAAATAATAAAGAAGTCCTTTCAGAGGATTCAGATGATCTATTATAACATTCATAATATAAAAATTCAGAGATACATTAAAGAGATAATTCAAAAAAAAATTCTACATATATATTTCAACTTCCCTCTGAATGTCCTCTTGCCCTTCTTTCTCTGCAATCTCTGCTTCATAAGGCATTATCCTCTACTCATTTTTTTTTCAGACTTTCCATAGTGCAAATATAAAATTATTTAAAAGGAACCTTGATAATTTTATGCTAATAAAGCTCTTTTTTTTAAACCATTTAAACCTCCCTCCTATGAGAATGGAAAGCAAGAGTAATGGTTGGAGAATTCATTTGTTCTTCATCCCACCTGCTTTTAGCTCTGGCTAATGCAGAAGGATTAAGAGAGTTTTCAAGACATAACTAAGCCAGATTTCATTTCCACACTTTCAAAACTGTTCTAGTTCTGTCCAGTTTGAAAGATGTTTGAAATCATCATGAAAGGAGGTAAGAGTCAAATAAGGTATATTTTGACAAACAGAAGTAATTTTTATTAGTAATTATGTAAGTGTTCAGAAGATTAAGATTAGAACAGAAGAAGCAGGTTAATATTCCAAACAAAAGCATTTAAAAGACCAGTTAATGCAATGTAAATCTATTTCCTTCATTCATGTTTTTTTTAAAACAAAGTCTTTATAAAACAGAGGAAAAGAAGTAACTTTAAAATCATATTTAATGGAGAATACATATTGCATGCACTTCAGGTGCAAACATGATCTCAGACTGTACCTTCTATGATATTTTCATCCACCCATCTCACACTCATTTCACATTTCATCTATTCTGAGAAGATTGGAAAATACTTATCACTTAAAAAAAAAAAAAAAAAGTAGCTAGAGGACCCTAGCTGAATTGCACATTTATACCATATGATTATCAATCCTGTCATTTTCCAAAGACTGACCCTTCTGCAGTCCTCCTGTACTTTTCTCATTTCAGAAATGCAGATACATAGTGACATGATTACTGTTATATTCAAAGTATTTTAGTAATTCTTACTGTGATAGTTCTGCCTCCAACAGAATGGAAACCTAGGATAAAAACAAGTCCGGCTCTCTACCACATGCTATTCAGAGATGAAGCAAACAAGGCCTGCTTCAGATGTGTTTTATTTCTAACAACAACATTAAAAAAGAAACCAATATCTCCTCTTCATACAGATAATAGTTGGAGCTTCATCATAAAACATCCTTGTAAAAACTATTTAATTTTCCACTACAGGGAGGGAGGATTTGATCTCTTATTAAACATTTTATGGAAAAGTCTAAAAGTGCTTTCAATTATTTATCTGAATTGAAATCTAAGCCCTGGCAACTGCTGGCATTACACACACACACATAATATTATCAGCCCACTGAGTGCTATTAGGTCATAAAATGCTGCTGTAGCAACAACTCTGTTACAGCTGCTGGTGCTCATGCAACTTTTACTACAGTTATAAAGCCATTTATTACATTTTCTTTATGATGCTAATGCATTGCGGTCTGTTATTTTATTGTTCCCACTGTGATAAAGACTGAAATGTATGATATTGTGCAAAAAAATACAAGTCTAATAACATACCCTGCTGCATTAAAAATCTCTTAGATAAGCTTAAGAGGCTCATAAAAATATTAACAGGGGATACCAAAAGGGAAATATTTGGTGGGACATTTTCTTTCATTTATTTTATTGTTCCCCAAAGAAAGTTTTTTAATTGTGCTTTGTCAAAATATACAAAGGGTAATATGAATGTAACTTCTTTTCTTAATTATACTGTCATCATTGTGGAAGAACATAATTTGCAATATGCTATGAGGAAAGATGACTAAATAATATCTAAATAATCACTGAAAAGGAGAAAAGTCATTAAAAATAATCATTCCTTCATATCCAGAGGTGCATAGCAATAGATAATTACAATTTGTTCAAATCATCTAAATTTACCTACCTCTTTAATATAGTTCTGTTTTAAGAAAATGCAGTTTATTTTGAGAGACAATCAATTCATTTAATTAACTGCTACCTGGAGCTAAGGCTCATTTAGAGACTCACTCACAAACAGTACTATGATTTAAATAAAAATTCATTACTCCTTAAAGAATGTGGAATCTCCAGGTTACCTCTTAGATATGGAAGTGAATTGTGCTTAAAAATCAAGCATGGAAGAGAAAGAATGACCTGAATGTTTGATGTTTATAATACTGCATGAGGAAGACAATACAATTTAAGAGGACTTTGCTTGTTGAGGTTGCTGTACTTACAAAGTCTAATATTTTTATTTAAGTGAAAACATTTCATCTTAAATGTTACAGCTCCCCTCTCTTTTACTGTTGTATGTCAGCTTGCATTTCCTCCTTTTACATTCACTTCTCAAATTTAAACACTTACTTTTCTGAACAAGCCAAATATGGCCAAAAAGCTCTGTATCACCAAACCTTTATCTGTTTATAGGCACAATCAGTATGCTCAGAAGAGGCTTTTCCTCTGGAAATAAAAACCCACAACAGTATGAAATCATCAGACTGGAGCATTTTGAAGTAAGGGAGAAAGAGATGTAAAAAATAGCCCCACAAAACCTGCAACACAGAATTAAAATTTACAATGAATATAACGAAATCCCTTAGTAGGAGTAATCAAACTCCCTTCACAAAAATTACTCTGCAAAAATACTCAGTGTAAAAATAGGGACATTTTAGCACAAAGATTTAAAGAATAAATTGAGATAATCTTCAGAAACTTGAAGAACAGGAGCTCTTTCTTCCTACTCACTATTCACTAGAGAATATGCCTTATTCTGTAAAGTTATCTACAGGCTTTATCATGCCAAGTTTGCCAAAGATCTCACCATTAGCTAGGTCCCTAGACAACAGTGAGTCCTGAAAAAATTCTCTACCCCAAGTGACATATACAAGGAAGAAACAAATGAAGTTTGAAGCCAGATTTCCTTTACATTTAGCTTGGTAAGTTTGCTTTACAGTGAGCTGCAGGCTATATCTCTCCACAGCTAATAGTTCCTCAGTCTTGCATTTCTTCTAGCATGTCTGTAACACAGGGGCTTTTATTTTCCACCAATAGAAAAATCAAAGAGCAGCTCATCTTACAACAGATCGTGCACCCAAAGTCTTTCACAGTGCAGTGTAACACCAGAGCACAGGTACTGGCCTACATATGATTTTGTCATCTGAATAATAGCAGCATAAAGTAATTCATATTCTTAATCGGATGTGCCTATCATCTAGATTAAATCTGTATTCCTAAAATTTGGCATATGACACTGGGGTCAGGCCGTATTGCCTCAGCCCATATGCAAACAAAATGTCTTCTCAGACAGAAATGTCTTTCATTAGTGAATGCATCCATTCAAATGTCATCAGTCTTTTCTTAATTGGCTATACAGTCTCCTCATTTTTTTGCTCAAATTGAAAAGTAGTAACAAAGCAATAAGGGTTTTGAAATCCAGCCCTGTAAACATCTTATTTTGCACAAGTGTCTTGGTTGCATCAGCTGACACAGAAAGTAATTGCATGCCACATAGCTTTACGGTTATAGATACAGTTCATATTGATAAACCCACATGCTCATCTTTTGTTTCTATCCAGCCAAAATTCAGCACCCAAGAATGCCTTACATCATTATGACTTCATTATTTTGCAGTTACTCCCATCATCACAAGTGCCAGACATAGAATAAAAAGTCTAACATGCCTCACACAATAAAACAAGGCAAGAGGAAAGTGGTGGTACAAAAGCAAAATACATTAAAGATTAAATATTAATTGATGCTACTTAGAAGATGCACAACATGAAATAAAAAGCTGTATAGCAGAGAAGCCAGCACATATACGTTTCTACATTCTGCGTGTTAATTTTAAAGATAAATTATAATAACAGTAGAAATCGTTACATTTTATGACCACACCCTTAACTCTTAAAGCCAGAGACATTAGTTCTTTGTGATTCTATTTCTTAGAATACTGCAATGTATGATCTACCTTGGACTCTGGTTTTAGGTTAACAGTACAATAATATTGCCAAGGTATTTTAGGCACAGGAATGGGAACTTTGCACTCCTGAGATAACATTCTCAACATGGTGAAGTAAAATAAATGGGGCAAGAAAATTCATAAAGATGTTGCCCTGAATATGTATAGCCTAGCTCATCTTCTGGTAAGTACAGAAACATCAGGAGAACATGTGCAGCTGCTGGCAGCAGTAACTGAAGCAGTATTTTGCAAATGTAGGTGGTCATTCTTTTGAGCCAAAAGGGAAGAGGAAAGAAGAGCAGAAATGGTTCCAATATGGCAAAGAAAATATTTCTACACTGAGCAAAATAGCAGAAAGATATTATATTTTTGTTTTGAAATAGGTTACACAGAAACTGTAAATATTTAACCTGAACAGATAGTAGATAAAAAAAATAAATTAGCAAGACTAATTTATCAAAACTAATAGAGAATAGTCTGGGAAATAAATAAATCAGTCACCAAAAACCATCACTCAGAAGATCCATTGGCTGAAATAAAAGAAGAGAAAGGGGAAACAAACAATTTGATGATAATATATCCAAAAAGAAAATACTGAAACTTCACATTGCAATATCACAGAAGGTGAGTAAATTTGAAGGTACTGAGACAACCAGCAAAGTGGAAGAAACACAGGTATCAGCAATATTTGCAAAGTAATACTTGAAATATTTTTATCATACTTTTCAGTTCATTTCATAAAGATGACTAAGAGTATGACAACTAATTTCTTATCAAAGCAAAAGAAGAGTGCATTACACTCTTCACCCCCAAGAGGACAAGAATAAGGAACACTTGTTTGAATAAACATAGACAAGGACATAATGGAAGCTGAGAGATTTTAATCCATAAATTATTTCTACATGTTCTGTTAAGTACTTTCTGAGACTTGTCAGTGAGGATTTTTTTCATTACTGCAAATTATGCAAATAATGGTTAGTCTTCATCAGTTATTGGAGAAAGGTGAATAATTTTCAATAGTGACAAAGCTATATTGAGGAAAGTAAAAAGCCTCTCATGAACGTTGAGAAGATTATATGAAACCATATATTTGTGTGCTTTAGTATAATAGCAAAGTTATATCTATGTCTTGTATATAAAGTATAATGCCAGATAAAGGGAGATATAAGAATAGAATTTCCTAATCTGATTCTTGGTCATTCTGATTGTTTTCTTTGTTTTTCAGACATACAATGTTGAAACATTAATTAATGACTATTAAAGGGAAGCTTACATTACACTTTTCATGTGGACACATTGAAATCATGATGGTATTATCAAATTTATTAATTGAATGGTCAAATTTTGTAATCACTTTTGAAAGAGAAAGGAATAATCTCCAGGTTAAACCATGTAGATATCTTGAGATACTCAAAAGAACTGTACAAATGTTACGTTTGTAAGAGCACAGAAAGGAGCAATAGCAGATTGATCTGGGATCTGAAAGCTCTTAAGAGTTTTTGAGAAGCAAAAGGTTCATAAACAAGGAAGAAAAGAGCCCAGAAAGAATGCTTTAGGAGTTATGGAGTCTGCTGAAAACAAAGTTGAACTTGTACAGTACATTTCAGGTAACTGATGTATGTTTGAACCAGGGATTACACTATCCCAGTTCTAGTATTTTCATAAGGCTAGGATCAAGGATAACATGAAAAAGTGGCCTCATAATTATTAAAGGTACTGTGGAAAAAAGTTTGCAATTGCAGAAAAGAATATGGGACAGAAGATCCTGAATTTGGTTCCAAAATTAAATGAGAGCTGTAGTTGTAGTAGAACAAATCATAAGAAAGATAACATGAATAGACACTTGGATATAAATTCATGTGGAAAAAAAAAAACAACCATATAGGTTTAAAGAAAAATCACAGATTTTGGCTAATTACAAGCGCGCTGTCAGAGGAGGACTCAGAAAAGAAACAGAGTATTATTGCTGTGCAAAAATACTAGCTTGTATTACAGGAGAACGTATAATAGCAAAGACAGATGGTAGAAAAGACATCAGTCCAAAGTGCAGGATACATAGCCAAGCCCCAGGGACAATAAGTATTATTGTAATTGGATTCACTGAACTCGCCGGAAGTGAATATAAATTAGCGCGTGACAAAACTAGCTGTAGCGTGCACTGGTTGCTCTGCAAGAAGGATAGAGTGCATTACACTCTGTCGAAAACTATGAAGAGTAATGCAAAATGATAATGAAAAAACGTAGGAGGATCCTTCAGTTCTCGTTGTCAAGGAAAAACATAATAAAATGCACAATAATATGATTACAAATGAGAAGCAAAGTTTCTGTCACAGGCACTTACTGCTAATATAGAAAATGGCACTGGAAATAGAAGAAAAATCTGCTAATACAAATAGTTTATCTGGATCGATTCAGCTTCTGAAAAAAAATGCTAACTCTTTCAAGTCACATCAGATATGTGTTTGATGTTAAGGCCATGACTAGCAGTGTTTTCTCTTCCTCAAAAAAAATATAAATTTGCACAGAAATCATACTTGGGGAACAACCTTCACATAGCTTAAGCAGAAAAAACATAACCAATACTGACTGTTCTGTCATGTGAGAGGGACTGGTATATATCAACTCTACTAGTGTTAGCTAGAATAAAGTCAAATTAAAGGCTCTATTTAGAGCTATATTTGATGTTATTCTAAATGTGAACAACAGTCATGGCTGGAGTATAAATGATCTATCTCTTTCTTCAAATTAAAAAAACACAAACCCTTAGCTGTTGCACTTTACCATTTCCTTAAATATTTTCTTACATATTTATTTGTAATGTCCAACTCCGTCTTTTATCATTTCTGAAAACCATCAAAACAATTGTTCATAAACAGCAGATCGTAAACAACATTATCATCTTATTATCATTTCTACAGGACAGAAGTTTCCTTAAGCTGCTTGGTACACTCTTCCTAGTTCCTGCTCTCACTGCTAGGAGCTATGGCCTTCTGATTGCTAAAAAACAAAACAAACAAAAATCCCACCATGATCAGGTATTAACCTGCTTTTTTCTTTTTATTCCCCCCCCCCCCCCCCCCCCCCCTCCAATTTCTGAGGTTATTTGGGGAATAAATCTGATTCCATTTTACTATATCTGTGTCCTATAGGCTGCCCAGAGAAGCTGTGGTTTCTCCACCCCTGGAGGCTCTCAAGGACATGTTTGATGGAGCTCTGGGCAGCCTGATCCAGTAGTTGGTGGCCTGCTCATGGCAAAGGGTTTGGAAATAGATGATATTTTCAGTTCCTTCCAGCTCAAGTCATTCTACAATTCTATGATGATTACAATTCTACTGAAGAACTAGGAACCCCAGAATTTTCTCTGCTTGATGTGATACTGTCTAGGAACATTCCTAAGAGGGCTATATTTAAGTTCTGAAACTTCAGAAGAGTAACATGGAAAAATGAAAATTTCCATATTAAAAATATCTATAAACTTTATAGTATAGTACACAAAAATGTATCACCCTGAATTTTACAAAATCCCAGAATTTCATGAAATTTTCCACAGAACACATTTATTCAAATTAAATAAAATAAACATGCTGCATAATTTGATTTGTCACTTCATTACAAGTCATCTACTTCAAAACTTTAGGAACTCAAACTTCCAGAAATATTCCAACACAGATTCAAAAGCAGATTCCTGTGACTCTGAACACGCTGAAGTGATGAACAAAGAGATGCTTCAATCCAATCAGACAGAAACATCCAGAACAATCTTAAATTTATTAGTCAGAGGATTGCAATAATTCTAAAGAATGAAGCATTGTTGCTCAAAGTATTCTTGCATTTTTTCAAAAAGCAAAGGAATATTCTCATCTCATTAAAAGCAGTCATATAATTGGTGAGTCAGGATTCAGAAAAGCTTTTCCTTTTTAAAGCCTAGGTCATCCCTAAGAACACCATCCCACAGTAGCTGAGTTGCAATGCTGTTGAGTCTCCTGACTGTTCCTGTTCTCAAGTCACAGGAGATTTAAATTTAGGCTACACAGTTCAGTGTTTTCACTGATGTGTTGCACCTTTCTCTAACTGAGGACTTGTAACAGCCTTATAGCCAGACCAAAAAAATAAAATAAAATAAAATCTACTTAATAGAATCTAAATCAACTTCAAGCTAAGAACTTTTGAAAGAGTTCTATGACAGAATATCCATTTGCCTATTGCTAGGGTGTTCTTCAGGGTGGAATACTGAATCAAAGCAGGGGTATAATGCTGGCTCTCCTGACATTTCATCTAATCACAGCCTTCAGAGAGAAGCATTTCTGTCTTCATCCAATTCTTCCTTCCTCCTCACTGCACTTTACAGCTCTTCTTTTGTTTTTTATTCCTTAGCCATTCAAACCCTTACAAAGCTGGAAGTCCCAAATACACACAGTATACTCTGATCACAACTCCTAGCTCATGCAGTCTAAGATAGTTTAAATGAGAAAATGCCTTGCTTTTCAATCCCTCACAGACTATGGATACAGTAAAAGCCAGGTAATTAAAGATTTAGGCAGCTCTATACATGTCCTGGCAGAAAATTCAGTGTTGAGGGACTCCAGATCTCACAAAGGAAATACAGCAGCTGAAATGGGATTTTTTTTAATGGCAGTGATTTTTAATTTTGACTTAGTAGACTAACTACCACATAAAGAAACTCAGTCTCTGTAGTGAACTTTCACCAAATATCATCTGGCTCATAACAAAAATCAATAACCTTTTCTAAGTCCCATTCTACTTTCATAGAACTACCTTAAGAGTTTTAATACAGGGCTACTCTGAAAGTAATGCCCCCTATTTGATTACATTGGTCCATGACATCAGAGGTGGGTGCTGGTGGAATGGCAGCAGAGGTTGAACCTTCCCTCCAATATTCCATTACATGTTTTTAGGTATGACAGATAGCAACAGAGGGGCACTCTGATAGAATGGTGTCTGACATGGAAGTGCCTATGAAGCAAAGGGGTGTTGTGGAATTTAACTGTAAAAAAATTTTCATCCACTGACATTCACCAATGTGTGTACAGAGACCAGTGAGGCAGCAGGTGGTGCTTTTCAGCAGTAATGCAGTCATAGCAGTTTCTCAGCTGCTATGTATCACCACCACTGATGCAAATTGTTACAAGCGTGACATGCAGGCTCTTGTCCACTTCTGGCAAAAAATGTGCAGGTAATGGGAGTGACTGTATTGAAAAAGCAGCATTGTGCAGCTGAGAATTTGCTCTCCCAAATAGTGTCACTGTGCTCTTTTCATCTGTTGTGTTTCTATGGAAATAAGAGACATTACATTCTGAGCAACCTACGTAGATAGGGCTTTAATGCTCTTTTTCCTGTTGGTCTAATAAGCTGGAGCTGGTATCACAGCAGTAATGCTTTGGTATAGTAGACACCACCGCTGGCTCCATGGGCTTTTCCTAACACCTGACCTCTCATCTATCAGCCTTAAGCAGCATTTTGCTTTCTACCATTATTATCACACATGTTATGTATCATATTTGGCAGTACCTTTCTTATTATTTAATCAGGAAGTCAGTTCTTTTCTAAGCACTAGTGGTGCAATTTATGTCTCATGCAAGAGCTCCTATTTTCAACTATATTTGTGCCGCATAAATGAGCAGTGTCCATGGATTGAGATGAAGAAACACAAGAGTGAGCACTCTGTTAACAGTACTCTACACATTTAGTACTCAACTGTTTAGTAAAATAAACAAAAAAGGGTATTTTCAGTTTCCTGTGCAGAAGAGCATCACCAAGACTTAAATCCCTAATATGAAACTAATTTCAGAAGCAGATGGCTGCATACATCTTTGATGGCCCTTCAGTTTCTTTATTGCAAATAAAAATACATGCTGGGATTGGTAAAAAAAAAAAAAATAAAAAAAAATAGAGCACAGTTGTCTTATTTGTGTATACTTTGACTAAGCACACATTATTAGTCTATAAATGACACAACACAAAGTAGAAAAAGTATTTACACCACCTTTGTCATTTGAAGTCATCACTGAACATATGCACCTAAATGAGTAGGCACAAGGTGCTTGTCCTCTAGGGGCAGTTCATCAAAGAAAAATAAAAGTAAACTTACTTCTAATAAGAGAAGGAATACTTCTGAAATATAAAAAAGCCTAAAGCATGGTGGTATAATCAAAATTATAATTAACTGTCATAAGCCTCAAGCAAATGTATAGCACTATCAGTTTTATGAAACTTTGATCAGACTGTGATTAAATTATTTTTAGAGATACAGTATGTGTCAGATCTCAATTATCCAGAGCTGTCTTACCTGCAGGGAACTCTGTTCATTTCACACAACAATTTTTGTATGGAATGCCTCTTTAAGGAGTACTTGTGGTAGTTCCTTCTACAAAGTTTCATTTTTCCCAAATACTGATCATCTCGTTTTGTCATGTTTGTTGTTCCTGGAGAGATATGAAAGACAAAACCACTATAACAAATACTATCTACTGGTTTTCTGAACTGGGAGATTTAGATGTCTTTTCTGAAAGGAAAACAAGTGAGCTTTCAACGTACAAACCCCAATTGTCTGTCTTAGCCTTATTACTCTAAGCAGTGACAGCTGTATCTCACATGGATAGAGAGCCTAAAAAGGAAGCTGTGTGGCAGAAAGACTGAGAGCTACTGAGCTATATTAGTTAATATCCACCTCATAAAACAATGTAACGCTACATCTTACCATGTCTGTCACCACTGTCAGATATGGCACAGTCGAAGTGCACAGAATGAATAAACTCTTCACATATCACTTCAGATTCACTTCACCACCTCTCTCCTCTTCCTTCACTGAATGTTTTGTAGAGCCAAATGCATGCTTTTCTAACAGTGATAACATTTTTTGACCTCCAATGGACTTCTTTTTATTACTAAGGCTCATCCTGAAGGGACTAAATGTTTGTTTCCATGTGAATTTTTACTTAGTATTCTAATAAAAATGAAATACTATTTTTGAGGAAAATCACATTAAATTTTTAGCTTTAGAAATAACAGTCTCATCTTTTGGGCAGAACAACGTCAATTCAGAAATTAGGCTTACACAGAATATCCATACAGAAAAGACTGTTGTTCCTATAATTTCCCATACAGCAGAAGATAAACTTTACTACTTCAGATGAAAAGCACTTACTATAACATAGATTGAGGTAGAAATATCAACCTATCTGGTAATCAGAGTGCAGTGAGTAAAAAAGTAATAAGAGACATGACTTACACTCAGGGGGGAAACCAGAGTTTGAGAGTTTCTGAGGGGAGATAGAATCATATACGAGACCTTATCGTATAGCAGTCACAGTACATCAAAGTGAATTACATATCAACCCATCCCAAAAGGAGAAATGACCCTTCCTCTTTGGAAAGAAATCCTGTTGCCTGTTCAGATACTATAAATATTTAGTTATTTGAAAGACAGGTCACAAGGGGAAACCCAGCTGCCAGACTGCCAGTAACTTTTAGATGTGCTGTTGTATTCACAGAACAAAACCAAAGTTTCCTGTATTGCTCAGAAACTACTTCTCAAAGTATTCTGGTTTACAAAAGTTAGGTTTACTTTATCAGTTCAGCGTATGAGAGACATTTTTGTAATCATAGAATCATAGAAAGTCTTGGGCTGGAAGAGACCTTAAAGATCACCTAGTTCCAGCTCCCATGAGTTGGGCAGGGTTGCTCCCCACCAGCTCAGGCTGCTCAGGGCTCCCATTGAATCCAGCCTTGAAAACCTCCAGGGATGGGGCATCCAGAACTTCTTATTACAGGTTAGTTTTGTTATCAGTCCTACTACTAAACACTATTTTAAATGCAGGAAATAGCCACTGAGGGAAAAAAGAATTGTAAAAACCCTTCGCTATCAATTGTTCTGTCTTCCTGTTTCTCTCACATAACTTCCAGCTTTTAACTATCTAGTTATTTTTCCTGTTAGTTTCTATCCATCTAAACTTGTCAACATTTAAGTGTTTAGCTGATTCAATTTTACTTCCACAGCTTGGCCACTAAAACTGTCCTCCTATTGATATAGTTATATTTGCAAAGAAGTGCTTTTCCTTGTATCTGTTATTTCAATAAGTAATATATGCTAAAATGTCCACAGCTAGTATATCTACAAATCTGGTAGGGTTTTGTTGTTTTGACTGCATCATAAAAAAATGGGAAATAACCAAAATTACTGTGACAGCAAAAAAAGACTTCCAGGGTAGACCCAGCATGTCATCCCTTTTTTTTTAAATCTAGGATTATTTTCTTCTTTTATGACCCCTCCCCCCCCCCAATAACCCTCTTTTCTCTGGCTTTTTATCTTTTTGTGAGCAACTGCATTCACTGCTAACAGAGACACTTCATTGCTTACTGTTCATAAGCTCCCCACACTTCCAATACTATTTATTTTGGAAGGTTGGAGATTGTAAATTGAATTAAGATGGGAAAAAGAGAGAAGGTAGCTGAGTAGGCTTACACAGACATTCACACTATATGTCCAAAGATGTTGTCAATATTAGACTTCATCATAAAGGAAAGACTGGACCAAATCCACATAATTCCCCACTTAGGTGTGCGTCCAGCCTTTGTTCACTTTCTTTCCACTCTTACAGGCAAATCACCTTGTAATCCTTAAATGTGACATCAAAACTACTCTTTCAAAAGCAGTTTCTTTGCTTATAATGTGTAGGAATCCTTAATTAAGCATACTGCCCCTTAAACACCTTTGTCATTAATTATGAATGTGAAGAATCAAATATTCTATCCTCATAATAATGCTAAGATTAGATTAATATCAACTCTGAACTCTAGGATGACCCCTACAGTTCAGAAACAAAAGAGCAAGCAAGAAACAAGAAGTTTTAATAGAAAGCAAACTTCTCTTTGCAAGTTGGCCTCAACTGGGCAATGACAGGATTGTCACAGCTACACCTGCCTCTAAGCTTGCTGTCTGATTTCATATGGGAGAAAAATGGACAAAAATTCTCTCTCCTCTTTCTAGCTGTTGCCCAGGTAAATGTGAGAGTAAGTATTAACACAGTACAAGGACATTTGTTACATCAGTATCTGTTTTATGACTTTTTTGTAGATCATAAACAAAAGATTTGATCACAGATCTAAAGACCTTCACTCAAGAATATGTAACTCCGTTATTTTAATAAGTTTTAGTAAAATCAACTGTACAGTTTCGTTTACTCATATCAATAGTATTCTGATACCCTTGACAGATAAAAAGTAAGCTTTTCAAAAATTATCTACAAATAAAATAAATAACTGTTAAGAGCTATGGAATCATTATATTTCTTAGTAGCAAGCTCTACCTTGTCCTGGTAGATATTACTGCCCTTTTTTTGACCATACTACTCACACTAGATCTCCACTGGTAGAGAAGTGGGGATAGCAAGACATAGAAAGAGAGAGAAAAACTCAGTGCACACTTGATAGTATAATTCTGATCTTTGTAACACTGACTAAATTAATAGCACCAAGTGAACTGTTTAGTGGTTTCATTTAGAAGGCCTAAAACTGAATTTCAGGGTCAACTGACTCACCTTGGACATATTCATAAACTGTTTCAATAAATATGAATTATGTATGTAACTCCCAGATAAAATATATATTAAGATGCTACATGCAATAACCTTACCGCAGCTTTAAACTGACATGAAGTAATAAGCATATAGTTATGAAAAATACATTTTAAAGTTGGAAACCCCAGATTAGATTTAGCTGGATTTTAATGGCATATTTTTTATTATATAGATAAATTTTTTCTCACTAGGTATCATTGCTGGACCAAGTTAAGACTGTGTGGTGGCTTTAATCTCACACTTCAGATTTTAAAATGAGAACAATTCTTGTAAGGTAAATTAACTTTAATTTGCAAACCTTGAATCCTTAAATTGGAAATAATTATAAAATTCCTGTATAGTTTTATGTCTTTAAACTATTCATACTTATCTTACCTTAGCACCCTTTTTTCCTTCCAAAAGGACATAAAAAGAAATTAATGCTACTGTATTATAGTTAGCCTAGTGAAATAGGTATTCAAAACAAATATTTTTTTTTAATTATTATTGTTTATTTTAAGGACAGATTCATAGATGCTATTGACCAGCAGAAAGCAAGTAGATTGCTCTGATGCAAGAGCTGGCTGTCTGCCTAAGCAGAGAGAAATGAGCTGAATCTGATCTTTATTTTGCCAGGCTGTCCCCCTGTTTAAAGTCATAACAAACAGCAGCCCAAGATCTGGACTTGCTGGGCTCCCTTTCCACATCCCCCATGGACTTGACTTAATCAACGAGTAATGCAGGGCAGCAGATCCTGGAAAACTGAGAACAGGTGGAATACAGTAATTCTACCTCAGGAAATGCCCCATCTATGTTGTCACTCTGCTTTCTAGAAGAGAATCAAGTAATTGCTTGCACTATTTCTTCTGCCATGACAGACCTTGCTGAGCCATTGTTCAGAACATATTATCTGTTGTCTACAGTGACAAATAGAATAAACACTATTAATAAGCTAATAACCTCATCTATAAGGTGGCGATGAGATTGGAACAAGATAAACATCAAGATCTCTTCCAGCCTAAGCCTTTCTATGATCAATTACAATTCTGGCAGAATCTGTATGATTCATTTTAACACGTACATTAAAGTGTTTCTATTATTTTGCTGAAATCTACAGTGACAAAGAAAGGACAAAGTTACTAAATTCCCTAAAGGATCTAGCATGCAATTAATGTAAGTTAACTAACGACTTCACACATCAATTCTGTACCCAAAGAATAAATGTAATTTTGTGAAGAACATGTAGCATTTCTCAAAGAAAGCAAAGATGTTCAATACCTGCTTTAAATGCAAAAAAGAACTCCTTAACTCAAGAGTCATGACAAGGCTTTCCACAATAGCAAGGAAGAAATTAATTTGATATATCTTATTGATATAGCTTATTGCCATGTAGAAATAAATCACTGTTTATACCATATTGCACTTTACAGAATTAGAAGAGTTTGAGAGAAATGTGATAAATGGAATAAGGCAGCAGTCACATTGCTTATGGCACTGGTAGGATTTCTCTCTGAATTTTTGCTCCATAAAACGCTGATGAAATGGCCCAGTCTCTTTCAGCCACTGATAGGTCAGTCACTTTCTGCAAGGTTCCAGCCCCCCAAACATTGGTAATTATGTTTATGATCACATTAAATATATTATCTTCATCACCAAAGCACCCATAGTAAAACTTAAGGCTCAAACAAAATGGCGATACCCACATTCATGGATGAAAAGAGAAAGGAATAGCGTCTCTGTATTTCTGTATAAAAAAAGACACTCGTAGTTCAGCAAAGAAGAAAAATTACATGCCATCTAGTTGATATCAAGTTTTTATAGTAGTTACAGAAAGATATAGATGGAAAACAAACCTGACATAAACTTGTATCAAGTTAAACCAGTGTTTAGGTTAAACGAGCATGTGGAAATATCAGCTGATAATAGTTGGGTTCCCCCAAAGAACTGATGATCAAAGACTTGATAAGGAATGGGGAGAGTCAGAGAAATCAGGCTTAGAGCAGTAGAGTAAATCGGTCAAATTCACATAAAAAATTTTGGCTACGTACAGAAAGGAGGAGATATCTCCAATATTTTGTCCCAAATCTCAGATTAATTTTCTACTTTTTTTTTTTTCTTCTCTCTAGAGACAGTGCAACTTAAAAACAAAGGGGACAAAAACACATTTCAGGAGCCTTTGTAGACTACCTCTTGAGTTTGAGTTTATTTCCCACTACTCAGTTGACCATCTTTCCACAAAAGAAAAAATTTCTTCTTTCCAGACTGGTTGAGGCTTATAATCAATTGGCAGATAATTATAACTAATTACTAAGGCATATTCAATAAAATTTTCAGTAATACTAAATTTATTAAAGCCTCTAATAAAACAGGTTAAAAATTGGTGTGCTGTAACAGTTAAGAAACATTTGAAAATTAATCTGGTCTGACATCTCCAAACTCAAAAATTTCTCTTTTGAAATTTTTTTGTACTTAACATATCAATATTTTCTAAAAATTATCATAATATTTCTAACATAGGTTCCTAAAAATTGACTCATTTGCCTGTGTTTACTATAGTAAAGATATAGAACACTTTCCTAGGAAAGACTCAACACCTTATATTAAAATTTATATATAAATCAGCAAGAACATAAATCTTTGGGGAATTGAAACTGACAAAAAAAAAAAAAGGCAGATTTTAGTTTCTGTCATAGGCTATTTTAATGTAGCTTGCAATTTATACGTAGCTGATGCAACAAACTGAGTAAGCATTTCCAAACATGCATAAATCTTCATAAAAAAAACTTTTTAAAAAAAACTGTCTGTTATATACAAGCTGTTAAAACTGCTAAAGGTGCAAAGTTTTTACAGGTATAAACATTGATTTAGTATGATATAAGAATTTATGCACGTAATTGTGTTAACTTCCACTGTACTGCACTTTTAAAGACAGTAACGTAAAACATTCTAATCAAGTGTTCACTTACACTGATGATATTGAATTGCCAGCATAGCATTTGGGTTTAACAATTGTTTGCTAAGGCCTCTTTTTCGATTTCTGTTCTTATATTTCATTAGTACAGAGACATACGACTCTTCCTTTCTTAAATTTCACTAAAGATTGCTTTGCAATTGTTTCTAATTGAAATATTGGCAGGTCTTCAATTCCTCATTTAATTCTTCAACAAAAAAAAAAAAAATTAATACAGTGAATTTTATGTAGTGTATGATACTGACTTGTTTAGTTGCTTTCTTCTTTAAGTTTTAGCATCGAGTTTACAAAAATTCAGAACTACACCAGCAACAAAAGTTGTCTCTCATCTTACATTTCTCATGTCTTTTGAGTACTGAGCTGATATTTTGATGAAACAATCTACTACAGAATCTCAATACTGAGTGGTAAGACACCTCAGAGTTCATAAATTTAAGTGAAATTAAGATTCCCCACCCCACATAAGCATCACTTAATATTTGCCTACAATGTTTTTTATTTTTTTAATAAGCTGTTTTTTTAGCTAGTTTGTTAGCTAGTTACTCAGTTTAAGCTTCATAACATCCTTCTGTAATTATTCAGTTCTTCCTCATCATCACTGCTGTGAACAACTTTGCATCGTCAGTATATAATCAAATCTCACCTTCTCTTCCTTTCTGGGGCCTTTTTTTTTTTTTTTTTTTTTCCTATTTTGAACAGTACAGGTTATGGGATTGAACTCTTGCAAAAGTTAATTGTGATTCCAGACTTTCAAGAAAGTCATAAAGTCATAATCCTGTCCTTCAGGATTTTTTTTTAACTATTCAATTTAAAGAATTACTTGCCTATGAGAGGATCTTTTAAAATGGCTGTCATTCCTTAAAAGTACTTTGTGAGATATGTGTCTAGAAGAGAAGAATTTCAGTACACTGTATTAACTAGGCCACTTTTATACACACTTGTTAAACTCTGCAGCAAACAAATATTCACTTTATGTAGGTAATTCTTATTACTATAATTTTTATGTATGTATAGCCACTAATTGTTTCTTTTTTTTTTTCCTCTACATTTTCATGATGTTATTCAGGGATCTTTCAACACTGAGTATAACAGGTACACGTTAAGCTTTACTTTCGTCATTTTATTCACCCGTACTTCTGACTGCCCTTGCTTGAACCTAAAATTTGGATATTAATCTAGTACACTATGTCAGACTTCTTAGATACTTAAAATCCTCTTCTGAAAGCTACTAACTAAAGTAGCATTAAGGAAATAACATTGTCTTTATCTATCATCCATAATAATCATTATTTGTTGCATAATGATAGCAGTGCCAACTTGCAAACATGGTCACCTCTTAGCCACTTCCATACATAAAATAGAACTGTTTTGAAACAAGCAAGAAAAAAGGGGTTATCAAGCATGCTCAATTAAAAAAACCCCAAAAAATAAATAAAGCCTATTCTGAAATCAAAGATTAGTAGCATTTTCTCCAGACTTATTGCTCATCTCTAGTACACATCTAATTCATACCATATTCTGGCCGACAACACATGTTGTCTATCCCTTTATACCAGCAGACATCTAACACAGCATTTAAAGCAAGCAGTTAGATGACAAGCAGTTATTTCAGCTCAGCTCCTTAAAAGCTCCTAAACTGTACAGAAATCCATTGATAAACGTTCCATACTTTTGGAGTTGTTGTTGCCATAGCTTCTGACATGATGGTGTAGGGATATTAAGACATTCAGAAATAACCATTTAGAGAGCGATTTAATGATAGTATGTCTAATTAATTAATGTTCATGTTCATGAGAGGAAACTGTGTACTGCAGACACATGCTAGGTAGAATTCCACACAGGTTTGCTAATTCACCTAACTCACGACCCATGTTTGTTCTGGTCTTGGGGTCAGAGTTTGACATACTGCACACTGCTCTATGCTACAAATATCTGTGATGGTTAAAATTGAGTTACACTTTTTTGCATCTTGAAAAATAATAGTCTAAGGTGAAGAGCAAACTATATTCCCTGGCTGCTCTGTTTATAACAAGGTATACAACTATAGAGTCATAGAATCACACTGTTGAAAAGGACCTACAAGATCATCTAGTCCAACCATCAACTGTAATGCAAGCACAGAGAACGCCGACTTCTTACATTTGTGATAGTGTTAATAATGGATAACACAAGTGACTTCAGTAAACACACATTTAAAAAATAAAAACTGCTCAAGCAGTTGTTACTAAAGCCAGGATAACAGAAAGTACTAGAAAGAAAGATTCCATGTTTGATATTTCATATAGGTAATGCCCCAGTCAAGAGTTTACAAAGTCTTAAAATACTCTAATCATAGAGGAATAAAGATACACAGTAAATATAAGGAAGACTATTCTTGTGAGATACTTAAAGATTTATAGATAGAATTGGCTTGGATGCATTAAGACAAATTTAGTTTTTATGCTTTATATTATGAAGTTCAATTTCAAAATATTTTTTTAGGTTAACTCATCTCTAAGAAGGAAAAAAGGATTTCTGAATGTCTTTAAACACAGAGAAGGCATTTTTCAAACAAGAACTTAGAATCATTTTCTATATTGTCTACATCACATTTTCAATTAAAATAAATGCACGTTACGTCAGTACATTCAATTCGTTGTTTTTACTGTACTCTAAAATATCATTTTCCAGATGGCAGCGTCCAACTTCTACCTTTTCTATATTTTTGATGAAAACCTCATGATGGAACTTAACAAAAAACATATGCAGAATTTTTCATTAGATATCTAAAGAGTAATGGAGAGATAACCTTGTAACCACATAGTCAAGCTCTGCAAGTCCTATATCATTCACTTAGTATGAAAAAAATTTCTTCCTTGACTACTGGATAATTGCATAGCTGATGACTACCACTTAGAAAAGGCACTTAAATGCATCAGCAATGCTGGTGTTGACATCTGCCAAGGTCGTTTTGATACAGTCTTTTACAATTACTCATTTTCATGAAATGCACATAGACTCAAAGTGTGCCTCACTTTCCTTAGAGAGAGCAATAACGGAAACCTAACAGCATTTTGAAATGCTTATGTTGTCATGATAGAAGTTGCTCTGGAATTAATAGGAGCATCAGGGGAAGGGGACAGGATGTTAAGCCTGAATTTTAACCATGCTTTGACTTCCTGGACTTTTGCGCATATAGGCTGAACTATGCATGCTATTTAGCTGTCTCCTAAATGCAAAAATGATGCATCTCCCAGATAGCCACATCCATCTTAAAAATGGAAGCTCAGAATGCATCTCTAGACATCATTGAGAGATCAAATGATTGAAGAGGAGAATAAAGACAATAAGAAAAAGACAATTAATCTTAAACTTCAGCATGTCCTACTTCAGCAGGGAGCTTCCCAATAATGCTGAGACAAATGAGAGGGGATACCACTGGCAACTCCTGAACTTGCTGAAGTAGACCTGGAACTTGATCAAACAGATGCTGAAGCCTTCCTTAAAATATTTGAGAACTACTGATTGCTGACTGGATAGATCTCTTCCATCTATCAGCAGGTCATCTATGTATTCTGACTTTGATTATTTACCCGAGGAAAAAATAAATAAATCAAAATGTGACAAATTCAAACAAAATGATTCTATGAATGTGATTACCTTTCAAGAATTCTGTGACCAATTATCCTACCAGAAACTTAAACTGTTTTATCTGAAAGGAGAAAGAGGAGGAGGGAAAGAGGAAATTAAATAGGGAGGGAGCACAGGCAATTATCTCAAGAAATCATAATCCACCAAATAAAAATTTTTATCATGTAGAGAATTATGTCAGACAATTTCAATAAAGATTAAGTATTGAAGTATTTTTTAGGAGAAGACTGTGTTATTTTTCTGTGTCACATAAACCAGGTTGGTTTTACAGATCCTTACCTGCATTAAATAAAATTTTGAGCAATGCAGAAGTTCTAGAATGCAAAACCACCACAACATGGGAGTCCATCATCACCAAGAACACAGTTATTGCAGCAAAGTTACAAACTAGCAGAAACAAACATATTTAATCAAAACATAGTTAAGATGTATTCATTTCATAGGAACAGTTGGAATCTGCTACTTTGCATGATACAGAATGCTGAAATTTCAGAGATGAAAACCCATAGCACATTTTTTTCTGGTTTGTATGATAAAAATTGAACATTTATGAATGCAAAATTTTAAAAAAGTAGAACAAGAGTACTGTTTACCTTTTAGCTTGTGGTGCAGCTATATTTGTTAAATAGATTTCTAAAAATCTCTGTATTACAGGACAAAACCATGGCCAGAAGATGCCAGCTTCAGACCATTCAGTCAGCACCAATGACCAAGGTCAATGCTCTACAAATGACAGCATTAATGACAATGAGTCTAAAGCCAAGGATCTGTTAATATATGCCATGTATGACTTATGAACATAAGTTTTTTCGTGCATCATAAAAACAAAACAAACAAAGAAAAAAACAACAACAGTGAGGAGAAGCATAAACTAAATTATATTCCATCGCACTGCATAGAGGTATATTTTAAAATAGTAACAGCTGATGACACTATAGACTCTGATATGGAATCTGAAGTATTTTTCTCATCTCAGGAGAATCATTAAAGAAATATATTGTTATGCTTTTATTACATATACATGTTGTGAGAGTATAAATTGTAATGGTTTACTATATGTGGGTACCAGCAAGTGCATACAACCTGAACATCAACTTCACAATATTATCCAACACTTTAAAATACTTACTGCCTCTGATTCCCTCTTTATTTGATTTAGCTCCTACACATTTCTTTTTATGATTAGCTGCAACAAAAATAAATCTAGAGTACTTAGGAAAACACTTTACTGCAGCATAGTAATTGTTCCTGACGTCTGTTTGAAGTAGATTGCTAATCTCAAAGAAAAAAAAAAAAAAAAAGAACTAATAGGACAGACCTTCCTCTGATGTAAAACGAAGAAATCCCTCCAATTTAAATAATAATAAATTAACAGAATAATGAAAAGAATCATTGTTATACTGATATTTCTGGTATCAAAGTCTTCTTCAGCCTTGCTGAAGAGAAGTTACAATCAAAATGAGTAGCATTACTATATGCTCATACTAATGGTTATCCCATTGTTTTGAAAACAAAGAAACCAGAAACACTGACTTAATTGATTACAAATTGTACAAAAATGAAAGCAATCCATCATCAACAGAGTGACATGATTGTGTATTTACACAAATCATCTGGGAAGTATTTAACTAGTAATTATTTGTGCTCAGAGATACTGAGATTGCTTCCTCAAACTATATGTGGAAAGAAAAGTAAATAATTACTCAGGTAATGCATCTGTAATTACAAAATTGATCATTATACATTGCCAGCCACTCACCAGCTCCAGAAATTTACTGATTTTAATTACATAAAAGCAAAGAAAAAAAAAAAAAACGTATTTGCTTGAAAAAAACATGGTTGATCTGTATGACCAAGAGTTAAAAGAAAGTTTTCAATCCTAATCGTGGCCAGGGAGCCATGTCCCACAGACTCCAAGAAGGTCTCCTGAAGTTGAAAGGCAAGCCTTTGGGTTGTCAAGCTGCGAGAAGGTCTGCAGTGGGCAGAAACGTGCCCCTCCATAAGCCATTCTTCTGAACAACAGAATTTAGAATTCAGCAGTTGTAAAGTTCTATAGCTTAAGAGTTACTCATAGTTATTCATAGAGGAAGCTGTATTTTCTATGACTTTTATTTAAAGTTTCACAACATACATCCACTTATGCCAATCTAGATTACCCTCCCAGTTACGTGGAACACGGTCCAAACAGTGGTTCCTTAGTATGCAGCATTAATCCCACAGATTAAAAATGGATAGGAAATTAAGAACAGATGTTTCATAGCAGTTTTATTAGAGATGTCTGCATTAGTGCCAAGTATACTAATATAACCACATGACATCTAGTGGTACCAAGCTTGGGTCCTCAATTACCTCACATATGACAGTGTTTCCAGTTCCAAAATCATCTCATTCAGAGGTCTGGGATTTCTTCACAACAGTATACCACAAATTATAGACATGCAGTCTGCTACATTAGGAAATGTTTTAGCAAACAAACTTAGTTTTACAACTACGACTGAAGATAGCACAAAAATTCTTGCCTTGAAAATAGCACTTTTAACATCTTAAACAATGACTTTAGTGCACAGCAACTAAAGACACTTAAATCAATAAAATATTCGACTGAATGAACCTAATATACACCCTAAAGAAACTAAGACTGAAATCCACCAAACTACTTTTTTCATTAAAAATAAAATAGGATGCACTGGACACAAACCACAGCACAGTGTTGAGGTTCCTTAGAGAATTATTATTTTTACAGAGCATTATCAGGGAGAAGAATAAAAGACTCAAAGAATACACAATTGAAATAAATTACATGTGAACACTGACACATATCAAAGAGTGTCAAGTTCAGGGATGGCAATTAATGTGAATACTCTGAAAATTTTTAAAGAAAAACAGAACAGCTCCAGTAACACAATACTGAAGGTTTGTCTCTAATGTTCAATTTCAAAAACAGCAAGCAATGATTGCCATATCTGGTTAGTCTAAAAAGTAATTCCGAAGGAGAAAAATACTTGCCATTCATTCCCATGCACAGTAGGAAAATGCTTCTTCATCTCTTCCATTTTGAGAAGAGAGGGCTCACTAAAAATATTTCTAGTATTACTATTCTTCTTGCTCTGCTTTTCAGAAAACAGAATATTGCATGTGAATAGGAAAATTGCATGTGCATAGGAAAAGGCAACAGCAGACAATCAATTCTAAACAGCCCAAAAAAGGATGATGGTCACAACCCAGTTAAAGAAAACAATTTGCTTACCTGTTCAAAGGAACAAGGCTCATCAGATACTCCAAAAGAAGGAGTCTCAAGCTACAGATCCTTTCTTTGTAGCAGCCAGCCCTTGAATGAGACTTACGGAGGGGGATAACCAGATTCTACAGGTGAATTGCTTTCACCTGTGCTCCCAGGTCTTGGCCATCCCTTCACCAGGTGCTCAATCACTGTTTCAGGATGTGACTTCGCAATTCCCATACAAAGTGATCCTATTAAATTGAACTGTTATAGAGCATCCGATGGAGGAGAACAAAGACAGACAAGAGTCCAGAGGGCAAGACACATGAGAAGCAGCTGAGACCCCTTGCTCGGTCTAGAGCAGAGGAGGCTAAAGGGAAGCCTCAGTGCTACCTACAGCTCCTCATGGGGAGCAGAGAGGCAGCACTAACCTCTACTCTGGAGACAGAGGCAAGACACAAGGGAACAGCAAGGAGCTGTGTCAGGGGAGGGTCAGGTATGGGTTAGGGAATGGTTTTATTATTCCAGAGGGTGGGGGGCATTTTATTTCAGTAGGAATGGTTTAGTATTAGTAGTGCAAAACCTTTACAATCTGGAAATTAGTAAATTTTTTTTATCAGAATATTCTTTGCAGCAAAGCTAACACTCAAGCTCAATGGAAAACCTCTCCCAGAAGTAGTACAAAATAAATTCAGCAGAAATATGAAACAAAGCAGTTTTCCACCAGCAGTCACTGAACAAGTATTAGAATTAGTAACAATGTTCCCCTGAGAGACTCATGTACTGATCTTAAGCTTCAGCTGTGTTATACCAAAGAACAATGCTGAATATCTACACTTGACTTTATCACTCCATAAAATATCACGCTCTTTCTGACTCAAGACTTTCTACTTCAGATAGTTTTCTTTCATCAAATCAATATCCGTACCTAACTCAGTATAAATGCTTCATTTCTTTTAAAGTGATTAGAATAACAGTTTTCCAAAGAATAATGAAGAGTGGGTCAGTGTCTATCTCCTTAACACTGGGATGTTTTGCAATATACCTTTTGTAAGGCTTCAGCAAACAGAGAAGTTTATCAGAGATATAAGTGCTGTGATAACCTGTAAGTATCACATGTATAAAGGTATAATGCAGACAGCAGAAGACACATATTTTGTTAACAGTATGTGTCTTCATTAGATCTACTTACCACTATTACACTCAGGTGGAAACTATATCAGCCAAAGTCTTTACAGGCTGAGACTGTAGACATTCCAAAGTGCAAACTATTGTAGTTACAGAAACCTATTATAATTCCTCAACAAAGAAAGGGCAAGAAGACTATAAACTGACTGAGCAAATAAAAGTGTATAGAGGCCAAAGTACTAAGAAGAAAAGGGAGATTTTTTATTACCTAAGTAAAGCCTGGAGTATATTAAGTGCAGTAATGAGATTGGAGGAACAGTTAGATACACACATATAATACAAAGCAGCATCCACATTCAACTCTGAAAACAAATAAAAGCTCGGGGTTTTTTTATATGAAGTAATACACAGAATACGTTCAAGGATTTAAAAGTAAGAGAAAAACTATGAAAGCAGGTAAGATTGCTGTGCTTGTAATCAGATAAAGAAACTTCCTTAAGTCAAGGATACTTAGTAAAGATAAGTAGTAAAGATACTTAGTAAAGACAAGCAGTGCAAGCATAATAACGATACTTAGTAAAAATACATCAGAAATAAAGCAGAGAATGGGTATAAATAAGACAAAGCAAAGAGCATTTAGAGAAAAATATTTCCTTTTCTCTAAGGGTCCAGAGGAAGAAAACAATGGATAGTGGACAGAACTCTATTAGTGCCTTTAGAAAATTAATAGGGAAGATGCCAAAAAAGCACCTAAAAAAATATAGATAGCAGGATTTACTTTAAAATGTTCTTCTATTTACATACCCATAAGAAGCAAACAAAAAAAAAGAAGAGGAAATGGATGTTCTGTTGTTGAAGATAGATAAATATAACATCACTTTAAAAAAAAAAAAAAAAAAAAAGAGTAAAAAAGGCTGGAAACTAATGCCCAAAAGGAAGATGGAAAAATGTTAAAAGTCCTTCCCATTTTGCAATTTTGCACAGAAAAAAGTAGTTAAGCAATTATAGTTATACAAAGCAATGCAAGCTCCAGGCTCAGAAGAATTGTTTTACAGTTCTACAGAAGTCAAGAAGAAATAGGAAAACTATCAGCTAAACCTAATGGCACATGAAGGGCAGGAAACACCACAGGGCTGGAGGGTACATAACGTCACACTGGTTTTGAAGAAAGGAATGAAGAAGATATTGGAGACACGAAGACATATGACAGGAAAAGGCTTAAAAAGCAATTATTGTGCATGTTAGGCTTTGGCAGAAAAACAAGTTTCATTTACCAATGCTCATAGTCAGATTTGCAAATTAAAGTGAAATAGTAAATGTGAAGTCTTCATACAGAATCAAAAACATACATGCATCAGAAGAGTTTGAATTACAGTCATGATTTAGACTTCAATTTCAGTTTCTCTAGGATCTTTTTGTATTATTTTCTTGCAGCGTTGCTTTTCAATAAAAAAAAAAAAAAAGAATTTTCACATTTGAATTTCATTCATTTACATAGTCTTCACATATGTAAATCTACCATTAGAGAAGTTTTTATGATGAAGGCTAGATTATGAATCACAAAATATAACTCAGTTCACGACTCAAGTATGGATCATAAACAATCTATTTGAGCCAAAGCTCAGCAACGCAGGTGTAAGTATACTTCAAGTTTATGAATATTTCTTTCTGCATATAGAAGGGTTTACTACCAACTGGGGAAAAAAAAAAACCAAAAACCTGAAATATATTAAAGCTTGTTAATTGCATCATTTAGATATGGAGAACATACAATTTTAAACTGACTAAGAATTAGTACAAATGTTTACTTTAAAATAAGTATTTATTGTAGCACTTTATTGGAAAAAAAAAATACTAATGAAGCTTTCCTGGGCTTAAGATTGATTACTTTAATTGGTAGTGATTCCATATTTTCTTTACTACTTTTTGTATGCAGAAAAATGCGCATGAGGTTAATCCATTGGCCAAGTATTGACTTTAGGTAGAAAACAGCTGTTTACAGTCTAAACTGTCTATATCATGTAGCCCCCATCTAATTAAGGGCCTGTGTATCCAATTACAAAGGTTGATCTGGAAGTAATGCTTTCTATTTCTATTGAAATAGCAACAGAAAAAGCAACAGAAAAAAAAGAACAGAATTGCACTACTTAATAGGTACAAAGCACTATTTTTAAAGTCACTATAATTTCATCCATTTTTCCTAGTGATGAAAAAGAGTGCGCATGCCACACACGCAAAAATCTGCAACTGCAGAGATGAGCCACTATTTCACAACAGCATTGTTGAAATTCACCAACCACTGCCTCACTGTGCTCACATCCATAGTTTGGCCCCCATAGAAGTTCAGCAAGTACTGAGGACTGTCAGTGGATGCAATTTTTTCCACATGGAGTAGTCCAATGACACACATTTTCTCCATATACACTTATGTCCAATGCCTGTTAGTCAGATTGCCCATCTGCTGCACAACAACAAAATGTACTGAAACACTGGTAGAAAGGTTCAACCTCTATTGCCATACCAACAGCATCTGATACTGCAGGACATCATAAAGAAACAGGAGGTACTGTTTTCAGAGCATCCTCCATATAAGCTGAACTTTCCAAACATTAGCAGATTTGCTCATCACTTCACTGCATGAAAGATACCAACATAAAAAAAAAAAAAAAAACAACACTGGAAACCAGTTTAAGGGTATTTAAAACTATATTTCCAGCAAATGTTATTTGCCTGGAAGGATAAAGATCAGGACCACATTACAAATTTGCTTCCTGGTGTGATTAAACTGCACATTGAAGAATGAAGAAACAGGTAATCAGTCACGACTTCTGTATATCCACTAAATTTAAGCACAAGTTCTGGTGCGATTTCAAAGCTGTGTAAAACCAATTACAATAGCATTGGAAAAAAATACAGAGAAGCAGAACAAATGAATTATTTTTTAATAGTTTTAGTCTGTGGACTGTTAAATTGTTCTTGTAGTTTATTACACTGAATACATAATCATGATGGGACTGGAGATAGTGTAATATCACAAAGGCTCAATTTAAGAAATAGCAGAGGAACACAAATCTAAAGATGTCAGGACATTACAGGTAGAACATGAAAAGGTTAAACGTTCCAATATAATGTTATATATCTACAAAATTAACCAAAAGCAGAATATAACATGAGACACCTCCAGAGATAAACTAAAAGCTAGCTGAGGACAGACCCACTCACATAATAAGTACAGTTCTGCAAATATGCAGGTTTACAAAATTAACCTCAGCTGACAGCATTTCATCAAGATTTAACTGTTTATAATCCCACTAAAGAAAACTAGAAGCAGCATGTGCCAAAGATATCTAGCACACACAAGCTTTCACAGGCCTACACCATAGTAAGAAATGTGGATACAGAACTTGGAATATCATTTTTCTTATACATCTTCAACAGTGAAAAGATACCTCCTCCTGAGTTTCAGGAGAAAGAAAATGAAGACGACTCCTCAAGAACTTCCTTTCCCCTCTTACTAAATCTTCTGAAGAGTTTAGCCTTTACATTGCCCTAGGAGGAAGGTGAAACACAGGCCTTTATTTCATCGAGCAAATTGAAGGCTTCATTGGGAATTTCTAGATTTTAACAAACATCCTTTTCCACTATGTGGATTTGTGTAAGCAGCTGTGGTTGTCTGCTCTTCTGCTTTAGTTTAACAGCATTTGTTCACATGCCTTCTTACGCTCAGACTTCAATTCAGTTTTTAGGATAAGGAGACTTTCTCCTCACCTCTCACTCAGAACAGTTTGAATGGAGCAGGTAGATTTCAGCCTCGTTTTAGAACTTAAACGTTTGTGATAAGAGACTCAAGTTGTGAGAAATGATGAGATTCTTGATGCTGATGTTATTCCCTTTTCCTCAACCCTCATAAAGAGGGCTGAAGATAAACCTATACATACACATGCCCCTCTTGTTCAGTGTCTATTGAAGTGTTCATAGTTCCAAATGCAACCACTTCTCATTCCAGCCCACCCATGAAGCTTATCCTCACAATCACAAAAGGAATTATAAATGAAAATTTTCATTTTGAGACAGAAGCGACTTAGATTTGCATATCACTCTGATATCTACAGAAACATTTAAGCTCCAGACATGCGTCAGGGCATACTTGAACTGCAGGTGGTTTCAGGCTTGAGCAAATTCATGAAAACAAGGAAATATTACTGTTAGAGAGACTGCAATCCCTTTCTCAAGGGATGCAATACAAATAAGATACTTGTCATCTGAAACTAAAGAATCTGTGCTCAGATAGCTAGATAAAATGGTACCAATAAAATAGAGTAACATGTATAATGACCAAGGATCTGAAACCTTGACAGAAAATAAAAAGATATATCTTTTATATATATATATATATACACACATACACACATATATATACATAAAGATATAGCAGGTTTAAATCAGGTATTGATAAAAGGACAGCTTTAGAAAAGAATGACCTACCTGAATCTACAGTTCACCATAGCAAATCTCCCAAGGTTGTTTTTTTTTCTTCCCTATGCTACCCTCTCCAGACTCCTTTGGATGTGGATATGTGCACACATTCATATACCATCAGTGTGTATATGAATAATTGCACCAGAGTCCTACTAATTTATTTCAAGTGAGAGACTAGATATCACACCTTGAATATATAAATTGTTCATAAGACCTCTCCATGTATTGTACTTCTGATGGATATTTAAGCTACTATCCTCCCTAAATGCATACCATATTATTTTCAAAAAAGCTTTTCATTGATAAAGTGAGTAGCAGAAACTTATGAAGACTTTTACACTTATGCCTTTTACAGCAAGTTCAAATTAGCATTACCACTTAGGAAGAATGACTTTCTTTGCAAAATAAGGCTTGTGTAAAGCTACTACCTGCACAGATAAGTGCATCTTACATGTGGATAATGTTACTGCAATAAAGTTTTAGTCCATTGACTGACTTCAGAATACCTCAGGAGAATTGAAGAGAGCTATATTATCATTTCATATAGCAGACCTTGTAAAAACAATCATTAAAAATAAGCATCTTGTGTGGAAAACATCTGTAATGCCCTTTACCTTATTCATCATTAAGATCTTCTCATGAGAAAGTCTCCAGAAGAAGGACTCAGACACAAGACACAAACCCACATTAAACTTTAGACCTTTAGTTCCAGTCTGGTACACTCCCACTCATCATCCCTTTAGAGGGCTGTGTTTCCTGACACCAAGACATTGGAAAAGGTGTGACAGTGAAAAATTTAAAAACAATTATCTCATTTTAAAATACCCACATTCTTTCATTTGGAGTTAAATACCTTTCTCCAGTGGACTAGAGACTTGAAACATTTCTTCTGAACTTTTTCCTCAAGATGTCACATTAATTTAGAGCATTAAGTTTTTATAAATATAAATATAGATAGATATATCTATATATATCTGTCTACCTGTTGGTTTGTCTAGCAGTAATAGTTAGTTACGTGCCTTCATGAAATGCTGTGATTCTTGCATTTCCACTACCAAATCTACCACAATAAAATCAGGCCAGTATTAGTAATACAGACAGAAACATAGACAGAAACTTCAAAAAGTCAGAACTCCATTAAAAAAAAAAAAAAAGTGAGATACAAGCTCTCACAGAGAGGTAAATTTTAGGTTCAGGTATTAAATAAAAGCACAGTAGCCTGTTTTGTAAATAAAACATATCAATTCCACAGCCTTCGTGGACTCAATACAGTGTTTATGTGGCTTTTTGCAGTCATATTAGGAGTGGGCATTTTAAAATTGTTTCCTGCCATTCTTCACTTTCTCCAAGAGTGCTAGATTTGGGATGAAATTCTGATAAATACTGAAGATAATAAATCTGGCTGTCCCACACAGTCGAGTACAGTGCAGAACATGCCTATGCTACAGTTACCACCACTGTGGTACTTAAGTATATCAGACCTCAATTTTTTTTATTTTTTTTATTTTTAATGTGAATACATCAAATTACCTGTACAACTCAAATCTCTAGACTGTTATTCTCAAATTCATGTAATGAACAAAAAGAAAATGCATCACACAATCATTATGGCAATGATTGTTAAAATTGTGCAAATCTTAGCAGTCTATAAAAGAACAATTACCTCAGATAATACAACTTAAACCTTAACAGCATCAGCATCTACTCCATTTCTCTCTGACAACATCAACATCCTCTTGGGAAGAATGTTATGGTTTTAGTTTCTTCCCTCACACTCCAGAGCTCACTTTGCGTTATCTGGTTACTGAGTTATATTTCTTCTCTGACCATCCACATTGACTCTCTCACACATTTTATATTTGCCAATTGCGTGTTCAAAAGTAAAATAAACTGAGCATAGCCACAAGGCCATCAGGAAAAGTATTCCAAATAAAAAAAAATAAAGAAATCAAAACACTAAAGTTCAAGGCAATACACATATTTGCCATGACTTACCTGATACATCTCAGCTGTGAGGCCTTGCCAAGCCAGTACATCCTCTGAGGCCTACAACTACCAGTAACAAAACAGTACATACACAACCAAGTACACTCTGAGGAAACACCACAAGATGAAAGCACAAACATCATGAAAACTTGCTAGGACCTTTCAAAAATACGTTAAGTATGATCCATACTAATTCACACATACATAAGCACATTTTAGAACAAAATAAAATCTTAAGTTAACCAAAAGAAAAAGATATTTATGCTGGTGCTCACAGGTGCCATATCACTTCAGGGCTGTCATTATTGCCTACAATCTACTTTAGACACTTACATACCACTGAGGAATTTCCTGATGGTTGTAGAAGTCGTAGTTTAATGACAAAACAAAGTACAGTTACATTTCTAATATGCCACTCTGAAATATCACTGATTTTTCATTTTGTTACACCAGATCTGAATTGTCAAGCCTAATATAAAAGGAGATCAAATTAACAAGAATTACTTTTCATATCATTACACAAGGGCTCTGATTGTCAGTAAAGATGACAAATATCTATGGTTTTGACATATAATCAGTTCTTTTTAAAAATTCCCCTCACTGCATGTTTTACTTAACTACACAAATATAGAAGTAATATTTCAGTGAGAAAGTTTATGGTGAGGTCATTAGCTCATTAGACTGTAGCCTTAAGTAAGCAATATAAAGCCTCCAGGAAATCAGTGAATTTCATACACCTAAGAAAACTTCATCTTGGGCCAATTATATAAAGACTTTCTCCAAATAAAACCTCAGGTTGCCATAAAGGAAATGTGTTTGGTTGGATTTTTTTTGTTTGTTTGTTTTTGATTGTTTCCAGGTATATTTTCTATTAGCTTAAAATTGACTGGAAATTTTACATAAAAATACTATCTGGAAATCCATTTTTAGATGCTGTAATAATTTTTTAGTTATAAAGTAATATCACAGTACCTAAGAGACTGATTGAAAGGAAACTGCAGCTTCCTTGAGGAGTACATGGTCATTTAATTTAATTATCTTATTTCAACTGATGATAATACCCAAAGGGAAAGTGTTTCCAAATTTACTTTTTATTAAAATTGAACTTAAGCAAAGCTAGCAAAATTTATATATACTACAGGCATTTTTTTAAACTTCAGTGCTGCTCTGAAAGAAATTGGATGAGCATTCCTGTCGCTATTATATCTAATAAAATAATAGATAATAGACTAATACAAAATACTAAGAATGTAAAAAAACAAAAACAAAAAAAACCAAACATTTAGCATAGACCAAAGTAAACTAGAGATCCTATGAGTGATACTTTTTAAGCTTTCTCTAATGCTTATAGTGTGAGCTCTTTATACCCATTTCCATTTATAATTATCAATGGCAATACTCTACCATTTATCTTCATTTTGAGTCCCAGTTATACACAAATACTACCCAGCAGTGATTTTCTAAAAGAAGTAAATTTTTTCCTTCAAATGTTTACTTCAAAATCTCAGAGCCTTGAAAAAAGAAGACACAGAGGGGAGCAGATCCACATCTATGAATACCTAAGGAGGGAGAGGCAAAGGGACTTCTCTGCTGTGTGTGGCAACGGGACAAGGGGAAATGGCCACAAACTGAAGCATAGGAAGTTCTGCACAACTGTGAGTGGGAACTTCTTCACAGTGAGGGTGACAGTCTGGCTAGAACAGGCTGCCCAGAGAGGTTGTGGATTCTCCTTCTCTGGAAATATTCAAGACCCACCTGGACACCTACCTGTGAAATCTGGTCTAGGGAGCTGCTTTGCCAGGGATATTGGACTAGATGATCTCTTGAGATCCCTTTCAACCCCAGAATCTGTGATACACTGCATTTAATTGGGAAATGCCTGTTTAGTAAAGCTGTAGCAAAGACCTATTTCCTGCTCCTCAAGAAAGTAAATAGCTGTTTTCTTCCTATCTTCAAGGTGACATCTACAATTCTACAGAGGAGTTAAAAAATAAGTATTTTTAGCTCTCCTTGTAGTTCTTAATACACTTTTAGCCATTACACAGCACATTAGTTTCTCACAGGGATGTTCTTAGCAATAAACTAGACTTGGGGCCTATCACACTCTATGATTTTATTCGTTCAGACCATCCCATTCTTTTTTCTATTTCTGCACCTCACATAAATGTGATCTTGTTCCAATAATCTTTAGTGAACTTTCTGATTTCTTTTGAATGCCCTTCCAAGTATTTCCTCCAGTAGTTTTGTTGTTGCTTAATTATTTTTAAAAGTGTATTGAAGTTAAGGTCATTCTCACATTTTAGGAAACTGACTCCAATAGCTTTTAAAAGCCCATATATAAAAAAAGAAAAAATCGAGTGATGCATTCACATATTCAAATAACTGAAAAAAATGAAATAAAACTTTGGTCTGACTTTCTAGAGTTTGTTGCCATCCAACTCACCTGGTTAGATGAGCAATTGTCAAGTGTTATTTGGAAAAAATGTATTCTCAGGAGAGATACACCATCTTTCCCCCCCACACCCTACAGCCACACCAAAAATGTGTAAACTATTTTACCAGCTTGTTTTAAGCATGACTTGTCATCAGTACTAAGCGTTTCTAAATGATGGGTGTATTCTTGTTCCATTTTCAGTTTAGCTTTTGTTATGTTTCTTTGTTGCACTACTGCAGATTTTATAACGTTTTTCTCCCCTTCAAGTTTTCACGGCTTCTCTCGCCTTCATTAGGCTCTTTAAAACCAAAAACTACAAAAGATATGTTGAAGATATTAACTATTTGATAGAGCAAATTCCCAGCTACAAAACACTGTTTTTCCAACATAGCTAATGGTAGTGACTATGCATTAGCACCAGCTATAGATAAAAGCCTGCACATTTCACACACGAAATCCTGCACCTGCAGGGTGACCCACTCACTTTCACCACTACTGAAATATACCACCAACCACCTCACTGTGCTTGCATCCATAGTTTGACCTCCATAAGCATTCAGCAAAAGTCAATGAATGTCAGTAGGTGACATTTTATCCACATGGAGAAATTAGATTACACTTTCTTCACATACACATTTCCATGTCAGATACCATCTTGTTGTACTGCACTTTTGCTGCCATCTGTTGCACAGCAACAAAATGTAACCAAAAACTGGCAAACTGGAAGGTTCAACCTGATGTCAGCTGCTTCTGTCATCAAAGGCCAACATAATAAATATGGGCTGGTCCAAAAGCAATGCCTCCTCTGTACTACAGAACTTGAATTATATTATCTAGAACTGGCATTGCTAGGGATATTTTCCTGATACTTTAGGTAATTTCTTACCTTCCAATTCATAGCAGAATTAACCTTATTTCCACTTACGCTGGAACTCTGTAGGGTTTGCTTTATTTCTAAAAGCTGCCAGTATTAGTGACTTAGAACAAACACAGACTTATAATCAAACCTGACATTTCATTGTGGTGGTAAAGAGGTTGGCTGTGTAACCTTCCCTTAAAGGATTTTCCTTTATTTCTGTTGTCTTCCATATATTTTTTTCCCCTGTCAGTCAAACTCATTCAGAAACTCTTGGTAAAACTCTGAAACCACAGTCTTACATTTACATACATACACGTGTATGCATATACATACGTGTACTGATTGGTGTTTTCACTGGTTTGCTTGTACTGTAAGTAATAGTTGATGAAGATTAGTCAATAGGCAATCACTGAAATCTAGGTGATATATTTACCTCCAGATTTACCTCACATTGAGTGCAACACCTTCTATAAGAAGATCACTGCCCACTCCATATGAAGGGTGCAGATTTAATTGTGCACGTAAACTGGTGAGTCTAACACAAAACTTTAACAAAAAAAGCAGCTTAAGTGAAAGCATCATGAAACTTTTTTCAAGTGACAGACTTCTTTCCTTCATTAGCAGCACTCACTAACCTTTATAATTTATACTTTTGATCTTAAGCTATTTTGTCATACATGTTTTTAAATTATTGTTGCACATTTGGAGGTAATGGACTTTAGCTAACCTGGCATTTGCAGAGATCTTTATTTAATGCAATTTCTTAGTTATTTATACATATTAATTTTCTCTAAGTCAGTGCCATTGAAATACTGTTACAATGATTAAGCTCACCTCCAACTAACAAATTATTACTGACAGAGATAGCTATGAATAAAATACTGCTGCAGGAAAAAAAAAAAAAAAAAGGAGCAAGGGCTTCCAGGCTATGATTCAAACATGGAAAAGTAACCACACTGTACTCCAGCTCCTGTCTTTCCTTGAATAAACCACAGTAGCTTGCTTTACAGCATTGTACAAATACTGTCACTGAGCATTATTTTGAGAGCAAAGAAACATGGATGTCCTTTCTAGGGATCTCCCCATAACAGCTTCCTTTCCTAGATGGAAAAAAAAAAAAAAAAAAAGTAACTTATTTTTTCCCCACTACTTGATTAGCTTAGTTGTAGCTTGCAGAAAATAAATCCCTCACTTAAGTTGCTACGGCACTGAACAAGGCACCGTCTTTAGTCCTACAGAGATTTCCAGCCTTGGTGTAACAGGCTCTTGCACTTCTGAAGTCATTGCTAGAGCAAAGCCATGCTGAATGACAGGCCTAGTTTTTCTTTCCCTGATATGACTTTGACAATTTAATCAACTAATAATTTCAGATATCTCCATAGGAAAGGTCAATTTTGACAAACAGCTTCTTGAAAGATACTGTACATAGTTCTGTCATCTTGCAAAATTATTATAAATTCTCTGATAGTAAAAAAAACAGTTTGTCTGCAGTCAGTATGAATCTGCTTTTGGAAAATAACTCATTCATCCACTCTGCCAAGTCTTTATCTGTATTAGATCTGTATCATTGTATTTCACCAGCTGAGAATCTGGTATGCTGTTTTTAATACCAGAGATGTGAGAAACTCAGAGCTCTATTTGAAGAAAAATGAGAATCTGTAGCCTTTAAAGATTGTGTGTTTTCCTCAGATTACTCACCTAACCATGCAATAAGTACTTCTGTAATTGTTCTCTCTATAGCTCAGACAAAGCCATTATTTCATCACAGAAAATCCTATGGAAAACAGATTAAAAGATGAGCTCAACATGACTGCTAGTGTCTTGACGGATCTACACACAGGAAGTCAAATGCAGAAAAAGCAAAAGCTGAAAAGCCACAGAGTATGCTACAGTAACCAAGATGGGTTGCAAAGATCTGACCCAAACTATAGAAGGAGAAAAGTGGAAATACATAACTCCTGGAATTACATTGTTAACCAAGAGACAACCAAAGATACAATCTTATCCTGTTGCCTAACATTCAGGGTACCCTGATTGTATAGCCTAAAGATCAAGCAAGAATGAAGGTTCTAGTCCATTGCTCTTGGTACTGCAGCATAAACTAGAAACGCTAAGCTACAATTCCACGTGCCAGTTCACTTGCTGTGTCTGACTCATGTTTTGGCCCAAGAAATGTTCGATCACTTAAAATAAAAGTATCCCCCAAAGAAAATTGAGAAGTTTTCCTGTACTAAAATACAGTTTTCTGATAAGTTCATTATATTGAGTTTCTGTAGACACATTGTTGGAAGCAGTTAAATCTTCCCCTTCCTGGACCAGAAGGTTACATGCTCTAATTGTTACACCACAGGATGGGAAAGGGAGATGCTGCTTGACTAAAAGGCAGGAAGAAAAAAAATCACTTCCTTGCACTCTTTCACAGTACCCTTCAGCAAGTATGCTCCAAACATGCTTACACAACTGGAAGCAACACACAAGATAGCGTAGGCATTACTAATACCTGGTCCCAAGCAGCTTAAGCTAAACTTACAAAGCGTACATTTGTCCAGATGTAGCTGACATAGACATGTCCCAGGAAATCCCAATAGGAAGCAAGAATTTTAGCACTGCCTTTTTTGCATATAGGCTTTTAGAATAATATCCAGAAAAGCAAGGATGAAATTGTTTTACAAACACTTTCTTCAGAAACAGAACTTCACACTAAATGCACAAAATTAAGATGACTCTTGCAAGCCCTGCTCATACCAATACTCAAATTGGATAGGTACTTTTCAGTCTCTGTATCAGCTACTTCCTCTGGAAGGAATGAAACAATTTGATACACCTACACATTATCTTGATTTTGTTTCAACAAGCCCACCTGCCCTGTCCCAAACTTGCAACGTTAACCTTAAAAGGCCAATGATAACCAGTTTTTTTTAAAGCATTGCAGACCAGGGAATTATGATGAGAATATCATAGATGGAGCAGTACTTAGGTCTCTGCACAAATACCTCTGGAAAAAAATACAGAACCCCAAACCAGAGAAAATAGATCAATTCAAGGATTTGTATATACAATAAATCCAGGGAATTAACACAAGTCATTACATTATTGTCTGTTACCCATAAATCACATGTAAGGTTTACTGACACTAACTAAATTGCTTAATAGGAAGGATTTTATTTTATTTGAGAAGAAAAAAAAGAAAACAGAAACTATCTGGAATCCTACCTACCTACTCATACTCTTCTAAATCCTTGAAAGTAGTATTCCTATTTCAAAAGAAAAAAATAGAAAAATTGACATTTAATTAAATTCCATTTAATTCTTAATGTTAACATTATAGAGCATTGACTCCTAAGCAGTTATCATCTACCTCCTTCTTTCTTTGAAAGAAACTGTCACCTTCAAATTTTATCTCTTTAGTTTTTGTCTATGTAATCAATATCACCTAGTGATGTAAGAACTCAAGCATTTAAAGTCCATTTACTTCGCCTTTTGTTAATTCATTGCTTTTTATCTCAACTTCAAAATAAAAAAAAAAAAAAATGAAGTCACTTGTGTGACTAAAGACTCAATTTCACCCTCAAATACTCAGTGCTGCAACATTCAGCTTGCCCAGGGAGAGCAAAATTAAATATAAACATGCACATAAGAAGTGGCCTGGCTTCGGATATTTTTTAATACTAGAATTGTTTTTGTTCCTTGTCAGCCTCATAATTGCCTGTAGATTTTCCACTGCTGTTAAGATTTTTCACCTAAATGAATTGACCAGATTTTATTTCTGTCAGAAGTCTGTGAAATAGCTGTAACATAAGTGCCTTTTAGCAAATATAACTGAAATTATTGTACTGAAAAACACAATCCACTGTTTTATTGACCAGGTAAATATTACAGATGTGTTACCTTTATCATTCTGGAGTTAGTTTTGATTTGACTGTTCTCTCATGGACCCTTGCTTCATAATGTCCTTTAATTTCATTATTCTCTCTCCATAAACAGCGACAGCATCAAACATTTTATGCTGCATTAGGTATGTACTGCTCCAGTCCCACTTTAATAGCATATCACCAATGCATATGGTGTTTAAGACTACATGCTCCCACTAACCTTCCAAGTGTACATACATTGATATGACTGGAAGTGACATTCCTTCTACTCATTTCAATTTTTACAAAGACTGACCCATACTTATCATATTGTGAGGAACTTTCAAGAGTGCCTTTCCTACCTACTATAGGTGGAAACACTACCAAGATCCCTTTAGCCTTGGTATTTAAATACTGTATTTAAAGGCTGTCATGACAGCTAGAGCCTATAATCAGGACTGGTAACACAACTCTAAGTGTGCACTAGGTTACTTAACACAAAAACAGTAGAAGCAGGCCAGAGTAGAACATACTTTGTAGCATTTCCAAACTGGGAGTTCCCAGGAGCATCCTGGGGTCACAGCAATCCTTTGAACCTGTGCCTCACAGGTCTCTTCCACCAAATCAGACACTGAATTAGCAGCCTGCCTCTGAAATAAACCACAGGAATCTCCTTACACACAGTCCATTGCTTTCACTGTCTTACCTGTGTCCTACTATACCTTCATCCAAGGGGAGAGGACGAAGAACCTCAGCAAGCTATCCTGCACTCAGAGCTGATTCCAGTGCACACCACAAACACGCAGTGTCTCTGGGATGATGTTTCTGTTGCAGATATTCTTCTGGTCTCTACTGCATCTTGATGCTTCAACTCAATCACTCCTTCAAAGAGATAGCAGCTTCATTTCTCTGAATTCTTTTTTTCTGAATTCTGTCCTTTCTATGCAGATTCTGACTATATGGAATTAAAAAAAATAAAAGCCACCTTCCATTGCCAGATATGTCCTGGAAGTCAAATACAGTATTTCATAGACCACCACTAATCAATACAATTTTTTCAGCTTTTTTCCAAGAAGCTGAAGTTTTGCCTCTACAGCACCTTTCCAGTCCCTTTCTCAACCATTGTTATGCAAACAGGACACAATCACAAGCTCTTCTATAACACTTGCTAGAATCTAATCCAGACAATTATGAGCTGCATCACCCACATACCTGGCCAGTAAATCGTGTCATTTTCTCTGCTGTGACAGATTCTACTATCTACTTCACTTAGCCTGTCAACGGTTTACCGGGCTGGATCGGCCCGGTTCCATGACGATTGGTGCGGGGGACCCACAGACCCATGCCCCAGGAAAGGGGAAGGAAAAAAGGGAAAAGAGCAAAGGGAGATGGGCCTAGAAACAAAACAGCGGCAACGATCTGAGGAGGAAAGCTAATTTACTAAATAAGATATCAGAAAGCAAAATAACACAATATAATACAATATAATTGGAATTGAGGCTAATGAATCTAATAAAATGAGCAAGAGAGACTGTCCGATAAACCGAAGGCCTTACACTAACGCTGAAGGCAATACGGCAGCGAGCACCCACTGCTGAGTCGATCCTGAAGGAAAGAGAGTGTCCCGTGACCGCTGAGGGTTTTTATCTGTTCCCTCTGAGCGGAAAACACGTAAAAATACAAAGCATCGCAAAGTCCTCTGGGGAATGTAGTGCTTCTTCTCTTCTGAGACAGGTATACCTGGAATTATCAATGATCTATGGAGCTGGAGTATTAGCTCTTTACCTCTTAATGCAATACATGATGCTATGATGTGGAATACCAGTACCAAAAATCATGAAACCATGACATAGCCTCAACTAGTTTCACCTGTATGCCTGGTTCCAGGATTTCATTGTTTCTCCCATTTCAGACAAAAATAAATACAATATTATTTTTGTGAACAAAATTCTCTGTGGCTTAGTGATATTGTTTCATACTTGTAAAGCTTAATCACTTCAAAAAGTCTTCACAACTTGCTTCAGCATCAGTAACAATAGAAGTTCTATACCATCTCATGAACATTAAGTAAATCTTTCAGTAGTCAATAAGTACAACAAATTGAATCAGCACCAGCACATGAAAATGAGATCCCATAGAAAACTTTCCACATGTTACTAGAGTGCATTATTAAGGTGAAAAGTACTAACTGAAGTCTTGGGTCCAATGCAATATTTCATTAATATCAAAGGATGTCTCAAGAACCTCTTAACATGGATAAGAAAAGCCACAGTTCTCCTTCATGATCAGCAAATCACAACCTTCTGCTGTCAAAAGCAAAAGGCTAAGAAAATAAGGTCCCATAAGTCTAAATTTTCCTGCATTAACAAATGTGAAAGTAGGAGTTCTGGCAAGACTTGTAAGAACATAGGAAACATCATCTTCCACCCAAGTTGTCTGCAAGTTGAATGTTTGTAAACACAGTGGATTGTGTGTTTGGCTTCCTTTCTGCTCTTCTTTCCCCTACCAGGGGAAATAAAACTTTATAAGCAGTTTTAGCTAATAAACACTTTACAAAATAAAGATACTTGCGCAGTCCTCCAATTATTATTTAATGAAAAACCTGGTGTTCCTATTTTGAGTCAATGAAACAACAATACTCAAGCCAAATTCACAGAACTTAATCAAAATAGGTTTTCGAAACTTACCTATAAAACACAGCCTTTCAGACCATTAACACTACTCATTTACTTTTTGATGCAATTAGTACAATTACGTGTCGTGTTAAACTATGTGACCAAAGGTTTATTTTTCCTCTATTTTTTCTTGTGACAGCAACAACATTAACCAAGATCAACACTACCATACTGCAATCATCATCACAATACCTCTCTGACAGGCTGTCACATTAAAGTGTCCTCTATGTACAAGAAACAGTCTACTCCTGAATAAATAATTGACAATTTTCACTGAATATTACTCCCACATTATTTAATACAAAAGATTTACAAAGGTTTTTGTATTTTTTTTTTTCCTGACAAAACTGTAATGGAATGAAATTACCACGCATCTGCAGAGACAGTACAAGAAATATTTTGCTTGTCAAAATTGCTCAGCTAATCATTATCTGCTGCGTATTACACTGGTGGATACATGAGCCTTGAATAAAGTTTTAACAAGGATTACTATATTTTGTTATTGAAAATAAACATAAAACAGCTATAATTAACTGAGCTCTGGACTGTTTGCCCTTCATTCTTATTGTGAATATTGTTACTATATTTATGACTTAAGAGCATAACGAGGTTGAAGTTATATAACCTGAATAGTCATTATGAGAACAAGAAAAAAAAAGTTCACGTATGAAAGTCAATATTAGGTAGATTTACCCCATTCTTGTAATTTATCAACTACATGAACATAAATATTATATACACAAAGTTACAAACAAGTTCAAATATTCAGATAACATTTAAAACTCAGAAGATGTCTAACACTGTAGATATTGTAAATTAACACTACCTCACAGGCTCATGCTGTTTCATTTGCTGTTTAAATATAAGTATTTATTTACTGCATTGATAATTGTTCTCTAAATTGATGATTAGTAAGATTTTATTAGTATAAATATATCATAAATATAAATTAAGCTAACACAGCCTAGTTTTATAGCATTGTATTACAAACTTAGCAACTGCCATATAAATAGGATAAGAGGGGTAACTACTTAACTATTCATTTAGAAAATAGATCAACAAATAATCATAGAATCATTAAGGTTGGAAAAAATTCTCCCAAGATCATCTAATCCACCTGCTATCGATATTCCCCCTCAAAACCATAGCCCTTGGAACAACATCTACATGCTTCTTGAGCACCACCAGAGACAGCGACCCCACCACCTCCCTAGGAAGTCTACTCCAGCACTTGAACACACTTTTGGAGAAGTCTTTCCTGATATCCAACAGGATGCAGGAAAAACGTTTCCTCTCTGCACTTTCCTTATGCTTAAGCAGTTATTTTCTTAATTGTCACAGTGATAAGTAACATTTGTCTCCATGTTACAATTTTCTTTCCTTATTTGTTTATACTTTGTTACCACCCACTCACACATATGAAACACCCCTGTTTTTTCCTCTTCTCTCTTGCAAGCTTGTGTAACACAATGAAAAAAACAAAAAAAAAAAAAGAAATCAACGACAGAGCAGCAAGGTCCCAGGCTAAAACAATCAAAGACTTTCACAATTGCAACAACTACAGAAAATAAATAAAGAAGCTGCTTACCTTCAGAAGGCCTCAGATATACAGGGATCTCCAGAAAGATACCTTTACCCCCACTGCCAACACTTAAATGAGGTCTGGGAAGGGGTGGATCCTAGCTTTACCCCTTCAGGTCACTCAGGTACATTGCATGCACCTGAACTCCCCTGGGTTGGCTCTGCCTTCCACCAGGTGCTCAATCTCTGGTTCAAACAGTGATTTAGCATTTCCAGTGCAGCTTGGAAAAGCACATCCCAGCCGGTCTTTTTGTTCACCTCCTGCACTATACATCTTGGCCATGAGACAGATGAGATACTGCCCTTTGGCATGCGGAAGGCTTCTTTAATCTGTCATTATTTAGCTCTCTGTTCCGATACTATCTGTAGCTGGAAACTACCCATTTAGCAATGTGAGTTTTTCATAAGTTCTGTGACACCTGTTCATTACTTGTGTGAATCTCAATTTTATGAATTGATCAGTCCATTTGTATTTTTTTAGTTTAATATCAGATTTCTTAATCAGTCAAGGCTTGGCCAGAATTCATGGGGAAATCCATCTGCAGTAAAATGTTAATACCCCAAAGAGAGTTGCAGAGCCATATCAACAGATCCAGACTTCTTATATGGAAAAGCCATTGAAACAACCTGCACGACTATCCATCCTGTCCCATTTTACATGAAGGAGTGCGGGCTGGCATGCAGAAAGGCAGGAAACAGAAAGAAGTTCACATTAAAATGCTGAGGAACAGACAGGGCAGAGAGGAAACAGCATGCAATTTAATTGAGTTGAAAATGCTAGGAAGGATTGCAGTAAATTCAGGTGAATTATACTTTTCTTTGTACAGGAAAAAAAAAAAAAAGGATTAAAATGATCTTCTTACTGCACACATTATATTCTGTAAATTTTGTAGTTGTGGAGATGGAACCATTTGCAGAAAGGCAAGTAGTACTCCTTAGTTCTAAGGTTAAGCAAGCATGCTATCATTAGGAACATATACAACAGAGAAAGAACTGTCCTTGTGCAAATAGATTCTGGGGTTCTATTTCTTTTTAATCATAGGAACACAAATAGATAGCATAAAGTACTAAGTGTGGCTTCCTTTTCTTTCTCATCTCCCATGTAATAACTTCAGCTTGTGACAGCATGAGGGATATATCAACATTAATTTAAAAGGTTCAGCCAGAATCATTTCTAGAGTCAAATGTTATATCCATAGAAAATATAGAGTTGGCAGTAGAAGTGCTGACATAATTTTAGCAATGTAAGCAAACTCTTCCATGCTTACAAGTTTGTAAAGTGATGCTTTTAAAACTGCTTTCTCCCTTTGGGAGGCCAAGGTGGTAGGGGCTCATGTTAAATACAGAAATAAGGACTTGTAGTTTCAGCTGTCATTAATTTTGTGCAGAAACCTGAGTTTCTTTGTCTTCAGTTTCCTGTTTACAACACTGCAGGGTATGTAGTGACACTAACCCAAAATAAACGTATATGTATCTTTTTAATCCCAAACTGAATAGCAAAACAGCATGTATAGAAAGTAATAAGGTGTAGCTCAAGCCTAGTGTGAAAATGAACAAATCACAAGCAAGCATTTTCTTCAAGCTTAGTTTTGATGTGTTTGTGTTTTCTGATAAAAGCTGACAGGTAGAACAATTTGCTTTTTAAGAAACTGATGGAGTCCCAGGAAGACAGGTGGCAGGAGCAAATGAAAACAGACACATCAGCTCTACCTGCCCTACTTTAAAGAAGTTTTGACACAGGGACTGCTTTTTATTATTATTATTTTTCTAGCTTACAAGATGGTGATGGAGGAAAAGAAATGAACGCAGGAACCTTTAATTCAAAATTTGTATTTCCTTTTTTATATTTATTAATTAAGAAAGAAAAGCAAATGGCATGTTTTGTGGGTGTGGTGAGAGAGGTGTTTACTGAAGATATATCTAAGAGTGACTGAGTCTGAACTCCCCGCCTTAAGGAAACAAAAAAGACTTTAATGTGGGCCAAACTAATAATAGGAAATGAACAAGCTGCCTTTTGTTCTGACATCCTTATAAGAGTCTTCAGTAATAACTCTTTTTTAGAAAGGCTTCACTTTCATCCCACAGAGAATCTGACACAAGGGAGAAAGATGCTATTCCTGAAAGCTCTATGTGACTTTTTTGAAAATAGATAGAGGAGAGAACAAAGCTTTCTCCTTAAAACTCATAGAGGAATGTTAAGTAGCTGATTACATATATTCAGAACAGAGGAAGGAGTGTGCCTATAAGGGCTTCTTTATCTGGTCCCAAAGGTTCAGAGCCATGGCTTAAGAATTCTTTCTTCCCTCCCTAAATCACAGGAGACTGGTTTAAGATATCATAAGAATATTGTTTTAATTGAAAATGTCATAGGAAGAACACAATGCCTACTGGAGATACCTCTAAGCTTTCCTTAGGTTCTCCTTTACAACATAAAAAAAAAATATATATAATAGGTATATATATAAAATATATAAATAGGTATATATATAAAAAACATATATGTTTTATAAGTCTCAACCTTTAACTTAATAACAGAAGTCCTAGAAGTGAGGTTTAGAATGTAAACAAACATGATATTAAAAGACTGACAGCTTTGAATGTAAGCAGTGTGTTTTATTTCTGAGTATTCATTTGCAACATACAAATAGGTCCTTAAAACAACAGATCATTTAGATAGGTACATGATAAAAAAAATTACAAAAAATTCACTTGTCAATTGCTTGTACCAGTAACAATCCCTATGTATGGAGGATTGTGTGATCTCTCATCTCAGAGCTCTTACTGGAATTAAAAAGTTCTTCAAAAAAAGAGAGAAAATTTGAAGAGAAAAGGAAAGGCAAGGAAAGGAACACAACTCTTTAAAGAGTGCTCAAGCAGATATGGATCAGTCCACAAATAAAAATGGGAAATGAAGAGATATGGCAAAACTTGCTCTAGCCCAGGTATCAGATTTACAGCTAGTCACGTTACTCTCAGCCTCAAATGCTTCAGAGTGAACCTCTGGATCTCTACTAGGAACAAAATGAGTCCTCAATATCAGAAACTACTCAGATAAAAATGGGACCTGCACTTATTAAGAGAACTTATGTCTTACTAACATTTAATGGATTTTTAATGCCTAATTCTCCACACTTTTTTAGTCATTTTTTGCTTTTACATCCTTGTTCAGGTCATCCAGTTTGTATAAACCAAATAACTTCTATTCTGCACGTTCTGAAATCAATTTCTTTTACACAAAGTTTTAACACTGGTAAGAGTTGCAGCATCCATCTCCAACACTTCAAATGTACTTTCAAGCTCTTACTATTGTTTCTAAATTCTCAAGCAACAGCTTATCAACCTAGTTGATTCTCACCTGTTCCCAATGAATCATGTATGGTTTTCACCATGAGTCATGTATTTCCAAGTCAACACTGCATCAAACAGGAGGAGGGGAATCTGTAAGATCAGAAAAAATACTTGGTCTAAAAATAAACACATTTAAATTCCTTTCCATGGAATGAGGTGGTTCAGTCCTGCTTCCTTGCATATGCTCTATGCCAGCACATCCTGTGCAAAATGCAATAAGAATCAGCTCTGCTGGATCTAAACTTACTCAAAGATAGAACCAAGTCCTTGTTGCTGTTTACACTAACCTATGGTTGGTACTCCAAATGGATTAATTATTCACAATGATTATGTCAATCCACATGGTCTCCCTGATCTCTATATCCAAAACAAATGGAGAAAGAAAGAAAGAAACAAAATCTATTCCTTCTGAATTTGATACAATTTTAGAAGGATATAATTTTATGGCATTATCTTAATTTTCATAGTTCTTAGAGAGGAGCATTCTAAAAAGAAGGACTTCAGCTTTATCTTAATGTGAAATGCCTTTCTTTAAAGGAGAATAAATCACATGAAAGAAATTTGACTTTCAGCTCCAAGAGATATTGCATACTAGCTTTCTGTATCATAGCATGAGATTATCACTGATAAATAGTCTCTTATCCAGCCTCCAAAATGTTCAGTTTGTTTTCTTTTTCAGTGTCATTTCACAATTGTCCAGGTTCCTATGTTGATTTGTACTCTGAGCTCCAATGCCCTGGAGGCCACGAATGTGTTCATATACTGCTATTTAATCACTCCATTCAGCCAACTGCATTCCTATGGTCCTCACCTTCACTGTATATAAAGATCTGTTTCTGTCTTCTACCTCACCAAAGGATCCCAGCCATGTTGTTACATTAGTGCTGCAAACACAACTGCGGGAAATGCACTCTTAATCACCTTCAGCACAAAAGTATATTGAAAAGGCTGGCAGAGGCAAGAATTAAATGCACAGCTATTCAATGAAAGGAGCATTACAAAAACCTCAGAATACTCGTACAATGGTGAGCCTTGGCACACTTCATCTCCATCTCCCTTCAGTGGGAAGTGCAAATGTGTGCTGGCCTTTGCCTTCAACTCCAAGTTAATTGTTGTGCATGGCAAGCCCTCAAGCAGGGTTAGTCAGATGTCTTGCACAACAGGCAGAAGGTACAGCCGGCATCAAAGGGGAAGCTCATCAATAAATCATGTAGAGGAAAAGTACTTAACCCCTGAAACAGATCTCCCTGCTGAAGCAGACCCTGCACCTGGACAAGTAGCCTTAAGGCCATACTCTCAGTCTGATTAGGGAACAACGGGCTCAGGAAGAAAACCATAGCCAAAACAAACAAATAAACAAACAAACAAAAAAATCAATCAAATTGAAACTGCAGCTTGTTAAGTAGCCAGTGCCACTACATTCCTATAATGTATTTTAAGAACGACCATTATATATTGGAAAACAAACAACAAACCCCTAACAGCTTGCCTGTAGCTTTACTTATCACCTCTTCTCAGTTGGTTGTGTATTCAGCCATCCATCTGAATCTGCTTATATGCATAGGTCTTCTCCCTAGACTACAAAATTTAACTATTTCCTCCTTTGGGTTAGACAGAGTATTTTCCCCCTGATGTTATCCTAGCTCCTAAAATGACAAGCAACAGGATTCTAGTTTAAGCACCTTACTACCATCCTGCCAGCCAAGCTGACTGGTTGTTAACAGCATAAATCAGAAATTCCTCCTTAAAATCATTGCTGAATTGTCCTCTCGACTCCTAGATGTGGGCATGGCCCTTTTGAGCATCCTGCTCACTGAATGTGCCCGTCCACATATTGACCTGTTTATACTGCTGAGAATACAGTGTATATTCAGGACACTGAAATATCCTACTCACAGTGTTTTCAGTTTTGTATTTGCACAAATGAAGACAAGTAAGTTTTCTCTCAAAGTTCAAAAGGAATCAGTAAGCACAAAAATATTAGTGCAGAACCTACCCGTAGGAGAAACAGTGAAGAACCACAGGAAAGATCTCTGCAAGCCTGAAGGCGCACTTCAAAATCGAAGTAGACATTCGAAGTAGACATGATTAAAAATCAAGGGAGACTTAATTTCTTCTAAGATTGTTTCCACAGATTATGAAAATGATAGTTAAAATGATACAGAGAAGAGATAAAGAGCTGTTGAACACTTCGGCATCCATTCTGATGATAATATCCTCAATTACACTTCTTGCCATTACCCAGTAATTGTAAGAATGGCTGGTTTTATTTGTCTAAAGCTCAAAGCACCTGTCACCTCATCCTGGATGCAGTACAATGATAAACAGCTGTTGCAACTGCTATTTCTGTAAAACCAGTGCTCAGAAAGTATAAGGAAATTAAAGTCTTCTAGTAAGTACTGAGTATCTTCTTGATTTTTAACTCCTCCTTCCTTCTGTTCTCACTTTTAGTTTTCACACAAGGCAAGACTTATCAAATAAGTCAGCAGTGAAGGCAAGGGAAACAGAAAAACATAAGCAAAACCATCACTGTTTCATATAGGCTTAAAGCTACTTCAGGTACCTTTCCCTGGTGTTCTAGTTCCCATAGTTTTCCTTTCCTGTCCTGTATCACTCTATAGCCTTCTCTGTCTCCTCTCATTAAATAAGGTTCTAACCAAAGGACTGAAGCCACATCAGTAACATTGTACTGGCTTTAATATCAGAGATTTACTTCTAAAGAAGTCTGCAAGAACATTCAGCATAGCTGAAGAATAGCGGAACACAAAGCATACAACTCTTCTGAATAACTGCCATTAGAAATTGGACACTCAAGATATCATTAGCACAGGGACACTCCCAAAAGAAATCTGACTACCATGGTGTGGGGTGAATAACCCAAAAAAGTAGTACTCAGAGAAAATTGTGAGGAAGATAGTATCCTTCGCTATCTAAACAGACAGCTAGTGAATAAAGAGAAGCTCACCTTGTCCAGATGGTTGAGGTTCACCGATAGCTCCACAAGGGAGGGATCTCCAACAAGAGACCCTTCCCCAGTGCTGATCAGCCCTCAAATGAGGTCTGGGAGAGATGAAGCCAGACTCCACCCCTTCCAGTCACACAGGTACATTGCCTTCACCTGTGCTCCTGTGGCTGACTCAGTGCTCGCCTCAGGTGACTAATCAGTGGCTCAGGCCGTGATTCAACAGTCCCCATACACATGGGTCTGACAAAGGCAAAGCACTTTCTACCCTCACTCAAATGCATTTTGATATATTACCAAATTTTGAATTCCTATTAATACAATTTCTAGGAAATACTCTATTTGTGTAATTCCATTAATGACACTGAATCTATTAGAAGATGACTATCAGTTTTGCTACTTAGGATTCAGCAGCAAAGCAAGAAAGGCCTCAACTGAAACGCTGGTAGCTGTAAGCATACTTTCAATGCTTCTGTCTTCTCTGCCTGATAGCAAGCAGAGGTCAAAGAAATATTTTGTGTGCAGCAAATGCCCACTCCCACATGAGTAAGAAATGGTCAATACCATCTCCCTTGTCAGACAACCCCCACTCAACCTAAACATGACATGTGGAGCACCTTCCTACTAGTAGTTCATACTACAATTTTCCCTGTCTTGATGAATGGTAACTGAAAACAGAGGAGGAGGAAAAAATGCACTGAAAATTGCAGAAGTGGGATGCCTTTTTCACATCAATCACTGTTTACTGTGGTGAAATATAGCTGTTGCTTGTACCTAATATATTATGAATTGAAGCAGTTACTTTGAACACTTGATCTGTAGAATGAATGCAGCATATAGAGCTCACAGATGCCAACTACATGGTTTATACTCTACTTTCAAGTAGAGTACATGTAACTTTACAAGTTATGTACAAGTACATAATGTGTACACACATAACTTTAGATCATCATCAAATTAAATCAGAGCAAGACTGGAATTCTCAAGAGAAAAATCTCTTAAAGTTGATGTTTTACTTACAGCAAGTCTAAATCTATGACTGAACCCTCTGAAACGTGCACTGCAATCTCTTCTGCCTGTCAGCACTGCAATTTTTAATAGTTTAGCATTCTAGTACCTTGTTTTGGCAACTCATTCCACAAAAATTAAACCGTGCTTTCAAGTAATGAAGCCAAAAGTGAAATTTCATTACATGTATTTTGGATTGTTTCAAATACCTAAATACTAAATCTGCAAAATGTCAACTTGGCAAATTTGTGAAGGACAATGTTGTTGCAATATACAGATATAAGTAAGGTAATAGACTTCCTGCTAAACAATCTTGCAACTGGTAAACTGATATAAAATAAACAGGAAATACATGTATTAGAATGTCAGTAAGAGCAGAAAATCTTTTCTAACCAGTTTTACTACTTAGTTGTGTTTCTAGATAGCCTTTCTTAGTATATACTGTTTGTTATCTTCTACTTAACTTCATTGTCAGACTCCTGGAAGGTAGGGACATAGATGTGAAGTTACTACCAGAAGTATGATCACTTTATTTCAACTTTTGCTTCATTTCAGTGAGTCAAGTATAACGTCAGATGAAGAAGCAGCAAAATTCTTCCACACTATTATATTCTACCAAACAGCAACTCTAAAAGATTTAAGAGTTACACTGACTATTAAGCTGCATCTGATCTTTTAATGTGACACTTTGTCCAATAGAATAGAACAACCCCTTAGATGTTCAAGTAGGTGAACATGAAGTAAGAACACCTACCTAACACAAGTTTGATTGTTGTCAGGTCTATTCCTATATCCACAGATTGAGAAAAATGTTTAAAAGAAGTTACCAACGAAGCAAGGAATAACTGGAGGATGAAATATTTGTCCTGACAAAGAGAGATTCAAAGAGAGAAGTTGATTGTATCCTGTAAGTTTAAATATGGAACAAAACACCTATATCTAGCAGATGTAATTTAATGTGCCAGATGGCTAGCAGCTGAACTCTGAAAAATTCAACCTAGAAATCAGACAACGTATGAAAGTAATTAATGATGTGCTTTTTAAGAACTGTTGAAGGGATCTATTGGGATTTATTTATTTTAAGAAGGTGTTCTCCAGTTCAGATATATCTGTCTTGGTTTTAACAGGAACAGATACTATCAAGTCCTACAACTTTTCTATGAAAAAGTTTACATTAGAGGAACACACTGGTTTCTAGAAGCCTTTAAACATATTAACTACCATAAGGAATCTGAGATTTTTTTATAACAGCGTAACACAGACAGCATAGATGAGTAACACAGAAAATTTTCAATTCTTTCTTCACCCAGCTTGTACTGACAGCAGGAGTTGCTGTGCCCCAGTGCATTTGGATTTATTGAACCACATGAGTTTCTCCTGAGCCCAGTGCATCAGCCTATCTAAATTTCTCTGAAATCCCATCTCTCAGGCAAGCAGCTTGGGGTCATCTGCAAAGTTGCTGAGGGTATACTCATTCCCACTGTTGATGTTACTGATAAAGAAGTTAAAGAGCACTGGTCCCAGTATGGACCCCTGAGGGACACTTCTGGTGACTGATCTCCACCTGGACATTGAGCCATTGACCACTACTCTTTGGATATGATCTTGTAAACAGTTCCTCATCCATTGAACAGCTCACCTGTCAAATCTACTGCCACGGTTTTGTGGGTTTTGTTATCAGTATTCCACATCATAACTTAATGTAAGGCACTGGGAGTTAAAGAGTTACTGCTCCAATACTGATGAATTTCCAGGTATCTGGTTCTCAGAAGAGAAGAACTACACACATGAGACTTCATGTTTCCATTTTCCACTCAGAGGGAAAGATAAAACTGCATGCATGTCCAGAGACTTTTCTTTCTCTAGTCTCTTTTTTTGCTGCTCATCTCAGCAGTGAGTCCTTCCTGCCATCTTGCCTTCAACCTTACAGTAAGACCATTGGTTTTGGACACTCCCTCTCATTTTCAATTATATTGTATTATATAGCGATATTTTGTATTCCTGTATCTTATTTAGTAAGTTAGTTTTTCTCCTCAGATCATTGCCGCTGTTTTGTTTTTAGGCTTAACATCCTACATTTTTCCATCACCCCCTTCCCTTTCCCGGGGCATGGGCCCATGGGTCCTCTGCCCCACTAGTCATGGAACTGGGCTGAACCAGCCTGTAAACTGCTGACATCCATATCTTTCCAATTTGGTGAGAAAGATGTTACATGAGAATCTGATGTACTGTCAGCATGTCATCATGTCCTGCTGGTTGAAAGATAGTAAAATACAGAGCAATGGCAGCAAATAACCACACATGATGCACGAGTTGCCCTCATCCATTTTAGGGAAGGAATCTGTCCACATTGCCGTCACCCACCAACATTCTTATCTTCCTAATATATGCCAGTCTTTCAGGGTAATGATGCCTTTAGGCAATCTCTGTAATTTAAACAGAAGAACTGAATCCTGGAATATTGTCAGAAGTGAGGCACTTGCAATCTGTTCCTTTCAATATCAATCTTGCAAAGCTTAAATAAATCTACCTGTACTGCCTGCATGCCAGCACTGGGCATCAGACTCAACTGAATTCCAAGTCAAGGCAACACAAAGTAAAGAACATTGAACAAAATTTTATCAAAAGAATAAAGTCTTGCAAAACCATCAATTAAGAAATAGAAGGAAGATTAGAGTTGAACTCCTACAGAACTGTGGGGAGCTGAGTCCCCACAGAATTAAATACAAGCTCCTTAACATCTTCCATTCTGACTGGTCAAGAGTAAAGAGATTATAGAGAATTTTTTATCAAAAACCTTTTCTATGAAGCAATGTGATCTCTTTGCTTTCTCCTCCTTCTCCCTCCCTCAAAATATTGACAAATTTTTCAACTGTTTTGAAATGAGTCAAAACAAAATTTTTCCTTCAGAAAATTGAAAAGATACTATTTCATTCCTAGAATGACTTGAAATGTTCTTATTTTTCTCTAAATAAATGTAAAAAACCATGCAAATCATACACAGACTTATGTGATATTGTCACAGACAAAACTACACTGCACTCATAAGAGAGAGGTATTTACTAACATGATTTAAGAAGTTTAATTGTAAGACAGTGACTGGAAATGGAAGGAACACTTGATTATTTACTGTCACTGGATCCATTCACAGAATCATAGAATGTTTTGAGTTGGACGTGAGCCTTAAAGCCCATCTAGTCCAACTCCCCTGCAATGAACAGCTCAATCAGGCGGCTCAGAGCCCCATTCAGCCCGAACTTGAATGTCTCTAAAGATGGAACATACACCAACTCTCTGGCCAACCTACAGCAGTTCCTTACAGCCCTTATTTAAAAAAACAAAACAAAACAAAACAAAACCAACCACTCTTCCCTATCCTCTCCAGGCTCTATTTATAGTACCAGTGCAGAAAAGGAAGAGAAAGCCTCCCCTATCCCCTGCTGATAATAGTAGTTTACTACAGTGGCAGGATTGGTTGAGGCTCTCTCTTGTGAGTTGACTACTCCTCAGATATCGTACAGACTCTTCCAGGAGTGGTAGAGACATCAGTCAAATTAAGGGAAGGGAAGGCCTGCTCCTCCCTGTGGCTTAACTGTCTCACAGGGTGTGTTTTAGGCTAACATGAACAGTCACTTGGGGTTCATCCCTTAAAGTTACTCATTACTGGGTAAGATGACTGGCTCATAATCACAGTATTTTGCACACCCTCTGTTGCCCCTCAGTTGTTGAGCCAGGTGTCTGCCACCAGTTCTTTCAGCTGCTAACTTGAGAAAGGTTTGTGGTTGTTATCAGTCAGTATTAGAAGCATTTCCCATCACTATTAGCAGCTAATATTTACAAACAGATTTACCTACATTTAGTACAAGTTAAATAAGCTCTACTTTTGAGTCTACTTAGTCCATAGTCAACCTACTTCAAAGGCACTTTGCTAAACTAGAGATAAAGCTATAAACCCTTTCTTGCATGCCCATGTCCTCTAGATAGGTATCTAGCCTTTAAGTTAGGCATGCAATTTAAGCTCGTAATAGAGATCTGCACAACTGAATACATTCCAATCTTTTTATTTTGCATACTTATCTTCCTGAACGAATAGACCATGATCAAATATCAAGGAAAGAAAGGAAATATGTGAAGAAAAATCTAAAACTGAAATTTAGGAGATTCTGGAGATACTTAGGCTTCCCTTGGCGAAACACAAAATTTCTGCCAGAAGCTTTGTATCTCCATTAACACACACATCAGAATTCTTTAATATTATGAACTTTTTCCTTACCAGATGTTGCCATCTATGTGCATTCTGCTTCTCAGCTTCACTCTTGGAAACCCACTGCCACTACCATATTAACTGTACAATTTGGAAACCCTTATGTGAATTAAATTCAAGAAATCTGTCTATTGTTTTCCCTGTAGGAGCATTTTTAACATCAGACACTTCCAGTATTCTGTTCCCAGTGCAGTCCCATGAACATTTTTGGCTTAACTGAGGGAAAGAAGACCAGAAATAAAGGAGATCAGGATCTAAAATGCTATTGCCACTAGGGGAAGGGGCAGAAAGAAGGCATTTGGAAGAAAGACTAAGTCATGAATTGTTATTCCCATGCTAGAGAACGCCTACAAATCCATTTTTATCCTTGATTTTCTGAGACAAGCAAGAGAAGTAGGGTTCTACTGTCTTTTATGAGCGCAGAAATCTCAGAATTAGAGGGGAAGGATATTTAGAGCAGAATATTAGTTGCTTAAAATTAGCTAAGATGATATTTTGCACTAACCAGATTTAGCAAAACTGCAGACCATGACCACTTCTTTTTAAGGAGAGCCCAGGTTTGGAGGCAGTGGCAATATCTGTGAAAATTAAGATTTGCATCCTGAGAAAACGCTCTTCCTTACTCAGACGAAAAGAATTCCTGGCACATCACTTACACTTCCTCACACACATTGATTCAGCTATCAGCAGCGAGGCAGACACAGAATCAGTGGTCAGTCCTCTTCATCTCTTTGTTTGTGGGTACCTGACTGCAGTAGAACAGGAATTTTGCCCACAGGAATGTTCCTTGCATTACTTCTTCTCTAAGTATTCACGGGACAGCCAGAAGGAGTCTGGTCTGTATTCTCCATGTCTTAATTACAGTCACTAGCAAGGCATGACACAGGTATTCCCACAGACTATTAACATATTGAAAAGAAATTAATTCTCTGAGCTCCACTACAAAACTCTACTGTATACCTTAGTTTTGAATAGCACTCTTAAAAATGTACAGATTAAAACCACTTTGTCAGTAAGAAGTGATGTGGAACATAATGTTAATTAAAATGCATTTGCAAGAGCTTTAAATGCAAATTAAACCACAAGATTTCTGCAGTATCACCATTTTTCTTCCCATCTAACAATAATCAGGATGATGCAAACACTATGCTTTGAATATATAAGATTACATTTAAAAACCTGCTGAGAGATAAAACTGCAAAGTTTGGATTTTTACAAAATGACTTATTAGAACTTACTTAAATATAATAGTTCCTAGAGAAACCATGCTTGGTTTCGTTACATAATAAGCAAATAGCACTCATTTGTTTTGAAATGAGTATTTATAAAAATATTTTTGCAAAAAAATTTTACTATTTTGATTATATGAACATTACCTACCAAAAAGATTTTCCAGCTTTCTGATTTTCTTGCTAAAGCACAGATTCACCTACGAAAGGGCTATAGCAAGAAACAAATGTACCTCCTAATCTTTTTTGTTAATTCTTACTATTTCCAAAGGAATTGATGGACTCCACATATATATAGAGTAGCAGGTCCAACAGGAAAGAGTGAGCAAATCACATTGCAATCGAATAGGAGTTATGTACAAACTCCTTACATTCCCTATGTAAGGAGTTTGGAGAGTTCATCTCAGCTCCCAGAGGCCAAACATATTCAGGCTCGGAAACATCCCTGCAACATCTGATACTAATTGGCTATAAGCTGGGCCTCTCTCACAATAGGGAGCTAAGGAAATGATAAGTCAAGGAGACAGAACAAACCTGTCATTATTTGAGATAAAGGTATAAGCGTGGCACCTTGGTGATACAAGCAGTGTCACTGCCCCAGGTATATGGTTCTGTAGATAAAAAGAGATTATACAAGTCTTCACGGTTGTCAATATAGGACCATTCAGAGACACTGTATTCATTAAAACTAAACAAAAAGACCACTTTCCAAGCAAAGACACAGATTTTTCACAGGGACCAATTAAGGAAAAAACGATGTTTTTACATTATAGGAAAAAGTGATTTGTCATGACTTTTGCATTCTTACTCAAGCAGTTTTGCAACACAGAAGCTAGACATACTTTTTATTGAAAGTATTCACTGGTAGGTGGGTAGTTTGTGTTATCTTTGTTATTCCCTATCTGTTCTGCCTTAACAGGCAAAAGAAAATGCTTGCATGGTAAGTTTCTATACCTTTATTTTTATTTTTAAACAGACTTCTAACTTGGCAGATAAGCATCTTCTTTCAGAATGCTTTCATTAAAATCGGTGTACAGATACATTTTCAGCAACATAAAAATACATCTTGATTCATATATTTCTGCAACACCCAGAATAATGTAGGACATTGTTTTTTCTCTCTTTCTCCTGTTTCACCTTTTCCATAACTCAGCATGAGGATATCTCAGCATTGTCGCACGCTGTAGAAATGTGAACCCTTTTACTAGACCTACTGAGCCTACACAGACTGTAATGCATGCTTATACATTTAAAATATCAACATCCTCTTAAAATAGAGAAGCTTGCTTACTTCTATTACCAGCATGCCTTTAATTCAAATGTTAATTCATGTTTTTCCATGTAAAAGTTTCCGAAATTTGACACATTGCAATGTTGAGGTATTTCAACGTAAGACATTTACTCCAACAAAATTAACAGCAAGTACACGTGAATTAAATCCAACTTTCTTTGTCGACTGCCATAAGAAAAGCTGCAGCTGAATTAGCTCAGTGATGTCTGAAGTCTTGGAAATTACACTGAGCTACTACTTATAACCACATAATCTACTTCAGAGTTTTGAAGGCCACCAATTCATGCAGCTTTTTGGATTTTCATAGGAAGTAATAAACCAAGACTCTAGGAGATTAAGTAAACATTAGTTCATATTACCCAAATCTATTTGCCCTTGCAAGTGAATATGAAGATGTAAGGTTTTCTTTTTCCTTTGCAGATTTGCACACTGCTGTGCGAAATGTGGAGCATTACTGCATTAGCACTCCTGGGAGTACACCAGGGAGTTGTATGCCAGATCTTTTTGCACTGATTTTAGTAGGGTGGCCGGCCACTGAGTGATTTTCCTCTTACAAAAATGTTTGTTCTTTATCATTCTGAATAAAACTTTATAAACTAAGTGTTTGTAAAAATAAGTGTTTTGTACTGTGCACCTGAGGAAACAAACAAATTTAAGTTAAATTTCTAATTAAGTAAAGGTAACTTGTTAGATCATTACACAAGGGTAAAAAGGAAAACTGTGGGACAAAGAAAGAAGGGAAAGGAGTTGATATTTGGGGAATGTTCATTTGCATATTTAGGAAAATAAGTTTAACTTAGTTTCATGTAGAAGCTGAACACCGGTAAAGGCAAACATTCCCATTATAATTTTGCTTCTCCTTTAACGTGCTGATTCTTCTAATACTTTGCAGCTTAGAACTAGGTTAACTAATTTAAGTTCCTTAAATGTTACTGAATATTTCTGTTTTCATACTATCAACATAGAGTTGATGTATGTTAGTAATTAAAACAAAACACAGAAAAAAAAATCCAACCAACTAACAACAGAGGATCTTAGGCAGCATTAAAACTGCTGAAATGCAGTTTGTTCCTAAGGATACAAAAGCTTGTTCTTACATACCCCCTAGGGGAGCAAGCTTTGTATGATTCAATAAATCCACCATTTAGAATCTGTAAGAAGGAAACCATTAGCAGTTAATGTTAATGTCTAAATGGAGTTGGTTGTACTGTACTGTTTTGTAAGTGATACACAAAGAAGAACCCTTTACTCCATAGGGAAAAGACAACTAGTAACTCATTTTAGTCCTTAATGTTCCTGCTAATACCAGTTTAAAAACTTAGAGCTACTTTGACACCCAATTTAAGTACTACATATCATATTTTTTAGACCTGTCCATGTGGTGACAGAATCATAGTCTAAAATCATATTCACATTTAAAAAGTTGGGTAACTTCTCCACCTTGCGTTTCTACATTTCTACTCTAAGAAACTTAGAAGATTCATTTTCCAGTTTTTCTTCTGCTTTCTACATAAGCCCAGTCTATACATAATATGATATAGATTATATATATTTTAAATGATATGTGCTCAGTCTGACACATTTAGGGATATATAGTGTTACTCAGGCATGGGACACCATCTCAAAATTACACCATTTTCAAAATTACATCCCCTTTTTGTGGCCATTTAAATCAGGTTGAAACATATTTGAAAGTTTCCCTATGGTCTTTCTGTCTAGTTAAGTCAAAAGATTTAAGTGCTTGAATATTTCCACATAGTACAGTCTCATTGGCTATCTCAAATAATCCACACTTCTAGAGAAAGCTAGCAGTTTTAAACTGGTAGCTCAAACAGTTCCCTATTGAAACTACCTTTTCAAAGGGAATGGAACAGATGGTTTCCTTTTAAGGATTTGAAGAACTGTCCTAGAATTTATCTATATCTGTCCTAGGATTTCAGTATGAAAAGCATATGTACTCAATGAGATATTGCTGATAAATACATTCTTAAAATCACACAAAATATCCGTCTGTGTTTATCATATGTGTTAGAAAAAAACGTATAAATGCACATATCTACATAGATTGCTCCATAAGTAATGGCTCCTATTTATTTCCATAGAAACTACAACAAAAAGCACAACAGCACTTCTTTGTAGATCAAATTTTCAGCTACAAAATGGGTTTTTTTCAGCCTAGTCACCACTATCAGCAAGGCATTTTTATCAGCAATGAACAGGAGCCTGCATGCCACATGCATAAGAGTCTGCAGAAGCAGAGGTGACACACTGTCAGTGTCACCACTGCTGAAACGCAACACCCACCACATCACTGTGCTCACATCCACTGTTTGGTCTCCCTAAATGTTTCTTCCGTCCATGGCATTGTAATATTAATCATTCAGAAATACTGGTATAAACTGCTCATAGTCATAAAACCATTTGCAAATCTCAGGAGCTCCATATATATACTGGAGTTCTACTCCTTGCTACTGATTCATTCTGTGTTGTGCTCAAATTAATAGCTTTTAGGTGTGCAGTCCATTAGAAGAAAGTGTGCTGTCCCACTGACAACAGCATGACTGAACAATAGAGCAAATGAACACTGAATATTGCGGAGATATCTTACAAATGAGAACAATCTGCACGTACTACTAGGCAAGCATTCGTGTTTAATCAATTCTCAGCGTGCATGACTGGACAACAAATACTGCACCAAACAAAAGAAGGCTCTCAATTAATTGATTTTTTTTAATACATTCTGTTCAAGTAGTTAATATATTTATTATGTCATAGAAAGTCTCAAAGATAGCTGATACCAACAAGAGTATCTGTGCTAACTTCAAAAATGTATACGATAAATTTCTGAGACTACATAATAGCTTTCACCTAAAAATCACTAGTTTACACTGATGCAGCTAGAAATACAGCAAAAGTCTTAACCAATCCCATGGTCTGGTACTTATTTTTAATCCTGGTAAATGAATAGTCTAACTTTAAATCCAGTATACCTACAAGCCTAATCACACTATACTGAGACAGTCAAATTAGACACTAAAGATCCAGATCATTTTCAAAAAGAACACCTCCAGAAAGTGATCTCCCTTGATGAAGACCAGTCTCTGCCCATTGATATTGAAAGAGTTTAAAGCAACTAGATGTTCAAATATCTTCAGTAAATGATGATCAGTAGGACCATCATATAAAACACTTTAAAAATAGTAAATCTTACCTTGACAAACATAAGTTTTCCCTGGCTTGGTAAAGCATTAAATAAATAACATGAATCATAGAACTGTTAATGTTGTGAGAAACTTCTAAATCATCAAGTCCAACCGCCAACTCATCCCCACAATGCCCACTAAACTATGTCCCCACAATTCTTGAACACCTCTAGGGATGGTGACTGCAACACCTTTCAAGGCAGAGGAGCTGTTCCAGTGCCTGACTCATCTTTTCCTAATGATAGAGTTGGAAAAAACTCTGTGAATGAGATACCAGAAAATTTCTCTCTAAAAATAATTTACACTCAGGGAATGTGCTGACATCACTGTATAGGTGGCAGTGTCTTAGATTGATCACTTAGTTTGCTATATGAGTAGAGAAACTACATGTGGAGATGATGAGAATAATTACAGTGTTCATAAAAACCCAATCTACAGAGAGAATGGAAAGGCTAGCACACATTCATTCAGAGAGAAGAAAAATAATAGGAAATAAGGAAAACACATATAAAACATAAGAAAAAGGAAAGTGGGTAGGTATTTTTTCTTCTGAAGAAAAAAAAGAGAAAAGGTGATTAAAAAAAAAAAGTTGAAATATTTCCACAAAAATAATTACTGCATGAAAATTATTACCACAAAATAGACTTGAAGTTATTGTTTTAGAAAGACATAGGAACAGAAAAAGAAAAAAAGACAGGATCTGCTTTAAAATACATAAGAGAGATGGAAACCTTTGTATTTCAGCTGTACGATGATTTTTTTTTCCACAGGAAACTTTTCATAACTGCTATTAGCAAGCAAATAATCTTACCTTTCCCTGAAACAGCTGTTGCTTGTTGCTCACACAGTGAGTTGACAACATCTGTTCCTTTGTATAGTTCTTAAATTTGTTTAGGGAACCTGGATGAAGGATGTTTTCACTTAAAAACACTGACTGACAGCTAAACACTATAGGCAGAGCCGATTCTGGATCCAGATATTTGTCAGATTTTCTTCTCCAGACCATGAGTGGTCATGCATACTACAGTTAATACACAATATATGCTTGGGAGAAAAGGTGACTGCTGTCTTCTCTCCCACTGACAAGGAACAGGGGTATTCACATGGAGGCTGTTGTTTTAGTAGTTCTCTTCTTTCACCTTCAAAACTATTATATTTTCAGATGCAACTTTCTGAACATTCTCCTTAGCTCTGTTAGCAGAGATATATTGTTTACAGACTTTATTGTTTTTTTTTTTTCTTCAAGACCTGTCTGGATGCCCATCTGAGTGATCAGGTGTAAGGGAACATGCTTTAGCAGGGGGCTGGACTCAATGATCTCTAGAGGTCCTTTCCAACCTCTGCAATTCTGTGATTCTGTGAAGATGCATACATACTTTGCAGACAGTAGTCAGCTTTAAGAAGAATTAAACTATAACTGAATATACCCAGAAGAAGGAAGTGTTACTGCCAATAACCTAGTTCAGAAAATAATTAGACCTTAACAGTTATCCAAATTAATCAAGAATAATAGGAAAGGGGCTTCATCATCAGATCCTCCTTCTTCCCTCCTTCTTTAATTGCCTTCATTTTATATGCAGATACAAATTAGCCTTAGAACACACTTGTAAAATATTAAAATTCCAGTGGGATTACCATTAGGCTAACTCTTACTCTGAAGTGAATTGCATGTTTGATGCATCTTTTCAACTACAAAAAAAAATAAAAAAAATAATGTTTTTATTAATTTCCTACTGCTTGAAGCAAGTTTGTGCAATTTGATCAGCTCTATGGGAATATGAACAGAAAAGTATTTTTCACAAAATAAATAAATAAAAAATGGCAGGGAGTTTGTGGGGATGTACTCCTTGCACTCCTTCCAGTACCAAATTAAAGATTGTTCTTATTTGTTACATCATTGCAAGCCTGAACATCATTGGGGACCCACTGTACAAATAACATTATGATATTAGCTGCCTGGTGGAATCACAGTCTCTAGGATTTAAAACAAAAATACTGAGTATATGATAACAATAGAGACAGGTGTAATGGAACGTGATAGAAATCACAGTGGACTCAGAAATCACGGATGATTGCCAGCATAACTATTTTTCTATTTGGTTGTGCTTAGCACTCTTAAATACATTCAGCCTTGAAAATCCCATCTACAGAGTATGCATTGCTAGGTGATAACCCCATGAGGGTGAATTAATAGTGCTCTCGTAATTCACAGTTCCAGGAGTGCTTTCTATCATCAAGATAAAGCACAGTGTTAATATCATGTCTTTGTATTTCTATTTCAACGCAGTAAACACTTTGGTTTGTACTACTTCATTTTGGCTACGATTCAACAAAGCACTTTAAAATGAGCTTAACTTTAAAGCATGAGGAGTCTCGCTGATTATAATGAGACTACTCATGTGTTTAAGGTTAAGTATGGGCTTAAGTGTTTTGCTGAATTAGGGCATCAGATATTATTAACACTGATTTACTGGGAAATGTGGGGGTGGGTGTGAAAGAGAGAAAAACTCATGTTTTGAGCTGTAATATCTGACTCTTTGTGTATTGATACTGCCTGAGATTAAATATATGCCTGAAATACAGGGAAAAGGTGAGAACGTTATTGTTTTATGTTTCAGAAGTCCCAACAAATGTGACATGGGAAAGATTGATTTTACATACAGCCTCTTCCTGCTCCATTAGAAAGACACAAACACTGCGTTTTCTCAAAAGAATTATTATTTGTGTTTGCTTTATCAATAATGCTCTTTCTGTAATTATGGAAGGAATAATGAATGGATCTTCTGTCTGCTGTGAATTATGTTGCCTTGTGCACAGCTAGCCTGGTGGGCTTTAATGATATCTCAGACAAATGAAACATATTAAAGTTTGTGATGCACAGTCACTTTCAGTGCAACAGAATGATATGCCCATTTCTGAGCCAACTTTTGATGAGAACTATCACCTAAAATCTTTATGCAAACTATCACTCTTCATCAGAAGAGGGACTGACAGGGATGTGAAACATTTGGGCCAGAAATGGAGTCTTTTACCTACAGCCCATCAGGGGCTGTCTCCACTATTTTTCACAACTGCTTAGCATCCTCTGTTTCAGGAGGCCTCAAGTGACTGTTGATGGAGATATTATACAGTGAGGATGAGAGTAACTCATCCAGGCCACTAGCAGGGCTCCTCAAGGTACCATCAGAAGCATCCACTTTTGAATGGAATATACCACTTTTTATCAGAGAAGAGGTAACCTTCAAATGACCTCGTTCATCTCAGAGCCTTTTTTATTCCTCAGAGGTTCATGGTGGAGAAATAATTTGGGTAAAGTGATCGCTTTACTCTGAAGGATTTCCCAGGCTCACTGTGAATTTTGCCTGGCCACTTGGAGTGGTTACGCTTGTCACCTCATTGCTAAATTCAGTAATGAAAATGGACCTTCTAACAAGTTACATGCAATGCATAATTGCTGTAAAACTCTAACAGCCTTTACACAAATGATTCTTTAGAGATCATTAATTAGTTTTTGAGGAATATTAATTTTTCCCATCCAAAAAAATATATATATTACTATAGGGAAATGAGCTTGAATTAGTTTTAACTATGATAAAATTACACTCTGTGACAATTAATCAAGTGGAGCACAAGAGAGCTTGGTTTTAAATGAAAAGTATACTGTTAATACTGCTTCCCATGGTTACAACTAATTAGTATGCAACAACAGTATTTTAAGAAAAATATAAGTTATGTTTGCTCCAGAATATTTTTTTCTTGCACCTTGATTTGAAAATAGCATGGATATCAATTGTTTGAGGTACACTTGCACCAAGGCGATTGTAGAACCATAATTCTAAAACATAAAAACCATAATCAGTGCCCTGAGAATGCATCTATTTGTATCATAGGGCAGCTACAAAACAGCTTGAGTTCAGGCTATTAAGAAAAAAAAAGGAAAATAAAGCCAAGTAATTCTACCCTTACAAAACTGTGATCAAGACACTTCAGTACACACATAACTGCCCTTTGGGCATCATATAAACTTATTATAAAGCACTGAAGTAACACTACAAAGTTAATTTTATTAAAATTGACAATGTCTTCCTCTCCATCATTCTCACATTAAATGGAACACCAAGGAAGAGAACAGTCGATCCGGTTTGCAAGATTATGAATAGCCACAAATTGCTTTCTGAATACTTAAAGGATACAGCTCAATGCAAAAACCACATTGTGTTACATTGCCGCTAAATGAAGCCTTTATTTCTGAAAAGCTGAGGCAAACAATGTGTTTGCATCTGAATGCAAAGCCAGATAATGTCCCCAGATGCATTCACTTAAGGCTACACCACTTTTTGTGAATTCTGCTGTTGCTTCACTTTATAAGTAGTGTAACTGAGATCAGGATTTGACATTTAGCTGCTAATAACACATTGATCTCCTTAGCTTTGGTTAATCACAAGCATCCCCTTCTGCGGCTGCAGAACTCCAGCCCTGCCTTTATAACGTGCTGGAAAGAGGCCAGGCTTCTCATATCTTTCCTTCTCCTGGTGTGCATTATGTAGCCCATGTGTTGCGGTGGACATAATATTACAACAGTGGAAGCACGCTCTCCACATTCTCCGGGAAACCAAAATGTGATCAGAAACTGAAATCTCTCTTTTCTACATGCAAAGTGGTGGTGGTAGTGTCAGTGTCAGTGGTGCTAGTGAACTCACCCTGTTCCGAGATCTTGATGGTCTCCTGCAGCCAACATTCACTGACTGTATTTTAATCCTTCTTGCTCACAGTCTTCTTAATTTTCCATACTCGTCCATGAGCCAGTACTGGCAACTACTGTATGTCACTGTATTTTTCTCAGGTGGTAACCTGAGGCATCTGATGACTTTATACTACTTTTCATACAATGGGATTTAGGATCTAAGTAAGCCAATTTCAGATACCAGTGTGGGATGCTGTGGCCTTGGGCAATCACGGTTTTCTCTATTAAGAATATTTATCCTGAAACTTTTACTATTCATGTAGACTTCCAGACACAGGGTAGAATATTTCACAATAAATAAGTAAATGAATACATAAATGGATTTCACACATTGCTACTAACTCTGATTACTAACATGCATTCCAAACAAATGTTTTTTAGAGCTCCAATTAAGTACAGTAAATGGTAGCAGAAGCTGCTTTTCTGTAGGAGGATATAATATTGTTATATCATGCTTTGGATTTCAAAAGGATAAATATATACACTTTTTTTTTAGGTCCATGATAATATATATATATATATAAACCTAATTAATGACCAAATCTAAATGAATATATACCTTTGAGTATAATGCTGGCATGCTCAAATTATTATTTTTACTAGTATTATTGCAAGTTCAAAAAAATACTGAATTATTTGTAGATATTTGTATCTCACTGTAATTTGAAAGTCTCACAAATATATTTTAAACACCGTAATTGTATTAAATCATATTTTCTTGTCCTACAAATTACATAGTTTCCATTGCTGACATAAAGAGCATTTATCACCGTATTATCTTGTATTAAAATGAAAGTAAGACCTGCAAAAATACCACAGAGTAGAATTCAGGCTCAGTAATTAGACTTTTCCTTCAATGCAGTGTAGTCAATGCAAAATCCCAGGTAGTATATGAAGCACATTCAACAAGGGCAGAAAGAGAAACAAGTAACAAATAAGTGGTTGACAAAAGGCAGCATTTTAAGTTCTGTAGTTAAGTTTTACAATTCATATATTTTGACAATTTATGTAAATCTTAGGACAAAACTGTAATGATAACTCAGAAACAGAAATTTGAGTATCGTCCTATTTTTTCCAAGTGTTTCCAGGTATTTTAGATTAAAACCTCAAAATTTTAATCAATTCTGTTTTCTGAATCCATGGAACCTCATTATGAAACACATTCAGATGAAAAGACAGACATTCCACAGAAATAATGAATTTTCAGCCAATACTAGAGAATGTCAAAACCTTGTAAATAGGAAGTATCATTGCACCAGAACTGTTAGCTTGGATATAATGTGCTCAAAGTAGAACTGCTTTCATTTACACACTCAACTGATTTTTTTCCAAATAGGATGATGTTGAAATTTGTCTATTTTTAATCTGTCTGGAATAGCAGAAAAAGTGATGAAAGGATTCTGGAAGGAAATATAATGGCTACATTCCAGTTATATATTAAGAAAATGTAAGCATCTACATATAAAAACCTACTTGTGAGCTAAAGGACTAACATCTCATTACACTCAGTAGAGTACACAGGCCCAGAAAATATATTCTGCAGCCAATCGTTAAGGACTCATCTCTACAAGTTTTTAGTGCCCTTGGACGTCCTGACTATGAGTAAAGACAGAAGGGCTATGGTCTTGAATTTACCCACCAAATACAGGTGTCTCAGACTGCATTACTGCAAGTGGCCTAGATGTCAACGTTTAAGCAATTCAGCTAACACCTATTTTAGGCTGAGCTTTGTGTGATTGCCAACCTTCTGTACGTTTTGATTGTCTTCTGCTATGAATGTACATCTGTATATCCAGAAACCAACTTCAATACAAATACTTGCTTTTTACATGATAAAAATTCTACATCCTTCTCCTGTATAATAGGATTTACAGGGCACTCTCACTTAGTCACCTGGATTAACAGAATCAGTAAATTATCATGAGACTCTATTTCAGAAACATCAGGTCCAAATTAAACATTTTTCAAAACAAATTTATGTACTTACTAAACAAACTGAAGATCTTTTATCCATTAGTTCTGCATTGTCAGCAACCACTAAAAAAAAATATATCATTGTGAAATGCATTGTTAAATGTCCCCAAAACTCTTTGTCAAAAAAAAAAATAAAGTCTTTGTGAAAGTCTATAGTTCTGAGCAATAGCAACTGGAATGTGGGATTCCTATAGGAATAAAGTGAATATAGCATCCTGACATCTGTGGGAAGTGTTCATTTTTCAAAACATGCTGTCAATATGTCATTAATATTAAGAGGAATAAGGTTAGTAAAGTTCAATATATATTGAAGAGTTTCCTTGACATTTAACACATCATATTAAAAGCTTCTTCAAGAGGAAAGAAATATCAACTTGTCACCTAGAGATTGAAATTGAACTGCTCTGAGACAAACTGCTGTTGCTTTCCCATGATGAAATTCACAGGATGGGCAAAATGTCAAGATAAAAATAAACTATCTGGGAGAAAACATCAAAAGAAGTATAGCCATTGTTACTGTTACTGCCAAAATAATCCAGAAAATCCAGTTGCTCCCAGTAATAATATGTGACAGAAATGTCCACGCATTCAAGTCTCCTCTTGAAACACAATGAAAAGTATTACTGAAGGTACAGCCTCCTGTTCTGTGTAGTTCATTAGATTCCCTGGGAAGAAAATAGCTCTATTTTTTAAGGTAGATAATATTTTCAAATCACTAATCTTAAAAAACTTATTTTCTGATTTCTGAAACAACATTACAAGCAAAGAAGAAACCCTACAGCTCTATGAAATACTAAGCATTTAAGGTGATTGCCAAATCATAGGTAATCTCAGTAGGACAATTTGACATTGAAAGACTGATGAATAATTTTTATGAGTGTATTCATTGGCAAAAACTATTGTAAAGACGTGTTAAATATATTGCTGAATGAGCCATATCAAGTACAAAAGCCCTAGGAAAAGTCAAGAGATATTAATAGGAAAGCTGGGATGCAACCCATTGTACTTCACAGCAGATTTTGATAACTAGAACTACTGAACATGTCTGTCTGCTTTACATCAGCTTAATCTTCTGCTTATTGTGACAATAATTCTTCAAGAAAAAAAAAAGGAATACTTAATTCTTCTTTGCAGTAGCCAACTTCTAATTTAAAATCCAAAATTTTCCAAAAAATTTCCAAAAGTCTTAAAAAGTTCTACCATCAAAGTAGAAATTTCATAAACTTTTATTCACTTCTTTGCCATGTTTTCAAAGAAATTATCTGATAACCTCTCCTCTAGACCTAGCAACAGAGAACCCAGTAACTATTTACGTACATCAAGATGAAAACTGTATTTCCTGCAGTGCGCAGAAATTTATTAAGCTTGTATCACACATGTAGGTGTGACTGTGCATTATAAATCCCTTATTGTCTCATAAAAAGAATGAATTATATCTGATTGTTTTCAAATTAATTTTTGTTGAAGTGCACATTTTTTAATGTCATCACACCTAACTGTTTACTTGAAAAGTAATCTTTGACAGGGAACAGCTCTTTTTAGATTGGCATTTTCAGAGTATAGTCAGATCAATTCATCAGCCACAAAGCTATGTAGAAAAATTATTGGAAGAATAATTTAAAGAAAAGTCATTGTTCTTGCAGTTGTGCCCTAAATTTTCAAGTGCTGATCTTAAACAAGCTCAAAGAAAAAGGTGTGAAATATTCTGAAAGACACAGAATGTGTTCTTCAACTTACTGTTTTCTCCTTATTAATACTGGACTTAACACTAGATTTTCATTCAGGATTTGTCATGTCAGTTCTTAGAAGTTCATGCATTCCAAAGAAATTAGAAATTCCTTTTGCATATACCCACAAAACAAATGCATAAACACACACAAAAAAATCAACAATATCCAAATCATTATTTTGAAAGAGTACCACAAGAGAGTATTGAGAAAAGCTTTCAAATGTTAAAAAATACTCATATCTAAGTTCCCTGTGTATCCTTCTTCCAGCCCTCTTTTTGCATTAACATCATGACAAAATTTAATTATGTGATTACTTTTCTCTTCTACTGGACCTCTGCTTCATTCAATGCACAGAACATTCCCATAATGAGCAACTACTCAATATTTTGTTTTCTCCTCATTTTTCAATGTGTGACCCAAGACCACATTTACTAGACTCTATTCAAACTCTTCTCTCAAGACAGAACTGTTAATTTCCTCAAGAGTTTCTCTCTGGTGCTTAACACCACAGTACCTAAACAATTAAAAATATTAATTAACCAGTGTTCATAACACTCCTGAAAGGCTACAGAGCACTGAAGGGCAAAGAAATTAAGGTCAACAAGGTCTACTAATTTGGTGTCTTTACACAATAGTATCCTTTAATGTGTATTTCTTTTCTCCTTTACAGAGACCTGGTCCCTTTATTAAAAACATGTAGATGCTGTACAATGAAAGCCTGTAGCATGAGCAGAAGGCAAATCTAACATTAGAAAAGTAGAATGGATTCTGAAATGGATTATGAAAGGATTGTACATCTCGATGCTAATAAAATCTCAATGAGGGTTCATTTTTTTACTGAGAATGTCTAAAACTGTAATTAAAAAAAAATCTGTTAGTACAAATCTGACAGCACAAGGGGTTTGCATCAGGATAAGAAAACTTCATGCCACTTCAGCTGAAAGCATATCTGACAGCAGCAATAATTTACGGGATGTGATGTGGACCGAAAACAGGAAGGAGCGAGACAGTTGAGTGAGATTCTCAGGTCTTTGTTAGTACTGGGGGAATGGCATGTCGCTCCTAAATTTCAGTATGGGTCTTGCAGGGCACCTCATTCTTCGGGAAACAAGACATTCTTTGCCTGCATCTTTCTATCCCCACAAGTGTGATCCCAAACTCACTGGCTCCTCTTCCCCACATCTATTCTTGTGATAATCCCCTCTATCTCACAGAAACTTCATGTTATAAGAGATGAAGGATAACTTCACACAGTTGTGAAAAAGTTTCAAGATAGGCATTTAAAACAGTCATACTAACTAATACATACTTTCTAATACATTCAAAGCCAGATATCCAATAGTTCTTTGATTTTTTGATGCTTGAGAACCTTGGTGGGTTCTTTTGGTTTTGATAAGTCTTGTGAAAAAAAGTCCCATTAAATATAGAAAGACTCTGAAGATGATATTGCTATTAAGATGCTATTGGTGAATCTAAGATGCATCTAAGATGCGTTCTCATGCTATCAAGCTGTGAATATGCATTGAAATCTGTCTGTTTCTCCTTAATTTCACCTATTCCTTTGACTTTGAATTAAAACTTATTTTTCTAGAAGAATCTAAGTTTACCAAGCCACTCTCTCCCTCAAGCGCATAACCGCCTACTTGTTTGAACACCTACCCAATTTTCTTATATCATGCCTGGATTGCAACGCTGGAAAAAAAGTGAAATAAAGTGATGTATCTCTTCCTGCTACTTATCACTCAGCGACACGGCACAGGCTGCTGCATCATGAGGAGTGGTTGCAGCTGAGCAGCTGCATTGTCCCCATCTTCCCCGTTTATAAACAGGAGTTGACAGCTGCTAACCTACTGCTATCTCCTGAGGGCTGTAAATGTAGTAATGTAAATGAAGTGTTCTGTTTAAAAAATAAAAAATAAAAAAAGCTAGCACAGTTTACACACCCTTTAAAATTGCTGTGTTTAGAGACCTCTAGTGCTAAGGGTCTGAATTTATTTTCACACTGTATTCCCTACAAAAATGTATCACTTTCATGCAAATAGATGCTGTAATCAACTATAGTTGTGTGCAAGCATGTGTATGAACACTATTTTCCTCTAGTGTCCTGCTCTCTATTTCTCTTCTAAAAGAAGTTTTTCCATGTGATCGTATAAACCCACGCTAAGCATATTAGTGATGAATATGAAAATTGCAGAACAGCAGAAGTAAGGCTCTGTCTTTGTTGTGTTCAGAAATGAGCTGAAGTTACAGAAGGGTCTCAGAATAAATTGTCAACAGTCTGTGTTCATTCATTGTCCACAGCAGATTTGCATACGTATGTGTACCTCATTTGGTCCAAAATAAAAATTAGGAACTCTTCCCCAAAGAATCTAAAGACTGGAATTGGGTATGCCATAACTGTAGATAAATGGTAGTATAAGGACGAGATCTGACTGATGCAGCTAGTCTGCTAAGGCTGATTTCTGACAGATAGACAGTGATGGGACAAGGGGGAATGATTTTAATCTAAAGAAGGGGAGATTTAGATTAGATGTCAGGGAGAAGATTTTTACTGAGAGAGTGGTGAGGTGCTAGCACAGTCTGAACAGAGACGCTGTGGATGCCCTGTTCCTGGAGGTGTCAAAGGTCAGGCTGGATGGGGCCCTGGGCAGCTTGCTCTTGTGCTTGATCTAGAAGCTGACAGCCCGTCCTGTAGCAGGAGGGTTGGAACTCAATGAACCTTCAGGTTCCTTCCAATCCAAGGTATTCTGATTGTTTTGAAGGGACTGTTGCTTACATTAAATTATCTCTTACCTATTTCACTCTCCTATGCAAAAGTATGAAGAGAAAGGCTAAACATTTTACAGATTAGATAAAGAAGTATTCAGCAAACTAAGGGAATACTGGGAAACAAACAAACAAACAAAAACAAAGCACACAAAGAAATAGAAAAATAATTTTAAAAAGGTGGCAAAGTGGAAGAGATGGAAAAAAAAAACATAGCTTTTGTCAATACCATAAAATCTCAACAATTAAGCAAGAAAAAATTAAATGCAATTAAAAATAAAAGACAGATATCAGGATAGCAAACAAACAAACAAACAAACAAGGGTTCAAAGAGCAATATGAAGGCAGTGAGATATGTTTTAACGGTAGTGATCCAAATGAAGTGCTAGGGAAGGGTAGGGAAGGCTGAGATAATATAGAATCAAAGATGCCAAAGAGGTCACAGCTGGAGAGAAAACTGAAAAAGCTTGGGAAAATTTTAGCTGCCTCAGCAAATAAAAATGATTGTATCTTCAGCACTGCTTTAGATGGAAAGAATATGTAGGTAGTTTGGATTTTAGGAATGAATAGCAAAAAAAGCAAACAGCTGGAAAAGACACTAGATATGGTCTCAGCTGTAAGAGAATATGGTGATACAGTTAAGTACCTCAGAAAACGGGAAACTTATAAAGAAAAAGAAGGAGGAACAACCTGAAAGCAAGACGAAATAGCTGGTGGGCAGGACAAAAATGGCTCAAAGTTAAAAATAGGAAAACAAAAGTAGCTTATAACCCTGCATTGGTTTTATGTAGCAGAGGCACTACAGAGGAGAGCAGAGCCTAGAACTGCCTGTGGCAGAGCAGAGCGGTTCCCACTGCTCCCAGCGGACCCACCGCTGCCACAGTTGATCTGTGAGAGAGGCCAGACATGTTCTGGGGGAGCAGAGCGATGATGGGGAAAGCCCTTGAGCCCTTTTCCATCATATTTTGTCCCCCTCTTCCTTCAAGGATGGGGAGTGAGAGAGCAGTGTTTAGCTGCTTATCAGGGGAATCTACCACACAACCACTGACATGCTGTAGTTCAAGAGCTGCTAGGACAGGAAAAGAAGCAAATTAAAATGTAAAATATCAACTAGAGTTGAAAGGTGCAGTGTACTGAGATAGCTGAAACAATTAAGATACACATAAGGAAGATGCTGCCCCACCAGCAGGCACCACTTCCAGTAAGTTCAGCTTAGGATATGACCAACTTGTCAAGAGCAGAACAGAGAAACTTCTTATCTGTTCACTGACACCAAAGCGTTTTTCATAAACTCACTTGAAAGTGGTGTAATTCTGTTTCATTCAAACATTAAAAAGGCAAACAACGAAAAGAGCCTGCTCTCAAGTGTGGGATGTTAACGATGAGGGAATGTACAGGGAAAAGTACTGGAAGAAGGTGGCTGATAGCTCACAGTTGTTATCCATCCATCAACCAGACAGGTGCAGAAAGGAAAGGGAAGAAGGAATTGAAAATGACAACTCTGAAACTCGGTGCACTGGATGTAGTAAAGGAAGCCTAAAACTTTATTTCTTAATTAATTGTGAACAAATTTACTGCAGTACCTTGCCTTAAAAGCACCATATATTTTAACTAATATGCATATAAATATTATGTTTCTCTTGGTTTGAGTTCATTTTCATATTATCTGCATTGCTCATAAGCCTGCTTGAGACATAATTAACGTGTTTATTTTTATGCACAGCATGGATGTGGGGGAGAAAAACATGCCACACACCAGGGAAACTCAAAGAGGTCTTCTATAATAAAGATATAGAGAAGAGGCAGTCCAGCTGATCAGTAGCCTAAATATTTTTAAAATAAAAACAATGAGTGAACAAGAGCCTCAGCCTTAATTAAATGTGTTTTAACTCTGGTAGCACAGTGGGCACTTAACAGTGCTTTGAAGGAGCAGCTAGCAGTTTTTCAGAGCAGGGAGTCCTTCAATTGCATGAAGGCAGAGTAACCAGTTTTGCTTCCTTCTTTAAACCCTCGGATACTGGAAATGAAAAGGGAAGGAAGAGACACTCCAGTGCTGAAGGGGAGGAGGTTGGCTGCAACATTGTGCTGGCTACAGAAATGCACCTGGCCAAACCCCAGCCAGCTAAAAGGAGACCTCAGCAAGTTCGAGCCCAGCTCCCTTATAACTGAATAATGAGGCAGTGAGTAGAAGAATTGCTTTCCTTTCTATATCTACACCTTTGTTCACCACTCCCAGATGACTCAGATCACAGACTCACTGGATACAAGCATATATTCAGTGCAAAGCAGGAACACGGGCAGAAGAGCAGATGTGTCACTCATCTTACAACCCAAAGCTAGGTATGCTGGTTTCCTTCATTACCTTGTAGGCATGTCTTGGTCAGCAGAACCACTGAGATTTAAATTCACCTTTATCCCAATAAAATGCTAATTAACAGTTAGGAAATATAGGAAACGAAACAGTAAATACAAAAATAAGTATGTGATATTGGATTCCAGCAAGAATATGAACAGCCTCTGCTATCCTTTCAATTTATTGGTCCCACACACATTCAGAATTCACATGTAGTCTTAGCATACTTTTTCTTAAGGGAGAAATTTGCATGTAACACGGATGAAAACTTGTTTACAGCATTTTTTCCTCAGCTCATTTCGATGGACCCGCAAGAACAAAATGAATATTCAAGTAAACATTAATCACTTTACAGTGATTTTTAAAGATGCCTTGAGTCATGCACAGAACAATTGCAGGAACTATTTTTTTCCTTCTAATATACTAACATTATTCACTTCAACAGAGACATTAAAATGAAAAGTTCAGAGTCTGAGAATAAGACAAACACTAAGTGACAAGTGCTGTTAGATTCAATCATTTCTTCCTACCTCTGATGAGTGGCAATTAATATTTTATCAAAGACTAAAGAGCCATTGTATTCATTTGTTTTTGCACACATGTTCTACTATTCAAGGTTTTAAATAGAGTCCTAGTTCTGCATGGAAAAAGAACAAAAGATAAGAATTGAATGTTTTTCCTTATATTTCCAAGCAGTCAAGGAGAGGATCTCTGAAGCTAAAAAAAAATGTTATTTCGTTTCTGATTTGCCTTGTAGTGCTTGAGAAGTGATACTAGGATTTTTAGAAGGAAGCTATCAGAGGACTTAATGACACCCTAATGCTGATTTGTTCACCTTTGCTAAATAATTTCCAGGAGTCAGTGAGCTGCCAAAGATATGAAACATGAAGCTGAGAAGAATTTCTGTCCCTTGGGAAACATACCAAGTCTGCACAGAGCTAGGGGACTTGTGTGGTGTCCGAGCTGTCCCTTCCCATTTGCATGAGGGCTGCAAGGGTAGCCCTGACCTAGCACAGAGCAGGCATCCCAAATCTGCAATGAGGTACTCATCTTCAGCTGCATGTGTGTGCTATCTGATATGTATGCTGGCACACATATGTTGCTTGGCACAAAGCAGGATGTCTTCTGTCCCCAGAGCTGGTATCTGCCCAAACTGGGTCAGAAGCGTCACTTTCTTGCCATCACATTGCTTAGTGACAGAAAGCTTGTGAGCAATTATTTGCTTTGTGGGGCGTTTGCAGTGTTATTGGTGCTGTGTGGATTATTCATGATATTGATAAGTATCATTTAGATGGATTCAAGTATGGGGACGAGTTTGTAGAGGAGTCATGAAATACTCATCTGCTGCTGCGCTGAGTGTCAGAGTGTTGATCTATAACACAAAAAGAGCAGCAGTGGAGAGAGCACAGTGAAATCAATACACTAGTAAGAGCAGTGCAGTGGCATGCTGACTTGCCTACGTACCCTGAGGAGCAAGGACTGTTTTTCCAAAGACCACACTTTCTATTCTTGAAAATTCTCTGTAATTCTGGGGCACTCTGAATGCTGCGTTCATATTCTCTTCTATACAGCCTAATCACACCTTTGTAAGTGCATCTATAATTCTCAGTACCTTTGTTTCTCCATCTGTCAAATACGGATTAAAAAACCCTGTAAATTACAGAGCTGCTGTGAGGCTTAATTTATTAATGCACGATACTGAGATTCAAAATTGAAAGGAATCATACACATGAATTATTATTATTATTACAGTTCCATATCAAAAATATTTTGAAACAATAAAAGAATCTGCAGAAGATGGTATTTTGAAAACATCAGTTGTTAAATCCTTTTGAATATTACCGTGCTGAAGCTAATAAACAAATCCATTTTATTATACAGCAGCAGAATATGTAAAACCATCACAGCTGCTGCCTAGCTCAAGTGAACCAGAATTTTCTGCAGCCACAATATTTTTTAATTGTGTGACAAATTTCAGGCAGTGGAAGAAGGCAAGGTAGCTATGATTTCTCCTGAGAATTCTTGACAATAATACCACTGCACAGTGCACATGCATGGCATGCTGGGGAGCATCAGAATTTCGGTAACAACTCTTTCTGCATGAACTTGTATGAGTTGGCTGAAAAATTTCACCAGAGATGATCAGCCATGGTGCTGCAAGCAGTTAAGTCAAAATAGTCAAAGTTAAGAGCCTGAAGCAAGTCACAAAAGCTATATTTAGGACCCTAAATCAGGGGCCTTATTTTGCAGACAGCGCTTCTGGTTGCCCTACATGACACAAGCAATCTCATCATGGCAGAAGTGCCACCACTCAATGCCTTATGCATTTGCATGTTGTTGTTTTCATTCTCCACAGCCTTGAGTCTTGTGCACTCACAGGTGTGCAGAGCAGCGCTCTGCTCTACCACATCGGTCTCTGCAACTAACTAGGACTTGCTATTTATATCTCAGTAACAATATATTAGCTTTATAGGATACTGCAAAAGATTACTGTAAAAGATAGACTATTATATGTGTTATATTATAATTGCATTCTATACCTGCTCTTTTTTTTTTTTTCCAGAGAAAGTATATCCAAAAAAGAGAGTGCCGCAAGATTAGTCTATGGAGGCATAATACTGAATATTCATAGTAAATCCATTAGTGTGAAAGTTTCAGTATTAACACACAGCAGCTCTCAGGAAAACCTTCTGAAGAATTCCACTTCTGCCTATTCAGACCTGCACTGCACTCAGTTCATGCTATAAATTTTAACAACGCTATTAACAAACTTGATTGATTAGGAAATTTGAGTGGCAGAGTAGATTCAGGAAGTGTGCTACAGATTTGTGTAGTGTTTCACTATATTTTACTTTCTCCCTTCCCAGCTGGTAATAGAAATGCTTGCAAGCAGAACTAGCCACAGCTGTTGCCCTTAAATATTTGGCAGTTTTGCTTACAGTAAGATTAACTTATCTCAGAATCTGCAGTATTTTCTTTTACTTTGTACATTTGAAATAAGGAATGCTCTAAATACTGCAAATACTACAGTTAGTTCACGGGAAGTCCTCAGGGTATAGACATATGCTGTGAATGTAGCTGGAGCAGTTAGAGAAATTACCACCCCCAACTGTTTACTACCACCCCACAGCTGGAAATTACACCCCCTACACAGCTGGAACACCCTAATCGTCCATACAGGCAGCTATAGTCAGTTCCCACGGAAAGCAGATTAGCTTCAGTCACCTCTGGGGGAACAGAATAAACCCTGGCAACAGAGCAGGACAATGTTGAGATAGTAGAATTATTAATACCAGAGCAAAAAAAATGTGAGAACAGTCAATGTTTTGTTGGAAACTAACAGAGACTGGCCTTCCCTCCTTTATTGAGGAGCTCACCAAAGCCAAGACCCTCACTTTCCATCCTTGTCTGAGATTTGCTGTTGGTATGTCCAACCCCAGCCGTGTACCTCACCAATGCTAATGATTCCCAGCTTGACGCCGAAGCTGCCCCATCATTACAGCAGTGGCTCACTCCACTCCATCCTCCCCCTTTGGGTACTGGGGGCTGCACCCTCAGCTCCCATCCTCTCCTTGCAAAGCAGCCCAATTGTCACCACAAATCTTCTACAGAAAGTGTATGCTTATACTCACAAATGGAGATAAGTGCCCCAAAGCTCTAAAAAACCTATGTAAGTAGAAATCCGTCCAGCTGAACTGGACACAGTGAGCAACAAAAAATAAATGAAGAAATGTGCCATATCCACAGCCTGCAGGAAAGAACACCCATGTGGGACATGGCTCTGGGTGGCTCTCAGCCTTAATGTCCACTGTGCATTTCTTCTACCCAGAGTAGCATTTCCCCTTCTACTCCTTCTGAAAACAGCAGCAGAAGAGTTATTTTTGTGGAGAAAGAATCACCAAGAGATTTGCACTGAAAAGTGGGCTGCTTACCAGTTCATAGGAAAGGTTGAGATTCTGTGGGGAGAGGACAAGTTCCATCCCCAAATATGAATCTGGTGGCATAAAACATTCTCCCCCCCCACTTACCATCCACTACCAGGCACTTCTGCTGTTTTCATTTAGAAACAAGCACAATACAGGAACTAGCACTTAATGCCCTATGGCTACAGCATTCGTATTAGGCTATAAACACCATGCCTTAAAATCACTGATATGGATGAAAACAAGCATCCACATTCCTCTTTACCTAGGGCAAGAGAACGCCCTGTCAATGGGATCCCCCAGCCTCCCTTTCTGAAGCCATTTCACCACTTCTGAGATATAGAAATAAATACATGAAGCTGCAGAGCGAGAAGGATGCTGCAGTCCTGTGGGTACTCCCTTCTCCTGGGAAACCAGCATTTCAGTCAGTGCTCCAATGAATATTTACACAAAGAGAAAAAGCTCCTGGAGGAGAGATTAAAAAATACTCCTCTGAGAACACCCTGCCTGGGATTAAGCACCAGAAAGGCACTTAAGCACTGCTCATTGCTGTCAAGAGCCTACAGTACGCTGGTTTCAGTGAGGGAGCTGCTGAAGAAGTTCCCATCTTCTCTTCTTTCCCTCCTCATTCTTTCTCACATTCACGCATCTTTGGGTGCAGAGCAATGCCGCTGTGAGGCCATTCTGCCATAAAACAGGCAATTAAGTTATCACCCCCCAAATAATGTGTTTTGACTGGAATCATTTCACTCATCTGACAAATAGCATAGTCTCAATCAGCTGTGAGACCATGCAGAAAGGCTTAGAGATTTGCAATACTCAGGTGGGAACAAGCAGAAGGAGAGCATTTTTTAGCATAGAGAAGTATAAGTAGATGGCAGGAAGAGAGAAAGGAATAAATAACCTCTAAAGTATCCAAACAAAGAAAAAAGAAAAATAAATAAAGGTTCTCCATTATAATGGACCTACAGCATCATGGGACTGAGCTGCCCTTGGGCAAAATCTGAGCCTATGTATCTTCATCAGAGGAAATTTAGACACTTGAACGACACTCATTTAATTGATTGTATCTGCATAAATGTGAGCCGCAGCGAAACAGTAAAGTTGCAGTCTGTTCTGGCTTCCACTGGGACAGAGCTGATTATCTTCATTGTGTCTGGAGTGATGATGTGTTTTGGCTTTGGGAGAAAAACAATGCTGATAACACACTGATGTTTTAGTTGTTGCTGAGCGGTGTTGTGCAGAGCCAAGGGTGTTTCGGTTTCTCATCTTTTCCTGCTGTCCTGCAAGTGAGAGGACTGGGGAGCACGGAGAGCTGAGAGGGGATAGAACCAGGGCAGCCGACCAGGGCTGACCAAGGGGATATTCCATCCCCATTACATCATGTAGCACTATAAATGTAGTGGGGTTGACTGAGGAGGCAGCCACCGCTTGAGGAATAGCTGGGCATCACTTGGTGCATGGTGAACAATTGCGTTGTGCATCACTCAATTTGTGTATACATACATATATAAAAAACACATAATTATCATTACTGTAATTTCTCTCTTCCTTTTTTAGTCTTAGTAAATAGTTTTTGTACCAACACATGAGTTCTCTCTTTTTTTTTTCCTGATTCTCTCCCTCATCCCACTGAGAGGAAATGAAAAGCTTAGTGGTGTTTAGCTGCTTGTCAGGCTAAACCACAATCCAGTATGTCTTTGTTCATTGCACAGACCGTGGATGGATGGAGAGTGTTTCACTGCATCTGCTTTAGACAACTACTCAGGATGGGATGAATGATGATCTGAAGACCATGGTTGTCTACATTTGTTATAAAGGTAGACTAAATACCGTAATATTTATACCTAATATTTGCATTACTGAAGTTATTTGACTTCTGCCTCTAGGAATTCATACAATTTGCCACAGCAGATAGCTGAGAAAATATTTTGTACATGCCAGGCTTGTTTTTGAGAATGAGCCTCTTCTTTCAGATGCCTTTTTCCTTTGTTTATGTGGCCCTGATCTTGCCTGTCACCAACTTCTGTTGAAGGTGACAATAGGAATCGATGTTTTACAATATCAGTGCACCACCTTCCTGAGTAATAATAGTTAATGTAAAATACAGCACTGCTGTACAGTTACAGTTAGCTTTCCCCATGCAAATCTCATGGCATGTAATTACCCATGTCAGACTTCAGCTATCCTTTTACTCTTCAATCATCCAATGCTGGGAGATCCTCTTTAATGCTGCCTTCTATTTTTATTGTAGCTTCAGTAGCAAATTTTGTCAGCTTATTCCATCCCCTTTCTTTAATATTTATGGGCATGTGAAAGACCAAAGGTATCAGTAAAGACTCCTGTGAGTCTCCACTGATAACCCTTTACCACTGTAGAACAGATTGTTCATCCTACCCTCTTGCTTCTCTGTCTCTCATGTAGCAAACCACAAAGGGACACTTCTCTCTTGCCGTACAACAGATATGATTCCATATAGGCTTTCAGTGTGGGGCTTTTGTTAGACACATTTTGAAAACCCAAGCACAGCATATCAGCTGAATCTCCCTTACGCTATTAGCTACTAAATGTGTGAAATTACTCTCACATTCTAGAAACTCAATATTTTCAGGGTGCCTAAGAATGTTGGGGAGAATTAATTTATAGTTAATTCATCTATGATGTAGATTTATTCATTCACTAATGCATTCAGTATTTTCTATTTTTAATGCAAAATTTAAATAATGTTTCTTATCAGAGGGTTGCTCTGAAAGTAAGGCCTCCGGTTTTAAGATGTTGGTCCACAACACGAGAGGAGGATGTTGGTGGTATGACAGTGGAGGTTAAATCTTCCTAACAATACTCCATGACATATTGTGGCTGTGTGACAGATGGCAGCAGAGGGGCACTCTGGCAGAATGGCGTCAGGCATGAAAGTGCATGTGAAGCAAAGATATGTCATTGTACTCCTCCATGCAGAAACAGTGGTACCTGTTAACATTCCTCAGCACTTGCTAAATGGTTTTGGAAACCAGGCAATGGATGTGAGCACCGTAAGATGGTGGGCGGTACATCTCAGCAGTGGTGACAGTGGGTCACTTCCACTGGTGCAGAATTTTGAGTACGATATGCAGTTTATCACTGGTGAAAACGTATGGCTAATGATGGTGACTTGAAAAGTAGCATTTTGTAGCTGAGAATTTGCGCTGTCAAACAGTGTCATTTTGCTCGTTCCATCTGTTCTAGTTTCCATGGAAATAAATAGGAGGCATTACTTTATTTTAAGAAATACAGATTGAAAAGTAATCTTTTGTCTCCCAAAGTCATAATGAATCTCATAAAAATTGGCACTTAGTTGTGGATTAAATGTTTCTTTTTTTCCTGGAGATAAGAGACAAGGTTATCAATTGTTTTACAACTAAAAAGGAAATATTTAGATAAAAAATAAACAGCACAATTTAAATGCATTCTTGCCCAGAACACCTGACCATAGCAACTCCCTATCTGCCTATCTGTTTATATCAATCATCAAGGAAGTATGAAATTAAAAGCTTGTAAGATTTTTTTTTTTTAATTGGTAGTCTATCAATACACTAAAAAGGTTTAAATTTCACTTTTCATCCTGTTTCTTGAAGAGCTCTTCCAAGGGATTCATATTTCAGAAGAAATTCCCATTGCACAATATGACCTCAAGCAAGATACACAGTAGCACGTACCTATTGTGCCATCTTCAGGACATTTTCAGAATAAAGTTTCCCTGATCTTGCAGTCTCCCTAAATTAGAGGATGAATTTTTCTTCCTTTCTTTATTTCTTTCCATTTATTTATTTATTTATTTATTTCAGTTAGGAAAGTTTGTAAAAACAACAACATCATCAAGAACAAAGAAAACAGAAAAGAATACAGTTCTTTTTACTACAACAGAAAACAGCAGCTGTTTCTTCATCTGAGAAAAATGGCCTCGGGCCACTATTTTGCTATTTGAACTTCAACTCTGTTCCCTAACGTGATGAGGAAATAACTTTTTTGTTTCCCTGTTTAAGTAAAATTTATTTCTGGAAATCCACGGTACTGTTTTCTGGTCTGAAGTAGATGAACTACTGCATGAGTCTCACACTGCAACTACTGCTCTTGGTTTTTATTCTTCTCTGCAGCATTGACCATGGCAGAAAAGGATATTACATTGTTCTGTTTTCCTGACTGTCCTCAATTTCATCATGATCCTCTGATCCTTCAGTGGATTATTCATTGGGACTGGACTGAAGCTTGTTATAGTCCTCTTTTCACTAATATTCACCCTTTATTGTCTGCATCACTGGGGTTGTCTGGAGCAAACTTGATCGCCACAGCATGTATTTCCAAGGGCACCTTGGCTACAGCAGGGTGCTTTTCCTTCTCACACTCAAGGAAGATGAACAGCCTGTACCTTACAATTCAGCACTGCTCTGGTGACCTGCAAGCCCTGACAACACGACTGCCTGTTGTTCTTGTGCAAACTGGTGTGAATTAAGTTATCAGCCTCCATACGAATGTAAACCACAAATACATCAGGATCTAGTGAACTGTAGCTATAGATTAGAGTGAGCCTAATCTTCATGGAAAGGAAATACACAGAATTCTAGTTATTTTTACTGCAACAAATTGATAGTATGAATGGACTTCTATAACACATCTGCATTTAAATGCACAGACATTGTACTTTCCTATCTGCCGTGCATATACCAACATGAACCAAAAATGTCCTTACTTGTAAGAGATCTATTCCTCATGGAGAGATCACAGTCTGCATAACTTGCAGTCTCACACCTGCTTACAGAGTGAAAATATTAATTCCTTAATAGATACTGGGAAAGCAAAAAATGTTCAGAACCACCAGGTTACAAATGGATCTGTGCTGTGATAACTTAACTATGACATGATATGAGTTTGACCATAAACAGCTCAAGAGGATGAATAGAAAAAAGATATCCAATCCATGTTAGAAAGGTTTGTTAAGTATTTCTAACACAACAATTTGATGACCACACCTGAAACTTCTGTGTAACCTCTTCTAACTTACAGTAAAGCACAAGCTCTTGCTCTGAGATGATTCTGCCCCAGCTTCAAGGTAAACTGCAGCATCTTCTACCTAGGAGATAAACTATCTCTTCACACTTTCTCTGAAGAAAAATCACCATTCCTTTTGAGGTGAAAAATTTTGTTAGACAAGAAACCAGTTCAACTGAAAGTAGAAGTGCTCAAAAGCATGAACAGTCAAGCATCTTTGCACAGTTTTTTTCATATGCCACATTGCCAACCCACAGCTTTGTTTCAAAACAAAGAAAGCAACATAGTTAAGTTACATATCATGGGCTCTTCTAGTCTTCCTCGACTAAGAAAAGACAGAAAAAATGATTTTGTTCATTCCCAAATAAGGCATCAGATCTCTTTCAGCCTACTTCTCTATTCCTCTTTCCCTTGTTAAAGCTCCTTTCAACAAATGACAAACTTCATTTTGTGTAACCTCAGGTCAGTTACTAAAAATTAAGTCAGACTACTCACTATCTGTTCCTCTCAAATATTTCCATAATTTCAACAATCCAATCTGGATTTGTTTGAGTAGTGGTTTCTCTGAGAAGACCCAAACTATTGTTATTCTGAACTCGTAATTTCCCTATAGGCTGGTGATAATGTTGCATAGGACAGACTGGAAATAACATGTCATCTCGCTAGACAGTTGTAATCATCCTCCTCACATCAAGCAATTGACAGTGATTTAAAGTTCACGAGAAGGGAAAACTTACCACATCTCAAAGACTGCAGAATTGGATTTCACTAATGTACTTGGTGTCATCTTTCAACATCTCAAGAAACAGATACATAGACTTAGGGCTTCCAAATCTTAAGAGATTCTGGAAAAAATAGCTTGATGAAATGGAGAAACTTACAGATCATTTTCTTATCTCATCCAGAAAACATACGCTGCTTAACTACATTTCCTGAAGCTAACAATGGAATGTAATGAACCTGATTCTCCAGCCACAGTAAATGTAAATCTAGAATGAGTCTACTATAAAGAGCCAAATTATGAATGCAGAAAGCTAAAGTAAAGCAGAAACCAATTGATGTAATAGAATTCTAAATCTCAGTGTTTCTGAAAAAGAAATAGTACAGCAATATTTCAGAAGGTGTAATCGTAAACAAGTAACCAGCTAGGAGATTTTTCATATGAACATTTATCTTCTTTTTCTATCTGAAAAATTCCTATGTTCTTATTATCTATAGTTTTCAAATCCAGACCATTTTTTGATTCTTAAATATATACTCCTTACAGAATATATATCTGCTCTATCCAATTAACTTAAATGAATCTCACTCTTCACTAAAAGTATACAACTATCTGATCATATACTGGCCACAAAATTTATAACAAATCCCAGCTATTAAGAAAGAGCTTTGTAAAAACGGTTGTCTACCTTCTATGTATTCAAACAATTACCATTTCTGACTGTAAGATCTGATAAAATGCACTTATAACGGACATCTTCATCTGCATGATGGATGCAATCAGGAACATGTAAAACACCTCATCAACTCTTACCTTAAAACAAGCAGTCTTCACTCTATTACCCACATTCATAATGTTCATGAACTCCATAGATGGGAGTGTAAAAATAGATGACTGAATAACATATGCACAATGGTTCAGGCTGAGAGCAAAGATGGGAAAGCATTTCTCATGCCAGAAAAGTGCACGAGTGTGTGTAAGAGCATGTGTATATTGAGTGAGATTCTATTAATCAAAATATCCACACATTAGTCACTGTCACCATTCACTAACCACTGATTTTGATTTATTGTACAGATTTGTTTTTCTTAACACTGAGACTACTGACAGCTTACATGCGTTTATGCCTGCAGAACTCCCACAGAACTCTGTTTCATATACATTACAGCCAGGTCTACTTGTCTCACTGAAGGACAATAAAAAGCGGGAAAAATCTTACTCAATAATGCTAATTACTATTTGTTAAACCAGCAAAATTTTGCAAGCCTTACTTATGTCACTGTTACCATACTTTCCCTTTGCATTTAAATACACATGCTGTAGAGCAAGAAAAAAGGAAATCTTGGCAGAATTTACACTCCAGGAAACAAGAAAATAAGGTGGGAACTTGTACAACAGATGATGGCTACAGAACCACTCCTAGACTTCTCTGTCAAATTTAGATGTTTACCTACCACAAAGTAGACGAGGAAAATGTTCTTTTCCAAGGTGTGACCCTTGAGCTAGAAACTTGAAGTTTGCAGCAATGTTATTATTTTACAACTATATATCTCGTGGTATATTTGTCACTAAGAAATTTGCAGTCATTTGTGGTGTGAGGTATTCATCCTATTCATGTAAAGTGCTCACAGCTGTAGGACTCACACGCACTCTGCAAATGGATTGTGCTGGGCAGCACCTCAGTATGCCACTGCAACCTTGGTTTTGGCACTCAAGAAACCTCTTCCAGTGTAACTATGTAGTGTAATTAGTTATTCAATTTGCATATAACTGACCTTTTCCAGTGTTTTTTAGTTTCCTAACTAATAGGAAAGGAGAACCTGTTAAATAGCTAAGATAAAGCTGAAATTCTTTTTTAGAAAAGGTTCCAAAAACAGAAGATAATCATAAAAGCCAGAATCCACACCTATGCCCTGTGCATCATTAAAGACACACTTAAGCTTTAGCTGGCTGGATTTAAGTGTGGACTCATTTTGAAAATATTTTTCACAGACATATAGATGGAAGGTCGCTGCTGGTATAGTCCTGGCAGTATATTGTGGCACTGCCTGGATAGTCAGCAGTGCAGAATAATTTGGTTTTCTTCATTTGTTCTCACAGGCTAAGAGTTGTGTTCATTTTTTCATTTATCCAGAGACTACACAAAATTCCAAAAGAAGTTCACCACTCATTCTTATACTTGAGGAAAGGTATTTTCTTAAACTCTTGGTGGCTGAGTTATAAACGCTTCTATTTAGCCCAGATAAAGTTTCTTTCCCAGCACAGTTCATGATTTTTTTTTCAAGTCAGATTACTAAAGGTATAAGGTTTATACATATGCTTCCCAGACGAGCTGAAATAACATTTTGTCAATTACAGAGAGTCATTTTCATTCTCCTAATATTTAATGTATGTATAAAGCTTTTTTCATTATGTTCTATAATTTAATAAGTAATAGCATGTTTGCACTACACTTAAGCATATATTAAATGCTCTATAAATGCAGTCAAATGTGTTTTAAAAATGGCAGAGCAGCCAAATGACTGCAATAATCTCATCTGCTGATTGATTTGGATCCCAAGTTGCTTTTACTGAAAGAGAATGAAGTACCATTACATCTGGGAATATATATTCTCTAGCACTGTTTTGCTATACCTAATGAAAGACAGTGAATTGGGATATTTTTCTTAACTTCAAAAATGTCATTTTTCCCAACAAAAACACCATAAGAACTCCCAATTAATTTTTCCAAATATAGTCAGTGTATTACAAGATAGCTCTATCTGTGTATAAGCAATGATGATACCAACCAGTGGGGAAGGTCATTAGGAAGCCTTCCTGGGAATACTTGCCAGCTAGATATCCAACATTTTGGGGTTTGGAGCCAGGATAACAAGGCTGATAGGACAGTAGATCATGGACTATAGATTATTTACTCAGCATGGGATTGCTAGCTTCAGCAAACAGGAGGAAAGGGATAAGAGTTTGAGTTAAAATACAGTTTGAAAACTAGGCCAAAAGATGAATCTAACAAAAAAGCAGAACATGCTGCTGAGTGTATAGCAAAAGCTTTTAAGAGAGTATAGTTATGAGATCTAACATCTTTTGAAAAGCAAAACGTACCAAACATTGTTCCACGTATTTATTTCACCACTTGAACAGCTCGGAAGCATTTCATGTGCATTCCTGCACAGAGGCAACAATCTTGACAAACTTCACATTCAAGAGTCAAGACATTTTCACACTGTAAGTTGGAAATGCAAGGTTTTGCACACAATAGCAGCGAACAGTTAAAAGCTCAGGATTCTAAATAGGAAATACAGAGATAAAGGGAAAAGAGAACATGGTTTCAGGAGAATGAAGGAAAAGCTTTTGTTTCTAGGTGTCTTCACCTTTACAAGCATAAAGAATGCCCAGTTACTTCACTTCTGATGTGTATATGTTAATTTTGGTGGTTGTGATGTTCACTTTTTGAACCCCTAATACAACTCTAAAGGAGAGTAATGGAATGTGTAAAATAACTTAAGAACACCAGAAATCCAAGACAGATTTTAAGTTATTATGGTACAAAACAACCGACTTCTTGTTCCAATTTTACAATCTCAACTGCATTTTCAACCTTTTCTTTATGATATGGCTCATTAAACCCAGCTGATAACAATCCTTTTTTTAAAGAGTGCATTTGTCATTTCATAAAATGCTTTGATTTTTTTTTTTTTATTCTGAATCAATGTTTATAAAATTCTTTCAGGCAGGAAGAAATTGACTCACTGTGCAGGAGACAGTGAAAGTGTCTATAAAGAATGGGAAACAAACCATAGCTTTGCAAAGCTTCTGTGGTCTACTGATGAAAAGTGCTGTATAAAAGGTAGGTATTATAATTATTACAAGAGCTGTCAAATGCACAAAGTAGACTAATCAGAAAAGCAGAGTTTTTTTTCATTAACTTTTTTCAATTATAGTAATCTTAGTTGTTACTTATAATTACATTCTGAAACAATTTTTCAGACTGCACTGTTATTTTCAACTTGATTTTGTCCCTTTAAATAAATCCCATTGTGTGTCTAAATCGACCACATGGCAGAGAGCTGAAGCAGATATTTAAAACCCCATGTGCATTCACATTTTGTGCTTATGAAATTTTTAGTCACAATCTTCATGTAGTATGTTATTGATAGATATCTAAGAAGATATTCACAGTATATTTTATTACATGTACATATTCTACTATATGTTCATGTTATCTTCCCTAGATTTATCTAACTCCACGTTTCTAGAGGTCAAAAATGTCCTTCTGCTACTAGAGTGTACTCTGTTTACTAAATGGATTGGGGAAAATTGCATATATTAAGTGGAGGAAATGAGGCAAAGATCAAAATCAAAGTGGACATTAGATTACTGATACTTCTTGGAGAAATGAACGTCTGCTCAAACTAAATAAAAGGCGATTTTATGCCAGAATATCTTTCAGCAATAATTTAAGTACCAGACACTGCACATTGCAGTGTGGAAAAAAAAGGTCAGGTATTATGCTAGAGAGTGACTGAAACAAAAAAAGAAAGCAAACCAAAATGATAATATAGAGGAGATGAAAGTTAATCACACTGCAGTCTGAAATAAGATAGGCAGACCCAAGCTACACATTTTTAAGCACAGAACTGTCTACAGACTCCTCTGGGGGTGCACAGTCATGCTATCTTTGCAGTCTTATACCATATAACGTTTCTTTCATCTGCCATACAAATTAAATTATAAATGTTTTCCCTTTCCACAGTATTTTCCCCATCTTTTTATATAAAATGCTGATGTTCCTTGGAAAACATGTCCGCATAGGTTAAGTCCTTTGTCCTCCTTGTCTACTCTTCTCTTATTGAAATATTCTTCTCTGGCTGACCTCTGATTTCCTAATACAACATTCAAACTTGAAGTTATGTAGATGACTGGGTAACTCCAACTCTCAGGAGCCATACTGATCCTATCTTATACTTGATTACAGTTACTGATCTAACAGAAAGAATGATAGAAGATGACAAGTAAAGTTTCATATGCAATTACATCATTATTGGCAAGCTCCAAAACACCTGGATATTCTTGTTTTATTTCTTCACTCCTGGATGTGTCTATCTGTTGTCTGATAATCTCTCCTGTACACCAAGAGACAAAACGGAAGGAACAATCTGATGAAGCTATAGACTGGAATTGGACCTTGCCTTTGTTTGGAAATTGTGAAGAACCAGCCTAGAACAAGAATATACCTTCAAAAAAAAACTTGCTTTCAGATAAGAGTGATCTTGAAATACACGTAAGGCTGAAGAAGTGAATTACTGCTAGCTGCTAACTGTCAGTAGTGAGGCAGAGTAGCCTTTAGTAGCGAGGAAGATGCTGTAAGTCCTGTAAGGAGGAAATAAAGGCGTTCCTCACATATATCTTTGTAACAGTTTTTATTTGGCACTATTTTTCATGTCTCATTTCACTTTTGTATCATCCTGCTCTGTTCTTAAGAGGTTATAAAATGGTCTTGATTGAGAGGAATTTACTAATATCCTGTTTGACTGAATTTTGATCCCCATCACCACATAATTTACGTTCTCTGAGCCACGTGTTGCTAATCCTCTCTTTTAAACTGCTTTAGGAAGTCATCACATTCCACTCAAAGACAGCATAATGTATTTCTCCAAGTCTATTCCTCTTTCATCATTACTAGTAGATTCCCAGATCCACACAGTCCTTCAGGAATCAAGAACTCAGGAAAGACAGGATGCAGATGTGCAAAGAGTATCATCACCCTGCTCTCCAATGCCCAGGGACAGCTGAAAGTGTAAAGAGTTCCCTTCTAAATTTTTGTGTGACAAACAAACGTCTGGCCCTCCCTTAGGTGCTGCTTTCTTGTTTTTCTCCTAACTTGCATGCTGAATTATGTCAGGGCTGGTAAATTCAACGAAAGACCAGCAGTATTATCATCTTTGATTCAGGACATCTTGGGGTGAATGGCTTGTGTATCAACTGTTCCTAAATTTTTTATTCACAGCTTACAGAACACGAGAAGTTATTCTAGCACCAGAGTCTTAAAGTACTGCAATTCCCACTCAGAGAAGGAATGCAATTCTTAAGTAAGGATCCTTTTTTTTTAGTATACTTTTTTAGCTATTAAAGTTCAATTATATGCGCTTGTAATATCTGTGATCTGAGCTCATGCCAGAGAAATAATTAATTAATAGGTTAAGAAGCAAATGAATAAATGGAGGTGAAGATCTATAACTGTAATGAACTTCTGTAACAAGGCTATGAGAAAAAGTGTCAATAAACTGAGAACACAAAGCCATGCAGAGGATGAGAGATCCATCCATGCCAATGGCACTGTATAGTTATTTCTTCATGGAAGAACAAGCTCAGGTAAACAGTTAGCAACAACCATGCCCAAATACTCAGGTCAGCTTGCAGAAGAGAGGATGCCTAAGCATACTTCTGCCCAGCCCAGTCCCTTTCAGAACAAGAAGGAGAAGCGTTTCATGAGCATTGCACTTGAAGTTCCTCCACAGTGAGTTGCAGAGGCAGTTGCATGTGAAATGTTGACAATCACGATGAAGCACTGGAAAAATCAATAGCAGATGCAGTCATTTTCCTGATTTATTTCAAGCGGACACATTGAAATATAGTGAGAACAAGCTCAGAGCTCTACAGTAGACCTCCACTGTCTGTAAGTATTCCTTAATGTGGGAGAATTGACTTGGGCAAAAAATATATGGCAAGAAAAAAAACACTGGTTAACTCTGCACCCATGCATGACAATTCCCTAATTATTAGGAAATTAACTATATTCTTTGCCTATCTCATCAACTTCCACTAATTTCAGTAATACTAGTATTTAATTCAATGCTTTAATTTGTAGAAGTAGTTGTACTTAACTTCCCTTTGTTGCCTGTTGATATGAAATGTAGATATCATTTGTTTCATTTTCACACATGAAGAAATACCAGGATCTCTTTCAGAAACTGTTGAGCCATGAGTGCGTTGAAGCAAGGATTTACTGTGTACCACCTACTCCCAAGTAACATTACAGATCTGGATGGTCTGAGCATTGCTGCAAGGTTCTGAGAAGCAGCTCCCCATGTTATTCTCCCTGATTAGACCAAATGTTTCTAGTCACACACTTCTGCATGAAGAGAAGCTGTATGTTTGCCCTTATATGAATACTGACGTTCCACTTGGCAAAACTATGAGGGCTATAAGCAAAACAGTGTGCAAAACATTACATTTACAATTGGATTTAGTCATATGGATGCAACAGAAGCAGTATTCAGAGAATGGCATGAATATTAGGAGAGCAAGTCACTGGAATGAAAAAACCATCAACAGGCTTGTGGGAAAAAGAATAACACAGCAAGAAAATAAGTATTAAATTTCTGTTCTAAGTTCTGGATAACACTGACAGATCTTGCTACTTCTGAAGTCAAATTCTGCTCCTAAAAAGCATATAACTATATATATATATATATATATATTATTTCAATATATGCTAAAGAAGCAATGATGGTAGTGTTAAATACCACTTAGAGATAATTATGATCAGTTCAAACTTAGAAGGAAGAATGGGCAGAGATTCATTTAAAAAATAAAGAAGGAAAAAAAAGGAAAATTGCTGAGGATAAGACAGAGTGCCTAGAAGCTGAGTGTCCAGACAGTGTGAATTTCTGCACAAACTTTAGCTCTGACACATCTCAAGCCAGAAAATCACTCTAATCTGTGACATTGATTGCAATCAGTGAATTGGCTACTGTACATAATAGCTGTTCTTATGTGCAGTACATTTTGTGCTGTACTTGGCTGATGCAAGCCAATTTATAAAGTGCTAGGTACTAATCCCCAAAAGGGGGGCACTCATCTTTCTTCCTCCCCTAAAGCAAGCTTTTACTTCTCTTCCTTTAGTTCAATCCCATTTGTAAGACCTACTTGAACACTGCACTCTTCCCTTGTATTTCAATGTATCCCAGCATAACTTAGCTGGCAGTCATAAAACGCAGCACAGGACTGATCCGAAGAGCAGGGAACCAGCAGATGAAAGCCTACTGAACTGAGGTTGGTGAATCAAGCAAAGAAGGTGGCTCACACAATCTGTAAAGAAGTTCTATTTTAGCTTTCTGAGTCTCCAAAATATCCACGTGTGTTAACAGGAATAGCAAAAGAAAGGATGCAAAAGAAAGGATATGATTTTTGCTTCACTTTCTTTATTCTTTTGGCTGTTATATTCACTGTTTGACAGGCACATAGCTATATATAAAACATAATAGATGAATATACCTAATATACCAAAATCAGACTCTTAGCATTAATAGTAACAAAGTGGAAATTACAATGGAAAGACAATCAGCCTTTCTAGCAGGGAGAAAATGAAAAATGGCAGGATGCTTTCAGAAAGGCATATACAGCCTTGAATCTCCCATGTTGAAAAAGACATTTCCTTCATACATAAATTTAAGGTCACTGCAGACTGTTACCACCATCTCAGCCTCCTTTATTGCACAGACCATAGGGTTTCACTGAGTAACTCCTATATCATGGCAGAACTTCTCATTGATCTAAGGCACATGCTGCATTTAAAAATAATAATAATAAAAAAAGAAGTATGTAGAGCTATTCCTGGTGTACTGCTCTTGGAATAACTTCTTTCAAATCCACTATTAATAATGCCAACAGGTAGACACAGTTCCAACAGATGCCTCTGAGAACTCACCTACCAGCAACTGAGCTACTTACAACAACCTAGTTTTTAAAACAAAGTTTATTTTACATAGCCCACAGTAGCACGGGACAGCAAACTCACTCTGAGGTTCTGCAGAGCCATAGAGATCACACTATGGAGCTTTTGTGTGAAAAGAAAGGAAAAACTCCAGGGAACAATGGATCACAGAATTGTAGGGTTTGGAAGGGACCTCTTTGAGTACAATCCCCCCAGCTAAAGTTTCCTACAATAGGTCTAGGGTGGAGTCCTGACAGGACTTTAATATATACAAAGAAAACAACTGCACAACCTCTGGACAGTCTGTTCCACTTCTCTATCAATCTCAAAGAAGTTATTCCTTATGTTAGTATGGAACTGCCAGTGTTCCAGGATCCGCCCACTGCCCCTTTCTCTATTGCTTCACACCACCAAAAAGAGTTTGCCCTATCAACTTGGCTCGTGCATTTGAGATATTTTTGAACAGCCATGAGATCCCCCCTCAGCTTTCTCTTCAGGATTCAGATCCTAACGTCGCCTTAAAGCTGCAAGCCTGTTAAATGCAGCTTTCTAGGTTCTGCTGCCTTCTGGTGGCCAGAGAGGCCAGAGCTGAGCCGAGCCAAGGCACGGGCTGAATGATTCCCACGGCCTAAAGAACTGAGAAAGCTGAGTGGAAAAGCAGTCTTCCAGATTTCGTAAAGAAATAAAAAAATAAATAAATTAAAAAAAAAATCGGTGAGGTGACATATATATATCACAAAGAAACAAGGTTCTTTGTCTTCCCTTTGCCACAGCTAGAAAAAAATACAATATGTGACAGGTAAAAAAAAAAAAGGTGCATTTACAAAGTCCTTAAGAATGACAGTTCTTCAGCCGATCCATTCAGCGTGAGTTTCACACTGAAATAGTCTTCCAGTAGCAATAGGAAGGACAATAGTACTGCAGTTTCCAAAAAGAAAGGAAATCTCTTTTAAGGCAACGTGTAACAGCCACCGTGTAAGCTGTGCTGCCTTCAGTGCAAACACAGAGGTGCACTGTCTGCAGTGACTAACTCAAAGTACAGATTTAATCCTAATTTTTATAAATGCAGAGATATCTTATTTTCATATCTCTAGTTTCCTTAGTTTTTATGCTGCGTCCCCATAATTTTCTGCTACAGAAAATTTATCTGTATTCTTTTGATACGTGCCATTCGATCCACACTTGTAAATACAATTAACCCTATACAGAACCCTGTTAAAGCACACTAATATTAAAGCTTATCAGATAATCATGTTCAACAAGAGTTAATTTCAGAATATCCCTCAGGGAAACAACGTTATATTGGCCAGAAATAACATCTGACCAGAGGATCGTTTACAGAATGTGAATGTATTTTGGCTTTTGTGGCAGTAACTTTCAAAAAGACTAGCAACAAATTGAGACATTTAACCGTTTAATTTGAATCTTGGTCTATTCAGAGCAATGAGACTAATTCCCACCTGTTAACATTAAGCTAATTAGTTCAACAAATAAGTTCAAGAAGCACTTCCTGTAAGCGGGAGCTGACAGATCATCCACTTCTACAGTGTACTACAGTATATTTTTTTCCCCCATCCAGGACTTATTTGCAAGTTTTTATTTTTATAGTACAGTAGCAATAAAAATACATACAATAAAAATACATACAGAAAAATTTAGAATCTACAAATAAGTAACTTAACCTGTGAAAGGCATTACTTAAAAGAAACTGCTGTCATTGTTTACCTACTCAACTAAGATGTTAATTCTAACCTCATTAAAAACAGAGCTGGGATTTACAGCATACTTTGTGTACCTAACGTGGCAGTTGGGCACAATTTGTCAGGTATATGTCATGATTCGAGGTACCTTGATTTATCAAATATTCAAGGGAGACTGCTTCAAGGAGACTGGCACTTGGAAGATGGCATTTTCAAATAGTAAAAATAAAAAAAAAAGCATTTCCTAAAGTGTTGCTGGACAGGTAATTCAGTTTGTGGGTTTATTAATCACTTTGGGGAAATCCTAGGCTAATCGGTCATATGCTATAAATTGAGTCTCCTGCTGTTACCGCTTCATGCCTACTGAGCGGAGCAGGAGTCACTGCACATTGGGGACATTTAAAGCACATGCATGAGCTGCAGCCAAGTAAGCAAGGGAGAATAAGGAAAAGCTAATGCAGGGCAGGCACTAAGATCAAATTAAACCTAATCAGTGTATACCAGTGTTGATAGGTACTGGTGCTGTTTCCTGTCCTGTAAGCTGTGTGTTGCAGTGTCAGACACTAAAACATACCTCGCAGGATTTGGATGGCTTTTCAGAGAAATAAGGACCCAGCTATAGGGTTGTCAGGGAAACAGTCCTATCTTAGAGGTGAAGGGAGTCAGTTCTTTCTGCAGATGTTCTGCGCTCACAAGACTTATGCATTCAGCATCTCTGAGTACTGTTCAAGGCTTTCACTCTTTTGCTGAGCTCCTATTTGCTCTTGAGTACAAGACCTTGGCATTCCATTGAGCAGGAGCAGGTCAGTGAGCTCTACAAATCGAGTTGATTCATGGAGAGCAACACCTGGCCCTATAGGGTCCTGTGGGGAGGAGAGATGAAAATCTGCCCCTCAGGCATGCTGTCCACAAGGAGCTGGCATGGTCAGGTCTGGAAGACACACCAGTTGGGAATGGGTGCAGATGGGATTCAAGAAATCAAGTGCTTTGAACCCCAGGGAGGAGATCACCCTTCAGATCTCTTAGCAACAAAAGCTTGTCCTGTGCTATGCGAGACAGTAAAATAAAAAAAATGTATTTGTGCTGGAAGCCAACCCTCAGATCAAGGCAAAAAAAGAGTAGATTTGCTATCAGCAGCCCCCTGACAACATAAGTGCTCTTGGAAGGCTCACCTGTGTTATCATGCCCTTGAGACTACCTGGGATAATCACCCCTTCACAACATTCCATGTGCTTAAAATAAAAATGTTAAAATGAATAAAAATAGTAGAAATGAGAGTAGATGCCTCTACACGTGGATATTTTAGTAATTTAGAGAAGAATTCGAGGTCCACAGACAAAAAGATAGATTTTCTTTAGTTTGCCTTTTCAGATAAATTAATTCTTTCACACACCAGAAGGAATATCCTTTTCAAATATTTTATCAAGTCTGACAGCCAAAAATTTGGAAACATCTTCTGCTTCTACAGATAATGCAAACCCCTAGGTGGGAATAAGTTCTTGGGAGTGATTTTTTAAGATCTATGAAGATGAAAGTCTCAAAAGCACGTGCATAAAAAGGGAATGTCTAGGTAGTAGGTTAGTTCAAAACTCAACAAAAGACAGAAGTATTGTGAGGTTAACGAGCAATTCAGATTAAAGAAAATAAAGTGCAATTGTAATCACAGTGACAGGGAACACTTACTTTACCAAAGTTCAATATCAAGATAAAGGGAAAAATCATATGAACAAAACCAAAAGAATATGATCTAAGATCAGATTGAGTTCTGACACTAGTTATTAGACTGAGCAATGCTACAAAATGTTCAAGAGAAAAAAATATATAGTATCTCTCTTTGCAGAATTACAGCTTGAAATTAAAGGAAAACAAATGTCACCAAACAAGCAACAAGCTCTGATGAGATATAAAATAAGTTTAAAAGGGTTCTTGAAAGGGAAAACCTCTACAGACAATGTTTATTTTCTAGGAGCTCCCTAGTCTATGAAGTTGAGTGCATTAAACAGAAGGGAAAAAAGATATATCAATGAATCAATTTGTGATACTTAGGGATGTACCGTGAGGGTGAAGCTAGACAACAGAAACCATAATTATTTGTGTTTGTAATCACAGTGGTGAACATATACAGGCATACGTAAATGGACTGGAATTAATCAAAGAAATCCAAGAGGGACGTGGAAGACAACCGGAAGAAGTGAGTGAGATAGAGCAATAGCATAAAAGAATACGAAAGAAAAACAGAGAATGACAAATAATATATATGCCAAACTGCTCTGTGGTTCTTTCCAGAGTTAATGAACTTGTAGAGAAAACGACCAACTATGACAAGAAAAAAAAAGCATGAAAAGCATCTGAGAATAAAAAAAAAAAATACAGAATTGTTAAGTTTGCAAAGAAGACTCAAGGAAAAAAAGACAAGAATGGAAGTTAAATTGCAGAAGAGATTGAAACATGTAATAAAAGATTTTTAGAAAATTCAGAAGGAACCACTAAAGATAATTGTGACAAACTTGAAGTGTTTATCCAGTCCAGCTTCCCTTTGTCATTAACAGATGTTGAAATCAATGAGATCAATGGGTTCAGCTGAAGCATTTGAGTCATTCCCACTCACTAATAATAGACAAAAGCTGTTTTAAACTGTAGGCTAGACAACTGTTTTATACCATCAACAGTACGTGAAGAAATAAGATGCCTTCTTTATGCTGTATTTATTTTGTGTATGTCAGCTCTTGAGAATTATCCACATCACCGGTACGCTCAAAGTTTGCCCCCTTTCTTGTTCTGTATAAAGCAAAAGTGCATGCCAATAAAAGGAGTAGCAAAGCTGGAAGTGAAAAGGAAAAGGGGTAGAATACAGCAAGATGCAAGTAGCTTCTGATACAAAAAGTTAGGTGTGCTGCCTTCAGAGGTTACCCTCAAATCTAAGCTCTGCAGAAGGACTCTGTGACATGGTGCGTTTTCCATGCAATATAGGAATGCTGTATCCCAGTAAGTCAGACCCTGAGATGCTATCTCTAGAACATATCTCTAGAACAGACAAAAATGAGATAGTGAATACAACCAAAATGTCAATAAAAATCAGAAAATGACTAAAACTCTTTCTGGCTATTTAATTTTGATTTGCACATACCACCGAGTCCTTCATGTAAGAAGGACTCATAGCCAGCTAGAAGAACTTTGATTCCTCTTCCTCCTCTGAGCCTCCTAATAACAGCTCATTTTCTTCTTAATGATGGCAGGAAATGCTTGGCTCGAGTGAGTTTTCAAGAATAAAAACATCTCAGCTTTTTGATCCTGTGGCTGTTTACTCCAAAGGCTATCAACTTAATAGATTCTGAGTTTTGTACATGTATAGGGATAGAACATAGTACTGTATTTCAAACAGCAATTCAGGAATGAATCCTCTGTGCAGAAAGGCTGAGATGTATAAAGCTTGAGTACAGACAACATCCATAAAATTTTGACTAGCTTTAGGGTGCAGAGGGGGAAACTTATGAAGTCATAGCCCATTGCTTAATAGAATTTAAAATATTCTATAACCCCAAAAACAAGGAATCAAATATAAAATGGGGAAAAAAGATCCAACATTAGGTAAGTAATAGGAAATATGATCATATTTGGAATAATGGGCATAGCTCTGGTCACCTTATTATGGAGTATTGAAACCTCATTGGCTGACATCTGATACTGGGTGTTTTTGGACGTCGTCCTGTTTCTTCCATTATTAATTTTGTGCTTGAGGGCAAATGCCAGCAGTGCTCATTTTAGTTTTTACCTCCTGCTGCAACTTCAACTGTCAGAGAGACAGCAGGAGTCAAAAATGAAAGGAGCCACCTTATAGAAATGCTGTGCCACTATGTCATTTTTAAACTGACAGCTTTTTACAGTCCAATTTCTCAGGAAAAGAAAAAAAAGGACTTTCATTTTCACCTCCCACTGCTGCTTTGACAGAGAAAGACATTCACCCAGGTTTGAATGCTGGTGGGAGGCAAAAATGTAAAACTGCGGCAGAGTGTTTGTAAGTGGGCTTTGACTACCCCGTAGAAGGATAAGCTGATTTGGGACAAGTTGAACTCTAACCTTTGCTTACCAGGGAGCAAAAGAGAAAAATGTGTCCACCTGCCCTTAGTGTAATAGATGGAGAGTATGCTGAAGGATATATATGAGAATACCGAACAGCCAGATATACCTGAGCAGGAATTCAGTTCGCTGTAAAACATAATGTCTGTTTTAACAGACTTTGGCCTTTTATGAAACTGATAATTATGAAGATTCCTCAATGAGAACAATCTTTGGGAAAAACAGAAGTGCATAAAAGGAGGAATTTAGGAAAAAAAAGAGGATGTCCCTTTTATTAGTAGCACACACTATGGAAAATACTCCACTACTAAAAGATCCAGGAAATGAAGCTGAGAAAAAAACTGAATGCTGAAGAACCACACATTGTATTTTTTCTGCAGTTATTAACATAATAAGTAACAAAGCAAAATATTTATCATCACAAAAATAAAGTAATAAGAAACACTTATTAAAGTACATCTCCAAGAGATCTCTCTAGCATCTTAATCCATCTAGCTTCCGTGGCAGATATAGTATTTAGAAAAGCCAGAATTGAGTATGATAACATAATGCAGTAATAAAAAACAATAGCAGAAACAGTTCCAACACACTGCTTGATTCAGTACTTCATTTTCAAAGTATCTGTTACATACTCTTCTGGGCTCAGAGTTAAAATTAATTGCAAGTGACAATGTTATTCAGGCTAAAGAAATTAATCTCCTATCATTTTAAATTGTCTATTGTTAATCTTGTACTCCTTGCTTTGGGTCTTTGCTTCTGACAGTGTCCACGACCTTGTCAGGCTGAGAAGGATGTACTTGACTAGAACATGCAAAATGTTTGGCTCTCAAGGACAAGACCGCTGTGTATCTCCAAATGCATTGTTTAGGCAGGCTATATAGAATAGCAACTAGGATGTTGGATCTGGAAAATATGGATACTTCCCACGAAAAATAGGGTATATGTATATGGGGTATACAATTGCTCATACAGATATCTACATACATATATGAATACGTAAAGTAACAGTGCGTTGAATACACAAGCTGTACCTAGCACTTTCTTAGATTTGGAAATCTGACCTTTGTAATGAAAACACTTCATTGATTCTAATATCTCAATTAATTACTTCCATGGGCCCAGCTAAAAAAGTTTTTCATGCGCATGGGTTATAGCAAAATAGCATCCCGAATTCAGCACCTTCTACATAATTTATTTTCAGTTTCTTTGTTTAGAATTACCCTGGAACCCAATTTAAGTAAGTTCATTTCAGAAACCTTTTTCATCTTACATTTCATCTGATAAACTGTCACAAAGAGATGTATTTTCATGTCCCTCCACCATTTTCCCAGGTTCTTGGCTGCTAATAGGAAACCACAGCTGTCTTTTCCCTACCTGTTCCATTTCCACAGGACACATCCTAGTCCACAATCTTCTTTTGAAATGTGAACTTTCACACATACACATACTCCTTTACAGCTGGTTCTGCAATATTAAAACAGTTCTCACTAAGCTTGTTCCTCAACTCTAACAGAAAGCTTGAACACATGAATCTGGCTAAAAACAATACAAATGATATCTGCACAAGTGCTCTTGTAACACAAAACATTATCAGTTGCATATAGAAATTATCTGATGGAAAACATTGGGTAAAATGAACGGGAAAGGAAGGATGATGTTAAATATGCTCACCATCAAATAAGCATTCTGTAGTGACTGAAGAGTAAACTGATTGCTTAAACACTAAGAATATTTCTTGTTATTTATTCTGAGCCTCAAGTTTCAGTCTTCCAATCAGAGCAGTGTGCAGCCGTTTCAGATCAGAATTTGAAACCAGCTTCATTGAACAAAAACAATATGAATTTGCATGCCATTATAACTTAAACACCCATACAGTTTGCTGAGGGCATCATTCCATGCAGGTGGGGCTTACATTGTGGCTGAAGCTGAGGAGGGTGGAACTGTGTCCGTGTCCCTGTCCCCTGTCTGGGTCAGCAGTGCTCTCATGGGGCAGGCTGGGGAGGCAGCGAGGGAAAGAAGGAGTACCAAGGATAAAGAGAACATTTGTCTCAGAACTGGGGAAAAGAGCCTAAGTACATTCAGAGGTAATTGTGTGGAAAAATACAGATCGATTTCTCTTAAGTTATATTCTTAGGAAAGAGAATGCTTTTACCATTGATAGAAAAGCAAAGCAGGCTGTAGAGGGAGTACACAAAAAAAGGGGGCTGAGTTGTTACTTTTCCTGGTGTAAGGAAGTTTCCAAACGTTTCTTGGTTCCAATCTTAGTAGGGACTGGTTCACTCTGCATTCCTGCCTCCCCACTGGCAGGCAACTGTGGTGCTTCCCATGGCAGTTCAGTGGGACGAGTATGGAGCATTAGCTACAGAGAGGGGCAGAGCTGTGCAAGTACCTAGCGATAGATAGGAGGGCTCAGTAGAATTCTACCTATATTACAAGAAAATCCCACCACACACCCTCTAGGTTTTAGAGTTTTTAACACTTAGGTCCCTCACCAGACTGATAAAGCCAGAGGCCACGTCAAACTTGACATGCCCTGGCTATGCACCATGAGTAAAAGGGGAAAAAGGAAAAGAAAACAAACCTGAAACAATATTGGCTGTGACTTTGCATAGACACCTCCCGATAAGAATTTTAATACAACATATATGAAGTCCAAATTCCTCTCTTATTTGCACTGATAGCTAGAGGAAATGTTTTGACTGACAGGGAGCCAGCTCATGTTCTGATATACAGCTTTTCATTACTACAATGTTATATAGGTTCAGCATGAATCCCCGAGAGCAAATCCCTACCATATCCTAGCACATTGTTCTTTTTGCTCAACTGCTGAAATCCTAATTGAAATCTTATGTTTATTTATTTATTTTCCAAATCATCCTTTCTCTCACTCAAACCTCAAGTGCTTTCATTATGATTTCTATCTTTTAATGATGTCTTGACCAGCTCTGGGTCTCACCTTGTCCACAGTAATGCAAATACTCTGATGATTTTTATAGGGCAGACTGTACAAGCAGCACTTTCCCTTCAGCATGTTGAAGGATCAGACTTTCGGCTAGTGAATTATTCAGGTTCAAATGTTAAAGACATTCAGGTCTTTTAACTGGCAGATTGGTTGCATGATATAACTGCAGGGAGCTCTGATTATTTCTGGTGCAAATCCCATAGTGAAATGACTGAGCACTGAGAAGTTGTCGGGGGGTACAGCTAGAACATAGTTACAGGTGAGTCAGCAGCTGCAGGGTTCACCAAGAAGACAGTGAGAGAGAGGCACAACTTTTAAAAGGAGGAAACTGACAGTATAGCCAGAGAAGCATCTAGCAGAGCTATTTACTACCAGAAGGGCTCAAGACAGCACAGTGCTGTGGGCTTTTTCCTATCAACATCTACCCGCAATCTTCCAGCCCACAGTAACAATAAGACTGTAATCACACTCCCTGTTTTTACCAAATGGGTAAGTAATCTTTTCCCAGCCAGTCCTCCAAGACACCCCCTGGAGTGTCAGCCTCTTAGAAATATGTTAGACCACCTGAAAAGAATCCTGCACTACCAAATCTGCAAGTGGAAGAAAGCTCCAAATGTAAATGACTCCCCTTGCACCTATCGGACGGAGAATGTCTGAGATATTTTTTATGGATTGTGGAGCTGCACAGAAAATCCTCTGCTTCCTCAAGGCTAAACAGAAGCGGAGTCAAATTCCACTGAAACACAAGATTGATTGCCAAGCAAAGGGGGAAAAATATCCTTTTATTCTACTGTTACACTTTTGTCTTGCCCAGAAGGAGGCACAATATAAAAAAGAAAAAGAAAAAACAATACTTTGAAGGCTTCTTGGTTATTTTGGTTTCTTTTTCCTGATAGAAAGGAAAAAAAAAAGAAAAAAAAAAAAACATTCTCATGAGGAAGCCTTCTCTCTTTCTGCAGTCTTCTGTGACCATTGGTCTCAAAGGTTTGGATTAAGACTGACATTTAACCCTTTAGTAATACAAAAATAAGAATAACTTATTTTCATTTACTTACTACCCTGCTGCTATTATAATCATTACATACTATTGTATTTATATTCCAAGGCACAGTCCTACTAGTTATTAAGCAAATAAATGTTTAACCTAAACCATTCTATGATAAATCCAAATATCTCATAGGAACATAAAGTTATGTCCCGAGTTAAATTATTGGGATCTGCTTGAAATTGCAGTAACAAAGAATGCCAAAACTACACTAATGAAGGCCTCATGTCAATAGAGAACCCATTACTCAAGAAGATCACAAACTTCACTGAACCACAGAATTGCAGGGGTTGGAAGGGATCTCAATCTCTTGAGTCAAACCCTTCTGCTAAAATAGATTGCCTAAAATAGGCCACACAGAATAACACCCCAGAAGGAGACTCCACAACTTCTCTGGAAAAACTGCCCCAGTGCTTCATCACCCTTACCATAAAATTCTTCCACAATTTCAGGTGGATCTTCCTATGTTCAAGTTTCAGGCCGTTGCTCCTTGTCCTGTCACTGCACACTGCTGAAAAGAGCCTGGACTCACCCATTTGTCTCTCACCTCCCTTTAGGTATTTATAGACATTTTTCAGACCCCCTCTCAGTCTTTCCCCCAGGCTGAATAGACACCGATCATTCAGCCTTTCCTTACTGTAGGATGAATACCCCAAAAAAATAGTACCCACACAAAATAATGGAGGTGGACAGTATATTTTTGTATGGCTTATCTGGATGGTATAAAGACAACCAGTAAATTAGGAAAGGCTCACCTGTCACTGACAGTTGAGGCTTGCCTTGAACTCCACAGGGGAGGAATCTCCAACAAGATATAATTCCCCAGTGGTGGTCAGCACCATCCTTAAATGGGGTCTGAGAGAGGTGGAGCCAGACTCCACCTCTTCTGGTCACATAGGTGAATTGTCTTCACTTGTGCTCCTGCAGCTGACTCAGTGCTCGCCTCAGGTGATCAATCAGTGGTTCAGGCCATAAATCATGAACAGTTCCCATACAATTATAAACTCTGTTCTGGAAATCTCACACAACAGAAAGGATCCCAGATATAGAGTGTTAATTGCACTTCTCTGGTAACACAGCTAATTTCTGATTCTGTCAAGAGAATGCACAATGAATCAGTAAAACTGGACAACTCAGTAACATCTAAAAGAAAATTTCTACTACTGCCAGAAGAAAAAAAAAACAACACACTACTGTCCCATTGATAAGAAGACTGCTCACCTTATGAAAAATTAGAATGCGCCCAAAATGTTGAATATCTTCTAAAATAACTTTGATCTTATAATATGCATCTTTTAAGATCTCAGGAAGAACACTGAGAGCACTTACTCATATTTCAAATAAATTTATTAACACAAAGTAGATAACATTTATACAAACAATTCATTATTTGAGCAATTCACATGCTATTATCTAATATTTAAAAAACTTGATAACAGCATGAAATGCCACATTTATTGTACTAAATGGAAGATGCAACTTGTGCAGATACCATTGGCCAGAGTCATAAAAATAGGAACTAAATTGTGGCAAAGTTCACTTACTATCTTTTGCTGTCTCAAACACACAGAAAAATAAAGGTAACATTGTCAGTGTTTTTTTGATTTTAACTCAGCTGGGAGGCATCAGTGGTAAGTTTCCACTGCTGAGTTGTATTTGATGAAAATCTTAAAAGCAATTGAGCAGTCTAAACTGTTGACTTTTATGAATTTGTATTGCGAATTACTCTTTGAAGGCTCTTTACCTGGGAGGCTTTGAACTGCTATTGTTGTCTTAAGCTTCCTATATTTGCAGATAACAAAAATTAACTTTACAAAGATTCAGTGGTCTGGAAACTGGAAAGTTACTTGAAAGGCTTCATTGCAAGAGCAACACCCCAAACCCTTAATTCTGAAATACAATGCTTATCATCCAAAGAAGAAAACCTCAGTTCAGATTATTTCTTAAAAAAAAGAATAGTTTCATTTGTGGATTAGTCGGACATCTGTTTTCACAGTTTTATGGATAATTTTAAAGGTGATGGGACACTGCTGTATTTACTTGTTTTTGTTTTTTTTTTTTATCCCTGCAGATTATTATTTTTTCTTAAGTCATTAGGATAACAAAAGAAGCTTTATAGCAAATTTTTTTTCTAAATTTGCAAGGCATTCTTATTGGTGAGATATATACGTATATTTATTCTCCAAACAAAAAGGATCTGATCTTGCCTAGTAATGACTGCTTTTAACTCTTGTTGAAGCCGATAGGCAGTAAACATGGAATAAACTGAAAAAGATACTCAGCAGGATGCAAATCTGAATGACTTAGAAAACAGCATGCATTTCAAGTCCCACTCAAAACACAGAATTGCAAAGAAATGTGTTTTGACATAGCTGACAGACAAATCAGACATTCACCTTCTTCCCCATAAGACAGCATAGAGTAAGGAATTCAGAAGATACCCTGCTTGCAAGATGGCCACTGCAGCAGAACTTTCTCAGTCTACTTAAAAAAAACAAAACAAAACAAAAAAACAAAAAAACCCACCAGAAAACAACAGGTAAGTAGATTAACTACAGCAAAGATATGTGGGGGATGCACCCTAATGCTGCCTTGAACTTGGAAGAATTTGGAAGAACTCAGTATCTAACATTTTGAAGTACAAATGTTTTGAGATTTCTGCCCCATTTCAGCCTCTGATGCTAAATTCAGAGATAGCAGTTACCTTCTCCAATGAGATGTTATTCTGACCAGATCTTTTCATACAGAATTTCAGTGGAAGCCTTAATGATCAGTTTGGCTTTATTAAGGGTACATAAACTGCAAACTGTTAACTAAGGCAGCTAGCAAAGAAACCAAAGTATATCATTCTAATCCAGGGTAACACTTTCTGTCACAAATAATCAACATGGCACAAAGTTAAGGTTCTGTCAGGGGAATAAGTTGCAAGATATTCATTAAATATTACAGACTGCTGAAAATTAACTGTTTTTCCTCTAAGTTTTCTGACAGTTTGAAGCTGCACAAAGGATTTCAGAGAGGAAAAGAAACACAAGAAAAAAGATTGAGATTTATTTTCTCCATTGGCTCTCTGAAGTTGGTAAGTATGAAGGAAATGCTTTGGTTATGCTGAGCCTACACGCTTCACTGAAAATCCTTGATACTTTCAGTGGCCACAACATAAATCTCCTCTCAGGTCGTGGACAGAGTGAGGAAAGCAGAGCCAAAAAAATGTTAAGTTAAACATCAGAAGAACACCTCCAGTTAACATTTAATTTGAATAGGATATCACTAACGCTTTCCTAACTCATCTCATCTATAGAGGCTGCATAGCCTGATACACTGAAAGGACAGATGTCCACAAAGACAGAAGAAATGAGAGGAAATCCTTTTCCCCACAGCTGACAGAACCCATAGTCAGACTCTCTAGAGTTGACATCAGAGAGGTTTCAAGCAATTTCCACAGTTTTCAGTGAGATAACCATCTTTACCATGAGGGGAAGAACCATGAAAGACTTAGCACACAAGTGCTTTGGAATTTAGCTAAGTTTTTCCATATCTTAAATAATGTAAAAAGCCAGGTCCACATATGTTCATTCCTGGACTCACAGGGTCTTGCTCTCCAAAGTGTTTCTGTGTTCACCATAACATTGCACTGGGCAAAAATAGACTGGCAACAGAAAGTTAGAGTGTACTAAGCTAGGGACATCCAAAAAATCTGCATACCAACCAGACAGAAATACATTCAGGTAACGCACAAAAGTGAAAGAAATGAGATTATTTTTTCCTCTCGGCATAACTGCAAAATACTAATCAGCAAGGATCGATATCAATTCACTGGATGAAACGTTAGATTCACCAAATTCAAAGAAAATAAAAATGACAGTGATAAAAGTGAAAACACGCTTCAAAAAACTACTGGAACACTATCATTCTTTTCTGTGAAAGACAATTGCCCTTTGTTCATCAAATGTCAATCTGACTTGCTACAGCTTTTATAATAAGGGCTTGTGAGTAGGTGTAAATGAAAGAAGAGTCTCTTATTTAAATTGAAATCCTCTTGCAGTTCCTTGGTATGTAAATTACAGACTATGTTATACACTGATAGTGGTGGTATAAATAGATCTGGCAGAGTCTGAAGGGACCTTTTGAATTGTTCTGAGTAACATGTATCACTTCTGAATTCGGCCTTGAATACAGACACAGAGGCAAACACAGAAAGGAAAATCTAACTGCTGGTGGAGAAACTTTGTGTAGGCAGTGCAGAAATGAATGGGCATGGCAAGGAGGAGGATACCTCCTCCCTTTTATTCAGGGTCAAACAAGAATAATAGCAAAGACAGACCTTACAGTTTCTGTGGAAAAGTAAGTTTCACCAAATCTCATAAAATCCAACAGAATCTCTGGTAGAAAGTGTCTCCAAGTGACAGCAAGCTCAAGTTATTCTGGAGGATAACTTTTTTCTTTAAACTTTGTCACAATCGTCAAAACAGCAACTGACAAGAAAGAAACTAGATAGCAGATTAAATGAAAAGGAATACTATATATGTATGTAAGAGAACACCCATATTGAAAGTTAAATGCTACTAAAATTCAGAAATGTACTATATGTCATCTCTGCATGAGGGTAAAGGTAAAGCACTAAAGGACCACTTCATAGGGTTATTTAAGTGTCAGGCTGCGTACAATCATCCATTTAAACGGAAAGTTAAATAACTAGCTGCTCAGTTGTCTACAGGCCTTTTAAAGTTATTTTTATTTTTGCTTTTGATGACAACTTTATTAATAGAGCTTAAACATATATGATGTTTAGTGCTAATCAAGCTTAGTAGCAGAAACATTGTGTTTCAAATGTAGGTTCAGTACTTAAGATGAATACATAGGATGAGCAATATAAAACAGTAAGAAGCGAAAAGTGCAGGAACAGGAAAAAAAAAGACTGAACTACAGAGGCCAAAGCCTGTGTAATGATAGTTTTCAAAGGAAAACTATTTTTATAAATTATTTCAGCTGTACATTAAATTCTCTTTGCATTGGAGTAAATTGTACTGTCAATGTAAACAGATCAGTTTGTATCCTATTCAAAATATAAAAAGAAGGAAAAGTCATAATACAAATTTGAAAAGCCTTCTTGTAAAGTAAAGGGATGCTGCAAATCTGAATCGTCTTTTAAAAAAGAAGCCTTACAGTGCTCTATTAAAAACATTCTAACACCAGCAGTGACACTGGTGAGACAAAGAAAAGTTAAGAAACCCACTCTCATCCTGACCTCAAGTCAACGACAAGGTTGACATGACAAACCTGTTCTGGCAAAGTGCACTCCATAGTTTCAGAAAAATGATATGGGACACAGCAATGTATAATTCTCTCTCTGAGCAAATGAAAGACCAATATTTTTACACTTTGCTAAAACTGGACCTGGGCAATAGGGAACCAAAAACTCATTTGGATACATGTGGTGTTTTAAAACACATCACCAGGATCTTCAAATCGATCCAGTATTTGATGGCAGGCAGCACTGAGATCTCAGCACAGAGATGTATGATGACCAGCCATTGTGCATGCTTAAAATCTCAGTGGTTGCATTATTGTACAAGTTCTTATTTTGTGAAAGGAGGGCTGAGTGAAACCTGCAAGCAGGGAATTATAGTAATCCAGACAAGATGTCATGGAAGCATGAATTAACGTTTCAGTATCTCTCTGTGACAATGCTCTCAAACTTGTTATATTTCCAGGTTGATAATAAGAGTTTTGTTCCCCTTGAATGCACATGATCCCCAAAGAGAAACCCTCAATTAAAGTTTACCTCTACATTTTGCACAGACGAAGACCAGGCAGTATTTATGTGAGGTACAGCGAAGGGACAAATCTTTAGACACAGTGTTAACAGCATTATTAAGCACAGTGGTCTCATCTTTTTCATGTTTAAAGCAATTTTGGGGCACTCAGAACTAGACTTCATAAGAAATGGGGATCAGATGCTCCTACTGAGTCTGGAGCAAAATAATGTCTTATTTCCAATAGCTGTGCAAGCTTTTTACTTCGACTCTTATCTTCCTTTCTGTCTTCTTTTCCTTTTTTGTCTATGATGCTTAATCAGAGACACAGTAGTTTAAACTGCTATACGACCTGAGAGATGACTTCTTTATCACCTCTGCACTTTTATAAATAAGTAAGTGATGGATAAATTATAGCAGAAAGCCTAGACAGCGACCTGAGCTAGTAATTTTTTTATGGGCTAAATCCTGGCATTGTAACCTTTACACAGCACTTGAATCTGGCAAAACCTGCATAGGAGTAAGAGCTTTATCGGAGGCAAGCTCAAATAAAAAGAGAATAGAGACCTCAAGATTTGGCCCTTGTTGACCTTCTTATAATTTCTTGTAAGTATAACAGTACAGATTTTTAAAAGCATTCTTTTAGAAAGCATTCAGGAGAGTGAAAGTCAACTGTGTTATTTTACAAAACACTACCATTCCATACCAACGTTACTGGGGTATTTTCCAAGCATCTTTCAAACAAATGCGCTATGCTACTTAACAGCACTTCAATTTTCTTGGCGAGAAATTCTAAATCTTCTGCTTCACAAATCTCTTTGACCAAAAATAAAACCAAAAAAAAAACCCACCATCATTAACATTACAGCCTTTCTAAAGTAAATTAACAAATTATTTTATAAGACCCACAGCTTTTAAATGAGATTGGTAGTGCTTACAGCACGAAAAAAACCAACAACATACATCCTAGGCTTCTGCCACTAGTAAAGTGGTTTGGTAACATAAATTAAAATGAGCACGCTTTTAAAATCTCTTCATCAAGCAGTCTAGGAACAGAGCTAAAATGAGCCTTAAGAAATTTAGTCTAACACTGGACATAACTACTACACCTCCAATGGCTTTTCATCAGAAATTTCTGTAAAGCAAGTGTGGAACAAAGGGGATCATAGTACCTTCTACTAGGACACAAGCACTACAAAGCAATGGAAAATAACAAAAAAAGAAAAAAAAAAATAACTCACCCTTTCCAATGACTGGCGACAGCTCAGAAAGAGTACTACTACTTCTCTCCTCCCCACTATCCAGAAAAAGGACTCCCCAGCTGCTAACCTTTAAATGAGCGTGAGGATAGTCATATCCAGCTCCACCCTTTCTGAGCAATCTGGTACATTGCTTGCACCTGAACTCCCTGGATTAGCCACACTTTCTCACCTGGTGCTCAACCAGGTCACAGCTTGGCACTTCCTGTGCAGCAACTAAATGTGATTGTGTATACTCACCTTATTTTTAGTTAAGAAAAAAAAAAAAAAAGCCTGCAATAAATGTTCTTTCAATGTGGTATCACCATATTCTCCTAGGTGGCAGAGTTCATGCAAGCAACATTTTCTATCTACAAATATTCTTAACATACATCAACTGAGATATCCTGGATCTTGTGAAGCAAGTACTACTGCAGCATATTAGAATATATGGTAAAAGCCCCTCTACATATCCACAAAGGAATCCAAGGAGATAATGGAGATCTGAAACGACTTGCTGTGCTACTCCCAGACCCACCAGAAGCCAAAAGCTCAGCAGAAGCCCATCTCCACAAACACAGAGGACCACAGAGGCACAAAGGCAGGCAGGAACATAAATCACACACTTCCAAGAAACAAACACCTCGTCCAAGTCTACCTCAGGGCTGTCCCAGCAGAGCTTCATCCCCAGTGTACCAGCGTGAAACAGTATATGTTAAACCTAGGAGCACAGAGCTGCAGCTCTCTCAGGATGTTAGATCCATCAAAATGTATTTTTCTCTAACAGAACTAGAGAAGATAAAGTCAGAACCATTAATTTTTAGCTTCCTTTTATCTTCCTTATCTTAGATTCAATATAGCCTTTTCTTTTCCATTCTTCACCTTTTTCAAAAAGTCGTAATACTTGTGAAATGCATCAGCAACTCCACTTAGCTCAATAGATATGGATTCAAATATATAAAACAGAGAACAGTTATTGTTTGTTATTACCAGCTGTATGCTCCATCAGGAGCTTCTGTTATCAATGCTCAAAAGCCCAGAGAATCCCGGCAGTAGCCTCTGTCCAGTTTCATTACCCAGTACATGTAAATACTGTTGCTATTATATGCCAGGAGTGTTTGTCACTCTAAAAGGGAGGTGTTATGTTCATACTGATTGTATGGGGCACTAATTATATCATTACCAGGAAGCAGTTGTTTTCTTATCTGCTTGGAAAGTCAGCTTCACTGAAATCAGCACAGCACAGTATAATTGTGCCTGCTAGTATTTTTGAAAGTCTTACTTCCACTTAGTAGCTCTTCTTTTGTCTGTCTCCTGAATGCCCAGGATTCAGTAATCACCACCTTCCAAAAATATGTTTTTCTTTAAATATCATAATCATTTGAAAATATTTTTTTTTCCTTTTATCGTCTGACTTTAAAAGCCTTTTGGTATATTCAATTCATATTTTCAAACCTTCAGTTAATGGGTAGATAAAAGTGTACATATTTGCTTAACTGAAAGCTGAGATTCTGTCTTGAACACATGATTCACAGAGTTTTAAGAGCAAGAACATCAGATTTAACAAGACTCATAATGAAGGTGTCATAGTATAGGCTTTATATTAAGTATGTACACAGATTTTTGCAGAACCAGGGCCGCAGTCACTACAATTGGGTGTCTCCACTTCATCTGTGTATAAAGGAAATATAAATGCAGACAGTAAACTGATTATTTGCACATCTCCCTTCTAATTCAACAGGAAAATATATAAATGAAATGAGCAGAAGATATGAAAAATATTTGTTCTTCCTATTAATGTAAAACATATATTTCTCTTATTAAAGAAAAAGGTTTTGTCTTTGCATTGGCAGGTATAAGGATAATACAACCAACCCTGCTCTCCAAACATCCTGTTTTAAATTCAGTCTAGAGAATACTAATCTACATGTATATCTAAAAGTAGTGATAAGTATCTTGCTAGAAAAATAAACCTTGGTAAAGCCATACTGGGTAATGTTTTCCTGTTCTTCAGTGCTAAAGACAGATATTTATATTTATTTGCTCAGCGATAAAAGGTTCCTGTGTAACTAAGTTACTTATAATTACATATTTTGAAGTTAAAGTACAAATGAACTCAGAACATGATACATTTTAAGGATGCTAGTGGGAATCTCAAAAGAAAAACTCCTAGTAGGCTTGTGTGTGTGCCTACATGCGTGCCTGTGTTTGCACACATATAAATCAAAGGAGATTCCACTCAGGGCTACTGGTAAGGCTCAGAAGTGCCACCAAAGTGTGCATTTACACCCATATATACATCAGTATGGAAATCTATTGCATCCAAATTGTTATATGTTAGGAGCTGTACTGGTCATTGCCACACCTGCAGAACCTGCAGCAGCTTAAGCTGAACACTGGAAACATTCACAAAAAAAAAAAAAAAAAAAAAAAGATTCGCAATGGAAGGAGTTCATACACACACACACACACACACACACACACACCAAACAAATAAAAAAAGATGGAATGGAATTGGAATTACAGAGCTTGTGCAGATATCTGTTCATTTTAATGTTTACTTAATAAGTAGTCAATGATTTGGTATTCGTGCTTTACTAGTTCTACTCTGATGATGATCAACCTACACTGTTCTTAAAACTCTGATGCCACTGCACATTCCTACTAGGACAGGAAATAATGATGAATGGTTGTAGCAGGGTTCATAATGTTCTCTTGGGGGTACATCCTGATCTCTACAGGCTGAGAGTCTCCTCTGGTTGCAGAAGACTTATGAAGTTTGGGGGGATAGTCTGCCTTTAATATAGACATTTAAAATATAGTATGAATCCTGCTGAATTGCGGCATACATTTTGACAATAGCCAACGGCTACTTCTAAGGTAGTCTTCTAAGAAACAAATCAAAAACAGCAGAAACTCAGAGATATATAGCAGACCTAGTCCAAAAATAATGATTTGTTCCAAATTATTGTCTACTTGACAATTTCAGAAGGGGAACAATCTATTAAAGTAACACAGGGATAACAGAGACAATTTCTCAGAAATTTCTCAAGCCAAAACAATGCTGGTCAGGCAGAATAATCTGTGAGGATAATAAAGCACCATGGAAACAAACACCTAAACATAAACATTGCCTATTACCCTGGAGTAAAAAATATGGACAATACAAGACAATGAAATTAACCAATCAAGTTGTGCAATAAAATTTAAGTAAACAAAAGGCTCCTATGGAGACCTAAACAGACATTTAGCTTTACATGAGGCCATTCTTAAAACCAGCAAATCTAAAATCTGTCTGATATAAAGTGTTTCATTAATTCACGAGGCAGACAAGGGAAAGAACAGTGTGGGACTATAAAAGATAGTATCTGTATTTTAACGCTTCACATTTTATGTCCGTAAAAGGAAGAGATTGAACGTTGAGATGATCAAATCCTGTAGGCAGCCTAACCATTTTATGAATGGTGAATCTTAAAAAGGGAAACTGCAACTGCACCAACTGGCTGTCTACAGCACTGCAGCCCTTCTTCTGGCTCCACCAGACCTAGCTCGGCTGCAAGTTTCCAGGAGAGAGCTGCCAGCTCCCACCACCTTGAGCCTGTACTGCCCTCTGCTCATTTCTCCAAGACTCCTCTGGGCTCCAAACAAATAAAAAATAAAAAAAAGGAATTCGTAGATGACACTACCCACATTGTTCTGTTCATCCATGCTTGAAACACCAACACAATTGGAGTAGATATACTTCAGAAACTCCTCCTAATCAACAAACACTGATAACTGCTGTTGGTCACCTGGTTTCTCTCACACTGAGCTGACTGACCTGCATGTGCTCCCGTTGATACTCTACTCCATTTTAGACACTTCAGACTTAAAACCTAAGGTAAGGAGGGTCCACTGTCCCTCTGGAATTACTTTAAGACAGCTCATGCAGCTTTTGTGAGCTTTGCAATCCACCCTGACTTCGTATCTTTTCTACTGAAGGTTTTAATTATTATCAGAAAAAAAAAAAAAAAAAAAAAAAGACTGAATTAACCAGCATTTCTTAATTGCAGTCCAGAGTGAAACAATTACCTGGTGCAATTATCTCTGATCAGAACAGCTCTGCTGTAAATTTGCCACAAATTGCATACTACACTGCCACCTAGTGAATAAATTTGGAAATTCAACCAAAATAACAAAAACAGCATACAGCAATAATTTTATTATACTATATCCTGTAAATTCACAGATGTGTGGCTCCCGCGGTAACTATATGTTGTGAACTGGTGTTCACTGGACACCGTATTTGTTGGGTCTGCATGTGTGTGCATTTGTACATTGTCCTGCCTAATCACAATGTGCGTATGTGTAATTATGATTGTATTTGCAGAACAATCCCTTTAATGAATGTAAGTTTTACCTTAAAAATATGCATTTGCTGCCATAAGAGTCAAGGAAGAACAGAAATCTTACATGGTGCTGTCTGCCATGCTTCCATCACACCACCTATGCCTAGGTGACATTACATTGGATTTGTTCTGAGAACAGAAACAGCTCAAATTCTGCTTAGATAAAAATGTAGCACCAGACTATGCTAGTTTACTTGGACTCTACTACCAACCAGCTGGCCTACCAGAAGATTTGACATGGCTTCCAACAAGGACTGTGGGGATCAAAGTTCTACGGTGAAGTTCCTGACAAATTACAAGTTATATCTTGACAACCTCCATATGAGCTTTTGTGTCATGCTCAAGGCAGTTTAGGGACTGACACAGGACATGGCAATGCCAGACAAGACTAGACACAAGGAAAATGTGCTGATCAGAGCTTAGGAAGGCACAAGGTACAGCCATACAGCATAAACTTCTGAATGTGCCAAAGTAGTTTCAGATAACATCTTCTTCACTGCCACCAAGAATTCAAGGTCAAGATATGAAAATTTTAAGGACCTGGAGGAAAACTCCAGCTCCTGATAAAAAGATGACAAAATGAATTACATGACAGCAATTATCTGTTTGGCATACTGTATAAATAATTCTAATTCAATGCTCTCATCATTTGTGTGTTTTGTGTGTTCATATACAAGAATGTAACCATACAAAATCAAAACTCCTAACATGAAACAAGTACAAATTACTCATGGCATTTATGTCAGCCTGGATTTTTTTTCTATTATTGTCAAATTTTAAATTTTGGTAATTGGAATTTTACATTTCTGGAGTAGTAAGAAGTGAAATATGCTTAACTATCAGCAGGAAATTAAAGACATTTCTTGCAGTGATGTCCTTAATTTTAACTGGGTACATATGGGCATCACAATGAAACGAAGCAGTAACCTGTAATTCATAGGTTTCAGTTTCAAAGCCTGTTTGTTTATGTGCATATATGCAGAAACATTTATTATTCTTTACTGTTTCACAGAATTGTAGTGGACAACACAACCAAATGCAGATGATCCAGCTGTGTACCTAATTACAAAGTCAATCAGGAATCATTCTCAGTGGCATCCTTACCCAATTGGGTTCATTTGTGTTAGTTTAAAATCACTAAAATTCATTTAAATATGTACAGCTCATGGACCCAAATGCTGCTTTTGTTTCACAAGACAAACACTGAAAAATGATTGCAAGTCCACACACATATCTGACTATGTCAAATATAGAGGAAGTTCTATGTCCCATCTGGTTTTCAAGGGAATTTTATTATATCTCTTAGATGTAATAGTATACTTCTCAGCTTCTGAGTATTATATTTATTACGCAAATTGATTTTTAATCTGTTTTTCTCCTTGACTGAAACCCGTTTTCATGAGCTGAAATAATATTCTCTTTCTTCAGCTATTTCTGACATGCCGTAGATAGAATCATAATTTCATACTTTTTGTAGACTAGCAGGAGTCTGTATTTGCTACTTCAAAGCCAGATACATGCAAAGTTAATGAATGTATGATCTTAAGAACAAGCAGAAGCATTGCTTATAACTAGTGCTTGAATAGCTTCAGGAGTAAACACTAGTCTAAGATGACAGTTTTGGTGGAATATCTTTCAAAGATCAAAAACTAAATTGCAGAAAAAGGACATGTTAAAATTTTAAAACTACAAATGTACTCCTTTCACATTATCTGATCTATTTAATACCTGATTAATATTCTAGTACAACAGATTTTATCTCAAAGGGCTGAACGGACTCAGTCTCATTTATTTTTACATACCCATGTAGCAATTGAGAGTGTCACAGACTATATGACAGTTTAGTAGTACACAAATCTCTACAGGTAAATTATAGAAAAAAGAACCAGAAGGACAGAAACTGTAACAGTTTAATTCTGAAAGCAAACAGAAAGAAAATTAAAACTGCTGAGGTGATAGATATCACAAACCAAATTGACACCAGTCATTCACACAAAGAATGTGAATCATTTGCCAGAGTAAGCATGTAAAAGAATGCACCATCACTATCTAACACTGATGAAGCCGTTCTTAACAAAGCACTGGATACTATGACATTTTTGTTTCCAGAAGATAGCACAATCCCCGATTCTGCGTACTTTTTTAGTTTAAAATGGAACGATTTGTATGCCTGATATGAAATTGCACACTAAAGTCTATTAGAATACATGCTTGATTGGAACAATCTCTCATAACAACAATAAATATAGCATAGAACACAACTTCAGCAATCACTTAGAGAAAAGTGATGGCACTTTTTCAGTCATAGCTGAAATGACAGCAAGCACCTTTGTTCCAATAATGATTTTACTGATTAAAGTAGCTCCCAGGAGGTAAGTTACTTAGGCATGATCATACTTTCAATTCAAGGATTACTGAAATTTGAAAAATCTTAGGAAAGATTTTTGTCCAAATAAAACAATGTATTTTCTCTGAAAGTCTGCAAGTAGTATCACTTCAAGCAATATTTACTGGGATGGGTCATTTGAACAAAATTCCATTAAATACTGTGACATCAATGGATTAAATGCTTCATTATTAATGGGAAATTCTTACAATTCAACAAAACATAAAAGATACTGAAAAAATCAGTGAAACTTTGTTTGAGTTGTTATGACATAGGGCAAGGACAATTGCTCACGATAACCTGCTCCTCTCATCTGCTGACATACTCCCAATAACCTGTTGTTTGATTAAAGTTCATTATATTGGCATGCTTCCACACCCAGTGAGAGGAAGGGATATATTGTTACTGAGATTTTCTAGGGTATGTGGTGAGTTTAACACAGGAAATTATTTCAAAAGTGAATATCAAAGATGACAGCAAGTGTAAGAAAACTCCTTTTCCTGAAGAAAAAGATTCCAGAATTTGAGAAACTGTTATAATGGATGAAAACACACAAAATCAGAAGAAAAACTGCTGCTCGTTTCAATCTATACAGTCTCCTTTGTATTCTTTGGCTCTACAGTGGTGTGATCATGAAAGGTTGAGATTATTATATTCAAACAATCAGATTAAATCCTCACAAAATAAGTAAACCCAAACTCATAGTTGCTGCTGTTGGCTTGCCCTGTCATCTCAAGACATCATATCCTATGATTTAACCAGTACAGAATGTCTATTTTTGGCTCAAAAATGAATTTTAAAATGTAGTTCTAGCTCATAAACTTGTATTTTTGTGTTTTGTATCTCAGCCATTTCAACTTAAAATATAGTTAGTAAAATACTATCTAGAATGTGTTGTTTTTTTTTTTTTTTCAGAGATTCAAGTTCATCTGTCTGAAGGCAAAAAAGGTGCAATTTCTACTTAATAACCCCAGTCATTAGTATCAGAGTCCAGAGGAACTTCCAAAGGACAATAGTTGAATGGTTGCTATGTTTCTGAAATAGATTCTCAAAATGATTTTGACCTGATTTGTGCACTTCCACAGTGATATAGGAGAGCTGCAGAACTGCAGATAGATTCAATTCAGAGATCGCAAGGTAGGAACTAGCATTTGACCACTACACATCCCCATTCTTAAAATGACTAACATTTTTCAACCGTGTTTATGTTGAACACTGCAAGGCTGTGATAACTCAGCAAGCCTTATGTGTTTATGAACTTCAATACGAGATACAAAAGTCAGAATAAAACAAGGGCAATACAGTAGTATGCACAGACTAACAAGGGAATTTACAGAAAAGTACAGAGGAGTATTAGTGGGTCCTGAGCAACAGTTACCACAGAGAAAACACCTTGGAAAGAGAACTCTGTATAAACATCACACCATTTTCTTCATGAAATCAGGGTTCAAAAATCTTAAACTACAGACCAGAACAATTACTTACTACTTTAGAGTGTTCGCACCCTGAAAACACCACAGTGCTGCACATATTGATAGCCTCTCTTGTCTAGATAATTGTAATTCAAAGACAATCTTGTTTAAAAGTCTTGGTAGATATACTCAAATCACCTGAAATTGACATAGATGCTATAATTGCTATGATCTGTTTTAGGCGAAGATCTCTAGAAGTCCCTTCCAACCCCTACAATTCTATGATTCAGTGAGTAGTGAAAACTTTAAGTATGATCATTAACAAAATTGAGACAACTTTCAGAGTTCGAGGAAGCAAAAAGTAACTTGCTGTATTTGTCCAACATCTTTATTATTGCCATGGATCACATTTATGAAGACATCATAAAGTTACAAAGAGTTGTAATAAAAAAGCAATTTCAACAATGTAAAGTGGCCCATTACATGTTCCATATGACAACTTTATTACTGCAGTGGTCCAGTGTAACAATTATGAGAAAGAAATATATTACATCTAGCTTGTTTTGAGACAGAACACTACAACATGCCAAAACAAAACTGTATGAACATGATATTCTGTAACACATAATAATTATTTTGAGGTTATAAAGGAAGAATGCAAGCCGTTGCAATTGAGCAATATATAAAACACTGATAACAAAAAACAGCTTTAGCAATGAATATACAATTGTTGATTGTTGCTTAGATACTATTAATAGTTGCTAGATTATTTTAATCAGCATCTGCATTTTTTCTTATTATATATATTAATGCTCATTAATATATCATCAAGGAGTGCTAAACTAGGACACACCAGAGCTACATGCTGTACAAACTTAAAATGAAATGGCACCATTTACCCAAAAGAGCTTACATTGCAAATCACACACAACACGTGGAAAAAGAGGAAGATAAGAAAACATAAAAGGAGTATGGGAAGCAAAGCTCATGATAATCTTGTGACTTCAACATTGCACATTTTATCTGATCTCATGCTGATGCTGATTTTTAAGGAGGATTCAGAAAAGGATAACCAAGTAGCTTTGAAAATATGTGCAGAGGGCTCTTCTCACATTATTCCTGATAGAGAGCTAAGGGTCTTTCCCAGAAGATTTAATAGGCAGATGTTGGAGATATCCATGATAAATAAATCTCTCCAACCCTTCCAGTGTCATCTGGTCAATGAGAGAAAATCCATAACAAGAGACAACGTCATGAAAGGCATTAGAGGGAAAAAGAAAAAATTTCAGAAACTGAGAGCATGCTCCCACAGATATATCCAAAGCATAAAACTGCAGCTTAGGGTAATTTAAAAATGCATTTTATTTGCAAGTTAGATGGATTCAAAATTCTAATTTTACATAGCAAACACTTATCAAATAGTTGATTATTTTTATTGAGAAATTACTCTCAGATTTGTTTTTTATATGTTTCTGTCTGTTAATATTCAAACATGGAAGTAAAATCAAGATAAATATGTAAACAAATTATAAACATAACTACAATACTTAATTAGATTTCAAAGCACACTTAGGAAAATTTGAGACAGCAAAAAGGAGGTAGGCATGCATTTTTAAACAGATGGTGCTAGATAAGGTCACAGATGTAATTTAGGTCAGATTATGGTCACTGTAGGAATAAACACTCTCCATGAGAGATGTGAAATTCTTCCTGTGTTTTTCATTAATTACTCAGTGCCATGCGATCTCAGTGCTTTCTGTTGTCACTCCTCTCAGTAATCCCTCATCCACAGAAGTCCTTTTCCAGAATATTATTTGAGGAAAAAATCTGATAATGGAACCACTTATATGCTTTCTAGCTGCAGAAACACTTAAGTCTCACCATTTATTTAGTTACAGACTGTGATATCAGTATCAGGATATGAAGCACGTTTTCACTTCATATGTAGAAAGAACTGACTGAAAAGACAAGCTAATATCAACAAATTTTAAATTCAAAGACCAATTTTTAAGTATTTTGTATCAGAGACAGAGGGCACATCAAGCATCCAGATAGATAGGGCAGAACTGACTTGCAGAGTTTGACACAATGGTCTAATTATCCTTACAATTTAACATATAAAACCAGAATAATACTATCAACCCAGCTGATAATTTTACAGAGAATCTTACACAAAGCAATATTTGCTTTGTGACTTTTTTTTCACGTTTAGTACAAAAATGTATGCTTTCAAATAACATAGTCTACATTAGAACATGAATTCATTATTGCATTTATTCCTAGGAATAAATTTTCCTAGGAAATCAATTGCTTTTGAATGTCAGTTAGAAAGAATATCACAGAAATACAACCAAGTTTTTATACAAGACTTGAAGCATGCTGTTGTGCTGTTTGAAGTCCTACAATGTATTTTCTTCATAGCTCTGCAAGCCTCAGCCTGGAGATGCATCCAACACAGGCATTACTTCTACTTGAATGACAGTGCAAATGTCAGCAAGAAGGGATTATGGCTGGCCCAGTGGCCAGGTTTTATTATTTTATAACAGTCCATTTTATCCAGTTAAAAGAAAATATTTCAAAATATCATGAATATTTCAACTTTAAGAGCAGGTTTGATTATATTTTCCTCTTCACTTATTACTCAAATTACTTTGCTGAAAATCTTGTCCCGTTTTCCTTCAGCTAACATTAAATCAGACTTTTATTTTGGCCCTTTTCTCTTCCCTAAACGCTTTATGAAGAAATACGTGACAGAAATAGTGGGATAAGAACAGTAATATCAGAAATAAATCAGCTAACATGGTTTACCTGAGTAGAGTTTTCTCTGCATTTTACTGTTGGGAACTGACAGAAACCAAGGCTGTTATTACTAAACTCAAACTCAATAGTGTCACTGTATTTTATTATTTTCTGACTTCTGTAGTAAAGGATAGTACATTTGTTTTGTGACTACCATTTAATTCCAAAGGGTTGTGGATCATTTTGGTGCAATAAAAATAATACTGCTTCAGGCTTTCTCAGCCAGCTTGGGCACGCTTACAATTTATGCATGCCTGCAGTATTGATCTTGTCAGGCACATGAGATCCGCTTATCTCCTTGCTTCAAATACAAGATTTGCTACAGTGCTGGTAAAGTGTAACTGAGTCTGGCTCATCACGTATCGCGGAATCATCATAGAACAGGTTAGGTTGGAGGATCCCTGAAGCCCACCCCTAAACATGACGGCCTACAACAGCTGACATCGCCTGGCCCCGCACGCATGCGCATCAGCGCCCCCACGTCTCGAAGGCGCCGCGGGGCGGAGCGCGGTGATGGCGGCGGCCGCAGGGGCCGTGCGCGTTGTGTTGGTCGCGCTGCATCTGGCGGGCCCGTGTGGGGCGGTTTCGGCCTCGCTGCCCGTTGTCATCAACACTTGGGCGTTTAGGAAAGCCACAGAGACAGGTGTCCCGGTTGGGGGGGGCGGGGTGGTGCCGGTTGCTGGCATCGGGGTGGGGGGGCTGTGCGAGCTGGTGGAGGCCGTGGGCCAGGAGGGGTCTCTTTAAGGGGCTGTGGTGTGGGGCTGGGCTCGCTCCTATTAATACTCCAAGCAGGTTTGCCTAGGGAAGCGTGAATTAAATGCACGTACTGATTTAAAGGGGCTTACAAGCATAGCTGAGTTGTGAACAACTCACTAGGGAAGTCGTGAAGTGAGTTACCCATAGAGCCTAAATGTCATTCACAATACTGACTTGAGAACTGCAAGGCCCTCGTTTTGCAGGTTTGGAAAGCCTGTTAAGGCTGCACGCAGCAATAGATCTAATGGGTATTGAAGCAGTGCTCCCCCACGCTCAAGTTGATAATAAAGACAAGCATACGTAGAGTTGCCTCCTATGTTTTGTATTTTAACTCTTCACTATTTCCTTGGTCGGTTTTCATGCAACTGCATTCAGTGTTGGACTTATGGAGGTGGCTGTCACTGAGTAACATGTTACTGCTGCCAGAAAGAGCTGGACTGTGTGCTTCTGCTGCCTCTGCTGTGCTCCATCTGGCAGGTAGTGGAGTGCCAGCAGGAGGAGGAAGCAGGATTGCAACCATCAGTGGCAGCATGCTCAGGCATCCTAGAAATGTTGCCTGAGGTCCAACCTTGTGAAATGCTGCACGTGTGTTGAACACACAGGCTCGAATTATTTAAGTCACGTACAGTTGGCATATCTGTGATGTCTTACAAAATAGTGCAGTGAACTAGATGGTAAAGAATAAAAGACTTAAGAGTTGAACAGACAAAGTGTACAGTGATGTTTGTTTGTTCTTATGTGGTTACTGATGAGCTTGTAGATCCCAGTTTTAAGTCTTTAGACCTTTCTATTCTGCCGTTTTGCTTTGGTGAAAGTTTTTCTGACTCCCCACAGAAAGCTTTAAATAGTCACTGATGCAGTGTTTGTTGGCCCTCCATATAGGAGGTTATTTAATATACAGAAGTTGTCATCATTAATAAATAATGCATAAATAATATTAAATAGTAATTATTAAATGATAAGGTAATAAATAATAAATTGTAATTAAATAGTGCATAGTAATACATTCACAGTCAGGAAACAAAGCTTTATTTCTCAGTCAGAAACACTGATTAGATATTTAAAGGAAAAAGAACAAACAGTGTTTAGAAAATAAATAATTTACTTTCTGTTGAATATGTTTTTATATTGCTTTTGTTTAACATATATAATAGCAGTGTGAGTTTTTTCTTGTTTGTTTTCTTTTAAATCCACATATACAGTGCATTTTCATTGTGTCCATCTATAAAGCAGTCTTAAAGGAGTAATGGAGACTATTTTAATTGGTGACACTGAATTATTTGCGTTGATTACAGCATGGAGAACATTACAGTTGGGCGGTTCTGAGCTGGATGCTGTTGAGAAGGGCTGTGGTCAGTGTGAGATTGACCAGTGCGACGGGAGCGTGGGGTATGGAGGAAGCCCAGATGAAAGTGGAGAAACAACTCTGGATGCAATGATTATGGATGGGTAAGGTAACTGTGGAGAAAGGAAAAAAAAGTTCTCTGTAGTTTTCAGCATGTTTTAATGTAAAGTTTGTCACAGAGCTCTTGTTGACTTAGGGCTAACTATGCGCAAGTTATTTTTCTACTTGGTAAAAGGACATTGAAGTATGTCTGTTACCAAATTTTTGCGCTTTGTTCAGTAATCCAGCTCTTGATTAATGGTTGCAAAGGAAAGAGTTTGTAGCATCATAAGTTTTCCCTTTAGATTTATGCTGTGAATGTTTAACTTCTGTAGCCATTGTCTTCTGTGCTTTGTTTACTGTTTACTTCCTGCTGAGAAAGTAATTGCTGGTGTTTGGTTTGGTTATGAGTTTGTTTAACAAAGTAGTTACCCTATTGAAAATATTATTCTGAGTAACTGTTACTTGGGCAACATCCCCCAACCTATGCAAGGTTATGATGTATCAGTGGTTGTGAGAATTTTTTCCCTACTAGCTCACCTGTTCAGGGCACAGAACAATTAAAGCAGTGGATTTTCTGGCTTGTAAGAGGACAGACTTTGCTGAATATGAATTATGCAACTTTTTTTTTTTTTTTCCAATAATAAGTTGTAAATATGTCTTGCTTCCAGCAACACTATGGAAGTTGGGGCAGTTGCAGATCTCAGACATGTGAAAAACGCAATCGGTGTAGCACGAAAGGTCATTGAGCACACTAAGCATACATTATTAGTGGGAGAGTCAGGTAATTATTTATTTTGCTGTTTCTGAGACTTAACCTCTTCATGTTGTAAAATTGTCATTTTTTAATCTTAAGTGGAGGGATTAGGGTTATCAAACAAACCTTGTCAAATAGCTCTAAAGTGTTTATTATTACATGTGAATGAATTAGATTTTATTTCATTGTTTCCATGTGTAAAGGAAAATACAGCTTTATAGTTTTTTAGCAGTTTAACTTCTATTGTTAACTTCTAATCCCAAGCCTTAGCTAATAGTACTGGTAACAGAAACAAACAAACAAAAAAATAAAATAAAATGATTTGCTGCAACATGCTGTAGGAGCTGAAGCTTTTAGCTGCAAAAATTTCATTTAACATCATGGAGTAACTTTGACTAAAGAATGACAAAAATACGATGCTAAAGTGGCCTATTATTATTTCAGTTTACATTGGGCACAGATACTATATTTGATGGTTTAAAAACATTGGTGAATGTCTGAATGTAGAAAATCACTTTAGGAGGTGTCTTCCCAGTCATTACAAAAGCATAAAATTGCAAGTTTGAGGAATAGGTTAGGTTTTAAAGAACAAGCTGCTGCTTTTAGAATAACACTAGTTTCAAAAGAGATGTGTTGCAGGAAGGTATTGAATAGTTAATGAAAGGTTACTTAGTTCATCATTGAGGATTTTTAAAAGGTATGGAGCTGCTCCAGAAGAAATCTGTAGACACGTTGGGACTTTAAAAGAAGAGATGTTTGAGCATTAAAAATGAATCGACTGCTTTGAAGATGATAAGAGACAAGATTCTTGAAGATGTTAATGTGTACAGAATGGTAGAGAAATTAGTGCAACCCAACTTTTTCTATTACTCTACAGAGAAGTATGGCAGTAGAGGAGGTGATGACTGTTTTGACAGAAGATCTGAAAAAAAAGAGATGGATTTTCAGATACTATTTAATTCAAGCACTTGGCCATTTAGGTTACAAGTGGCTTTTGTAAGAGATTTAAAGGATGATGTTGAGAAATAAATTAGTCAGGTGGTAAAAAGGAGGAAGAGATGTTCGAAAAGCTCCATTTCCCCATCACAGCCAAGTATTGGAGTACTTTTAATTAGTGACTATAGAATGAACAGAGAAGAGGAGAAAGGTGAAGGATAAAATGTGAAGAATTAAATACCGGTTTAAAACATATTTTCCAGTTTTGAATGATAAGTGTTTGCATAATGAAATCATGTGGACGAGGCTGTTATGTTGATTTATACCAACACAGAACTGAGTATGGTGAAGTACACTCAGTGCAGGATAATTACAAGTGAGGAAAAACATTGGTTTGTTTATTGTCTGCTGGGAAATTTTCAGTACCGTCTCAAATAGATTGGAGAGTTTCATAATCACAGTGAGGCTGACCTTCTCTTCTTTTGTTCAAGCAATGCTTAGACCAATATCCAAGTGAGAAAGTTCAGACTGCAGAAAATTAACAACTCTGTTTCCTGGAATAGAAACAGGGCTTCAAAAGTCATGAAGGGATGACTGACAAACATGCACAAGCACAGTTTTTTCTTTTTTTTTTTAAAGTATTCTTTCTAGAGTTGGGAACATCATTGTATTTCATAAAAAATCGTCATTTTTCCATGATTCTATGTGTAAAGAGGCTTTGATTGCATCTGTATTTAAGACAAACACTGAAAAGCTGTCCAGGAGTGATGGAAGGCTTTTTAAGATGCTTGAACTGGAGAAGTTTGTTCAGCTCTGCTTCATAGTAATGTTGATTGTCAAGCATATAAACTGTTGATGCATCTGCATCTAGCAATATCAAAGGTGTCTACAACTAAAAATGAGAGTACACTTTGTTTGACAAATAAAAAGTAAAAAAAATACAGCCCAGGCTACTCGTGTTTGAGATTATTGGGGTCCAGTTAAGTGTACTAGGGTTGAAATTTTGTCTCGTTGGTAAAGCTTACATGTTAATGTAGTCATAGTGAATTGGGGCAACTTGATCTCAGTGGTGAAAGGGCAATTTGTTATTGCACTTGTGCATCGCTATAGTGGCTGGTATTGCCCTTCAAATAAACATTTATCGTCCCTATTGAGGATGTAGAATTTCCTGAATCCTAGGTAACTTTACACAAATGTATTTTAAAATATATAAAAGCATGGATAAATCAGTGTTGTTTTTTGTTTGTTTTTAAAGCCTCCCTGTTTGCCGTACGCATGGGATTTCCATATGAAGATTTAACTACCCAGAAATCTCTTTCAGTGTATTCAAAATGGCTTAATCAAAGCTGTCAGCCAAACTACTGGAAGGTACTGTGCAGTCGTGGTGAAGGGGTGGTATTAGACAGTAGATAGTGCAACGTTACCTCTTCCTTTCAGCTTACATTGAAGTTTTGCTTTGCACATGTGGAAAATAACTGTTCCTTGTAATCCACAGAACAAACATAGATTAGTCAGACTCTTGGTAGTCTTGGGAGGAGTATATGATTAGCTCCTACTTCTTAAATCTTACACTTTTGACCTTGCTTGCAGTAGGGTTTTGGTATGGAATATTTTTCTTTTATGCTCTAAATTTGGGCAGAACTTCTCATGCTAAACAAAGCAGTAACAGTATTTTCTGAAACATGTATGAATTCCTGGAATTAAATCTTGCAATAGCAGTTAGCCTCCATAAATACAAAGGCTTTATGCAGAACTGTGGACGCATCGGATCAGTGCAGCTGTCTGTTTTAAACTTGCCTGTTGTGGTGGGTTTGTTTTGTTTTAATCTAGCTATTGCAGGTTTGTACATCTGTGCAGCGTCTTCATTGTTTCTTGCATCTAAAATGCTGCATTGCTAAGCCCTGTTGAACCTATACATATTCTCATTTTCAATTTGAAAGTATCTTTAACAACTGACTTCAAGCAATATCTTCATATCATTGAAGTAAACTCAACTTACCATTTACAAGAAAAGAAAAACTTTTAAGAATTTTTTTCATTTTGCTGAAGAATGAACTTTTTTTGACCAGTCTGTTAAGTAAAAGAGAATATCTGATTTCATCAACTATTAGAAAAACGTTTTTACCATGTAATACCAGAAGTAAGTCTTCATTCTCTAAGCAAACCAAGTTCAGGATATTAGTACAGCTGCAAAATTTACCTATCAAGCACATAACGTGCAGTAGTGTATAAATAGTGAGTGTAATGAAGCATAATTTATTATTCATTCATATAATTACAGAATGTGGTACCAGATTCTTCAAAGTCCTGTGGACCATATAAACGTCTTGAAAAAGCTTCATGTGAAGAAGGGACCATTTCACAAAGAAACATTCGTAACCACGATACTATTGGTAACAACTTTTTGGTAACTCTGATTCTGTTTTTTTCCTCTTTTCTCTGTTGATTAACTCATGTGGTGTTTAAAGCAAAATATTTAATATAAAAATCTTATTTCATAATATTTTGTTTCTATTAATAGTGATTTCAAGACTGTGTTATTTATTTGTTAGGATCGAGTTCCTAAATGTATGATGCATTTTTCCAGTGCTCTGACTGCACAGTCACTTCCTTCATCTTCTGTCATCTCTTACTTGTTATTACCCTACTGCTTCCCCCTCAGATATCATAGCACAACTGATTGGGCAAGTATATCTGCTTAGAAAACTGATCAAGGTTAAAAAAAACTTGGTTTTTGTCTTGTCTGTAGTTAAGTTAGGTCATGTCTTCCATGTAGCTGTCAGATCAACTTAAAAAGCTTTGCAGAAGTGGGAGAAATGAGTAAACAGTTAGACTTGTTGCCAAAGGCAGAGTTTGTTGAATTGTTCCTAAACTTATAACATAAAGCATATTTCCATTTGTCTTCTATTTTGGCTTGTGGCTAAACCAGTACCTTTCTACAGAAACTGCTATCCTTTAAATGGGTTACCAGTAGTTGTCCTAAAGAATTCTAAGAGTTTACTGACTGAGGACTGTTAATTGTTAATAATCAGCCTATCAGCTGATTAATGAGCAGGCCTGACAAAGGCAGCAGCTGTTGAGGGAGTGAAATACAGATAAGCAGTTATATTCGTATCTTCCAAATCTTCATACTTTGTAGTCTTAAACCGTGTACTTCTTGCTTTAACTTGGATTTTTTTTTTCTCAGCTTTGCAATTTGGAACTTTTTGCTTGCTGAGGGTTAACAAGTTGTTTCAAGTCTGAATTTTAATTATTCACTTCTGGTCTACCCTACTAATAACAGATCAATGTTGTACAAAAGTTGAGCAACCTGTCAGATTCTCAGGCTGGTAGGTAGCGTTGTTTACTAGTGTAAGCTCTTCAGTATGCTTTCCAAACTCTGATTGTGGAGTGTCAGGATGAGATGGGAATATGTTATATCGTGTCTTGAATTGTATTTCTGTCATTAAGCAGCCCTAAACTGTTTAATACTAAATATTGATGCTTATATTTGTACTTCAACCTCTCTTGACCCATTGTTTGTTCTCTATATGTAATATCTTCTAATGAACACATTTTTGAGAGGTGTCTTCTTTCAAGATGCATTTAGGAAGTTGTTGGGAACTGATGCCCCTCTGGTCTGTTTGCAGATGCTAATGCTTGCCTTAAACTCAGTGCCTCTTTTAGATTTTACTGACAGGAAAACTTTTCTATGAAAAGGAAATGCTGTCTCTTGAAAACAAAAAAACAATTCAACTGTTTGGACTCTGCTTCTAGGTTTGTCTTTGTAGTGAACGTAAGGTCAGCAATTTTTGACCTCTCTTAAGGAGGTTAAGTCTTGCCTTATGGAAAAGCAGCTGACTCCAAAACCTATTCTAAGTGTTGATATAAACTTCCCTAATATGCACCAATGGCTTCCTCATCAGCACAAAATTAGCAAGTAGGCTTATCCATACATTTAACTGCCTGCTGTGTAATTCTTGTTTCTTTGGTAGGCTGTATTTAATCTTCTTTCAAATCTGAGCTCATCCTGTGACTTTTTTTCATCTCCATCAAGCCATTTAAAACCTTTATTGTGATGGTATTTTTGCACAGTATGGTGACACTGGGTCCTGGTTCTGTATCAAGAAACATAGGTTCATATCAGGAGACTGTGGCTGCTTGGACAGCAGTAATGTGCAGCTCTGAGCAGAAAATTGGTTAACTGTTTTAGATTGCTCTTAGGGCTAGTGTAACACACCCATAAAGTTTACAAATGAGTTTTTACAAATGACTTCTTGAAGAGTACAATTTTTCTGTATTTCTGCATATCAGTAACTTAAAAAGTCTGTGTATCATGGTTCTATTTGATGATAACTATAGCAACAGTTTGACAAATTTGTCTGAAGTGTATCTGTTTCATGTACCTGTTGGAAATTTTAGGTATGGTTGTAATTGGTAAGAGTGGAATCGTTGCTTCTGGGACATCTACTAATGGTGGCGTCCACAAAATTCCAGGGTTAGTATCTCTAATTTTGCAAAGAAAACTTTTTTTGTTGTTTCATTTCCAGTATATATTTTAGAGTGTGACAATAGCAAATTCACGTTAGTTATTGCAAGGCACTGCCATAAATCCAAATAGTGGGGAACAGCCTCGGGTCAGTCAAGTTATCACAGATCACTTTTGTTAGTGGTTTTTATGACAAGACTTCTGACAGCAGTAAAGTCACCTCTTTACCTGTTCTGTTCTCCTTTGAGTTTAACACTAACCCAGCAGGAGGTGATAAAGCTGACAAAGTTAAAGGTGTACTCAAGTCATAAGAACTTGCTGCTATCAGGCCAAGAGCTATTACATCATTATAATCTCACTGGCATTAGTAAATTTCAGTTTTCTTTTGTAGAATACATTTTCTTCATTGTTCACTGCAGCCGTGTAGGGGACTCTCCAATAGCCGGAGCAGGATCCTATGCTGACAGTACAGCAGGAGGAGCTGCAGCCACTGGGGATGGTGACACCATGATGCGCTTCTTACCCAGGTTTGTCCTTAGGGCAGACTTTGCTACCTTTCAAAAGCAAAACATAAGCTCAACAAGTTGAGTAATTGATTGAAAGACCATCTGACTTCTTGAAATGGGAGAAAAAGGAATATAAGGGGGAAGAACAGTAGCAAGATGTCATCTTTAGAACTTAACGCTTAAATACTGCCTAGCTGAGAGCAAACGGACAGCAGCTTGAGTGTACTACCAATCTGCATGTTCTTTAATGGAACTAATGAGCTTTCTGCTCCAAAGTATTCTGCTGTGGGGAAAATAAGTCTTGTAAACTGTAGAAAATATGATGAGCGATTCTCAGATTACTGAGGAATGTAAGGAGATGTCTCTGTAACAATATTATCTAATCGATATCTAATTTGAAACTGGAAGAGATGGCTTAGCACTGCCATTGTGGTTGCTTGAACTGTAAAATATGGTTGTTTTCATCATGGAGTCTTGACAGTCATTCTAGTGGGCCAGTCTCAAAAGGAAAGCTTTATGGAAGCCTGTAATGAACATAATGAGCACTGATGCTAGATGGAATCTAAAGCAGTGGCCTTCACATTACTGAAATACTCCTGAAACTCTGGCAGTTATGGATGCCTGCTGGCAGATGTGTATTTTAAAAGTTACAGTCCTGAATGAGTGAAGCTATTCCAGGACAGTCTTAAAATAAAAGGCAAAATCATTCATGACTTTGAATTATTTTAAGGAATCAGATACTGGTAATAGTATTGAGTTGGATTCCACTATGAGATTAATCAGTACAAAAGTGCATTACTCTTTAGCAGCCTGAAAAGTTTGTTTGTAATGCTTGAGACATTTCAAGTTTACTTCAGCTGGTTTTAGAGAACTCAGACTAGACAATCACAGGTTCCTTGTAAACCAGAACTTTCTCAATTTCATGATATTTAAATATCGCTGAATAAAAATGAAGATATATTCTCAAAAGAATAGAATTGATCCATCAGAAAACCAGGAGGTGTCAAATCAAGGGCAAAATTTCTAATAGTTTAACTGCTTCTTTTTAAGAGGACAGCATCTTACTTTATTTTGATTATTGAACATATTCCTGTGACATATAGCTTTGTATTTAGATAGTTATCTAACCATAACTTGAACCTTTCCGATTAGTATTAAAAATTAAGGGCAACAGGGAATCTGAGAACGCAAGGAAAGTTTTCTTCAGAGGCACTTCAATAACATCTATAGTTAATGCTCTCTGTAGTGAGTGTTTGTTAGTGTAACAAGTTGAGGTATTTATTTATGTATTTTTTCATCAAGACAATTTAGTGTTGTTTGCTTTTGAGTAAATTATGCATTGTCATTTAATCTTCTGCTTCTGAAAGTAAACAGCAATAAAAGGTTGGATTGTTGCTTGGCTTTGCCTCTGACATCTTAGAAATGCAAGTGATCTCAGACTTTGTGTCATTTGTTGAGTGACACTAAAAAAAATCATTTTGATTGTTTTGCATTTAGAGTAAAATTTATTATTTTTTATTTTATATTACAAAAATTTTGAAGGTAGTTTGGAGTTTTGGTCTGAACATTTTACTTTCATATTTACAGAAGAAAGGTTTTGTCTATTTTGAGTTTTTCTGAAGCTTGCATCTCCTGAAAACTGTTTTTAATGATTACTGAAATAAATGAATGGGAGCGTGTAATTTCAGAGGTCATTTTATTGTTATTTGTGTTTTTTGTGAGATTACTTTCAGATAAGTCATTCTGAAAACTAGTAATAATTTCTCATGTGAAACTTAGTTGTACAATAAAAAATAAATGGCAGTAACTCTTCGACTGCTTTGCAGCTGTTAAACTGATCTGTGGCTTAGTCTCTTCTACTGCAAATTATTAGATTACCACAAGTTTGATCTTGCCTTAGAATAGCAGATGACGTAAATGACATCTTGAAATCCCTTTTAGTACTGTTTCTAATAACACTTTATATTGAATAATAATTGCTAATTTGAAGTCTGTTTCCTTAACTCAAAGGAATCTAAATCTCTCAAATTAATATCTAAGCTGAGTTTAGCTCACTCTCTGGATGTGGGGATGTGTTTACTTTGCTTTTCTTGTTTGTTCTAGTTATCAAGCAGTGGAGTATATGAGGATGGGAACAGACCCTACAGTAGCCTGTCAGAAAGTTATTTCCAGGATTCAGAAATATGTTCCAAAATTCTTTGGTGCTGTTATATGTGCCAATACAACTGGAAGTTATGGTATGTATCTTGTTCAACTGCCAAATTTTGCTGACCTTGACTAGGTCACAGATGTGCAATATTTATGGTGGACTTGAAAACAGCAGTCGTTAATTATGCATTAAATACTGCAGTGATATGGCCATTCACAATATCAAATGCTGGTTATCAGGGCAACTGTCCTAATGTGAAATTAAGATATCAAAATGCAGAGGAGAAATGAAAATATTTCAGATATTTACAAAATTTATGTAAGACTTAGAAAAATCAAAAAATATTTACAACCTTCATGTGTTCTCCTGGATTGTGTAAGATTAATTTATATGGTTTTAAAAAATATAGCATAAGCCAGGGAGATTGTGGTTGTTAAGCACAGCTTCAAAGCAATCCAAGATCAGTCATTGTGCCAGGCATCTCATTAGCAAACTCTCAGATCAGTAGCAAATATAATTTGCTAATCAACACTGCTTATTTAGTTAGACTGCTTATTGCTATTCTTTGATCTTTTATTTCTGATAGCTCTGTGTTTAAGAGATTAGAATTGGAAGAACTCATTAAGTTAATCAGGATTGAAAGATAGATATTTTTTTTTCCAAACTTATGGTACTGTTTTGAGTTGTATTATACAACAGTCAGTAGCACAGTATTTTTACTTAAAATAGATACTTTCAAGATGTCTTGGGTTAAACAAATTGTAAAAGAATAATTACAGCATTGTAGAAGAATTAGTAATTGGGTGTTTAGATGATAAAGTACTCTAATAAATACACTAATCCCAAATTTATCAAGTTATATGTTTTTTCTTTCCTAGGTGCTGCGTGTAATAAAATTCCAGGATTCACTCAGTTTCACTTCATGGTTCTTAGCCCTTCGTTAAGTCAGCCAGCCGAGCAAGTAGTAGATTGCATTTAACTTCTCTTACCCAATTAACATCTGAACTCAGAGGGGGGGAGTGCCAAGATTCTTAAGATACTACTTTTTAAAATGTTTCTTTGATTTTGTTGGCTCATGATCATGTGAACAGGTATAAAAATACATTGATGTGTATGCTTCACTGTTTTTAATATGTTCTGTTCTCATGTTGTTGCTGAACTTAAGCTGTAGTTTTCTCATCTAATTAATTTGGCAAGTTATTTCTAAATGATTTCAGAGAGGCATTTTAAAGTGAGCTTTTAAAAAATGGACTCTGTGTAGTTTCAGGAAAGTGGATAAAACTGCAGAATTGTAGTTAGTGCTGGCACTTTCACAGTTAGCTGCTTTATTTAAAAATCAACATTTAAGTGGAATGGCTGAAATTAATATGCCTCACTACTGAAATCACTGAAATCAGGAATTTAATAGATGTTACCTTACATCTCAACCCAGCTCTTAAATTTTCACAAACCTAATGGTCAGATTGTGGTTCTAAATCCCACATGAAGTTATCTGTTGTATATTCACTTCCAAGTAATGCCAAGCTTCACCCACTTTAATGGAAAGGGAAAAATGTCTTTCAAAGACAGCTCATAAACACGCTATCATATACCATGTACAGAGATGAAGTGTCTAACAGCTCTTTTACGATGTCTAGTTTCTTAAGAGATAAATAAGCAAAAGTGGTTTATAATAACCACTGACTGGACATTCACTTTTCCTTTTAAAAAGAAGCATTTGGCAGAAATCTGCAATGAAGGGCAGGGAGGAGAAAGCCTCTACCTCTACCTGGGAGATTCATTTTGAGAATGTTTAATTGTTGTTCTGAGGTTTAGTCCTGGTTTTCCTTTCTCTTGAAAATTACATGCAAATGCTAGAAAGCAAGGAAAGGCAGTGCAAGAGTAGTGCTGAAGATTTTGAGGTCTTAATTAAAACGTTGATAAATGAGAGAACTTATTTCAAAATAGCTGAGTGGAGAAGACATCCATACATCCCTTTTAGTACAAGATTTCAAGGAGTGTTGAAATCTTTTGACTGTAAATGGGATGTTAGACAGATTTTCCACATTGCAAATTAAATTATGAATCTTAATCCTGGTGATTTGTCACGAGTATGCCATGTGCATACTCGTTACACTTTCCTATAGCACATTACCACTGCGAACATACTTACATGCTTATCCAAGGCATGGTAGTTACTTATAGCAAAAAAACAAACAAACCCAAACAACTGATTTAATCACTTCCTTCAGCATCTTGAGCATTGTTCTACAGGTATTTGTGATCTGTTTGCAACCTTGAGTTCAGTAGTCAAACAAAATGAGTACACCTTTTCGTGAACACTTGAATTCTTCTTTGTCTACTTTAATAAAATGTTTTGGTAATTAAAACACTTCATGGTATCCTTTTAAGTAGGGTTGTTTGGGTGCTTGTGTATTGTGCCTTAGAATGATTCTTACCTTGTGTTCCAAGATGTGTGTTTAGAAGCTGGAGAAAACATTTGAATTACAGTAGTCATCTTTAATGGTCTGCTGTTGAACTAGATCAGCAAACTCATTTATTTGGAGGATTCATTTCTGTCATTGGATTTTTGTTGCCTCTAGAAGTCCAGAGTTCACAGCTTTACTACAAAATGCAGAAGAAAATGACACAAAATATGAGACTTGCAAATCAGTGATTGGGTTGAATGCCTCATGTCTGTGTGGTTTTTTGTTTAAATCTTTAAGTTCATTAGCTTCAAGCTGACTTTTTTCTTATGCTTCTTACCATTATCATTTTATCTGATATAATGGGGGAGGGAAACATCAGTGATGTCGTTACATTTACTTGAGTTCTGATATGGAAGTGATATATGTTAAGCAGTGAACTTCAAATGTCCTTACTAGGGGGTCTATTCATTCTTCTAGGTAAGTTCCATCGAGTTTATAGCAAAACAGCACTGATAAATAACCACAGAGCAGATGTGACAGAACCTCAGGATTTTATGACTAGTCTCATTGTTAAAGTTTGAGCTGCTGAGTCAAGCAGCAAACACTTCTAGGTGTGGTAGTATTTACGATGACAGGTGGTGTGCCAATTGTTGAGATTTCCTCTTACTGGCAATTTTATTTGTTTTCTAAGTAGGACAGAGGGAGAAAATATTAGAAAGATGAGTGGGTTGTTCACTTTAATTTGGTTTTAATTCTTTTTCCCAGGTAGAGTTTTACAAAAACAGTTGTGTTGTAAGTATGAAGGCCTTGCATTGTTTAGAAAAGGTAAGCTCTTGTAGCACTTCTGCGTATTTTGTAGGCAGACCCCAAATTATATTTCAGCTGAAATTCCATTTGCTGCTAAATCTTATTTGTTTTGATTGCCTTTGTTGTATAAAACAAAAAGCTGTGAGTTCTGGCATTTGAACATAGTTGCAAAGTTGAGTTGTGTTTTAAATTTATACTTTCTTAGCATTTGTCATTTGAAGATCTTCAGGAGGAAGAACTTCAGTTTAGCAACATATACAGTAACATTGGTATCTTTGAATAATCTTAGGTACACATGGAAAGAACCCGACACTTTTACTTTTAGAAGGCAGACACACAGGGGTTATTACAAAACCTAACTCTCCAAACAGGAGGAGGGCTTCTTTGAAAATGTTGGCTCGGGACTTTCTGATTGTATTTAATCTTAGTAGTATGTGAGGGTAACCGATCATGGAAGGTGGAGCATGGTGCTCCAACTTTGGCTCTTCTTGTTGTTATGAGATTAAATGCTTAAAATATTTCTCTATTGGGAAGTATTTAAAAGAAATGAAGTCATATATTTACATATACGTGCTTTCATGTTACAGTAATATTTTATAATATTAAGCAACCATGATATTAAATCAGCTTGTAATTGGAAAACTGAAATGGGAAATATAAGCTAGGTAATTTCTCTCATGTAGAGCATTATAATCTGGATGTTTTATTGTTTGAAAGTGTCAGGAATGTTTGCTTTTGTGATTATTTCCAAAGGCTATGTTACTGCATTTCCGTAATTCATAACCTTCAGTTAAAATGCTGAACAGGCTCTGTGTTGTTGCACAGGACCTTGGTAAATTAGATTCTGCTCAACTGTGTGCAGTAAATTAGGTTTTTAGGTAAGCTGTTTTCCTTGGTCACCAAAATTGTCCTGCGTGCCTTCCCACCCCATGCAAAGATTTCTTTGCTTGTAAGTAGAAAAAGATATTTAGTGTTGCCTAGTAATTTAAATGATGACTACAGAAGCTGCATTTCTGAGCAAATTGAGGGGTAGTATCACAGTAGATTATGCTACGACAATACTACAGATTTAGGATTATACTAAGGTTATGAAAGCTTGTTCATAAGTAGGCACTTTATGGTATACATTATTTATTGAGTACAGTGTGAAAGGCTATTTGAAGAATGCTTGTACTTCTCTCTTAACACTGCTCCTGGATATTCATTGTTATGAGTAAAATTCCAAGGCAAATTATAATGGATAATCTCTGAGCAGGAAGGTTTGATTAACAAGGTGATGCACAGAAAAGTACAAAGCAACTAAAACTTTCTATAAATTAATGTTTGTGACAGTGGTGTTCTTTGTGAGATTTAAGAAGCGACACAGAATTAATTTGGCTGTTTTTGTTGCCTAGTCAATTCTTAAGCTATTTTTTTTTTTTCTTAAGGATTTACAGTAATAGATGAAATACAACATTGTAGATTAAAAGGATGAAAGTAAAAATTATCATAAACGTCCAATTCATATACAGTCATGTTTTGTTAATTTGGGTTTTACTGAAGACTAATTGTGTTGCAGTGGTGGTAATGAAATCCAACAAAAGCCACCACACTGCACAGAGAATGATTAGCTAATGAGGTGCTGAAGATAAGGTGAAGATTTGAGCTTTATCTGCCTTTGATGTATGATTTCAGTTAGGTCAAGATTTTGGTGCCTGAGAGGGAGCAGTAATACTTCCATCTCCCAGTATGCATTTATGTAACTGGTTCTGGTGATTTTGCAACTCCACAAAATGCATCAGCTTGCTACTCTGGCTGACAACTAACCTTATTTTATTTTATTTTATTTTATTTTATTTTATTTTATTTTATTTTATTTTATTTTATTTATTTTATTTTTTAATTTTTCAGCTCTTTCTAGGAGTGTGGGTAAACAGTCTGTTTTGCCTTACCATACAGTCACCCAGCTGCACCTACCATCACAAAGTGTAATGCCGAAATATGCAGTAGGAAACTGAGGAATGCAGCAAGTTATTCAGCTGATGACAGTGAGTTTTCAGATTGGCAAAAGTAAGCTCTTCACAGCTTTTCTGCAAACTGAAGTAAGGTGCCTGACTTTCAGTATGTTTCATGATTCAGCCCACAAGCTCATCCTAACCATTTCTCCCCAGTAAAATTCATAAAAGTGAGAAATCGGGGTTTATATCCAGAATTCTCACTTCAGAGAGAATTTTCATCAACAAGCTATTGTCATGTTTCTCTTCTCTCTTGTCACATCTTACTCTTCTGTTTTTTTTAAGTAGTTAATTCTTTTAACATAAATTCTTCCATCTTCAGAACGGGAAAGTGCAGAATCTCCGTGCAACAGGAATTTTTTTTTAATGCCCATCTCTTGACTAAAATATGAATTTGACTTTCCCATGAGGAGGTTTCATAGATTCATAGATACATTAGGTTGGAAAGGACCTACAAGATCATCTAGTCCAACCATCCTCCCACCACCATCCCTACCCACCAAGCTACTAAATCAAATCCCTTAGCACCTCATCTAAACGCTTCTTGAACAGCGCTAGGGACGGTGCCTCAACCACCTCCCTAGGCAGGCCATTCCAGTGCCTGACCACTCTCTCAGAGAAAAAATTTTTCCTCAAATGTAATCTAAACTAAAGGTTGTATTACTTGAAATGTCATATTTTTAAGCAACTGAGGTTTCACTGTGCTTTTGTGAAAATGTGAGCACTGTGAATTCTTGACTGTGTAATTGAAAGTCACCATGATTTATGCTTTGTGTTGCACTACCGTGTTTTTGTCTGACTGTTGCATTTGGGCTCTCAGGGGACTCTGTGACAGGGATGTCTGGTTACTGAATCTCAAAGATGTTTAGACCTGAGATAAGTACCTGTGTGCTCAGCTAAGGCATCTCCAATTGCATTCAAAAATAGATCTCCAACTCTAGCATAATTTGAAAAATCATGTCTTTTTCAGAGTTGAGAGTAGAAATTCAATCTTGCATGAAGTTGTGTAACAATGATGTACTGTGTCGTTGTGATAATGTAAGTGCTAATGCCAGATAAATATTCCAGCTGTCATTTCAAATTGCTATTGACTAACCATGCTAGGCAGAACCTTTCCTTTGTGTAATCACAAATGGGATGAAGAATGAATGGGAATCACAGGGATGGTTCCCAGTGTGCTCTTTTGGCAAGTAGTAGCTGTTATGAGTGAGCTGTACATCGTTCATCAGCAGTGAATAGACTTGTGTTCTGCTGCAGCTCGATGGCTCAGCCTGCAGAGCGGCCGCAGGAGTGGAAGCTTGAGAGCAGCAGACTGAGTTGCAGAGTTTGTTTGCTGCCCAGTGTCATTCCCATTCGCAGGAAACAATGCCAACCTCAGTGACAATTTTTTATCAGTAATTTTAAGCAGACTAAGCAACCTTTAAGTAGAAATTGAAGGTAATCACCTAAGCTATCATTAAAAGGTTCATCTCAATCAGCAGAGCCTGCTAGCTGATTGTCACCTGAAGCCTTGCAATTAACAAAATGAGTGGTGTTTTTGACCAAGTAGCTGAATGTGGCTTGATTAATAGTGCTGTGTAAAAGAATGGCCTCTTTCAGTATTTATTACCATCAGAACTGTCAATCCTTCATACTGCATTCTGTTGAAGGGATTTTACGATGGATATAGGTGAGTGGTTGTATGTAAAACACGCTTTAGCTGGCCTTTGGAGATTTAAGTATTGAAGTTCAAGTGCTTAAATTTTTTCATACGCTTTATTTATTGATATAGTATTAAATCAAAAATAAAGTTAATTCATCTGTGGAATCAAGAGACTTCAAAATTAATGTGCACTAGGTAAAGCTGAAGCAGTGAGTTTAAAAAATTGTTTTTGATTTGCAGCGGTACCTGATTTATTACATGTGAACTGGCATCACACTGCTGTGAGCTGGGACTTGCAAAGTAATGTTTTGAGTGTACAATTAGTAATCTTAACTGCTCTGGGTTATTTCTTTTTTGCCTCCTTTTGTGTGCATGCATTACAATTTCAGGGTGTTGTGTTTTTTTACCTGCATTCTGCCTGTTTTACCCCTTAAGTTTTATAGATACTGGCTACTGACATAGGATCCCAATTCTGTGTTTCAATATTGTAATTACCGTCCTACTATATTGAAACAAGTAATAATTTACAAAAGCTTCAGTTTATATTCTGTTGTTGCTGTACCTGCATACCTGAATACTTTAGGAGTATAGAATTTTTTATCCCTCTGGTTCCTTTGCGTTGCTGTGTAGGAACAAATAAGGTGTGAAGCTCTGCAGCCTGACTGCAGTGGGAGCAGCTCCCACTCGAGTTGCTGCATAGTGCAGTATGTATATGCCGTTTTCTTTGAAAACCTTTATTTGCTGTGCATGAAATACAGACTAATGAAGTACAAATGAGTCCTTACCTGAAGATGTGATGTTCAAGCTGCTATGGTATGGCCCACTTTGAGTGTTTTTGGAGGTGGCTAGAATCAACCTCAAGTGCAGATCTGTCTGCAAAATGTATGCATAGGCCAGTTTTCAATCCAGTGAAGTGTGTGGTTTACTCAACAAACTGAGGTTGAACACTGTTTAGTCTGAGCTCAGCACAACATGGGGCACATTTCCAGCCTTTTCTAAATGGACCTTGAATGTATGTTCTGAATATTTGAGTGAAAATTGGACATAGTAAACAACCTTTCAAACATTAGAGGAATAAAAATAAATACTTGCAGGATACTAACATGCTAGATGTTGAACTAAAGCTTTCATCAGCAAATGTCAGTACAAGTGTAGATGACAGCAAGTAAAATTGCATAGTGCAGAAGGACACAGGGAAGAGTTGAACAGAGTCTTAAATCTTCTAGCAAAGGGATTTTGTTTAGAGAGAAAGAGGGCCTGCAGTTGCTGTGAAGTCTGTGAAAGACTTAGCAATACCTTTTGATTTCATGTGGAAGTAATGAACATTTCATACACATATTTAGCAGATGAAAGGATGGCATCTTCCACTTCTTTGAACATCCCCTTCCCCATCAGACTAGAACACTTTCAGCTGTTTTCCACTTCAGAAAAAGAAGTGAGAACCAGCACTACATTTTACACAGACAAGTAGATGCAGAAATAAAGTTATGTGTAATAATAATGGTCTGTATTTACAGCTGCAGCAGTTGTGTCTCAGAACTTGAGTGCATATTTTAGGTGTAAATTCATTCTTCAGTGAATTAGTAATGTAAGAGCATTGCTCCAGGCCTCAGTCTATTTGCTGAATTCATATTACCATCAAATGGTAGTTGTGCATATATAGGTTAAGAAAAACACATGCCTTTAACAAATAGCTGGCAATAAAAGTAATTTAAATAATGGTACAGAGGGCTGAAACTAGGAGAAATATGATTCTGAAAAAAAAAAGTCCCAATTAGAAAATAAATATTACTTTGAAAGATTTACTCTGCTTAATTTTAAATTGTGATAGTAACTAGATTTCCTACTGTAGAGTAGAAAATGGGTATGGCATTAGTACTTGCTGGGTTTGAAGTCTTTTCATCTTGTGACCTTGATTTGGTGCTCTGTGAGGATAGTTTTGTCATATACAAAGCTAGAAAAAGGTTCTGCTATGAGTCATGCTATCACACTTTATAATGCTAATGTCTAAAAAAATCTCCAAAAAATGAAAGAGTATTTACAAGCAAAATGTTCCGGTAAAACTAGCTATAGAGCTGCAATTATCTTCCTGTTTGAAATGCATCTAGCCAAAGAAGCTTATGTGAGCCTGTCGGTCCTGACAGCTTCCTGGAGAGACATGTAACAGCCTGTTTCTTGGCTATGTACAATTGCAGGAGGTTAAAGTAACAACTCCGTGTCAGAACCCCCAAAGCTTCTGAAAACGACTACATTTTTAAACCACTTTCAGGAGGAATGGAAATCAAGAAACTTTTGGGATAGACAGTTCCCTCTTTTTAGCCCTCACAGCTGCAACACGACATCCAAAAAGGTAAGCAAATTACAATCTGGAATATGTGTATTTCATCATTTGCACTGTAATAGAGAAGTTGATGTGAAAACAAAAACATAACAGACCCACCTGTAAAATACTAGGACAAAAGGCAGAATCAGGACTTCTGAACAAACACTAGATCCTTTCAAGAATTACCTACAGCTTTGAACTCTTGGTTGCATTTCTTTTGAGGAAGATATGTTTCAAGTTTTCTTGCAACTTTATTTATCAAAAGCTTTTTTAAATATTGAATATCAGCTGCAGCTTGTTTAATAAGTAGCATAATGCTCTTTCCATAAATGAGAAGGGAAAAAAAAAGCAGACTGGAGGGGAAAAAAGGCACTGGCAGAAACAGTAAGTAATGTAGGGAGCTAGTGATCTAGAATTCACTGTCTTCTACTTAGCCTCTTGCTTCACTAGAATACAAACATTGCACATTCTTCTGTGTGGTTTGATGAGCTTCAGCTATCCTTGCTGTTTGTCATTTCTATTTTTCACTGACATATCATGACACACAGTTGTGAAAGGTACCTACGTGCAGCCAGCTCTGATTATTTCAACTGGATAGCCTGTGCTGGCCTACTATGTTATATTTGAGCTGATAGACATAAGTGTTAACATCTGTAGTTACGCAAACTGAAAACAGCAGGAACAAGATGTTCAGGAAGTTTTGTTTTTTTTAAAATGAAACTTTTATTCAAAGACAAAACACTTAAATATTTTGTGCTTAATATACTACTGCTCCATTGTCCGGGTTACATTTCCATATTGCTTATGCATTTACTTATTTTCACACACAGCATATTCTAGAAATAAGGAAATACAAAAGGAAGTAACTGCAGTAGCTAATAAAAGCAGTTAATCCTTTAAAGCTAGTATGTGTTATATGTAAACAAATGCTCATTTATTTCTTGTCTTGCGGGTAAGATTAAAAAAAAAAAAAAAAGAGACATAACAGCCTGTTATCTTTGAAGTGTCAAAGTCTGAAAAAGTCATTCAAGTTCTAGCTTCACTGAGAGCTTCGTATTTGTTAAAGGCAAATGATCAAAAATAGTTGTATTTTTCATCTTTAAAGAACCATTGAAGACATCCAACCACATGTAAAAATAATCACTTCCTCGTTATTATGAATTGCACAATAAACAGTGGTTAAATGACAGTTTTAAAGATTTAGATGTATAACCCAAACTAGCTTAGAACAGTGACATACCATCATAGCAGTAAGTATCATTGGTGTCTTTTCATATGAAGTCTTCACTCTGTGAAGTAGCTTGTTATGTTCTCAGGGAGGGTTCAGTACCCCACTTTAAATAACAGGCTTCATGAAAGATATATATTAGTTGGAAAGAATCCACCAAACAACATAAGGATTATACTTGCTACAGTCTGATTTTACAAAAAGATAGATTACCTTCACATAAAGGAAGATGTAAAGGACTTGAAATGTGGCAGAGGCTACAGTATAAAAGGAAAAAGAAAGTCTTCTCTGTAGTTGTTGGCTAGGATGAAAATTAATTGGTTTCACTTGCAGAATAACATTGAAGCTTTAACCTGGACTTTGGTTCCACAACTTTCTCAGGAAAATTAAATTTCCTTTAATTCTAAGTCAGTAGTGTCTTCCCTGCCACTTCTTCCAACCAAAAAAACAGAAGTTGAAGAAAAGCAATGTTAAGTGGTACACCACTTACAAGTTTTCAGTTCTGTTTTAACCACCAAATTGGGATGGTTTTTATACACATTTAACGTGGATTAGAGAAAACGATTGAACACAACCAGAATTAAATGCTAATTGTATTTTAAATCTGGATCTTAAGGAAACTGCAGTCATGTTATTAATCGTGGGGCAGTGTGCGTTTCTTTTCCAAATCCAGCAGGGTCATACATCCAGCTATAGTAAAATCTGAAGTTTACTGTCTAACGGTGTTTCTTTTCAACCTCTGAAGAAATAAAGCATGAAACTATATTGAAGAGTGCATCAAGTTGCATTTATTAGATACATATATATGCTTATAAAAGAGCCTACCACTTCTAAGTACAAATTCAGATTATCAGATTAAGTTACCCATTCCATAAATCATATCAGCTTGAACATTTGCAGTGCTGATGGTGCAGTGACATTTACATGAAAAAAGAAAACATACTGTCATATTTCCAGTCAAATAATTGAACTGTCACAATGTGTTACAAGCTAGATGTTTATTTCAAAAGTAGTATGCCGTGTACAAGCTGTGTTTATTGTTATAGGACTCTTAAAAGCTGGGAGAGAGTAATCAGCAGTTTTTACTTAGTTATGGGAGTTATGTTTTTCACTGATTATTGAGTAAGTAACAACAATAGAGAAATAACCAGAAAAGTTGTACTTGAGACATACTGAGAAACAGATAACATCAAGGAATAGCCTGTGTATCAGATTCATTTTCTGACCACTGGAAAAAGCCACACTGTTTTTCCTTTCCTAAAGGGCACACAAAAAAGTTTTTTCCATTATTGGGACCAAGCTTCAACACCGTCTTCATAACACAGCGCTTGCCATGGTGACAAAATGGGAAATTCAAGTCAGCCCACTGTCAAAAGAAACAGTTTTTAGGCACAGTTTCAGCGGATACATTGGCTCTGAGCTCTTTTTATTAAAATGGGAAATGGATCTAGAGGGAAGGCCTTAACAGAAGTTCTTCCTACTTGGAATAGTTTGATCTCTCTGGTGATCAGTGCACTGCACTGGTGTTAGTTAACTAGCTTTGTAATTTTAACTGATGCTAACACAATTTTCAAGGCATCATAGTCATTGACGTGAATTCATATATTCTTTCTGTTGGTAGGTGAGCCAGCTAAACTCTTCCCAATGAGAAGAGGAGACCACAGGTTGCAGCCATGAAGGCTGGTTTGCACAGCAGCACTGCTGTGGAAGCAAGTGATCCAGACAGACTACAGGATGTGTGCCCTCAGAGGTTTTCAAGATTTTGGCCTGACTGAGACACAGATGATGGACTGCTGCAGACTTCAGATCTGGACTTCTTCAACCCAGAGGCTGAGCTAACACAGAGCTGTACAAGTCCCTCCAAATCAATAATTCTACTGTGCATCTGTCTTACATTACGCTGAAGCAGATTGAGAGCATTTGCACAAGCAGGTATGTTCTCACATGGCAGAGAAGTAACTGAAACAATAAGCTTACAGCTATGATTATGCCCTTAGTTTCAAATTCAGTGTGAACAGGTACAATTCATTAAAAGCATGAGGTCATTTTAAACACTTCTGTACAATTACAGATCATTGGGGGTATGGTGGCTGTATGAAAAAGGGTCTGAATTAAGCAAAAAGTGCTTAATTACATAATAGAAAACAGGCCATGAAGTCTTATACTTACTTGAAAGTAGTTGCACCGAGTTTCTGTGGGTAGAGGACAGCTGTAAAACATCCTGCCCTTGTTTTCTCCATCCTTCCTCACAATTCTGAGTTTGCAGAGGCGACCATGTTTAGTGCAGCAAGGAGGACCTGTGCTGAATGTATGAATATCATCTGTCATATTAACTTGAGGTTTGCTGTAATGACAGGTTACAAAACGACTTGTGCATAATGCTAAAGGGATTACCAACACCACAGCCAAAGAACTGTTATTACAGCACGCTCAGTGCACATTTGCACATAATGACAGCCAAAGAGCTTGCTTCCATAATGCAGCCTATTGCTCCTTTAAAGCTGAATGATTACTGGGAGTGAATAAATGAATCTAGAATGTATATTATCAGCTTTCCCCAGCATTAGCCTTGGTTTTAAACTATTTCCATGTATTCCTAAATTCAATTGCAAAACAAAATAAAACATACTACCTATGTTATAATGCCCACCACAGTTTAAAAGAATACTCTGCTTCCAGTAGGAAAAAGATCAATACAAATCCATGTGTCAGAGTTGAAGGTATTTGTATGCTTCCCAGGATCTTCCTATTCTCTTTACTGAAAAATTACTGTAATGCTTGAAGACAAGAAGCAATCTGGCTAAGGAAGTGGAGAGTGAGGGGTGGGGAAAAACTGTACTCTCTGGCTGGGGTAGAGTTACTTTCTTCCTCTCTCTTGATTGAGGGAGATTATCTGAATGCAATGCACAAGGTTTTATTTAAAAATCGTAACACAAAGACAAACATATTTATGCTCTTTGAAATATTTCTAATATGTTTATAGAGCAGAAAGGCAGAGATGAAGCCACAGGGAAAACTGAAAAGATCAATTAGTTATTTTCATTCTTGTAAAATTTTCAGCTTAGGAAATTTATGTCTGGAAGATTATAGTCCAGTTCTAATCAAAGTTTTATTCCAATACCTCATTAAAACATTCTCCCTATGCCCTACCAGAAAACAAACAAACAAAAATCCCACAAAATTCTGAGTTTGTGCTACAAACTTTGTGTTCTGTAATGTGTAAGTTGCTGGCCCTTGATAAGTACCTCCAATTGTGATTGATACCCAATTTATTCTTTGGGCTCTCAGTCTCATTCCATCTACATCTTTCCTCTGAAGCCTTCTACTGAGACAGCAAGTAGAATACTTATTCCAGAGCACAAACTTGCTACCAAGATCCTATTTCAAAACTGGTGCTTCAACAATGCAAGAAGTAACTTCTGTGTTTCAGAACACATGACCAAGAACTCCATAGTGCATCACAAATGTTCACATTCACCCTGCCTAATTTACCTCCATAGGTAAAAGCTACCTTGCACTCCCATTACTGCTGTATATGCTTACCCAAGTTTTCCTTAATCCTATCACATTCTCACATTTCTCTTGACTAGCAATGGATGTGTCTGAACAGGCTGTGTAACTTAAAATTCAGTTTGGGTGGAGCATTGAAGTAACTGCATATATGATAGAAAGGAAAGTTAGTTAAGAGAAGGTAGTGACAGCAGGTTCATCACGTTACCTTGAACAGAAGTTTGTATCATGGAAAGAAGTTAAAAATTGCTAGCTGACAAATACTTCCAACTACATTATACAAGTGATTCAGTTACTTTCCTTATAGTATGAGAGTTCATACATTCTAAGTAAGACAGTAAATCCACCTCTAGCAACTCTTAGTTTTAGACATCTTAGATGTGTTCCATCATCAACCTGTTTCTCTTTGGGTTATAATAAAGAAACATTAAGCATACATTCTTTTGCAAAATGAAAGCAAAAGATTAAAGAACCTGTGTTTACACAGGGAAAACAATAATCAAGACAGGAAAAAAAAATCAACTGTCTAATAAGTACTTTAGAAAGGAACATCAGTTTACATACTTGTCATCTTTCACAATGAGTTGAACATCCCAAACAAATAGCCAAGGCAAGCAGTGATCAGACAGCTCCTTTGGTACAGCTGTGCTAGCTTGCCTATTTTAGCAAATCTTCATTATTCAAGGGAATACCTGAACTATGAACAGCTGTTTAATTAACAGCAGTACTGGCCAGATGCCAAACTCAGGATATTTCCAGCAACAGCCCAGATCATTCAGTGCTTTTGAAGTCTCAGTGTAGTCAAGAGGAACCCTAGAATGGTCTGTGTTGAAAAAAACCCTCAAAGACTATCTAGTTTCAACCCCCTGCCATGGAGGGTCACCAACTTGGAAATTACCTTTAGCAGAAATCCAAATACCCCACTGCGGGAACTCTACAACACAATATTGCATTCATCTTCGGGGATAAAGATAGTTCATGTAGTTACAAAAAAGAAATCCACCAAAACTCGTTTATATTTTAGAATACATACCCAGTTGTTACGCTGTATTGGTGAACAGAGGGTACATGATGAGTTTTCTGCTTCTTCTTTATGGGCTTGAAGAAGAGAGGTTCTTGACAGGAAGATGGAGCCACAGAAGTTACTTCTGTTGAGCAATACTTGTTTGTGCTCATTCCTGAGTGGTAGGCATTATTTTGATTCTGGCTGAAACTGCCTTGTGGAGCAACATACTCAGAGCATCCATCAGATACTTGGTTATCACTTTTCAATACTGCCTTATTACCAAGATCTGTTAGGACAAGCGTTGTAGTTCCAAATGCAGTTTTCCTGTTGATCTTTATTTCTGTGCTTGGTTTTCTGAAGTCATTACAAGGGTATTTCATAAGACTTCTGTTAAAATCTGCAGAATCTTCAACATGGTCTATCTTCAATGAAGAACTCACTATGCAAAACATGAAATAAATACAGCATTAGTTCTTATGGTAGAAAAGTTTCAATACAGAATGATTATAGGATTAGCTTTACCCCTAAAACAACACATGTGTACCTCTAGACTCCATTCCTTAGAATACATGTCACAGTTCAAAAAAGGGGCAAGACTCTTGGCTCAAATAACTTCTGTAAACCCCTTAACTGAACATTTTAATCACTTTTTCTACAAACAGTGAAGGAGAATACAGAGATCCTCTTCAGGTAAAAAACAGGTCTCTGTGGAAAGTCTGTCCACTACCTCTCATCTCTTCTTATTATCTGAGTTCTGCTTAAACCTGCACAGAAGTTAACAGTTTTTGTGTCCCTTTAAAGGTCTCATTCACATCTGCTTTCTGCCCACCAAGAACTCTAAATAGGAGCACTAAAGCTCCAGTAGGAGATATCAACAAGTTTATTCCAAAATCATCTTTAATCTGAACTCAAAGAAAAAAAAAAAGAAAAAAAACGACAAAAAAACTAGGCCCTGAGAAATCCAACATTGCTTTGGAAAGGGTACCAAAAATATCTAGTCCCCTTTCAATTTTGTTCACATGAAAGAATGAATTACTTTTCTACACCACTGATGATTTCTTCACCAGGCGTTTGCTGCAAGTATCTAACAATTTTAATGAGAGTTTAGAAGTATGGTATTTTGTTTCACTCCTTGCCACAGCAATAACTAAGTCACCACAGAGACTTATCTATAGAATGCCCGCATGCAAACAAAGCTGGAAGGCAAGATGCTTTTAGGATTTAAGACAAGACAGTTCCTGTGATCATCTGTGTAAGATTTCCTCCAAATCTGACTTTAAGTTTGCTAAAGTTATATAAATACAATTCAGAGTCAGTCATTTCTACAGTTCTGTAGTTATAAAAACTACACTAAAAACCACAACCCTCCTCTCCGCAGTAGAGGCTCCAGGCAACCTTTCAATACCTTCAGGCCTTGAAGTCAAACAGGCATCACAGGCTTCAGCAGAAGGCTTGTTTATTAGGGTACAGCGCATACACGTCCACTCTTCTTCACATTTCTGAGCTACGTGTTCATTAGAACATGACCCCCTGCCATATGCCCAGCCAATTAGGCTATTTCTAGTTGGCAGTTTGCTGTGGAACAGAAGAATGATGTTAGTCTTTTGTGACGTTTCCTCTACAAATTACCTTACATCGCTGTGTTCAGGGAGGCAAGAATCTAGAGAACAAGCAGTACAACATGCTGTACCTGCCTAACAGCATGTCACTGTACGAGCTTGATTTTCTTCTTTACCTAAAGGGCAAATCTTTCCCAAGTAATACAAATATTCAAACTAACACTGACAGAAAGTTAACAATGAACTGATACACTCTGCAACACAATGCCCCAGCCTCTCTCCAACTCCCTACTATTCTTGAGTAGAGTAGCAAGAAATTTGGTAGGAAAGGAAAACCACTTCTGTGTGTTCTGTATAATGCATGTGGGTGAATATTTACTAACAGATGTATTACTGAATGAACAACTGTTCATGAGTTGCTACAGGCAGTCACACAATCTAATAAATTTCAACAAATTATTTTGCTGTCATGTAAATGGCACTCATTAGGCCACTTTGTCATCAGAAGAGCCAACAGATCTAAAAACATTGAAGTTTTAAAGTCTTTTTTTTGTGTGTGTGTTACCAATTCCAATATGCATATTTTCTTGAACGTTTAGGTCCTTGTTCAGATTTAAGGACTTATTTTCTGCACTTTTCTTCTTCACACTGGAATTCAGGAATGTCCCAATTATAACTGGTAAGACAAAGCTGTACTGCAAATGCTTCCAGACAGTTTATCTGTAGTTATTTTCCTTAAATTACTGTACTCCTATATTGGTACATATACTTAGAACCATAGGTACTGTTTTAGTCACTGCCTGCTATGAAGGACTAGTTTTGTTATACTATTGAAACACTGTTAACATGCAACACATTAATTTATCAGTTCAATGACATGTAAAATCTAGCTACTAAATTTGCTAAGTCATCCAACATTTGTCTCAGTAGTTGATAAACTGTTGTGACACTCTTCAGTCTTAACACATACTTTATAAATGTCACTCTCCCTAACAGGCTAGATTTCTAAAACTTTTATTTATATCTACCATTGGAAGGAGGTGGAAATATCTACCACAGCTTTTTCACAAAGTTAAAGCTAGAGAGGACAGTGAGAACTGATGACATACCAGAGATACCACGCCATCAACAGTTACAACAGACATTACAGTATCATTCAGAAAATACTGAGGTAGATAACAGAACAGCCGAACTAGTAGCATTAAAAATGGGTATTTTTACATTATTAGATAATCTCTACTACCCAGCTATCAAAAGTGCATTACCAGACAAACTATTCAGCATGTCTCTTTTGCAAGTATAACACTCCCCCCCCTCCTTTGCATTTTAGATAGTGAAAATTAGAAAAAGCTGTATTTTAGAGATTCAGGGTATACTTGAATTTGATGAAGTTGCTTATAATGGTTGCTGCCTTTATTTTCTCATTTGAACAAAAAGATAGGGTACTGGACCACTGAGTTAAATTCTACAGTTCAGGATCCGTACCAAGTCAGTTTGATCACATGGGCTGCTTTTCACCTTCAAGCAGGGACTTGTGGAGAAGCCACCTGAGAGATAAGGATACTTTAAAGTGGTGAAAGTTACTGTGTAGCAGGAGAATGTAGCAGTCTGACCATAAGGATGAAGACAGTATTGAAAGCCTTGTAAAGAGATCACTCTGTAAGTAATGCCCTCCTGTTTATTTCTGAGGAACTGTCACAGACACAAAGAGCACAATAACACTGTTTGATAGGGCAGATTCGCAGCTACAGAACACTATTTTATAACATTGTCACCATCAGTAGCTACTCATTTTCAGTGAGGAAGAGAGCCCACACACCACTCTCATAAAAATCTGCACAGATGTTCTGAACATGGCTTTGCCTTTCACTTCATCACTGCCGAAAACAGAAGACATTACTTCCAGAGCAGCCTTCATGTTTCTATAGCTACCATTACCACAACATTAACTGAAACATGCCATTGCTAAATTGTTTGTTTTCAGAAAGACACTGTTTACTTTAGAATGGAAAGTTATTTCTTCCCCTTGCATAATTTCCTAGTTATGTGACTCAGTGGAACATTTCCACCTCCCTACTGTTCTTCAAAGTACTTCTCATAACTTTCAGGAAAAAAAAAATAATAAAACAACAAAAAACAACCCAGCAGACTGATGTTATCATCATGTGAAATATTTATCTTCCATGCTGGAATTTTCTGTTAGATCTGTACTAAGAAGTGATTTTTAAGCTTTAAGCAAAATCCCTTCGGCCATCAGAATCTTGAAAGAAAATCAGGAGCGAGAGTGGCAGAATAAGATAATTTTGAGTAAAACTCCTTTATTTTTCTGTAAATCTTATAAAAAAAAAAAACTTTTCTCTCTCTATACACAAAAGTACATGCACACACACAAACATATACACTAATGAAAGCAAAGCTTTTTAAATGAAAACTTTCATCAGATTGACAGAACTCAGTATTAAAAAAAACAAGATGCTGAGGCCTCAGATGAAAATCTTCAAGAACTATTTAGGTGTGGAAGAACCTGTGAATAAGATGCTTTTGAAACTTTTACCTTTTGCCCTTTTGTGATATCAAATGCATTTTGTGCTTTTTCCAAAATAAAAGGAAGGCTGCTGCTAGCACAATTTACATGGAACTAAAAATCTGTGGCACACGTGTACTACAAGCTTTCCAAAGCTGTTAAGGAGGAAAAAAAAAAAGTCTGAAGCTCTACAGCATTTACTGCATTCTGAATTTACATTCTTTAGTTTTCCTCAGTATCTCTCTACATCCAGAATAAAATTGAATGGATGCAGTCGCTTTGATATTCCTGAAGGCCTTCCCATAAGAAGGTAGAGAGGCACACAGATTCCTGCTTTCCTCATGGCATTCAGCTCACTCACGTGCAAGCATCCAAGCCTATTATATTTCTAACTGAGAAGAGAAAGTATTTTTTTTTAAAGGCAGTGGATAATTAAGCACTCTGCATTGTTCTTTATGATTCCCACATTTCATCAGCTAGTTGATATCAGAAGGGATCTTTAGAAGAATTACACTAATCAAAGCTTTTAACCATTTAAAAACAACAGCCAAAACATTTTTCTTTGATAAATACTAGATATAAATCTAGATATAAAACACATACCAGTTTGCATTTAGCCATTCAATTTGCTGTCTATTGTTAGCAGAGCAGCACTCTGAGGACACCAGCACTTAAATGTTAGAAAGTTATCATCATACCTAAAATTGACAAGCTGGGGATCAGCCTTTTGACATCGAGAGCAGAAGTAAGTCATCCTGTTATTCTCTCCTAAGCGACACACAGTGATTTTCTCGTTGCACTGACCACAGGTTTGGCGCCTGTATACTCTGTAGTGCTTGTAGAGTGGAGACCCCGTTTTGCGGCACTAAAATAGAACATATTTAGAACCTCAGTTATTGACAGAAGAAAAATAACCAACAAAATCAGGAAAAGCCCAGTAGAGATGCAGCCAACTCAGTCAGAAGGAATTACTGATAAAGTATTTGCGTGAATATTCACAAGCAGTTTGGTTTTCTGTAGATTTCTCCTTAGAAGTTCATTTTTATCACTTTTGTTCCATTAAAACCAGACAAAATCAACACCTTACTACATGAAAAAGATCCCACTTATTTGTGTTTGTTAGGTGTGAAACTATAATCCAAAGTACGCTATTACTACTACAGTAATTACAGAATTATATTCTATAAACAATGATCATCACTATCACTTATTAATCTATTGTTATGTCTTTATCTGTAAGAGGATTTGGCAAGTGAGCTCATCACTTAAATGTACTTAACCAGTGAATACCTGGTAGATATAGGCTATAAAATTTTAAGACAGGTAAACTGAGCAACAGAAAATGTAAACTGTTTATTGCTAATCTAAAAGCCTGTGACACACTTACACTTCTTAGTATTATACACTGATGCAGAACCATTTGCTCTCTGTTTACTGGTAGGCTTTTCTATGATGTTTGGATGATAAAAAGATTTCCCTAGCTAGATTAAACACTACTCTTTGGCAGGTTGACAGAAAGCAGATATTTAAACGTACTATTAAATGATTTAGATTTATAACCTTTAAAATTGAAAGAGCATATTAGAAACATTAAACCTTTTTCTCCTAACCTACCAAAAAAGAATTTCTAGCAACACTAATTCCTTGCCTTTCGTGAACGACTTTGAGAAGCAGACAAGCATTTCATTTCTCTGTGTGCAGCTTAAAGAAAAACATACAAACATGAAAGCAACAACATACAAGAATTAGGCTCAGTTCTTTCATTCTCTTTTGGAAAATGGCAGAGCAACCAAGAGTTTTAGGGCCGACACGGGAAGGAAGGAAATTCTATTGAAGATAGATAGATATAGATTAGATAGCAGGGAAAACTTGCGTTTATTTTACTTTATCAACCAAAGAAAATGTCACAGTTAGGAATAAATATTGTTAGAATTTACAATGCATTTACTCATAGAAATGTACTTTTCATTTCAAGTTTCATAAAGAAAGATGCATCTATTGAATTACCTTCATAGTTGCCAGGTGCAACCTCTACTTCCCAGTTTAAAGAGTAACCATTATCATCTTACATGCATGAGCTTAACCTGTAGTAACTCTGACACATTCAGAGTGATTTCACAGCACATGTACAACAAAACTGTACTGAACTGGCCCATGAGTTTTACTCTTCTGAGGGCCACAAGATGATAAAGGGTGTGGAACACCTCCTTTAGGAGGCAAGGCTGAGAGACCTGGGTCTGTTCAGCCTTGATAAAAAGAAGAGCCAGAGGGCAGCTGATCCACATCTATAAACATTTAAGGAGTGGGAAGCAAAGGGATGAGGCTGGATTCTTCTCAGCAGTGCATGGCAGTAGGAAAAGGGGAAATGGCCACAAACTGATGCACAGGAAGTTCCACACAAATGTGCATGGGAACTTCTTTACAGTGCAGTGATGGAGCACTGCCACAGGCTGCACAGAGGGAGCTGCTTTGGCAGGGGGCTGGACTTGATGATCTTTAGAGGTCCCTTCCAACCCCTACAATTCTGTGATTCTTGTTGCAACTGGGAAAATTTTCTGCACATTCTTACAGTCTAGATTCCCCTTCTTTTCCATCTCTTGACAATTTGCAATAAATAAAGCACCTGCAAGCAAGACTCCTCTTCACTGAAACACTTGTTTATTTCTTTTCCTCTTTCCCATAGCTGATAAAATACAACTGTGATGTTGGAATCAAGTTTTGGAGGTTTCTTAGAAATCTCTGTCCATACCTTATAAAAAAGCAGGGTAAAGTCACGTGTCATTTTCACCAAGTGACGTATGTGTTCATCTGTCATTTGGCAAACCTGTAAATAAAACAAGTATGATTTTTACATTACTCCTATGTTAACTGACAACAGTGAAGAGATCTGCATAGACACAGGCACTCCAAACACCTTTCAATGAGTTCTCCAACTCACATTATATACATAGAAAGATGAAAGTAGTACATTTTGTTGTTATACACCACACAGACACACTGCATGAATAACCAACAACATACTCTGCCTCAGTGATGCAAAATATTAGCTAAAAACTTTAGTGGTCTACCCTTTATTGAGCTAAGAATCAGAAATCATATGAGTTAGCCGCTCTGAATTTCCTCTGCTGGGAATAGTGATGACTCCCCTCAAACCTAGAACTTGCTTCACATGGATAGTCATCATATCCATGAATGTAATCATACAGCTCTAATTAAGGTTAAAATCCAGACTGATCCTATGAAGAACTTCAAGAAATATTAAGTTTTACAATAACACCTACTAATTTCACCTGCTTTCCACTACGTTCTATGTAATCTCAGTTTCCCTTGCTAACTTCAGACTTCTTTTCTACTGAAAAAATGCATGGTTGGGATTTTAACCAAAAAAAGTATGGTAAACAATGGTAGAAAAGCAGATGATGCTAGATAGCTGGACAGTAAAAAGAAGAGGGAGCTGCAAAAAGAAGGAATTTTGAGTAGTAACTGAGCAAAGAGACCTTATGCATTCTTCAACTTTATTTATAGGCTGACAATTTAAAGGCAGCACAACAGGATGCTGGACAAAGTGAGGACTTGGAAGTTAAATTAATTTCCTAGAAAAGAAGTTCCAAGCTGTAAGACAGGCTGGTGCAATAAATGTCTAACCCGGGAGACAAGAGTAACAGTAACAGGTTCCAAGGGAAGTTATATCAAGTTCTCCAATCAGAATGATAGAACTGAATTTAGTTAACTTAAACAACAGATGAGAAAAAGGAAGATTAGAAAATAACAAAATGTTGTATAAATATATATGTATATATCTATTTTATATGCTTATATGTTATAAATATGTTTATTCTCCTAATACTTTGGGGGTAATTAAAAACAATCTTGATGCAATCCTCTTACTTTAACAGCTGGATGGAGACCGCTGTCAAACAGTGCTTCATTTTTTATGATATTTCCAACTCCAGGTAATACTGTTTGATCCAGTAACACATCACATAACATTTTGGTTTTCTGCTGCTTTACCTCACTTTCTGCTCTTAAGAAGCTAAACTTTGGAGAACAGACATCCAAGCTTTCCATACTTCTCACTTTTTGCTCACTCTCAGCTACATTTCTGGAAGAGAAAAAACAACTAAAATGTATTTTTTTTAAATCTAAATTTTTTTTATAAAAAGTATATATATATATATCAGGCTTATTTTAAAAACAATATATGAAAGTGTAACAGACTATTATTATCAGATAACACAAAACATGCAAATACCACTCACAGGAAGAGGCACAGAAATTACATCAGTCTTTCCACTACAAGACAGTTCAATGATACATATGCAGAACATACAAATATCTGTCCAGCATACAAGAAATCATCCTCATTTTGTTCAAATTAGCTTGAAAACTAGTTGTTAAAACTATTTGCAACATAAGAATTGTGTTGGTACCACCAGCCATAAAGAACGTATGTGGGTACATGGCTTTAGTAGGTTTCAACATGATAATAAAAGATATTTTCTTAAACCTTGAATGTATTAGGCTAACTACAATCAAAATGAATATAAAATGATCAACATCTTTTTTGCAACTATCTGTTCCATAGTATTAAGCTTACTCTTGCTGTATCTATATTACTTGAATTTACATGTTCCTTTTCAGACAACAATTTAAAATGCTTTAGAATTAAGCTTGCAACATTAGTTTTATTAGCAGCAGGAAGTACAGTGCTAATGGACAAATATAGCTACATAACGTTAATTAGTAAAACCATACAAATTTGCTGTCAAAAAAGCCCAACAAACATAACCTTGGGGCCATAAAAGTTTGAAAACAGTAATTGCTACAGATACTTATTCTTGCTAAGATAGTTACACTTAAATTAAAATTAAAGTAATAGGTTTCAGCATTCAAATCAGAGGACTGAATAAATCCAAGTTTCATTCCCAGTCTTGATTATGCCTAATGAGGCTATGGAATAGAACTACTTTAGCTGTATGTAAACTGTGATACAAAAGCAAAATTACATTTCCATATCAATAAACATTTTAGGAAGTTTTGATTTAATTCTTTTGTCTGTGATGGCTTTCAGCCAAACACTTAACATGGTCTGATTTTTATTTTTTTTTACACTTCATTCTTAGAAGAATGTTATAAACCAGGCTGTGTTATTTCCTCTTTTGTTTTGTTGCTTTCTGTCGTCATTTACATTTGGTTAGTTTCTGCTTTACCTATACTCTGCTGTCACCTCAAAAAAACAAATTATATCTTCTGTAAGCTGTATCTCCAAAACTGGTAATGCTCCATTTCTGCCTTTGCTTCCATCAGGATTAATGTGCATGGAACCGTTCATACCAAAATGAATCCTTGGAAAGAAAGAAAATTCTTATGGGTATTTAGTCTTAACAACATTTTCATTTGCTAGTCTAGTTTTTACAGTTACGAGCTGATCTCACCTAACCAAGTCAGTAAACACGTACACAAATTCTAGTCATTAAGGGAAACATGGCAACAGACTATGTTTGCTTTCAGTTTCCAGAGAAGATCCCCCTTCCCTCCCTGAGTTCAAAACACTGCAAAACATAGTAGGTTGTCTTCATAATTCAATCCAAACTTCTTGTTGACACGCTTTTTGGGACATTGTGTTTACAAATATTTCACCTGACCTGCCAGCCTTACATAGATCTTAATTCCTCAGAGAAGCTGAAAAATAAAAAATTAAGATACTTGACCAGAAGGGTTTCTGATAAATCACACAGAATTCATCTGGTGTGAAAGAAAAGATTTCAGTCTTCTCATTGCCAACACTGTTATTGTTATTAGAAGTAGCACTGATATGCTATAAACAACATAATTAACATTTGCCAGCTGTTTTTTACAATTCATTTTTTCTTAACCTGCAACCAAAGCAAAAACTGTTGCTCAATTAAAAATTAATAAAAGAAATAAGCAGAAAAATGCACAGATGGCAAAGGAGAGGAACAGATTCTTTGAAGTATTCATTTTACAGATCACTAATGCTTTAAAGACATCATACATTTTATATATTCTACTGGGAACTGGGACACTTGAGCAAAGGCCAAGTTTGACTGTGGGCCCATAAACTGTATTTATTACACATTTAACCAATACATTCGGGTACTCTCTCTGTTTTTTAGATGAAAGACACTATATCAGGAAAAGAGCAGTATTTTGTAGCCACAAAAATATTTAACAAATGAAACTACTCATGACAAAATAAACACAGCATCAGATGTGCTTTTTTAATGCCTCCTTGCCACATATCAGGAAGGCCGGGCATTTTATATAATTGTAGTCATGTTAAGGCAACATTTTAGTAGGCACAGCCTAAAGCCAACTCTTTATGTAACATCCTTAATAGCATTTACTCATGGCCAAAGCTTTCTTCTTACAAATGCTGCCAAGAAAACTGACAAAGTAACTTGACATGCCATTGAACATTCCAAGGACATGGACAGAGATTCCAATAAATGATTGACATCTCTGGTGGCCATGGGATTAAACCTAATAATTATTTTTACTGTAAATTTCCAACTTTAAGAGGGGGTAGCTCGAACTGGTTCCCACTGATCTTACATTGAGCTGAGGCATCTGTTTTGCTATCTTATCTTCAAAAACAGGACATCTATTCTACTTTCTTTTATATTCACTTGACAACAAGTCTTACAGCTTCCTCATTTTGTTCTTGAACTTGCATTTACACAAGCCTGCTGTCCTTCAGCTTATGTCTGCTCGAGCTGTTCTTGCACTGTTCTCACAATTCACAAATCAGTTCAGTTAATTTAGTTACTCCAGATGCTTTTGCTTCTGTTACCTATTGCCAGTTCTGAAGTGCCACTAACCAGTTAAAGAAAGTGTAAACCAAAATCTTGCATTTTGCTATCAAATCAGAATGCACTAAAACTTCCAGAAAGTTCCTTTTAAAGACTGCATTCACCTTAACAGTTGATCATTTCATTAATCAAGCTTTGGTACACTGTTTAAAAGAAACATCGAAGTGGGTACTATTAGTTGCCATAGTCAGCCCACGATGAGAAAAAATAATTCTTGATCATTGCTACATTTATATTACAAAAGCCTCAAGAAAATTAGAGGATTTCACTCTGTTTCATCACCTTTGATGTGCTGAAATCAAGTAAAACAGAATTCTTATTTTAATTACAAATACCCAAAAACACTAATTAAACTTAGCATCCGTTATTCAATGATAGCTACTAATAAGGTGGTGATCTTTTGTTGTTTTAAAGTAAAAAGACAAGTTTTTAGAGTTGGCACTATGCAGCATTGTCAGTCTCTTTTATTTGATCCACTTTGTTGCCTAAGTGCTCACCAGCGACATATCCCCCCAAAAAAAAGACACTGATGAAAATCTGGAAAATAGGACCCTCTTAAAGCTGCAGTTAGAAGTCTCCTATACAGCATTAATGGGTTCTTAAACGATCAGGACCTTTAAGTAATACAGTCTGGGACTGGTAAGGACTGTTTCAGATGAACATGAGACTACCAGCATCACTCTGTGGACAATTTTACATTTGACAGCATTTACTTGGAGCTGTTTGCCTTCGAAAGGGAGCGCTCAGGAGTGTTAACTGGCTGAAGATTTGGCCTGGGAGCAAATAATTCCATCTTGATAAGGGAGATGTGATGTCTGGATACAAATTGGCACCTCCCAGCTTCCTCTTATCTGCTGACTTAAATTTGCAAGGCCTGGAAGATGGGAAGGAAGGAATTACTGCTGAGATCCCAAAGCCAGAAGCTGTCACTTGAAAAAGAGCTGACTCCACCACTTCGGACTTACAAGTTTGTACTGCCAGTGTTAGTAGTCAACTGAGCAACACCATCTCTTGTCAACCCACCACTACTGAAGATCCACACGAGACACCAAGACATCACTGGATCTAGGAACAGTGAACCGCTTTGCTTTGCTATCTGTCTCTTTTTCCCCATTTTCTATCTTTTCTCTTTATCTTTTATTCTTTTACTCTTTGTAGCAGCCATTGCCTAAAATCATCTTACTTGTAACGCTTATTTATCGTAACTAGCCAGTTAGCCAGTTTAGCCTCCAAGTAGTTGTTAAGAAAGGTCTCAATAAATTAATGCGTATTATTCCTCTGAGTCTTAGGTGACTCCGCTGCAGTAGTGACCCCTTTCTTACTAGGGAGGCATGACTCAGGAGACAGAAAAAGATTCACCTCCCTCAAAACCCACTGAGTAGGGCGAGACAAATACACTTTAGAATGAACTTTGATATACTGTGGTAACTAATATGCTGAAAGTAGCATTAAGAGATTAAAGACTCCATTACGAACAGCTACAGAAAGTGACAGTTTCAACCAGTTAAATTGAGGCAGCACAGAAGTTTCTTCATAACGCTTCTTCAGAAATGGCAAAAACAAGAACAAAAAGATCCCCTAAAAACGCACAGTAAACCTTTTTCTCACCTCAAAGCTTTTTGATCAAAATACATAAAAAGTTCCTTTCCCAACGTTTCCACACCCCTGAAAACTTGTCCAGTAAGGAAATCATGACCAGAGGGTCTCTCTTCATTTGCAGCAGTCTGAAAATCAGCACACACACACAAACATTAAAACAGAATTTATGATACTTTAATACCAGCATCAGTAGGTATTCAGCAAATTGCTGCATGAACTCTTTCTCCCATTTAGACATCAGGACTTTTCTCCTCAATCAGCTCAGTCAGAATCAATGAGAATATTTATAACAGTGGCATTCTGCTATCGTAACTTAACTCGTTGTCTTCTTATTCTGTTCCTGGTGGAGGACTTTGCAAATGCTGAGAAAAAGTTTCTGACAGCTTATTCTCCTCAAGGTCCCTCTGAACAGGGACTCAAGGGCTCTGAAGGTCCCTTTTATAAGTTTTTTATTGAATAGAAAAAAAGCTTCCCTTCTTTTTTTTTTTTTTTTTTGCATGACATCAGCATCGTTTACCTCGCCTATTACCAAAATAAGAAAGCACCCTCACTCCATCCTCACATTAGCTGTTCTTCCTTGCCAGTAAAAGCACTTTAGTAAGGTAGTACACAACAAGATTTTGTTTTTGCTTCATTCCACTCAGGGTCGTTTAAACGAAACCAGAGTAAGAAGAGACGGGGATGAAAAAGAAACCTGACTTTCAGAATATTCCAAGTTAAGTCCTCGCCGCTTCAGCACTGTCAGCGCAGCGCGGGTGCCCTCAGTACTGCGTCAGCAGCGGCCACGGCCAACATCCCGAGAGCTACAACGCACGAGCGCCCCGTGATGGCCGCTCCCTGATGGATAAAGGCAATCAAGCGACTGCTGCTGCATTACATAACGAGGATCGAAGGAAATGAAACCCTCCATGAAACCATAAGAGCAACTCCTCACCGTAGCTCGAGCCCCGGCCGGCAGAGCGCTGCCCCGCACGCCACGCACCGCCTGACCCCGGCGCACTCGCGCCCGCAGCCGCTCCCCGTACAGCAGGCAGCACGGACCCTCCACCATGGCGTCACCGAGCGCTCCACAGCGGCCCGCCCCTTCCTTTCAAACGTCCCGCTTGCTCGAGGGGCGGAACTACCGGGAGCGGCCGCAGCTGCGCGGGTAGCGATGTCCCGGCGTACCCCTGGAAGGAGGCGGGCCGGCTCGGGCTCGTCGCCGCGGTGTTTGCTCTCGCAGCCCGGCCCAAGCTCGGCCTGAGGGGGGGGTTGGAGCCCGGAGCTGCTTTCACGCTGCGCGAACGTTAAACAGAAGGCTTTGTTTTGCGAGATCCTTCTGTGAAAACACGGTATATCTTATTTTTGTTCGTAAGTAAGCGATTCTGATGCCTGCAGGTCACAGAATGGCTTGGGTTGAGCTTTAAGATCACCTAGTTCCAACTCCCCTGCTATAGGCGGGGACTCGTCCCTGTAGAGCAGGCTGCTCACATCCCCATCCAGCCTGGCCCTGAGTGCTTCCAGAGAGGGAGCATCCATAACCTCGCTGGGCCTCTGTTCCAGTGTCTCACCACGCTCGCAGTAAAGAATTTCTTCTAAACACCCAATCTAAATCTACCCTCTTCCAGTTTAAAGCCATTACCCCTCGTCCCATAGCTGCATATCCTTGTAAAACATCAAGCTTCTTTTTGTTCCCCCAAGCAGCCTTGCAAGTACATCTTTCTGTAGGAATAACTTAATATTAGCACAAATAGAAGCCAATTTCAGCCCTTAAAGGAGTAAGCATTTAACAGGCTTTTGCAGGCAGTTCATGTCTGTTTACAGATAGAAAATGTTCTTTTTCCTGGTGCCCTTTGAAAAATAATATATATAATAAACTCCACAAGCTTAAAGAAATACTGAGGGACCATAGGATAAAAGGTAGACCCTTGGATGCCATTTCCTAACATGCACCTTGGGAGGTGTACTCCATCTCTGTGATGATTATTTCTTACATAAACACTCTGCACCCAGTCTTCTATCAAGGCTCAGGCCTTGAGTACAACATGTGCAATTCCTGAAAGGATGACCGCTTTTTCCCTCTAAAAGATGTGACTCAATGATAGTAAATTTATGGAAATAAATATATGAATTAATTCAGATATGCTACTGAATAACTGTAGTATATGCTACTATGTAATTAGGATATGCCACTAAATGTAATCCCCTTCCATTTCTTCTTCTTCTTTTTTTTTTTTTTTAATTAGCATTCTAATTTTAAATAATAACTACAAGATAATTAATCTCACTAGCCAGAGAGCAGAGATCCAAAACGTGGAGAAACTTCAACTGATTCTTCTGCTTCCCTTCCTGTTTTACTTTCCTACCTAAGCAGTTAGATATCAGTGCTTAACACAAGTTCCTACACTCACACATAAACACCTTAAAATATACTAACAGTTTCCATTATTTGGTGATTAAATATACTGTATTTTGTGATCAGGAAGTTTATAACTGGATACGTTTCAGCGGATAGCTTCTGCAATGTGTTACAGCAGGTTGAGTTTTTAATTCCATATCTAATTTCCAATTAGAAGTTCCAATACTAACCATTTAATAAGGTTCTACTCCCATTCCTGCTCATGTACAAAAGTGAATTTTAATTACAGAATCTGCAGTAACTCAACTTTTGCATGCACTTTTTTCACTAGAAGTTGAACTCAAGCTTCACACAGAACATTGTTGGCGAGCTTTATATTAAAGTGTCCAGTGGTGGTTGATAAAAGATTTGGGACTTACTTTAGTTTAAGAAAAGCATTTAGGAATGCATTTGAAACAGAAGAGTGGCAGCACAGTGAAAGATACCAGTCTGACAGTTTATGGTTTCAAAACACTCAGTGCTGAGCTCTGTATCAGTGCTTTTGTCCCAGTGTGAAGGACCTCCATAACTGCAGCTCAGTGAGCAACAGTAATTGATAAAGATTTTAAACAATGCAGAAGTACAGTCAAGATAGAAATACATAACTGTTTGCATTTTACAGAGTTCTAAGTAGAATAATTTTAGCTACTTTGCAGGAGTAGTTCCCCAAGTCAGAAAAATCTCAATTGCTGCCATTAAATTTCAACACTGTAGTTGCAAGTTATTTAGACTATGGGGAATGCATAGTGGAAGAAGCAAGTTTTAAGAGGTGGCTGATGGATTGTATGCAAAATAACAGTTTTTGTTTAATATATGTCAGAGTTCTTTGCTAGAATATAACATTTTGTGGCAGGTAATTTCTTCAGCAGTTGTTTACACATTATTTTGACTTTGAAAAATCCAATGGCCACAAGAAATAATCTCTCCCACAGGTAATTAAATGTGCAAATTTCATGAACAAACTAGCACATAAATTCCGCTAGAGTGTAAGTTTAATATTTGGCTATTTTTTACTTCCTGTCTTCTGTTCCAACAATGAAATCCCAGCATTCTACTGTGCTGTGATGATGGATACTGCAAATAATGTCAAATCACCTGCAGTGCAAGGTAAAACCTTCTTTTGAAGCAGAAAATGAGCGTATCTACATATGCTCATAAATTTGTCCTGTTATTATAGCTCTTTGCACAGCTGCCCATGTTACATTTCCCAATGTCATTCTCAGGCACTATTTCTTGATTTGTTTGGCGTTTGCAATATTTACTTTCACATATTAGCATACTGTATAACAATGTGCTCAGAACTGGACACTCATATTGTTACTGCCATGGCTGATGTATTACTGCAGTTATGATCCCATTAGAAAATTAACAAAAGAACATTTATTTAAAAAAAAAAAATCAGGTTTCCTAAAATTATGAAAAGCATAGAAATCCTTTTTATTTATTTAATTCCATTTTCCAAAACTCGCATTTGAGCACTGATTCCCTGCCTTGCTGTAATACTTTGTCTTGCAGGACATACAATATAAAATTAATGTGATAAATTTGCTGGAGTAGAGCGCTAAACAACCAAATGCTCCAACTCTTTGTTTTATGTGCATTTTCTCCCTTGGATTAATGTATTATTTTTAGAACACCAATACACAGTTTAAATACATTTGTTAAGCTTGGAATTAACAAACTTCGGAAAAAAATTATATACAAATATGATATAATATATATAAATAAATATTGTAAAATATATATACTAGGAGGAACTTTGAAAATTGCAGTTAAGTATCAAAATAAGATTATTTAGTAGTGATTGACAGTTTTAGTATGGGAATTTCCTGCATTTATCCTGTTATATTTTATTTATCTGCAGTCACAGGAAAATTTTAATGTACTATTCTCACTGAACATGGATTATGGGCTGAAAATATTTTTGATTAATGGACTGCAAGTAAGAGGGATAGTTGAGTCTTAGTAATATCATTCCTGTTTATACCAGCTGACAATTGGACACACAGAATTGTATTCTTACAATTCTAATGCATATGCTAAACAAGAAAATCATTCTCTAGTTTATAAGTTTAATACATTGTAATTTAGGTAGCTAAAACAGAATGTGAGTTAAACAGAAGATGCAAACTATATGCAGAATTGTATATAGTACAATATTTCTATATTGACACAACAGGGCAAGGATTTCCTTGACTAATGTTCAACAGAGGGCTATCTGTAAATTAGTGGCTGTAAGCAAGTCACTTGGTGAAAATATCTCCTCATCTCTGAGTCAGTTCTTGATTTCCCAACAGATGAACAACAACAAAAATAATAATAATAATAATAACCTTTGAAAACCTTGGCTAGTTTGACATACTAGATTCCAGTGGAGTAATCTTGTCATTTTTGGTCAGGAATAGAAAATTACATGTGGATTGATTGTAAATATCAATATTTGTACATATTTTCCCCAACTTTCAGGCTTTGTTTGAAATAATAAAATAAAATAAAATAAATAAAATAAAATAAAAGTAAAATAAAAATAAATAAAATAAAAATAAATGCATACATACATAGTGTAGACCAAAGAGTTACATCCACAAGACATAGGCTTGAAGAGAGGGAAGCAAGCTATTCACTTTGCCTACAGTTCAGTAATCATCGGTCCATCGGATGCTGTATTTGTAAAGTAAAGCAAACCCTGAACTCCCAGTATCATCAACAGCGTCTCATCAGACACTGATGTAGGTGAGAGGCCCCATTAGGGCTCAGCTACGCATGAAGTCACGCCTGTTCCCGCTGCCGCACGCCCCGCTACATTACATCAAGCTGCTAGGTAGTTCCCTTAAGCTGCCTAAAGAGAGAGAGCTGTCCCCAAGATCACGATTCACACATCCACTCCCCCTCTCGGCGGTGCTTCCTCAGCGCAGACGCGCTCACGCCTGCGCGGGCTGCACATCAGACATGCGCTCTGTTCCGGCGCGCCAATGTTCGAACGCGAGGCGGCTGCATTCCTTGTGAGTTAATCCCCCTTTTCTCTACTATCTTGTCCCGTAGCGCCTTTATCTCAAATAAAGGCTCTGTCACCTCTTTTTTTTTTTTTTTTTACTTTACAAACACTAAGTCTCCTTTGTCAAAGCGCTTTTGTTTGGCTTAGTTTTTAACTAGAGCAAAGGCAAGAATCAAGGGCGTTTATTATCTAAATCATCAAATCTAACTTTTGGCATCTGACTGCTACACCTCAGATTTCATCTTCTCAAGTACAACCAACTCTGCCAGGATATTCTTATTTTACTCTGTGATCCCTCTTCCTCTCCGCGTCAAATAACCCAGTGACAGTGGCAGCAGACCAGCTGTCCACGTGCTGTTCCAAAAAAAGGTTGAGTGCTTTGAGCTTGCATATATTTCATTATTGCAGTGCGTTTTAAGACATAAAAAGAGTTGCAGAAGCTGCTGTAATGTTCTCTTCACTATGTTTCTGTTGAAGCTTACCAGGTAAACTCTCCATCTTGGAGCAGATTCCAAAAACAAGGCATGTAGAGATGAATCGTTAAATTCCATCTACTCAGCAGGTACTAAAAACCTTGTATCTTCAAGTCCTGATGCTTGTGTGTATTCTGGAGGAAAAAAATTGTCCTCAACAGAAACTTATTTTCCTGGGAACTTAAGTATACTCAGGGTTACGTTCCATCAAAGTTGAATGGGGGAAGCCCCATTTCTGGACCAGTTATGCCTAGGTATCTCATTTGCTAAGCTATAAGAGACTACATATTATCTTTCTGCAGTGTTATAAAGTGGATCTTAAGGAAAAGAAAGATCTACTCAGAAATGTTCAGTGTAGTATGTCATTTCAAAGCTCTATAACCATACAAAGCACTATCCAAACTCCTTCCTGAGTGCTTTTTTCCAGAATATTTCATTTAAAGGGGAAAAACAGTTTTACAGTTCATGAACAACAGAAATACTGGAGAAGAATGGACCAAGACCCAGCCTAAATTAAGAAATGAAGTGTTAAGAAATTGTTCCATTAAAAAGAGCAGAAAATTTTATAGGTTTGTTCTGAAAATTATAAACTCCTCCAAGGTTGGCATTCTGCTCCCAATTAAATCCTTTAGTTTCTTTCAGGTAGTCAGGTCCATCAGGATAGGTGCCTCTGCCCATTCAGCATAGCATAATCTGATTTATTGTCATAGTTTAACTTCATTTGGAGAAATGTTTGGAGAAGTTTGACAGCAATGTGGAAATGCCTCAGGATACGAACAGTAGATCTCATTGAAGCTGGATATTCTTGGAATAAGTACAGACAACCTACCCACCAGCTTAAGAACAGCACATATAACTACTGCATCTTGAGACACTGTTCAGTGCCAGTAGGATTTTTGTTGCTGTTGACAGATACTGGCTCCTGCCAAATAAAGTGGAAGTTACTGTATTTATCTGGAGGAGGAAAGACAATATTTAAAACTTGCAGTAGTTTATTCAAAGAGTAAATCCATGAAGATATTTAAGAAAAAGCGTCCAGCAGTGCCCCTAGGCTATCTACATGCTAAAACAGACAGCAGGAAAAAGGAGAAAATTGGTGCTTGGAGAGGGGTGGAAGCATTCTGTATAACTTTCTTGCATTGCATTTATACACACAGTGCTCTGAGGTATATACGCCTACTGTTGATATTTACTTTTAAAAGTAATACCACAAGGAAAGAAGAGAGGAGGAAATGATCATGGAAGGAAGAGCTTGCTGTCTTGATATGCTGTAGTTCTAACAATAGTATTAAAGACTGGGAGAATTTTTGTTTAAAAACTTAAACAATATTACAAGGTCCTCCTGAAGACGTAAAAACAGAAGTAAGCAAGAAAGGTTTGTAGTGAAAAGTGCCATAAGGGCATTAGCAGAAAGTGTCTGAGGGGCATGCACCTAGTTTTTTCTTCTGTTTGTTACACAAGTTGCACAATTCCTGGTACCTTGCTGCAAGTCTTTACCTGTTGCCTGTGTACATGCAGCAATCCATTTTAATTAATCTCAAAGTTTGAGACTTAGAAGGAATAGCAGGGGTCTCTAATTATCCTCACAAAATAGCTCAGAGAAAGGAATGAGTAAGCGTTAGGCGATCAGAAGCCAGGATTCAATTCCAAAGAGAAGCAGGAAGAGCAGAAGATAAAGAAGTGCCATTTTCACCGACTTTTCCGGGTCTTCAAAATTGCAAAAGCAATCCTTCTTAGACCAGTTTTAGATGTTTAGGACTTAGTAGTAGTATCAGACTAGGTATTTACAATTCTTCCACTGCTCCCCCCATGTCTGTGCGGTATTTTGAATATTTTGATTCTAAACATATCTGTTTAAGCACTGGTAGCATTTCTTGAATGAGTCTTTTGAGAATAATATTTTCCAAGCATTATTTATACTTTTTTTTTTTCCTGTTAAAGTTCAGGGGAAAAATAAAATAAACAAAATGACTTCAGGATTTAAACCATGGCCGTTTACAAACTGGCCTTGAGCAAAGGAAAAAAAACAACCAGAGGATTATCTCTTTAGCAACTTCTGAATCACAGCTGCATTATTGATATGAAGCTAAAAAGGCTTTGCAGTTCTTCACGTAATTAAAAGCAACTGTTATGGAAATTTTTCATAACGGCTGTTGTATTGGAAGGAAGGTTACCTCTTCTTGATCTGTAATCCCTTTAAATCTCTAACATGATTCATAGATTCTCAAACAATGCCTATGAATAAACAAACTGGATGCTTCTGTACATGCATTTATTTATCATCTTCCACCCCATCAGTAAGTTAGGTAAGAACAGAACAACAGAACTCGAATTATCTCATGAAAATAATGTGATGTCCCTTCATATGATCTTCATTTCTATTTTCATTTTCTGAAATACTTCTTGTTTCATTGTGCTCAAAAATGGTGTACAGCTCCTTCATGAAGCTGTACAAGCCCTTGTTCAAAAACCTTACACTTGCTACTTAATTCTTGAACCATCAGTCAAGGGTAGCAGGAAAGAATGAGTTTGATAAAGGCTAGAGACAGGTTTGAAATATGACAAAAAGCTTTAGCTCTAAATGAATTTCTTCCTTTCTTTGTGGAGAGGGAAACAGGTTTTTCCCCCTAGCTAGAAAGAAGCAGCCTATCAGTGCTACAGCTGAGGTTCTCATTTTGTTCGTGGTGTGAAAGCCAAAAAGAACCTTGGAAAGAGGAGAAGGACCAGCCAGGATTTATTTCCTTTCCCCTTAAGGGCTAAGAAGTAGTACAAAGCAGAAAGAAAGAAAACAAATGTCAAAGACTAGACTGCTTGCTAGGTTTCAGAGTGGGTGGTTGTGAATTATTTTTAATATTGTATTTCATAGTATTGAGAAAAGTCAGAAACAGGGAATTCTTGGCTTGCAGAGAAGCTTCTTTTTGAAAGAAGATCAGTACCTGAACTTTTATGAACTTTTAGGCAGCTTTGGACCACAATTCTGCAAGACAGGGTCTACAGGTGTGTGGTAGGTCACAGAAAGTGAGCCAGTTGTATACACTTGTGTCTGGGACTGCCAACTACACTCAGTGCTGCGTTAGAAGAAGGATGCCATAATATAAAGGAAAACAATCCTCTTACAGTGGCAGATGTGAAACCATACCTGGACCATAGCTATTTAGCTTTGGTCTCCTCAGTGGAAGAAGTTTGTTGACAAACCAGACAGCCCAGCTGAGCTCCAAAAGTGCAGTAAGAGGTGGGCTTCTGTGCAATAGAAGTTCCTCACAGTTTGTGAAGCAAAGGGAGTGTAAGATTATTTGGTATTGTATAACATGTTAAGCAGAACGTTTGACAGGATGCTAAAAAACTGAAAAAAGACAAAACATTGCTTTTTTCTTCCAGTATTGCAAAACAAGGATTCCTCCTGTTTTTGGATATTCTGAACTCTCCTTATAATATTTCAACTTCTATTTTGAGGTCCTTCATACAGACTTCATAAAAGATTACATATTTGTATTAATAGAATGCAATGTGTTTCAGGCTAAGGAGAAGTTAAGTCTAGGGAAAAGAGAAGCGGTATAAAACAGTGAGTGAAAGTATAAGCACTATAAAAGACTGAGAAGAGTAGAGAACTAGGAAAATACTAACGTTTGCTGCTAATAAGTAGAATCTAGTAGGAAAAATAACAAACCAAAAACTTGAAAGCACAGCAACAACAACAGAGCTGCAAAGTCCCAGAATACAGCAAATAAGGATTTTCTCAAATTCACCAGCAGTAGGCACAGAAATAAGGAGGGGAGGGGGGGGAAGGAGGGGAGGGGGGGAGGGGGGGGAACAAAAACAAAAATCCTGCTTACCTTCAAAAGGATTCAAACAAATGGAGATCTTCAAAAAGATTCTCTAGCCTTCACTACTAGCCCTCAAGTGAGGTCTGGGAAGAAGTGGATCTTGGCTCCACATCTTCTGGTCACTCAGGTACATTGCATGCACCTGAGCTCCCCTGGGTTGACTCTGCCTTCCACCAGGTGCTCAATACTACTTCTAACTGTGACTTAGCATTTGCACCACATAACTGCATAAAATAAACCAAAGAAGACTTATTTTATAATATTTTTTTTTCCCCGAAGGGTGAAAGATCTTGATTTTACCATCTGGAGGTTGATTTACTATAAGGGAAAGCTATATCATCAAACAGTAACAGTGGATTATAGAAAGAGATGCAAACAACCAGAGGGAAAAAAGTAATCAATTACACCACATAGGTAAGAACCCTAACTGTGTCTTTCTCTAAAAAATTATCTTGTGAATCCTTCATCTGTAGAAACCTCTGTACAAAATAGTTGAGCTACTGCTTTTGCCCTCAGAAATACGGAGAAAGCTGACTTCTCCTAAGTGTATTTCAATCTAATGTGTACATGTTGGAAGTGCTCAAAGAAATACAGCCTGCTTTTCTCTGGAAGTTCAAGTTTGTTTTTTTTTTTTACTTAGAGTCTGTGTCTCAGGTAATCCAGCTCTGCTTCTTTTAGGAAGGCGGGGATCTGATTCTGTGAATTATCATCCAAAGTATTTACCAAAATCTGATTTGTGAACTATCTCTCATGTGTTTATAACCAAAGATTTAGAGCTCTTCTTTAAAAGCTTGTCAACATTCTCTGTTTTCTGACTTTCAGCTAGTAGTAAATAAAATCAGAGAAGTTTTCTTGTAATTGTTGTAAAATGCTCCCTGTGGTTAACACAGTTAAGCTGGTGGGCAGCCTCCTTTTGCATCAGCTGTATCTTCCAAACAATGTCCATACAAAAGATATGATGAATTATGTTGTGAGGAGAGGTGTCTGCCAAGGCACCATGGGATTATTGTTGGAGCTGGTCTTAGTTAACATCTTCACTAATTATCTGGAAGAGGGACTAAGCAGACCATCAATTAAACTGTCAGATATTACACAGAAATAGATCCTAGCTGGACTAGAAGATATGCAGGCTGAAAGCAAAGGTTGCTATTAATAAAATAAGAATAATTTGGGGTAAACGCAGGTTTTCTTTGTCTGCAGTGGCATCTGAATTGTTAACTTTGTATCACCTACACATTCAAACTGCTTGCTTTTCAATTTAACAGTCATCAGCTTGAGAGGAGTAACAGTTACATGAGGTGGGGTTTTCTTGCCTTTAGCTGCATGGTTTGGTTTCTTACTTGATCATCAAAATTACTTGGTTATAACATTTGCTGGCAATTGTGGTTGTTTTTTTTTTCTTTAATTCCTTACAGATCTAATGTTGTATCATCAGTTTCATAATTTTGGTAATGTTTCATGTCGGTCCATCCAATCACCAATATAGTCTAATTTCCCTTTTAAATAATTTATTTTGAAAAATAAAGTGAAACTCATTTGTTATATGCCAGTTTTGATGAAGGGCCATTTAAGGTACACAGAAGTGTAGGTAAAAGTCAAACACATAAAATCAAGCAAAGTAGAATATAAATCTGCTTGGTTTTTAAGAGTTTGTGAATGTACTTTTTGTGTAATGCTCTGTATAGATTGTGTATGTGTAGAGTGTATTCCCTGCTCGTGTCAGGCAGACAGAGCTGCCCATGCCACGATAATCTGGGCTGACTGCTTTTCCTTTGGAAAAGCCAGTTGTTTTTGTGAATCAGGAGTAAACCCACACAGCATAAGCTACGTTGGAAATATGGAAATTAATTGTGTATCCGTAGGACACAACATTACAATTCTTGTGGTGCTTGGAAGTCTTCTGTATTTGTATTTACAAGCATAGGAAGCAGATTATGGTACAGCAGCGCTCTCAGGAGGAAGCTGGCAATATAGCAGAATCTGAATAAGGCAAGAAATAGGGACGCACTCCTACAAGTGCATCTGTCAAACCATGGGATGCAGGAGAAAATGAGGAGGTGACAGGTTGGACAGAAAGAGAAATAGCATAATATGAAGTGAGTTAATGATGCCAGCAATTTTTAGCAGTTGAGAAGGTAAGGGCTGCAAAGGCAAGGTGGCACTTGATGATTTATGTGCAAGAGGAAGGCATGCTGATACATTTTTTTTAAATGTATGTTTTAAGCTGTTAAGCTGAGTTCATATATGCAATTTCATTGCTGTCCAGGATGAACACTGTAATTAAAAGGAAAGTCTGTGTTGCTGGACTTACCCAGTTTTTCAGTGATTTGCTGTCTCTTGTGATCCAGCCCAAATGGGATGATTTGAATGTTCTGAAGTATTTGTTGAGATTCAGAGGTCTTTTCTTATGCTACTTACATGCCCAAAAGGTCCATTAATTTCAGTTGCAGTTACTCCTAATTTGTCTTATTGAATATAAAAAGTTTAATTTTATTAAAAACACTTACTATGAAGATGTATTTTTAAGAAAAGACATTTGTCTTGGATCAAGATGCCTGTTTTCAGCCCAGTCATAAGATACAGTGCTGAGTAGCAAGAATCACGCCATGCAAGGTACCTGAATTGAGCTGTGGTATTTTCTTTATGAAAATCAGTGGAAATTGAAGGATTAATCAATTTTGGAAAAACAACAACAACAACAACAAAAAAAAAACAATCCTGCAATGTAACTCAAAACATTTTAATAATCTGAAATCATATTTCCTTGGCAAGAGTTTTTTAGTGTCTGATTGTTATTGTTTCAAAGCATGTTTTGTAAAACTTGATGCATTTCATTGCTGTCATACATACCATGTGTATTTTGTGAGCCAAGCAAATATTGTTGGGATTAAGTATGTGTTGTCGTTACAAAACATTATTAGCATGACCATAAATTTTAAGACTCCTAAAAATAAATTAAAACAACAACGTGAGACAAATAGATACTGGATATTGTGTTAAAACAATCTTCATTTGACCTTCCATGTTTCTAAGTTTATTATTTCCAACTACTATACTTTTGTTCTGATGGGGCTAATTGCAGTCTTAGCTGCTGAAGCCCTCATTTCTGACAGTGAATTCTTATTCTGGAGCTCAGTATCTCTTTTGGAAAGATGCCTCAGTAACGTTTAAGGATGAAACTTGAAGAAAAGAAATTATTTAGAAGGAATAGTGAATGCTGAATAGTGCATTGCAGGTTAGAGGTCATCTAAAAACAATGAATAACAGCTGTCAAAGGAAGCTTGTTGAAGTAACTTTGCAGTAAATAGTAATAAATCATCTTGGAGCACAGCAGTAGAAATTTTCAATATGTTGGAAGTCAGGTCAGCTTTATAGTATGGTAGTCACTGCTTGCTGCAAGGATAGTAGCTTCTAAAAAGGCAAAGAAAATAAGATGTGCTTTTGTCAGAGTATGACTGATGCGCTGATGCCATTCTAATTATGTCATGAGCACAAGAATGCTGTAATACAACTTTGCCATAAGGGACTCAGGGCCATAAATGTATTTGCCAGCTGCTCTGTGGAAGGAAAATCTATTGCAAGAATTTGTTTTTTATAAGGCTACTGAAGAGGTGTTGATCATTGAATCAAATAATGAATTCTCATGATCATCACAATCTGGGCAAGCAAAGTATCATTTTGTTGTAGGAAACATCTGTTAAAGAATTTCTCCTGAGTCTCATCAGTAGTTGGCAGATTTCATTGCCTTAGTAATGTTTTCATTATTGCTGTCTATAAAATGGCATAGCATGTTTTATACCGCTTTTCTTTTTTTCTGTATTCTCACTGCAAACTAAGAACAACTATTTTAATTGCAACTTCTTGTTCAAAGTAGAAAGAAGATAGAAATCTTAGTGCTTTTATACAGCATATCCCATACAGACAGTTTTGGTTTCTGTGCTATTATAAATCACTGAGCATGAAAATACTATATACCGAATCTATGAGCTACATTCGTACCACTGTTTAAGACTTAGTTCTTCTGGGTATGCAGAAGTAGCCAGGTCCTTTAATATCTTCTGTAGTATACTGTCTGCAGCTGACGCAGTTATAATTTATGGTGGGGAGTTCAATGTATTAAATAAGTGCTTTACAAAATACTGTCTTTTAACTTCTTACATTTTGTTTTTCAGTTTTCTTAAATGGGTTCTTGCTCTTATAAAGCAAAAGAAAATAAGTGGTTTTACCACATAACCTTCAACTTACATTCATTGCTTTTCAGAAATTATGAGCAGTAGCAAAGAATGTCATCCACTTCTGAAAGATCTTGGGTAAAGGGCTTTGAATTATATCCTTGTGTATGCATTCGTGTCTTCCCTACAGCTTATCGTGCTTTAGGAACATAAGTTGATCTACAAATAACCTTGCTTGTATGTCAGTGTGCTCCCTGATATTTTCTCTTCTTTTTGACTTCATAAGGAATATTATCATCTCCATTTCTATGCTGCATCATCCCTAATAGTCTTTCTGTTCAATCACTTTAATATGACGTTTGATTCTCTTGAACACATTCTCATGTTGACCATACCTAGCATCTTAAAACAAAGTTCATTACAGCTACACAGAGCTTGCTTTATTAATGTGCTAATAGCTGAACTAAATTATTTCAAGTATTTATTCCTAAACTATCGAATAGTGTTTTCATATCATGCTTTTGCTTTTCCTACAACTGGATTAGAACTGCAAGGTTACCAGTGAGTGTGACTGACTTGGCAAATGCAAGCAGTTGTCTGTGTATAAAAGTGCCTTAGTTCTAAAGTCAGGAAAATCACTTAGCTAAGCACTTTTTTTGTAGTGGCAGATTTGTGATGGAAAAGCAGTGGTGTTAACTTCGCAACCTTAACTGTACCATTAAATATGTAAGTGCTGTGATATATCTGGAAAAAAATTGTTCTAAATCTGAATTAATATCTCTCTCTTAGAGGACAGTAGTGATTAGGGTGTAGAAATTATCAATATAATAAAATTCATGTGTGTATATATATAATGTGTGTACATGTGTATATATATGTATATATATGTGTGTGTGTGTGTACATATAAATACATATACATATATAAATAAACCAAAAAACACAAAAGGCAGGTTGTGAAAAATGTAATCTTTGGAGCCAGAGCACTTTTATATGACTTGTGAATTTCTCCCATTTATTGCTATCAAAGAGAAGGTGAAACGGCTTAGCTTCTGGACAATTCCTAAGTCCTTTACATACAACTCCAAGCACCTGAGTCTCTTCAGAAAGAAAAACTATTCATCTGTCAACCTGTAGCTTGAAACTGGTTGTTCCCAGGCTCTGTTTGCCAGGTATGATTATATCAGTTGACAGAAAACATCAAGTTCGCTGTTAAATTATTACAGAGTTCTAGGGAAGAACCAAGATCACCAATTTGAAGTTAGCGTCGTGGATTTTTTTTTAAATTTCTTTTATAAAACATACACTGTCAAAAGATTGATAGCAAAGTGATTATGAGGCAGTTGTCGTGATTACAATTCTTAAGTCCATAGAAACTCTTTTTCAGATAGTTGTGATTCAACTTGTGACACCTTGAGTTCATCAGTTGATTTCAGGTTTTGTAGAGATGCATTGAGACAGACAATCCGTAAGCCAGGAAAGCAACAGTGGGAAGGTTTTACTGAATGCTATTTTACAGTGCATATGAGGAGAAACACACATGTGAGCAGTTACCAAATCTTCACATCTCAGGTGGGGGTAGTAATTAACAGCTAACATGTACTTAGATCAATTTGAATCCTAACAGAATACTTGTAGATCATTAGTTTTTTTCCTGAAACTATTCTGAGAAAGCACAGTTTATAGTACCTAGGACCTGATCTTCAATTTGTTTTCTGCAGAGTACTTAATGCAATATAGCTAGACACACAAAATTAGTTCAGAGCGGGGAAAAAGAGAAGTCAAATACATTGTCTACAATAAATAGAACCCTAGCTTACATCCTTTGACTTCATTAGGTTTACAGTAGGGATGAACTTGTCTCACTTTCTCTGGTTGATGCTAACCTCTAGTTGTTGATGCCATTATTAAGTTAATTGTTTGGAACATCAATCTATGTCAACAAAACTTTCAGAGTGCTTGATGAGATTTCAAGCATCAAGCTGTGAGGCATTAAAAAATGATGAATTTACATCCAGGTAAAACGATGCCCTTCAGCTATAATAATGAATCACTACTTTGTTTACAAATGGGTATTCATCATGAGACATGGCATGCACAGACATTTTTGAAGGGGAAAGGCATTAGCACAGTAAATGATCTTTGCAACTAAAGCTGAATACACAGCAAAGTGAAAAAGGAGAGCATGTCAAATTATCTTTTCAGAAAGGAATTATGAATGCAAACTTGCACTGGTGTTGCCTGATCCATATTTAAATAAGAACAAAAGATATAGTTAAGTATTAAGATGTCCTTCTTCAGTAAAGACAAATCAGCACAACTTGTTTCTTCTAAAAGTTTCATTATCTAATTGAATTTCTTGATATACGCTTTTTGACCTTGAAGAAAATACTTTGTTTTATAATGAAAGCAATGTTCTCTAGTATACAGCAGGTGCTAGTGCTCTACATCTTACTGTTCTGGCAACCAAAGAAAATTTAGCTATGTTGTCTGTCCCTCACCATACTTCTATAATTTGTTGGGAAGATTACTATCATTTTATTAGGCCTGTATGCCCAAATAACTGCATGATCACATCACAAATATATTTAGTGAAATTAATTTGTCTCACAAAGGCCATAATAGTACTACTGCACAGGCTTAAGGAACCCCCAAATTTGCACAGAATTACCAGAGGTCTTATATTGTGGTTGCCAGCATATTTCAAATACTAGCTATATTATATTTAACAGATATTTGTTTACCTGTCTTGTAGTCATATCTGTCTCATCTCTTACCACTCCATATATGGAATCTAATTTCTTGGTTCTTATGCTTCTGGAGAGATAACAACATTGTGCATTATTCTGTAACAACTACAAAGCCAGCACACACAAGTGAATTGAGTTACAGACTTTTCCATATTCTGTTTGGGAACTGTTGATTGAGGGTTGTGGCTGGCCCTGTTTGCACCTATGCTCCCCACATGGGGTGGACCCGGGTGGAAGCCTTCTCTACACTCATATAAGGGCTAACTACTGAAGTTGGAGGATTGCTGGGACCTGGGTTGTTTCTTGAGAAAGAGTACTGCATGGCTGGAGAGCCATTTCACTAGTTGTGTGAGTTCAGATCTTCTTTTTGTATGTAACTGTTGTTCTACTGTGTGTATTTTGCCTGATATTGTGTAGAACCTGTTAGGCGATGTGGTTTTGTTTCTTCATGAGCAGATCAGCAGTATAAACCAAGGGCATATTAATACCGCAGTAATAAACAGTTGATATAAAGGTCTGGATAAAATACTTCTTAACTCTAAAGGCATCTAGCTAAACACAATCAGTTTTTTGTGAGAGGAATGTATTATACAAAATGCAGGCATTAAAAAAGGAGCTTGTAATCAAATCACCTAGGCTGGGTACTATCATTCCTATGAGAAACGGCTCCTAAAGCTCCTGAAAGAATCTTCTTAGGGTATCTTGCATTTGAAAGTCCTGAGAGCAGTCTTGGAGGAAGCTCTTTGCAGATTGGATTACAAGTATCTCAATAGCATAGGTTAAAAAGTAAACAGTGCCCTGGTCAAACTGCTGTATTAGAGGGAGCTTTTGGGGATGAGGCAGTAAGCATTTCTTCTAGGTAACTACTGATTCTAGAGTTAAGAGAAGTTTTTGTTTTCCTCAGTGTATGAGGAAGGAATCTGTGTAGTCAATGAGCTTCAAGCATTCATTGCTTTTATAGCTCTGTGCAAAATGCTGATGAGCCTAGCCACTGAGGAGTAGGGAAAGCAACCTCAAAGTAAACAGCATGGCTTTCATGTTGCAAGGTGGTAGTGACCTGTATCGTTAATCGCATCAGTTCCAGGGCTTGTTAAGTTTAAGATAGAGTTGACACCAACTTCAAGGTAGAAAAGTTTTCCTCCTTAAATTTGAAATGTGCTGGCAGAAGTTTACTTTCTGTGCTGAGGGGAAAAAAAAAAAAAGTAATGGATGACTGTCTTAAGAAAATGCAGTGAAATTTGGAATCAATTTGCATGATTTTAAGGCAGAATATATCTACAGTAACTGTGTGCTAGCAGTGCTCCCTACCATTGTGTATTTTTGGTTTATTTCCATGAAGAAAAGGGTTTTTTCTGCATTACTCTTCCCTGTCAAGCAGCCTGGCTCAAGTGTGCAACCAATCACTCAACAATAACCGAAGCGCTAGTGTGCTGTTAATGCTGTCTCAGCTGAAACCAGAACAAGGGGAGAGCACAGTGCAGTACTTACTCCACCTCTTTGCCTGCCATAGACACTCAGTTGAATTGAGACCCATGTGTGTTACTCATTATGCTTGCTTGTGCAACTTGTTGAGTAAAATGCAGTGATTGCTAATAGTATTTCAGCATAATATTGTCTCAAAAGAAAACAAAATCCAAAAAGCAAAGATTTATTGATGAAGGAGTTCAATTTAGTGGAAGATGGACAGATAATTACTTTTTTGAGAGATGTTATGGCATTCTCTTTAATTAGTAAGGAAATTGTATCATTTTTTGAAAGATTAAAATTTGAGAAGGCATTATATGCAGAAACATGCTGCTGAATTCAATATATGTCATGAAATGGTCTGAAAAGACAAAATAGCAGAATTGAGATAACTGTCGTCTCAACAAAATATGTTTTTGAAGTTATAACTCAATCTCTGTTACCTTCTCTATAAGTCTGTTATAAAAACTAGTTATGTGATAGCAAACCTGATTGCAAAGCAATCAAAACTGTTTACTGATGGTGGATTTTGCAAGAAATGTATGAAAAGAATGGCAGGTGTGTTTTGTCATTATAAAAGTCACCTGACTGTGGCCAGCTGAATTGAAGAAATAGGCAAGTTTGAAGAGAAATTTGGAGACTAATTCTGCTAATTTAATATGCTATGCTTTCCTGATAGATGAAAGTACAGTTGCTACAGGATAAGGCTTGACTTGCTGTTTTTATTGGAGTTATTGATAATAAATACAATGTAATTATAGAAACAATTTCTTTGGTACCACTGAAAGAACCAACTAAATCTCTTGATTTGTACAAAGAAGTAAAATGTATATGTTGAAGTGGTTTTCTTAAACCTTTGTTGGAGTATCTGGTATAGCTACTGATGGTGCTGCAGCAATGATTGGCTTAAAAAAAAATAGAGGGACTTATAAAGCTAATAGAAGATGATGTAATTGCCACCAAACATGTCACTGCCTCTTACATCAAGGAAGTTTTGAAAGTGGATAATGTTAATGGATAAGTCATCATCAAAGCTGTGAATTTTGTAAAATATGAGGGACTGATTCATTGCCAGTTCCAGGGGTCCCTTAAAAGTGTGAGTGCTGATAATGGGGATATCATTTACTTTTCTGAAGGTAAGGTGGCTAGGTTGCTGTAAAGTGCTGATTGGGTTTGAGAAATGAAGTCATTAGTGGAACAACTTGTGAACAACTGATTTCAAGAGTAAAGAGCAGAGTAACATTTCATCAGAAATCTGATGAACTCCTAGGGAACCTGCTAAGAATTGCAAACACTGTGGTTGAACCAAACACTAATGCATTTGATTCACAAATACAAGATCTCACCTGCTTTGTTTTTGTTCCACTCCTTTGTTTTAATTAAAAAATATAAAAATAATGCTGCCCAGGCAAGCTGAAAGGTTGGGCACCCATGCTTTAGGCAGAGAGGTAAGGAAAACAGCCAAGAATAATGAATTGTACTGCTGTCTGACTGCAGCACTAATAATGAGCCTCCTCAGATATTTCTTAGTAGTTTCTTTTTTTTTAATCTTAAAAACAGATGTTTGTGTATCAGCGCTGTGGTGTGCTTCAACTGTTATTCTTTCCTTTTGCCTTGTATGGAACTTTGCTATCAATTTATTTGGGACTATCATGGTTACGTTTTCAGGTTATAATGAAAATAGAATCAATCAACTCCTGGAGAATGAGTTTCTGTGTATTTTCCAAAGGTACAAGAATGCTGGCTGCTCAGGTGGGATGCTGTGCAAGACCTACTAGATGTGTTGTGAGGTGCAGGTACATAGCATTGCCTTGTCACCATTCCCCCTCAGTTATTCCAATGAATTTGTAAAGCACAGAAGATTTAACAGATATCTTGAATAAATTAGGATAAATTCTGCAGGGTAAAGGAAACTTGTATGGCTCTTAGAGATGGAAGCCTGTTGTGATGAAATGTTTCAGAGTGCTCTCATTGAGGATTTTAAAACCCCTAGAATACAGAGTCAATATTGTATTTGTTTACAGTAAGCATGCTTGCAACAAGGTGTTTACTCTAGTAGCAACGGTTTGAAACTTCAACTTATCCTGCAGTGTCAGTGGCAAGAGTCAGTGTTCTTGAAGGTCAAATGCTGTTTGCTGATAGATGTAGCTGCAGAGGCTTCTTCTCATGTTGCTTATCTTAGTGTCTTCATCTTTTGGGAACAAGAGAGCAAGACAGTTACATGGGCAGGGCCTCTTCTGTTATGAACTAAGAGCAGGAAACAACTTCTTGTCTTTAATTAATACATTAGTACAATAGAACTGGGTTTATTGATAGTGGCAAATTGTAAGAATTTGCATTAGCAGAACAAGATCTCACTGCTACCTCATTTTTTTTTTCCTCTTTTTAGTAAATAATTAATTATCTTTGTGCACAAATCATGTTGAGACAGACTTACAGAGACAGGCAGTAAGGTTTCTTAGTCTGTTGCTGATGGCATGCATCGACTTAAATAGGGGAAGCTAATTCAAGAGAGAATGCAGCAGGTGGTGATTCTGAAGTAAGGATGATGATAATTTTATACCATTCTGTTCCTCTAGTACTAAATAATTTTTTTTTGTGTAGATTTGCTCAAAATCCTTATTGTTCTTGTTTTTGATGGTATTGGCAATTATTGGAGTATTATAAATAGATGCAAATATTGCACTCTTGTTACTAATGCTATTGAATATTTAAATATTGATTATTTAAATATCAACTACTCTGTTGCACGCTATGTTTTGATTTTTCTTCAGAAGGGAAGCAGTGGTGGTTCTTTTGCCCGTGGTGGTTTCTTCCCATGAGAATGTCCTATAGAGAGAACTTGATGACAATTGGGCTGAACCTTCTAGCTGAGCTTCCTCTGACAGAGATGAAAAACTGTCATCTGATGCATGGCTCTGTAAGTGGGGATGGGGGGAGATGCACACAAATAGCGCACTGCCAGTCTAAAACATAACCTTGATGCAGGTCTAAATGAAAAACACCCTGTTTTCACACAGACAAGTGGAAATCCAGACAGGATCAGAAGTCAGGTAGAGATCTCAAAGGATCATGACTTGGATAACTTAAGTTACAGGCCCTAAATTCCTCCCTCCTGGTATAGAAAGACTATGGCTGCATTCCTGCTGTTTCTCTCCACAAACATGGTCATAGCCATCACAGTGAAGCTTGGAAGTAGGTTACTCCTGTTGGTGTGTGCTATATGTGACCTGAAAATGCCTGTTAGCTCTGGACTCAGCTTTTGCATTATGTAGTTTTTTGAATGATACCAAATTAGACATCAGTTACGTGGAAGTTAGATGCTAATCTGACAAACTAAACAGAGTGATACTCAGTGAGCCAGGTACTTCCAGTGTCCATAACAACTATTTTTAACTATGATTTTCAATTTAGACATTTCAGTTATTTCTGTGTGGCTGGTGTTTTTGGATATGAGAATAATTCATGATGATTATAATCATGAAAAAGGAACAGTCCTGTTAAGCACTGTACAAAAAATACTGAGAAATGTTGCTCTGAAGAATATAATAAAAGAATAGCAGAGAATAAGGGAGTAATATTTTATATTTCAGTGGAAACAAGGTGGAATGGGACACGTGTTTGTCTCATTAATGCAGTGACAGGTGAGTTCAAGTTGCTGTTCTTCCCAGTAGAGTTATTTCTGCCCTTCTCTGCTGCTGTGTGATGGTGATAATATTGTAATACATCATTTAGCTGTATAACTTTCATGTATGTTTTTTTCCTTTTTTTTTTTTTTTTTTTTTTTAATAGCTTGATTTATTTTTAAGTATGTTCTGTTATTCTAACAAATTTCTGTCCCTTCTTGTGCTTTGAGTGCTATGAAGTTTGCTGTCTCTGGCCCAATTCTATAAAATACTGAGTTCCATTATCTTTATGAACTTGAACCTTAGCTCACTGGGGGATCAAAGGTAGTCTAATTGCAATGTAAATGATCTAAGTACTGTAATGTAACAACTGAATTGTGTCTTTGGGTCAGTGGAGATGCAATTTTAGAAATATTCATCAGTCTAGATTTTTTTACGCTTTCGTTACAGATGATTGTAAGTTTTGATGTTCACTTGGCAGTGCTGTAAATTCATAATCTGCTTTCTTTGTTCACCCTATTCTTTTTCACAATATTTTCATGATATATTAGTATGCAATTTTTTCTTTATTAATTAATTTACCTTAAAAGCTGATTAAGATGGGCTGAGGATGATATTTGAAGGAGCTGCCAAGTCATTATGATAAGAAATGGAGAGTAGAGAACTATCAAGAGAAGTTGTTTACACAAATACCCCTAAGAAACATTTGGGCACGTCAGCTATATTAACAGAGTTAATTGTTGAGCGTAACCAAATGTCCCTTCAGTCTAATTATACTAATTCTTGGATGCCTTGAAAAACAGATATGTGAACAATATACAGCTGGAATAAGGATTTCAAATGCAGACGTATTTGTCTTTTTAACTGTGATTTAGAAAGTTTTCATGCAAGAGATCATTATGATAAACGAATCTTTTCTTCCTGTAAGCTTTGGGGACAGTCTGCCTGCACTCTGCTTTCACATGAGAGTTGAGTGATAAAAAGAACATGCAAGTATTTTCTCCAAAAACATATGTCAGACAAAAACTGACTTGTCTGTGAGCTTAATAACTTCATGCCTGAGTGTTGACAGCTGAGTAAATTTAGTATTGTAGCAGTGACTCTTCCTGTGTAGCCCATGCTTAGTCTTCTCTCATTCCATGGACTTAAGAAACCTAGGGATTATGGTGCCAAGCATTAGCGAAGAACAATTTGTATGACTTCCTGTAGAAACTAGAGAGTTATGGAATGGCACAGTTCTGTCTGAAGTTTTTCAAATGGTCCTACTAGATACTTGTGTTCAGACAGCTGTATTTGTTAGCAGTTAAAGCTGACTTGCTATTTGCCCTTGATTATGTTTTAAGGTCTAATATCTGTTGTCTAAATAGTATTTCTCTGGTACACTCTGGGGGGATAATGAGAAGTGTTCAATGTGCAAGTCCACGTTCAGTCAGGGGAAGAATTCTGACTCGGAATTGTAATTTCTCCTGTGTATTCCTTGCCGTGTTGTAGGATGGTTTGCAAGGAAGAGTTTACTTGCTGTTGTTTAAATGGTCAGGTTCTTTGGCTAGCAAGAGTCAAATCCTCACTCTTCCGTACAAGTGGGTGGAAGGAGAAAAGACAAACAATGAGTATTCAACTTGGAAAACTATATTTCTAGTAAGTTTATTCACCTGAAACTGCATTCTGCTTTCCTATGAAGCCCGTGAGATTATTTGTAAAGTACTTTTCTTTGTAAGTATTGGAATCTGCCACTGATTTGGCATTCTATACTGTTATTCCTGGGGTCCAATATTCCAGTTGAGTTCTTCATTTTTCCACAGCTCAAACCTGAAAAATATTTCTTTTATAATGATTTTTTCATACATAGGGATGATACATGTAATGAGAGTAACACCATGCTATTGTGTCATGTCAGTTCTGATTGAGTTTTCAGTTTTCTTGTAACCAATTATGAGAATTAACACGTTAACACCTCTCTGTAATAGTGCTCCAGTTATGTATGTCTTTATGTTAAGTTTCTGCACAAGCACAGTCTATAAAGAGTTACAGCAGTGTGTGCATTTATCCAGTAATACAAAGAAAAAGCATAAGAGACTTAAACCATCAAAGGAGTGCGTGCTATAGAAAATGACCTTCAACTTTTGACAGTTACTTTCTTCCTAACAAAACAAAAAACTTGGCAGTGTAAAAAATAAGTAGTTAAAAATGTACAAGAACACTTTGTATTCAATGGCCATGCTTCAAAATGAAGTGAAATTAGGTAGTCCTTTTGTTTACTTTTTTACATACTGACAATCATTAACACTATGTGAATGTGTTCAGAAATACACGTGCCTTGATGCATGTCGCATTGTACCAGACTTGAAATTTTTTCTGCATCAGATATAATTTTCAACTGCTATTCTTCATTGATAGCTAAGCCTCAAAGTGACCTCAAAAGATAGAAATATTTCAATTCTACTAATGACTGTGTTTTGATGACAGTTAATGTTTATATGACTTTTATAGGTGCAGCTGAGACTTCCCAAACACGATGCTATTTAAAATGCTTTTTTATGTAAAATACAATAATTTGTACAGGCAGTAATGTGATACAGGTATCTAAGCATAGGTTCAGATCTTGGCCCATATATACTATATGCTGCAACAGAAAGCAAGCTAGTTGATTTCAGTGGGAGGAAAATGATGTTTTTTCCTTCTACAGAACAGGTATTCAAATAACACAGTCTGCTTACATGGTATTATCAGAACCAGGATTAGTGAGGTCAAGATTGTAGTCTGAATCTGTTTGTTTGTTGTGCAGGCATTCAGATATGCAGACAGTAGATCTGCTTCTGTTTTGAGAATGCCAAGCAAGTTGTTACGCAGCTGATTATCTCCTGCATGTGTTGTAACTGATATATTCACCAGCAAGTGTTATAGTATTTTATTTCAGGGATTTTAATTGTCCAGTAAGAAAGAAACGTTGAAACAGAGAGATGCATCTACCTTTCAGTGATTAAATACCCTTGGTCTTGTATCTTCTGATTTCTTCATAATAAAATGCAAACCAGTCTGAACTAGAAAACTTGATATTTAATTATCTGATGACTTTTACTAGAACTTGATTAGATCTAGTCAATGGGGCCTTCTATTGATTTTGCAAGGACTGAGAAAGGAACTTTGTCACAATCCATCAGAGTTGCTTGAGGAAAGAGATTATTTGTTTGGACTCCGTTTTTGACTTTTGCTCTTGTTTCCCAAACCTTTGATTGAAGCAAGATGGAAGAAATAACTGAATTAACTGAACTTTCAAAGGAAGTCCATTATTAAATACAGTGAAGTGTGTGATTGCCTGTGTTCCTTCCTGGGAGCTTGATTGCTGTAGGTGATGAGAGCATAACTGCACATCTGAGCATCTATTCCCATAGAGGGGATACTAGTAGGGGTTTTTCTTCATGTTCTTGATAGAAATAGCAGATTCTGTTCCAGCACTGGAGAGGCATGCAAAGCTCCCTGCACAGAAGCCTCCATCTTGCTGTTATTCTTTATGTACTAATCTTTAAGAATCATTTTTTATTGTAAAAAACAGATTTTGTGTTATAAAGAACACTTAATCTAACATTTTACTTTGACTTGCCTAGTGTTTTATTGAATTCACGACAGCATAGCGGTTAGTACAGTCTCAGCATCCACATTTTTCTTTAAAGTACCATTTCTAGTTGAGAATTGTAACTGATAGAATAGCACTCTCCCTAGCTTTCTTGTCTGAGTCTCATTTGTATGCACATAGAATGACTGGGTATGCACCCCTGCGTTATTCTAATATTGATTTAGACATGGTAGAAAGAAAAACACTTTAAATTGAAGGGCAGGGGAGGAGTGAAAGAATGACTAGGGAGGAAGAGTTTGTACTTACATAAAAATATTTCACTTAAAAACTGAACAAAATTAAATGATTGACAAAAATTCATGCAAAACACAAGAGTATTATGGGTATACAGCTAATCATCAGGTCGCAGTAGAAATATCACAGAATGGTTTGGATTGCAAGAGACCCTTAAGATCATCTGCTTTCAACCCTCCTGCTATCGTCAAGTACACCTCACTCTTAGAGCAGTTTGCTCAAAGCCTCATCCAGCCTGGCCTTGAATGCCTCCTGGGAGGGGGCAGTACTTTTCAAGTAAAATGGTTTCACACATCTCACTGGATATGTAACCAGATAGGACTTTGAATTCCTAGGTGTTCACACAGTAGAATTATTTCACCTATCTATCTAACATACTGGCTGCTGATTTTAGTTAGTGAATTGTAAAGTAAGTAGGCTGAGTATAGAGTGTAAAATTACTTGAAGTAACAGAAGAATAACAGAAGTGTTAACTAGTAGAATAGAATGTTTTTCTTTTCAGAATTGATATACCCAGGAAAGTATTGTTTTGAAGTATTACCTACTGTTTGCTATGAACTTAACCAGTTCTTATTTTATTATTTTTCATTTGAACTATAGAAACTAAGACAAAAGAAACTGTGCATGAAATACTGGAGAGAGAGCTCTGTCAAATTCAGTGCTGGCACAAAACAAATATCTTTTTCCAGCTGCAACAGAAAACTTAAGAAAATAGAAATCCATACATTCAGATGTCAGAAATATTTACTTACTTTGATAGTGGTAAAATAACTCAGTGTTGAGGCTGTTTATGAACTTTTTTCAATACAGAAGATGTCAGAATGCTACAGAAATTCCACGCTGGCTCTGTGAGTCATGAGCCCTTTATGTTGCAGTCTGCAAAAAGATAAAATAACCCAAGAAGCAAACAAACAGAAAACCCGCAGAACTGTGAAGCAGATGTTGTATTTGCAAATGTGATCTTCATCTAATTCAAAATAATTTGTCTATTTCTCGTTATCTTATATGACATTAAGCAGCAGAAACTAGTATCTGTAACATCTGATAGTAGTAGATGCGATATGACTGATATGGTGTACTGCAAACACAATTACCTATTTTCCTGCCAGTAGTAATTTAAACAGTAGTAAAAGGGAGTAGGGAGGAAAAAAAAGGAAAACTCTTCATGTCCTTGTGGCTTTCACATTTCAGGAAGCCAGCTGTTTGCAAAGTTTACTTAAACCAATTTGAGGGCTTTTTAAAATGTGAATATGAACTCTTCAAGTCAGCTTTTACGGTGATGCATTGTTTTTACACATTGAAAAGCTTAAATAAAAAACCTTAATAGCATGCTTTTCCACTGAAGGGAGAAGTTAACTGAAAATGTAATCAGAGAAGTTTTCATTGAAAAGTAGCACTGAGATGAAAATAAGAATTGTATTCTAATTTTCTTTATTTGTCTCTTACCTTAAACATCCCTCCTCTTCCAAGTGAACAAACACGTATTTTTGGGTGCATAGCAAATATTTCATTTCTAACCTTTTTCTCCGGGCTTGAATTTTGTGATGGCGTTACGAAACTTCAGTCTGTACTGACTTACCTTTTTTAAAATCCTTTTAAAACTGTACAGAACAGATGCAGGCACTAGAGGGAGACGTGAGCACATGATCTTAACCAGTATATTAACGTAGTAATGTTTCAGTGTTGTGAGAAATAGCAGTATGGAACAGGTGAAACACTTTTTCTGAAAGAAGACCATAAATAGAGCTGGAATTAATGTATGATCAGTAATAATTTTGTGGGTTCTAAGTAGCATTTTAAGATTTCCCCCTAAATTCAACTCACATAATGTCTGACTTATTCTCACTAACATATCTTACTAGTTAAAAATATTCTTTCAATTTTATTTTTGCAGTAAAATTTGTGGACTAAATCTTATGAAAGTGCAAAATAGAAGAACATATTACAAGGTTATTTGCAAGTTCACCTGTATACATTGACCAGTACATGTTTCTGTATAAAGATTTATTTCAGGGCTGGATACTTCTTGTAGTGATGTATTTGTCCAGAAGGTTGCTACAGTATTCTCTTTGAGGTGCTCAGATCAGATAGCCTGTCATTTTCAGCAGTTTGGGAGTAATAGACTGTTTCCTCTGCTTTTTTAAGTTCAAATGGCAGTGCTGATTTGTGTGTGTAGCACGTGGTTCTTATACAACCTTTAAAAACCACAGTATGCTTGTTTGACATCTTTGATACTTTTCACTGTAGTTACTCAGTGTTTTTTCAAGGTTAAAAAATATAGTTTGCTGATATATATTTTTTTTTTATAACATTCTTTTATCAAATAATGGAGGCTGTGGCTTGGGAGCTACAGTCTTAAAGAGAAGTTTAACTCTTTCTGCCAGCTCTAATTTTGGAGAAGTTCTTAATGGTCTGTCAGAAAACACGATACTGTTAGCCTCTTTTTCAAGGTAACATTTTTTTTCACACTACGTTAATAGATTTACTTAATTTGTTTTTACTCTTTGTTTAAAAAAAAAAAAAACCAAAAAAACAAAAAACAACAACAACAAAAAAGATTAGATTCCCACTCTTTGTCTCACCTCAGTATCCAGTGCTTATGTTTGTCAAGTTTTCAGAGACTATCATTATAATACTGACAGCACATCTTGCCTTTATTTCTGTAATGGTGAGGTGGAGCTAGCATTAGATAATTCTTCACCTGTCTTTACAGCATTTTGCAATTGTCCGTGCCCTGGACACTGGGAGGATATAGTCAAAATAAGAAATAGACTATAATTGTATATACCATAAAGTAATTTCTAGATCATTGAGTTTTCTCAGTGTGAAAGAAATCACATTTTTAATTCAAAGTATATACATAAGGATATTGCTATATAAAAGTAGTTACTGGGAAGATCATCTTGTAAAGATTAGTTGCTTTTCAAAGCATGTTTGTTGGCAGAGTTATATTTCTTGTTGATATATCCCTACAATATGTTTTTAATTATTCAGTTACAAAGCAGGAACTGCAAAGGAAGGTTCAGAATGAGGTGAAGTTGTTCAAAAGGCACTAAAATGAATTGCTAGAATACAAGCTTTGTACTTTGTTAGAGACATAGTTTATACAACTGAAGAGAAAAATGTGAATCATCGTTAGGCTTTTGCATAGCTGGGTTTAGTTTAGATGTTGTCTGTAATACTAACTTATAAGGAGCATAAATGTGAGATCTGCTTTATGTTCTTTGTGGAAATGAGCTTTTTGTGAAGACCTCCTCATTGCAATCTGTGTACAGCTACCTATTTATTTATTTATTTATTTTAGAAGGAATAACAGATGAATAAAGAAAAAAAGATACCCACGTGGTTTCCAGCATCCTAGGTGAGCTGTTCTTGTCCTGCACCATGATGACCACTTCAGTATTTAGAAACTTTAACACTGTCAATTGCAGAACCTTTGTGGCTGATTATCTTTTTCCTTTAATAAATGGACAGTAAGTCTTCTCACTCAAGGTAGCAGTTCAAGTTACTGCTCTGCATCATACAGAGTAGTATAATTAATAAGCAGGTTTTATGCTATTGTTCCCCATCCAGGGGAGTTCTCTAGTCCTGTGCTTTGTAGAGTCCTTTGTTTTTCTTACTTCATTAACAGATTGCCTCCATTAGGAAACCAACTTCACGATGTTTTTGGTCACAGCTGAAGGGAATAGTTATTTCCAGTGAGGCTGTATAACTAAGCCTTACCCTTCAGTACCATTTATTCCCAGCAACTCATCGACTTCTACTAGTCTTCCCATATTTTCCTTAATTATATCATAGTTATGAAGAGCTCAGAATTTAACCACCGTGTATCACCATTACTCTTTTTTACCTTGTGTTCTCCATATTGTTAATTTTAATTCTTTATAGTTTACTTATCAAATTATTTAACTGTCAAAGGAAGCTTCTCGGGTAACGCTTTCTGTAATAGTTCTACCATCTTTCTAGAATAATTCAGTAAAATGCTTTTATATTAAAACTCTTTAGCAGACAGGGTAACAGTACACCGTGCTGACTGGAAATAACTTTTATATTGGTGAAAAGAAGTATCCTTCATCTTTGGAAGACTGTGTTTGCTGGTTCAACCTCTACTGGTGTACTACTACAACTGTAATTTCTGTACTCCCAGACATTTTAAATTATGCTAGAATATAGAAGGTTTGGGCTTTATTACTATTTTTTTTTTTTCCTTTTTGGACTAAAGTAAAAAGACTTAACCAGCAAAGTGTGTGCTTTAGTAACTTTGTCAGGCACAGACAGCTTCATTTTCATTGTTTTTCAGTACAGTTTTGTGGCCTTTCACATTCTTTAGTAGTCTTAAACATACAATACTTATAGAATTATATAGGAGAAAATATATGAAGATACTGACGATCTTTGGTAGGCATTCTTGTGTGATATCATCTGTTCAGTGTTGATCTTCTGTACAGCATCTGCCATTGTGAGCCTTACCAACTGTGGTAATAGAGTCTTATTGATTTTGATGTATCATAAGCTCTGGATTGTCAAATAGGAACAATTCCTAAATTCTCTTAGGCATTTATAGTTTAAAATTTGCTGGATCACAATATTAACAACTAAAACAAATAATAAAAATACCAGGTAATTTCTGTTAACTTTCAGTAACTTTAAAAATTGTAGGAGTTAAGAGAAATAAAATGTCTTCAAGAATAAGAATTGGAGGAGTTTCAGGTAATTCGTCCATAATACAGCACTAGATGAAGAACCTGTAAGATAATCTGATTAATTTTTCTTTCCATCTATAATATTACATATCTGTGTTTTTCAATTATTTGGAAAATCATACTGTCAGTCTGATGTCTGAAAAATGTTGCAAAGCTTACTTTGTAGTTCTGTTCCCCAAACCTCTATTATTTGGTGTTGAGATTTTCTGATTTTAAACAAGACAGATACTTAGAATTTCTCCAACTTCAGGTAATTAAGAAAAATTAATTATGGTTGCAAAAAAAATACCCACTGTTTCAGTGTATTTTATATGACATATAAGAATTTAATCTCTGAAACTACAGTAAAAACTGAATTCTTGAAGGAGAGTGCATGTAGATTGAACAGAGTAGGTGAAATCTTAAACATTTTATTCTTTGCATAGGTTTGTATTTGGTCAGACCATCTCTGTCAATTCTGTTACTGAACTAGCTCATCTTTCAAGGCATGAAAACAGCAAGAAAAAAGCAAAGTCATGCTGATATCCTACCTGGACTGTCTCACTGGATGAGTAGCAGAGGAACATTTCTTAAAGTGCAGTCTTCTTTAGCACCAAGAAGGAATAAAAGTTCTCTCTGAAGCAAAGTAACCTATGGATTGATTGTCTAGGTTGCTTCAGTTAATCAGTTCATTTCAATTGGTTTGTTTTCATTTTGTTATAGCTCTGTAAGGATGATCAGTAATGTTTATGTGAAAGATACTGGTAGAAAAGCTTTAAGCAGACAAAGCTTAAGCTTTTTCCCCCAGGTAATATTCTCATTAATCTCTACCATGAATTACTGCATGGTTCTCTTTGCGTATACAGGTATTTAATTTGAGGCTGGAGACACATGAAAATAAAATGTTGCTATTTCCAGTCTATAAATGCCTGGAATTGAGCCCATTTGGAACCAACTTATAGTTGTAAAAATTAAACAAAAATAAGAGTTCACAACTGTAGTAGTTTATTGCTTTGATGCTTGTAGTCCTTTCAAAAATCAATAGTTTTGTCATTACAGTTTTGTAGTGTGAACAGTTAAGGGAAAGTAAACAGAAGATATTTAGAACTGATGAAGCCTCTGCTGGTAAATCAATATGTTTCCTACCTATTGATTTAAAAGATAGATGAGATAATCAAGTTACATTTGTTTCGGCTAAGTGAGATCAAATAACCTTTACCTCTGTAATCTCACCTTACAATTTCTGAATCATCGTGTTAAATTAGTTGCTGGTAGTGATGAGTCTTTGCTAAACTGTACCTTGAAATCTTTCGGTGCATGTAGGTAATTTTGTCATTAGTGTTTTGCTGTAAGTGCAAGTGAAAAAGAAACACCATTGTGTAAATACTGCAGACAAATAATCAAAACATTGAATAGCCTGTTGTCGGGTTAAAGTCCTGTACTCCTCTACTCAGTACAATACCAGACTTCACAATTTCCAGTGAGTTTCCAGAGATTATTGAAAATAAGGTGAGTTATTATTGTTCAATGCCTATTCAGAGTTCTGTCCAGTAAAATACTGCTATACATGATCAGTATTTGAAATAATTCATAAACTCTGGAATTTATCTACAAGTGGATAGCTATGTAGCAGTGCTGTGTATTGTACCACTTTCTCATGTAGGCACCTGCTCTGCAACTCAGTCCACAGTGAGTTAGATGCTGAGTCTGGTTGGAAATGGACAAAATCAGATGTTTCAAAACAGAATCAGTCCATCTTGGACAGCCAAGTTACTCAACTTCTAATATCAGATCAGATCTCTTCACCTGACAAGGCCTCCTATCCAAAGGGTATAGATTAAACTCTTAAACCATTTTAGTACCTTCCTCTGTCTGACAGTCCCAGGATGCAGTTTTCTCCTATTAACAAGGGCTCATGTCCTTCCTTTCACTCAGTATGAGTAATTTTCATGTTAATGGGTAGTGGTGGTACAGGCAAGCTCAGTTTAAATAGGTAAAATTTTCTCTTCATCCTAGTAAGCACTAGAATCTCATGAAATTGACATAGGCTTAGTTATTTCCCCTTTAAGAGTCAGTAATGAGAAAAGTTTGGAATCCTTAAATTTCTTTTTTTTTTTTTTTTTTCCCTATAATGCCCTTATCACATAGATCTGTGTACTAATAACTTTCCCGTGAAAACTGTACCAGTATAAAGAATTAAAGATTCACTAAACCAGGAGAAAATGAAAGTGAGATAGTATTCCTTAGTGTAGTTTCAATTCATCTATTTGTATCCTGGTTCCTGATCCAAGAATTCCAGTCCAGGATATATTTCTTCTTACAGATCTTTGTTCTGTGCTTCCTTGTAATCAGTGACTAGTCAGTGTAAGATAAGTAAATTCACTCTCAGGAAAAGAGGCTACTATTGCCTAAATTCTCCTCTGTTAAATAATGTGATTAGATGAAATTTACAGTAAAGTAGACACAGCTACATAAGCAGCAGAAGTTACTGTTCTATTTTCAAAGTAGGTATCAAGGTGGATGCCAAGGCAGATTAATGGACTTCTCAGCGGGCTGCAGCTGAAGGGTTCCTATGTCTGGCTTCTTCTGAAACTGCAGGGGCATTTGCTAACTGTTAAGACAGAGTCATGTGCTTTCTCTTGCAAAACTTAATTTATGGCCCCATTAATCCTGCTACGCAGAAGGGAATACTGCACCATTAAGCTGATGAGCAGGGCATTCTTTTCTGGGAGGTAGGATTTTCGAGTATACATACATTTCTCTGTAAACTGGTGGTGATGGTACTTTGCAGTCTGCAGAGCATAACAATTAAGGGAGTAGAAGCAGAAGTGTAACAGTACTTAAAATATATATAATACACATCCAGAATTGCATTTTCTGGGAAATCAGATGTTTTTTTTTTTTGGTTTTTTTTGTTAAGGAAGTACAGACTGTGCATACAGAGCTAGGCACTGCTGGTGATGTGGCACAGCAGTTCTTGAATTCTACCCTGTCTTGGAATGAGACAAAATCTCAAGACTGTGACAGTATAGTTCAGGAATGATGGTCTAAACAGCAAGGTACATTGACAGATGCTTGGGTGGTGATTTTCCTCTAGTCCATGAAGGTTTTGAAATAAGCATAATGTAATTATGGGGGGTGAGGGAGGGGTAGGGGGTAGGGAATGAATAAAAGAAGAGCTTAGTTCTGTATTTAAAACAGATTTGAAAGTTAGGCAGTAAATAAGTAAAAGAAGTGTAAGTAATAACCAGGACTAGACGCTGATAGGAGGTTAGAAAAAAAAGTTATATTTTATAATTCCTTCTCCTATTCCACTGATGGGGAGTGAACAAAGGGCTGTGGTGCTGAGTTGCCTGCTGGGTTACACCACAATACTTACGGTCGCAGGAATTACGTTGCATAGCTGAGGGAAGATCTTGAATTAACATGAATTAAAATGTGATTCCTCAAATGTAAAGGAGGGATCAGGCACATGTCACATGCTGGAGTATGGTTTATAATTGAGGTTCAGTTCATAACATAAAGAAGATCAGTGCCCTGTTCAACAGTTTATCAGTTTCAGTTATGAATGCTTACATGTTTGTTTGAAATCTCAGTTATGCGGTGAACCATGCTGAACTGATCAAAAGCATTTCAGAATCCATCTTATACTTTCTGTACTATTTCCAAGAAGTGAACTGTGTAAGGTCTTTCAAGAATTGCTTTGGTTTGCAGTCATCTCCTATAGCCACAATTGAGCACGTATTAAATAAAGGTGTCAGAAAATATCCATCAAATTTAAACTTCTCATAGTACTAATTTTGTATCTGTGACTTGATGTTTCCTAATGATTTCCAAAGTCTGAAATTTTCCCTCAGTCAAAAAATTACGTACCACTCAGTTGTTGAATCTTAATTACATTCAATCCTGGCATTTTGTTTCTATATTTCTTGTCTAATTGTCAGCTTTACTTGACGCTTCTGTGTCGTAAGTTATTTCAAACATAGTTTTCATCATGAATTCTGATATTTGTGCCAAGTCTACTACTCTTTTTGGTTTCAAATCTATATCAATTTATTTTTTCCTCTTACGCATACTCCAGTATATTATGACTGCAAACTGCTTAGTATTTTTTCTGAGCTTTTGTTTTTTTCATTAAGGAAAAGTAACTCTTTTTACACTCCTCTTCTGAAAATGTCATCTCAGTGTTTTACGTGAATATCTAGGTTTTTTTTTAATTTACATTCACATGGGAATGTTATTTCTTTTATGAGGTTAGGTTTCTTGCTTTATAGAGCAAATATTTAGTCATCTGATAGTTTTCTGCTACAAAAATGGCTGGTGAGCAATCAGTTGAGTTCTGTTTTGCTTGCTGCTGTGCTATATACTACATAAGTATTTGCAACCATACCCTTATTCTTCAAAGCTAGTGGATATTTGGTCATCTCTTTATGACCACTCTTAGTGAGCACAAATATCTTACCAGCTGATGAATAGAAACCTCCTTCTCATCTTGAAGTTAGAAATGTTTTCCTCATCTTTTTTCTGTGTGGCAAAGGAATGTTCCTTCCAATGTGATATTAAAACTTTGTCCATCCTTTGGCAATGGAAACGTGATGCGTTATCATACTTAAAGAAATTCAGATTTTACATATAAGAAAAAAAAAAAAACGCAACATAACTATTTCTGTAAAATATCACAGAGTAGCATATAAAAGCTGCTTAACTGCTAGTCAGATTCTTCATAACCTAACAGTTGTTTTATACTGTGTCTCACACTATTCTGCATTCAATCTAACAGCACCATCTCCCCTGCCTAGCAGTGACATATCCTGACAGCAGAAGTTACCACAACCTTTCTGCTCAGAAGATGAGTAAAAGTTCACAGCTAAAGCAGGAGGAGGGCAGCATGTGCTGGAAGCAAGGGGAACATGTCCTTTGATCGTCAGCTCTCCAAAAGGCTCCAGAGGCCGTGGCACAGCAGTGGTCATGGAGCCCTAGCAAGATTTGGCTATGCAGGGTGGAAATTGCTGAAATCATTTTGTCTGTTGATAGTTAATTACACTTTTTCTTACTGCACATTTGTCTGTGAGGAAGTACCGGTTGATGGGAATCTAGTTCCAAATCATTTTTTCACCCATGTGTGTAGCATGCAGTTGAGCTCTCTGCCTTTGTTACTGGCCTTACAAGCAACCATGAGTGCAAGCTGCCTTTTTCTTTATGATAGCTAGCAGGTAGAGGACAGAGACCTCATTAGCCATGGTGATGATACTACCCAAAGTTTACCCAAATTTATTCCAGTGATTCTTAGTGTTAATTCTAGATACAAAGAAAAATAGTAGATAGCGAGAGCTCTGTAGTCAGTAATTCTTGGTAGCTGTAAGTAGTGTGAAACAATGAAGAAGGCTGTGAAATCCTCAGTTGTGCTCCAGCAGAGCATGGGATTGACCTTGATATTCACCTTAAAGCAAAGTGTGAAAGAAAATGTAACTGGTGACTTTATAGGTGGTGAGATTTTCTGCATTCTCTTATTGTAGAAAGAATTATTTTTCATTCTTTCACATGTGCGTGGCAGTCATTTGGCAGAATGTAAAATGTGCCATCATCAGATGTGGCTTTGTAAGATCTATTTGCTTTCTTTTGAAAGTGATGCGTAATCTGTTTAGAAACAGGTAGAATTTAAAAATTTCCACATAACGTATCAAACAGATTTTACTGTGTGCTTGGTATTCCAGCACATTGTTCAATGTTTTTCAAAGCAGTTGCTTAAAATGATGGAAATACGAAACTTCTTGGTAGCAGATTTTATTGTTTAAGTTCTCAAAATAAGTGACCTATTACACCTATTTTAAAGAATCAGTTATTTGGTTCTGAGTCATGCTGATGGTGGTATGAGGACTGCACATTGAACACTGTCGTGAGATGTGTCAGCTTTTATTGGCAGTCAGCATAAAAATGTGATGAATGGCACTATCATCACTGTAGTGCATGGTAGTGGGCAGACAGGAGTGGTGGGTGTTGTTGAATAGCAAACGTTCCTCTTCACAGCAATGACAGGCAAGTCTATTCCTATTTCATGAACACAGTGCATAATGCTTTGAACTTTTTGTGACATATACCATAATTTTTTCATACGCACCCCAGTGATTTATAATTATGTTTTGATTTCAGTATTTTTTTTTATAGCAAAAATAGGCTAATGAAACGTCATTTGTTGTGATGTTAGAGACAGAGTGAGTGATAGATTTGGCTGCCTGCTTTTGTTTGTTTTGAAATGACAGGAAGTGGGGGTTGCCTGGCTAATATATTAAAACCAAATCACTAACAACAAGTGCACTCATCCTGTTCCCTACAAGATTGCTGGCATTGTATTTCAAGAAGCTTAATTCAGTCAGAAAAAGCCTTATGAACTAACTCTCTCTAACCTGTTTGTTGTTGTTCCAGTTTATTATCTGTATCTGTTCCTTGTGTTTTAGGCAATTCTGTTTTTTTGCTCTGCTGGCAATGCCACACATGATTATTTAATTGTTGCAAATGCTTTCTAGTAACATTTTTCTGTTTCTTTCTTCTATAATTTATTATAAATCAGTTCCAAAAATATGTAGTTACCCTTTAGAATACAAGCTGTTGAAGACTGTTTAAGCAATTTAATATGTTATCCAGGATGCAGTTAGGGCTCTAATTTCTCATTCCAGGTTAGAACAGCTTGAGGCTTCCTCTAACAAGTGCCCAGTGAAGGCAAATCTCATAGCTGCCTTTTGCCATGAATCCTGGCATAGTTTTCTTATGCTCATATGTCCAAAATGTGCAAATGTGGAAGTAGAAGTATGTGAAGTCAGGGCCAATCAAGTATTTCCAGAATGTGATTAAAGAAATCTAATGTGCTAAAAAGCACTCTGCAGTGTTACAGCTGGTACTGGTGTAATGAGCATGAATGAATAACAAAACAAAGCAAAGAAATTCACAGAACTGAATAGTAGCACAGGATTGTTTGTGCAGCCCAAACTACTTTATTATTTATTCACTGTTCCCTACAGCTTATCAGATTTCTGTGCTTTTCCATATTTCAAAGGCTTTATTGTGCAGCTGAATGCTATATCATGCGATAAAATTAGTATTAAATTAATATTTAGTATTAATTTAAACTTAATGCAGTAGCTTAGGAATAGTGGTGTGACTTAATGTTTACATTTCATGTGGGCTTAATTCACTTTTCAGCCTGCAGAACTTTCTTAAAAAACATAATACGTGTATGCTTTTGTCATGTCAGATTATCTAAACAATCTCTTCTCTCTAGCCGTTATATCTCATATATGTTTTATATATATATTAAATAACACTTCTGGTGAATGGCAAGTTTAGGGTTCTATTATACAAACAGAATTTTCAAAAATTACTCAAATTAGCACTGTATTAAGAGAATGAGAAGATGATTTACAGTCACAAAAGAATTCATAAATATGAGAGTTCACAGAAATGTACAGCCCTATAGAATTGACTGGAGATTATGAATTGATAACAAAAATGTTTTCAAAGTATCATTTTCTTCTAATTTTATGTAAATAGTTCAAACACAAACCAGATGTAACTGATGCCAAATACTTCATTTTGAGGAGCTTGAAAAATATTATTTCTTCTTAATGAAAATAGATGGAAGAACAAAAAATACATTTAATTGGCTTCAACCCCTGCAGTATAATTTCTGAGCTGTTTACTGTCTCTAACTTCTAAAACAGGCATGATTTGGAAGATCATAGATTCATAGATACATTAGGTTGGAAAGGACCTACAAGGTCATCTAGTCCAACCATCCAACTACCACCATCCCTACCCACTAAGCTACTAAATCAAATCCTTTAGCACCTCATCTAAACGCTTCTTGAACAGCGCTAGGGTTGGTGCCTCAACCACCTCCCTTGGCAGGCCATTCCAGTGCCTGACCACTCTTTCAGAGAAAATTTTTCCTCAAATCTAATCTAAATCTGGTCATAATATGCTTTTCAGTAAGTAAATTGGTATTCTTTCAAAATTATATGATCTGGACAAATTGGCTTATCTATGTTGATCTGCTATGAGCATAATTAATTTGGTTTTATTTAATTGTGTGTTCTGTTCAGGTTGAATTCTCATCAGAGTTATCAAATGAGTTCCAATTTAGGCAGATTACAAAAGAAAACGAACTCTGACTAGACCCACATCCAAAACCAGGTTTCTCTATTACACTATTCTTACAGACTAAGCTGCCTACTTAATGTTTTTGTGTGTGAAACTGTGATTTATACATGTAACTTATTCATAGGTAAGCCAACCTGATAACTGTAATTATTAAATTGCAAAAAATTCAGTAAGTGTAGGCAAGTACAATGAAAGAAAAAATGAATTAGCATTTGAGACTAATTTCTAAATCACATTTTTTTTTTCTTTGATCTGCATTTACTTTTTTTCCCCCCATTTAGATTAAAAATACTGCCTTTGGGTGATGTAAAAACATTTTTAGACATTAGAAAATAGTTTTATAGACAGACATAAGAAATATTACTTCCCTGAAAGAGTGGTCAGCTGCTGGAATTAGCTGCCCAGAGCTGTGGTGAAGTCACTGACCCTGGAGGTGTTCAAGATGTTTGGATGTTGTGTTGAGGAATGTGGCTTAGCGTGAGCTATTGGTGATAGGTGGATGGTTGGACTGAATGATCTTGTATGCCTTTTCCAAGCTTGGTAATTCTATAGTTCTTTATTTAAATAATGGAGAAGAACTAAACTGAATACCTGCATGTGTGTTAGACCATCTGTGAATTCTAAGTATAGTTTCCTAAAAAGAAATTATCCAGAATGCCTTCTGAGTGAAAATATCAGAATCAAATCTAAATATGGAGGTGGTACTGGAAATGCTGCATGTGCAAAAGAGCATTTATTCAGAAGATAAGCATTTGAATGTTTTTCCTCACATTATATCAGGTAAATGAGCTATGTTATGTGAAATAGCATGCTATCTCTAGATACCTAAGTAAAAATTCCAGAATTATCTACATTTTGAGGTTTACTTAATATTGGCAAGATAAGCACCAATATTCTCACTCACAGCATGTATTGTGTAAACTAAACATAAGACTGTTATAATTTGTATTTCCTCTTAATCTGTTTATCTGTATTGCATTGTTATTACACAAAACTAAAGCTGAAAGCATAAGCATGTGGAAGAAGTTCATTCTTAAGAATACATTTACTTAAAGCTGCATTTTAATGTCTGTACTCAAAGAATTTGGACATAAATCTATATAGTGTGCTTTATCATTTTAATGCATACTATCAGAAGTGTGAACAAGGTATATTTCATACTGTTGTTGGATGTGTTGCTCAATGCAGGGGGTACTGAAAATGAATTCCTAGCTGATGGTTCCTAACTGCGAGGTTTGAGGGGAAAATAGTAGATGGGCTGAACAGTTTGCTAGGAGTTAGTTTGGGGCACCCTATGGGTTTCTGTAAGTTACCAGGCATAAACATGTTTGTATGGTTCTGTGTTAGGCACAGAAAGTCAGGTAATATCCCCTCGTATTTGTATGTCCACATCTCAGCCAGTGCACCTCTTTTTATAGCCAGTGGTTAGCCAATGTTGTCATCAGAATCTGAGTCCATTTCACTTTACCTGAAGTTGGCATCTTTATTTTCTTAGGTGAGTCTTACTACAGAATTTTGTGTTTCCCTCTGTGGCAAACAAACCAAGTTGTGACTGATGAGTACAGATGTCTTCTGTGCTCTAGATGCCTGTGCTTCAGGAAGAAAAAAAATCTGAGCTCCCTCTAGCCAAAACTTTTCTCTATATATGCTAAATGCTGATTCAGCAGAGATTCTACAGAACTCTTATATTTTAGATGTCCAGCAGATGTCATATCCAAGTGATTAGAGCATTTTCAGTGTCTGATACCAAGCCCCTGGATGTTCACAGTCCATTGACAAAGAATGTGTCAGATTGAAATTCAAGATATAAAAGGCCCAAGACATGAACCATTCACAGGTACTGCAAACTCCTTTGGCATTTCTTGGTATGCAAACATTGTATCACGTATATTGCTGGACAACTGGAAGTCCTGGGTGAATGTCCATTTCCGTGTTTTTCTCCAGTAAGGTTATGGAAGAGAATGTATCTGGGGAAAGTAAAACTTTATATCATCATTATTATTATTATTATTATTATTATTATTATTATTATTATTATTATTATTATTATTATTATTAACATTTTAGAGTATAGCATGTATAGATTTCAGCTGCCCTCCACATTCTAACTAGTGGTTCTGACTAGTGGTTTCTTGTAATGCAAAATACTTTTAATCACGTGTGTAACAAGAAATGGGGTAGAAGGATTCTTCTAATGGAAGTGTAGTCATTAGTCTTCAAAACTGTTTTTGCATTGGTTTTATGAACTACTGGAGCTGAAAGCCTTGGAGACCTTTCTGAAATTTCTTGGCAGAGGTAATGTGGACTAGTAAAACATGAGACATTGCAACAAAGTATTAAACTGTTGTTATTAGAAAATTACTAACCATCTGGTTGGGCATAATGTGCAAATAAAAGACCAAATATCTGCTACGTTGTCTGTATTCACAACCAGAAGCAAGAGAAACTTTTAATGTCTGAAGTCTAAAGTGTAGAAAAGTAACTGAGGACAAGCAAAATAATCTCTTCAACTCTAATTCCAAGGGTTAGTAGAGCATTAGATATAATTTATAACCCTTATAAAAGTGACTGTGTACATCCTCGAAGGTGTGCAAAGATTGAGACACTGAAGGCACTGAAGGCCTTTCTGATAAAGGAGGGTACAAGAAAGACGTCTTTTGAATCCGCATGACCTAAATGGCCTGGGGGATTGAAGAGGGAAAAAGCGCTCGGATGTCATTTTCCAAGAACTTAGAAGCACTTTTGAGTTCAACATTTTCTTTCCTCTTGTGAAAAGCAAGCTATCCAGAACAAGTGGAGGTTATGATTATTATCCTCATAAAGGTAAAAGATGTTATTTACTGTTGTCATTGCCTCATAGCCCTCAGGGTCACCTCTTGGGAATAAAAGACATCTTGGTCTTGGAAATGAAAGCTTAACTGCTTGAATCTGTTTGAGCAATATGTTACATGAAACTTATGCACTCGTGAAGAGAATAAAGAGAATTTGTTTCCTTCTCGATGATAATTTTAAAAAGGAGTAAGGTGTCTAAAATTTTCCTTCTGAATGCTATTTGTAGTTGTTTTGGGCAGAGGGATGCATTCAGTACATTTAGTTTGTTGCACCTCAGGAAAGTTTGAACTTATATGAAATACTACTTGGAGCATTAATGATGAGGAAATGTAGGTTTCAGTGAGCAGCCCAGATTTGTCTGTCAAATCTTATCTACTTGTTATACATCATACTCATTCTATGTTAAATCCAAGATATGTGACAAGTGTAATATGGACCAGTATCCAAATTATTCAGAACTAGTCCTTGTTCCTTGCCTGATACATTCTTCACTCTGACTCAACAATGCAGTTGTTGAGTGGCATCAGGATGATGCAACAGTAGTACTGGAACAGGGGACCAGTGAGGTTCTGAATGCACCCTCCCTGGAAGCATTCAAGGCCAGGCTGGATGGGGCTTTGAGCAGCCTGTTCTAGTGGGTGGTCTCCCTGCCTATAGGGGTTGGATCTAGATTATCTTAAAGGTCCCTTCCAAAACATTCTATGTTTTTAAGAAGCCCAGCATTAAATGCTATGGAGGAATTAAAATTATTATATCCAGGAGTCTCCTTTACATTCATAAGGTAAGTCTTAAAAACTTGTGGAAGATTGCTTCTGTCACATGTTCTACTTAGACTTTGTGTAACTTAAATTTCTTGGTTAGTTCTGTAGAGTGAGGTAGTATTATACCTTGTATATATGGTTATGTATATTTATAGACATGCATAGACACGTGCACGTACATAAACCAATGCAAATGCATATATCATAAATGTGGCAGGGAAACATACTGAAAATTAGCTGGAAAGTAAGTAATAACAAGTGCAGAGTGTTTTAAAAAATCAAGGTATGTAAGGAAAGCCTAGCATTTGTCTTGTTACATTTTTACTTCATGTAGCTGACTCCAAATAAATGCTGTCAAAGTTTGCTGTTATTGGGAATTAGCCTTCTCAACAGTAGCTACAGGACTCAGTGAATTTGGTTCCTTACTGTCAACTTCTAGCCAAGAGTTTGGGATTATGAGAAGCTGCTCATTAAAAGCAGGAAATTTTTCTCTTTATTAGATGTGAAAGCAATGAATAGTGGCAATATTAGGATAAATCCAATCTAAGCATAGCTTTTCTTTGTTTGGCCTTCCAGGACATTTCTTATGCTTATAAGACTATCCATCACCACCCCCAAAGGATTCTTGATCATTGTGGTTTCGTTTTGTGAATTAAAAAAAATTATGAACTATAATTGTCCACATACAAGATTGTCAGAATAGATATATGCGAGTCTGCTTGTGCTTAACAAACATGTAAGATATAATGCTGTACATTCTGTCACAAGTTTCACTTGGCATAAAAGACTCTTTGAAGTCTTGCTGAAGTAGACAGAAAGATTTCATTCAGTTAGCTTTATGTCAGGTAGAATAAAATTTGAGAATCAAACTACCTTACTAGTAGCAGCACCATTTAAATATAGGAAGGAATATCAGTGGGTGAAAACCCTCGCTGCTGTGCTCAAACAGCAGAGGAGTAAAAAGTTCTTCCTGCTGCCTTTTCTTTTTTTTCTGCTTGCTGTATTGACATCCACATGGAGAGAACTTTTAAAAAAAAAAAAAAAAAAAAAAAGAAAAGAAAAAAAATGTTCAGCAGATTTTTTTTTTATGAGAAGTCTGTTAATGATGCCAAGTCTGGAGACATTTGTGTCTAGATGAGAAACATTGTAAAGGAAACAAACAGTAATGAGTTACAATAGAAAATGTTCCCTTTAGGAGACTGAGCAAGTTGAAGCCAAAGATCTACCAGACTGATGTGTAGTTGTTGAGTTGTTCACAATAGAACAACATGCTACATGGGTACCTTAGGTTTTGATGTGGAAATTCAATTTGTAAATGCTTTAATGAGTTCTCAAGGAACACTGAAAATGATAGATGGCAAAGACTATTACGACATAATGCAGAAAGGAATAAAATCATTTTCTGGCATGTGTTCCAGATATCTTCCAGCTGGTAGCCAACATGTTGCTATTCATATATGAGTAATGTTTTTACTGCTATAAAAATATAAAAAATAAAACCTTAGTTTACCCAAAGAAGTTTTTTTTTGTTGTTGTTGTAATGAAAATCATATCATTTTTTTTCTGCTTCTTTTTGGTTTGCTTCTTAAGAGTATGCTATATACTACCCCCTGAAAGATTAGCACTAGAAAGAAGGTAGGGTTAGATTGGAGTCTACACTATATGTATTCTCACAAAAACATGCTATTCTTTTTTCAATCCATCTTTGAAAAATAACATTTTTGTGTGTGTACATATCAGATATAGTTTGCAGAAGGAAGGAACAGCTCCATCAGAGAGAATATGTACTGTTGGAAGGCAATATGTAACAATTAGGAAAAAGAAAAAGCTATAGAAAAATGTCTGCAAAATCTGCAACAGATTTCTAGTCCTTACCTCTGTGATATTTTCATGCTCTCAAGCATCTAATAAAAGCATTTTAGAAAGGATTGAGATACATAATCAGAATGAGATCCACATAACTAAATATGGTTTTTATATATAGTTTTTATCATGGGCTTTTATCAGTTGAGAGCTGAGAGCTTTATGAAGGTTATATACTTGTGTAGTAAAGATACTGACTTTGCTCATACCCTACCAGCTAAAAAGCTGCTTTTCTTTTTTTTTTTTTTTTTTAATAATTAATCTAGTTCAAAAATGAATTAGTGTTGACATCTCTTCTTAACAATGCTGATAGAAACTCAGAATGAACAGCTGTTTGGACAGTCTTGGATGGCAACCTTTCCCTAGGCGAATGCAGTAGTTGCACAGACACAGGCAAGGGCGTGTTACTGCCATTACTGATGCCCATCTGTTAGGCTGGCAAAGTGCCATGCAGAAGCTGAGACTAAAGCAAGGTCTTCATGAACAGGCTGCCTCCTCTATGACAGTACTGCCACCTGGGTGCCAAAAGTCTTTGCAGAGTGACTTCAACTTTAAGGAAGAAATCAAAATAGCATTTAAAAATTGGGAGGGAGAATGAATATAACATGACACACTTGTTCTACTTTTCTCGTATACTTAGTGTAATGACAAGGCTTGATATATATATTCTAATATATTTAAAGTTATATGTAAAATCACCGTTGTTTTCTGGTGTGGTGAGTGACTGCAATTACTCATCTTCAAGAAGACTTGAAGAATTTGGCTTTAAGCAGGAAAATCACCTACAGATTTTTCTGGCCCAAGAAGTTATTTGAAAAACACGAGTGACCAAGTAAGAGATACAGGATTCCAAACTGAATTGAACAGGATTCTGAAATAGCCTAATATTTCCAATGGAATCTCCTGAGCTTGCATCCGATAAGGATTTTCTTTCATAGAATGACTTTGTATCTTTGCCTGATGGGCAATCCAGCTTATCTGGTAATAATACCACTTGTTTTGAAGTGAAAGAACATCTCCTTGGTCTACTAATATAAACAGTGCAGTATTCATTTTATGTCTGTCATTTTCAACAAGAGACTTCAGAAGTCTGAGTTTCTGTTGTAAGCTGATGCAAAATGAGGTGGAAGCTACATCAGTGAAGTGAGATATCACTGTTTAATCACTACATGCCTAGTTTATGGGCTGCTTCATGTTGAGACACTTGAATAAAACACTATGTTTTTGGTTTTCACAAGAAGTAGCAAAAAAAAAATACTGCAGTAAAGCTATTTCTAAAAGCCTCAGTGCTTTTATCACACTGTCTAAGGAATAAGCTGCTTTTTCATAAAGCATCCTAAACTATTCTTTTAAATTCTTAAGTCTTTAATGTAAAAAACTGTAAGGAAGTTTGTAAGAATATTCATAATGGAATACTTTCTTGCAAATGATGTTTTTCTAATTCAAATCAAATCAGACTGAATTCTGTCTTACTAATATCAGCAAAGCTATTAAGGTATTGCACAAAGTACAGTGCCATGAAGTGATGCGGATTATATCTGTGGAGTGCTTTGGGAGCAGTCCTCTTCTATTGTCCACTGAATACGTTAAATATCCATGTGGGGTTTTTATTAGATAATCTGCAGTCCTTTTCTTATTGATGATATTTTCAAATCATGCAATATATGTGCAGCATGTGTCCACAGTTTTTAGTCTTAAATGTAATGATATTGTAATTTATGTTGAAAAGCCTAATTGTCACTGATGTTTGTATGATGTTATGACACTAATTGATACACCACTTTTCTGACCCTTTTTTGTAAATTTGATTCAAGTACATTACCTTTTGTAATTAATCCCCATGAAGTACAAAAAGCTACTTAATATATCTGTTATTGTTATGGGAGCATTTTGTTCAGTTTTCTACTGTAGTTAAAATATAAGTTTAACATTTCAAGAATTCATTTGCTTTTTAAAAGAAAAGATCTGGAACTTAGTTTAACAGAAGTATAACTGTGCCATAAAAAATTACTTATTGGTGCAGTCACAAGAGTACAGATAGATTTCCACATTCTCCAGTAGAAGGAAAAGCTAACATGAAAAATTAATTGAGTCAGGATAATTACTGATATTTTTTGCCCTTTTTTTCCTCAGGAGAGTTAGGTAGGTATTCAGGCTGTATTGTGAGAAGGTCAGGTGTGCCACTATATTTTAACTTTGTGAGATCTTTTTCTTTCCTTTCTTTTACTTTCACAAGGTTTTTTTATTTCTTTCCCCCCTATGCTTTACTTGTTCTGAGTAGTTTGGCAGTATGTGGTTAATTATAAATGATAAAATAATGTGTTTAGTAGCTACCAGAGTTCTCTTATTGCACTGAAATATTAAGATGTTGCATGTTATTTTCTTTTCTGAAGTCATGATAAAATTGTCATTTTAATATCTAAATTTCAGTGTTATGTAACAAACAAAATAGCACAGTTTGCAAGTAATACAAGTGTCTCCTATTTCACTGGCTCTTTTGTTGTTGTTGTTGTTGTTGTTGTTGTTTTGATCAAACACAATTCTCTGCACTTTAGTTTATGAAATGAAATATGTTATTTCCACAGTTCTTTATTTACCTGAGCTCATGAATGAGCTATGGAGTTTATTTTTTTCTCTGTGGAACCTCATGCTGGATTGCTTACCCAAGCTCTACCTGGCAATTTGGCATAGTGTGTTCTTCAAAACTAAGGCAGTTGCAGGAGGGCACAGGATATTACCCCTAGTTAAAAAACAGTGCAATTGAGTCATCATATTTTGCTGGACTGGTCAGAAAGAAGCTTTTATCTTCTAAATAACTCGTTATGACAACTTTGAAATCTAATGTTTCCACTGACTTTTCTTTTTTTTTTTTTTTTTACTGTATAAAGGCAACATTTCAACATAATGGCATGTTTTGAAAGTAACTGTAGTAGTTAAGCATAATAGAAGTAGAATTTTTTCTACATTGTATTCATAAAGTGCTTCTCATTGTCACTTGCATTAAAATACATCTTCGAGGTGGCAAGAAGGCCAATGACTTCCTGGCTTGTGTCAGAAATTGTGTTAGCAGGAACAGGGAATTGATTGTACGTCTGTACTCTGCTTTGGTGAGGTCACATCTTGAGTACTGTTTTCAGTTTTGTGCCCTTCACTGCAAGGAAGACATCGAGTCCTAGAAGCTTGTCTGAAGAAGGGCAGCAAAGCTAGTGTGAGGTCTGGAACACAAGTCTTATGAGAAGAAGTGGAAGGAACTGGGATTATTCAGTCTGGAGGAGGCTCAGGGGAGACCTTATTGCTCTAACTGCCTGAGATGGTGGAAGGGGGGGGTCTCAGCCCCTTCTCCCACATAGCTAGCAATAGGATGAGAGGAAATGGCCTTAAATTTTGACAGATTGGATGTTAGGAAAGATTTATTCTCTGAGAGAGTGGTCAGGTTCTGGAATGGGCTGCCCTGGGAGATGGTGGAGTCACTATCCCTGAAGGTGTTCAAGCGATGTTTAGTTGTACTAAAGGACATGGTTTAGTGTGGAAATGATGGTGGTAAACAAATGGTGGGACTAAATGATCTTGGGAGTCTTTTCTAACCTTGGTGATTCTATGATTAGTTGTCTTTTAAAATGTGCTCTAACCATCAGCATAGTGTGAGCACCTTCATTCTACTGTAATTTTCAGTTCACTTAATTCTTATTACAGGCTTTCTATACTAAATAAAATAGTTCAGTTTGGCCTTGAACCTGCTTTCTTATTTTATTTGGGCTAATATCTGCGATTTTTTTCATAACGTACAAAAAAAATTGTAAAAGACAAACATCGAATGGGCACTTGAGTCTTATTTTGTAAGCTCTATTCAGTCTGTAAATTCAATGAATTCCAAGCACATGGTATGACTATAAATAATAATCAGAAAGGATATTTCTTCTGACATTCTCATCAAAGTCATGGTTTAATTTTTATTCCTCGAAGTATCTCTAAATGCAGAAAACAAATCATCATCTAAAAATAATTATAGATAACATTTGGCATTGTGAAAGGAATGGATTGCATATATTTTCCAATGGGAAGCTGAAAAAGCAATATGTATGTTAACAGTTCCGTATAAGATATATACAAAAAAATAAAAATAAACTTATCACAGCAACCGTTTTCCATTCTGACAGGAAGTAAAGATGGGGGTGAGAAACATACAGTAAGAGATACAAAACTTCATGTAAGCACAAGAGAAATTTAAGAATAACATGCCCAGTGTGTTCTAGTCTACTTATCAAACAAATTGCCATATTAGTCTTCCTTTCTCTTTCTCCTTCAATGAAATCTCATGTGGTTTTGAGAGAGAATTGTTTTGTAAAGTTGTTTCCTATCCATCTTGAACAAGCCAAAGGTGAATAATGACTTTAGAAGTGAAGTACTAATAAAGGAAAGTAGCCTAAAGATAGCAGTGCAGTAGAGAAAAGGGAAGTATAATAACACGGATTTGGGAGTGGGGAATTTATGGATGAAAGTAGGATTCAGGCAGGTAGGAACAAACATGCTGGGGCTGCATTTCAAAACATCATTGATGGTTTGTTCCTGGACAATGAGTATAAATTCAGTAGCAACTTGTGCCGAAAAACCCTGCTTCAGAAACAGCAGCAGAGATTTTCAGAAGCAAGTTTAAGTGATAGCAATGCTATTTCTTTTTTTGAGATTTGTTTCAAGAGTCATTCAAGGCTATTCCTCTTTTTTTTTTTTTTTTTTTTTTTATGTACTTGACATTTCAAGTTTAAAAGTCAAAGTGGTTAATTAACCCCACAAGTTTTTGTCAGTTTGCAGCTGGCAGGTTTTCTCTCAACCCTTCTTCAGCCATGTTATCTCAGTAAAGTCCAGAACACAGAATGATACCCTTAAATGTACCTATGAAGAGCTGAGGTATGTTCTGAACTCTTACTGGAGATGCTTTTCTTGCTTCACTCATGCTTGTGCTACACCAAGAATAATTCATATCTATGAGGAAAGCGCAATTAGTTGAACATAAAGGGGTTAAAGTGAATAGGACCTCTAGTGCTTTTGGTACTTGTATCTGCCACGAGTAATGCCTCCTGTGTGTCATGCCTATAGATATACTCTGTCATAAGTGTCAGTTTATTCATATTAATGACAGTCTTGGACTTTTTTTTTTTTTTTTCTTTTGGAATAAAGGAGTTTTCTACTTCATACAAACTGGCTGTGTCACAGCCTCCAGCTGACATGGTTACAGTGAGATGAGGCCAGATGCTACTGTTCAGGTAACAGTACTGACCTGGGGAATGTGGTGGTTGGCTAGGGAACAGAGAATAGCCTCTCTTCTCCCCTTATTTTCACAACGTTTTAAAGACCAGTGTCCAAATGTAGAAATTTTGATGAATGTTTGCCACAAATCAGCCTGCCCCCTTGGAGGGGAGAGCTGCAGGGGTGAAGCACTCAGGCCTGACCCCATGCATGCCAGCATGCTTTAAATGAGATCAATAGGTGCTATGGTGCCCAGTGTTCAAAGTATGTTATATCTGGCACCCTCTGAAACCTGCTGTGGGCAGGGCTGAGGTATGAGGGTTAAGTCTCTAGTGCAAAAGGGAGGTGCTGCGGCACACCTTGCCTTTTTTGGGGAGTAGATATATCCCTGAGGTGCTTGCGCATGCCAATCCGAGAGCAGTAGCTGCTTGATGCGTGCCTCAGGTAATTCCCACCTGGGGCTTAAAGCGCGCTGCCGAAGTCCCTTCGGCAGCGGCTGTTGAGGAGCGCTGGGTGGCACCCGCGGCACGCTGCGGAGCGCTCGGAGCTGAGGGCCTGCACTGCCCGCCGCTGCCCGCTAGAGGGCGCTGAGGCACCGCCTGTCCAAACGGCGAGCACCGGCGGAATGACAACTTCGAATCCAACGGCGTTTAGCGTATTTTACTTGATTACCATCAGAACAGCTTTGCTGCCCTTGTTTCAGTCAGTGCGTTAACTTTTGGTTGAGCAAAAGTGTAATACCGCGACTTGCTCCTCTCCCTCTCTTTTGAGGCAAGCCTGCAATAAAAGTGATTTATGGTGTCTTTATCCAGGTTGGGAACTTGGTGCATCCCCAAAGTGCGGAGGGGCTTAAGGAATTATTAAAAATCCTACACCCCACCCACATACAATTAAACAAGTCTCAGCTCACCCATATGCTACTACTGCTTGTTTACCATCTCCAAAGTTAGGAGGATGTTATTATGCTAGTGTGCGTCCTGCTTGCACTTTTTGCTGTGTTATTTTTTTCCCCTTATTTACTGTTGCATTCTTACTATGCTCCTAAGACTGTCAGATGAAAGTGTTACGGCATCTAGGGTATTCATAATCTTCATAATGGCTGTCAAATTATGCTGACTTACTGTTCTGCAGATTGGCAGCTGGAGCTTCTACATGTCTTGAGCTACTCTCCGTGCTTGAAGTATTGTTTCACCCAGATATGAAGTGGTCTGAGTTGTCAGTCTTTTTTCTCTTCTATGCTAGCACTATTATCATTGCTTCTTTCTCCCTTCTCCCTTCTCCCTTCTCCCTTCTCCCTTCTCCCTTCTCCCTTCTCCCTTCTCCCTTCTCCCTTCTCCCTTCTCCCTTCTCCCTTCTCCCTTCTCCCTTCTCCCTTCTCCCTTCTCCCTTCTCCCTTCTCCCTTCTCCCTTCTCCCTTCTCCCTTCTCCCTTCTCCCTTCTCCCTTCTCCCTTCTCCCTTCTCCCTTCTCCCTTCTCCCTTCTCCCTTCTCCCTTCTCCCTTCTCCCTTCTCCCTTCTCCCTTCTCCCTTCTCCCTTCTCCCTTCTCCCTTCTCCCTTCTCCCTTCTCCCTTCTCCCTTCTCCCTTCTCCCTTCTCCCTTCTCCCTTCTCCCTTCTCCCTTCTCCCTTCTCCCTTCTCCCTTCTCCCTTCTCCCTTCTCCCTTCTCCCTTCTCCCTTCTCCCTTCTCCCTTCTCCCTTCTCCCTTCTCCCTTCTCCCTTCTCCCTTCTCCCTTCTCCCTTCTCCCTTCTCCCTTCTCCCTTCTCCCTTCTCCCTTCTCCCTTCTCCCTTCTCCCTTCTCCCTTCTCTTCTTTTTTCCCTACAGCACTGTATATGCATAAGGCTTTCCAGGTATTCCAGTACAGATTCTAGAAAACATGACTTTAACAGTAAGGAATTCCCTCAGAAGGACTTGCTTGCACCAGAATGCATTCCTCAGATACGATATCTAAAACAATTAAGAAGTTTTTCAAGACTTCCAATGGATACTTCTTTGCTTTAAAATAAATAAACAAAAATTAAAAAAAAAAAAAAAAAAAGAAACAAAGCCAGAGAAGAGATTTCTCATATTAGTTTGCCCACTCTGTAGCAACTGAAATTGGATGGAACAAAGATCGATAATGTATCCAGTTAATACACTAACATATAAATGAAATGAATCATAAGAAATGAAATGGCTTCTCCTGACAAACTTGAGATAAATGCTGTTCCATAAAACCTCAGTCTTGTCAATTTGAATTTATGTTATGGGAAAACAGTTGCTGACGTGTGATCTCCATTGTGTAAATTTCCTAGGAAGTGGGTACTTGCTATTATTTGCAGCATACGTTATTCCCTGGGCTCAGCCTTTATTGCGTGTTTTCATTTGGTAAGTGGAAGCTTTTCTCCCCTGGCCCTGTGTGTTCTGCTCTTAGCAAGGTCATGTGTTTTCTTCTGGATGAAGTGAGGGTGTCATGGGATAAGGAATGATCCTAAAGGCAGAATGAAATCGTGGAAAAGTGACAGTGTTGCTTCATTGTTGTCATTGCCCAGAGAAAAGGTATTTCATGGGTGTGGTGAAAACTAGTTTGCTGTATTTCTTTACGTGCATTTTGTAGTTTGTCTATTCTAGTCAACACTGAGTACTCTGCTTTCACATCCAGTCTAGCGTTCTTCAAACTGCTGAAGATACCTTTTCATTGTTGTTATTTTCTAATTGGAGTTCAGCTTCTTGTTGTGAAAGTAAGTTTATCTTGACTTGGGCATTTAGCTATTAATTTTGATTTCTAGGTTTGGCTTATGTAAACATTAAAATATTTCAGACTATCCTTTATCCTATTGTAAGCCACACTATTTTTTTAAACTGAAGGTATGCCAAATGTGGTAATGCCTTGCTTTTGGCCTTTGCTTTTGAGATCCAAACATAAAACAAATCAGAAGCTGCAGGAGATTCTGAATTCTTCTGTTGATAGAAAAATTTCTATGGAGTAGATGACAAGTTCATCTTTAATGAAGGTTGAATGTTCTTCGGCATATTTGAAGAAAGCAGGGAAAAAATGACTAGGGAGAGATGGAGGAAAGAACTGAAAAAGTGAATGCTGTCCATCTACAGGTGTGCTTCAGGGATACTTTGTGTGAGCCCATCACCTGCTTTTTCCTCAAACCATCTCTCATTTCATCCTTTTCTCGCTTGAGAACATCACCTACATCAGAATCCACTGAGGACGCTGTGTTTAGTCTCTTCTGCATATTTCATATCACTTGGAACAGCTTCCTAGTTAAAGCAAATGCCAGTTTCTTTCCCTGATTTCAGAGGAGATCCTTAAGAATCCTGTATGGGTTACAACCATCTCTGTTACAATCAGGGCTTACTTTCTTGTCTTCATGCTACTTTGTACCAAATACCATCTCTGCTAAACTGCATCAGGTTGTGGCCAACTATTTTACTGCTGCTGCTATGGCAGAATAATGTAGTGTGCAATGTAACTTTTGTAGGACAAAGAGAACGATGTCTATCTGTTAGAATAATAGGACAGATGAAAGCAAAGTCATGAGTTTTACAGATTTAGTACATGCTGAAATAACACCTGGATAGTAGTAGATACAGATTGAATAAGGTCAAGTCATCACCAAGTAATAAAAGCAAAGTTATAGAAGAAATAATTTTATCATGTTTTTACATAGCAGTTTTCTTCTTATGTTGAACTCATCGAAATCCTTTGTAAGACAACTTTATTCCTGAGTCTTTATTGTGCTGTCATTATTTAATTGTTGTTGTTGTTCTTCAGTGTTTATATCCCAGACAAGTTCTTCATCCTTGTACTTTATGGTTTATCAGGGGTGTGATTCAAAATGCACAAAGTGGCAGCCTTGGTGAAGTTCACTTTTTATGATCTTGTTTTGAAGAACACACTAGCTTTCTGTGTGGTGTGTTTTTTTTTTTTTCCTTTGGGTTTTTTTTTTTTTTTTTTTCCTTTTCTGTATGTCACTAAATTAAAAGAAAATGATAAACAGTTCTGCAAGCAGCAGCAATCCATGGCCTCTGTCAGCACATTCAGCAAAAGAATTGCATTCACAGAGAGAATGACAAAATTGACTGTATTAAATAGACTGCATTTTAGCATTCTTCAAAACCTCTTAGCTCTGTCATTGCTTTGTCATGCTCCCAGTTTGCATTCATGTTATAAATCACTGCTTTTAAAATGGATTTAGAAAGTGCTTTCCTAACATTCAGTAATTGAACTGTGAAAACTAATTCCACAAGTCATCTGAGTCAGTCCAATTAATTAGTAAAACTAAGATAGAGATCTAAGTTAGAGACGTAGAGTAAGATGATCTGTAGAATGGTGTAAGTACACATAGAAAAATCAGAATATTGACAAGGCAAATTAAGTGACTGACATAATAACATAGTTAATATTCTTGTAAAGAATATCTGAACTTCCTCCGTGTCTCTGAAGCGTTATGTATAAGCAACTGCTTATATAGCCATGGCATCTTCTTAGGATAATTTTGGCTACTACCTTGTCTGTGGAATCACGTGGTTGGAGTATTCCTGGAGGGAGGAAGGATGGAGGAGGAGATACTGTTGCTGATGTTTCCAGATAAATCATGCTGTGCGGCAGTATTGCTTGATTAGCTGTGTTTGTGAGAGTGCCCTTGAGATTCCAGGGGTTTTGCACCACAGAATTGTAATATATGTGAGTTGAGAGAGGTACTTTGTTCCTGCGGAGTGTGGGAGTTTTCAAGAGGGATTACCACATTAACAAACCACCAGGCTCACGTTGGAAAGACTGGTGAATGCTTTGGGGATACCCTGAAGTAGCTTGTGTCAGGATCTGAATGAATATTCTTTTGCTTTAAGGATGACTACGTGTTGCCCATGCAGGTGAAAATTGCTGTTTATTTTTAAGAAAACTGTATTTAAAGTAACCCTGTCTCTAATGCTTAAATCCTAGCCAAATGCTGATTTTGCTCTGACTACACTTACCACACATAGACGCAGAGGTGAAACAAGTATTCAAAATGTCATTTAGAAAACTGAGCGTATCATACAGTTTGGAAATTTGCCACGCGTAGTTGAGCTCTGTCATGCTCTTTAGTGTTACCCATGTCTATTACCAATGGACCTTATGGTACTTATTCTTCTGAATTTGATATAAAACTAACCTCTTAGTCTGAAGGTGTTTGAAATTTTCTCTACTTTGCGTTGCTTGTATTTAAAAAAACAAAACAAAGAAACAAAAAGACTCTTGAGATGCTGTCCTGGATATTTCCTGTTGATCCTTAGACTTGTCATGCTTGAGAAAATACCAAGATTTTACTCTTTCTGCTATCTTGATAAAGACTATCACAGCTTCTGAGGCTGTCAGGACTGAGGCATTAGACACATTTTGAGAACTCCCTGTCAAAAGGAACGCTCTAGCTGTCTCCAGCTATCAGTCAGCTTGGTGGTTATGACTTTTATGACATTAGTATGTTGATACTAAAGCATCTGGAGGTTGTAAAGTACTATTGATAAGATACTCGGCACAGGAGAGAAGGGGGATAAGAGCGCTATAAATACAAAGTTGTGAGCCCTTGGGCGTGCAAGTAGTGAGATCCAAAGGGCAGAATGAAAGTTGTATAGATGAGAAACTATAAACATCTTTCAGTCTTCTGTGCTTCAGCCTGTGTGCGTTGGTGTAATTAAAGGCAGAAGTTTCTTTCCCCCACCTGCAAACAACATTTTCAAAGCAGAGAACGTTATGGTGTGAAATACTAAGAGCTGAGGTCTTACCTATATGTTTTCTGTCCATAACTTGTATCTGCATTACTTCATCCCAGTAGAAGAGACTACAGTCGCAAAATAAAGCTGCTTGACTATCCTCCAAGCACAGATGGAAAAAAAGTTCTGAGATTTGTACTGGAAAATAAAATGCAAGCTAAAAATCAATTTGTTTAAGAAAGCTTCTTGGAAAATGTGATCTTATGACTCTCAAGGTTTTTATGCCTAAATAAGGTGCATCTAGACTGTAGGAATAATTTTCTAGGGTTATTAAGAATCACTTGTGAACTGTTTAAGGATCTGTGAAGGAACTTGGATCAGATTAAGTGGATTTATGAACACTATTTTTTTTTTTCTTGAGCAAAACTTGTACAGCAGTACAAAAAGTGAATGTTTCCTTGTCAGTTATCAACTTTGTTCCCCTACTCAATATCCCTACAGGTTGGGTCACCTATAGCCCTGTAAATGTTATAAACCATGTTAGCCTTTGCTTTCCATAGAGAAATGTTTGATGGCAAATAACTTCTCTTTATTCAAGTATAACTTTAGTTTTATAAGTTCCTGTGAAAATGCCAGTGAGTTTTCAATAAATACAGTTGTTAAAATTATGATGCTATGTGGTGAATGCAATGTTTTATTTTATGACAGATTTTAAAGATTTAAGTGATGCATCCAAGAACTCTTAAAATTTCCAAAAGAGGAGGACTGAAATACATTTTTATAACTTGTTACAAATTCTTCTTCATCTCCCTCACATTTCAGACTTTTCTCCTTTGTAAGTGTGCTGTTTATAAAACTGACGTTCATTGTATGAAACTTTGACTTTTATATAACTCTTGATATTTCTCAAGGTTTTACTGTTTTTTTTCTCTTGCATTTTTTCTGCTTTAGTGGTCTGACTCTGGTTTTTCCTAAACCGAGAGTTTGTTAGGGTTGTCATCTGCTCTGACACGATTTTGGAAACATCTGTGAATATTTTTCTTTTTTTTCTTTCTTTTTTTTTTTTTTCTTTTTGCTGATACTAATGTGATACTAATGTTACTGTGTCTGGTACTTTGTAGTTACTCAGTTACACAAGTTACTCAAGCTGCCTAAAATTTCTTTTCATCATTCTAGAGTGGTCTGTGTTGCTTTCATTCACCAGGTAATTGTTGGTTGGACTGTACATAGGCATAGTTGTCAGCTCCCGTAATAGACTGAACCAGAAATGCTAAGCTCTTAGGTTTGAAGCTCTCTTGCTATTTTATAAATTGCACTGTATTCTGTGAACAAAAAATTCTAAAAGGTCCTGTAAGTGTCTTCAATCTTCTGAACCGATCAGAGATCTGCTATGATGACCTTGTCATTTCTCTGTCTAGGGGTGAGTTCTGTCTGCAGTAGCTAGAGCAACAGTGTGCTTAGATATGAAATGTTATTTGGAATGCATATTAATCTTGATTATTTATTTATTTATATTTTTTGTGTGGTATCTTAAGTATGAAGCTCCGATGACTGCTTCTTTTATCCCAATTCTTTTATTCCAAGGCATGCTTTGTAATGCACCTTCTGTCTAAATTCTTGAGGCTCCTTCCTGCATGTGACATCATTCATATAAGACAGTAATAATCTTATAAGAATAACTAAAATATGCTAAAGCTGCAAAGAATGAATTTAATAATTGTTTGGACTCCAATGTTTGCTTCCAATTACATAGCATAAAATGAGAAGGCTCAGTTTTTAGTCTCATGAAATTGGAGTTATTCAGCATTGAGTCCTCTCATACTCAATTTTTATTAATCAAAATGGTTCAGTGAACAGAAAATAATTTTTAAGGTAATCTTTGAAACAGATTAATGTAGACTTCAGTGGTACATAAAGCTCCTTCCCTACTGTTTTATTTCCCCCTCTAGCTTATTTGTTAAGTTAAAATTAAATTCCTAGGAGATGGGAGATCTGGCACAAGATGGCAAATGGAGGAGAAAACATTTTTTATTATACTTTACATCCAGATCACACTTCTTGTGTCATCTGAAGATGCAGCTGTTCTTTCAGATTGTTGATTCACGTCATCCACAATTAAAATGTCCTTGCTATTTAAAAAAAATACTTCTCAGCATGTCTAAAAAGTTTGTCTAAACAATGGTTTGTTCACAGTGTGAGAAAGGCTCTTAGTGGTTTGTAGAAGACTGTTGCAAATACTTGATTAGAAAAATCTGTTTTTATATTTCAAATTAAGTTTTACTTTTTTTTTTTTTGTATCTTGACAGTTACTTAAAAAACAGATTTCTCAGTTCTGAAGCCAGACATAGGAAACTACAGTGCAGTTATGGTTTCTGGTCGACATAAGGTTTTTTTCTTTCTTTTTTTTTTTTTTTTACTAGTACACTCATGTTTATGTCATTAAACGTTACTATTTCTGCCTAACACTTACACCAAGTGCGTAATTAACTTGTAGGTACTCAGTGATATGCATTCCAAACTTTCCAGTTTCCAGAACTTTGGTTATCTACAAATAAAGATTCATTCTTATATTATTGTGTCCTCTGAAGAAAGCAATATTGTGAGATCTGTTTATTTAGTAATGGTTGATCATTTCTAAAATCCTGAAAAAAAAAATACTGTTTTTGTTCATTCCAGTTGCTAATAATATTGAGCTGTCACAGCATCTCATTTCAACCTTAATGCTTTCTGGAATTTACTCTCCCAAGTTAGGCACCTAGGTATCCCAGGCAACCTGTTGAGAGGGTTGGCCTGGTTGTGCCCATCGGATCCCAGTGCACAAATATCTGAATGGCTAATGCTCATATTTCTGCTTTCGGTATTCAGGATCCTTTCCTTGTAGTATCTTTGTGTTTTGGCTGTAGTTCAAAATGGACACGTCTCTCTTGGAAGAAGGCTGGCAGTGGTCAGAGTACATACTGAGGTATTAAAGAACAAATTCCAATTTCCTTTCTCAGTGAAAGGTCCTGGGTTTGAAGCTTCAAATGTCTGGTGATTGAAGCGTTTACTCTTGTGACAGTAAAAATTTGCCATTCAGACTGGATGATGATTTCTGTTTGTGGGTGGAAGGTTACATTGGTCCCTATTCAGTGAGACATTAAATATGTTCTGAAGCAGAAACTGAAACTGAACTTGCTGTTGTGGTCAGTTGGTCTGCAGTGTTCATTCCTAGGCTTTGGCTCACAGAAGTTCTTATTCCCTTAGGAAGTACAACAGCTTGAAGTTAAGTTTTATACATCATAGACTGGAAACTTGTTCTTCAGTAGATAAGAAAGATCCCTACAATCTGGGCTATTTTTCAGCAGTTTAGCATCTAACACAACAACCAGACATAGCTTCTCAACTATTTTCAAAACATTATTCACAAGTAAGAGCCCTGCATTTCAAGTAGAGGAGGATACCTTTTTAAAATGCAAAAGTGAGGCATCTGAACAGCACTTATGGGTGGGTTCAGGGTCTGTTTTCCTTTTTCTCTGATTTTATCAGTGTAAGGACACTTGTTGATCCTTATCATATCTTCCCCCACGCACTATTAGTGACCTTCATCTTGTCCCTTTTCTTCTCTTCTGCTTGCTAACAAATACGTCATTTGCATGTAGCTTGAATGCTTTTTGAGGCAGGCATCATGGTGAGAAAATCCCTGTCTCACTGAAATATATTTGGAATTGATTAGGACTTGACATTTAATTCAAATTGTTTATTAACATCAGCTGTTACCTTTGGAAAAATAAATGTTTCATTTAGGAAGATTTCTTTACAGAACAGTATTTATGCCTGTTTTTCACAGCTGTTTTTCACTCCCATTCTAAACAAATGTGCTCATAGTTCTATTGTACTAATTCTGAAATTGACCATTTTCCTGTCTAACTTGTATCATTCAGCAGCAACAAAAAATCCCTCTCATGGAAACTCTACTTCGAGGTGTAATACAGGTTTTTCTGGAGAAATGAGTTTATGAGGTAGAGGTGTAAATGGTGTGGTCACAAAGACGATGGAGATATTTTACCACCTTCAGGTAGTGTTTTCTATCAGTGTGGATTATGTTAGTTTTGTCTCCCTGTATTTTGAGATGGCAATGTCCTGGATTCCTTTATTATATGTGAGAAGATTAAGGAAAGAATGGAGAATCACAGTGCAAACACAAAATCAACATCTAGCAGGACAGTTAGCAACTTCTAAGGTTGTCCATGTACGAATTAGGATCCATTACATTTTTGTTACTGTTTCTAATTTAATGTGAGTAACAGCTTCTCTTCTACTTGAAGAATTCACAATATTATAACACCACACTGTGGGGCTTTGTTTGTTTCTATCAGCAACAGAAGACTGTATATTCAGCAAGTAGTATTTCAGGAGAAAAAAACTGCCAGCATTAATAGACTCTTGAATGATTCCCTTGGCTCCAAATGACTTCCTCCCATATCTTTCCACTAGTCTTCATTATTCAAAAACACATTTTACCATTAAATTATAAGACATTATTTTCCACAGATAATGGAAGTAGAAGTCAGGGACAAGTCAATAAACCATTATGAAGATCACTAACATAATAATACTACGAAAAATTGGCATATGGCTTGCTCAGAGCTAGAGTTGAAATTGCTTTGGTCTAAAAGGAGATTAATGATTTATCAGTTGTCTTACTTTTGTCTGCCCAAAACAGTACTGTTTCCTGTTGATTTTGTTTTGTTTTGCTTCTTTTAAGTTCTCTGAAAGAGGAGATTGGGTTAGTCAAGTTACCTTTAGCATAAATAACCTAATTCTTAATAGCTAACAGAGACAAATTCTGTCTGGTAATGATTTAAAAGATGTAAGCAGAAGTCTTGCTCTGAATTGACTCTCAGGGTTGGACGTTCTTGCTCTCTGTGAGCAGAATGGTGTGAGCATTTGTAAATGTCTCGCACGTGAAGAGTTTGGAAGTCTTAGGTTTTAGGGGTTTGTCAGCTTGGTGCTCAGGTTCCTAACTTTGACATCAACTATACCAGTGGTATCATGGAATTAACACTAATAGCAGTGTGACTAAGGGAACAGTTAAATTTCAGGGCTCTGATAATGTTGTAATTTGTCTGAGGTGATTTGAATCAAATGAAAACTTTCTTCAGAAGTTTGAGCAAGTCTGAATGAAAGATGAATTACATCTGTTGCTCTGAAAGTAATGCCTCCTATTTGTTTCCATGGAAACTGCTGCAGTTTCAAAGAGAACAATAATATTATTCAATAGAGTAAATTCTCTGCTCTAAAGCAATGTTTTTCAATGTAACCATTAGCTATGTATTTTTGCCAGCGATGAACAAGAGCCTGCATGCCATGCTCATAAAAGTCTGCAGCAGCGCAGATGACATGCTGTCATCACATCTACTACTTTGCAAACTGTAGGCTTAGTCTATCCTTGAAGAGCAGGTTTGTTGCTAATGTGTTTTTGGTCTCTATGTGTCCAACCTCTGGCTTTGGGGACATGGCTAGTTACTTCTGTTTCTTCCCATCTGTATGCTCACCTGTATTTCTTGTGAAAGGGTAGGAAGAGTGTGAAGTAAGGTCTCAGTGAGAAATGCTTTGCAGTCTTACTCTATGGCTGTATTCAGAAGGAAAGAAATGAGCCTCAAGGTCCCGTACCTGTTAATACCTGTTATTTGATTTGTGGCAGCCTTGTGGATTTGCAGTTAATGGGACTATTTTGCAATAAGATCATTACATAGACACAGGTAAAGTATTCTGGTACTTATTTCAGTATTGCTTCGGTGTTTAGAATAAATATTTTTAAAACTTGATCAAAGTTCATATATTGAATGCATCTCTACTTGCCTCTCTTCTGTTGAGCAAACTACTATTTTGATCATTTGTTTAACTGTAGATTTTTATGTTAAAATCAACTGTAACACAGACCATCTGACTCCTGAGTAGTTTGTCTCCTTCTGAAAATAAGCACCTCTTGTTCTATTCCATCTTCTTAACCATAATAACACTTGTACTCAGATCGTAGTTCTTGTAGCTGGCCATGCTGTCAAATGAATCTTTTCTGTTCTTGGAATTAAAATGTCAGCATACTCCGAACTCTTTTCTCCTATGTGGGTTGTAAATGATTGTTTGTTTCTTGATTCTGTTCTTTCTGTTTGGATGTCTTTTTTTTTTTTTTTTTTTTTTTCTCTAGTGGCCTTATATGATGTAATTTGACCTCCTGACTTGAAACACGCTGAAATTTCTCCAGGCATGTGGTTTATAAAATGTGACTAGGGCAGAGCAACCTTGCCTATTGCAACAGGAAAAAGCACATAATAAGTTTATAATTAGGTTATAACGCATGCAGTTCTATTTAAAGACTTCATGTTTCAATCATGCCTGATGAGGAAGGGATTTCATGTAAGTATTTGCAAGCTCTATGGGTTTCTTGTGAGTTTTATGAACCCTCCAAAAATATATATCATAGATAACATTTATTTGATGCAATTTAAGTGTAGTAAACATGGATTTTCCTTGAATGTTTTTGAAGTCACGCAGGAATGTAAATGTTATTCCATATTAATTTCAGTTTTAGGAGAACTAAATCATTAAACAATGAACTTTACATTGCACTACAAAAGTTAATGTGAAGTTTGTAGTTTATAGCTCTGGGTTTGCAGGATCAGTACTCACTGAAGTAAATAAGACCTTAATTACAGATAGAAACACTCTGACTACATATGGAAACCTTCATTTCTGCTTCAGTAGAATGTTGGCGCCGATTTATTTTGCTTAATAACTGTTGTCTTAAATCAGTTTTATAATAGCATTACAGAAAAGGCTGGTGTGCTGGGACAGTGAAGTTTTATTATATTTTTAGTAGTAAAATCAAAGACAGATTTCATTTTATCAGCTGTCAAAACACTATTTTCATGATGGGGGGTGGGGGCTTCAGGCATTCTTTGTGTAATCCTCTGGGGGTTCTGTATACTCGTTATGTGAATTGCATCCTACCTCATATATTGTCGACTTTGGTTTTGAAAGGAAAAATCTGTTTGGCAAGGAGTGGGAAAGATGCTTGATTTTCCTGTGTAATCCTGGAAAACTGCATTCGGGCTGTTAAGACACAATATACCTGTTTATCTTTAATGTGAAATTGTGTGAAATCCAATTTACAGATATGACATTTCAGGGGGATTTCAAGACTTGTCTGTTATATCTCAGTAAACCTTTTGACCTGCATCTTTATAGCTGTTAGGTTTACCCAAGAGCATCTTTGGGTATTCCATTTCTTCTGTTTTTCATATATGAACAAATTGGCATGCTGTGTGAATGGCACCAGTCATGCAGAAATAGAGACCTGCCTTGCTCTTAGTTCTCTTCTCCTGGGAAAATCAGGCCCTGAGATACATTGCATGATTTTTATATGCCTTCAGGGAAAACGTTTGAAGAAATCCTTCTAGAAGGATAATGATTCAGGCATGGTAAAATGCTGAAAACCAAGCAAATGTGTTCCAGTTGCACCGATTTCCCCTCCTCTCTTTCTTTTATGGAAAAGTACAATAATGAAACAATTGTGCTTTTCACTTTTCCTATCCATATCAAATTAATAATATATCTAGTCTTTCAGTGCTCTTTGTAAAACAATTATCAAGGGGAGGCTCATTGGAAAACAAACTAGTATACCTACTCTGAGTTAAGCCTAACCATTGCTTATAATAGGAGATTCAGAAGAAATTTTCTTTACCTGTAATAACTCACTTAGTTCTGTGGTGCTTATAATTCAACACTTAAGTTAAAAGCATGAATTTCATACTGGTTTTTTGGTCTTTAAGTATTTGGCTTAATAATTCTTGTAATTTTATCAGCTGTAATTAAACGGTGTTATACTTGGGCCAAACTTGTTATCCTTGAACAAGTTTTATGAGGGTCTCTGCAGACATTTTATCATTTATCTTTTCTTGAATTTTTACTGAACTATTCACTAAATGGTGGCAACAGTGAATCTCCTGAATTTATTTTACAGGGCATAAAAATATAGCCCTTTTTATACCTCTAATATAAATTGTAACTTTAGTACTGTACCAACTCAGTGAAACAAAAACTAGCCACCATTTACACATTGAAGGTCAATAGATTTACCAGTATTTTGTCTGTATGTTAAGTATACAGAGTCAGTTTGATGTTGGTGTGGAACTTTGAGTTTGATGTAGACTAATCTTTCCAATAATCTTTTCTCATTTTGATGAGCTGAATTTTTACATTGTTATGCTTTGATTTCTTGTTCAAAATACCTGAATTTCATAAATCTTTGTAAGTAATGTTATAATGATTTTTTTCTAGGATAATGCATTGATTCTGTAGTTAGATGTGCATGTATGCAGTTCCACATCCATACCAGCTACTCTCTTTCTGCTGTTAATGTACAGAGCTAGAAGTAGCAGCTGTGTTTTTAAGGGAGTAGGTAAGAGAAACTGAATTTTTTGAGTATACAGGAGAAGTTAGGATGTACAAGTTAGGAAAGAAGTTTAAGAAGGCAGCAGGGTAGGTCAGGAAACATTCACCTTGACCCAGCAGTTATTGCTTGTCCCTCTAAACTTAAGCAGACCTATCTTTCCGCCTAGGAGAAAGTTACTGCCTAGTAAGCCTGTATTATCGCCAAAGTGAAATTGCTTTCTGCATCATGCTTCAAAACGTATCTGTGATAGCCTGAAACATGAAGTGATTTTACAGTGTATTTATTTCACTGATGGATCATCTCAGTAGGGAAGTTGATATAAAAAATTTCTCTTTTCTGGTCTTCGTTGTTTTACTTTGAATCCATTTAATCCTAGATAGATCTTCTCTTCCTTAGAAGTTGCATCTATCAAATATTCATGGATACTTGTGCTCGATCTTCAGGGTTGGTTAGCAAAGGTTCATGTTTAATCTTTCCCCATAAATCAGTTTCTTACCTCTCGTGTTACTCTTCAGACTGGTAGTGAGTATTACCAGAGCAGCATGCAGAATTTCAAGAGGAAAAGGACCTAGTAGAAATAACGATTATTGCTTTTTACAGTGTGACTTTATCCCCCGTGGTTACTGCTGAAGTTTTATAACCCACCAGTAACACATTCTTTATCTCACTTGTTTTTACTGTCTTTGGCTGGGTGAATTCTTCTGTTTTGTTTTTACTTTGCTTAAGTTGAACTGTTTTTATCATAACAGGACACAAAATTGTCTTTCAGCAGTGCCTATGTCTGAGCATAAGTGATTCCTGGCCTATAGCACAGGGTATGACACACAGAGTGCAAGATTGTAGGATATCCCTTACAACAAAAAAATTAGCATCCTGATTATTCAAAGTGGCATTAAGTACCCCCAAATCTAGATATTTCATACTTAGCTTCAAGAGAATGTTACTGTTGTCAGCTTGAAAATTTTTCCTGTAGATATTTTGAAGCTTATGAATGGTAAGTACTATGTCACTGTTTGATGTAACTTCTAATACAGTAGTGAATTGGTATCATTTGTTATTAAAGGAAATTAACTTAAACTTCCAGTGTACCAGCCTTAATCCCATGTATCTGCTTTTCTTCAAGTTTTAAATGAATGATTTTCTTCTATGAAAGTTTATTACTAAAATCTACAATGATGAGTAAAGGAGATATTAAGTAGCATCTGCATAAGTCTACTCGCTTTGTGAAAATGAGCAGTAGTCAAACCTTGAAAGCTGTCAGGGCTTTATGAGAAGTTATGGACTTTGTCAATGTGAGCATGTATTTCTGGGACCTTTAATTTCTAAAATGCACTCACAAATGGAGTGGAATTGAATTCCATTCAAAGGAATGCTGATTACATTTCTGAATTGAAAGAATCTTGCAAAATTCAGTGGAGTATAGATATGACTTGAATCTGATCTTTACTTATGTATTTCAGACAGATTTTTTTATTTTTTTAATAACTTTATGTAAATACCCATCAGGTCAGACAATCTACTTACTGATGGTTGGTGAGTTTGGATGCTACCACAAACCAGCAGTATAACAATGCTTAAATACTGAGTCAATTTTTCTTACAAGATGTTGAGAGTCTGGAAGAATCTTGACTTCTCAGTAGTGTATGGTGAAGATGAGTAGGAGTTTCTTTGGCCGTCTAAATATGGAAAAACACTGTGGCCTGATCATTCTAGCCTTAACATTACAAGAAATTTGCTCTGCATTATGAAGATTGCTGATGTCAGAAAGAGGGGAAAAAAAGCCCAGATGGTATGATGATAAATAGAGCTGAGTATGAAGCGTGCGCATAAAAAGAGGCCAGTTTTTGCTGATCCTATATAAGAGTGTGAAGAAGAAAAATATTTGCTTTTCTTCCTTAAAGAAACACAAACCTGCCAAACAAAATCCTCTCACTTAAGAAGTAGAAGCTTTAATTTCATAGGTAAGAAAGTGATCTCTCCAGATATGGGAAAAAATGTGTTAGTAGTTCACAAGTCCAGTAATTGCTTTTCATTTGTATACTAAAAATTAAATACAAAATAAAAGACATTTAAGAAGTCTGGCTACTAATTCAGCTTGGGAAAAGAAGACCAAATTTGTAACCTAACTAGAAGTATGCATGTCTACTACTGGAAAATTTATTTTCAAATAGGAACAGTTGACGCCCATAAAATAAAACTTGTGGAAGAATTAAGAAGACTTTTTAACTTGTCTTCAAAGAAAAGTTTGTATGGATCTAATCTTGTTTTCGTTTATAACAGAGTTTTTCTGAGATAACGTTACTTTAGTTTCTGGTTTCTATAGGAATCAAGAAATAAAGAAAAAATGAAGCTTGCATTCTAGCTCAATTAAAGGCTAGTAATGTAGCTCTTTCCAGGGCTTCTACATGCAGTAGTTCTATGTACTGATGCCCTCACTCTTTGGTGTGAGTTTATGATCTTCCATGTCTAGAACAAAAGTTACAGTTGTTTGCTGTTTCCTTGTTTTTAATTTGGACAAGAAAAATATACTTGGCTTCTTCTGATGTATAATTCTATCTTTGAGTAAGAGGTTTTTAACTGTGTAAGTTATCTGTGTAAGTAATTGTGAGAACAGGATTTATCCCATGCCTCAGAGAATACAATTGCACTCTAAGCTTCTTCTCAGTAATAAAGGTCTATGCTAATTTTTGCTCAATAGAAAACCCTTAAAATAAAACTTTAGCACCGTTCTAGTAATTTTCTGCTTCACCTTGCTACTCAGAGCTGATCGCCAAAAAAACAAAACAAAAGGAATATGCTGAACCTCATACTTCTGTGTTCTCTTAAATGAGAAGATTGAGCAGAATGCCTAGAAAGACTGTTTTTGTCTGATACATAGTGTTCGTTTATCTGGAAAATCCATTTTGAACTGGAAACAGATGATGAGATGTTTGAAGCTTCTAAAGTTATGATAGCTGACTTTCATATGTGCTAGTGTTAATTCAGTTTACTGTTGCATTTAGGTTATGTAAGTTTTCTGATACTTGATTCAGACTTTTTTTTTTCCAATAAATATAACTTTCCCACTGCTTCTTTCCATCCCCTGACTTCCTCAACCCCATCCCCCACCACCCCAAAAAAAGAGAGGGGAAAGAAAATTGTTAGTCTTTACAAAATGTGTTGCCTCGGATAGTTTTGAAGCCTGGTGGGATGGGAATCTAAGGAAATATTCTGTATAATACAGTGGAGAAAAATAGATTTTGTTATGACCTTTAAGTTGAGCTTTTCTGCTCTGAGACACATTATTTTGTTAAATACAAGGGAACTGGAGCCAGCCTGTGACCTTTTGTTATCATGCAGCTTTGAGAAATGGCAAAAGTCATTCTGATGCTCCGAAGTTCCATTGCAGAGAAAGTTTTTATCAAAGGAGAAAAAACAGAAAAAAAACAGAAGCCAACCTTGAAGAGATTCAGAGCTGTGGACCTATATCAGAACAACGTAACAGTTTTTGGTCTTGGCATAAATTAAAGCCTTCTCTATAGAGAGATTAACATCTGAAATTAATTGCAATCCACATTGTTCTCATCCCCTTTTGATCCCAGAGCTAAGGAGTTTCACCTCATAAATTCTTTTAAGTAAGGAATTGGTAGCAGAGAAGAGAACTGATTAAGAGGTTTATCATTAGTTTTCTGTGACTTCTGTGTATTTGTATTTGTGGCCCTGTACCTTTACAGTCATAGGCATTGTCGGGCAGCAGTCAGAACTGTGTGAGGTGTGAGCAGGTGGGTGATCTGCTCAGCCTAGTGACAAGTCTACAGGATGAAATATATAGGTTAAAAAGTGACATGGGGGGCCAAAAAGAAGGAGAAGGCCAATTGCAGTTCATTCACCTTTGTAGAGATGAGCCTCGTGTTTTTTTCCTTTGAAATAACCTAAGTCAACCTGTATCTCACAAGTTTGAGGGAAAATTTGTCAGGGTGGAGGAAAGAATACCAAGGAAAACTTCAGTCAAGTCTGTGTTTGGAACTGCAAATGAAAACCCTTTATTAACTGACTGTTCCACCCCCCCAACTCAGGAGTCTCTCTGCAACAGCTAAGAGGCCCTGGTTGTGGAAAGACCATCTGTGGGTGATAAAAGTCCACTCAGGTAGACAAACCAACAAAATCAAATCAGGTAAACCCTTCTCCAAATGTCAAGGCTGCATCATCAAAGAGATGAGTATTAGTTGTAGGTGATTCATCCCTACAGGGAACTGAATGCTAAGTGAACTTCTTCTCAGGGAAGTTTTCTCTCTCCCTGGGTCTTGGGTGGAGGATGTCACCAGGAAACTACCTAGTGTGATACAGTTGACAGACCACAACTCCTTACTGCTTTTACATATAAGGAGGGATAAAGCAGCTACATGTGGGTCAAGGACCATCAAAAGGGACTTAGGATGATGGCTGAAGGAATGGAGAGCATAAATCATCTTTTTTTCTCTGCCTTCTGTATTGGATAAGAACATGGAAACAAGCCAAAGGATCTCCTCATTAAATACCTGCCTTCGGTGCTGGTGGTGCTGCCAGAATTTTGTTTTTTATTTATTTGTTTATTTTAAACAATCAAATGACATATACTGAGTTTGCAAGCACCAGATGGGGTTCAGCTTTCTCAAAGGGGGAGAGAGGTCCTTGAGGACAAGCTAGCAGGGCTCATTGTGAGGGCTTTAAGGTAGATCAAGAGGGATGAGGGGGATAGTGAAGCTTCCCAAGATAAGATATGGGGTGGCATAGCTATAGTAGGGAGACAGGCCTTTTGCCTCCAACTACAGGAGGCATCATGATTGAAAGTACTCAACCTGCTGGTTGACTTGAACCATCCAGACACCTGCTGGAAAAAGTAGCACAGTGTGCTGTAGGCTCCTGGAATGTATTGAGGATAACTTCCAGAGTCAAGTAATAGATGGCCCCACCAGGGGGTTGCCGTACTGGACTACAAATCGCTCACCAATGCAAATGAACTAATTGGTAACATCAGGATTGGGAGCTGTCTGGGCTATAGTGGCTATGCTATAGCTGAGTTAATGGTCTTGCAGGGGGGGGTATGAAACAGCTAAAGAGTGAAATTAAGATGCTGAACTTTAAGAAAGCTAACTTCTAGCTCTCTGGGGAGTTAGTCAGCAGTTAGTCTAGAGTAAGTAGCCTCCTGGCACTGGAAGGGTTTTCCTGTTTGAACAGAGCAGGCAGTTAATCACCCTTGGACACTCTTGGGGTTTCTTTCACTATTTGTTTGCTCCTGTGCTGTTTCCTGTTCTTCGGGCTTTTCAGCACATTACATCATCCTGTTTAACTCTCATGCAGAAATTTTGGCAATTCATCTTAGTGTTCTCCCTGTGTCAGCTGAGGTTGCAAACTAAACAACATCTTTCAAAATGCTGCTTTAGGTGACGAAGAACTGAATTCTGTAGCCAGAAAATCTCATGTTTGCTGATTTAATAGTACAGAATTAGACTCAACTGTCCAGAGTTACCTCGTAAAGATCACAACTGATTTTAGTGACTATTCTCTGCCGTATTAAGAACAAATTGCATTGCGTATCTTTTTCTTTTTTTTTTTTTTTTTTACATGCTTGTGAGACTCTAGATGGTAATTGGAGATATGCAATTCTTTGTTGAAGTACAGATTTTATTTCCACAACTGACTTCAGGAGTATTGCTTTTGATTTCTACTATGGTAATTAATCCAGTCTTGTATAGTTTTGTCTTTCTATTGAGATTTGTATGGGGTTTTTTGACATGCAGTCTAAAGTAACCTGAATATTGTCTGTGTTGTCTTGTCATTTTCAGCCAAGTTTGGTAGCATTATTGGGAGCTGGAAGATGATTGCCTTCAGATTTCATGAAAAAAGTAGATAAGCAGAGAAAATATTTTTATTTCTCAGAACTGAGAGTTTGCTGTGTGAATTCAAACTTATAGGTTACAGCAGAATCCTCAAGGGAAGCTGTTAATGACTAAAGATGCTTAGATATTGTGCTGGATTTACAAGTCAGAGTATAATCCTCAGTTAAGCATGCTTTTCGCTTTAGATTCTCTGATGTCTAATAAGAGGAGAGCTTATACTTCAAATCGTGGAGATGTCAAGAAGGCTTGTGTGATCAAAATTGTTCTGCTATATGGTATTAATTGATCTAACAAGGTATTACCACTCCACATAAACGTTGCCTTGTCTCATAATGCCGGTAAAAATACCAATTAGCCGTGAGATACAAATCAATAATAGAAACAGTGTCAGAGTAATGTGTCTAGCTCTGGGGCCCCAAACACAAGGAAGACACAGAGCTGTTAGAACAGAAACAGAGGAGTGCTATGAAGACGATCAGAGGGCTGGAGCACCTCCCCTACGAGAACAGGTTGAGAGAGCTGGGGCTCTTCAGGCCTGAAGAAGAGAAGGCTCCACAGGGAGCTTATTTTTTCATTCAGACTTGCTTTTAATCTTAGGTTAAGATAAGCTTCCTTGTGGAATGTAGAGGTGAGGTCCTTGGATTCAGACTGGAAACTGAGAAGTTATGAACAGAAAATCTTATAGTACCAAGTTTTTCAGGTAGAATCTGTATTAGTAGATGGTCTCAATTAGTTGGCAAGTAATGAACAATAGGAAAACACCTTGTGACTGAAATTATTTACAAGTATGCAGTCTGTTGTACTGAGTGTAATTTTGAGAACAACATTTCTGGGCTCAGTAACACTGAATTAAACAAATCTGTGCCTGAAGTGCGCACACAATAAAGGAAATAGTTATGTTCTCAAAGTTTACAATAACATCGTTACAGAAATTGTTGTCTGAGTACTTGAAGGTTAGAGTGGATTTGGATTAAAGAACAGACTTGGATTAAACACTTCTTAGGGAGAACTTCTTCTTCACTACAGTAAATGTTCAAAGTACTCAGTGTTCCAGAAGTCCCTGTAGTTAATATGTAGTCTCTTCCACTTCAGGGCAAGAGGACAGTTAGCTGTCCTTAAGTTTTATTAGCACATATGCTATTAATTATTTCTGCAGTATCTTTGAGTAAATCACTTGTTTGAGTATCAGTAGTGACTGACTCCAGTTTTGTACTGGTGACATTATGAAATTGCGACATCTAGAATAATTTTATCTGTTGCTGACCTTTTCTGAAGTTGTTTAAAGTGTATGACTTGGAGTAATTTCTTGATTAATGCCGTGCAGATATTTAAATTGCTTGATGAATTAGGGCCTAAGGGAGATGTTTAGAAACTGATGAGCAGATGTGTGTCAGCCTGAATAGTTCAGTTTGGAAGTTTAGATCTCTGCTTGTTGTCAGAAAAACTGAGGATCAGCTGAAGGAAGGCATCTCCATACAGACTGCTGTTCTGCTTTCCTTGTGTCTGCTTCCCTTCATTATTGTGGTTTTCATTCTTCAGTGCTTTTGCCTCAGATTCTATCAGTTCTGCAAAAGCAGAGACTTTGCTCCGTTTACTCTGTTAGGCACAGGACTGTTACTCAGCTCATGTGCTGTGTTGTTTCTGTAGCTACAGTAACACGTATCACAAAATTAGAAGGTAAGGTTTGTTTACACCTGGTTATATTAAGTAAAATTACAGATGAAGTTATTGCTTTCTGCCATAGGAATACAGGAATTTTCCAATTTCCTGTTCATCCCCTCGGCAGGATGAGCAGATGACCTGTACTGGCCCTTTATGAATCTAAGTGCCATGGCTTCAAGCTACAATTAGTGAAGTTGCTTTTGGCTTTCTGCTGGTTTCAGATCTCTTGTCGATTTAATTTTGTAGTGAGGGAGGAGAATAGGAAAAGGGTAATGGTAAGCTGTCGTGCTTTAGGATGACTGCTGCTTTTAAGCATGCTCTGAAAAGTTTCAATTGAATTGGAGTAGCTGTTTCCTTTACCATATGATGAATGAGATCCTGTCCTGAGTACTCCTCTGTCATGAGGTCATATTGAAGGCTCTGATTCTTCAAAAGATCAAGAAGAAGCAAGTCTAAGGAGTTGAAGCTTCACCATTGGATCGAGCTGTCATGATCTGTTACATAATTTTAAGTAAAAAAATGTGGAATCTCTTAGAAGAACAGTTGTTTTAGTTCTGACACAGTTTTTTGACAGCTGAATATACCACTGCCTTCAGGATCTAGTGTAACACCTCTTTTTAAAGCTATTTCTAGTGTCATACTACATAATAAAGAGAAATTCTATGTATGCTCCTGTTTTATTATAAGTATAGCTAAATGTCAGCAATGATACTCACTTATGGAAATGCATGATAATGTTAAACCTGGCATCATACCTGAACAAGCATGCTAAAATGAAACCATCCAGGATATAAAGCAAGTCTAGAGTTATTTCAACACTTTCAAACACTGGTGCAAAAAAAACCCTAACCAAAACAAAAAACAAAAAAAGTGTTGCATGGCAGGGTATTCCAGGAGTTTGTTACTACTGCAGTTATCTGATTTTTGTGCTCTGTGTGGCTGTGTTGGAACTTGTAGTTTTGCTCCCACAATCTTTTCAAGGTGATTTGCTTTTTTTTGGCACACAACATGGTGCTCTCCCTGTCAGAGTACACTAAGATAGACAGGGAAATGCTTTGTATCTTTGTACTTTCCTTGTGTAGTTTTGAGATGTGCTTAGGGCGTGCACTGAGATGGTCAAATGCAAGCTCAAAAATACAAGTGCAACTTTTGTGAAAAAAAGAAATATCCTTTACGTGTACTGGTCAGTGGTGCAGTCAAATCAACAAAGAGGTTTTGTTAATTAAAATATAAATCTGTATGTATTCTTCAAGTACACTGTGATCTTTACAAAGGAATTGCCTCAGAACATGCAAGAGTAAAGTAGGCATTCTGAGAATGTTAAGATCATTGTGTTGAATGTGTGTGTTGCTGCCCTAAACACAGCGTCTTATAATTTAGAAAATTTAGAAATCTCTTCATTGGCCCTTGATTTTTTTTTTTTTTTCTGGTGCATTATAGGTAGGAACACAGTTAATAATAAAGGACATTTTCTTTAGGTATTAGCTTTTCCTTCTGTGTAACTGGCACGAAGTGGTTGTAGCATGTTCTGTTCCACAGCCTCCCTAACATAAATTGTGGAAGACAGTTAAATAATTACCAAATGTGAAATACAAATGGACAAAAATAAAGAGTATTCTTTAAGGAAGCAAACAAAAACAATCGAAGAATGTTACCAGCAAACAAATAGCAAGCTTCAGTGCATCTCTGGCTTTAATAAAACTTAAGTGATTTTTTTCCCCTTTACTCAGTATATACATCAAACTCAAAGTGGAAACTAAATTGGTTTGAAAGGTGCATTCAGAATGTTTAGTTTCACTCTTCTTTCTATAAGCTGTGCTGTGTCTTTGAGATGCTTTTTTCAAGGAGGCTTCTTAATAAGTCATAACCTGTACCCCTCTCACTTACATGAAAACAGTGTGAAGGGACGATTTTCCATTGGTCTGATATTCTCCAAAATATAATAATCTTAAGCTCTTCCTTCATTAGAGGAGCGTGGAGTCAAAATTGTAGCTGCTTTGGCCTTGTGTCCCTGAGGTTTCTATAGCTTAGGTTTCATTTGGTAGAAGTTATGGTTTGGATCACAGCAATTAGTTCAAGCATAAATAGTCTATTTTACCTTCTAGAAACACTGAATTGTAATCAGTTCATCTATATAGAGTGTGAGTAGTGATTTTCTATCAGAATCAAAATGCTTGAAGTTCAAACATGTCTTCCACATACATCATTATCCCTATTGTGGAACGTTGACGTTGCAGGAAAAGTGTGAGCAATGAAAGCTGGCAGGAAGTGAGGTCATGTGGTGTTCATTGTGTGCTGGTTGTGTGGCAGAGGACTTGAGGAAGTTTGTGATGTGGATGTGGAATGTGAGTGCTACATGCTCTTAGCAATATGGATGAATACCTAAAAACAAACAAACAAAAAACCCCACAACCCAAACCAACTGATTAGGGAACTAAAACAGACACCACTACACCTATACCATCTAAACAGTCAGTAATGGTGGCAGAGTTGTTGTTCTACATCAACCATTTAGAAATAGACACTAAGAATTTTCTGTGGTTCAGCTTATCCTGAGCTATCTCTTCTGACATTACAGAACCTGTAACATTATGATGATTGAGCTGGCATTGAATGTATATTAAGGAATACTAGACAGTCTAATATTTTAGTCTGCTAAGGACATTAGTCCTCAGTCACATATGATTAGTCTTGGTGGACCAACTATGAAAGAAGCATCAGCATGTTTAAAGTAGAGCCTGGAACAATGCCACAAATACAGTTTCTAGTCCTGATTATGTCTTTGGGATAGTCATCAGCAATGCTTTTGTTAACTTGCAGTGTGCTGTATACGTTTATGAAGTTAGATGACATAGGATAAATTCTTAAAACTTGCTTTTCTTATTGAGATCCCAGCTTTGTATCTAGAGAAGTAAATTCTTTGGAAAAAAAGTTCTTGAACAATACCAACAACAAATAAAAAAAAAAAAGTAACTCTAAAGGAATAAAAGAAAAGTGATAATGAATATATTTTGTATGTGATCATAGAGCAGTTTGGGTTTGAAATGATCCTTAAGATGATCTAATTCATCACAAACCTAACATAACCATGAACACAATGGAACAATGTCTCTAAGTGCCATGTCCACACATCTCTTAAGCATCTGCACAGATTACAGCTCCATCACTTTTATAGGCATCCTGTTCTGATGCCTAACTGTCCTTTTGATTAATAAAATCCTACAGATATCCAGTATAAACCTCCCCAGATCAACTTCAGGCTGTTTTCTCATATCTTAACTGCGTTTTCTTGATATTCTTTCTATATATTCAATCACATTGATCATGCAAGTTAGACATTTAAATCTGCAGGTTTGTTTTCCAACAGGAAACTTCAGAGATTCTTGTTAATTTTTTTATATATTTCTCAAAGTAGTTATGTTCTGATAACACAAAACTACTACTTTCATAAAGCATCTGTAGCTTAAATGTTTAGAGTTTGGTCTGTGAGTCTTCCTACCTTTTCAGCTGTTTTTTTTCTTTTACTTTTGAATGAGCAAACAAATGAGGTTTTGCATGATCTTTATCCTTCAACTGAAGGAAAAATTCATTGCTGACAGTAAATGGATACAGCCATACTGCTATCACTGAAATAACATCTGCTGTGTGAGAGAAACTTTGGTCCAATATTTTTTTTTACATCATTTCAATGAAATTAGGAGCCATCATTTCTTCTATGGTAAATGTTCTCAGCTATTGAAAATCAGTAACATTTTATAAATGCATGTCATATAAACTCAAATATGAATTCCTTTGGACTTTTAAATCCTGCTTTCAGTACAAAGACAAATCATTGATACAGTAAGTTAAAGCTTCCTTACTGGAGCTATTTGGTGTACTGTTCTATCACAGTCCCGTATTAATACTTTATCCTCTTTAATATTATTACATGATGCAGACTTTATTTAAATGGATTTGACGGGCTCCTTGGTTGGCCTGACAACCAGAGGGAAAAATTAATGTTCTGCATTTAATCTCGGCTCAAGGCGCTAAATTATTTTGGAGGTCGAAGCTGTCATGCATATCATGCTAAATTATTGAATGTAATAACTATTAGCTTGATGTCTATTTATAGATTTAAAAAAAAATTGTTTACTTCATGCATCTGCAGCTAATTTTGAGGGGAACATCTCAAGTTTTTCTCACCTAGTACAGATATGGTACTGGAGGTTATTTAACTAGCAGTAGAATAGGAGGTGATGGAGTAAGCAATCTTTGGAAATAAAATAATTTTCATGCTCATGAGTTACGTGTTACACAGCCTGTGAGACATACAAAATTTAACAACTTTAATTCAAATATATTTAAAGTTAAAAGTTACTAAAGAAAGAATTATTTCCTTCTTTTTAGTGTGGAAGAGATGCAGATCCTATGGAAAAACTGAAGCACTAAGCATGGAATTCAGAAATGCAGATTTAAAGCTCAAGGTCAGTGGTTTGTTATTTTAAGAATACAATATGCTTGTAAGAAAAATGTGATGTGGAACAGACTGAACTGTGCATCTAAGGAATGGTATAATAGGAAATGTTATATTAATGCTTGAGATAATGTACTTATTCTCATATGATACATGTGATACGTGTTTTCCAAACTTTGCATTTACTCTGGTGTCTTAATCTACATTGCTAAGCAACATCAAATTTCCATGATATGTCCAGTAGGGTTGACTGTTTCACCAGTAGTTACTACAGTAGACTCTCTTTAGCACTGATATAACCAGAGCAGTTGCAGCATTGCGCTGTCGCTCTGACAAAACATGAATTGCATTTTGGTACGAAAGCCCATGTAAAGACATTTTTAGATATGTGTTATTTTGAACCAAACAAGGGCATGGAGTCTTGTTAGTGGCCTTTGCCACTAAGAAGACTGACAGTATTCTAAGGTACTTTTGGTAAAGTATTGCCATAATGTGAGGAGATGTGATCCTGTTCTACTCAGCATTTGCAAAAAGGTATTCTGAACAAGTACAGGTTGTATAGTATGCTTTGTGGGTTTTTTTTGTTTGTTTGTTTGGTTTTTTTTTTGTTTGTCTGAGTTATCTAGAATTTCCTGAGAAGGTTGATGTGATTTTTTTTTTTTTTTTTTTTTCTCTTCCATGTGCAAAATTCCTGTAGCCTTTTCTGCTAGGATTACTGGGTAAATCTAAATAGAATGCTTATGGGGCAGTGAATGAATGGATGTGTGGTGCTGAGCACTTAAACCAGAGTACTACTAAATCCATGAGTGAAGTAAGTGCCATAGTTCTAAAAGCGTAGAGTTCAGTCTCAAACCAAAATTATACATAGTTTAAAGGCTCCCATGTACATTATAGCTGGCATTTTGCTGTGCAGTGTGAATTGTTGATTAAAAAAAAATAATGTATGTCTGCATAACAGAACAGTCTTCTGGATACAGTGTGTAAGTTATGCAATTGTGTGCTATATTTCTGTCACTTTCTCTCCTAGCAAGTCAATATGACATGCTACTGCTGAAACAGAGTATTGTCTTCATAAGCAAATGGGTATCTCTTCCAATCTTGTTATGTTAGTTGAATGAACTTAATTTGATTAAAGTGTCTTTAATTTGGTCAGCCAATATGTCTTTAGATTTTCTTGCCTGCTCCTAAACTGAGCCTTTCAATTGCATCAGGCCCATTTCATTGAGTAAACATGACTGAAACATACATTCATTTTTTTCTCATTAAGACAGCCTTATAGAAACTAATTAGGAAAATGTCTGAGGATGCCAAATTCAACCCTATTTGCTTTAAAGACAACAATAAATTTACTATCAACTTCTGTGGGATCAGAAACATTGTATATGAACATGATTTCTCAAGCTATTTCACTAATTAAAATTGATTTTTGGGCTTGTGAGGATTAAAGCTGCTAGATACCATGTTCTGATTTTTTTTTGTTTGTTTGTTTGTTTTTAATTAATTAATTATACTTTACATTCCTGCCCTGTAAGCCCAGTTACCATATGGCTCATACAAGAACTGAGCTAGAAATAGTGGTAAATCTGAATCTACTTAAAAACAACAAAAATACTGTAGACAACTGTGTGCAACAACTAAGTACATAAACCTGTTACCAGCAGATTGTCACTGAATTTAATATAAAGCACTTGTAAAACTGTCAGAATCGAGATTATTTTATTTTTTAAGCTAAAGTTCTGTACTGTGTACTCTTCTTGGACTGCCAGTTTCCATTGCTCTTAGCAACTTAAATTTAGTTATTTCTGAAGCTAAGCAGTGAGCATCTTCTGAATTTTTAGTGACATGTTTGGTCCTTCTCACAAGGAAAAGCCTTGCAGCTAACAAATAGGGATACTGCAACGAGATGTCTCTTCCTGCATCTGTCTAGCAGCATTTGAAGTCTGAAAAGATTCATTCTGATACTGAGCTTTCCTAGTGAGACTTTCTAGATGAACTTTTTTATGATGTCTTTTCATTTTGTATAACATGTTCATGTTCATATCTGAACTCAGGGTACTCTCTAGACCATTAATTTGTGTTACTGTTGAACAACTGCAGTTACTTCTTTTTGAAGATTCCTTGGAATTAAATCTCTTCATTATCTGTTTGTTTTGGTTTTGTTTAGGCCAGAGAAGTGTAGACTGTCAAGTACGTGAGCAGCTTACAAAACTGCACTAGGCGGGCATACTGAAGCATGTTGAGCATATGATTTGTTTGTAGTGACTACGGACTGCTTCAGTGTAATTAAAAGAAGTTTTCCTTAAGTGGGAGGTTCTCAGCCAAACACTCTGAACTCCATCTACTTTATTTACCATTTAATATTCACTCTTTTTCCTCTTGACTTAGGCTACAGCTAGGAGCATTTGACAACAAGATGAGTGATTTTTCTGCTCGTGAGTTTGGAGCGAATGGATAGACTGTCTGGGGAAGTTCTGAACCCTCAGACAGGGGATGAAAGAAAAGGTTAGGAATATATCTTAGAATCATTCAGCTATTCTTGATCCTGTTTAAGGGCAGGGATGTAGCCTGGATAACCCCTTTAAAGCTCCACCAATACTGTTTTCTGATGGTACTGAATGACTTATCCTGAGAGTAACTGTGCTAGTGTGAGTGAGCATAATACAAAAAAGAAGGAAAATAATAGAACAAACACAGAACAGTACAGTGTATTTCTTTACTTTCTTATTTAGGGGTATGAAACCTATGTTGCTTTTAACCTTTTTACTAGAAAGATTATACTCACTCTGTTTATAGACTTCAACTGGATAAACAAAAAAAATTTGGAAGAAGTTACTGTTAACTCCTTTTAACTAAAATACCTGATCTGCAGTGATACTTGGAGTTACTCAGTGAGCCTGAAATATGAATTGTTAAGTCATTGCCATAAGCAAAGTTTTCTTAGCCGTGTGTCCTCAGTAGCAGTAAAATATGCGGGCAATCCAGGAGAATGTCAGTCATTTTGTTATTTTACAGATATGTTATGTAATGTTCCTTCAAGCACCTCAATGTAACAAGTTTGTTTGTTTGTTTACTGAATCTGTGCTTAGTAGACATAGGGCAACTTTGTTTTTTTTTCTCCATAGTGCTCAATTTTAGAGCTGCTTCTCTTTAATGCTTTCATAAATGACATGAATATAAGACTCAAAGGTATGCTAAATAAATTAGAGGATGATATTAAATTGGTAGAAGCTGCTGACTCCCTTGAGAGCAGAGAGGCAATGTAGGGAGATCAAACTGGAGGGCTGGACCATCACCAACTGCATGAAATTTGACAAGAGAAAGTGCAAAAATTCTGCACCTGGGACAGGGCAGCTATTATGTGAAAACGACAAAAAAGTTTGGCAAAAAATAATCCTTCTTGTGTTCCAGCTAGTCTTTGTCCTTTTGAATTTTTTTTCCTAGTGAAAGGGACAACATTCTTCACATTTATATTCTGTAAATGTATTTTCATGTTTCATAGGCAGAGCATACCGATATTTCTATGCTGACACTTTTCTATGCTCTTAATCGGATGAACCAAGCTCTCTGAGATCAGCAAAATGGTATCTGAATGACAGTGAGCTATTAAAAAGGATTAATATAACAGCTACCTATGGATTTTAACGGAGTGAATATTCTAATGGTGAAACCTTTCAGTATGAGCAATTCTGCTGAAAATCCACAGCCTTTCAATGCTCTTTTCATCATTTTCTATAATTTCACACTGTATTTACAGTTACCTTTAATTCAAATTTCCTGATTAGTAGTATCTAGTTAGGTTTAATTTCTTAACAGTGATTCTCCTACACAGTCATACCTTCTGTTGACCTACATTTGAAGTGCGGCTCTGTGCTGAAAAGCTGCAACTGTCTGTTGAAAAGCATTGTGTTAAATGGACTTAGTGCACATCCTTTCCTGGAATGAAAAGTCAGCCAAAAAGTAATATTCCTGTTTTGTATTGTGAGCAACTTTGAGGCAGTAGTCTTAAATACAGGAAATCTGAATCACCCGTAATGTGGGGGTTGATATTGAGCTTAATTAAGAAATTTGGATTGTATAATTGCAAAAGGTATGCTAATGGCAGTTTTGTGGATCCCAACAATCTGGATTGAGGGATTTCATGCAAGCTGAAGCTTCTCCTCAAATGGTTAAGATCTATTACAACACAGATGAGAAGTATCGTTGATCAGATAATAGTTCCATAAGGGAGTGTGCAGGTAGGACATTAGGAAAAATCTTTTTCCTGAAAGAGTGGTAAAGCATTGGAATAGGCTGTCCAGAGGAGTGGTAGATCACTGTTTCTGTAGATGTTGAGAAACTGTGTAGATGTGGTGCCGAGGGATGTGGTTTAGCAGGAATAATGGTGATGGGTTGATGGTTGTAGTAGATAATCTTAGAGGTCTTTTCCAACCTTAATGATTCTCTGATCTCATGTAATCAGTCCTTCACACTGCACAAGCAGTACTAAGAAATAAAATTGGAATGTGACCCAAAAAGTAGACTTTTCATCTTTTGTGGTTGATATTTACTTTTATTTTTAAAGGAAGTTTACCTGAGACTGATATCTGTGTATTAATTGTCTGCCTACACACATTATGGACTGAAACATTAGCAGTTGCATGGCTAAAGATATTGCTACTAATTTTATTTTTGAATGTTAGTTTTCCTGTAGGAAGAAAAAAAGACTTGTTTTCGGTATTAGTTCTGGCTCAGAATTATCTTTAATTTTCACTAGGACTGGAAGAAGAAATCATCATAGACACTCTGAGGAGGAACAAGCATACAAGTCCTCTCATGTCAGTGAAGTTGCAGAAATTGATTTATTTAACACACGATATGTAATCCAGTTATAAAACTGGTAAAGAAAGGGGAGTGACAACATAATTTGTGGAAAGAATTTTTGAGAGATTTAAAGCTGAAACAAGATGAGTGCACTTTAGAAATGTTTTGAAAGGTTTGAGATTTCCACATGACATATGTTTTGAGGCAGGTGGAAACCTTAGTGGGAAACTGTTAAAATGGAGTATTGTGTTTTAAGAAAAAAAAGACAAAGACTGCTGGAATATCCTGACTGTAGAAAAAAGCAAGGATTTGTTTGCTGCAGAGAATGAGATCAGGCTATAAAACTGGACAGAACTGTGGGGCATTATGATTTTTGAATCTAAGCAGCACTTAAACATTTTTGATTATAATATTATAAGAAAAAAAGTAGGTGATTTCACACATCCTGAATCAAAATAATCTTAGCCTGTCCATTTTTTGAACAGGTAACTGTGAGAAGTGAAAGAGGTATGCTGAAGCCTTAAAGTAAAAGTGGGAAAGAGTTGAGGAGAAACAATTTTATTTTTTTGTTTTGTATTTTGTAACAGCAGAAACTAATCATGAGTTTTCTATAGATAGTTCTGTCTAGTGACTAAATTATCACTTTGAACACAAATATATCTTATATGCTTATAAATTTGCCCAGTCATGCAGAAACCAATACTCTGTAGGTAAAGTTAAAAAATACACAACCTCATCACAATAAACGTGAGCAGGTGTTTGTGTCTCAGCTTGCACAGCAAAGAAACATGCTTCTTAAATATGTCTGTGAGCTAGATGGGATTGCTGAAGAAAATGATATTCTAGTGCAGAAAATGAAACTCAGACATTGCTATCATAGAATAAGAGGAACAGCTGTAAATAAAACAAAACTGTAGAGGAAAAAAGACAAACTAAATGAAAATTTAGAAATAATCTAAGAAAGTCCAGATTCACTGAAAGGAGGTAAATGATGCAATTAAGCAAATGTTAAAATTAATATATAACATTATTCAATACCTGAAAAATAAAATTATATATGTTAGGCTGCAGACCAAGGTCTTTAGCTTTCCTTAAGCATGCTAAGTATGTCTGTATCCTGTGAAATATGATTATTATTTCCACAGTACAAAAATAACATGTCAGATTGCCACTCCAGTGCATGTAATTTCAGGCATAAATTCTCTATTGAATACTAAATATGTTAAATACAGTTAATAGATCAGTTTGATCCTTACAAACTTCCCAGTCAAAATACAGGGCATCCAGGGGCTTTTCTAGCATGTGCTATTGTCAACTGAAATGTTGCTTGCGCAGAAAAAAGGTACTAGATTATGTTGTGATTCTTGTTAAAAATATAAGAAAACCCAACTAGATTATGTGCTATGAGTGTTGATGTTACCTCATAACTTCTGTAGCTACAAGATGGTTTATGTAACCGTCTTGTTAAATGTAAAATAGAACATGGGCAAGACGTTATTTTTACCTGGGTTTAATTTTCTCTGTGATGTACATAACTGAACCTGAGGTCACTAGATTAGGTCGTGTTAGTGACTATTCACATAAGTGTATTTGGAATTCTAGCAAACCAAAAGAGCATTATTCATAGGGAAACCAAGTAATACTAACACGAAGGACTTAGCAAAGCAACACAGAATAAAACTGCCAGTGTACATCCTTTGATATGGACGATGCTGTCGCTAGCTATCTGAGAACTTTGATTTACGTGTTGTTTTATCAAGACATTTTTTTCTTTCAAAAAGGGACTGATTAGAGCTAGATTAGAGTCAGACCTTGACAGATGCAGATTCTTTCCTACCTCTCATGTGTTGCCTTTGTTTAAGCAACTTTCTTTTATGTACTCAATGAAGATATATAAAAATCATAGCTACATGCTTATATTCAAGATTGTCCTTGATTACCTTCACCCAGAGTACTGCAGGATGTTTTTTGTAGACTGGTATCTAATACTGCAGTGCTAATTGGGTATATTCTTTTCTGATCCGTATTTTCTCTTATATGTCAATGGATTAAAAGCTTTGAAAATGTAAGATGTCAAATACCACAGATCTTCTTCCATACTATTTTTCTTAACAACAAAAACAATTTTTTTTTTCTCTTCATCTGCTAGTTCAGCTGACTGTTTCTGCTTCTGTAAACAGGATAGATGAAAACAAATTATCAAGAGACAGGTGTGAAATCACTTTCCTCCTCGTGACTAGTCCTCTTTTAATTATTGTTAATTATCATGTCAGTTCCATGGACAGGACCAGAATGCTGTTTTGGCCTCAGGTTAAGTTGGCATATGAGTTGCTCAGCTTAAGGACAAAAATGAAGCAAATTTCTTGGAGATTATTTTGAAGCTATGTACTTGGGGGTGGATATTCAGCTGCTCAGTTCAAACATTTCTAAGTCTTCACTTTGGTATCAAATTTGTACTGGCACATGACAAGAAGACAAGGAATCTTGAATTTTATTCCACTGTTTCTTTGCTCTGCTGGCACGATAAAGTAGTCATGCAGTTCTGAATTAGGATCACCAAGGGTTCTTTGTCAGTACTAATACACATAAATACAGAATCCCACAAATGCAAATTTTACATAATGTTGCAGAAATTTAACCTTGTCTTTACAACTTTTCTGTGCTGTTATTTTTATTCTGATAAACGGTATCTCATTATCAACTTTTTACTTAAAATCATCCATATCAAGACACAATAAAAGTTCAAGTATATTTAACATAGAAGCCTCTCAAATCTGTACCATTATCATTTCTGGCTTTTTGAAAACAGAATCCAAATTTGTCAAAGGGAAAATTTGAACTTTCCATCTCACTGTGCTGGTGCAGTAAGAAAACTGAAATTTCTCCACAAATTCTGAACTATGATAGATGGATTTTCTATAGGAGGCATTTTTAGATTTATTCTGATGCAAATTCATGGAACATGTTTTTGCAAAGTAGTATTTTATTCCATGAGAAGTCTTGTGAACTTATATTAATGAAATGTTTCAAAATTCAGTGGAGGAGAAGCTTGTAATGATGATTTTAAAAGATAGAAACCTCATGAACTCCATCTAACTGTATTTGAACCTCTGGATGCATGTTCGTGTTGTGTAGCCATGGATGTAAAAGAATGCATTATCTCCAGGGTAAAAGAGTGCAGGGTGATGGTTCACTCACTTTATGACAAAGGGATGACAAATAACAGGGTATGTCCATGCCTGCTGACTCATATCAACTCATAACTTATGTTCATTAGAAATGGTCCAGTCAGATCCTTTCATCATACTTCTAATTCAGTGGCCTGTGAAATCAGAAATGTCCCAGCCATTGTCATAAAAATATGTATCTCATGAATGCGCATTACAATGAATAGTATTCAGTTCAAGCTGAAAATAAAAGGTGAATTTTATCTTATAAGAAGTGCTTGAAAGGATGTTTTAGAAAAAAATGATATGCAGATGTGACTGAGGTCGGTAATTGACTGTAGATTCCTGTCTTCTGGGAAGCTGAACTGAAGCAGCAACCATAATGCTAAAGGCTATTCCTCTCTGACCTCTCCTAGGAGATTATAAAACATCAATATTCTGGGATCTCAGGTGCTAGTATTCTTTGATTTCATAACATTGGTTTATTAAATTATATTTAATTTATTGATTGATATCAATTCAACTGATTTAATTAAATTTAATAATAGTACTCAGATTCTTATTCTGAATACTTTTAATATTTTCTAATAATTGCTAAAAAAAATTAATCATATTCAAGATGGAGTACTGTTCATAAAGATCAGTGGCAATGTTGCTATAGACTTTAAACAAAAATTGATCTCCCATCTGTTAAACGTTCCTTTAAGTAGTAATTATATCATGTTAAAGCAAGAAGTCAATAATGAGCCAATTTTTCTGTGACTGAATGAAATACTACTTAAATCAAGTCTCGGCCCATTAATAAGTTAACAGCAATTCTAGCTGTAAAATAACATTGCATTTGCTCACTTAAGCATTTGGAAGCCAGGAAATGGCAAGTCTTGGTTTTATGGATCTGTAACATCACAGTTCCTGAATATCTCAGATTGTGCACTATGATGTTTAACCATTTAACTTATTAATGAGACTCTTTTCAAGCCTTTGTTTTTCATGTCATTTAAAATCCATAGCTACACATGAAAAAAATACTGTAAAAAAACAAATCTCTCTTATAAGGGAAAATTATAGCTCATTTTCAGCATGATCTTTTATAACCTCCCTGCAAGTAAATATTGTTCTTTCATATTACAATGCGGTGACATGATGTTATGTACATACATGCTATGCTTTTTAGTCTGTTTTATAGGAAATGACCCTCTGTTCAAAGAAGACTAAGATTAAATTATGAAAATTCACACTGATACATGTAAAGTCAGTTTATTTTGATAGTTTTTTATTCTGAAGTCCAACAATTTTTTTTTTTAAGTGACTTCTAGCATTATAAAGTGGGGAGAGGGTAAAGGTGGGGATAATTACTTTGCTAAGAAAGTGAGATTATATGATACTAAACTGCCGTCAGGTGATATCTAACATTTCCACAGTGTGTGCCCCCTCTCCTTCAAAGTAAAGTTAAATAGTAGAGATAGACAATAATGCTTATATTAGAATAAATGGTATAGAACTAGGAGAGGGGGAATAGCGAGAAAAGATGATGACATTACATTTATCTGTATTTTACTGCAGTTTTAACTCCAAAGTGATAATGGCAAGGCATAAATATACTTTATATATAGTTACTGACAGCTTTTCACTGTTTGGTTACTGTCTAGGTGCTGGTACTTTGATGCTTGCAGTTCTGTTTTTTTTTTGGTCTAAAACAGAGCCAGAACTCAGATTTTCTTAATGGTTTAGAATTCCAACATACCTGATTTGGAGCCGTAAACACTTTTTTTTTTTTTTTTTTTTTTTTTTTTTTTTTTTTTTTAAGATTAACAGTGCTTTCTAGGTACGTTCATGCCTATGATTAAAAGCTCTTCTTATATGCATCCATCTCCTTTAGCCCTGCTGCTTCTGTTCGAGAATATTAGTGCTATTAAAGCGACAAAGGGATATGTGGTACTCCTAAGGGAAGTAATTATAGCACTACAAAGCTTGCTATTTTATAATGCAGTACCAAATATTTATCATCGTATTAGTAAAAAAAAAGCCATATACTTTATGTAGTTTGTAGAATGTAGCAATAAATGAGCTCCTACTGCAACAAAAAGCTAACTTTTCCCAGGACCCAAAAGAAATCTGTTCTAAGAGTAGCTGAGTAATTGTACAAAACACACAGGATGTAGTATTGTCCCACTCTTTCTTTTCTTTTTTTCTTTTCCCCCTTTCCCTAGATAAAGGGTTTTATCTGTGGGTGTCATTACAAGTTCGGCTAGATCATTCTCAGGCCAAGCTTTGATTATTAGAGTAACTGCAGTGGGAGATGTCACGTGTGTGTCTAACACAAGCAATACTTTTCACACTTTGGAAAAAAGTATTTGAAGGATGCCATCAAAGTCTGGGTGTTTACCTGAGGTAAACAATGTAAAAGAGAATTTTGCTGTTCTGCAGTAATTTTGAATAGTCTGGACTGTGGTAGTAAGAAGATAGATCTTTCATGCTGATGAGGAATTATCACTGTAGTGCTTCACAAGAGGCAGCTATGATATTTTACTTGTATTTTTTTTTTCGTTTTTAGCCTTTCCTGTGCTAGAACACCCATCAGCAATTAACCTAGTCCTTGAACTTGCAAGCTGCACATGGTTAGGTTTACTTGGCTGATAAATTACTTGTGTTAAACAACACACTGTTGGTCTTCACTGCCTTGTGACTTTATGCGTATGGAGATTATACTTCTTTGAACATATTTAGCCACAGGAAAGATACAGAACTCACTCAGATTGTGCATACTATTGTACATATAAAACTAAGTATTTGTTCTTCCCACTTCAGCCAGTGGGATGGATTGTTCAAGACACAGTCTTGACATATCTACACTGCTTAGGCAACATGCAACTTCTGTGCCCAGGTGGCATCTGAGAGCAGCCCAACGTTCACGTGTTTGTGTCTTGTGGAAGCATCTGAGCTGTGGGACAGAGGAAGTATGATTAGCTCTCTGTCAGCCCTCCCTCGAAGCCCCAGTGCACATAGTACAACTTCAATGGGGTGTGAGTTTGTATCCCCAGGCTTGGTGTCATATACTAGTGTGTGGGTGCTAAAGAGCACCAGGATTTGTTCTTCTGGTCTAAATTCCACAGAAATTTTATCTGCTGGCTGAAAAAATTTGAAGTGTAACATGACAGGCTTTCAGTATGGTTTAATACAGAGACCATTTAAAAACTCCACTCTGGGTTTTTTTTAGCAAGTTGTGAAGATATTCATTGTCATTCTGTGGTTAACATTTACAGCCCTTAAAGTGAGGTGAGTGGAGGAAAAAACAGGCATAAATAGGGATACGCATGTAGGTTCATATGCAGAGTTATGACTTCAATATATTGAAGTTATTAGTGGATAAAATCAACTTTGCCAGTGGAAAATACAATCTAATTTCATTTTACCTGTGCATGAGAATAATACCCAACTCTGTAAAACAGTAATAATTTGAATGATACATTTATTGTGTTTCTTGTATTATGCTAATATTTGTAGCAAATAATCAACAGATACATGCTGATTATACACTGAAGCACTATAATTAACATCCAATGTAATTACTTTCTCTTTTTACTTGCTTTTTGATACTATCTTGCAGAAAAATGTCAAAAGCTTCTCAGTGAAATTTTGAATAAAAAAAAAATTATCACTGTATATCAGTAGTACATCCCAAATTACATTTACCTTGCACTTAATCAGTGTATGCGTATTCAGTAACAATAATTCTGATTTCTCAGAATAATCTCTTGAAGCTGTTCTCTGTAAATTTTGAATTAAAATCTATTAGAAACATTTTTCAAGTACATTAACCTTGAAGACACAGTTTTATAATTTTTATAAATGCAATTAATATGTTTCAGGGAGGGTGGAGTAAGCTGTAATGAGATGAAGGAGATTGTGCATTTTACTCCCAGGTGGGGGCAGCATTGCTTTAAAATAAAATAAAAAAAAGACCCAGGCAGTCCTGGTCTGGCAATTAAACTGCTCACTCTGAGGGAAGTAGATGGGCTCCCAAATCAGACTAATAAATCTGTGGATTAATAACACGTTAGTCAGATCAGCATGCCCTGTAATCACTGCTGTTGATCCATTTGTCTATTCTTACAAAGGACATTGCTTTTAACCAAAGAATCATGAAAGAGCAAACTTGTAAAGAAAAACAAAGCAACCACTAGTGTTTGTTTCTTCTTTAGTTCTAATGGGTAATTTGTCCTTAAATTATGTTACTATTAATTTATTGGCAGGTATAATTCTTTGAATTTCAATTTAAAATACTCTTGAAATGTCAGCCTTGTGTTTTCCCCGTATTTTTTATTACCGGTAATTCATTATTTAATGAATTATAAGAATAAGACCGGTGCTGTAGAGAATGGGAGGTGACTGAGTTTACTGAAGAGCCTGTTAATTCATAGTCTTCTGGACTTTTTGTATTGCTGTGCATTTTTGTTTTCCGTGGCAAGAGAGGAATTCCTCCTCCATCAGACAGGTGTTTCTACACACTCACTTCCCACATCACAGAGGGCCACTGCAGCAGATGGAAAGTCATCTTTATTAATTCTGAAAAACAGAGAAAACAGAAAGTGATGGTTGCCCCAAGAAAGGAAAAAGTAAATGGAAAATTAAATTATATTTAGTGTGTTACAGATACAGGGAAGACTGTTTCTGTTTCTGGTGCTTTGTGGCTATGGAGCTTGGTGTCATCATTTTTCTTCAGTTCGTAAAGTGTAGTTGCCACTCCTGGTATAGTCATTGTGTAAAAATAAGAGGTACACAAGAAGCTAATGAATTTCTGAGAGCAATCAGAGATAATTTTTTGCAGCTTGTTTTTCCATGGCTAGAGGAAACGATGCAGTGAGAGAAGTCATCCCATTGCTGCTTGTGCAGAACTGCTGGATTAATTAGTGTTGAAACCTGCTGTCAATTCCTTGTTCATTTGTTAACTAGAGCAAGCCATTTTCTATTCAGTCTGAAAATGGAGGTGTGGCAACCAAAGATTTGCATTTTTCTTTTTATTACCAAGAATGATGATCAAAGCTTTGTAAGAATAAATTTGTGACACTTGCAGAAAATTTCTTCTTTCAAGCAGGTTAATTGTCAACTATGAAATTCTCTCTTGGGGAAAAAAAAAAAAACAAAAAACAAAAAACAAGCTGCAGAAGTGTATGTATTTTTTTTTTAAAGTCTGTACTTGCACACAAAAAAGGTGCTCGTGAAAGTGTATATAACACAATGGATATTGGCATAAGTATGTCTGGTAATAAAAAATAAGTATCAGTTGCGCAAAAACTCACAGAAGCACGTTACATAAGGGATAGAGTTGTGATTATGACCAATGGGAATATTACACATTTTTCCACAAACAGAGATGCCCATGCTCATAACTTCTGTTTCAATGTTCGCATGCAACAAGTGCCATCAATGTGCTATGGCAAAGGCTTTAAAGTTTGAGTGGAGACAATGTCAGCAGAGCTAACACACTTGCTCCTCCTCCCACAATAATTACTGATAAATTACATTAAATTCTTAAAATGTGTTATCATATTAAACACTACTCAAGAAAATCCATATGCTTCACGTTATTTGCCCTACATATTGTTGACTCTACATGTTGTACAGATTCATAAATGTCACTGTTTGCTTTGGGCCATCTCATGTAATAAGTGTGTGCATCTCTGTTATGGTGTAGGGGACTGATGTCTAGATAAGGCTGCAATCTTTCTGGATGGCTGAACAAATTAACTGTTGGATACACAGAACTGCCTGCAGCAGCAGGAATGAAATTACATCACATTCAACCTTTTTGCAAAAATTGCAATAAGAGTTAGTTTTGAGATGCAATTAGAAAGAGAATAAATCAAAATGCTTCCTAGAGAGAAGAAAAAACCTAGAGGCAAAATGTCTGGGTACCACATTCATTTTGTGTATTTTATATCTGTATCTACAGTGTAGTGAGAAGTATAATTACAGAAAACAAAGGCATACATGGTTTGTAGCCAACTTAGCTGATTACTAGTGTCTTAAAGATAGTAATCTGTAAAGTAATAATCATTTCAGAAAGGGAGGGAGCATCCAAAGAGATAAGTCCATTAGTGAAAGTAAAATTTAGAGAATCAGACATGTAAAATGTTAATTAATATTCTTTAAAATAGTTCAACTGACATTAAACTTGAGCCTTCTCTCTAGATGGGTATCTCATATACTCTCGTATATATTATCTATAATCAGGCTTATAATTGCGCTGTTGATGAAGTTGCTGTTAAAAATATTCTCAAAATTATTCATAAAGTAAAAGATGAATCTGAAGTGTTAGCACTTCTTTTATCTGATCATGGTGGATGGGCTGAATTTGTAACACCAGTTTGTAAAGTGCAATCCTTTTAAAGAAAAAAATAAAGCGCTTTGTTTTGTGTTGGCTTCAGGAAATGTGTTTATGAGACAAAGTAATGCGGATATTTCAGGAGATGTGTGGTTATGCAGAAATGCGAAAAAATGGAGAATGTAAGAGAGTACTAAATATTATTATACAAGAGAACAGTATTTTCTTCCTCTCTTTTCCTTCCGTGGTAGATTCTTTTAATTGGAAAAAGTGAGCTATTAAACAAAGCTTGTTTAGATACTCAAAATATTCCCAGTGTTTTATGCATGCAGGTTGATTGCAAATGTATCATGACTAATTTATTTCTCGATTAATGATAGCGCATTAACTAAAATATTTGTCTACTTGGACATTTTTTTAGATAGTAAACTAACTCTGGTTCTGCACAGCTGCATTTCAATTTCTGTAAGGAAATGCTGTTTGCAGAATAAACATGATATATGAGATTTATTCTGGTGAAACTATTGACGTTGGCTATACCTGACTTAAAGCCAGATAGATTTTTCCACTGTTGAAACTACTGGTTGAGTTTGGCTCTACAGTGATTGGTGATGAGAAGATCATAATATTTAATTCATGCTTTTGGGGATGTGTAATAATACTCACTGATATGTATGGAACACAGATGAACAAAGAAATCTTGGGTTCAAAAAGAACATTTTCACAGGGTAAATTTTATACTATGTTTGCTATATTTCACACAGTAAAATAGTTTTCCTTTTTAGATAATCATTTATACGAAAGCATAACAAATTCTTCAGTTGGACCCAGACAGGTTATGAGAAAATCTACATGCAAGAGAGATATGAACACCTTCATAGCTGTAATTCATTTAATCATAGTACCCTTTACAACTTTGAGTCAAGGAAGAGCAGAAGATGGCTACTTTCTGTCATAGAAACTTATGTACTTAAATATAACAGGGAAGAAACATTGGGAGGGTGTGATGAGATCAATATATTGCATTTAAGTCTTTTTTAATCTTTAAAAAATAGAACCATGGAATTATTTTGATTGGAGAAGTCCATTAAGATCATGAAGTCTAACCATCAACACAACACTTGACTGTCAATTTATGCATGAAAAAGTCGGTAGAATTCCTACCCCCTTTACTAGTACTACCAATTAGTATAAAATGTTTATTCTGACTGAAAAGAAACATGAGAATCCTTGTTAGCAGTATTTTACCCAAGCAAATAGATTTAAATGGAAAAAAAAAAAAGTACTTAATAGTAAGGAATCTTATCACCCAAATGCAAATATTTTGGGTGACTGTGGGTGAATTAGAATACTTTCAAAGGAAAAACAATATGAAAAACGTTCACCTAAACAAAGCTCAGTTCAACATAGGTTTCCTTCTTAAGGCAAAACTCAGCCAACTGTTTTCAGAAGGATTTTCTGGTACAAAGCTATTGCATTCTGCCCAGGTGGCATACACACTAACACTGGTGTGGCTTTTGTATGCCCTGTATTTTTCACTGGTTAGTGTACATTGAGTCTGTGAACTGGAATGAAGAGAAATACCATTTAACAGCTTTTTGCTGTTGGAAAATTAGGCTTTGGGACACTTCATTGTTTTCAGAAACCATGAATTTGTTATCAGATTCTGTGTCAAGATCTGGTCTAAGAGTAATGGAGAGAGAAAACTTTTTAAGCTACTTTTTTTTTTTTTCAAATAATCTGGTCTTAATCCAAAACAATGCATAAGTAGAAACTGCTTCCACTAAGCTGCCTGGTTTCTTACCAGAAGCAATTCCGTGCCATAATGAGAACTTGACATAAAATCTGGAATGCTGCTGGCTAACATTTCTGATAGGAGGTAAATACCAGATATGCAATGGGGAAATTCTCTTACAAATTCACTCTAGAAAAAGAATTTTGCTGCCTTAAGTGCATCTCATTATGTAAGAAATTTGAATGAAAACTTCTAAACGAGACTCAGACTTTTATAGGCTTACTCTAGTGCATACATTACTGGGTGGAACTACACAGGAAAGAAAAGTAGAATTAAGATTTGCTTTAGAATCTCTCAGGGTAAATTTGTGCAAGGCTTTGTGTAATTTGATCCATTATTGGAAGCGATCAAAGTCTGTTCAATAGTGTGGGATGTAAACACCATACAATGAGCTTTAACATGAAAAGTTCAGAGCTGTGCTCTGTGGTTGTCTCTCTGCTCCATTTTTCTGTATTATCTGCTCAGTTTTCCAACAACTATTCCAGGGACTTCTGAGCTGAGTTTACAACCTTTTTTTTTTCTCCTGTCTTGAAGGCTCTGGGGTCAGTGTACCCTTTATAATCAAGCTAGGTCTGGATTCGGCTCTTTCCTGGGCTTTTGTTGATATCAGTTTCTGATCCCACTGCAGCAGCCCCTTCCTGATACAAGTTTTTCAACGCTCCGGAGGAAGCTATGTCCTCCGTGTGTTTCTTTGCTTGCTTCAGGTCGATGTGTTCCTTTGTCTGCTTTTTTTGGGATCAAGTCAAATGAAAAGAGGGATAGAACCAGGCTTTTATCTGATCAATGATGTGTTTTACGTTCTTTCTACAGGTGTAGTAGTCTTGAAAACTGTCAGATCCCGAGCCATTTTGTAAACTATCAAAAAGAAGCAGAGTTGCCAAATATCAAAATTGAACAGTCAGAGTGACAATTATCAAAGGATTGGTAAAAGTCCTTTAGTCACCCAGATTTTCAGCTGTAGATATGAGAAGTCTATCTGTTTCAGATTAGGCTGTCACAGAAAGTTTATTTACATAAGTTGAAAACTGCTTATATTTCAGAGAGGGTGGATGAAGCAGTTATTCACTAGCTGAGTCAAACTGACATAAAAGGGAATTTTGACTACCATAACTTATTTTTTGATAAATGATGTAAACTTTAGATTTATACACCTTAATGCAGTGAAAATACTGTTCTCAGATTTTCCTGAAGTTTTATTTGCATATGAATATAAATTACAAGGTGCATTTCATGAGTATACCTAGGCTTGTACCAACCAGATGATCAGACAAATACTCTTTTCTCTTCTGTTCTTTTGAGATGCATGTTAAAACTACGGGGGCACCTGTACGTTGGGTCTGCTAGGAGCAGTGCTCTGCCTTATGCGTCATGTATTGAATTTCCAACTTGCTGGCTATCCTCCTGTGGATGAAAATAAATATTTCCTATCTGTAACTTAAAAATGCGATACACTTTAAGGAGCATGTTAAAACTTTTTGCTGCGTTCTACTTTATTTCTTAATTTATCAGTTTTCTTGTGTCTTTTCTTTTGCCCTCTGCAGGGCAGAGACCTGGCAAATCCAGCTTGTTAAGGGCATTATTGAAACAGATCAGTCACGCTTAGAGTGGTGCGCTGGAATGGACAGAGGATGAGTGATTAATGTTGAGTATAAAAACAAGTGTCCAAGATTTGTATGTACTCCTTTGTAAACTCTGTTTCCTTGCGTCTTGTGTTCTTCAGTTTTCTAACTTCCTGCCAAGATATCAATTTGATAGCTTTCATAATTGTTAATGAAAAGTCACAAATGTCTTGGCTTCTTGGATAAATAATTTTGAAGAAGAAAGCCCATATTTCCATGCTCATGGTGCGTAAAATTAGCATAAACTAACTGATCAATTACAGAAAAAAGAAGAAAAAGAAGAAAAGCGGGAAAAAAAAACAAACGACAAAATACCACTGCTTACTAATAATTTGTAAAATCTCGTATAGTTTTACACACACAGCCTCTTGGCATGCATACGCTATGTCCATGTGCACTTGAAAGGTGAAGGCTCAGGTTCCTAACTAGATGTCCATTTCAATTCTGAATCATATTTAGAACAAACATAAATTGTGTCTATAATTATAGGTATAATCTTATAGCTGCTAGAAGAACCAGATGAGAGTCTGAAGTTGTGGCCTCTAGTGTGTGCACACAACACAGGATGCCTGTTCTGTTGTAGCTGTAGGCCATAAAACAAATCATAAGGCATTCCATGCTAGTTCTTCCCAGAAACTGGAATAACTGTGATTTGCCTGATAGTTCTCAAGGGCACCAAATCTCCATTGCGGTCTGTTGGTTAAAAAGAAATATGATTTGCAGAATTCCACTAAGAAAGGTCTACTATTGTAAAAATGTTATCCTGTTTTGTTTTATGTATCATACAGTGCTGAAAATGTTGAATGTAATCAGTGGTGTGCAATTGATACAATGCTGTGCTGCAACTCCATACAGCTAGGGGCAGCTAGTGTTCCTTAGAGAAATAAGCTTTGTCTGGGTAAATTAGATGACATTAACAGAACCTTCTGGTTGAGTCATCGTTAAGGGACTGGAAGCCCAAAAAATATTGAAAGCAGAAGCCTCTTGAAAAACTATTAGCACTTGCTAAATAAATGTATTATGGTAATAACGTTACCCAAAAACTTGGTGCCTTCTGAGTTATTGATAGTGTTACACTAAAAGAAGAAAATAGAAGGGAAGGTAAAAACAGATTTTGACTATTACAGTAAGTGTTGGAAATTATTGGAAGAGCTGTTTTGTTTCCATCTTTGCTGTAAACTTTCGGTCTATTGAAGTCTTTCTACCACTCTACAAATTTATCTCTGTGAGGCAGCTATTTTTTTTTTTTAATCTGAAAATGAAATTACAAGGCCTTCATGGATCTTCATTAAAGAATAAAATCAGAACTTAAATAGGAGAGTCATAAGTGTGTTCCTTGTTTATCGCTATGAGAAAATAAATAGGATTTGTAAGAATAATTATACTAGACTGGATAGGACATCTTGGTCTAGAGAGATGTTACAAATAAGAAAATTTGGTCTTCAGACAGTCAACTTTAAAAGCATTCTGTTATGCCTGAGTTTTACAAGGTGCTGAGAACCTGATGCAATATTGCATATTGGATATGCTTTCATATCCACTGCCTTAGGGCTCAGCTGAAGAATGAATGTCAACCATGATTGCAGTTTTTTTGCATTTGACAATTTGTCCCAGATTTGTCCTCTGCTAAAGTGTACTTCTACTTTTGTTTTTTAGGTTATTATGTGCAAAATGCATTCAATTTATGTTTACACTTCTTATAAATGCTACTTATATCTTCTGTACTGCTGTAATCATACACCGACCCTTTTTTGTTAGAAGATGTAAGTTAATGATATCCTGCGATCAGGCAAATCCCAGTTAGAGCTTATTTATTTGTTGTGAAAACTAATTAGTTTGCTTATGGCTCTGGTTTTTTTTCTATTTTACCAATTAAATTTACTTTGTATTTCTTTTTGTTTAGACAACTATAAAATATAAAGATGACAAAGTTTTAAAATGCTGAAGCGGACCTGACGTAATCTTTTATTTTATTTTATTGAAAAAATTTCGCCATTCTACTGATATGTATGCTACTTGCCTCTTCTCTTTGAGTAGTGCAAGTATCTTAAGAGAAAACATAGTTCTGTGTGAATTCAGCCTTGGGACACAGTCTACTAAATAAGAGTACGTTGAAATTCGAAATGGAGGCTAAGAATGGGAAAAAAAAAGTAGTTGAGGACTGGATTATTGTAGTTTGCATGAGAAAGTACTTGCAGGCTCAGTTGCTCAGCATATGACTTCAGAAATCAGTAATGATACAGAATTTGGTTGCAGTTAATTCTAGAGTGCTGGTTACGTTTCCTTCAAACTCTGCTTGGCATTGCATATGGAGAAGAGTCATACAACTCTCAGTTGTAATACTTACTGATGCTTAAGCATGGTAAATGAGTACCATGGTACTCTGGATGTTTAGGTTAGACTGTGCACTTGGGTTTGGTGTTCATACAAGGGCTGACAGTTTTTAAAATAAGCAGCTGCACCTCTGCTGCAGCTTTACCACTGCTAGTTGTGATAACCCAATCCTCAGACAAGGCCTACAAATGAAAGTTCCTGCTGCATTTTTTGAGCAGCTGTTTTTCAGACCAGTGCAACTGGAGCTTCAGACTTTGTCAATCCTAATCACTGTTAACCCATGTAAAAGTCACCCAACATCTTTTGCCCAGACAAAAAATTTACCCACGGTGGACTTATCTTGAGAAACTGTTAATTTTGGAAATGTTTGGGGCATCTCAGCTGAGATAAGGGCAATCAAACAGTCCAGGTTGCAACAAGAGTTCAGTTGCCTTTAGGCCCAGTATCTGCTAGGTTTGTTGTGTAAACCTCAATCCACAGGTTATGGTGAAAATTTTGAGTCTTGAAAGTAGTAGGCTGAACAGAGGCTGTCAACTAGTTAATTTAATTATTTTTAACTCAAACCTATCAGCTTTTGAAAGAAAATAAAGAAGAGAAACCAGGGGAATTGACGTGGTTTCAGTTTCTGAAGTGGGTTGTTTTTATCCCCCTTGTCATTGTGACACTATTAAGTCAAGGTTTACAAATACTTGCTTTCAATATTGAGTGGAATGACTTTTAATAAAGAGTCTCTTCCTTATGTGCACTTCCTTTCCCATTACATGGGTTTTCTCTATGGACGTGTGAGCTCAGCTGGCTACTAAGATGTAAATGCGATTGACAACTTCCCTTAAGCAAGGGACTGTGGGTGGGAAAGAACTAATGAACTGATGACCTTTGCGTTATTGTCCGATAATCAAATCTGTGATCTAATTAACTCCCCATCTATTGCCATCACATCGTTCTTCCAAGAAAACCATTTCCTAGTGGAGATCCCCTGTTTAATCAAAATTGCAAGAGAGTGGATAACACTATAACTTATCTGAAAGCTTTTAAAACTCACTACAATAATGTTATATGACATCACCCTCACTACTTCTAGTATTGCTATTTTTATGTACATGTTATCCTAGGTTTACAATGGGATTACATATTCACATTGGAAATGCAAAGACTCTGAGGTCCTCTGAAATTTGCTTAGGAAGACAGCATTTGTTTAATGCCTAAAATGAGGAGACAGGGAGAATTTAGGACACCCATAGTCAAGGAAATTGACTTAGAACAGTAGATCTCACTGATGTGATTGTAGTGAATCTTATTTTTTTTCTTATTCTTTTACTGCTGACAGGATTCAAAATGATAAATGCTTTATTGAATCCTCTCTTGTCGTCTTCTGTTATTTTTGGTGTTTTCCCAAAGATTTAAATAGAGAAGGGATTCATCTTTAATGACACCCTTTATTCAGAATACAGCACTGTTTTTCAATGTAAGATGCCTTGTCAGAATCCTTCTTAGCTAAATTATGAAGTGCCAACATTAGATTTAACGTAAGTAGTCAGGAAAATGAATTGAAGTAAATCAACACCATTGATAATCAGCTTGGCAAAATTCAACATCACGAATTCCAGAGAGTTTTAGTGTATGTTGTATTTAAGAGGGAGATAAAGACACAAGGAAAGGGAACAAGTATAAAAACATGAAAATGACAATTGTGCATTTTCAAGTGTTAGAAATAGGATTTCTTTATTGCAAAAGCTAACAGGAGAGCATGACAAACATGATACCTTCCTGTGACTAAGCTGTTTCTTACTATACTTCTTCTGTGCAATAGTGTAGACTCAACAGACAAAGACTGTGCCCTATTCTGATTTCTAAAACGAGTGCAATTGTATAACTGTAAAGACAAACAAACAAAAGATAAAAAACCAAATAACTGAAATCTTCCCTGAAGAGCGCTGATGTTATTTTTATACTGTATATTCTAAAGATAAGTTAATTGCATTTTGTCTTGCATACGTTAAATGGAAAATTTTATGAAATGACCATCATCATTTAATGGTACCTTTCTAATTCTTTGATAAAGACAAGGAAAAGAGTTTAGCTAGCTGTGTATAATGTAAAATCTGCTGTATAAAATGAAAATCGCAGTGATGCATTTGAACACAGATGGAAGTTGATCCTACAGCCTTTTTCCAGTCCACTAATGCCAGAAAAGACAAAGATGACACTGAACATTATAAGCTGCATTGAGTAAAGCTTTTAAACACATGCTTTGTTTTAATCCTTGGACATAATTCTTACACTGTCTTAGAGACTGCTGTTAGTACAGAAAATAAAATTGCAAGCACAAAATACAACCTGAGCCTGTGCTCTGTGTAGCAGGTGGAGCTGAGGGAGCTTAGCTGTAATGCTGCCTCCAGGAAGCATGGCAACCCAGGCTAAATGGGTTGTACTCTTCATGTTGATGCCTGTCTTGTACAGTGATGAGAATACACTTGGTGATAGCAGTTTGGCTAATGGGTTCTGCACAGCTGGATGTTTTTCTGGACTAAATCTTGTCATTTTCTGACAATGAAGGTACAAAAGCATAGGAAAATAAAGTAGTTGTAGACAAAAATGCACCTTGCATTGTCACCTGCTTAAATATAGTTCCAGACAGCGTGGCAGTTGGATCAAGACTCAAAAAAATAAAATTTAGTTTCTAGTAAGAAGAAAAATAACTTCCCCATGAAGTAGACTGATTGAATGTAGTATCTATTTTGACTATCTCCAAGGTTTTGATAAAACTAATCAATTTTAAATATGCATTATATTAGTTTGCATACAGATGTTTGTGATGTTACATTAGTGACTTGTGTTACTCAGCTACTTAAATTTTAAAAGAAAATAATTAATAATTATCATTATGATGTATCCTTAGAACTAGATGAAGCCTCTGGTGTTTACCACAAGTGGAATAGTTGAAGTAATTTTCTGCTACACAGTGTATTTGTGCCTTTGAAATTTTTCTCTTAGTAAATTTAAACAAACAAACAAAAAAGCCTCATAAAAGATCTAAAAAATCTGAACACGAGAGGAACCTGCTGTTTTCCTCTAATTTTTATGGATAAGAATGGTGTAATTTTATGAGAACTTCTGGCTTTAAATGCTTAATTTTGTATCTGTATTCTGGAAAACCGGTATTATATATTGCCTTGCCTTCCATCCTTTCTTTGCCATACTAAGTCGTTTTTAAAGGACCACGTTAGGCTGCTGAGTTCCCTGTGGATACATCTGCTGCTCTGCTGTGGTGACCAATGTGATACTTAGTATACTTTTTTAGGATGGTGCAATGCCTGTTATAATTTCTAATGCAGTAGTAGCTTGCATTACACAAGGAGTAAAGAAAAATTCTGAATAGTGTCATTAGGAACTGAGTTCAAATCATTCTGCCACAACCCTTTCCTTATGAAATTGTGAGACATATCAGAAAAGCATAATTGATAATTCATTAGCATTCACTGCTAGAGGCAGTAACATACTCTTGCTTTCCTGATTTTAGCATTTTGATTTTCATCGTAACCTTAGTGCATGTCTCTAGAAACAAAGGATAATTGGCAAGGTCATAGTTCTGCACATGAGCTCAGTTCCCCACATGTGTTGCAAATGAGATTCCTCTTTCAGAGGTATTATTTGCTTATTGTGAGGTTGACAATAACTTGTCAAATTGATGCTAATTATGCCAAAAATTTTAATGAATTAGATGTTTATAGTAACAGATTGAGAGACAGTTCTCTTAGCATAATATAAATCTAAATCAGCATAGCATTTTTTAGAAGATATTCTGTGTCCTGATGTAACAAAATGATAAACTCCCTTAGAAAGTTCTTATTCCCATGACAGCCAAGCAAGGCAGAATGTTCTTGTGTTGTCAAATGCTTTAACAAAGGGTGTGAATGATTAGTCTATCGTTTATGGCTATCAAAAAGGAATTTATTTGGTTTTAGGAAGGGTTTTCAGAACATAACAATCAGTTTTCAGCAGATCTGGAAGGAGAGTGACAGAAAGGGAGAAAATCCTTCATGACCAAACCTCTAAGTTTAGAAGCCTAATTTATCAAGGGTAAATGTTTGGAGTGTTTTTGACTTGGCTGCCATTTAAGTACTGAATATCCTTATGAGTATACTTAGCAGGCTTGCTTATGCCCATATGGATGTCTTCTCCTTGGTTTAGCTGGAGGAAGAATCTCATACCTTTAAGTATTTTTTCAGCTGACAGATGAGAGCTATTCATTTCATGTCAAGCTCTGGCTTCAGTAAGTTAGTGAAGTTGAACCAATTTGGAATTAGTAATTTAGTAGTTAATAGTTTAGTGGTTTACTAGTTAGATTATAGCAGTCCATAATGAGATGGTGAGATTTTAGTTAGTATGCTAACATGCTTTTAACTCTTATGAACTGAGGGAGCACAAGGAAGACTGGAGGTAGCTCTCAAAGCACTACACTGATATTGTAGAAGAGAAGCAAGTTCAAAGGGCATTTTGAAGAAATTTCTTCCTGTTTTCTTGTATGTTCATATATGAACAGGAATGACACCTGGTCATGGGAAGGATCACTTTGCAGTGTACAAATCCATCCCACTAGTTTTATGCCTTTTTGTTGCCTTCTTGTATATATATATTTATATATAAAGTTTTATTACTTGTATACATTAACTATATTGTATATTTTATATGTAGCCCAAGACAATTCCTTGTCAATCAGTGTGACCTAGGAAAGCCAAAAGAATGGACATCCACATTATAGATTTTGGGGTGTTTCAGACAGCCAATTGCTTCAGTACCATTCATCCAGCTGTAGTCAATCAGTTATGCTTCTAGGGAAGAAAAATCTATCCTTGCAACAACCCTGTTGTAAGTTGTTATTTAGGGAGAAGATAGGTTAGAAAATAACCTCATTATTTTATAAAGAGGTCTGGCTTAAGTATTTATTGTAAGAATTACCTTAATGACCTAGAAGTTTATGACTATGTTGGGTACAGTGAACAACCCATTATTCAAAGAATGATGACCATATTAGGAGAGAGACTGGAATACAGATTCCTTATTCAAGCAGGCCAAGTGCTACCCCAGGGAAGCTGGATCCAAGCATATATCCTAGGGGAATAAAGGAAGCAATTCTTCTTTGAAAATGATAAATCCACCATATTAGATAACCTATTTCATGTGTTTATTCATTTTCACCATTCACTTGGAAAGTTTCTTCTTTCTGTAGTCTAACTCAGTTTATCTCCAGTTTTCAATTAGTTTTTGTATTCTTGTCAGCAAATGTTATATATATCATCTTTTCCCAGTAGAAGTTCTTTTTCTCCACAGAATTCTATATGAAATGATAATCACCTTACAGACTTAAAGCTAATCACCATACTGTGGAAAATGGACCTGAGTTTAAGAAGTTTTTCTTGGGAAATATTCTACAATGTGCTAAAAACTATGACACAATTGTAAGTGGAAAGTAATAAGGACACTCAGTTAATGTGTTAATGTCTTGAATTGCTTTCAACAGCTTTTAGGAACTAAGTATTTAGTCCTGAAGAGCCCGTAATTCTGTTACCTTTGAGAAAGATTTACTTTCCTAATATTTACCTGCCCAACTGTGCAAAAAGTTGATGTGAAACTAGTCGTCTTTGATGCATTTCATGTGACTCGTGTGAAGGATTTTTCCCCTTCTGGGGCATCACATGATTTTGAGTATTTCACATTTGTACCCAGATGTAAAACCAAAACCAAATATTCTCCATCATTACGTGTATCAGTGAGAATTATCTGCTTTTTAAATACTTAGTTAATGTTCTAAAAGCATGATATTAAATTACAGTTCTCTAACAACTGTAAATCTATATTGTTAAGTGCAATTGTGAAAAACTAGACATTCAAATCAGGCAGTCATCCTAAAGCGTATTCAGATTAAAAACAAAGTCAAGCCTCGGCAGAGATGAAATCTTCTCTTGGCTATTTACTACAGGGCATTTTCTTTCTTCCACTCTTGTGAGAAAACAGACAGTGACTAATATCCTGCTTCTGTAAGGAACAAGGTATCTGGTTAAATCTAAGTAGACAAACAGTCTCACTGAAATAAGCAAGACTGGAGAGCTGAAAATAAATCGAATTTAGTTCTAGGGGATTTACTTCTTTTTCTTTTAAATACACTGTCTACTTCTTGATATTTCTTATACTTGCTTAAATCTAAGTTATTTTTCTTCAATAGATTTCTAAGCAGTCTGAAGAAAAAATAAATTAAACCTGAAATTACATTTTAGAAGATCTTTCTACAGGATATTTGAAATGTTCCTAGAGAGATTTTGGAATCTTTCTTGAAATTTGAAGTTATTAAAGCACTCATTACTTCAAGGGTCTAGATTTATGTGAATAGGTCATAAAGATGCTTTTTCTAAGGTGTCTTATTTGTTAGAAGGAGCATTGGATGATGAGTTGTGTTCATTATCATTAAACAATTTCTAGGATATTTTCTTGAAAGGTAAAGTATAAATCTTCAGACAATAAAGGTTGCTTAGGTCTCCTTACTAGGCCATATATTCAAGTGAGCACCTTAAATGGTGTATTTGCAGAAGGAATTGGCAGTGCTGTTTTATAATAGCTACTATGACTTGATTCTTGCTGCTGTAATGGTTCAGTGCTTTTTCAAAAATTTCCTTATCTTTTTTTTTCTCTTGAACATCTTATTCTAAATATCACTACAGGAGTCAATCTTAAATAAAAATATGAATTAGCCTTTTTTTTGTATGGATTTTCTTCTTAACCTTGGCAGGAGATTATTTAGCCATTTGTTTAGTGAAGTAGTGCTGCCTAGTCTGGTGCTTTTATACTCATCATTATGATGGGCTTCCAAGTGGGTTTACAGTAGTTTCTGTATTATCCTTTGGAGTCTTTGAAGAATGGAGACAGCCACCACTCTGCTGCTTACAAAAGTAAAGTCAGAGATTTTCTTAGAATGACTAGATTGTGAGTCGTACTTTCATAAGTTGTTTTTGACTTGTGATTATAAGATTTGCTTGTGGAACTGTATGCTTATATTCTGGCTAGACCTGTTTGTTGATATACTGGGAGAAAATTGTCTTTAGACTTTTGTTCACTTAAGCTTCCAAGGATTATGTGAAATGTAGTACTTCATACTACACAAAGGACAAGGAAAGATAATGGTAATTTGCCATTTGTAGCAGATAATTCAGGCTTTCAGCTCAGTCAAAAACAGCATACAGTTGAATTTTATAATTCAGTCAGTTGACACTGGGAGAAAAATTGAAGCTAGCTATAAGGTGTCATCAGAATCCTCAGCTTTACCAAAACCAAACTCCAGCATGGGAACCACAAAGTGAGGAGAATACTTTTGGCAAATGTATTTTGAAAGCATTAAAATGTTGGTGGAACATGTCTGACAACATATATTTTAAAATTGTTTTTTGTTGGTTTGTTTTTGCTTTTTTGTACTGGAAAATGATTCAGTCTGCCTACACTTGTGGATCTCATATTTTACAGTTTTCACCTTAGCTATTGAATATTGCCTGCTTGCTTTCTCTTGGTCTTACATGTTTTTGGTTTTTTAATCTGAATTGCGCTTCTGCTGCCAGATTCCCATAGATAACGGAGGTGTCCATTCATGCCAACTGACTTTCAAAGTTATCAAAATTCTTTTGAAGAATGTCTTTCATAGCAGCAACCATGCCTCTGCTTCTTGTGTGACTAAGTAATTTTATAAAAATATATTAATTCTGAACTCTTGCTCCCTGCACAGTAAGCTGACAGTTTGTAAATGACAGATCTGCTGAATGGCTTTGCCAATAGAAAAAGAATTTGTAGTAACTGAATAATGGCTTCACAGCACCTTTCATGTCAATAGGAGTCTTTCCATAGAGTGTTGTAATCTTTGGATCCAGCCTATATAGCCCATTAAATACACTTAAAACATTGTGAGGGTATAATTAAGTCTTGTGGTATTCTTGTATTCTTTGACAATGTACCTTTTAAAGTTATAAAATCCTATTATATGAAGCATATTCAAGTAGTAGACTATCTTGATGTTCCATTCAAAATGGTTTTTGTCCTACGGGAATAGCAGGCCAGTCATGTCAAAACCTTTTATCATTAGCAGTTATAAGTCCTTTCTAAGTCTGTCTAGATTCAATGATCTAAAATATGACTCTTGTCATCTTAAAAGGAGTCTTAACTGTTGACAGCCCTTCTCTCTCTTTCCCAGCCAAGAATTCCTGAGAATAGTGAACGAACAAGTTTTCAGAAAGAAAAAAATATATGTATTTTTTTTCTTTTTACTTCTATGTCAAACCTGTTATCAGAGCTTCTTATTATGCAGTGGCTGTACCAAAGGTGACAAAAAGAGGGCTGCTAGTGTGAAACTAGCCAGGATTGAAAATCTCATTGAAAATTGTCTATTCTTCTTTTGAGGATTTTGTGTAGGAGCATGGAAAGAAAGACTCTTTGGATTAAAGAATGCACATATTTGTTCTTTGAACCTTACCTGCTTAAACTAACTTTAAAACAGATTAGATGCAACACTGGTGCTTTCTTCTCATACAACTGAGTAGGCTCCTTGACAGTACACCAAGCAAGTGATTTAAGGTTAAACTTTATTTATGACAACTTTTCTCTAGTCCTACAAAATAATTTCTTATCTATAGATGAATGCTTCTCTTTCTTATGGAGTTAATCCGAGGAATTTCTGCTGGGCTCCATGGGATTCCATTGAATGTAAAAGAATGAAGAAGAAAACAAAACTTAGGTTAAAGGAAGTTAAGGACATAAATTCAAAGCAGATACCACTCACTGTGCATTTAAAGGCACCTAATGAGAGTGGCTGTTTAGGGAGCTAAACAAAGTGTGAAGTTAAAGGCTTAACATATGCATGGGATTTAAAAATGAATACGTATGAAAAGATCAATTTCATGATGTAGCTAATTATTTAAAGAGGCTGGAGCTTATGAGCATTGTTTGAAGCAAACAGAAACAGCAATTATTTACAAAAATTAAAAACACAAAAACAGTTGTGAATCATTAGTGTCTAGTCTCATCACACATAAGATCCAAGGAGCTGCTAGTGAATTATTAAAGTCAACTGTGGCCCTGAAAACAGTTTAAAAGAAAATGAGGAAAACGACACTTCTTGAATGATTTGAAATGTTATTAACTTTGTGTTGTGAGGATATTAAGAAGATACTATCTAATTTGTACATTTCTACATCGATTACATGGTTTAAAGTAAACGTAAAGAGGTTCCTAATTAGCTCTTTGTGCAGCTGTCAGGCTACTTTTATCTTTATTTAGTATCATGCTTTCACTCTGTGTTAGAACACCAGTGGATACAGATGGAGACATGGAATGAAATAAAGAATTTGAAATATACAGAGTGACTTGAAAACAATTAGCTATGTGCTAATGTCATTTGTCTTGGGGTGTGAACTGAGTAAAGGACTCACAGTGAAAATGTTTTTTGTAACATTACTTATATTGTATGCTTTTTTGTTGTTTGTTGTTGTTGTTGTTGTTCTCCTTAAAGCACTTGAAACAGTCATATTAATATGGAAAATTAAACAATGAGGTTGAACATCACATCTTTCAGGAAAGTCACTAAGTCTTCAGCATATAGGTGAAAACCAAAAGATACACACTATGCTATCTATTCTGCTTGTATGAAGAGTTGCACTGATAAGATATGTGACAAAAATAGTATTTTTTATACAGAAATATGTCACATCTCATCCATATAGGTTTAATCTGAATTTTTCTGTAACCTTGAAATAATAAGATAAAACATACCCTAGTTCAAGTTCTGAGTAAGAAAAGAGCTGCAAAGATAAAGTTTCTTGAGAAGACTGTAGCTGCACTGGCAACAGGAGCAAAATTACCAGGGTGGCTCCACAGAGAAAATGATGTCTTATGCCCCCAAGGATATAGTGGAAGATCAAAGAGGATCCTTATCTTCACATAAAAAAGTCTTTGAGCAAAGGCAGGCAAGCAAGTGAATACAACCTGCGGGAGAGAGAATAATTACATGGGTATCAAGTTATGATGTCTCTTCTTTGTAGCTATGGAAGTTATTTGAATTTATGGGGAAAGAAGATACAAGAAAACTCTGGAAGCTGTCCCCATAACTCCCTGTTTAATGAGTAAATAGAAGCACTTTTGCAGCAGACAAAAGAACAAAAATGGTCAGGTCTTATCCTGTACTTTCCTTTTCCTGTACTGTTCTTTTTCTTATCCTGTATTGTTTATTCTCAATTTATTCTCAATACATTTAAATTATTATTTTTTAGTGGAAGCACAGTTATCTTTGTCAGGAAAATACAAAATTTTAAATACAATGGAAGGTACCTTATTTTTAAGATTGGAACGAAAATAGCAGTTACTTCAGCATGTGATTCAATAAGCTGCTTTTACTGTATATTTTACTGTGGAATGCAGGTGTCCAGCTGTGTGGGAATTTATACCATTGTGGGATAAGGATACTGGGTTTTCTATGTACTAAATAGACTCTATATATCCTGGTTTGAGAAGTATCTGGTAGATAAAATAGTGTTACTAAAAACGTTTTCTTTGTATACCCTTAAAACTCTTTAAGTCCATGCTATGATGCTTCACTTTCCAATAGACAACTATGTCCTGTGGTTAAAACAGCAGATATAATCCCTTAACTGGGACATTTTTTCTGCTTAACCAAAAAAAAAAGTGAAAGATGAGTAACTGATTTCAGGTTCTCTCTTGTTGCTTATATTTGTTCCATAAATAATAAAAGAAATCCTTCCTCAGCTGTGATTTTTGCAGCTAAGTGATACATTTGGTTTCTCCTTGCCTGGATTGTGCTACAGGAGTGGAATCTATAAAGAGGATAAAAACTCTCAAAAGTGATTGCCTGCTAGTCCCTGTTGTTCCACATTTCACAATGTATCATTGCAGCAATCTCAAGCCTATTTTCTGAAACAGAGCATTTGAAGTTTAGGCAGTGAGGTTTGGCCTTGGAGATCCCACTGAACACCTCCTCCTTGTTTGTCCTTTGTTATGTCTGCTCGTATTAGAAAAATGTTATGCTCTCTCTAGTCTCTTATTTGGCAGTTTTATTTTGGAGGAAAACAAACAGATCAAACTGCACGTGGCCTTCTTGGCCACAAGGGCACACTGCTGGACCACAGTCAACACGTTTCCTGCCAGAACACCCAGGTCCTTCTCTGCAATGCTTCTTTCCAGACCCTAATTTGTACTGATGCACCTGGTTGTTCCCCTCCCCAGGTGCAGTCCTCCTGTTGAACCTTATCAGGCTCCTCTGCACAACTCTCCAGTCTGTCCAGATCTTGTTGAGTGACAGCAGAGCTTTCTGGTATGTCAGCCACTCCTCCCAGCTTTGTACCTTCAGCATTCTTGCTGAGGGTGGACTCTGTTCCTTCATCGAGGTGGTGGATGAATGCAATTAGGATTGGTAAACCAGTGAGAGCAAATGTCTCCTGTGGTCTATTTCAGTTATTTGCCCACAGTTGCAGTTTTCTGTTTATTTTCTTATATCAAATACAGTACAGATAGTACTTTTCCTTTTATTTGTGTGTTGTCAAGTGTAAGTGTAGTACCAAGTGACTACTAAGGAAATCTCTATCATCTGTTCATGGATTGTAATTACTGAAAATAAAGTTGTTCATGTATGCTTGTAAGTTTTTTTTTTTTGTTTGTTTGTTTTGTTTTTTTTGCTTTCAGTTCTGGTGTATCAAAAATCATTCTTCCTGGATACATTACAGGAAAAGGATAATTAGTTTTTTTAACAGGGTGCGCAGGAGGTTCATTCACCCTGGTGTGTCCTACATAATAGTTAAAAAAAAAAATTATACTCACTATTATTTTTAGAATTGCTGATGATAGAAAATCAGCTGGTTGTTTAGGAAAACATCTTTTAAATGCATGAGTATCTAGTTCTAGTGATACTCTTTTATTCCTGTTGTATAGTAGGCTCCATTATCAAAACTTACTTTCACATTTTATTTAAGTATTTTTATTTTAAGTTTTAACTAGCTTTTTGATCTCCTGGCACCTTCTGTAATGTATATTTTCTGGATTTGTTTCTCGAGGATCACTTCTGAACTTTTCTAATTTATTTATATGCTAGTCATGCTGCAATAATTACCTTGCTATGCTTTCTTGATTCCTTTGCTTGCACACACATGGACGCAGTTATCTTATGGTGGTGCAAAACAATGTTTTCACAGTTATCTGATGTAAGAGGTTGATGTTTCTATTTCAATAACTAAATAGCAAGGATTTAATTATTTTACTACAACCAAGTGGTTAAAGTTATCACAGATATTCACATGATTAAATATCTGCAATATCTGGTCCTTAGCTCTGCTCTCTTCTGAAGAATATGCCTTTGTAGTATTTCAGATACCATACTATTTAGGCTTTAAGTTCTATTCTTCTTTCTAGCTGTATTCTTTTCCACTTTTAGCCGTAAATCTTTTTCGCAGATTCTCCTTGACCCTCAGTGTTTTTCACTTATAGGCTTTCTAGTTTCTCCTTGACTAATCATCTTGTATTTTTTTTAATAGACTGAAGAACTTTAGCCAAAATGCCCCTTTTAATCTCATTTTCTGTTTCTAGCATGCATTTTAGTAATCCTCTTTTCTTATACTACTTGTAATTAATGTATCCCATTAGGGTCCCAGACTATCAATGCTTCGTTTACTCAAAGGATTTATGTTGAAAAGTGTATTAGCACTAATACATAGTAAATGAGTGGGATTCTACTTGCGCCTTTGACATCAGCATGCTGAGTGGAAACAAGGATGCTGGCTTTACCTGGACTCCTAACTAGAATAAGTAAGAAAATTTAAAATGGATTTTTTTCTTATTTGGTAGATTCTCTCAAAGAATTGCCAAAACTCTTTGTCAGTAGGAGGCAATTGTTTTCCACAGTCTGTTGAGAATCACGTCATGATTGTGCACTGCATGCTTTGTGGTAACAGTCTTTGCAAAACCAGCCACCAGAAATTATATTTTAGTGTAATTATCTACACACCGGGTCGAATTATTTCTATAGTTTTGAGAGCGAAGCAGAGTACAAAAATAGCTTTCTGTTGTCTTTGACCTCCTCACTTGGCCAATCCCTGCTGGCAGAAGGTCTGTTCTGTATTGCTTATTGCAAACTGTTTGCTGCAGAGAAGTCAGGCATCCAAAGTGCATCCTAGCCCTACCAGATCAGAGGCAGTTCTGTAATTTGTTGGCAACTACATTACAATAACATGTCAGAATAATTTTTCTTTTCTGGTCTAGATTGAAAAAATATATATATATATATACACACAATAGTTGTCACATCTTCAGTTGATCTGATGCATGTTTTGGATGCCAGTTAAAAACAAAATGTTAGCTTCATTGTGCTTAGAATTATCTTACTGTTTTCCCAACCCACAAGGACAACATGCTGCTCAGAAAGTTGCTATTTATTTGCTAGGCTAACCAAAACCTGAAGTATAGGATTTTTATTACTTATTATTTTCCATTTATACTGCAGTTGCATCTTGATATTGTTATGCTTTGGTGCCAGCAGAACCAGTATTGTATTAAAAGTGGGATCCACTCTTGATAATGTCCTGAACATGTGAAAGTGAAAATTCCTTTGCTGACATTTCTTTATCAGCTGTGGTCGATCTTACTTTGAGTGTGTGGTGTTAAGACGAGCAGATAATTTCCAGCTGAGCCTTCCAATCTCTGTAATTGCTCCTAGGATGTACTCAAGGCAATGGTGTTGCTATTTTATACCTGATGAATCCTTAATATGAATAAGTAGATTAGCAAGCATTAGTAGAAACACTGGGAGACGAGCTCTGGAATAAAAACTGAATTCATTCTGCTGTGGATGATTTCATCAGTCATTTCTGTTGCCTGCATGGTCTACTTGAGTTTAGAAATAGGAAAGAGTTGTGTCCTTTCCTCTTTCTGTAAGGCTTTTAACATCAAATTTCTCAAAATGTAACCTAAATCCAAACTAGAGTATTTCAAGGTCCTATTTTTCAGTGGTCATAAATGGTCTGTACAATGTCTTTAAAAAGAGTAATTTGTTTACAATTGGAGATATGATCAGGCTGTAGATACCTTTAATGTTTTGAACACATTCATAACTGTATCAAAAGAGTCCAGCCAGGGTCTGAATCATGTTTTGGCCTTGGAACATAGATCTTTTTTGAATGAGAATTTCAAGTGGCCAGATGGTCACTTTGAACCTCAATAGCTTCATAAAGGCATTCTAATCCTACAAATCAATTGTTTGTTATAAGCAGTAAAACTGGATGGAAAATGAAAACATGAAAATTAGGTAACTGATCAGAAAAGCAGCTTTGATTTTGAAGCTGTTACCGATGTTATTAATTGATGGTTAAATTTCTTCCCAGCTGGTATTTTTGAGAAAAATGTGTTTCCATGTCATGTAGAGGAAGAAAGGTGTATAGCTCCCATCACTAAGATTTTTAAAAAGGACATGCATTGAGGAAGGAAGGATTCAGGAGAAGATTGAAAGGTACTCATTCTCCTGATGTTTTCATACATCTTATTTTTTCAGGCTTTCAGAGATGTTTGTTTGCTTCAATGAAACACAGAGTATAAAGGCATTCTGAGATTGAAAACTAAGGTTGTGTCTCCAGTTAACCATTAGCTAAATTGATAAGGCGTGTAGCTAGGCTATTCTTTCTTTACTGTCAGTTTTCAACAATGCCTTAAATAAACTCAAGATGGACTGGAGCTTTACTCTTCAGTGAATGCCCCAGTATGGGGAGCTTTCGCGAGAAAATACTCAGACAGTCTTTATTGTTTTGTCTGGACAGATTTCACAGACAACTACCATTTTCAGTATTTTCTACACAGTTTTAGTGATTTCCAAGCCCTTCCATCCAGAGATTGCAAAACTGACTTAGGCATGCAAATGAGGAATCTGGATCATGTGCAGAACCAAAACTACACATGTGTCTGAAAAGAATATTCTAGATAATCTTGTAAATATTAGTTTAAAATAGTCTTCTGTTTAGCTGGTGATTGAACTGGTTATACTAAATAGAAATGTTTAGTGAGTTTCTCTCCTATCTTGTAGTGACTTGCTGTGTGAATGTATCTCCATTACTTATTAAAAAGTAATTTTAAGCCAAACTTAATGTGAAGCTTGCTACGGATCTTAGAGTTGCCACTAATTATCTGATAAAAAGATAGAGCTAAATTTATGGTTGTTGATGCGAGCTGTTAACTGAGTGTTACGGCAATGTCAGTTAGTATAGTTCAATTACTGGTTTGTTGACATTAGGAAATAATTGAAACAATTTAATGGTCACAATTAAAGGTCAGTTATTCTCTCTTGTTTAATTCATTCATTGTATATAATTTGACATCATTTTCTGAAACAATGTAGTATCCTTAAATCACTGTGATTGTTCTTGTTATTATATTGTCCAATTAGTATCTGAATTTTCTTCTTTAGATATGCTAAGTGCCCCAGTTTTCATTTAAGACGTCTGTTGTTTTACTCACTTCTGCTTTTATTTTTCCAATCCCATGTCTCAAACTTTTGCAACATCTGATTTGATTTTAGTCCTTTAAGACTTACATATGGCCTAAATTTTACATAATCCCTTTGGCATTTGAAATATCATACATTTGATTTTTGGCCTGTTGCATTTTTCTGCAAAGTCCCAAGTGTTCTAGGTATGTCACTGCTTTCTCTTAGCTTATGAGTACTCAGCTGCTGCATGCAGACTTGTTCCAAACACCAAGATCAAACCTTTCCCTTAGAGCATCCTACAAAAGAGGCTAAAAAATGGGGCACCTCATCAAAGTCTTTTTCAGAATTTCCTTCTGATTTTTCTGTGGAAACTGAAAGCCAGGACATCTTAACTGCATTCACAAAATAGCAAAGTTCTTTAAAAAAGACCTCGCAGAACAGTAAAGTAACTAATATCGCTTTTATGCTCCAGGGTCAACTGGAGTTCTTATTGTCTTTGGAAACATCTCCGGCAGTACAACCCTTCTGAGTCTTCTCTCAGTGGCTTCCCTTTGAACAAGATTTTCTCACCACTGATTTGAGGATGTAAAGAAAAAGCGAGAGAATGCGATTCATGCATACATCGTTCTTATTCTCTGAGTGCCAAATTAAGGAAAAAAAGAGGAATGATTCAGGTAGAAGTAGTGAAATGTAGATGTCTAACACCAAAAAGTGTAATCCTAAGCTCAGCTATTGACTAACCACAGAAGCACCAAGTCTTTATAGGAGCTTCAGTGATAAATTTGGCTCTCACTTATTCTTTTATTTGTGAGAATGTTCTAGCATATCTCTTTATTTCTTGCAATATCTCAAGATGCCCAGAAATCTTAATCAAAATTTCTGTACTTACAGTTCACATTAAGTGTTGGCCGCTTGTTCTTGTTCCCTTGTAACCGTTGCTCATCTCTTGATGATACTTTTGTGTTCATTAAATACACAAGTAAGTATAAACTATGACAATATAGTTGGCAGAAGATAATTTTTAGTGAAAAAAGAATTAGTTCCTCATAATTCAGTACCTCATTTTACATTTTGTCAGACAAAAGCAATCTCATTCCCATATGTTGTAACTATATCTAGCTTTTGGGGGCTTCTTCATCTGAAAGACTTGGTGAGGCCTGTCAGTTCCCCCCTAGCAGGTAGCACACTGCCAGGGCAGGGCTCTGTGGGTTTGATTCTCTAAAGTGAACACGGGTTTGATCTCATTAAAGAAGTGGAGTGAATTTCCCTCATTTCTGAAATGAAATGTAGTATCCCTGAATGACTGACTGTAGTAGATGAGCTTCAGACAACAAGTACTAGATGGTAGGCTATTATTATCTTCCTATAGGAAGAAGGAACTGATATAATAGTCAAGAAGTAGTGCACTGAACAAGTAATAAGAAACTGAAGGTATTGCTTTTTTAGTTCACGCCTTTAATCTTGGGTGTTAGATTCTGTTTTAGGATGCCTGTTTCAATGTAGAGAGTTTGAATGCATGACTTCAGTATTTAATACTCACGTAACTGCACAAATTCAGCTTCATGGTGCCTAAATTGTTTTTGGAACTTTGCTGTAAAGGAGTATGTAGTGAAAACACTTAGTTCCTTGACATACTCTCTATTCCTAATTAGATCAGGAAGTTGAGAGCTTCCAAGAAGTGAGATGGTGTAAGCCTAAATGAGTCATTTATTTCTAGTGTTTTGATAAAAGCTTGTACTGACCTTCTCTTCAAGGACTGGTATTTAATGGATAAAACTAAATAATAGCATTAACAAATTATCTAACATAGAAAAATAGTGATTTACATTATCTACTATCTTGATTACAGGAAAAGTAGTTATCATTTTTGTATCTGTTTATGATAAGAAGCAAATTCCATTTTATTCCTTTTTTTTTTTTCCTACTAAAGGAGAGGTAATTTTCTTTTGTTGTTGTTGTTTTAAAAGTTTTTGTAGTTCTTTCTTCCACTGTCACAGTGGAACAAAGTCATAGAGTCATAGAATGGTTTCTGTTGCAAGAGACCCTTAAGATCATCTAGGTCCAGCCCCCTGTTATAGGCAGGAACATCTCCCAGTAGACCAAGTTGCTCAAAGCCCCATTCAGCCTGGCCTTGAATGCTTCTAGATGGGGAGGGACATCCACAACCTTTTTGGACAACCTGTTCCAGTGTCTCACTGCCCTCACACTAAAGAATTTCTTCCTAATATCTTGTTTAAATCTACCGTCTTTCAGTTTAAAATCATTTTCCCTCGTCCTGTCACTACATGCCCTTATTAAAAGACCCTCTCCAGCTTTCCTGTAGGTGCCTTCAGGTACTTGAAGGCCCTTGGAGCCTTCTCTAGTCTGAAAAGCCCCAACAGTCTCAGCTTGTCCTCACTGGGGAGATTATGGTCAGCCTACGTCAGCAGTTCCAGGTGAGGTCAGTATCCCATGCTTTCTTATGTATTGAATGGCAGAGAAAAAGAATCTGATATGGAAATAAAATTTCCAGAGAGACTGACGGAGTATATAGTTAATTTTTATTTGTATTTCTAGGTATTAATGTAAAACAGAAAAATAATTCACTGTAGGTCCAGTGAGCTTGTGTCAGAATAAGAACTTAACTCAGACCTCCTCAATTTGAATGAATTGTCTTTGCTAACAATGTTACATAGAATTGCTTGGGTTGGAAGGGACCTTTAAAAGTCATCTAATACAACTCCCATGCAATGAACAGGGACACCTACAGCTTGATCAGTTTGCTCAGTGCCCCATCCAGCCTGACCTTGAACATATGTAAGAACAGGTTTTCAAACACCTCTCTGGGCAACTTGTTCCAGTGCTTAACTACCATTATCGTAAAAAACATTTTCCTTTTAAATATCTAAAGGATGTGTTTACAGAAGGTGGGTCTAAGCTCTTTTCAGTGGTGTACAGCAACTAGAAAGGAGCAACAGACATAAACTTGAATGCATAAACTTGAATTTTCATCTGAACATGAGACAGAACTTTATGTGAGGGTGACAGAGCACTGGAACAGGCTTCCCAGGGAGATTGTGGTGTCTCCTTCTGTGGAGATATTGAATATATATCTGGACACTTTTTCCTATACAACTCTAGGGAATTTGCTTGGACTAGATAATTTTCAGAGGTCCCTACCAGCTGCTTATATTCTGTGATTCTGTGTAAACAGTTGTCTGGTGGGAGGTGAAGAAGTTTGCATGTCCTGCTGTATCATCACTGTAGACAGAACCTTCTATAATGTGAGTTATTTAACGTCCCGTGGAAAATTTTCCTCTACAGTTTAATATCTTTTCAAAGGCACTCTTAAGGAATCAGATTTTATTTCCCTCCAGTTCATTCATGAGGGCTCTAACCAAGCTGCAGGATTGTTTCTCCTCCACAAGTATTTTTAGTTGCATTTGTCCAATAGTCAGAGTTGATTGTTTCTTAATGGTTTGTCCTAAAGGATTTAGAGATTTGGATGAGCCTTTCCGGAAAGAAAACTACATATAAGCCTTTCCTCTTTTCCGTTTTTTGTTGATGGAATGGTGAATGACTTCTTGAACCTGTATGAACTTAGTACTCTGGCAAGCACAATTATAGTCCAAAGTGGCTTGATGTAAACTGTAAGAAAAGAGGAGGAAATGCTAGGAAGCTGCAAGGATTCTTCTCCAGGAAAAAGATAGCCAAACTCTCCTAATATTCCATTTACTAAAGATCCCTAAATCCTTAGAAGGATGAATTTTTTAAATTGTCTTGCATCATTACATATGTCATCAGGTGTTTGCTGAATATTTCAGATATTTCTGAACAGTCACTGGGACAAATTAAGAGAAAATAAAACTAATAATTTTTTATAGTTTTATTTGAATTCATTTGAATGAAGATAGTCCAACCTTGATGTCTAGTTATAGAAAAAAACCACGTCTATACCGTAATAAAAATCATATTTTTCAAATATCAAAGTAAAGCTTGAGGCTTTTAGACCTCTTGCTTATTTCTAATTTACTTCCATATGCCTTCCTGACTAACAATAAGAAACACTATATTCCCCTATCCCTCTGGCTCTCTTGTAATTTATTTACCTGGGGAAGATTTGCTTTTAGATGCAGCATCTGGTTTTCAAATGGTTTCCTGCTCTTAGCTAGCTGAATTGACTGAACCAGAAGGAGGTCAAGTCTGTTGCCTGAGGTCACACACTGAATGAATGCCTGAGCTGGGATTTAAGATCTCTAGTATTCCCTCTTGGTTCTTTGCCACTTGCAATAAATGTTTACCTTAAAATGTCAGGTGTATTTGGGAATAATCAGCCTGCATTATGTGCTAGCAGAAAATTATGTTTAACTTGGTACTTATGTAGTTCTTGAAAATATTCAAAAGCTCTAGTGAACACAGAAGGGGTAGAGTATTTTCTAGATAAAAAATGTAAACATGCCTAAAGGAATAAAAATACTTTAAATTGGTGAATTAGATTTTTTTTTAAATTACATAATTATGTCTGCTTATGGTAAAGTCAAAACAGTGCTGTTTGCTTTAATAGTAATCATGTGAGAAGATGAGTTCTTTATCTCTGTTCTCATTAATAAATTACATCAGTTGGATCTTCATAGGAATCTGAAGTACTGGACCAAGGTCTTCCATGTAGCATCTATTGACAATCTGCTTGCATGGTTCTGTTTGATGTTTGTTACTTTGCTTTTAATTCTTTAATAAGAAGTTTTTTGGTTTTTTTTTTTTCTTGGGTTTTTTTTTTTTTTTAATGTCAGGAATTTTAGGTATGATGTTTTTGTGTGATTGTAAAATCTTACTCATGTGATAAAGGGTCCGGAAAACTAAATTTATCTTTTTTACTTTACAAAAATATGGTGAAATATAAATTATAGTGGTGTCTTTTCCTGACAAGTTTCTTCTTGAGAGCATGGAAAAACATGTTTCTTCAGAGATGTTTTATTCAATTTGTAAAAAAGCTATTGATATTTTTAAAAGGATTTTTTGCCACATTTCAAGTAAATTCAGAAATACTGCTTCAGATTGAAGGCTGAAATATTAGTGTTTTGAGTTTTTGTTTTTTTTTTTTCACCTGGGAAAGTACTGACATGGTTTTGCCCAATTATAACTGCAGTTCCTATGAGAAAACAGTTCATCTGAAAAAGGTCTCTCTTTTCTGGCTGCTGTGGAGTTTGGTTATAAAGCACCTAGGAGAGTATTTGAAATGACAATCCGGTCTAACTGGACTAGGAATAATTATGCTCCTAAGTCTTGAAATGTACTTCACAGTTGGTCAGTAACAGCAGTATCCATAATGGTAGTTAAAACAGCTCTCTGTAATGTTAACAAGTCCTCTTCTGTCATGCAGAGGCTGAAAGGAAAAGGAAGCTGGGTCAGTCAAGAGAAGAGAAATGGCTTTCAACTAAAATAGCAGAAAGCTTTGACAGGAATTATTTTGACCCATGACTTCTTTTATTATTTTTTTAAATATTTCCTTTTACTTTCTGACCTTATTTCTGTAGATACTGAAAGGGACCCTTGGAGGCCATAGACGAGAAATTTGATCTCCCTCTCCTGACTCTTGAAATAGTGCTCTGTTAGGAGTTCTGTAACTCCAGAAAGAGAAGCTGGAAAATACCATGCATTTGTGAAATCAGGAAGGTTTTTTGAAGAACCTACTTTCTTGTTTCATGGAAAATTGATGGGAGAATGAAACTCTTCCTGTGTTGGGCTCCCTATCTTCTACATGTCTGTAGGAAGGAGATTTGCAAGCTCTCTTTCACAGTGTTCCAGGAGCAGGTGAAGAGAGGGAGTAGTAAGATCGTGACATGAGGACAAGGAATGGAGGAGAATTGGCAGGAAAAGCAAAGGCAAATGTCTAGGGTTGATGAGAAGGGGATCTGAGCAGCACAGAAGGCAGAGCAGGCTCTTTCTCCTAGTTGGCATTTGGAACAAGTAGGTCCTGAATGTGAAGACTCTTCTGATCCTCTTTTCTTTTATCATAGAAAGCTTATGGAAGAAAGCTACAAGTTTTCTCCCTCCTTCTCCTAGTCTGGCAGAGGGATCTTCAGTGTAGAATGTATTTTTACTGTGAAGAACTGTGGCATGGAACAAACCACTGCAGTCCTCACATGGACTTAAAATATGAAAATAATGACTTTGAAAATGTTAGACAGCTAAGTTATTTTTGGAACACTGAGACTAGATAGGGAAAATCTTAAATACAAAATAACAGAGACCTGTATTTAACAGAGAACAGTAGCTTTTTTTTTTTTTTTAATTATTATTTGTGTTTGTTTATTTTTTTGTCTCGATAGTGCTTGGAAGTGATTTTTGTTTTTCTTTGATACAAAATTAATTTACAGACTCCTCCTGATTATTTTCATATAGATTTTTTTTCATTATCACTTCACTGGAAGTGCTTGAATTCATACAGGGACATTTAGTAAATTAGAGAGTTTAGAAATAAGAGAACTAGATAAAGAACTATTAGGTCATTCAGAAGGAAGTAGTGATTTTCCCTAGATATTCATTCTGGTACAACTTGGAAATATTTGCATCTTCCATCTCTTGCTGGATGGTGCTGTACTGTTTCACTACAGTACAGTGGAGATGAATGGAGGCTGCAAAATCTACTTGGAAAATGGAAACAGACTGGTTAGCTTTCTGTTATCATGTGTGCAATGAGAGCAGGTATAAAGTAGTTTGTTTATGTCACTGAAAATTGTTATCATAACTTTGAGCATAATGAGGCTGTAACAAACTCACTCTTGCTGTAGAGGTATGATGTACCATTAAGTAATGACAGCTCAGCTAAAGATTTGTTGTGACACTTGCTATCCAGTGTAAGTGATGCTAGAAGGGTCTAAATCTGCTGCTACTCTGTGTAATGTTAGCAAGTAGAAGGATTGTTTCTTTTCTTTTCACTGTTTGCTTTTGGAAGCAATGCTCTTATCCTTGTATCTTCTTCCAGTGTGCAAGTAAATTTCTGAGGCCATGTGAAATAGTACACACTAGTACTTGCTCCCTTTAAACTTCTTTACACTCCACACAGTAAGAGGGTGTATTTTTGATAGCTGCTTTTGTTGGTGTTTTGTGCAGCACATTCAGTATTGTAATGATGTGCTTTGAACAGTCAAAAGTTATTCTTTCTTCATAGCTGTTATAAGGCTAAGTTGATACTGCAAGCTTCCTATGCATTTCTGGCTCGAGGAAAGTTAGTTGTTTTATGGAATTATTTATTTCTGCATCAATGATTTATTTCTGTGGCTCCAGCAGGTGTGGGTCAGGTGCTCATTGTCCTATGTATTTACATATATATATACACACAAGAGAAACAGAGCAAAGTCTTCACTTAGAGCGTAAAGTTTGGGATCCCAGGGACATCTACCTCTAAAATGTGTGCTCTCAGTCTTGCTTCTAATTGTTAAAATTTTTACATTTGTATTCTTGCTTAAAAAGCGTTGTTTGGCAGGTACTGAATTGCAATTTTTTTTCTAGTACCTCGAAACTTCACTAATCTAAATTTCCATCAATTCAAAATTCCCTCTTTCCCCAAACATGTTTTTTCCTTACTTTTTTTTGGTCTCAAAATACTATTAATACTTTCCGATTATTCAGCATGAATCTAAAAGTGTCTCTTGAGCCACTCAACCTGACTTAATTGATTTCAGTGTAAGGCAAGCTAAATTCAGATATCCATTTATCAAACCCCAAACCTCTTCTCCACTCAGTAATGCTCAGGTGAAAATATCACAAAGCAAAAAGTCTGTCTGGGACTATGTGTAAAAAGATCTTGTAACAGTCCCAAGGTCAGTGCAGCTGCAAGAATTAAGGAAAGGTTGGTGGTTTGCATTCTGTATTCTCCCTGACATTCTCTAAGCCTGTGTCGTTTGGAGATCTTCCCACTTGTGAATGGAAGAATGGGAGAAGGCAGGTTCTGTAAAAATGCAGCTTTAAGTGATCAAGTTATTCCTAATGGTTCATAATTCGAAAAATACTGAAAGAACAAAACGCAGAATAACGCTTACATCATTGAATAGGCTGCCTGATTGTCATTCGAGTAGCAAGTTAACTGGGTGTTTTATGTCACTTGCAAACATCCTATCGACTCTGCTCAATTGTGCGTCTGTTTTGTCAGTGCCCTGGGAATACCCTGGGTTCAGCTCTGTCTCGCTGGAGTGCTCCTGTACTGTAATCGTCTGTGTTAATTTAAAATAAAGACAATCATTACAGATTTCTTTCACCTGAAATCCCTTGAGCTGAAGGGTAAGGCATTCTGAGGAACATCTGCCCTCAGCCTGGGGGCTTTGAAGTGTCTGCTTCATTGTAAGGATGGGACAAGGAGGGTCACAGTGAAGAGGAAGATTGGGTTTGAGATTTATGGCAATAGCTTGTCTGCTGGCTCCCACTTTTTGGTACTCGGTGTCCAGAGCAGTCACAGTTCACTCATCCATTTGGCTATGTAAGTGCTGTCATAAATAAATTAAAAAAACAAACAACTGGCAAGCCTTTCAGAAAGTACATTTATATTGGCAGAGCCACTCTTGATGCCTCCAGGCTGTGTTTGCTTTAAATACAGCCCCAAGCAAGTGAAATGCTGTGCTTTTTGTAAGGAGCTTCAGGAAGCGCTGACTCCAAAATTTACTCCCCTCCGTTATATTCTGCCTTGGAAGCAAGTGCCTAAATATTGGCTTATATCAGTAATTTATGTCTGCTTTTTATTGCTTTTGTTTTAGCCACTCTGCAACTTTGAATGAAGGTGACATCTGCCCCCTGCCCCCTTCTTATTTCACAAAGCAAACAAGTATATGCAGTATTGTCTTGTTCTTGTGCTGGTTTGTTATTGCTTCTCCACAATAGCTGTGCACAGCTGCAGTGCTGAAGTCAGGAGTTTATAGTCAAATTCTTTATAGAAAGAGCAAGGACAGTAAAAGCAGAATGAGTTCCATTTGCTTAAAGTAGCTCAGGGAAGCTTGCCCTCTCATACTGATAAAACAGCCTCATCTTTGTCTAACCAAATTCCTCTACTGCTACTGAATTTTCAGTATTAATTTTTACTGCAGCATACGAGGTTGGAGTGGTCAAATGACTTAAATGGGTTATAATCCAGGGTATGCAAATTCCTCGTGCTAGATTTTTATTCTAGACAGTTTCTTCATTCCATAAAAAACTCACAAAAAATCAGTAGTCAAGCTCTCACTGTAGTTGACAAAATATTTTTATAAATATAGATGAATCTGTTTAAGAGGGGTTTAAATCCCTCTTTTGTTTTAAATCCCCCGCAGCTGGAAAGGCCAGCTACGCTCTGGGATGTATCAAGCAGGGAAGGTCAGCAGGTTGAGGGAAGTGATTGTGCAGTGCTCTACAGCACACTAGTGTGGTCTTATCTCAAGCATGCAGTTTTGGGCACTGTAGTACAAGAAAACTACCTAAAACTGTTAGAATGTCCAAAGGAGAGCTGTGAATACAGTGAAAGATGTATGAGGAGTGGCTGAAGTCTCTTGGTTTGTTCAGCCCAGAGAAGAGGAGACTGAAGGGAGACCTCATCATGGCCTACAGCTTGCTCAGAAGGGGAAGGAGGGAGAGGGGCAAGCAGTAACCTCTTCCCTCTGCTGACCAGTGATAAGACCCACGGGAATGGTGTGAAGCTGCCTAAGTGGAGGTTCAGGATGGATTATAAAGTAAAGGTTCTGCACTAGTGGCTGACTGGACACTGGAATAGGCTTCCCAGAAACTTGCTGGAGTTCAAGAAGTGTCTGGACAACTCTGTCACGTGGTTTGATTTTTGACTGGTCGTGTGTGACTGGTCCAGCACTCATACTCGATGGTACTTGTAAAATCATAGTGGTTGCAAGGGACCTCTGGAGAACATCAAGTCCAAACCTCCTGCTAGAACAGGCTCACTATAGTTAGTTGCACAGGAAATTGTCCAGGTGGGTCTTTAGTCATTCTTCAAGTGATTACCTTTATAAGAATGCAAGTGGATAGGTATGAGTTGTCTAAAAAGTAACACTCTGTTGTTCTGTTAGAAGTCACATGTTGTCTACATGCTTTTCATTTCCAAGTATCAAAATGATTTGTGTTCGCCATGATCTCATAATGACCAGAGCTAGTCTGTGGACTAAATATGCATATGTATTTTCCATGGAAAAAAAATAGGAGACATTACTTTTAGAATGACCTATATGCACAGCAAGCCTTAAAGAACTTAGACACTTCCCACAAACCACAGAGTGTGGCTTTGCTGTACTCTGAGGAAATACCTCTCAACAAGAATTTGTGTAATGATTCTTGTTAAATAAATGTAATGATTCTTTCTGAAATAAGTGAAATACAAAATAATAATGCACTGTTTTGATATGGACTGAGTTTGGTTTCTGTGAGGTTGGTGGTGTTTATTTCCCAGTAGGTATGTATTTTGCTTGTAGTCTTTAAACTTCATAAGGTTTTGCTATCACACTGCAAAATCTTCTGCCTTTGCTCATAACATGAATTTTGGTATTCATTTGCTAATTTTTCTAACATTGTGAAAGGGAAAGTTAAATGAGTTAACATGTTCAACTTTAGCTAGGTAACTGCACTTCAAAAACTGGTAGAGTGCCTCATCAAGCCATATTCAGCCAGTTGAGTTAGACATGTGCAGCTGTCAAGTTCATCGGTAAAGTGACTCAAGGTAAATGTATAGGGGTACATGCTAGTACAGTGTCTATGAGACTAGGAAATTATCCATTTTTTCATCAAAATCTTATAGCTATTTGCTCTGAAGGAGGAATAGAATATTTTCCAAGGCTAAACTTCATAAGAAGGAAAGAAAAGATGAAGCATAAAGTCCATTTATTACTACAGTAATGATTTGTCTCAGGCAAGACTAAGATTCTTCTGTCTTGAAAAGTTATCTTGCTTATTGTTTTTAATTGTGTTTGTAGCATGTGGATCCAGAGTGTAATTAGATACCACCTGGATCATCTTTTTTTATCATTATTGGAAGAATATAGGTGAATAAATTTGGTAATTCCGCAGTGTTTAATATCAAGATTTCTTACTGTCAAGGGAAGTGTCATGCTTTTGTTTCATAACCAGACACTGTATGTTTTCAATGAAATCTTATTTAAGAAAGTGCAACATATTCCTTCTTAATATTTAAGCTAATTCATATTGCAGAATGATTAATTGCATTCAGCCTTTTCATCCACTTCTAATTTTTCAGGAGATGTAATTGGATGCAAATTGGCCAGTGTTAATCATTAGATACCATTAATTAAAAACAGAAGCTGTAGGTAATGGTATGATTATTAGTAGAAATGAAGCAGATCAGGTAATACTTTTCTTCAGAGACTCATGACTTGTACCTTAGCCTCATTAAATTCTAACATGTAAAGGTGCCCTGCTGGTGGAGACTGTAGAAGAGATGTATTTATAAATAACTTAAAAGTAACATATGAGGGCAGATTCTGAAAAAAGGAGGTAGGGGAACATTCCTATGGCTCAAGGACTCGGTAGTTTTAAAAATTAGGAAGTTTAAAAGAGTGTTTTAATTAGGTGGAATTTGGTTTTGCCTAATGAAAAAAGTGTTGAAAGAGAAATGAAGGATATTACTTTTCTGATCCTGTTTCTGAAACACACCAAAATGCCATGTTCTGACAGTTCAGTGAATATTTTTTTGAAATTAATTAATTTCATACTTTGTCTTCTAAAAATGACTGTGATGTTAGATGACCTGTATGTTGAAGAATCTGGAAGCTCATTGGAAAATCTGTAATTTTGTTGATGTAATGATTGTCAGATCAATCAGTGTTTCATGTGTATATTCAGATGTGATAATTTCCTCACACAGAATCTTTTGACTTGCATTTAAAATTGCCTTTAAATTACACTAAGGTGAAACTGAACCAAAATACATTTTTACTAAACTGTATGGCTATATGCCTTTTTTTTTTTTTTTTGACTTGTTACATGTGAATAAATACAGAAGAATGTAAGCAGGAGGCCTAGTAAATTTGTCATCTGTAAGGCAGATAGACTGAAAATTTTACAATTGACTTGCCATTTGTATAAAGTCTAAATATTGCTGTAAAATAAATACCTTAAGGGAAAATAATGTGCTTAGTGAGGCACTGACAGAAGGAAAAATGGATAATATATATGCACGAGTGTATTGGATGAAGGAGGGAGAAGGTACTTGCCTACTGCAATATTAAAAAGCAAGTGCTCTCATTTTAAATTACACATTACATCCACATCTGTTTCACTGAAGCATCATTCCCATTTATTTAAAAGGGAGGAAGGAGGACCCAGAGATCTACAGCACTATTAGTGACCTTCACCTCTATGCCTGGCAAGACTGTGGAACAGATCCTCCTGATCTGATTACTGGTGACTAAACTAAAACCATGTTAAGCTTACTGCCCTGGGTCTTTTTATATATTTTTCTCTGCAAATGATAATGTTAATATTATGCCATCCACAGCTCACCTAATTTTGTGAAAATGTTATGCTCTTGATGTACAGATGGTTGTGATTTCTTCCATCCACAGTAATTAAAAGGGGACATCTTTGCCCTGCTGTATATACTTCCTTACTTTTATCTTGCAGCAAATCTGCTATATGGAAATATTCTTGTAATTGAGAATCTGTGCTTATCTACCCCATGCCCTACTTTCTTCCTTTTTGAAGATTGAAATATTTAATGGGTGAGGCTGTTTCAGAATGCTTGTAACTATGGATAGACATGAATCTGAATTTTCTAGCTTTAAAAAACAGCTTTTTGAACTGCACTAAATAGTCACAACATTGAATTTACATCATTATTAAATACTCAGTATGTGCAGTCTTAATCAGCACAGAGTGGATACCCCAGGGATCCTGTTTTGATTTCCAGTAAATTGCTTTTTAAGCTTCTATAGATTTCATACTTTAGACAGACGTGATACCAAGTGAAATATTTTATGAGATTTTTAGTGAATTTATTTCTTTTTCTTTTCTCTTTTCAGACAAAGCCCCCTTCCTTTTACATGTCAGCAAAATTGAGTTAGCTGCATCTAACTTCTGATGTAAGCCACCATAGCCTATTTTCCATATAAATTTAATCCACTGTAGTGTGCATTTTCCATGACTCAGAATAGCATAACAAAGAAGCCATCAAAGGTTTCCATTATGAATCAAATAGCTTCTAGATAAGATAAATATTCAAGGAAGATGATAGTGGAAATTAAAATTTGATAATTCGGCTTCTACAATTAAAGTTTAAATTGAAAGAGTTCTTCCCATTCCACCCATTCCTCATAAACACCATTTGTTACATCTCTGTATAACTTGAAGAGCAGAAAGATATTACATTAATTATTTCTTAAGGTTTATTCTGCTGCAAATATCAGTCTTTAATGCGTGTTGCAAAGTGCTGCTATGAAAGTTCATTGCAGAAGAGTGGACAGCTGAGTGGGCTGCAGATGGGAGAAAAAGCCTTTACCTGTGTTTCATGTCTGGAATGGGATCTTATAGTAGTGCAGTGCTCTTTGTAAAGTATATGTTGGTTAAATCAGTGATTTTCAAGGGGCGAGAAGAATCACCATCTCTGCTGTGGTGATCTTTTCCTTACTTGAAAAGATGATCAGCACTTGAAAAATGAGTGCTCTCTCCTGTCAGTTCATTCAGCATATTGGTGCTGAATGACTCCTGTTTCATAGAGAGCATGAAGGAGCTAGTAATAGCAAATAAACCTAGCATGACATTTCTTGCATACTCAGAAAGTCTCTTTGCTGTTTGAATATTTAAAAAGGAAACAGAAGGGGAAATGAGGACTTCTCAACTCAGCTCAGGTTCAAAGAGAAGCCATAGACTTTGTTTTTGCGTTTTACTAGGGTTCAGTCTTGTTCCCTGTTATGTTCTTTGTGCACAAAAATCACAAGTTACGGTTTCTAATGCCCTTCTGTGGTTTTTCACTTTGCAATGACAATTTTATTGTTGAATGAACGGTGGGCGTGAAGCAATCCTTGGAGGAACATAAATAGAAAAACAATTGGTAGTGGATACCTTGTATGGAGGGTTTGCAGCGGTGGCACTTTAGAGAAAGGAGGCCATGAGGAGCTGGGAAGGAGTGCAGAGTTACAGACAGGGGAGCATATAAGAAGAATGAAGTTTCCCCATTCTGATTTAGTACAAAGCGCTGCTAGAAAACAAATCCTTTTCCTAAACTTTTTATAGTCTTAACAGATAAGGTAGTGCAGGAGATAACTCTATACATGGATGAGAAATGCAAAAATATCTAATCCAGTGACAGACTGCACTTAGCCCTTCTTGTTATCCAGTACTTTATAAAACCTTTCATTTTCATTTGTGCACAGAAGCTTTTACATTTTTACCTCATCCATTGCTCTCTTCTCTTTCACGTATGCACAAACTGGAACTAAGGAATATCAGAAAGCACCAATCATAAAAATTACAACTGTTGTTTGATGGAGTGAAATCAGACAGTAAATACCAACTGAGTCAATCAAAAAGCAAGTCCATTGTAGCTGGGGATGAAGCACACTCAAGGAGCTGACAGTTGCTGAGCTCTCTGCACATTTTTGTGCCTAAATTTGCCTGAGAAAGTAGGTGCTATAATGCAAAGATAAATGGCAGCAGAGACTCTTAAGTTCTTCTAAAAGGCAAGGGGAGCTTGTCCTGCAGGCGTTTCATGGCTGTCGTGTAACTTAATCTGATTGTAGTCATGATAGAGTTTTTCTCTGCAGCAAGTCTTCCATAATTTATCACTCCTAATTTTACATATTTTCTTGAAGATAGTGCCTCCTCTTTTAAAGTAACAAAGAAACTTTCTGTGTCTCATTCTTCTATTTTGGAAAGAAGCTGCACTTTGAGCACTATGAAAAAAAAATAGCATGCTTATCATGTTTGACCCATTTATTTACTGATAAAAATTGTACATCAATATTAATTAGATTATTCTTTACTCACAGACTGAATGACTAGACACTAAATTTCATTTTCATAATGCTGATACAATTTGTTCCTGTGGTCATAAAGGAAAGGTCTCCTAATTAATTGTGATCATGCTGATCTAGAGTGTCTGTGCAATGGTCAGAACAGTAGAAGGAGCTGAGAAATCCACTCTGCAGCTGGGGATGCTGTCAGCTTCACTGCCACACAGCTGGCTCCTGTGGGCCTGCCTTCACTGCTTCAATTGCATTTCTGATAAAGATTGAAATATGTGCTTCACTGGCAGGCCTTTTGCAAGGATACTAAATAGAAGAAAGTAGAATTTTGCCATGCTGGTTTTGCAGCCCTTATTACTGATTTGGATTTTAATTTATATTAGATACAGCTTCCCTGGGATCATTTTAAAACCAGTGTAAATACAGGATTAACTGAAAAGCAGAGGTTTTTAACAGCAGAGGTCTGTACAGGCATTCAGTTCTCCTAACTAAGGGATATATTTAGAAATGATATCTGACATTAAAGAGATTTTTTTTTTTAATGTAGCAAAATGTATTCTATTCAAATGTCCCGTTTTGAAAAGTACATAAAAAATCATGCAGTTTTTGGAGATACACAGGATTTGGTATCCATTTAAAAAGATATATTCAGTCAGTTCAGCTCTCTTAAAGGTAGCTGAAGGTCTTTATTGACACTTAGGGACAGAAATTGTCCTCATACTAGAACCATCATGGAAACTGTCTGCTTGATGATGACTGTTCTGGAAAGCTGTTGGTGGTACTGAAGTAGTTTGTCATGAAAACTGTTTTACACTAGCAACTAGTGGCATAATTTTGGGCATAGAAAGCTACTACCTCATGATCAGTTATGCAGTTTCATTTGTTTTTCATATTTATCCTACCCAATCCCTCTGATGCAGGTAGAGTCTTACTAGTAGTAAAGTGGAAAGTTAAAGATTTCAAGAAAAACAGCTATTTATATATAGCCAGAAAAAGAGAGAAAGTGGTTATGCAGTGATAAGGAGAAAGTAAGTTGTTCATTAAAAGGTTCCTTTTCCTTTTCGTATTTCAAAGTTGACTTGAAATAATAATAGAATACAAGAACTTAGCTGTGTATTGAGTACAAGTATCTTTGCGTATTGTCAAAATCTGAGAAGGACTATCTAGGGGCTGGAATAATCTGCAAATGCATGCTTGAGCAAACCCTGGAGTCCAAGGAATTAAATTGTAAACCAGGTGTATTAACACTGACAGGCCATTAAGAAGCAACACATGATTTTATGTCAGTTAAGGGCTATCAAAATATGACACTGAAAGTTAAGACTGCACTCAAGTTCAGGCTCATGCTGTGAATGCGTAAGTCGTAAATAGGTCTTTTCTGACAGTGGATGTCTAATGTGTCATAAAAGTGAGGAGTGAAGCAGGGAGCGTCCAAAGTTCATGAAGTCTTGCTTTTTCACTGTGCAGCAGTACATTAGAAGCTCACTTTGTGGTGAATGGTCTGTGGATATTGTAGTTCATTGGGTTGAATCTGTTCGCTTATTGGAAGGAAGAGGCACAGAAACTGAGAAATTGTTTAGCATTTTATATATTATTTCACCTAATTTACAACTAAATATCAGGCAGGTAAAGATGATAAGAAGAAATGCTAGTGAAAAGTATCTACAGCATGGCAAAAATCATTACCTGTTATTACTTCTGTCATGGTAGATTATTCATCCATGCTAATTTCTAAAAATAATGAGGAAAAAACCTCTTGCTTTCTGAATGATTAATGTATTTGACTACTTCGAGGCTTCCGAGCCATTGCAACTTCTGAATTGGTCTGAAAGACTCAGCAATATTATGTGCACAACTTACATATGACCTTCAAAAAGTGAGTGCAAACATCTGTATCATTACTTTTTTTAGCTGATGACTTTTCTTCTTCCTCAGTATAACCTTTCACAATTAGATCTGTCCCCAGTTAGAACACTGACAAAACATTTTCATATGCTTAAAGCATAGAATGGCTAATATGTATAACAGCATTCAGTTAATCATTTTGCTAAGTAATTATATCCCCAAGAAACAGCCTGATGGGATGACATGTCAAAGAAGCCAGCAAGAAATTTAAAGTTCTGCAGTTATTTAATTGAATAAATGCATTTAATATTTGCATATACAGATTATATTATTTATAATTAACTTCCCAAATCATTTATTTTGTAGTCTTTTAATTTTCTCTATATCCTTCTGAGTCATTGAAAAATCCAGTCACATCTGACAGCCCCAATCTGGCATTTAAATGTGATCAAAGTAGGCAGAGCAATCATACTTTAAGCAACTTATCCTGAGTGACATATTAAAAAATCTTAAAATCAGTGCCAACAGCCACTTTTGCCTATGGCAGTCCTAGATCAGGCCACTTCAAGGCCAAACACACTATCTTATTATGTATATTGAGCTTATGGGGTTCCCTTTCATTTTATCCATAGTGCAGAGAGAAAACTAAATCTCTGGGTGCCTTCTCATGGGAAACAGTAGCCAAGAGAATGAGCAGCAACAAGTGTATTCATCTTCTTAATGGTAACAGAGATGGCAAAGATTCAATTCTTTCTAAAGTACTTTATAACACAAAACATAAATACTCCTTTTTATCGTCAGTGCATCTCACTACACTAATTCTTCTCTGCCTCCATTTCGGCTGCTGATCTTTTCTTCTTAGTTTTCACAGAATTACGAAGGATTTTTACACAAATTTGCTTGTAGCATCGCAGTTCACTCAACAATTTTTCAAGAATGGGAAGTTATACATGCTTCTTTCTCATGTCTAGACTTCAGTCCAACCTTTAGAAAAGTTTATGGAAAGATTATGTTACAGGGAGAATTGAGTCATTCCCTATCAACCTGCCTGTATCCTGCTTCATCCAGCTGTGTCCATCATCATTTTTCCTGCTGTTTGACTTTATGGTGTGGCCTAGTTCTCTGTAGTCAATCCACTTCAAGAAACAAGGAAGAAGGAAAGAATATTGTGTAAGAAGAAGTGAAGGAGAGCAACACACACACAAGTTTGTAAGGTGCTTTCAAATTGGATAGTTTCTCCCTTTCAATCTCATTACTTCCTAAATTGTTATCTATATTGCTTTACAAAGCAAATACATTTTTTTATTAGTCTAGTGTTTCTTTTCACCTGAGTGGTCTTATAGCTACATACAACTTTGATGTTAAAAATTGGGGATTATCAGGATTATCTAGAATTAAACATCAAATAGAGACGACAATTAGTTTAATGTTACCTTCATTTTCTGGTCTAAAGGCATGTGCTTTACATCAGAAATCAAGTAAAAATTTCTAACAGAAATAAATATCCATGGCTATGACTATGTCGAAGAATAACCAAGTGTGCATCTAGAAGTGATTTCTGGATATTTAGCTTTGTTGTCTAAAAAGCACTGGGTGCTTTTTAACACTATTGTTACTCTCCAGATAAGGAGACTATAGAGCGCTGGTGGGCTACTGTGAGTGGTACATCCCTAGTGTCATGGTTTTGCTATTTTTGGTAAGTTATAGTTCTAGCCACAATAGTGATGTTGTCGTCTGGGTTACCTTTTTAGGTACTTTTAGGTTGGAATCACAGACTTGTCAGTATACATCATGATGTTAAAGATAGTTCTTAGAAGATTCTATCTGATTGGAAATGAGACTTTTTTTTTTTTTTTTCCCCTGAAAATACTTTCAGCATGATAGTGTGGTATTCTGTTCCACATCTCTATCCATACATATACTCATTTTATTTAGGCCAAGAAATCTCTGATAAAAATATCAACTAATTTTGGGTGTCATATTGTACTGTCTTAAATTCGAGTCTTCTGAGTCTATTAACACAAAAAAGAAGAAAAAGCTACAGAGTTAGTACAATGTAATGAAAAAAAAGTATAGGCATAATGGCTGCAGAACGATAAATAAACTGACTATCAGCCTATGAACAAGATTTTGTATACTTAAATATATGCAAAGAATGAAGTGCATGATGCAGACTCCAGCGAATTCAATGGTAAGCTTTGGAGAGGTAGTCTTCAACAAACTCATGACGATGTAAAAAGCTGAATGGGATTGAGTCTTTTCAGATAAAGACATCTTGCTTACGTTGCATCCAGTGCCTGTGAACTCTTACATTTAGTATTTACTGTTCTACAGTACTTGCGTAATTAGCTCTATTATCACTCTGGTGTTACTATTCTGAACATACACCTTGTGGCAATAAGATCATGGAAAATTATTCCTTGCTTGGGCTGTATGGGAATAAATGTTACATGCAGTTGTGTTGAAACAGTTCTGTTTACTTAAATCAAAATAACAGTTACATTATTGTCTGTCAGCCATGCCTTTGTAGCTAATAGGAAACAAACTATTGCTGAATATACTCTGATGACCATAGCAATGAAATGCATTCAAAGCTATATGGACTTCTGACTTTGAGGCTGCAGACCTGTGAACAGTATAACAACCCACTGCTTTCTAGAAATTAAGAGTACAGTAAATCCCTGAAGTGTTTCACCTCTACCATTTCATTTGGCAGTTTTTCACAGAACTTCCTCTGATTAATTGTTAAGCTGAGTATACTTGAACTAAGCCATTAATTTTGTCCAAAAATGTGTATTTCCAGAACTCTTTCTCTAGCAAGATGATACTACCTGCATTATTAAACACTTTCTAGTGCCTGACATCCATAAACCCTCTACTCTCTGAGCTCAGAGTCTTTCTATTTAGCTTCAGTTCACAGAGACAATAAACTGCAATTTTGTACTTCTGCTGTCCTCTTACAAAACAGGTGTTTTTCTGAATCTAAACTAGATGTAAATTATTAACTTTGTGTATTTCAAAGCTCTTCTCGTGTTAGATGCAATATCGCTCATACTTGCACGTTTATTCAATTTTTTTTTTTTTTTGTATAATTTAACCCAAGTTTTCTCAGAAAGAACTCAACAACCTGTTAACTGTGGCCTTACAATGACAAAGTGAGATGGAAGGATGGGGAGACAGTGAAAAGTAGTTAATCTGGAATTACTTTTCCAATAAAAAGCCATAGCATGTTAGACACTTCTGGCAAATAGTTTATTTTCATTTAATATAAAGTATGACATAAATAAAGGTTTAGCTCTCTTAGTGTACACAACCACCTCCATTTATTTGATGTGATTTTATACTAGCATAATAAATTGCTGCGGCTTTTTTATGGACATTTGAGTCAAACAAATATAAATTCTCAGCATCAATAAAAGAAATAAGGATCTGGGGCCTTATTTATATAAAAAACATTCCCAGAGCAATTGTTTGTCTGAAAAGATTAATATTATTTATTGGACGGTGTACATTAGTTTAGGATTTATTCTTGGTCACTGCTCAACTAGTAGTTGGGTAAAACTGCTTTGCATTCATTGTATATGACTCAGTTCTCTGGACGTGAACAGAAGTACGGTCACACTAAGCTTTTGCCATTAGAATTTTATGATGAAAATCAGCATAAGTTTACATACAGACAAGTTCTTCTGATCACAGTCCCTGAAATTCGCTGGGGGTCTAAGTACTCAACTGCTGCGTCTTCAAGAAAATCCTTCCAAGCCTAATTCAGGAATTAGTTCAAAAAATTTAACTGTCATTTGAATGTGACATTATTTGTGTTCTTATCCTTCTGTGCAGAGAAGCAGTTATATATATGCCTGCAGCCCAGTCAAGAAAAGAAAGCATTATGTGGATTATATAATTTCATATAAATTGAGTGTGTTGTGTTTTTTTCAATTTTTGTTCCATAAGCACTAGTGAATTTGCAGGATAATTTAAATATATTCCTAAAAATTTTGATAGCTCATACTGGTGAATGATGATAGTAGCTTGCAGCTGTTAGGGAGTGAAGGTCAGCATAGTAAGCAAGTGGAACAAGACAGTGGGCAAGAGTGAGACCTCAGGAAGGTCAGAACAGGTGGAAAGGGAGCTCACCTCAGAAAGGAGGCTCACCTCAGATTCTTGTAGCTGAAAACTGGAGAGAGAAGCAGGAAGTGTTAGAGTTCCCTGTGCAGACAGCAAACTGGGACTGTCGTAACAACTGAGATACGACAGGATGGCTTGTATGATTGTATTCTGTGCTACATAGGTATGGGCTCTTGTGGAAATAACAGTGGGTAAGATGAGGAGGGATGTATACTATTTACGTAAAGTAGCAGCTTGAATGTACAGAGCTCTTTTATGGAATGACAAACAGGGTCTTGTGGAGGATATCAGTCACAAATGGATTGGATGTCACTAAGGTAAATCTGCTCTATTAGGGCTTCAAATTATTTTGTATATTATTTACATTGCTGTCAATAAGACTTGAAATATATTACTGATTTGGCACTCTTCAGTGTAAGCAGAGATTACTCAGATTTGACTGAAAGCATAAATAGTTCTGCAAAACTAAATACCAGAGCACTTTACCACAAGATATAGAGTGACAACGATCTACATAGGGTTAAAATAAGCCTAGTTATCCTTAGAGATTGCTAAATACAAATTAATCATATTTGTCTTAGTGACCCCATGTTCTACAGTGATCAGATTCTGTGAAGTTACTTTGCAAATACACTTACCTCATTCTGTTACTACTTCTCAAGCATACATTTGTGTTGCCTGTTGAAGAATATGTTGGTCTAAATGGAATTCTAGTGAGAGTCTGTGCCTCGTATGTGCTTAACCGATTCACAGACAATTTAGTGAGGGAAAAAGATGATAAATTTTACGAGTTAGTTGTAGTGAAAAACATAACAAAATCAATACATTTTTAATCTTATCTAATATAGAAAAATTGTTTTAGAAAAAAAGTGGAAGACTATAGCTTAACAAGCTCTTTGCTGTAATCTATGCTATAGTGTTATCTGATCATATAAACATATGATATTTCTCAGTCTGTTGATTTATTATTTTGCAGAACACTATTAGAAAAAATTTGAGTTCATATCATGGTCAACTGCAAGGCAGCTATCTTGTAAAGCATTCTTGAAAACTTTTCCAGTCTTTCTCTTGTGACACATCTTGATTTATGAGCATAAGTATAAAAAGTGGGGAATTTATTCTCATTTATTGTACCCCACAGGCAGATATCTTCAATATTTAACTAGGACATTAATAAAAGCAAATTGTTCACTAACAAGCAGCTAGTTAATTCACTTAGATGAATTACTCCTCTAAGTATTCTACAGTTATGAAAACAGTTTTATTTACCTTTATTTCCCACATTCATTTTCATCCTTATCTTTAATACCTCTTTTCCAAGAGTATCCTTACAAGACAAAACTGGTATTAATAAGAAATGCAAAACAGTTGGTTGCAACTGTGTTCATATTTAAGTTAAGTTCCAATTAGGAGCGGCATGTTAAATATTTCAGTAGGACAACAGTATTTTGCTTTTGACACCATTTTGTCCTTTGTTGGCTAAGAATTTTCCAAGAGTCACTACTGGCATGTACTAGATGGGGCAGATACCCTGTAAAGTCAACATTTCCAAGAAGGTAATATGGTGAAGATCTTTTTCAGTGCCATTAAGTCAAGCCTGACATTCTGTATGAATTTTCATTCTCATATTCTCTCCTTCTTATGGGAAATGTGACAATAGTTGTGAAATTATTTAAATAGCTACCAAGCTGGGATACAATGCAGTTGAAAAGTCACTGCATACCTTAGAAACTAACCACCTGTTCATCTTTTGTGCCCTTGTGGCTAGGAAAAGGGCATTATATTGTCTCATTACAGAACTCTGTCAGAACTATTTAGGCAATTATTTGTTTTTAGTGTAATAGGTGATCAGTTTTTGATTGGACCTAGCCAAGTTTCTCAAGTGCTTAGTTTTACACCTGTAAAACCGTTGAAGTGGAGAAGACTAGCTTAGAACATCATGCGAGCATTGTGAACAGCTGCAGTCTTTCTCCTCTAAGCAGTCTACATCCTTCTGTCAATTCTGTCAGGAGATGGCCTCATTTTCACAGCTCGCAGATGCCACTCATTGTTTCCAGGTCTTGAAGAACTGTTTTTCAAGGAGTAAATTGGTAGATTACATCCATCTTCAACAGTTGCTCCTCCAGGTGCCAACAAGGAAACAACTGAGAAACAATGTCAAAATTAAGAAATTTTAAAGACATTTTAAGAAGATCTAATAAATAATGATGTATATATCCTCAACTATAAACTGCATCATGCTATTCTTCACATACATTCTGCCATGGCCTTCAAACTCATATCTACTGCACCTTGTGCTCAAAAAACACAAAAGAAAAAAAAATGCTTTAATACACTCCCTATATCTGATGCCATTGTGTACTCTTAAAATGGCTTTTAACATAATCTATAAGCATCCTTTTCCGTACTATACTATACTCCTTGCTTAGCTAGGGAACTTATAACTATAGTCCTCAAAACTGATTTCTCAAAATTTCCACGCAGAATGCTTTTGTAAAATTCATTAATTCCAGGTGATTTTCTTGTTTCTAAGAGGTATAATATCAAAGAGAAGTTTGTTAACAGAATTGGTAGTATTAAAGCATGAGCCAGAGGTAATAGTGGAAAAAAGTTCTGTGTAGCTATAAGAATTTACTAAATGCACTGTAAAAACATAACTATAAATCTGAGAAGACACTGAGAAAGGATTTTTATTTTGTTTTATTTATTTATTTATTTAATTTGTTAATTTGAAATTTACTTTAAGGTATTGGTATGCATTGCAAAAATTACTTACTTTCTCCTAAAATTAAAGGTTACCCTTCCACTATAATTTCTTTTTTGTTTAATATATGCTGTCATAATAGCATGGTAAAATCAACCCGGTCAAACAGATCTGCAGGGCAAGATCGTATGATGTTATAAATCACCATAGCAATTTTGACAGCAAGAAAATTACAGCCATTCAGATGCACTGAAGATTTGTGCTTGTGTCCTGAGGGCCTGTTGGCTAATTCTCATTTCTTTGATGGATATTTGTAATAAGTGACACTACCATGAATGAATGTACCTACTAATAGCAATCTAAGAATGGTAGTCTTGGGTTACATCAGGTGTTCATTTAGCCCAGCAGCATGTGTTTGTAGGAAATGTTTAGGGACAAGCAGTAACATAGTGCTACTTCCCATGGCATGCTTATCCAATATCTGGTTTTAATAGCTTAAGTGCTTCCTGGGCTATAATCTGTACTCATCTCTTCATGTTTTGCCACTCTCGATACACTTAACTGATGGTTTTTCTGTAGTCTTTGTTCCCTCACTTGAATATTTACCTGTAGTGTTATTTTTTGTCACACAGAACAAAATCACAGACTCACCGAATTGCAGGAGTGGGAGGGTACTTCAAGAGTCCAATTCCCTGCTAAGGCAGGTTCCCTACAACAGGTTGTGCCGGTAGGCATCCAGGCAGATCATGAATATTTCTAGAGAAGGAGGCTCCACAACCTCTCTGAGCAACCTGCTCCTGTGCTTTTTCAGGCTGGCAGTAGAAAGTGTTTCCTTGTGTTATTATGGAACTTCCATGTTCTAGCTTCTGCCCGTTGCCCCTTGTTCTGTTGGTGCACACCACTGAAAAGAGTCCACCTCCATTGACTTGACTCCTGCACTTAAGATATTAATGAAGTGTGATGAGGTCCCCTCTCAGCCTTCTTTTCTCCTGGCTGAACAGACTCAGGTTACTCAGCCACTCCTCACAAGGGAGACTCGCCTCAATCATCTTTGTGGCCCTGTACTAGACTCCTTATAGGAGATCCCTACCTTTTTTGGAACTGGGGAGACCAGAACTGAACACATTATTCCAGATATGGTCTCACCAGGGCAGAGAGGAGGTGGCAGATTTTACGTGGTTTTAATGATTTGCAGTATTAGCTCTGTACGTGCAACTTGTTATGGATTTCTCCAAACAAACAAGAAAATTGTAGTGCTAACTTCAGTGTACAGCATTCCCTGAAATACAATAAAAATGTGGAGAAACATGTAATAGAAAAAGTCCGACTCTAAGCTACTACAGATAGAGAATTTTTTTTTCTTTATTGTGTATTTTACTATCAGAAATAGTCACTAGCATGATAGCAAGGAATTTTTTATCACATGGTTGTGACACTAGACTGCGTCAATGAATCATGCTTCCACAAAGCTTAGTTTCTTGTGCTAACCAGCTTCAACTCCAATAGAAGCTGCTAAGCAATAAACTGAAAAAAAATATATTTACAGATACAAAGCAAAAAGAAGTTGTAGTTATGGATAAAACTACATTTTGTGTGCCATCATAGAATCATAGAATGGTTTGGGTTGGAAGGGACCTTTGAGGTCCAGTTTCAATGCCTCTGCTGTAGGCAGGGACACCTCCCAGCAGACCACGTTGCTCAAAACCCCATCCAGCCTGGCCTTGAATGCTTCCGGGGAGGGGGCAATTACAACCCTACTGGGCAACCTGTTCCAGTGTCCCACCACCCTTACAGTAAAGAATTTCTTCCTAATATCTTTTCTAAATCTACCCTCTTCAAGTTTAAAACCATTTCCCCTTGTTCTGTTGCTACATGCCCTTATAAAAAGTCCCTCCCTACCTTTCCTGGAGACTCCCTTCAGGTACTGGAAGGCTGCTATACGCTCCCTCTGAAGCTTTCTCTTTTCCATGCTCAAGAGTCCTAACTTTCTCATTTGGTACAAAAGACTTCACTGAGCATTCCCCCTACCAGATTCTCACCTTGGTTCAATAATGCTTTATTATACAAGATAAAAAATGGTCCAGAGATCATCTATGTGTACCTTTAATGCTTCTTTTTTGTGCTCCTTTTTCTCTTACTCCTAAAGAGATGTTGTTGACAGGACGTAATTCTAGTCAGTTATTAATTTGAAGCCTAGGCAGATTATATACTTGTCAGCAATGAAGTAAATTGATAAACCATTATTTGTTGACAGGAATAGACACAGGGCATTAGAGATTTGTAAGTGAAGGGCTGATGTGGCAGTAACTGCAGTCAAACTCAGTAGTATTGCCTGTTAAAGACAGAAGTTTACTTTAAAGCCTGATCTCAGTGGTTATATGATTCAGCTACGGTAATTTGCAGCTGAATGAGACCTGACTTTAATGTGCTCAGCTCAAATGCAGATTTCCTTCTGAAAATGGCTTGCATTACATTCACATGGAATTCATTAGAAAGGAAGTTCATTTGGCCAGGTGCAGTTAAGTAATAAATAAAATGCAAACATCTGAAGCTTCCAAGAGTCTATTTCTGACTGATTTGTAGCTTTATTTTTAAAATACTTTATCAGTGAAAAAGTATTTTTCCTTGCTATTTTGTGAAGGCAGCTGTCAGACAGCAGTCTCCACATAAATCCAAGAAATTACAGTGGAAAGAGTAGTTTAAGTGAGACCACAACCAGAACAGTTTTACTTTAAGCTCACTACTTAGTCTTCATACAAATAGCTCAAAATGGCCATTGCTAATACCATTATTCCCTCCTTCAGGTGACTCTGAAGTTCTATCTCCTAAAGGGTCACAACAGGTGAAAGCAAAAGAGAGAATTAGCAGGGCCTCTAAAACTTCAAATGGCTATTAAATACAGTTTTCAGCAATTAGGTGGCTATATTTCACAGATGTCAGATCACTTTATGGACCTTCCCTCACTTCATTCAGAGTTTTCTCTGTATTGTAAGTGAAGAAGTTGAAGAAGAGGTCACTAGCCAATCAACACAGCAAATTGACTGTAATTACTCCAGTCCCCAAAGGTAATAACATTCTGCTTCAGCTGACAGGTTTGCATAGCCTTGTGGTAAGCAAGGTCATTGGAATGACTTCAGTTCTATGTCAACATTGCACAGTGGGAAAGGAAATCCTGCTCTAGGAAGAACTTTTTCTTGATTAAGACCTCTGGAATTCAAGATAAGTCCTTGGTATGTTCAGATTCCAGTTCACTGTATTATAGTACTGTTATGTCTGTACTTACTATTATGTATTTATTTCTGTATTTGTAAGAAATGAAGTAGAAGAAAAAATGAACAGGTTAAGCATTTGGGTTGAAGATTAACATTTTTTCTCTGAGATTTATTGCAGCGTTTTAACTTCTGGATTGCACATTTCCCCTCCCTCCCCCCCCCCCCTCCCCCCACCTCCCCCCCCAAGATTATTACAGAATCACAGAATTGAAGGGGTTGAAAGGAACCTCCAGAGATCATCAAGTCCAACCCCTGCCAAAGCAGCTCCCTAGCCCAGGTTGCACGGGTAGGTGTCCAGGTGGGTCTTGAACGTCTCCAGAGAAGGAGACTCCACCACCTCTCTGTGCAGCCTGTGCCAGTGCTCTGTCACTGCACTGTGAAGAAGTTCCCATGCACATTTGTGTGGAACATCCTATGCTCCAGTTTTGTGGCCATTTCCCCTCGTTCTATCACTACACACTGCAGAGAAGAGTCCAGTCTCATCCCTTTGCCTCCCACTCCTTAGATATTTATAGATGTGGATCGGATCCCCTCTGAGTCTTCTTTTTCCAAGGCTGAAAAAAGATGACTATTGTTTGTGCCATTAATTTTACAGATGTGCTATTGAATTTGTAGGGACAAATGTAATGTTCTGTTTATTAGTGAGCCATGTTTAAGCCAAACAGAACAAACTTAGTGATTTCTCTTTAGGCTCAGTCTCTGCAGTTTTGATCACAGGGTTCCTGTATTGCTGACATTCACTGCAATGGGATTTGTTTTCTTGGGGCTGTAGCGTTAAATAAAGCGTTGCGGAAATCATTACTATTACCATTTGTTGACCTGTGCAGCACAACGTTCACTCTTGAAGTTTCAGCTAAAAGGATAAATTGGATGTGTTTAATTGATGATACTATATTTAGGAGGTACTTTGTACTCATGAAGCTTTCTCCCACAGTTTCCTGGTACAGAAGCCTCTTATTGTTGGTTCTGAGGTTGTGTTGATAATATTAAGCATTGTATGGGAATTTTAGGCGTGTTGGTCTTAGGATGTTCAGCTCCAGTTCGTTGCTGTATGAGTGGAGTTTTAAGTAGCTGGACAAATGGATTCTGAGAGTGAAACAATGGCCCTTGTGAAACCTTTGGTTAATCTTTTTTTTAATAATAGTAGAAATAGAAGAACTAAGCACTTGGCTGTGAATCTTTATTCTCTTCAGACATTAGTGTTGACATAATAACCTCTCAAGAAAATGTGCAAGTATAATACTGCATTTTTGACACTTCTTTCCCTGTATCATTCTTCACTCCTTCTGTCTGTTTTGCTTCTTGCATTGCTCTCTCTTTTATACAGGTGAACTTCTTTGAATGTAAAATGTTCTGTGGTGCTGTGGACAGTTTGGATTATTGATGTAAATTGTATGCATTTTTTGCATACTTTCAACCAGGAGAAAATTAAGAGGCAGTGGTGAGAAATTATTTTTTTTATACCCCCTATGCCTTTCTTGAAACGAAGTGAGGAATAAGCGAGTAGATATTATTGTAACCATTTTTAAGTGCACATTCAAACAACCTCATCTTCTCTCATAGAATGGGCAGAGGAAATAGAGAAGGATGGTAATTTCCAAGCACTCGCAAGGATTCTGGTTTTACCATTTCTCAAACTGAACCTTCATGTGATCTGTTAATGCTCTTCTTGAGAACTGTGCTCAGGGAGATTTGGTTCTCTTCTAGACCAGAGAAGTAGTATCAGAGACCTTGAAATAATTAGTGCAATAATCAGAAGCATCGGTTGATTGGTGTCATTGAATTAAATGGGGGTTTTATATTTAAGTGAAGAGTGACAGAATTTCAATTCTGAGTGCCTTCCAATGCAAGCTCATGCTCTGCTATGGCTCTGTTAGAATTTAACCTGGCAACAGCTCAACACCACATAGTTATTTGCATAGTGTTGCTGAAATGTGGAATTTTAAATTTAAGTACAAAATGACCAAAGTATTTAATCTATGCAAATATATGACTCTGACTTATGCTTTATTTTTTTTGGTCATCTGCATCCAATTCAAATACCTACTAAGATTAGGCATTCAGAGCACTTTTAGTACAGACCGCCTCCTCTTCTTAGGCAATCCCTACTTAAAAACAAAACAAAACAAAAAAAATATTCAGCACTTATAAAGAGGAAAGGAGCAAAGGGTAAAACAAATCATGATGGTTTACATCTGAGGGAGAAAAATTACAGTGTTTAGTGTGAGAACTTGTTTTTCTGATGCTCTCAATCACTTAAATCAATATGATTGTCAGCTGTTAGTTCAAAAAATGGACTTGTACGTAATTATATCTTTTTCATCTAAAATCTGCAGGGCTTGTTTCTAATTCATTTTACTGCTTTTCCATCTACTTCTATTCATTACAGGAAATGTAAACACTCTGCTTAGCCTGAGCAGAATGTTCATTTCCTTATATACTTGTAAAAGAACTCCTTTCAAAAAAGTCATTGAAACTTTTGGTGCCTGCACTATCTAAACCTTAAAATCATGCCTCAGATTCTCAGGGAGGGATTTGTTAATTTCTGAAGCTTGCTGCAACATCCCTGCAAATCAGTGCTACTTTAACACAGATTTAAATACATTCTTTAAATGAGATCTGCAAAGGAGTAAGAAATCAACCAAAATTACTGGAAATTGTATACATAGCACAAATTTTCAAAGGGTATTAATTCCAAATAATGTTCACACTCATAGTCACAGAAATGTAACCTTTTTCTATAATAAAACCAGTGTTTAATGTTATTTAACATTCCTTGTCCTTCTTCAAAATTAAACTTAATGTTCTGTCCAGATAAATAATGCCCAAGAGTTGAATTTGAAAGTCAAATAAATATAGCAATGTTTGACAAACAAGATTTAAAATTTAAATAGAAATACTCTGGACTTTTAGAGTAAGCAAGCTTAAATCAGTTTCTCTGCAAGGAAAATTCAAGGATTAATTGATGTTACTAAAAGTTTTTACAGATGGTTTACAAGACAGAGGGCAGGAAAGTCTTATATTTGTGACTCTATCAGCAGCTGAAACTAAAAAAAAACAAGAGCCATTCCTAAACAAACCAACAAAGTTATGAAAATTTGCATAGCTCTCTGTAGATAAACACATAGTTTCAGTGGGCAGAAATGCACTAAGGGAAGAGTTAACAAAGAATTTGTTTGTATTTATCACTACAGAGCTCCTCTGTTTAAATGCATATATATTTGGAGCAGATGATCAGTTGCCACTAACCTTTCCAAATGCCTGTGAAAAACTGTGATAGCATCTGAAGTTTAGGTGTTATTCTAGACAGAACTAGTGGCAGCAATTAAATGTGAATAAAAAGCAAGCTTTCTGCTTGTGTTATTCAACTATCAAAACACACGTTAATACTCAGCAGATTTATACACCTAAGTGACTCCAGTCTATGTACATTGAAATGCCATGTGAAGTTGCTACTGCGTATTCAGTACCACTCTTAAACTTTGAATATAGAAAACATACAGTGCTTTATGAGCAATTTTACTTTTTTCTTCTTGATTCAAAACCAAACAGCACAGCTCAATATACCAGTTACTGCAGTATGTACTCACATAGCAAAGCAGCATGAAAAATGGGAATTTTGTACATTAGCTATTACTTATCTTACACCTGGCTGACATGCTGAAATACAACTGAAAACTTTGGAAGAAAAATGATCATTACCTTAGTTGTAAGAAGAGTTGATACGTTGAATCTAAAGCATTTCCAGTTCATTGTGCATGTGAAATCAAGATATTTTGTACTTGTTTGTGGTGTCCGTATAGTACAATAATAATACAATAACTAGAAGAAAACATCATTTTCAAAGATAGAGAGGCCATTCATATTATAGTTCATGTTGTTCTGTTAAAGGTTTCTGCTGTTTCAATGGACAAAGTTAACATTTCTAGACCTTGAAAGTTAACTCAATAGAAGCAGATTAATGTCTATGCAGAGAATTTAATTCACAGCTTCTACCTAGAGAAGACCACCTAAAATACTGTGCTGCAATATTGAGGGTACTGCAGAAACTGGAATCCAACTGCAAGGATTAGGTTTTGCAGTGTAATTGTACAAGTTGGCAGAAAGGTGGACAATAATTTTTAAAACCTAATTTATTTCTTCTTAATCTTTCAGAGTTACAAAGTAAAATAAACGCAAGCAAGGGATGATTCATCTTTAATAGTAAAGCAGCTTATCCACCTAGCATGTTTCATAGACACCTTTGTCTCTGCTAGCTGAGATCAGCGCATTAATTTGCTAGGACTGAAATAAGAGCAATTCTCCTAACTAAATGTAATCTGTGAAAAAATTAAAATGGTTACGAGCTATGAAAAGCTTATTTAGGGAGAAAATATTTTGGAAAAATATTTTATTTAAAATAGAGCTACCTATCAGTTGCTTCCAGAGACCAATAAGAAGTTACCTTGAAAGCTGCTAAATGGCAAAAACCTGCTGAGCTGCCCTGCCGTACTTACAGAGATATACTAATATCACACATATCACAAAAAAGTAAAACATGGTTTTGTGAGGGAACTGCAGGAAAAAGTCTCATAGTGGTCAAGAAATAAAGAACAACCAAGGCTGATTACAAAGAAAACAGGAATATCTTTTGGATTGAGAACAGGTTCACTTGCTAAGCTCTGAGAGTTGTCATCAGGACTGCAGAGTCTGGTTGGATGCCTGTAACTAGTTGTGTTCCCCAGGGGTTGGTGCTGGGTCCACTTTTGTTCTACACCTTCATCAGTGACCTGGATGAAGGGATAGAGTCTACTCTCAGCAACTTTTCTGATGATACAAAGCTGGGAGGAGTGGCTGACACACCAAAAGGTTGTGCTGCCATTCAGCAAGACCTGGATAAAATGAAGAGTTGGGCAGAGAGGAACTTCATGAGTTTCAACAAGAGCAAATGTAGGGTTCTTCACCTGGGGAAGAATAACTGAGTGAGTTCGTGCAGGTCCGGGGATGACCTGCTGGAAAGGAGCTCTACAGAGAAAGACCTGGATGTTCTGGTGGACAATAGTTTGGCAATATGAGCAATATGCCCTTGTGGCCAAGAAGGCCAATGGCATACTGGGATGCTTTAAAAAAAATGTGGCCATTAGGTCAAGGGGGGGTGATTCTCCCCCTCTCCTCTGCCCTGGTGAGGCCACATCTGGAATTCTGGGTCCAGTTCTGGGCTTCTCAGTTCAAAAAAGACAGGGACCTCCTAGAAGGAGTCCAGCAGAAAGACACAAACATGACTAAGGGCCTAGAGCTTCTCCCATGTGAGGAAAGACTGGGAGACTTGGGAATCTTCAGTCTGGAGAAGACTGAAAGGGGATCGCATCCCTGTTTATAAATAACTGTAGAGTGGGAGTGACATCAATGGGGGCAGACTCTTTCCAGTGGTGAGCAACAGTAGAACAAGGGACAAGGGTAAAAAGGCAGAAACTGGAACGCAAGCAGTTCCATACTAACATGAGGAAGAACTTCTTTACTGTTTCACCAACTGACAGGGTCAACAGGAAGGACACAGATACTAACTAAAGAGAGAGGCTTATTTTACTCTCTGTTTCAAAGTAATACAAAAATAAAGCAGTGCCTTATAGTCAAAAGACAAGCTTAATGTTTAAGAAAATAAGCAAGGTATGGCATCCTACAGTAGGGTTGCATGTGGCTGTGACCCTGTGTAGGCTATCATGAGAAGATCCTGCTGAAAGCATTTTCCCTCACTTCTCTGTGGCAGTCATTTGATATCCCATTATAGTTTACCAACTTATGAACAGGAATTTTCTCATGACAGTCTACTTACTTACATTTCTACTTTACTTACATTTCACCTTTTCCTTAATTTTATCCTTTTAACTCTAGTTACACCTTTGTGATTATTCTAAAAAATTCTCCTTTCTTATTGTACAACCCTTCAAATGTTTGCTGGTTGTTCTCTTTCTTTCCCAAACTGTTGTGTGAAGAACTGCAGTTTCCCTTCAAAAAGGAAAAGTCAGCTGAACCACATCAAGGAACTAAGCAAGTACTGTTTGAAACTGGCTGGATTTTCAGGCAGATGGTCTGATTATTGATCCACATGTTAGTAGTTTAATAAATTATTCAATTAGTACAGTATAAAAATATTTACCTTTTCTTTCTAAATTTCTAAATGTAAATTTGTTTTGGGGTTTGTTTTCTTTGGTATCGGCAGGTGAATATAACTCTCATTTGATATGCAGTATTTTTTTTTTTTTTTTAATGTTTTTATTTATGTGTCTCATGCATTTTAATAAACTTTAATAGCCATAAAGGAACATCTAAGCTGCTTGCAGGAAAAACAGCCCACATGGCACATCAAGTGAGATTTGTGGTTCTTTTCACCTCAGCTTCCAGACTGCTGTTACAGTAAATGTTGTGAGTGATGAGTGAGTTGTGAAGAACATCAGCAGAAAAGCTTGTCTGTGTGTGATTTTCTCTGGAATACTTACTCAAGAATAGCTTTTCCAGAACAGTAGTCTCTGAATAATTCATCTGCCAATTCTCTTGTTCCAGGATAAAAGTGCCACATCTGGTTTAACATGATCCACTTTGAACATGGCTATTGTGACAATTTTGTAGCTTATAAACAGTTATTCTAGAATAATTATTCAAATCCATTTGTAACCTAAATCCAAGTTATCCTTCACGAGAAATTAAGTCTTTATTAACTGAAATACTCAAAAATGCACTGAGCAGGACGGGAACAAAACTGGATGTCACTGAGTGAGAAAAACACAATGAGTATCACAGTAGTTAGTCACTCTTCAGCCAACGTAGGCTAAATACAGGAAGGAAGCAGATGTGAGTAGAAATTAAAGAGTACCAAATTCAGCTTGTAAGTACTTGAAAAACAAAATAGAAAATTTAGAAGATTTGCAGGAAGGAATTCTAAATTTAACATACTGTAATCTCAGAAAGGAAAGGTGCACTCTACTTTTGTATAATTGTTAGATCACTAACCAAGAAAGGTGAGATTTCAGTGTTAATTGTTCCCTTCAGGATATGTTAACAACCATGTCAATTGATTAAATTCCTTAGATAAACAGTGCCTGCTTTTCAGTTCCTTCCTTTACCTTTAAGGGCCCTGTTGTAAATCTTTCCTATTATTTCCCTTTATGTGCTGTGCAGAAGCACCAAGGTCTCCAACCCAAAGAGAGACCAACCTGTGGCAAGAGAAGTTCTCTCAACCTACACAGCAGAGTGTGAACTTAACGATATGGAGCACTTAATTACTCCAGTGAAAAGCAATATTATACATAGGTAACCTGCAAACTTAGTAGCTTTTAGAACTGCAGATCCACTCCAGACTGACTGCCAAAGGAAAGAGCTTGGGCTGTCCTTGGCCATGGAGCTGCAGTCAGTAGAAAAGGAGATGCTTGGTGTTGGTGAGCACACTCTGATCCCCAGGAGAACCTGAACCCTGTGTGACTGCAGGCTCAGGGCATGGCAGAGGAGCTGCTGTTGAAGCTTCCTTGCCTTCTCCTTTCTAACCCTGTTTGGAAGATAAACTCTGTGAAAGAGGGTGGGAGTGTCAGGAGCGGATCCTTTCAGCTTTGGGGCTTTTTCAAGATCATTTCAGGATTGTATAAACAGGAAGGAATGAAGTCCAGGGTTTATTTCAGATAAATTCCTGTCTTGGGAAAGTTCTCCATGTTGTTCTCATTTGAGGGGGTGTGATAATCTCTGCGTTTAACTCAAGCACAGCTCATGCAGGAGCCAGTCTTTTCATCTGTGAAAAAATGAATCTAAAAAGCCCTTGCAGCCTAGGACCCCTGTAGCAACCAGTACAAAGTGCAGTATAAAGAGAATAAAAGCAACATAAATGGTATAAGTCATATGCTGAAACAGTACAAAGTATGGTACTGGCAAAAGAAAGCAAATGAAACCCACAGTGTGTGCTTGCTACCCAGTCAGTTAATTTTTGAACTTTCATGTGGTTTTATTTATCTGACCAAATACAAGCAGATTATCTTTTAGTATGTAAAAGCTTTTGCTGATGGGTATTTATTGCTGCCATCATCCACTCTTAACATTTAGGCTTTAAAAAATGCCTCCAGCTTGTCAACTGTATGTCGGCAATACTTATGCCCGTAGTAGTGAAAGTGTGACAGCCATTCCATACCTAGCACTTTAGCAGGTCCTGAATTATTTTTATTATGAATTGTTGCCTCCTGAAATATTTTATTCTGTTCTTTCCATGCACCAGTCAAAAAGTATGCTTAGGAAGATGAGTACATAACAAAGGGAAAAAAAAAAGTGATTTTATTGCACCATAGTAGCTGAAGAATGCAACTGTGCATACAGTGGATGTTACAGTGCAAATTCATGAAGAAAAAGTTTTTTTATTTATCTGTGAATACATAAGTAACCAACATTCTTTAACTGGATGTGCACTGGCATTGCAAAATAAGGTCTTACTACCGCAACATACTTTGAATGTACAGAGGAAGTTATATATCAGTGAAAAGATTTTTTTGAAGTGCAAGTATCTACTACCCACACAATTTTGATGACAAGATCAATATGGACACGTTGCACATAATTTCTGTGGATCTGCCTCTTAAACACCAGTTTATGATGCCTTCAGCATTGCCTTAATTGCTAAATCAATGATAGAATCCCTGTGTCTGCTGGTAACCAGCAGATGCTTGTTGATGTTCTTATGTTAACACTCCTGTGGGCTATTTCTCATTTGTTTTGTTTCTGGGCCTTAAAAAGAAGAAACATACCACCTCAAACATCTCATTTGCTGTGTTAGTCTGGGCTTGACAGCAAAACATGCATTTAGGTAAAATTCCTGGCAGATGCCTCCCAAGAACTGCAGCAAGATCCCTTCCTGTGGCAGCTCAGCAGACTAGGTAATTAATAACATCTCTTATATAGTGTGCAGCAGCCATAGAATTGAATTTATTGTCCCAAGTTAATTGGTCAAAGACTCGTCAGTACAGAAGTGTGCTTCGTGTTATTAAGCAGAACTCGGGCACATTTGCAGCTTGTATCATTTTAACTTCTATCAAAACTAATATAGGTTATTTAAAACGATTGATTCATAATAGGAGCTTCACTTGACATTTACAATTACATTTTCACTTCATTTTTAGTGAATTAAATTATTTTCATAGCCTGACATGTCTTATAAAATGTTGAGTTGGCCCATTCAAATAAGTGCATCTAGTTTACATTTCAAAAATTAAATGGCATAGAATTACAGGAATATTATATGCATGTAAAGCCAAGTCTGGGTTCTTTGCTTCAGTGGATGACACGTCTTACATACACACACAAATGCATACATAGTCTTAGAGACTCCTTTTGTTAGTGGAAGGAATTTCAGCAAAAGGGATCTCATGTCTGAAAATTATCTGTCTGAATGTACAGACACAGAGTCCAGAAGGAGAAGGCAAGATCTTTCTCACTTGCTCTACATGGCAACCCACCACAGTGAAGTGTCTTATATTTCAGAAGAGAATTGAACCCTCTAAATTATGTAGATGTCATCCTCGCACTCAAATATATTTGCCAGGAAAAAAAAACTTGTCATATTACTGAATTAGACTAGCCACCCATGCAAGATATCTTATTCAGACTATGCACTATGCAGGAAAACTTCACAACATTTCTCTTTTTTTAATCTCCCCATATATTTTTTAGTTATTCAGAAGACGCTCATCGAATATTCTCCTTGTCTTGGAAAAAAAATCCAATATCAAGGTACAATTTAAATGACTTAGAACTTCTACGGCAGTTTTAAGAACATTTTAAATGGAAGAAAGCCAATGATGAAAATAGATGTTTCATAACTTACATTTGATTCTAATATAATATAATATAATATAATATATATACACATCATATGATATGATATATTAATAGCAAAAAAGAATAGATATCTAAAGAAAATTTCCTGATGATCATTTTGTGATCTGATCACGTTTTCAAAAAATTCACAGTGGTGGTTTTTGAAAGGTTGTGGTATCATTCTATGCAGCATTATGACCATAAGCATTAGTAGCCAAAAAGTAATAACTGTGTGCCTAATACAACAACAGTAACATGTAGATTGGAAGTAGTAGTAAGACAAAAACAAAGTCTTTAAGATAAGAATGAAAAAAAGTCAGATTTATTGGAATTTGAAATGTTCAAGAGTAATTGCAATGATCAACACATGACTGAGTACTTAAATCAGTAGCCAAACCTTTAGATACATTTAGTGGGTATTTCCTCAGCTTCTTTACAACTTTATAGCAACTCCAAATATTGTGATGTTTTTTAGAACACAGGATTGTTTAATCTTGTAAAATCCACTTTTAAAAGACATTGTAGCTTATAAAAATTTTGTTTTTTTTGTTTTTATTCAGCACATAACACAGAGGATTCCTGGCTCAGTACTAGCAGTGCTGGCTGATAAGACTGTACTAAAAATACTAAAAAGATTTCTTTCTTTCCTGCGATCCATGGTTAAGCATAAAGTTTAGGAAAAGAGTAATATATGAGAAGGTATTTAAAGCTTTAGAGTCTTTCTCAGTCTGTTCCATTGAAACCGTTCAATTTTGTGCAAAGCACTTCAGTATTCATTAAAGGAAAGCCTGGGACCTAAATATCTCAGATGAATATGCTCTCTAGCAGGCTACAGTGTCACTCTCATCATCATTCTCTCTGGACCATAAAAATCAGTATGAAGATGAATGGGAGTCAAGTTCTGATTTATGTCTAAAATATTTTTTTGTATAAAATTGCTATTAGTTTTTGGTTTCTTTTTTCAGCAAAGAAAACCTGGTTTTGCTGACTGTGACAAGAAAAAATTCTATTTTGGGTAGATGCAGAATCAGTTTACATTGATATGTGAGTTAAACTTTTGATTTTACTGAGTTTGGTGCTTTCGTACAGGAAGTTAGAACAGTTGATCACAAAAATAGCATACCAAATCTTAATTAAATAACTATTTACAGCCATTAAATTCTTGAAATAGTTATATTTTCATTTCAAGAAATGTTTTTTGTTTAATTGGAAGACAGTATACTGCTGCCTAGGAAAACAGAGTATGCTGTTTTTCATTTTTCATTTCCATTTTACAAAAAAATTATAACAATTTTTCTATTGTGAAAACTGATTTATGTACCTGGCATATATCTGAAATGTTCCTCCAGTAAAGACAGTCTCTAATTCACACTGTAATACAGGTCTGTACTTAAAGCCTCATCTCCTTTCATTGAGAATCATTTTCCAGCAAATTATTTACACCAGTGGGTGTTCTGTGGAAAACAGAACAGAAGCATCCAGTCCATAGATGCATCTCTAAACACTGTTTTTCTTAAAACAATGTAAGGCAGACAACAGAGGTTAGAAAAATGTAAGAGAAACAGGAGATCATAATGATTTCCAAAGGATTTCAAACAGAAAGGATTTCTGGTTTTGTCTTTGCAGAAAAACTTAACAGTTATACATGCATTTAGAATTCTCTTATTCTGCAGGAATAAGTGTTTGAGCTATCAATGATTTAGTTGGTTAATTTACACTGAAGGAAATGAGTAAATAGGATGGTTTTCAAGTGTACAACTAACCACCCTCAAACAGTACCTTATTCTAAGGAATCAAGGTCTTTCTGATCTTTCAATAAAATAATTCAGGCTTACTATCTGGTTATATCAATATACAGGAGTCCAGTATCAAATCTGTGAGCCTTTCCTCAGGAGATCTGTGGCTAAGTTAAATTGCAAGTAAATTCCCTCCAGCCAAGGAGAGGGTACATACATGTAAATAATTCTCGGTGAAAGAGTGGTTAGTTGCTCTCTCACTTTTTCCTCTCTCCCATCTCACAGTCGAAGAATCCTTATTTTTGTGTACAAGACTATGATTTAGCAAGACATTGTGATGATTAGGCAGGAAAGGGGCTATACGACAATTCTACATTCAGGTTGTGGAACTGATTGTTCCACAAACATTAAAGTAATCTCCAAAAGCAAACTGATGGTGAAAATGATCACCAAACCAAGCAGTTCTTCACGCAGCACAACAGGGTCCTGCACTTTTGATTCTTTCCAACTTATTTTCCTTCTCTGTTTCCCACAGCTGCTTTTTACCAACACTTTCACAAAAAAGCTGTTGAATTTGTTGGAGTCCACAGCTGTCTTTGGAAGATATATCCAGAAAGATGTTTTCCATGGGTTGAAAACCATCTTGAAATGCTTTCACTTTTTAAGGAACAGTTCTGTTATAAAAACATGGGTGATGTGTATAAGAATCATTTACTTCTAACATACCACCTCTGTACCATGTTCCAAGAACATTAATGGGAAAAGTTACTGCAAATAGTGCAGGTGTCTCTCTTGGAGGAAAAAATAAACCTAGATTTTTCACTCCTCCCTGTCTGAGGATGAACAGAGAACATTTGTAAAACACCTACGAACTTGGGAGGAAGCCACACATTCACACGCCTTACTGTGGGTATAAATTTAGTTAAGTTCTTCACAAGGCTTGTTTTAATGAGCCAGATACTCAATCTGAACCTGTCTAACCTGAAAATAATCAGTCTGCTTCAGAAAAAGGTTGAACCATTTGGACCTCTTGGTAGTCTTAGCAGCAGGCATATTTGGTTTAAAGTAACTAAATCCTTTTTACTAGTTCTAACATTCTTTATCATCACTTTTAGCCTTTCTCATTACTTTCATCTTTGTTATTATGGTGCTTCTCCGAATGTTTGCTGTGACATTCCTAAGACCAGCACTTCTCTGCAAGTTTCATATTCTACCCTAGCATTCCACTGAAACCACCCTGGAATTTTTATGCCAACCAATGGTTTTGCATTTGATATTATATATATTTAAGTGCTGTTAGTGATTGCTTCTATGAAAGCTACAAAACCCTCATGGAGTGCTGCTGGCATTTCCAAAACTCTGCAGTTAGCCAACATACTTAGTAAAAGATACCATATTTCTCTAACTAAATTGGTAACATTAAACTTTTCTTCTTGGTAACAAAATATTCATCTTGATATACTAAATGGAATAAGACCATTCAGTAAGTTAAGTCATTATAGCTACACGCAAGCAATAGAGTAACCAAAAGTTTTATGAGTATTCCATGAAACTTTAGACTGTGGTCAGTAAAGACTATATGACAGAACAAATTCAAGTAAACCCACATATAAACTAATTATGAGTTAATGAGATTCTCACATATGTGAAAAGAAAATAAAATGAGAGCCACTAATCAGCAGATGCACTGGGCTGTACTCTTACCACCTTGAGGTCGCTGATACCAACATCCCCAGTCCTGAGCCATACACAACCTGTGCAGTTGTAGAACTCAGAGAAGTAAGGCTGCTCCGATCAACCTGTTTACATTAACTATGAAACCAATTAAGATGGAACACTGATGGTGGTTATTCTTACACCTGTCTTACATCTAACTTTCCTATGGGATTTAGTATTGTCATGTGGACATAAAGTCTCTGAACCCCTCTACATATCAAGAAGTACTTCCAAAATCCTCTATTTCCTTGAGGAAGTACACTGAGGATAAATAAGTATAAGATAAATTCCCTTGTAGGAGAAAAACTGATGAAAACATTTCAGGGAGAAACAGTTATTTATGACTTCAGTTGTCCAAGATCTGCACAAAGCTCTTCAAGTACTTAAAAAAGTAAGAAATCTACCTCCCGAAATATCTAACCATCACCAAAGATTTTAACCTAAAAATTACTTGAATGAACGTTGGGGCCGTGTATGATACATGAAAAGTATTGCAATGATAGAATTACAAACTTGTTTCTACCTTTCAGCATAACCATAAACATAATCTGCTGTGCTGTACTGCAGAATGCAGTTCATCAACAAAACTAAATCATTTTGGATACCTAATAAAATTCATAAAAAATTATATTCCCACATAGGCACACATTATTCATTCTGGAATAAATACTGCCTAGCTTAGTAAAAGAGTTTCTGAAACATGATCTGAGATTGTAGTCACACAGTCTCTGAGTTATTTCTGTATTGTTTCAGTTAGTTAAAGCAGTCACACAGAAGTGCACTAGAAGTGCACTTATTTGCAACTGTGTCCAGGAATCATAGCTGAAAGGTAGTGATTCAAAATGCAGAGCTTTCAGATGTGCTTTTGTTGTGAACAAAATTATGTCCTGTGTGAGTGACAAACCTGCAAATCAGAGGCTTGAAGAAAGAATAAAGGTCAGGAATAATAATAAGAGTAATTATAGTTGTGCATAAAACATACAAGAAAATTGTTATGATAGCTATATGCACTGTAAGTCTAATAGTTGATTAGAATCAACAGTTTGTTCAGGGACAGAAAATTTAATTACTGATTTAACAATACAGCCATTGAAATATGTTACAAAGCAGAGAGGCGTAAAGCCAGACTTAATGCAGAATCATAGCGTAAGAGCCATTACGTCTCCTTGCACAAGCTGTGTCCTAGAGTACTTTCTCCACAAAGCAGAGGTCCTTGAAAACAAACAGAAAGTCAGCACTTCAAAAGCTGTCTTCAGTTTTAGGAGGTGTATTCAGAAATCTCCTTCTAGGGGTACTATAGCTGATGAGGACTTTCAAAAAGAAGGAAAGAAAGCAACCTACCAGCTGCTCCCTCAACCTGTTAACCGTTTCGCCTTGCTTCAGATATTGCTGTAATCATTTTAGACGTACAGCCAAGTGAAGACAGATGCACAACCAGCTCTGATTTAAATTATTTCAGTATCTCATGCATGTGTATAATCTGTAATTTAAATCAATAAACATTTATTAGGCCGGTTGTCAATCGAGACGCAGCTGCTCTCGCTGCAGTTCGTTACCCTCACTTGTATTCCAAAGCACCCAGTGGAAAGGTAAGGTACTGCAAAGTAAGTGATAAACGTCTAGTGCCTCTGGTTCTTCAAGGAAAAATGTATTATGGTGCTTGAAACTTCAATTTAGCAGTATTACTACACAGTGGGACTGAAACTCCAAGTTGGAGTCCTGTTGTGTTTGATGTTAGTTCAAAGAGATTCTAGACTAAGAAAATTGGCCCTGCAAGAGCAAAACCGCTTCAGAACATTATTCTCAAAACCTCAAGACATTTGAGGTATTACCTGCGATCACAAATGCACTGCTATGCTGCTAATCAATAACAGTTATGGCAACACTGATATTTCATACAGTTTTTGACAACATTGATATGTCATACACAGACTTCAGATAACCCGTAGCTGTTCATCATGTACATGGATTGCATTAAGGGTTAACATTAAACCCAGTAAATCAATAGAATAAATCATAGCCTATAGCAAAATCAGGGTAACTTAGGCACTGATAACTCATAATAATCTCCTTCTTGTTTTCTGTATCACTTGCTCTGTAGTTTGAACAGACAAAGCAGAATACTTAAACCTCATTCCAAAATTTTATTTCAAGCTTTTCAATGGAATTTATGTTTGATGGTAACTAATACTTTCTCTGTATCTTTAATTTACTTATTTTCCTAAATCTGAGACATAGCACTGTTAGTAAAAAAGTTAAAATAAAATAAGATCTTTGTGGGAGAGCCAGAATGCCCACTGGGATATGCTGCAGCAAGTGCACTTGAGCAGAAGTCTCACTGATGTATTTGTAAGAACCAGCTACTGGGATTCACCAGGAGTAAGAGACCCATTTAAAGAGACCACAGATCTCTGGGTTACTCTCATCCTCTTTACCTAAATGTTCAGGAGGCAAATTCATTATATACTCTGCATGATACTTGTTTATGTTTAAATATTCTTATGAAACTGTCTTATTATGTTTTGACTTTTATTTAAACTACTTAGATTTTCCAGAATGAATACCTACTTAATTACTCCACATTTAAATAAATAATTAAAAAAGAGGGTGTTGATACAGTCCTCTTTTGTAGAATTACATCTGCAGAATCTAATAATCTTTTGAACTGTCCAGTAATATAATAAGATCAATTTTCACTAATAAGAGTCAGACGTTTAACCTCCACTGCTGGCAAGAACACCAAGTATTTCATTACAACTGCTAAACGACTGGGCCCAGAATTTATGTAAATATGCAGAATGGCTGGTTTCCATCGACTCTGAAAGATGCTGATTTCCCATTTTTTGGAACATTTTGCCTCAGGGAACTGTGATATGTTCTCAAATTACCATCTTATGAGATAAACAAATTTGAATAAGATGTACCCAAGCCAAACCTTAACTCCCACCCTAATCCTTTCCTCCATCCACAGCTATCAATCTCTATGCTAAATTTGCTGGTTGTCTTTAAACATCTGGGACAAAATGTAAAAACAATGAATGTAATTGTGAAGAAGACAGAATATGTATCACTAAGTTACAGTTCTAACAAACTAGATAACAAATTTGCATTTTTTAAACACTAAGTTTCAGATTTGCAATTATAAACTGGGAAGATTCTGACCAAAGCAGTTTTAAAAAAGAAATTCTGTCCTGGTTTGCAAAATTTGTTTTGCATCAAATACGATGGTCAGTGGCCTATCTGAAGTATATTCCAGAGACCAGAAAAAAAGACTGCATTTTAGCCTGTCTTTAGCTTCTGACAATGAGATCTTATCATCTGTCCTCCCCTGAGAATGAGTGGGAGGACAAGGAGGGAAAAAAAAGGGCCAGATTGATATTCTCTTTGGTTTTGCTATGCCTTCCTTTTTCTGCTCTGATAGCAAGCTCATTAATGTCCATATTCCCAGTGGTGCTTTCAGAATCCCCACAGGCAGCTGCCTGCTACTACCTATTTCTGGAACAAGTCTGCTTGCCTCAGAGTCTGCCCACCTCCAGCTCAGTGGCTTACCTAGTGTTAATTAAAACATCATGGTCAAGTATTTTGTTGCATCAGCAGAGTTAGAAGTCAGCCTCAGTTGTTAACGACAGCTCACTTATCAAAAGTGTGATACATACAATATCTACATACTAGACACAGTTAAAATACGCAATTAGAACATTAAAGAAGTGCTTGATTGAAATGCATATTTTTGAATGTAATGACTCTTATTATCAAATGTTTTTGCTTTTTTTAACAATATTTTGTTTTATATTTAGTGACTTGAATATTGAAATTCATGAAAATATATTCAATATATTCTCTTAATATTAAAAATAAGTATTTATGTTTGATATAAACCACTGTAATTGCCATGCAGCAAACTCTACCCTGCTTTTCCTGGCTATGATCTGTAACAGTTGTGTAAAAGATTAGCAACAAATGAGCAGACCATCTTCCAGAGATCACTGAAAAGGGCTGATTTTATGTGCTAATCACTCAGAATTATGAATTTTCCCACTCCTTGCAGCTTTTTGTGGAATTTTATGTATGTTTATGCTGCACCATGCTTTACTTATCCATGTGGATGTTGTGAGGCTGCTTCATATGAATCTCAATGTTTTTTCCATGTTTTGATGAGAGCATGTCTGTGAATGAAAACATAGATAGCAATTCATTACAGAATAGCTAATAAACTGGGAGTAAATATGCCTTCCTGGGCAGCGGAAGACAAATTCAAATCCTTTTTCTGCCTGAGCAAAATCAAAGATGTAAATTTGAATCTCTTCTTGAGGAGGCTCTCTTGTCGCAGCAAATCATGAGAACTTTATGAGCTCATCTGATTTAGCTCTTCTTTCAGCTTACTTTACAAGGTAGACTGACTATAACTTCAGAATACTCCAGTAAATCCATACTCTAACTAAGTGATCTAAATGAAGGGTGAGATCTTGATCAAGGGAACTGGCATCAGAATTAGTGGGTACCTGTGTGCTTGCTCAGGCTGGTGGAGCAGGGAGAGCACTGCACCATACTGGTCACCCCGTGCAACTTTCAGGTGAGGTGCTTGCCTGCACTAACATCTCTGTGTCATAGGCTGTATGGACATACTCTGTTTCTGGCCTTGAAGAGACAAAAGCAGTTGCTCAGGTCCTCGAAGTTGGATTTTCTACTCTAATACTACAGCCTTTGATGAAGAACAGTCTCTGTTGATAGTGTTGAAGGGGAGAAGAAGATCTCTTGATCAAGATAAAACCCTGTCCTGTGATGACTTTTTTTTTCTTCCTGTTATTTACATGCTGCTATAATACTTCAGTTTTTTTTTAAGGCAATCAGATAGTATGACTGAGCCATGGAAAATTTCAGAAGATGAGTAAAGCTATTAAACAATGCTGTCAAATATAGGAAAAAATTTTTTCTTCTCCAGTAATATTCTCCAAAGTCATACTGGGAGAATGTAGCAACCAAATTCCTCTCAAGTCAAGGGTGTTCAGGATTTAACTTTGGCTTCTAATGGACTCCATGAAGATAAAAATAAAACATCAAGTAGACAGCAAAAGTCTCTGATTTGCTTGGTTTGTCTGTGAAGTTTCTGGAGCAATAAAGCTAAGCACTTTGGGGATGTACAAAAGTCAAATAAAAAATCTTTAGTGAGGGAGGGAAGGATGAGGCAGGAAATGAGAAAAAATGAACTTTATGTGTTTCACTAGGATGTGACCAAAACAGATGATGTACCAACTGAAATTGTTTTTAAAAGTGTAAATTCCAGTAAAAGAGGAATGAACTGTATGTACAAAGACAATAAATGCCCGTGAGGCTAGACTAAATTGTTTATACTAAATTTTGTAAAGTACTTTTTAAGCCAAGTGTATGAGTATTTGTGTGCAATGATTCACACTCTTGGAAAATTATGGTGATTATCTTCTTTAATGGTCAGTTAATGCTACTAACCAAGCATTTCTGGTTTTCATTGTTATTTTATTACTTTTAAGACAAGATCTCAGGTTCTTATATTTTAAGAGGCTTCTGGAACATATATGTTGAGTATCTAAGCTTCAATCAATGTAATTGAAAGAGCAATCTCAGTCAGAACTTTTATTGATTTCAGTAAAATAGATCCAGTCCTTAAATTCAACCTAAAATAATCAATGTACAATACCTAAGCAAACCCAGCATGGCATGATTTATCTTTGTAAAAATGATAAATTAGATATTAAATTATGGTTTGATTTACATCAAGTATTGCATTTACAGTATACTTCTCAGAAACAAATGCTTTTCTTTCAGAAAGCAGAATGGAATTTTCAGCAATTTGCATGAAGTTAAACCCACAGCTATTAAAATCAGTGAGAAATCTGTTATTAACTTGTGTCAGTCATTCCAGTCTTTACGTTACATACATGCTGGTATTTAGCAGTAGGAAGCTGACATGGAAAGTGTTTTTAAAGGGAACTGAAAAAGTAATTATGGAAAGTTAATATTATCTTTAAAGCAAGGCTGGCCCTTTTTTGTAGTTATCCAAGTCCTATAAATAGTAAACAGTGGAAAAATGTAGTAAATATCATTATGACTATCAAAATTGAATGCATTTAAATGAAGAAGTTGATGTTATTGCTTTGTGCATTGAAAATGATAACATAATCTTGTCAAATTACCATGAAGAGTTTGTTTACATTTGGCTTCTTTCCTCTGCAGCTTTGTTACCTTTCTGGTGCAGACAAATCTTAGTGAAAACTTTACCATGTTTTTTTTTTCATATAGTAAAACTTCTTGCTTGGAAAAAATACTCATTATTTTTTCAGCAACTGATTGTTCATTTTGCATGAAAGGAAAAAAAAAATGAAACAACAGTGAAACAAAACTCAACATGGTAAAAAGACCATTAAAAATTCAAGGAAATAAGTTCATATTTATTTCTGTACATAAGCAATAATTGCAGGGATAGGTTTAAATTGTGTTCAGTACTTTTCAGAGCAGAGTACAGTAAAAAATGACTAAAACCACTAAAACTACCTGAAAGAAAGTAGAAGTTTGTGACTGTTTTTTTCTAATTCTGCTTCTACCTAGAGATGAGTTTTCTCTTTTAACATTTAGACTCAGTGTTTCTTTTAATCTGAAGTACTTTTTTTTTTTTTTTTTTAATTTTACATATGTATGTTCAATAATGATTTGACTGTGGATTATTTGCACCAGGGGAGATTCAATTTGGACATTTGGAAATACTTCTCCAAGAGAGTGATCAGGTGATAGACTGGGCTGCACAGGGAGGTGGCGGAGTCACCAACCCTGGAGATGTTCAAGAAACATTTATGTGTTGTACTGAGGGACGTGGTTTAGGAGAAAATACTGGTGAAATGTGAACAATTGGTCTGGATAATCTCAGAGGTCTTTTCCAACCTTGGTGATTCTATGATTGTATTTTGGGAAAACAATATAACACACTTAATTGTCAAATATTTTCCTGATAGATTAAGATTAGGTGAAATCAGGATTTCTGTAAGAGGACTCTGCTATGAGTGATTGAATCAGATATCAGTGATTATGCATGCAGCCCAGAAAAAGAGAGAATGTGGCTCTTGCAGGCCAAAGATGATCTTTTCTAAAATAATTAAGACAGTAGTGAGAATCCGGTGCATTCAGTGTTCTATGTGAGAATAATTGACTGAGGCCTGTTGCATAGCTTGGTCTGGGATAGTTGAACTTTTTCTCCGAGGGTCATTTTTGCACTGTGATCTTTATTTCATTATGCAGTGAGTATTCTGGAAAATTCTTAGACCTCATAGTTTGGAAACTACCAAAGTCAGGTAGCTTTTTTGCACAAAATTCACTAACTTGAAAGGAGGATGTAAAGCTTGGGACAGAAGGAAGAAGTCATTACACATTTTCCACTTTAATTCACACCAAATGTAAATATAATTTCACAGCATCTATTATTATGCAAACATTTTGTTTAACATATCAGTGTCAAGTATGTATGAGATAGTAGACCACAGCAGATATTTACACTATGAATGATGACTTGGTAGTAAATACATTTTGTGTTTAAATAATCTTTATTGACCCATTTGAACAATGGAAAGTGATCTGTTTAAATGTATGAATCCACATGAATTGCCTACACTATTTTCACTTCTAATAAAAAAGAAATTAAGAAAGGGACAAGTAATTTCATATAAACAAGTAGATTTTTATTTGCTACATTATTTACCAAAGCTGTAGGCTGTGAAAAACTAGACAGTAACTAGTGCTGATTTCTTCTTTGCCATTGCAGTGCCATTTTCTCCTTGATGTAGTATTTTTGAGTCACCAGCAATTGTTTTTCAAAGGTTCATATGGGAGTCTGCTATTCAACACTATTTATATGAAAAAAGAGTCTTATAATATATGATAGAGGTCTGAAATTATTTAAAAAATATTATAAATAAATATTAATAACTGAAGACAAATTACATATTGAAAATTGTTCCATATTATTAGCATTTGTATGTTTCTCTCCTCCGCAGTGAAAGAGGGGGGAAAGTAGTTGGAGTAAATATTGTGATTAAGTCTTTGTAGAAGTGACTTGAATATCGTTCCCAGGGAAGAGTTACATGCTTGAAGCATGAACATATTTTAAAAGAATATGTATGTTGGGTTGACCCTGGCCAGTAGCAAAGCACCCATACAGATACTTTCACACTTCCCCCTTACCCATCCAGCAGGACAGGGGAGAAAATAAGAAAAGCAAACCTGACAAAACTTATGGAATGTGATGAAGATAGCTTAATATGTGAAATAACCTTCTTCTACCACGCAGTTTTATTGCTGAGCATTATACTGTTCTTTATGGAATATCTCTTGTCAGTTTGGTTCAGCTATCCTGGCCGTGTCCTCTCCCAGCCTCTTGCTTACCCCAAGTCTACTTGCTAGTCATGCAAGTGCCTTGAAACATGCTCACAGAGCCATCTTCAATTACGTTTTTGTGTTTTCCTCCATCTAATATTGTGAGTTTGGAGGTCTGTCACAGCTGCTTCTATATCTGGAAATTTATAACAAAGAGCCTAGCTAGAAAGTGTGTCAGTTCAATTACCGTCTTCTGCTGGCTTCTCCATTCCACTATCCCCTAGACTGAGTGAAAAAGAAAACTTAAACAGAGATGCTTTCTTTTCCCATCCATTTTGGGCTACAGCTCCTCCTTCCCTCTTGAAAGAGGATTTTTTTTCCAATTTGTCTTCCTGTCATTCCCTTTGGACCATATGGCAAGGTAAGTGGCACTTCAACTCTTCATAGTTTTCAAAGAACAAGAAAATGTTTATTTCATGTTATATCAACTCTTCTTCAGTGAAGCGTTCTTTTCATATTTCAGTAAAACATAATCTGCTTGAAAGCTTTGAGTCAGGGGAGATGGATTGTCAGAAGCCTTTGTTTTACATTTTGAATTGCTGCATGCCCAAATGAGCCATTGCATGCCCAAATGTGCCATGAATTAATATGCTCAATTTCTGTACTCCCAGCAGGTTTCTTAAAAGATTTACTTTTCTTAAAGATTTACCACTTAATGTCACAGTAAAAAACTCTTCAGGCTTGCAAAGGAAGGCTTTCTTATGGAATTGGAGAGCCAGCTAATGGCCGATGGGTGGGTTCCATCTGTGAAGGGTCTTTGAAGCTCCAAGAGTTTCATGTTGAAAATTTTTGCTTTATCAGAAGATTCATTTTTATCCAGTGAGCATGAGAGTAGGGTCTGATAAATAAAGTGAATTAAATCTGCTTACTTTTCTGCTTAACAAGCTCTTGACTTTGTTTTTACTGAAGAGATAGTAATACTAACTAAAAGGTGAACAATTAATCATTTTGAAAAAAAACTTGAGAAACCTGTCAGCAATTGAGTAAAAATAGAAAACCATGGAAATAACTTCATTCATAATTACTGGATATACAAAAGCCTTAAGACCAGGATGATTTAAATTAATAGAGCTTCACAAAATTCTCTTATGCTTCTCTTCTACTTACAAATTTGATCTAGGGTTATCTTTTATACAGTTTTATGAGCTGATCTGATTGGCATAGATCTACCTGCTCAGCAGTGGTTCTAGACAAGTCCACAACACATGTAATAGCAAATTGCTCTCCACAAGGCTAACGATGGAGCCAGTCTTTTGGATGCTATTTCCATGGGAAGGACTCTTTTACTGCCATTTCCCTCTTGGAGGTGAAGTATGGGAAATTTCTTGCTTCCATGAGGAATAACGTTACCCATACTGCCGCATCCAGTGATGGCAGGAAAAGGCAGCAGACTGCATTTCCAGAATACATTCATCTGAGGCACTTGCCTTTCCCTGCCTACACCTTGACAGCTGTCATATGTAGTGATACTGAATGGTAACAGGTATCAGTTTTCAGAAGGCACTTATGTGTAATGATTTTTCTCCCAGTTACATGGTTGTAGTGTTTTTATCTACAGAGTAAATAGCAGATGATCAAAATATCTTTCAGAATATCTTAATATCATTCAGAGAAAAGCATTTTCAGCTCTAGCTACCTTGAAGAGCAGCAGATGTTTTTTCAGTACAAAATTTTAGGTACTTAACTGCAAATTTTTCTCACAATTTTTAGCAATCAAGTTAGTGGCAGTAGTTACTCTTGTCTCTTAAATAAACTTAGAAATCTTCTATGTCTTCCTTTATTTTACTTGTATAGTCCAAGTGTCTGTATCAGTTCATTTCTACTCAGAAAATCACTCAAGTACATGCTGGAAATTGCTCTCCAGAAATGTACTGCCATCTACTGAAGAAAGAGTTCATCCAGCAGGTTTGAAGACACCTTTGTGACAGTACAGCACTAACTGTTGATGTTGATTTCTATTGTCAGAGAATACACAGATGATGAGATCTGTGGAAAGCATGGATTTTGATGATCAGCACTATTTTGGTTGTTGTATACCAGCTTGATAATTTCTTACAAACAATATTCAGATCATTTCTGGAATGACTACAAATTAATTCTTCCCTTTTCAAAGGCAAGGAAGGTATTCCTGTTTACAGTATTCTGGTCTTTGACCCTATTTCTGATTGGATTTCAATAATTAACTTTCAGATTAGACTTACATTGTGGATGTGTATTGCATTTCACATCTTTCCAAAACAAGACCTATGTTTGTCAGTTGAAAGCTTAGTTTCATAAGTAGGTTTGTTGGATATATTAATTCTAAAATGCCTGTTCCTTCTTATAGGTACATTAGTGCTAACTGATTTCTATAATTATATATTAGTGTTCATAATTAATGCTGCCAAATATGATGCTATCACTTAAAATACATTTATTATGAATTATCTCCGTTCTTTAGATAACTTTTTTTAGACATAATTAGGCAGATTTTACAGTCCACATTTCCCAGTTTGTTTGTTTATTTATTTATTTATTTTAATATATACTGAACACTTCTCTGAATCTGCAGCCTCCTAAGCAAATGCAGAGAAAGCCTTTTTCTGTGCTTTAATTTTAAATTTGTTTGCATGTAAACGTTCATAGTGATGCTGAGAACTGGCCAATGTGATTTTTAAGCCCAGATGTTCTTTTCTTTACTGCATTAACCCAGCCATTTCAGCACAAAATAATTGCTTGGAAGTACAAGCTTTGTCAAATTCTGATAGCTGGTAAATACGAGATATTTGTTTGTGGCCAGATTTACATCCCTTGCTCACAGTGATTATTGCTTCGTTATTAAAGCAGTTCTATCAGGCAAAGTATGCTTTTAACTCTGAGTAAAGGGACATACACATTTGTGCCATTCTGTCAGAGGAGAAAAAATCTGTGGTATTATTTTCAGAACTTGTGCAAGCTTGTACAAGACTGTCTTATTCCCCTTTTATTCAGCAAATCAATTTTGACCTGTTATCTGTTATTAAAGTTGTGTGCAGTTTGGGCTTAGGCAAGTAACTTGCATTAGACAAAGCACCAAGAAGGCAGGCAAGTTGTTTAGTATTTCCTACCCATCATAACTAGAATAAATAGGATGCTGGAAAGAGTTTCAAACTGGTGTTAATGAGAGAAGACCATCTCAAACTACCACTTTACAGCCACAGATTACAACTTACGATGCAGCTGGGCCACCCAGGCATCTCAAATTGTGCTTCTACATCTTTCATCAGAAAGACAGGGAAGGTCTTGACACCCTAGCTGTGATAGAGGAGCTTCTCAGAGTCCCAGGGCAATACATGAACTGAGAGCAAAATGTCATATTCTCTTGTCAAAATTCTGGTGTCAAGGAGATAGTGTGAAATTAATTACAGTGCAATTAGCCAGTTAAGTGTGGCCAGCTCTCTCCCTGAGCAGAATTTCTTGGCTTGTTTAAAAGTCAGTTTTGGTTAGAGGCAAGTGATGGCAGAAAACATATCTCCTGTGGTGTAAATTCTCAACTGGTCAGACCAAAATTAAGAAGTCAGATAAGCTTGAAGATATTGGCAGCATTTATTCATTTTGTTCATTTTGCTGTGAGCAACATGCATGGAGTTTGCACAACTGAAGAGTGCAGAACAATTATGAATTGTTAATGAGAACTAGTGAGCCAGTAGTCTAAGGGTTAATATTACTGGATTGAGCATTATATGATCACCACTCTGATGAGACATCTGATGAGTCCTTGCTGGCCTGGCAGTTGCACATCAGGTGAGGAGAGGTCAACTACCTTTGCTCCTTAGATTGAGCTAATCCTTAGTGTTGCTGAGCTACTATCATCTGATTCCCAATTGTTTGAGTCTTTTAGACCTTCTAACATCAGTGTTTTTCCTCCTGAGTCCTCATGTTGCTGTCTCTGTATATCCAGACTTAGACTTTGTTCTGTGTTTTGTTTTTATTTTTAACCTCACATTGCTTTTTTGTTTATTTACTTTCTGTTATTTCAGCAGTTTTCTGAGCAGATGAACCAGAGGTCACACAGCTACATTGTGCTAAATGGGGCTTTGGATCATAGATGGCAGTAGCCCTTGTCTGAGGGTTGCATGTGAATGGTTTCCCCAGATACTTTCCTTTTTGGAGTTTTTTTCTATCTGAAGTTTTTGAGAAAATATTCAAGGATTTAGCTATGTTCCACTATGTTCAGGTAGTAAATAGAAAGTCAAGAATAAATTTAACTTATTGGAATTATGCGAGTCTTTACTGAATTTAGAAAAATAAAAGTAATGATAAAATAGTGTTGAAAATAGAACATAAAACATATTCTACTATTCAGAAACCAAAGAGCATTGAATGAAAATTATATGGAGAAAACAACTTGAGAGAGATATCTAGAAAAAAAAATCAGATAGCTTTGCTTTAATTGTTTGTGATTTCCTGGTAAATTAAGAGTATCCTATCATGGACCAGATTTCCACCTTTCTACAAACTATGCAAACAAAAACAAAAAATGATCTCTTGTCATAGGATTTAATACCTAAGCATAAAATGAGGTACAATAGGCAATAAAACTTTAGAATTTGATACAATGTGTTAGTTGTGCTGGACCTTCTTTGTATAGTGTATGTAGTGTCTACAACTTGAACTCTCTAACTTTGATCTGTATTTTCTTGGACATTAAACCAAAGATGTTATAAAGAATGAATACCTATGAATTTAATGTCAGTGTCTTGCATCCATATTTTCATAAGCTTTATGAATTGTAAACAGAGAACTCATGGGAATTCTGTATTGTGCTTAATGATAAAACCTAAGTGTTTGAGACTGTTGGCTTTGCAGAAAGTTTGATGTACTTATTTCTGTACTAGAAGAAATATAAAATTATTCATCATTAATTTAAATTCAATTTAGTATTTAGTTGACATTTAATTATATTTTTATAATTTAAAGCTGTGACTCTGCAAGCATTTAGACAGATGTGTACCTTGATTAATGTGAGTAATTGTCACCTGATGTACTGAACTGAGTCACAAACGAGTTAACTTTCCACTCTAAAGAACTACAGTATGTTTCTTACAGACTATGAATCTGACACAATTTGGTCTTTGGGAACGTTTTGAAATATTCTTACAAATGTCTATTCTGTATCCCATTGTATTCTTTTTTTTTTTAAGACTGAAACTTTAAAAGTAGCAAAAATCCTTGTTAGATTATTGCTGTTCAAATGTCTCAGGAATTTCTTTGAAAGACTCCTTTAACTGCATTTTTGTGTTTTACAAGTAACAGAGACAGCTGATGGAATATCTGTTATTATCTTAAGCACTTCTTCTAGTACAGTGAACATAACAGTGTGTAACAGGGTGGTTACCTAACTTTTACAAAAACAACAACAACGATTGTAAGGTTTGGACTGTGTTTTGTTGAATCTAAGGACTCATAGCAAAAAAATTCCTTTTTGTTATTGAGAACTTGTATAGTTTCACAGCTATAGTGGAAATGTTCAGTCACAGCTTGAACCAGTGATTGAGCACCTAGTGGGAAGGCAGAGCCAACCCAGAGGAGCACAGGTGCAAGCAATGCAGGATCCACCCCTTCCCAGGCCTCATTTGGGGGTTGGCAGTGGAGGTGAATGTTTCTCTTTCTGGGGGATCCCTGTATAGATGAGGTCTTCCAAAGGTAAGTAGCTTCTGTCCTTTCTCTGTGTCCGCTGTTGTTATGTTTGAGTGGATCATTGCTTGCTGTGGCTTTGGATCTTGCTACTCTGGTGTCACTGTGCTTTCTATTGCATTGTGGCATCTTTCTTTGAACTTTTAGCTTTCTTCATATTCTTAGATGCAGACTACAATCTGCCTATGTACAGTGTACTGCACGGGTGTCTCTCATGAGCTCACATGAGAGTAGAGTTGTCATGTCTGAGCAGGTGTGGCTTTATCTGAAGTATAAAGATGTATGTCACTACTGATCTCTGGTTTGTGAAGCACAACTGTGTCATAATGTAAAATTCCATGTTCCACTTTTGCATTGGCTCCACCTTTGGGGCAAGGACTGGGGCTGCCTCAGTGGGCTGCTCAGCTTGGCTGTGGGGCCCTGCCGTGCTGTCTGCACAGTGCCCAGAAGCAAACTCTAGAGTTAATTATTTACTAAATGGAGCAAGCTTATCCAGTGCATAATAGAGAACTTAATGCTACTTGAAGCCTTTCAGATGCTACAGCCTCAACAGAAGCTGTAATGATAGGCTTACATAATAGTTTAGTGAAAACTATGTGTGTGGTGCGTGGCTGTATGTAAACACAGGAATGTGAGTTTGGAGGTGGGTTTAAGCAGTCATGGAATTTATTGCTGCACAATTTCTTGTGGGTCTTGATTCTTTTGCAAGTTCTGTTTCAGCTGTGTCTGTCTTGTTTTCCAGCTGTATGTACGTTGTCAATGATTATTTCAGCTTCTTAACTACTTAAGCACTTGGCTAACTTCATCCACTGTTTTAAAAACAGTGAGACTTAAAGGAGGAGAGAATACTTTGATAGAAGAACTTCCTTGCCTTTGTAGGAGTTAATCCAGATTGAAGTGAATAATATAACTTTCAGTGCAAATCTGATGTCGTTGGAATACTTTGATTCATTTTTCACCAACTATTTTTTGATCTTTCTCAAGCTCTGTTTTTCTTGAACTATTCTGTAAACCAAAAGCAGTGCGCTTATTAAGGTCTCTATATTGTAACTTCCCTCACTGACATCTAAAATGTTCAAGATAACTTAAAAAGAAAAAAACAAGCAAACAAAAAAAAAAAAACTTTTCCTCTATCAAGCTTAAGAGGCATTTGTGCATCACATTAAAGCAGAATGCTGAGTGGGGTGTTCTCTTTCTTTAGAGGATAGGGAAAGCCTCTTGTAAAGGGATACTGTAAACTAAACTAGTTCTGCTACCATGGGTTCTCATTTTATTCAGTCTTTCTCAAATTATCTGATACTTCAAATCCCTTTCCTTTCATTCACTTGGTATGAATTTCCTTGAAATCTGTCTGAGCATATATGCATTTCTTAAACTGAGTATCTACAGAACAGGGTAAAAGGCATGGAGAGATAGTTTGCAAAGACTTGGCAGACTTTTTTTCTTCCCCAAATGAACAAGCCCTTACAACTTGCTAGGAAAGTATAGATACTGAGGGGAATAGGTTTGTTGAAATGTGTCTTCTTGACAGAAGCAACATGTTGTGCTTTAAAATTTAAGTATTTTATTAAGCTATTACACAACTTGGAGACTTTTTAACAAAGAGTGATTTGAAAATGAATTGTTCAAAGTTTCTCTGTTAGCCCTACTTCTAGTGGTGGGCATTGAACAAGACGTGGGAACAACAAATTCTGTGACAGAAAAGCAAAAAACATTAAGCCTACTTCTGTTGAATAGCAGCTTCTGGAAGTACAAAGTTAACTTTAGTCTGACAGATTTGGTTTCAGCATGCTGAGCCATAGTTCCTGATATAATTCCTGTAACTCTAGCTCCTAAGGATGAATTTCTAATAAAATAGGAAATTAAGGGATGTTAATGAGCACGCAGTAAAAACAGTGCCAAACTGTTATAACCACAACTTGAGTTTTCCCCATCAACTCTCCTATTCTTATAGTAAGAAGTTCTTACTCTGCCCCAATAAGACAAAGATTCATTGTTATAGTGATAATATGCTCTGTGTCAGGTTTTGAAGAAATGGGTTTTGCAGACCTGGCACTGTCTGACGCATCAAGCTCTGTGTTGGAAGTTCTTTGGCTTCTGGTACTATTTTAGTTTAGTGTCAACATGGGAGGAAAAAAAGATGATAAATATGATGTTCTGTGGTAGTTTGGGTGGTTTTTAATTTTGCCTGCTGCCACTGTTAGTGCTTTGGGACATGGTGAGAGATTTATTGATGTTTGAGTTTCACATCAGTTCCGATGATGAATAACATCTAGTGCTCTCTGGAGGATTAAACACTTTAATTCCTCCCTAAAAATCCTTTTCTCGCTTTTGCATTTTAAGGATAAAGGGTATAGACTAAGAAACTCATTCAAGTAATGAAGTTGAATTAAAAAGTAAAATATTGATGACAATGTCCAACTCTACAGCTGAAAATAGTAGAGGTTCAGCATGTGATATAACATAATACATTATAGTAGCTGTTAACAATTAGAGAGGTGGCTAGAGGTAGGCTGTAAATAGACTTGAACCGGATGTGGTTTTAATACATTACCCAAGTGTGGTACAACTTAAGAGAAACATTTACCTTTCCTGTGAAAAACTTAGTAAGGACCTGTGTAGAGTTATTAATACTGTAAAGTTATAATTATAACATGCTGAGTTTATTAATGCCCTCAGACTGAATTCTGTATGAAGAGTAATTTGCAGCAGGAATACACTACTGCCTGCACTCAGTATCATTGTAATGTATAGAGTAATCCCCCTTTTATTTATTAAAAGATTGCTCACTCCAGAGTACGCATCCACTTACAAGCTGTGCAATGTTTGAAATATCTCTTGAGAAAAAAGCTAAGGGCTTTCCTTTAAGAGAAATGATCAAATTCATTAATTTTATAAAGTTAGAAATGAGATTTTTTTGCGTGGGATTAGTTGGACAAAATATAGATAACTCCATGACTCACTAGGGAACTATTTTTTCTTGTTATTGAGTTTATTCTGTGCTTAAAGAGTTCTGAAATAACTCAAATTACAAAATATCTCATTATTTTCTAACTAGCATTTCTTGTATGATCACTTTCATATTTCAGTCATCTGCTTTTCATAGGATGTATCAGGAGATCCTTAGCACATTATGCATTTGTCCCATAGAACAGGCCTGTGATCATCAGCATTTATGCAGATCCAATTCAGCTTTGTGGAGATGCAGGAATTTGTCATGTAATTGTAGGAGCTGGACAAAGAAATAGAGGAGCTTGACTTGTTGAATCAAAACAAAATGAAAACTTTTCCTTTGATGTTTCAGTTCTTCTCCATGGTTTCAGAAGAGCTGTAAAAATTCAGGAATAGATTCCTTCTTAAGTCTTACTGATTTTAGTACTTGCCTAAAATATTCCTCCATGGTCATGCAGTGACTAGAACAGTGGGAACCTCATTGATTATTGCAGTCTGTAACTCACTAAAAAACAATTGATAACTGTGATAACAATACTGGTAACGTTGTAGTTGTATGGTGCATATGTGTGTGTGTGTGAGAGAGAGAGAGAGAGAGGGGAGATTCTTAATCTCTGTATTGCAAAATATTTGTGGAATTTTATTCTGAGCCAGTTTAGTTATTTGTACAATTTCTGTGATATTATATTTTTTGGGGCTATGGGAACTGTTAGGTCATGGCCTTAATCAGTGATTGCAGGTGAAGAGGTACAGCCAGCCCTGGGAGTACAGGTGCGTCCAATTCACCTGTGCAACAAGGAATAGTGGACTTAGGGTCCCTCCCTTCCTAACCTCATTTAAGGGCTGGTAGCCAAAAAGGGAGCATCTTTATTTGGAGACTGCTTCTTTTAGAGAGTTTTCAGTGAGCTCTTTTCCTTCAGAATGAAGTAAGTTGTTCTCTTACTGGCTTATGACTAATACCTTTCATGGGTCATCCTAAAATTAGCTGGAGGCAATTTTGTACCTCTCCTTGCCTGGTATGCTGTGCTAACTAAATGGGAACGTTATGTATTTTGTAGGTAGCCTTAAAATAGCTATCAAAAAGATAGTATTTTGAACCATTTAAAGCAGCATAAAGGCACAGAGACAAGAACGTATGCAGATATCCAAAGGCACTTTTTAGAGTTTCTGTCATAGAAGTAGTTATTCTCTGTTCCTTTTAAAGGGCAGTCAAATTCATGGAAATTGTTGGAGATATCAGTGCAGTAATTAAATATATGTACATTCTACAACAGGAAACAGTTTTTTCCTTATTTCTCAGAAGAGATCTTTTTGGGATCTCATACTGATACGTTAAGGAACTGTTCTGCAGTGATGATCAATGACCCAAATAATCGCTTTCATCTTTATTGCAGTGGTTTGTAGATTGCAAGGCAAATAAAAAAGCAATTGAACATAAGTACATAAAAAATTGATGTAAAACTTTGCATGAAGTTCTCTGAGAATCAGTTATTTGCCAGTAGAAGTAATACATCAATCTCTCTAAGAGATCAAAAATGGATGTGAATGTTAGCAGAAGCTACAAATTGTGAAGCTTTTTGTTTTGATTAGTAATAATAAGACAGAAATCATTAAGAAGCCAATACTAGAAGAACACTGCCTTCAGTACAGTAAGCCATATTATATTTTCTTAGACAGCACTGAGGCTGAGCTTATTTGAGACAGATGGCATGAAGTGTCAGAGCGTTCTCTATGTAGGTAAAGTTGCTTATAATGTCCATTTTTGGGGTAATTCCTGGGCTTCATAAAATCAAGGATTGTTATTTTTGTCTTTGTGCTTTCTAAAGTTCTTGCCTAGCTCTTATTTTCTCCTCTGGACTTTCTTGCATCAAAGCTGTATGTACTTCAGTGGGAAAGGAAAAAAAAACAAAACCACAAAACAGAAGACCTTTTGGGAAACACAGAATTTTTATGAAACAGTGTTAAAATAACTTGTTCAGTAATACTGAAGGGGGAAAAAAAATATCACCAGCATGGATGAATGTTCATCTCTGAAATTGTCTGAAAGACTTTATTGATGGTTTTTGTTCCTGATTGTTCCTAGGCAAACAGTTGACTAGAAGACAACCAGAAACCAGACAGGGAGGGACTGGGGAGAGGACCAAAAGGAAATTAGAATTAACAAGTAATTAATGCAGTAGTCCCACTGGGTCACTTAATAAATAGGATCTCAAATAAATGGTTATGCAGAAAGGTTCTGCTTTTGTCAATAGGATCCCTTGTACTTATGCCTGCCCTCAGGGTGTTTTAAAATGCAATTGAATATTTTTTCCTCATAGATGCCTTAGGAAGGGAAGAAATTTAGTGGCTGGAAGAACATAATTGGGGATTAAAATGTTAATGAATCTCTCATTTTGTGTTGTTAATGCATTTATTGAAAGATAGTTATTGATTTAATTATACTAAGAAAACAAATTGCATTAAAATTGAAGTCTAACTCAGTTTTGAACTTCGGAAATGCAAATAGGTTCTTCACCTTCAGGAAAGGAGAAAATCCAATTTCAAAGACAGGAAATCTGTTGGATTATGTCCATAAATTTATTATGGACGCTTTTGAAATGCTGGTGGCATAGAAATTGCAGAGTGCTATTATTCTCCAATGTAATTATGGTGGGCTTGATTGTATAATCTTACACATACTAGTAATAAAATTTGCAGAGGTAGATAGGGTCTAACTGAAATCCACACAGACTTAAATTTTCTGCTAACACTGTTGAAGGAAGTAGATTTTCAGAGCTGCTGTATAATATATGCGCTGTTCAAGATGTCTAGGGAATGTGAAGATTAAAGCTATATAACTTAAATGGTAAGATTGCATATGTTTTATGTGTAGACAGCAGATATTCCATTCATTAATAGGTTTTTTCCATAGATTTTTCTTCCTAGACTTTAGGAGACAGCATCCTAGATAATGACTTGTGTTTATACAAGGGACTAAACCACAGACATTCAGCTTGCATATGTTCGAGCATTTTAGGATGATAAGTAGGAGCTGAGGAAGCAAAAGCTCAATCTAGGTGTCAGTCTAGGATCTTGTGTTCTAACTCTTCAGTTGTTCTTGCTGGCAGGCAGTAAATAGAAGGTGGCTCTTTGCTGCTTTCATTAAGTGTGCTGACGAGCAATGGGCTGCTGCCCATTCTCTACCACTCTGGAGAACGCACTGCTTCACAGATTTACAGAGGTCAGAGACCTATAGCTTCATGTTTTGTGCAGAGCTGTGGTAGAAACTTACCACTTAAATGTTTTTTCTTTCCTCAAATATTTCTGATTGACGTAATACAGACTTTTCAGGAGGGATAAGCAGACAGACTCATAGTTTGACAGTACGAGTTTTTTCTGTATTAGAGATCCAAATTAGGAATTGTAAAGGAAAATGTAAAAACTAGAGCATCTTTGAAAACATCATTTTGAAATTATATTCTAAGTATTTTTCATCTGAATTAATTGCAATAAAGGTATGTTTCTATCTCATTCCTTTTTTTCCTGGTAAGTAATTTTTTTTGGCGGGTAATATTTTTTTATTTGAGGTGTAATAAGTTATGAAGTATAAAAAAGTGCAGGGAGAAAATGAAAGTGAAGCAAGGATCTGTACACAGTGCTCCTTCCTTAACAGCAAAAAAGACATTGAGACAAAAAAAAAAAAAAAAAAAAAAAAAATCAGAAATATTACATTGTATTTTATGTCCCAAATTGGGAAGAAGTATTTTTTCTTGTGGAAAAACTAAAGTTTAAAGGAGAAATGCTAAAATAAAATACATGCTTAACAGATATACCAACCATATTAGTCACAATCCTTAAAAACAAACTTCTATCTCATTAACACCACAGAACTGCAGGGAACTCTACATGCAGGCCAGAGACAGCATTCAAAGCCTCTAGAAGGCAGTTTTGAATTATGGTCTTATGCTGCTAATGGCTTGCTCTGTATTGGTCACTGAAACAGCGTTAGATACATTTCTGTTTGGGAAATGGTAACTGTCATCCTTCTCAGTTTCCTGTTACCATTGTCTTGTTCATCATCTTCTTTGGTAAAATGTATTTACCACATTTCCAAATGAGCATCTTTTTTTTTCTCTTTGATTTCCTTTACTAGACAATGATTTGTCACCATTCCTGTTGATGTACTCGTTTCAGCTAGGACAGGATTGGTGTTCTTTATAGTGTCAGTTAGCATGTGGTGTTTTGGTTTCAGGAGAAAAGCTGTGTTGATGATTCTTTGATGTCTCAAGTTGTTGCTAGGCAGTGCTGCTTAGAGCCAAAGATGTTTGACCTTCTCTTACTGTACTGCTAGCAAGGAGCAGGGTTGCACGAAGAGTTTAGAGGGGACAGGTCCAGGGCAGCTGACCAGAGGGACATCCTGTGCCACGTGGCATCATATGATGAACTACAAAACTGTGCAGTTAGCTGGGCAAGCTTCAGGGACTGGACAGGTATTGGTCAGTAGACAGTGAGCAATTGCACTCTGTTGCTATTCTTTTTTCTGCTCCAGTAAATAGTTTTTATCTCTATCTACGAATTCTACTTTTTTTTCCCTATCTCTCCTCCCCATCCCCCTGGGAGAGGGGAGTGAGTGAACACCTGTGTGGTGCTGAGCTGCCAAGCTGAACCACAGTGTGTCTTTGCTTTTGGGTAGCAAGTTGCACAGAAACATTATTGACATAGGAAGGGAAACTGTAAAAGGAAAGTTAAACCTCAGGGTTTCTATTTTTTTTTTTTTTTAGCTCTGAAAATGTAAGTGGATGATTCCTCCTAAGTACAAGGCAGTATGAAGTCCATAAAAGAAAACTATTATCTTAAGTCAAGATGTGAGATAGAGTATTGGCAGTCTCATAGAATAGGGGTTTGTCTGTGCTTTTTTTAATAATCATAACGTACATAGTTGTGGTGTGAAAATTATTCATCTAAGGTCATGGTTATGCCTTGAGGATATTCCCCTAAGGAAATACTGCTGACTTCTCCCTGGGAATGGCAACTCCCTTAAGAGGCAAGCTACGTGAAGTAGGGACAAGAATTTTTCATGATGTATTATCTCACTGAGAAGTGCAGCTCAATTCAAGTAAACCGTTGACTATTTCTGCTGTGGTATTATTTACATCATAATAAACTGAGACAGTTATAAATCTTGAGCTGTGACACCAACTGCCTCATCTAGTGCGTTCCTTCATGCTTTTTTTTTTTTTTTTAAGGTAGATTTGAGTGCACAAGTTTATTGTGGTATTTTTATTTTCAGAATGCTCTAATTCTGTGACATCTTGCCCTAAAGTTAATCCTTTGTCCCTGACACTGATTGGGCTTCTAATTAAGGAGTTAAATTTGAACACTTAACTGCTCTTAACTGCAGGTTTAAAACAACACTATGTGCTGCAAGTAGGCAATGTATTTCTGCCAGTGTTAGGGAAACAACTTCATCCAACTCTTATTCCTGAGCTTATACACTGAACTGGGAGCACTGGAAAATCACATTTCAGGGAGGATATTTTGGCATACAAATACTTCTACCATAGATGATCAAAATTAAAGATTTCTCTTATGGAGGAAAGGCATTCCAGATGAAAGTAGCTCCTAGATTAGATCTAAAAGGAAGGGGGGAGAATTGACTAGCTGAGCTAGAAGGTGACTCTTAAGCTTATGTTCCTTGGATACTTTTTAATGGCATATGCAACTTTTATCTTGGCTTGGCTTTGCTTTATGTAAAAGGGTAAAAACTGTTCAGAACTTACTTATGAAGCATCAATGAGGCTACCTGAATGCTGTTCAATGAGAAAACTTAGACTGTTGGTGGGATTTTAACATGAAGGAACTTAATCAGGCTGTTTGTGTAATTAGAAAGCAGGAAGTTTCAAATGAAAATACTTGTCACAGAAAATAACTTCTCATTTTTCTTACTAGTAGATAAAAGTATCATTAAGATATGTATATTCAGGCCTACATGTAATGAATTTTTGGTTATCTGTAGTAGTGATTCATATTTATTTTACATCTACAAGCAAAAATGAGAGGAGTTTTTAAAGAGTTTTTTAATTAAAACTTACAAAACTAGCTTACTGTCAGGCTTTTCGTTTGGCATTAGTACAGGTGTTTGAATGAAATATTAAGTATGATGTGCTCTGTGTTTTCCAGTAACATCTGATTTACTAATACTTAAAAATTGCCTTTGCTTTAAGGCCTATTTCAGGGATGCTGATGTCAATAGTGCTTTCTTTGCTACAATTCAGGTCTTCAAACTGAATTCCTACAGCATTGTTAGATGCCAGTTGGCTAAAACCCAACTGTGATAATTCTCATCACAGTACCTTTGTAATGCGTAGTCTACACTTCCAAGGATTAAGATTTTTAGTTATACTGTCATATATCAAAGACAGGAAGGAGCTTTTCATTGACATTTTTTTGAGTTTCAGGACTGAACTTGCATGAAAAAAATGCAAGACAAACTGAATTTCTTCCTTCTTGCATGAGGCAACAGTTAAAATGGTGTGTAAGGACTCGCATTCTGCAGGTTGGGGAGGGCGAATAACTGGCTGGGGGAAGAATTTGTTTAATCTGAATAACTGTGAATGTACTAGAAGTCAGCTCTTCCTTAATGTGTTGAGTGAGTTTCTGCAGTCTTCATAAATGTGATAGTGTGGGTTGACAGGCTGCTCAGTGCATGGAAGAGATAGCAACAAGTGCTGGTCACATGAAGTGATGTCATGAGAGTTTAATTGAGGTTGTCATGGCTTCAAGGTGTTATACAGCTAATGAGGACCTGTGTTTCCCTCTTGAAGTAGGGATAGAGACTATTGGATACTGAATATCATAGCTATTAATGTGCCATTTGAGGTCACTTTTCAATATAAGAAAGCTGGGGGAAGAAGACTTCAAGTCTGCTTGTGAACTTTCTAAAAATGGGGAAGGAAAAAAAAATGGTGCAAGTTCCTTCAAGCAAGTATTTCCTTTTCTAGTATGCATTATAATCCTTGAAGGGTTTATTACTGAAAAAGAAAAATGCATTATAGCACAAGGAAGCAATTTTTTCCTCTCAAATATGAGTCAAAACCCAAATCCCATAGTACAAATAAAATGGGCCATGCTGATTGCTGAAAGTTTATTTTATATTGCATTTAATATTCTATATTGAATTTATTGTAATTCTGAGTATAGCGAATTGTGCTTAACATTTTGGTACGTAGTAGATGATTTCATAATGATGCATGAATTAGGGGGAAAAATCACCTGAATAAAACATTTTCAGTGTATTTCTTTCAAGCACAGCTTTTTGAAGCATCTTGCACAAATGGTTGAGAATAGAACCATGCTTTTAATCAGGGAGCACATTTTCCTTTTTTGAAATATTTTTTCCTTGTAAGTATTGTTACTCCAAATTACACTTCAAGGTAATAGTGATTTTTTTTTTTCTTATTTTTATTATAACTTTATTGTTTTTCTGCTAAATTGGATATGCAGTTGTATTGTGCACATAATTGTTACAACACTTCCATTTAAATCCCAGGTTTCATTAAAGAAACAAATGGTAATGTGATGGTTTTTATGCCAATACTAATCAAATACAACATACTAGTTAGCTTGCTTTCTTATATTGTTTCTGCCATGTATGCAAGCCCTCTGTAAGATTAATTTAGGCATACTGGATATGTATGTATTTCAGTGCTTGAGAATATTTATTGCTACTACTGCATACAAACATGTACATGCACAAATGCAGAAGTATTTAATTTACTTATTGGTTCCAGAGGAAAACACCACTGCTTAGTGATAATTTACATGAATGCAGAGCTCCTTAATGGGACCTGGATTCAGGTGTTGTTTGTAATGACTTCAATGGAGATCTCTGGTCTTCAGTATGTGAATACAAAGTGAAAACATGTTATAAATTAAAACAGAGGATTGCAAAGTCATCTAGTTTAGGGAGGTAGCACATTTGACTGCATTCAGCAGTCTGTGTGCAAGGCTGTTACTACTCAGTTACATGACGCCTTGGAAAACTCTTGGGTACTCCTGGTTCATGGTTTTAGCCTGGAGCGCTGAGCTTCTCCTTGCTAAAGCAATTGTTAGTGTTTAGTGATGTGACTGGGATCAAACACAGCTTAGGAAGGGGCTGTCATTTCTGCACAGCATCCTTGACATGCACTGTCAATACTTTCTGCAAGAGTTGAGGTGGTAGATGATTTCTGTAACCTCAGTGTGGGGCTTTTCTGCCTTTATCCTATGGCAGACATGCATTGGGGAATGATGATAGTGCAGCCAGTTCTATATAGAGAAAAAAAAAACAACTTTTTTTTGTATCTCATCTCCTTTATGCTGTTAAATGTTATACTACTCTGTATATAGTATATATACTACCACCTGTGACTAGAGGACATTCTCATCTGTATTTGGCCCAGTTATGATCTATGCAGTGCAGCTAAACTGTTAGATAGCATAAGTAAAAAGTAGAGCCAAGGTTAACTTACATGCCAAGAAGAGGATATATTTTGTATGATAAATTCCACATTGATCAGACAAGCTATTTGCATTCAACATTTCCACTTTCTATCATGCCCTGTGGAAAACAGCATCAAGGGAATAACAAATGTTACACCCATAAACCTTCTAATGTGAGCTAGAACTTCTGCAATCTGATTGAGCTGTGGGTGTCCCTGTTCACTTCTGGGGAGTTGGACTAGATGAACTTTAAAGGTCTTTTCCTACTCTTAAGGGTTCTAAGATTCACATACTAGTAAATGATGATGTGTATTCGCTGATGTTTATGAAACCAGAGACATGTGTTTATTACTTGTCTTTATCCATGAGTAGCATAACTGTTTTTCTTTGTTTTAGTATCCATGCTACTGAGAATTGATGCATTTCTTATTAAAAGAAAAATCAAGGAACTGTTGGTGCAAGCAAATATTATTGTGAACAGAGAATAGAAATGATATTAGACTCTTAATATGCACTTATTTTGAGTACTTCAGAATTTAAGACTGTTTATTACAATTCTTATTATTTGCAGTATTATCTGAGATGCTCACAGAACATAAGGAAAGCTGTACCAAAATGGAATACAATCTTAACATATTTATAACCCTCCATCTCCTCTCTGTGGATTTAAAGCTAGCTCCGGTGCTTTATTTTAAAATTAGAGGTACTTAAACAGTAGAGTTGTGAATTTTACATTTAAGAGCGTAGCTTCATCAGTATGGTTTTCCTTCATGTTAAGACACTGATTCATTTCTATCAGTGCTGATATTTGGCCCGTCTTACAGCTCTGCAGAAAACTCTTAACAGTTTTCTCTGTGATCATAGGGAGCATGTGGATCGTCTTTGCATGCCTCAGTACATCCATCTAGGTCTTGTTCATAGATCTGTATTTCCTTTGGAATGATAAAATGCTTTGGAGACTTTATGAATTGAACAAGTCAAATAATTGCTTGTCCTAATGCTAGTACAGAACATATGCAGGACTGAGTTCTGGGCTGGCGTAAGGTGGCAAAAACTTCCCCAAGTATTGGTAAATCTCTTCTTTTAATGCTTTCATAGCAGCCAGTGGCTTTAGGCATAGGTTTTTACAAGGAATGTGTGAAGGTCTGTACTTGACTTATTAGCTTACTGTCTGTTAGGAAAATGTGCTGAAGCTTACAGGTGGAACAAGACAACTTCTGAAGTAGTTACTTAGAGAGTTCCAGTGTTTGCGTGTGAGGTCCTCAGAGATGTAGAACCTTTGCTTCTCTTCACAGGAAAAGGGGATGCAGCAGAGGAGGAGGAAAAGCTCTTAAAAATGCTTTTCCTTTGCTAGTATGTGAGACAATGTCTGGAAATGATTCAGTCAGGCTGGTGAGCTGCCCAGTGGTACTTGCATGAATCAACAGCTTCGCAAATGATTAAAACTCCATTCCTTTGCAGTGAATTGACTTCACTTATAAATATGTTATTGAGAGAAGGTGCTACCATCAAATCAGAAGTATGTTTGCTGGAGAAGACAGTATCCAAGAGATAACACTCAGTAACTCAGGGACAAAAGATAGGTATTCCTTCTTTCTTCAGTAGCTCAAGGTTTTATGACTTGCAGCATCTGGAATAACGGCCCCCAATCTAAAATAACAAACCCAACATAAAGCCTGGGGAGAAGTAGTGAGCAGGGAAGACCAATAATTACTGACAAAAAAAAAAAAAAAAAAAAAAGACTAGTGGAAAAGCTTCCAGTTATATTCTTAGCACTATGAGAACATGTCAATGGATTTTTATGGGCTTAGCTGCCAGATGGAAGTGTCACCATGCCCATGTTCCTGTAGGTTAGAAATAAGTATGGAAGAGGAGTGATCTCAAGTACTCTTCACTGATGCAGTACCTTTCACCTAATAAACATATGTCCTATGCCCTGGTATATCCATTGTGATAGTTTTCACTCTCATGAGTTCACCCTCAGCAAGTTTGCTGTCAATTCAAAGCTGGGAGGAGTGACTGACACACTAGAAGGTTGTGCTGCTATTCAACAACACCTGGACAGACTGGGGAGTTGGGCAGAGAGGAAAATGATGATGATTTAACTAGAGCAAGTGAAGAGTTCTACAGCTGGGGAGGAATAGCTGCATTCACAAATATATGTGGGGGGCTGACCTGCTGAAGAGAGGAGCTCTGTAGGGAAGGACCTGCGTGTCCTGGTCAATGGTGGCAGATGGTATCTTGGAGCATGTTAAAGAGTGTGCAGGTTGAGGAAGGTCCTTTCCAATCTCTGTGATTATGACTGGTGAAGAAACTTTTTCTTCAGAAAGCTTGAAACTGTCAAACTAAGCAGCTTTGTTTGCAGAAAATGTGACAGGCCCTCTAACATATTCTGAGTGTCCTTTCTGTCAGCGTCTTGGGAAAAGTTTCAGTAGTTAGAAGAGCTGGCATTTAGACCTTGAAGGTTATCTTTTGTTGAATTGTGGACTTGCAGCCTACAATTCCTATACAGCTAAATTGACTTAAAAGGGGATGAATACATACATGTCTCTTTGACCTGCTATACATAGTTTATTAAAAAAAAAAAAAAAAAAGATGGTATATTTGCATAGGTGAAACCTTCAACAGAAGATCTGAGAGGTGTTTGAGTGCAGGTTCCTTTTCAACTGAAGATTTAGACCAATTTTCTGCAATTTTTATTTTTGGTTTAAATATAGAAAATTAGGAGCTTGAATCTTTGAATCTAATATTTCATTATAAAATCTTCACATGGGTATGTGAGATAAAAGACACACACACACACACACACACACACACACACACACACACACACATATATACATATATATGAAAAAAGGATGTCCCAGTACTTTTTCTTTTTTTTACAGAAACACCCTTGATATACACACAGAATAGATTTCCTGGATGTGAGTCCCAGGAGTGTTATTTGGAAGGATATATCCTGCAAGGTACTTTATTTCTTTGAGGTCTATGAATCTCATCAGTGTTGATCACTTAAGCAGGAAACCGCTCACCATGTTTATTTTGGTGACTTGAATATCTAGTACTAAAAATTTTCTGTGCTTCTCTGAATGATCCAGTTATCAGCTCCAAGATCGTCAAAGGCATTTAGAGGCCAACATATTCATAGTCTTGGTCTAACACAAGGCCTAACTTTGATTCTTCATTTTTTTTCTCTCAGGTTCACAAACATAAAGAACACGTTTATGAGGGCTGCTCTGGAAGTAATGCCTCCTAATTTGTGTTGGCTCACAATATCAGAGGCAGATGCTGGTAGTATGGTATTGAAAATTGAACCTTCCTACCTATATTATATTAAATTTTGCTGCCTTGTGACAGATGGCAGCAGAGGGACAGTCTGACAAAATGGCGTTTAACATGGAAGCACATATGATGCAAAGATGTTTCATTCAAGTTCCTTCATTCTGGAAAAATTGCATCCACTGACATTCCCTGTCACTTGCTGCATGTTTATGAATAACAACCATTGAATGTGAGCGCAGTAAGTCACGACGTTCTGGATGGTGATACGAATTTTTACAAGCACAGAATGCGGTCTCTTGTTCGTTGCTGTACTTATTGATAGAAAATGAATTGCCGTTGATTGTGACTGTGTTGACAAGTAGTGTTTCATAGCTGGATGCTTGCTCCATTGGATAGTGTTGCTGCACTCTTATAGTTTCCATGGAAATAAATAGGAGGCATTACTGTCAGAGTGACCGATGTATTTCTGTGCTCATTCATGGTCTCAACTCTAATTTCTGGTTTTTGGACTACACTATACTGTCATAGAAGTAAGCATGAACTTCCTGCTAAGTATGCAAGGCTTTTGAACAACTTGTTCTCTCATTTATTTTTATTTTAAGCATTTGGCTATGTATTTGTATTTGCTTCCTGTTTAATTGTGCTAGCAGGGGCTAGTGAAGTCAAGCAGTAAACAATAAACATTATTCATTAGGGGGAAGATTAGAATTACAAATACTATAGGTAGAAATAAAAGGAAGTGAAGTTTAAGGCATATATCACAGTCAGTGGTCTATTGAGCTTTTCAAGTGCGGGTAGAAGTACTCCCAAAATATGAACTGATGTCATGGCACAGTATGTCATCTACACACGCCACCTCTAGATTGCTTTGATATTTGCCCAACAAGTCTTCCAATTTCTCTTTAATGGTATCTGAATTATTTAAGGTTGTTTTTCCTTTTCTTTTAGAGAATGGCAATTTAGAAATGACTTGACAGTTTGACCCTGACCATTAATGTATAAATAATGCAAGCTGGACTGTACTTTCAGAGAGATGATTGGCTCTAAAAATATTTGGACAAATGTGATAGCTATTTAATGCTCTTCTACACAAGAAGTAATCATACTGAAAACAGCCTATGGAAGATGAATGAATAAATCTTGGCAATAGCTATGAATGCCTGCAGTATTTACTGTGGAAAAAGCAGTGAATAAAGAATATGTATTAGGTAGAGAAATATTGTTTGATATGTCTGTCACTTGTGTGTTGAAAAAGTGTGGTTCCTCAGATCTTACTGATGCAGAGATGATGGTCACTTTTCTTTTAGTTAACGAATCATCCCGTGATAGATATAAAGGTAGTAGGTGATAAATAATGAGATGGGAAGATTCAGGTGGCAATCCTGAGAAAATAGTCTATTTATAGAATAGCATTTACATTTAATTTAATTCTGAAATCAGTAGTATATTTGAAGCTGTGTACTTATGTATGATAGAATGGGAACATCTTTCTGAAATCTAAATTATTAAGGAAGAAAATATCGGGGTGTTAAAGCATATTTCAGAGACCTAATAGTGAGGAAAGAGCAGGGCATTGCTCGATGACACTTATGGAAAATAGATTTTATTATCTGTTTTTTGTTGTTTTTTTTTTTAATTATCTAAAATACTGAAAAAAAATCTAAAATCTAGTTTATCTGTTCATTGACTCAAAAGTGATGTTACGTAGAATGTGTAAAGCCAGACCGTTTGGGCACCATTTCAGCTCTCAGTGATCTGGTTGGCTTCCTTCCTTCTTTGACCTTCTTTCTGCCTTATTTGGGAATTACTGTCTGGTGCACACACTGTCTTATTGACAATCCCTGTCTACGTTGCTTTTTGAAGGCAGCTGTGTCCACCACCCAGATAAAATGCTTACCTTTTCTAAATTAGAAACCTGTGAAAGCAATTTCAGGTTTAAAGGTTTAGAAGCTGGGTTTGGGTTAGTACATTGCAAGATCTTCCAGAGAGGACACTCTGATAGTTTCTGGGTTTTTGAGACATCAACTTGAAAGAGCCTTTGCCCACTTATCTTAGTTTATTTAAAAAAAAAAAAAAAAAAAAAAAAACTTCTACTGGATTTTTTTCCTAATGTCCTAACCTTTTTTTAATTAAAGAAAAATTACTTTTTTTCCAAGTCAATTGATATTTTAATTCTGAGTTATATATTAGATGCTAATTTTTCTTAATGATTTAATCAATAGAATAAAATGAACATATTTTCTTTTTATAATTTTCTGACTGTTTGGAATTAAGGAACAACTGTAGGTGAAATTTTTGACTGCATTTATTCTCTTTACCATTACTTCCGTGGGCCTACTTGTGGAGAGAAAAAGAGTGATTTTTGGCATCTGTATTTGACGTTACAAACATTGATTTGGTTCACAAAAGTAGAATTTCAATTTCCAATAGCTATAATTTCCTGGTTCTATTAAGTTGTTGGCCTTCTGTCACAGTACTGTGGATGTAACTGGATAATTTACATAGAACAGGTTTGGCACGGAATACAATTATAGAAAAGACCTCTGTGATCATTACCACCACAATTTCCCCACTAAACCAACATCATCCCAAGTATTTATTTTTTTCCTTAAATGCTTCCAGGGACAGTGGCTCCACCTCACTTAGGCAATCTGTTCCAGTGCCTCACCAGTCTTTCTGAGGATAATTCTTCCTAATACTCGGTCTGAACCCCTCCTTCTGACCCCCCACCCGCTCGGGTGCAACTTGAAGTCTAGGTAGCCTTTCCCCTGTCACCCAAATGGGCTACTCGATCACTGAAAGAAGATCAGGTTGATCAAGCAGGACCTGCCTTTTGTGAACCCATGCTGGCTGGGCCTTATCCCCTGGTTCATTGATTAAAAATAGGACTGGTTGAATGTGTTTTGTTTGAGTAAAAAAGAAATAAATAATTGGTTCTGAAGCATGTATTGCTTGTGCATGTGCTTCACATAAGGAAGCTGGAGTTTTCACAAGTGAGTGAAGAAATCTTCAGAAAATCTTTATTAAGATTGTAGATTTTAAGACCAAGTTGTAGCTGAATAGGATTGATCTAATACTTGAAATATTTGAAAATGTCTTAGCATTTCCTACTACAGTAATATGTCTGTTACCCCTCTAGTTTCAGTGACAACAGGAGTTTTACAGAAATTCCATGTTCCACATGTCCTAAAACAACTGCCAAATGTGAAATAACAGATCTGAAGTGTCATAAAGTTGTGCCATAGAAAGATTATTATGGGAAGGTAGTATCAAGTCTTGAAAGGAGTCTTATATGTACACTACATACATGATGATTAAATGCAGATTTTGCATTCCTGTTTGAATTAGGATTTTTCAAAAGCTTCCCCTTATGTGGGAATGTTGAATCCCCATCAAAAATCTTCCTTGGGAGGTGCTGCTGTTCTAGTTCTCTCACGGGTTTGGGGGCAGTAGAACAGCATTAGCAGAAACTGTCATTTCTTCCCTTGGCCTGCTGGTGAATGTTAATAGAATTCAGGAGAGTTCATCTTCTCATCTGTGAAGAATCAGAGGTGGAATAAGAAGAGGTGACATATCTTGTTATAACAGGAGCACAGTTAACCTATACATATGAGTACTATGAAAACTCGCCCATATCTGGTGTAAGATCATTAGAATTATTTGGAAAACAAGGAGTTTAAAGTGGCTTAATGACTATACAGTTCTCTTGGAGCTCATGTAACTGAGAACATTACTCTTGCCTCTTTTTGCCTCAGAAGTTTTAGACGGGTCCAAATAAACTGTGATTGTTTCTTTGCTGAATTTATGTAAGCAGAAGATACCTTTTATATCTAGTAAGTTTCTTTAAATGCTATTATAAGACTTGAGTTTTTTCAGTTTAATTTAGAAGTGTAACAAGATTTTTTTCTGTATTGTAATATAAAGGAGGAGTTCTAGTGTGTTTCTTGAACTGACAATTTTTTCTTGTTTCATGCAACAAAGTCTTTCACAGGTTGAAACAATCTAAACGTTCTTGTAACTTTTTTTTGAAACTATTTTTATTAAGTCAGTCATCTTTTGAATTCAAGAACTCTTCTGCAGTGGTCTGTGTGAATGTAGACTTGGAACTCCTAAATGTTTCAAGTCTTTCATAACACATGCTTGTGATTCTTAGCATAGCTGATGAACATTGCATTTGGCCAGGTTTTATTTTTTTAAGCATGTGGATTTTATTACGCAATCTTATTTTCTTCATTGGTTTGTTGACAAGCTGATCCCCTGTTGGTTATCTGGTCAGATGAAGTTGTAAATCCAGAGTGGGAAGGCACTAAGTGGATTTCAGCAGCCTCTGAATTTTTTAATATAAAAGTTAGGTTTAAATACTTTTTTCTACAGGCATTTACTTTCTATGGACAGATTTTTCTGTGCATGCAGGTCTGCTTTTCTTCATATCACACTTAGGGTACATCAGGTTAATGCAATTTCATTTAATAATTCTGAAGGCTTATTTCTAGGAGCAGTGTGAAGGAATCCATTTGCAGATGGTTGAGAAATACCATTGGAGTTATCACAGTCAGTGTTCTTTTTTCAGTACTACTTTTTGTCTGAGGAGCGGATTTCAATATCACGCCTGACATGTTAGCATGCAGAGTGCTGTCTCCAACCACATGTTTTAGGTGTCTATATTAGCAATTGATGTGTGTGAATAGTAAATTATTCTATTCATTTATTATTCCTGATGACTAGTAAATTATTTTAATGACATTGACTATTTTATTCATGCATTACTTGAAAGTGATTGGAAGTGAATAGCTGTCAAGAAAGCTTTGCAGCTGCAAAAAATTACACTTCTACTTTCTATTGTATTCCCTTTACCCCCAAATAGAATGTGCTATTTCTGTCTTTTTACTCAGTTCAGCCAGCTGCCACTCACTCATTCACAGACAATTGCAATACATTCACATCATATCCCATCTGCCTGTGATAGACTATTGTTTTGTAGTGCAGTGCGTATGGGATAATTTCTGAATATCCATCTCCTGCTAAAAACTGTTCAACTCTTGTCCTTCCCCTCTCTCCCCCCAGCAGAATGAATTTTGATGTTCTGTCTGGATTCACAGCACACCTTGCTCTAAGATGAGTTTGTCATGATCTCCATGATGCAGTGTCTAAAATAAGGGTGGAAATTTAGTAAGATAATCTTCTTCAAAACTGAATTAATAATGGTTATTAATTTCATTTCTCATTTGTCTTTAGGCAATGGTGTAAAATACTACTGATTAAAGCTTGAGAAACCCTTTGGTTTTGTTTCAGTGGTGGTGCAGGGAGAATGCGATAAAGTTTCTGATAGTGATCACGTCCACTCTTGAATAGTAAGAGCTTTAAACAACTGTGTTTAAAACAAACTAAAAGGCAAAACATAAAAAAGACATAGTTTGCTGCTTTGCTTTGGAGAACGAGAATGAGAAGGAATGGTGATTTTAATTGTTACAGAAGCCCTCAGTAGGAAGCTCTTACAGAGGTTGCATCTTTCGCCTCTAATAGAAGTTAACAAAATACTGATGTGTGTTGAAAGATTGCATGCTGAATATAAGCTTCTAATCAATGGCCATTGTTTCAGGAGTACTGATTAGAAAGCAGTTATGAAGGTATGTGCTGGAGAACTAGTTGTCTTTGCACTTTGTATTACTATCTGGTCATTATATTCTTGCCAATTATTTTATACAAATCAGTTATTTAGGAGATACAGAAAAGGATCCTTTCCTTCTGGCAAAATTATGGAGCTTCCTTTAGAGGTCTAGTTGTAGATGGAGATCTTGATGCTGTTGGGTTCTCAATATTTCTTCCAGATTTCATTTATACTATGTGCAGATCACAAATTCAAGTGTAAACCTTCAGAATTTTTCAGTGAAATCTTTTTTTACATAAGTGTGAATTTTCTGGCAGGAAGGTGGCAGCATTCAAACACATGACATTGATATTTAATAGGATTGTGTTGTCAGCTGATATTGCTGGAAGGATTGTAAAAAAAAAAAAATCTCCTTATTTTCCTTGTTTGTTATAAATTTAGACCATAATTGCGAATAGCCCCATTTGGCTCTCTAGGAATGGTGAGGCTGGGCAGTCCTCCTTACTCAAGTCTAATTCCTATCATAGGAGGAAGAAAATGGTTGTGACAGAACTAAAGTTAAAATGCGTGTGAAGCCTTCAGTAGCTTCATGAAAGATAATGCTTCAAACTGTATAACTTTCATGTTTCAGTACTAGGTTTTCTTTTTTATGGGACCTATTAAACTGGTAATAAACCTTGGCCTGAAACTAACCAGTGCAATTACAGACCAGCAGTATCCTACCACCTTCAGTCAAACACGAGATATTTATTAAGTGAAGTTTAAAGACTAACAGCAACCTATGAGCTTGCATAAGGGGAAAGATTTGTAATAGCTGTTGATAGCTGAATTCTGATTGTGTATGATATACCTGCCAGACTATTTTTTTGTCCCCTTATAATGTCTTTTTTTCTTCTTTTCCCTCTTAGACTGTGGCAGTGATTATAGCTACAACACTCTGTCCAGCCTTGAGCAGACCTATCTGTTTCATGTATTCTAAAACTGATCAGTTTGTTTGTTTGTTTGTTTAAAGGATGTTTTGTATATAGGAGGCTAATGTAAATCTGAAGCAAACCTTCTACAGGTGGACTGTCACTGCTAGGTGTCTGAACACTTGGGCAACATACAGTTCTCATGTGTTTTGTGCAAGGTCTAAGCCACACAGTTCACTCATCTTTTTAAGGCCATTCTTTCAGAAGAGCAATCACAGACACATTCAAATAAACAAGCAGATGCATCTGGGGAAAAAATATAAAGCACTCTTGTTACAATTTAGTCCTTTTTAGCTGAAGTGCATTTTCTTAAGAATCCGTTCTCTATACTTTTTTTAATGTTACCAGTATCAGAAGTGAGCTTGGAACTTGTCAACACAGCTGCTGGCTCTTAAAAATCATGTGCATTCAAAAGGAAGCTGAGTGCTAGTCATTTCTGTTCAAGTTGAGGAATATGTAATGATTTGTCAAGGGGTCATTCAAATTACTTTAAGTAATAAATGAATATAAAGTGAGAGATGTTCTATTTATTTTGTACCATACATTGTAACTTGGGCTTGAAAAGAATTATAGTAATAACATAAAACAGGAACAAAAAAGTGAAAAACTGCCCTCTCTTCTGTTCAAAATGAAATAGTTTGACTTTTTTTAAAGATGGACTACAAATTAATAAAATAAAAAAGAGTTTTTTATGTAATTTTTTAAGCTTATTCTATATCCTTCCAAAGTTTATTGGTTGCTCTGAAATAAATGCCTCCTATTTGTTTCCACAGAAACTGCAATAGATATGAAGCACAATAACACTTTCTGATAGAGAAAATTCTCAGCTACAAAACATTTTTTGATGTAGTCATCACCTTTAGCAGTACATTTTTTGCCAGTGTTGAACAAGAGCCTGCATGCTATGATCACAAACATTTATAAAAGCAGAGTTTTGAATGACCTTTTCAAGAACACGTGAGGAAAACTGCTTACTGTAGATAACACAGTAACTGTGATCAAGGGCAGGAAGGGCATAATTCTATATTGTGAACTTTTTATTGGCTAGTGGCAATCTATCACTGATGGTTTGAAGCTGAAATGAATATCAGTTTCAGTGAAAACTCCATCTTATAACGTGCCTTTTGATTAATGCTGTATCAGGCTGTCCACCAGAGATTCAAATTCTTCTAAACAAGTGCTTTTAGATGAGGGTGACTGAACTGGCATTTTGGACAGATCAGTTTAGCATGCAGTTCGCCTAATTCATTTTATTTGAAGAGTTCAGGGGGGCACAGCAGTTTTCTAGAGGCTTTCAATACAATTATGAATCCTATCTGTCTCCTTTTCTTTTTTTTTTTTTTTTTTCATCTCTTCACCTCAACCAGTTTGAGATATCTGGGCTACGAATGGACACAAATTGGAAAATGGGAGGTTCTATCTGTTCATGAGGGAAAACTTCACTGTAGGTGATGGCAGAGCAGTGTAACAGGCTGCCTAGAATGGTGGTGGAGTCTCCTTCTCTGGAGATATTTGAAACTCACATAGATGCTTTCCAAAGATGCTTTCCTGTGTAATGTTCTCTAGGGAACCTGTTTTCACAGGCGAAGTTAGACCTGTGATCTCCTCTCCTGTCCATCCTCTATAGTTATGCGATTTTGCACACAAGCTTATTTACTTGAGTGCGAGCACGCGTCTCTACTCTTTGTCTTGCTCCTTTGCTTCTACTTATACTTATGGAATGATGTGTAAGATGAAGAACAGAATACAGGTGATGTGACCAAAGTGGACTTTGAATAAAGAGCTCTGCAACATGGTTGGTTAATCCATCCAATTTTTATTCTTCTTGCCAAAACCAATGCTTCTATCATATATTTAAGCTTCTCTTCGGGATGATCCTTTAAGGAAGCAGTTTAGTGAAAGAAATTCTGCATTTTGACTCTTCTGCCACCTTTCAGCTGTCATTTTTTTTTCCTACAAGTAACTTTGAGGTTTGGTGGGAGCCAGTGTTTTGGAAGGAATTCCACAGAATTCATTTAGTAGCTCGAGTCTCCTTCAAAAAACTTTTATCAGAGATGAGCCCTACAGTCTGTCCAACCTGATTATTCTAAACAGTAAGTTTTGAAATATTTCATTCCATGTACAAACTGGTAAGGCTTGATATGCATTATAATCCAGGATATAGAGATATAGTTAAGAAGCATTAAAACAGGCAGGTAACATGTTAATGTGAATGATATTTGTGGTAGTTGAAATTCTAATGAGAAATTAGACAATCCATTTTAGCAGGATTCGGAGTAGTGTTATACCTATTCATTTCAGTTAATGTTAAAAAGCAAAGTTGTGATTCCATGAAAATACAGTTTTTGTATATGGACAGGGCATAGGGAGTTCCCTGTAATTGACAGAATTTTCATCCTTTGTTTACTATTCTTATTCCTGGGAGACTATCTGACTTTCTTTGTCTCAGGTTCTTGAATGAATTGTCCAAGTATGATCAGCTAGCACATTAATTTTCACTGCACATCACTGTCACTGATGTAAATAAATTGCATTTCCCATTTTTTCAATCTAAAGATAGTACTAAGAAGTTCAGTTTCCTTCTTCCATTTTTTGTCAGCAAATCTTCTAAAAGCAGTAAGTTTTTACAGTTACCATAGGAAACAGCTTAAGCAAGTGTAGGCTCTTACCTTTATCAATGGTCTTTTTGTATCAGTGTAATCTTCAAAGAACGCTGTCTAGTTACACATAGGTAACAACAACCCACACTGGTGTGCCTAGTAGTTGGCAATTTTATTCTTATTGCAGCATTGTGCACTGCTGGCAAAAAAAAAGTTGAAGAACTTTTGTAGTGTGGATCCTGTCTTAGCTGAAATATTGCTTTAGGTGACAGCTGAGATTGCTCCCTAGGCAGTTATGATCTACTATTAAGAAATACATAATATATAGCTTTTTAGCAGACCGAGCGCTGGCTCGGTGGAGATGAAGAGACTTTTCTCCCTATCTGTTATCAGTAGAAAGGAGTTGCTTTGCTTTGAAGATTACTTTGAGAGCAGTGCAACTGTGATGACACTATTGTTTTGGTTTTTGTTCTAATGTATGTGGATGAATGCATGTGTGCTGTACTATATTTATCCTGTTAACACTCAAAGCACAATAATATGAATACTCGTTTCTCCTTACAAGCTATGATTTAAATTACTGCAGTCTGTTATTTAAGCCCACTTATATTTGATGCTCTTGAAATGAACGTATTTCACTCCAAAAGTAATGCCTCCTATTTATTTCTATGGAAACTGCGAGAGTTACAAAGACCATGATAATGCTGTTTGATGACACTGAGCTCAGTGGTGCAGTTGACATGCTAGAGGGAAGGGATGCTATCAAGAGGTCCTGGATAGGCTTGAGAGGTAGGCTCATACCAACTTAATGGCATTCAACATTATGAAGTTCATTCACGGTCCTTCACCCATGTTGGTGCAATCCCAAGCACAAATACAGGCTGGGATGAGAATGTCTTGAGAGTTGCTCTGAGGAGAAGGATTTGGGGGTATCATCAGACGAAAGACTCATTGTGAGCTGGCAATGTGTGCTTGTAGCCTAGAATGTCAACTGTATACAGAGTTGTATCAAGAGAAGCGTGACCAACCAGTTGAGGGAGGTGATTCTGCCCCTTTACTCTGCTCTTCTGGGACCCCATCTGAAGTACTGCATCCAGTTCTGGGGCCCCCAACACAAAATGAATATAGAACTGTTGGAGTGGGTCCAGGGCAGGGTCATGAAGATGATGAGAGGGCTGGAGCACCTTCCCTACAGAAACAGGCTGAGTGCTGTAGCTTTTCAGCATGAACAAGAGAATGCTCCAGGGAGACCTCATAGTGGCCTTCTAGTACCTGATGGGGGATTACTGGAAAGCTGGAGAGGGACTTCTTATCAAGGCATGTAGCAACAGGACAAAGAGAAATGGTTTTTAAGTGGAAGAGGATAGATTTAGAGGAGGGGCAATCTCCTCCCTCTCCCTGCTGCCACTTTTCTTTTGTTGCAGCCTAAGATACTGTTGGCCTTCTGGGCTATAAGAGCACACAGCTGGCTCATGTGCAGCTCTTTGCCTATCATGACCCCTGACTCCCTGGGAGAGTTCCCCTCTAGAAGTTCTCACATTCTGTATGCATATCTAGGGTTGCCCTGACCAAAGTGCAGCACCTTTCACTTGGCCTTACTGAACTTGCTATTTTTGCATGGGCCCACTTTTCAAGCCCGTCCAAATCCCTTGGGATGACTTGCTTTCTTTCTGTTGTATTGACAGGACTGCTCAGCTTAGTGTCATCAGTGGTTTTACTGAAGGTATGCTCAATCCTGCAGTCAAATCATTGTTAAAGATAGTAAAGAGCACTCATCCCAAGATGGACCCTTGAGGGCACTGTTTGTAACTGGCCTCCACCTGGGTATAGAGCCATTGACCACAGCCCTCTCACAATGACCATCCAGTTCTCTATCCACTGAACAGTCCATCCTTCAGATCCTTATCTCTCCATTTTAGAGAGCATATAATGCAGGATCGGGTCCAAGGCCTTGCAAAAGCCCAGGTAGATGACACCTCTTTTCCCTTTCATCGTCTGCTTAGTTTTTCATGTTCTGATGAATCTTTCATAACCATGGAAATGTGCAGTACAAAAGGTGACAATCTAGACATATCAAATGTATTGAATGTTATTCACTGAAGATACTGAAAGCTGGAATTCTGAATCAAGAGTGGATTATGCCTGCTGAGAATTACATTTTGTCCCTCGTGCCTATCTATTTCTTGGTATCCTTACTAGCTTTACTAATCCTTAGATTCATAAAGACTGAGGTTTCCTGTAGGGTTAAAGTGACAGATGACTAGGGTATGTCAAGAGCATGGCCAGCAGGTTGAGGGAGGTGATCCTCCCCCTCTACTCTTCCCCTGGTGTGTCCAGTTCTGTGCTCCCCAGTTCAAAAAAGACAGGGATCTCCTGGAGAAGAGTCCACCAGAAGGCTACGAAGATAGTAAAGGGCCTGGAGCACCTCATGAGGAAAGGCTGGAAGACCAGATCTGTTCAGCCTTGCAAAAAAAGACTCGGAAGGGGTCTGATCCATGTCTGTATGGATCTAAGGAGTGGGAGGCAAAGGGATGAGGCTGAATTCTTCTAAGTTGTGGACCGTGATAGGACGAGGGGAAATGGCCACAAACTGATACATAGGAAGTTCTGTACTAGGTCCCTTCCAACCTCTACGATTCTGTGATTGATTAGTACATTCTCTGTTCTGCCATGTAATGCGAGGTAGTCTGTAGTTGCTGCCATGTAAAAGACAGATTTGCTCGTCCCCTAAGAGAGCAATAGTATAATCAGAGAGAAAAATCTTATTGAAGTTCTGGCATTTAATATCATGTGAAGCACTTGTAACTTTCAAAATCATATTTATAATGTTCTCAAGACAGTTCATTTTTGTTGTTGTTTTGCAGTGTTTTTCAGTGATATCACTGTAGAGAAGCAATTTTAATAAAAACAGGAGACATCTGCACAGGATGCAGTCTCTTTTGTCAAAATTCAAGCTCTGTGGCTGCTATGTTAAACATTATACTTTGCTTTATTTTCCATTGTATTCATCATTACACATCATTCTCTTCAGTATACTGTGTGTTTTTTTCACATCAACTACCTTCTGTTTCACTTGTCTGGAGATAATTTCATTTTTTAATTCATGTTCTTAAGAAGAATGAAATCAAATATATTGTTCATTCTATTGGAATGTGAGATTTTATCTTCAGAACCCTGTGTAACATATAATGAATTTCCTACTGAAAGTGTAGATGGGTCATTTTCCAGTTCCCTAACTTCTAGCAATATTTTAGATATATAAATATACAACTTCAGCTAAAGGAGAGGAAGTAATTAATCTGCAAATAAACGGTTACTGCTGCATGGCTGAAATAATTAAAGGTATTACCTGTGCAGAAGGTAGAATTTTAACTAAGTGAGCTTCTTTACACTTCCTACCTCGTTGTGAACATGCCACTTATTTATTTGGACAGAATCTCTGGCCTTTACGATTTCTGGAATGTCTTTAAAATTCTTTTGCACTAAAGCAGTTTTGGCTACAATATAGTCAGAGGAAGTAACTGTGTGCTTTAAAGTCACGTCCATTAGAGTAGCTCTGGTCTGAGCACTGCTGCTGGAGTGAAATTGGAGCTGTGGACCAGGACAGCATCCAGGAATATTTCCAGTGAATCTTCCCCAAAGCACTGGCAGTAGCATCTTGTTCTTGGAAAATATTTGTCTAGTCTCGTTATTTATTCAGTCAATCTTTACTATTTCTTTGAAGTAGTGTGACAGATATGACAACGACATGAAGAATACTGACCTGAGGACATTATTCTCATGTTTTAAGAAATCATAGATAACCAGTCATGGAAAGGAAAATAATACCCAGGTTTTAAATATCCATGTTTTATAAATGAAAAATAATTTTTAAGTGTTGAACAGTCATGATAGCATTCAAAATAATTCATCTATAAACAGAAAAATAAATACTACTATGATTAATGTACTCATTTCTTTCCAAACATGGTAAAAAATTTTTCACATTTTCTGTAGGTAATAGTATGCATTCAGATCTGCATGAATTTAATTAAACAGGTGGATAGTGATGCTTATGGTATTACATAAGCTTCAATTTTACTTCATTTTTTCTCTGTAACATATAGGTCTACTATTGGTACTACATTGACAAAAACACATAAGAAATTAAGTACAAAATATTGTGTGAAATTCTTTTCTATATATTTTCAATACTGTAAAATGTTTGATAAGTGTGTAGTCTTCTCTTTGTAGGTATTTTCCTGGGTTTGTTTTTCTCTTTGATATCCTTGTTTACTCAGCCTTTCCTGTCTCACATATGAGGAAAGTCTGAGAGACCTGTTTTTTTTCAGTATGGGAAAGAGTAAACTGAGAGGGGATTTCATCACTGTTTATAAATATTTCAAGTATGGGAGCCAAGTGGATGGGGTGGACTCTTTCTGGTGGAAAGCAGAAGGGAATAGGGGGCAATGGACAGAAACTGGAATATAGGCATGAAGGAACTTTATGAGCTCCTCCTGTCCAAGAATTTGTCTCTAGAAGAAGTACTTATTAAGCTGGCCAGGTTAAAATGGATGCTTATACTAGTAGCTGCAAGAGTGAAGTGAGAAAATACTGCCTCTCCAATTTCTGCTCCAATTTCTTTATCATCTGCTTTGTTCATTACCCTGCATTATGCTTTTACTCATTTAAATAGTCATGTAGTCTGCAAGATCATGCTGATTAAGACCGTGTCAGTGTTTAGTCTTGCTTTTACTTGTTTTATATGTCTGCAAAGTTAAATAGTGGATGTGATATTCAGTTATTTTCTCTCTCTGCCACAGCATATGGTCATTGTCTTGGCAAGGCATGTATAATTTCTCTCTACTGACTTATCCTGCTTACTTGTCTTTCAAAAAGGCAACAATTATGAGCATCTTCTCCCTAAAATCTCAGCATGATATATCTTGAGCCTACAGCTAATTTTCACTTGAAGACACTGATATAACGGTAACTTCCTATATCGTGCAGAGAAGTCCTTTGAGATCATCAGCCTGTTACATTTATTGTGAAAAAGGTTAAAAACACTTTGTAAGTATATTAACAACTATATTTTAAAAAATCATAAGGTAACTTAAATCCACAAGACATTTTACAGTGTGTTAAATACACACCTAGAAGTATCTGAAATTGCACTGACAGTTGATTTTTGACTTGCCATTTCCACACTAAAAGAAATGAGTGTGCTCAGTGCCTTATGCTCCTAGTAAATCCTGAGCTCCATAAGATTACCATTATTCAGTTTAACTTAAAAACACTTCAAGATAAGAGATGATTCCAGCACATATAGAGTGCGCTGTAAGTGTGCATACTACAGATTATTACTGTGATTTAAATTTTGTGAAGGTAGGAAGCTGTCAGGATTCAGTTGTGTGTATATTCAGTTCAGTCTATCAAATACGGTACTTCAAAATTTCAAGATTAGCAATCTTCACCTACCAACTGCTGAAGGACAGCAAAGTCTTTACAGATCTCATTTCTAATGCATGTGACAACATCGATGGATTTGTTACTCTTAGCAGTGGTTTCTTTCCAAAACATTTTGACAGAATTGGGAAGCATTGAACTATTTCAACATTAGAATTAAGAGAAGTTTACCCATAATTTGCTACTTTTCATTGTATTCTGAATATGGGTGAAAATATCAGTAAATTTCAAAGATACTTGTGCACTGTGAGCCAAAAAGACAACAGTGGCCTTATGAGAATATTCTGGAAATTGAATTACAAGCTTTCAGCATTGTAGGTAAAACCCTGCCTTCAAATGTGCTCAAACAGTTGATGGTGAAGCTGTTTTACACATTCCTGGTGTAGTAAAACTTGTTGAGGTAAAATAGAAGGGGATTCCAACCTGGTCAGTTTGTTCGTTTTTTTTTGAAATCAGGTGTATGTACCCTTTCTAAGTAAAGCCTTATTGATGCATTTCCCGTGTTCTGTATCTGTATCTGTTAGTAAGCCTTTTTTTTTTTTTTAATGCCTTATGAAAGAGTGGAAGAATCAGCATGTTGCCCAGTTGCTTGCTGCGCTGCTTAGTCTGCAATAATAAACAATATAGAGCTAGACTGTGCAACTATACACATTTTCTTTATGTATTAAAAAAAAACAGTAATTGAAAGAAGTATTCCTTATTGAAAAGTGGCAACTAATTCTCAAAAGGTAAGACAGTTATTTTATACCATATTGAAAATCTGGGTTGAGAGAAGTAGTTTCCTGATATAACAGAGTAACGTTCACATAACCATAGAAATGAAGAGCAGAGGACAAATTGACAAATGAAATACTTCTAAATGGACCTTTCATAGTAAGTAGGAGAGTGGTTGTGGTCTTTTTTTATGCAGTAAAAGTAAGAAACTGACAAAATTTTGACTGCTGCTCTGAGTTCAGAAGAGGAAGGATTTTTCTCACTTAAGTTCTCTTGTAAACATTGGCATATTAAAATGGTAGAGAAGTTTTATCTTGAGTTGGTTACTCCTGGAATCAGCAGGGCACGCATAAATTACTTAGCAGGTTCTGATCATTTTTGCTTTGGAGAACTTTGTGGTGGAGAACTTTGTGGCAATCTAACATAAAGAGTAACATCTAAACACACTGTAGTGTGCAAAAAAGTCACAGAGTACCAGCTTTTTGTAGGGTGGAAGTGAATCAGTAGTATTCAGGGTCCACGTTTATGTCTCTCACAAATGGGAGATCTGCAGTGAGACTCAGGCACTGGAACAGGATCCCCAGAGCAGTGGTCATGGCACCAAGCTGCTGGAGATCAAGAAGCATTTGGACAATGATCTCAAACATAAGGTTTGAATTTTGAGTGATCCTGTGTGAATCCAGGAGTTGAACTTGATGAGCCTTGGGGGTCAATTCCAGACTAGGGTATTCTAAGATTGTAGGATTTTTTTTTTATCATTTTCTCTGTCACCGTCACCATGCTGAATGCTGGCCTCCCTTCTGAAGCTCTAAGTCATCAGCAATTAAAAGTCTAAGTTCAACAAAACATAATAATGTGGTTTGTTGTATAGTGTCATCCCTTTTTTCTTTGGATTTGCTCGCCTTATAGTAAGTAGTGAACCCTGTTTCTAATGCCTCAAATGTATGCAGATTATTCTAGTCCTTGTAGTTTTCAAGAGAAAACTTGTGACACGAATCTTTCCTCAGAGATTTTATTTCATTTTATTTTTCTATTTATATTTTTGAAACCTTGTCTTCACCTGTAGGATGAGTTGCGGGTATTTGAGAATGGTCCTTTCCTTCTACATGGAGAACAAAGTGTTTTAATAAGCAGTATGTTTAAGAACATGTCCTCTGAAGGAATAATTTTGCTTTATAGAGTTGTAAATGTTTAACAGATTGGTTATCACCATATTCCCTAAATAAAATAGATTTTCTTTTCATTAAGAATTCATTATCACTGATGTAAATGTAGCATATAAAATTACCTCCCACCAACCAAAGTGGTTGGCAGATGGAGGGGGATGAAGCTTGTTGCCTGAAACTCTAGGAGAGTAATGTAATAATATCAAAATGAGCAATAACAAACATACCTATTATGAGTTTTCCATATAAATAAAATCGTGGATAGATGGGAAGTAATTGAAATGCTGAGGTCTGTTGTAGTAAGATTCAAACATTTTCTCTTTTGTATCAATCAGTATAACTTAAATGATTGCAACATAAAGCAGAATCTTTTGCCTGTAGATTTCAGCGGCAGAGTTTTACTGGGATGTAATTAGGAGTGTTGTGAGACATTTGTATTGTACATGAGGGCTACAAATACATGAAGCCTGGTTCTGCTTCTAGTCAACTCAATGACAAGTTTTCACTTGAGGTAATGCAGTCAAGCCCAGAATGAAGGGAATACATAGGTGAGTTTGGCTTTGTCAGATACTGAAAACTGATATTAGATATAAAATAATTTGAGATTAGTTTGCAGAAGCTACTCATGTCTGTGCTCCAAATCTCCCACTGCATCAGTGCACGGAGCACAGTTTTCTCTGTAACAACTGGAGAACTTAAATACAGAGCACTGTGTAAGTAAAGGACTAGATGATGAGAAGAGGAAGATGATGAAGGTATATTATAAATAAATATAAGTCCTATAGATTTAAAAGCTCATAAAGATGTCTGTAAATAGTTGTGCATATATAAATAGCTGTGTATGAAAAGGGAAACTTTGCCTTTGGAATACTGGAGTATGTTAATGCATTTTAAAATCACAGAACATATAGATTTAATATACAGCACTTCAGAATACAAATGTTATAAGAAAATTTATTGTCAACAGGAACCACTTGAAAGAAAAATCTTTGGACTATTATTTTGATTAACATATTACAACACTTGATTTTTTTGTATGTGTGTAAATAGTGGTTGGAGCAAAAGCTTTTTTTTTTTTATTAGTTATTCTTGTCAACAGAACTCTAGGCTTCAGGCAGATTAATCTGTAATTTATTTAGATCTGGACTTGAATTTTACATCGTGTTATGTAGGGAAAAGGTAATCTTTCTATTAGATTTTACGGTTGATTCTCTGTACCTTTAAGAGATGTTTCCCTTCTATCAGAAGGAATTAAATCACTATTTGCCAGACTTCTTTAAATGCTGTCCATCTAATCTTGTACAATCCTTGTATTTGTCCTTCAGCTCCTTTTTTGAGGCAATCTTAAATATTCTTATTCTGAGGACTTGGTCATACATTGAAGGATGCTGTTTCCATCAGGAAGTTTATTGTAAGGGGAAACGAGTAAGGTGAACAATTCTGATTTATATGATGATGGGCCAAGAGCTTCAAGTTGTTTATAAAGTAACATAAAGCAGTGTTGTCTTGTTAACTGCAGCATGATGAAAAGAAATTAGAAATACATACCACCTAAAGGTTGGTTCACTGTTTTTTGGAAGTGACTGTAGCACTGGTAGAGCGCAATGTATATAAAAACATACATTTAAAAGAAACAAATCAAAGATCAGTCCAAACCTAGTCCTATAATCTTAATTCTTTGGAAATCATATACCTTGGAGCTTGGTCTTGGGCCGCAATAGCCACCTGGACTCAATGTATGTGCATTGAATCGTTGAAACTATATTCTTTTGGAGTTAATAATCTGACATTGTGATTTACAAAAAAAAAAGAATGTGCTAGGATTTAGTTTGGGAGGTTTGGGGTAGCCAAGTCTTATGTGTAAATCATAAGCTGAATGAGCTAATTAAAAGTAGATGTATGTGTTATATAAAATGGAAATATTTCAAACTCATTTTCTTGCATAATGCACTTTTGATTGCTTAACTAAGAGTTAACTAAGCTCAGCAGTTTTCAGAACTGTTGATTTTTCATTGCTACTTTTGGGAACTGATCAGAACTTTTATTACAGAAGCTACCAATAGGCTTAACCTTATTTAGAAAAGTTTGCCGTAGAATAATGCATGTGTCTGTAGCACCTGATCCTTAAGTGCACTAAATAAGCCTCTTTCACTATCATGTCTTATGCTACAAATTTGGTCTGTAACACTGGATTTGATTTTCACTATTTTTTTTTAATGACATGCAACATCATACTGCAGTCATAAATGTATTATATCATTTTCAGAATTCTTCAAAAAAGTTTTGGAGAGGGAAATTTCAGGATTACTAAATCATACAAAGTGCTTCTTCCAGCCAATCAGCATCTTTACTCCTCATTCCCCTCTGAAAGAGTTTGTAAAAAATAATAATAATAATATCTTGATAGTATATACACTAAAGAAAATAGTCCAAAATATGATGTAAAAATTTTTTGACATCTAAAATCAGATTATGTTAGGTCAGCAGTCCTTAAAGTCAATACACGTGAGTTCAGATGCTGATAACCAAGCTAGTGGCAAACAATTAAGTGTCAGCAATTTGTTGGCATATTTTCACTAAATAATACATTTTAGGATACCAGATTCCTCATTTTTTTTCTTCCTTTTAAAAAAAAATAAATAACTGAAATTGCATTTAGATTTCTTATCCGAGGTGAAGGGTTTTATTTTGATTTGCTGTTCTTATGGTGTCACTAAAGTTCTTTAACTGAAGCTGATTTCTGTCAAAAGTAAGGATGTGGGAACTTTGTTTGTTTTTACAGTAAGATTTAATATAACCTTAATAGTAGAAGTGAAAATGTTGCTTTCTGATTATCAGTAACTATTACATTAGAATGAAGAAGTGACATATAGTTTGTGAAAGCTGCATCTTATCTGGCTTCTTCTTCTTAGTTGTAGTTGACCCACATAACAGAATCCTGTTCCTGAATAGAATGGATTATGAAGTTTGAGGGGTGGAGAAGAGTTATTTTTATAACAGGATCTGTTGTTACACACTAAAGGAATGTGCCCTACATCTGTCTCTGCCAGCAAAATTCAAGCTCAGCAGTTTGATATGACACTAATTTACTTGTTGAGAGATTTAGAAAGCTTCATAAATAGCAGAACAATATGATTAGATAGTACTTCTGTTGATTCAATTACAACTGAGGTTTAAAGATACTAAGAAAAAAAATAAACTGCTCAAGCCTGGAATTAAGCTTGCATAAGGGAATGGGGAAAAGTCAGCAGTGATTAAAGAAACAAAAAGACTCCACTTTGATCAACAGGGAAACCATTTCTTCAGTAACATTGGATATATTGTCTCAAAATACGGAATTCTGGCCACATGCCATTTTTGTTTCTAAATTTCCATTACAATTTTATTGAAATGTTTTGAAATTATGTACGTTGATATCTACTGAGTTTATGTCCTTTCACATGGAATGGGCTATGAACTGGATCACCTCTTCACACTTGTAACCACAGTACTGCACAGGCTTTTTTGAAAGCAGTGTTATTGTGCTTTTTTCCTTTTAATGCTGAGTGTCACCAGTTCCCTGATGTATGTTTTTAATCCAAGCAAGTCAGAAGTTGCAAACTACTGTCCAGCATACAAATCTATTTGTAATACTGATAATTCAGCCTTGTGTTACAGATTCAACTTGTTACTTGTCCTCAATGGACAGTTCCACCTCCTGTCTTCTCTTTAAAAAATAAAAATAAATTAATAATTAGCTTGCATGTATGGCCAGCAGTCTTTTATCCAAAAGCTCTGGAGGTTTGATGTACCAAAGATCACATTCAGTATTCTGTCAGTACAGAGTCTACTTGCTTCAGAACTATTTTTTAAATTCAGATCTCAAAATTGTCACCTTGCAAGTGATTTATGGTGTATACTGCCAATACTTTTTGCCCTTTTCTTGCACTGGGTCTTCACCACTCTGTAAGAATACAGTAATACTCAGCAGATGGAAGAGATCATGGAGAAAAGTAGTACTGAGTGCCTGCCAATGGGTAGAGGAAATTATTTTGAAAGCTATGTTCCAGCCCTAGCTGTAACAAATACTCAAACACCACATGACATTTTGTCCTGTCAGGAGGTGTTAGCTTTGCTCAACACAAGAAGCATTGAGCTTTTTTCCAACCAAGTCAGATTGCTTTTTCCTAATCAAGAAAAAATTGCTGTTTGACTAGTAATGGTGCATTACAATACTAATTATAATGTGCTCCTGCTTTTTTTTTTAATATCAATTTATGCTGATAGTGAATATGAATTTAGGTTAAAAATTCGTCTGACAAATTGCAAATATTTGTGTCCTACTTAAGATTATTTTCTGAGATTTGATTCTTCTGATTATTTTTTGATTAGTTTGTCTTTCAGTATTTATTTTACTGGAGAGAGAACTGAGAGAGGGAAGGGCGAGCTGTTTACAATTTCAACTTCATTTTCTGTATTTTTCTTAATTTGAGCAATTATGGAATTTATTGGATAAGAATGACTGCATGGGATAATAAAAAGGCTTTTATAGACTTTTTCTATTGTAAGATTCCATAAATGAAGAACTGTTTGTTGTTTTGAAGTGTGCCTAACTGATAAATAGTCTGAATAACTGTCTCCAGAAACAAACCTTTTTTGAATACAGATGAAGGAATACAGATTTAAGAAAAGAAGGATAGAGGTATTGTGTTTAAAAGTAGGTCTTAAAGAATGAACTTTTATTTATATATTCATGTTTAGCAAAGTTTGTGCTGCTATCTTTTTGACTTGTGCATAAATGTATCTCCACCTTACCGAGATAATAAAGGAATAAAATACATATATTTACAAAGGAGGAAGGAGTTTTTTGTTGGAAACTCTTGATGGTACTTGTAGGAAAGCAGAAATAAAAAACTCTTTTCAAATATATTCTTATGTAGTTTGAAGAGGTTTCAAGTTGAGCTGAAGCTAGTATTTGCTAGAGATTGTCTTGACATTGCTATCTGCCATCCTCATTGTAAGGTTTATTATGAGCAGTGCCTCCCTGTGGCAAGATCATGTCAAAGAGCCTCAGAATAAGGCACTGGAAGGTGCAAAAATCCTGTATGGGTTATAGATTTGGGATCTTGGATACCACTGTTTCCTCTGAGGATTTACTGTAAGTGGTAAGCAGCCAGATCATGGTAGAGCAGCACAGGCTATTTTGCTGAGGCTATTGAGGTTGAGCAGCTCTTGCTTGCTGGCAGGGGAAAACTTACTTGTCAATTTGTGCTTGAAAAGCTCTCTTGAAATGTCCAACATGCAGAGACTTTCAGGCCTGCATGCTGAGCTATGATTACCATTAGATAACCATTATAGTGGTTGTCATTAGTTATCATAACCTTTAGAAAGATGTCTGATGACCCTGACAGCTGCTGAAAGTGGCAGGAGAATGACCATTATGAAAGTTTTCCCGGAGATGATTCATGATATCATTACTGTTGATTGTGTTGATTTCCAAAGACGCTGATTTACTGTCCTTTCCTTTTCTTGTTCTAAATAGAATCAGTGTTAAATGTGAATTGACTTAGCATTTGAAAATCTGTAATTATCTCTTCTGAGGGAGATTCTACATAGTGTAAGTTTTTCAGTTGTCTGACTGGATCTTCAGTGTCCAGGAGCATCGAATGCTGAACTGTTGGCTATGGAGAAGACTAGTGTATAGCATTTAATGCAGTTAGAACTGAGTATATGAAAATACGTGTTGGGGAAGGGCTAGGTAGGCTAAAGACCTCACTTTCTGTGAGCCTGTCTGAATTTCATCCAAGGAAATCATTATTAAATTTAACTCGTCTGATGCTTCTTCAGAAAATTCAGCAACAAAATATTTCATTGGTGCTGAGCAAATCACTAGCACAAACCAATGAGTGAGCTAGAGTCAAGTGATATTCCTTAATAAGAAAATAACAAAGTTGGCTGAAATTGTCAATCTGCCTGGGGTTAGTGAGGCCCTACAGGGATTCAGATAGGCTGGATCGCTGTGCTGAAGGCAGTGGGCTGAGGTTCAATAATACCAAGTGCCAGGTCCTACATTTTGGCCACAACAACCACCACAGGCAACATTACAGGCTTGAGGCAGTGTGGCTGGAAGATCGTGTAGAGGAAACAGACCTGGAGGTACTGGTCGATGCTCAGCTGAACGTGAGCCAGCAATGTGCCCAGATGGTTGAGAAGACCTGTGACATCCTGGCTTTTATCAGAACTGGTGTCGCTAGCAGGAGTGGGGAGGTAATTGTATCTGTACTTAGTAGTGGTGAGGCCACACCTCAAGTATTATGTTTGCTCAGTTTTGGGCAAGGAAGACGTTGAGGCCCTGGAGCATGCCCAGAGAAGAACAACGAAGCTGGTGAGGGGTCTGGAGCACAGACCTTATGAGGAGTGGCTGAGGGAGCTGGGATTGTTCAGTCTGGAGAAGAGGAGACTCAGGGGAGACCTTAGTGCCCTTCTTGAGGACAGGTTGTAGTGAACTGGGGCTCGGTATCTTCTCTTGTGTAACTAGTGATAGAACTAGAGGCAATAGCTTCAAGTTCAGGAGAGGTTCAGACTGGATGTTAGGAAATAGTACTTTTCTAAAAGAGTGTTCAGTCACTGGAGTGGGTTGCCCAGTATGATGATAGAGTCACCGTCTCTGGAGGTGGTCAAGAAACATTTAGATGTTCTCGCTAAACCATGTCCCTCAACACAACAATTGGTGATAGGTGTATGGTTGGACTTGCATAATCTCATAGGTGCTATCCAACCCTGGTGATTCTGTGATTCTTGAGTGTGGCATGCAGGCTTTTGTTCATTGCTGGTGAAAATGCATAGCTAATGGTAGTGACTGTATTGAAAGGTAGTGTTTAGTAGCTGAGAATTTGCTCTACCAAGAGGTGTTATTGTGCTCTTTGTAATTGTTTCCATGGAAATAAATGAGAGATTAGTTTTTGAGTGACCTACATATACTGACTTTTCTATCTATTTTTCGTGGATCTTATTCTGCTCCTCTTATCCTCTTCCATTTTATTTTGTTTCTATTTCATTCAGTCAAATGTGTGGTGCCAAAACTGACAAAGCTAAGGACTGAGACAGCTTCTGGAATGCATGGGTATCCTGCTGGTAGATGGATCTCTTTGACCTCTTGGTATTTTCTCTTTTTAAAAAAGGCAGCCCCCAGAGTCTGCACAATTGAAGTGATGCACTGTATACCTTTCACGGAGAAATGCTCCAGTCACACAGCTCTGTCTTATCTGAGCTTTGTCTTATCTGACAAATATTGCTGAAAGCACTGCAGGGAATTTAGGGCATTTAGAGTCTCATTCATCGTAGCCCTGAATGCCTCAAGGAATGCGGCATCTGCTACTTCTCTGGGCAACCTGTGGCTTTTTGTCCAACAGGAACCCCCCCAGATTCTTATCTGAAGGTCTGCTCTCAATGAGTTCTTTTCCTAGTCTGTATACGCATCTGGGATTGGCCTGATCCAAATGCATCACCTTGCACTTAGCCTTTATGAACCTCATTATGTTCTTGTGGGACAATTTTTCAAACCTGTCCAAGTCTTTCTGGATGGCATACCTTTCTCCTCTTCAACTGCACTGCTCAGCTTATTGTCAACATAAACTTGCTGAGAGTTACAGCTACTTCATTGATAAAGCTGTTGAAGAGCACTGGTCCCAAGACAGTGAAAGATGTCACTCCTAACTGATAACCATAACACTCTGACTGTGGCATTCCAACCAATTCATTATTCACAAAATAGTCCAGCCTCCAAATCCACAGTAATATGAAAAAGCTGAGAATCATCTTACCACCAGTATTCCTTTTATTCATACTACTAACTTTATTACTACTGCTGGAGAATTTACCTTATTGGTTTTGAAGGCTTTCTAAAATTTTGACACTTATGTTACCCAGAACTCTGACCTGTTCTTCTTTCTGCATTTCTGCATGCCGTACTATGACTTTCATGTAAAATTTGGTTGATTTTGTCATTTGATTGGGTCTGTGGTGCATTTGAAGCGCAAAGGTTTCTTGTGCTGGGCTGCAGAAAGGATTGCAGGTGCCAGACTTAACTCAGCAGCACTCTGGCAGTTAAATCCAAAGCTATGGTCCTGGAAACCCTGCTGAGCTGTTGCCTGGTCCCTAAGGGTTCTTAATTGTGAATGGACTTCAATTTCAACCTCTATGAAAAACTCATTGCCTTTTGACAGTGATATATGGCTTCATGTCCAACTCACGTTCAGGACAGGCTGGTCTCAAGAAAATTTTGTCTACTAAACTTTCCTGACAACTCAACCGGGAAATACCTCTGTGTGCTCATCAGTTCTAGCTAGAACTAAGTTCTCTGTAAAATATAGTGGTCAACTCTTGGTTTTGAAATCTCTACTTCTTCCCCACTGCTGTTATAAAATGCACCTAGGAGAAAGATTCTTCACTGCCATGTATTCTAACACTTGTACTACTACCTAAAATAAACGTGAGACCTTTGGGAAGGTGAAAAAAATTGAGTTTTCACTACCAGCTCCTCATTAACCTGGTGAGGAAGTTCTTTTTTGCTTAATTCCTAATTTTGAACGTTTTATTTATATATTTGATTATTTTTTTAGATATCATGGCAGGTAAAAAAGGTTCACCTAAAAAGTCAGAACACTAAATGTTAGATGCTTCTTGAATTACGGATAACTTTTTGCCTTACCTTATACGCGTGTAAAAGTTTGTAAACATGTTTCTTGCAAACAAAAACTATAATAGATGTTGTGACAAGAATTATCCTGTTTTCCTCCAAGACAACTAAGCAACCGCTGATAGATTTTAACATAAAAAGGAGTTGGCAGCATGTTTTTTTTTAGATTGCCTAAATATCAAAACATCTTAATATCAATGATTGCATAAGTAATAGTTGAAATTTGCTTTGATAAGAAAAAAACACAAAACAAAACAGTTGCACTGAGTGTGTTAGCTTGCAAATGAAACCTCATTCAAATTCCTAGAGATCAATGCATTATTATTTCTGATTAGAAACTCTGATAGCTTTCTGATTTTGATTATTTTTTGGACTTCACAGATGTGTCTTTCAAATGCAAGGAAGGGAAGTCAGTGGTGAATTCTGCTAAATTCTTTTCCACTAATTATAATTTACTTCAGTGTTTACCTTAGAGTATTAAAAAAAAAAAAAACCAAAAAAAACCCAACCAAACAAACAAAAAAAACCCTTTATTCTATGCGAGAAGAAAAAATGTTAACAAAATAAGGCACCCGAAACTTGCTTATGTCATATTTCCTACACCTTAATTGTATTGTGCAGTATATACTTTAAAGTTATTTAAATTAAATTTATTTAATTACCATTATGTATTTCTAGTTTTTTCTTCCAGAATCTTTGCTTTCCTTGGGGTATCAATTGAACAGGACTGACTAAATGAAAAAGAGAAGACCAGACTCTATTTTAATTTGATTTGTTCTTGAAATATATGGTTTGGATTTTTACTTATGAATCATCTATATCATGTTCTAAAAACAAAATATTAATTTCTTTATAACATTTTCTGGTTTCTCAGTAGTCAGTAAAGCACAGGCAAGATTTGTTCAATTTGTTGTTAAACTTCTCTGAGCAATGAATGTGATTTACACCTTGCAAAGGGAGAAGAAAACTACATCTCCCAATGGTTTTAGCTGTAACTGTGAACTCTGTGTTTTAACAGCTCAGACCTTCAGTGTTCAAGTAAGATCCCCACAAATCCTGGCTACCTGTCAAGAACACGCTTTGAAATTACTGGATTGCCAGAGAGAAGAAACCAGGTGAGAAACAAGTTATACAGCACAGCATCCAACCGTGCTCAGATTTGAATGGTGCCAGCTGGCCGTTATTGCTGCAGGGGTTTTACAAACAAATGTGTCTCTATAGATGAAGACATCATTCATGTTACATCCTCACAGGAGAAGATTCTCATAGACTGATATGTGATCACATACTTAATGCTTTTGCACTGCTGAGGTAAGGTGCTAAGGCACAATAATAACTGTGAATCTGTTACCTCAAATATTAAACTCACAGTTTAAAAAACTTGTGCCTTTTTATCTGTATCTCTCTTTCTCAGCTTATAACAGAGGAAACTAATTTTTGCAAAAATTCATCGTTAACCTGCCCAAAAGGTTTAACAGCAGAACCGGAAACTGTATTTACTGCACAAGCATGTTGATGCTTGAATCGACAGAGTTGTTATATTTTTCACTTAATTAAAAATTAATTAATATTTATAACCTAATTTAACATGGAGGCTTTTGTCTGTCTCAGTATTTAGTCAAGCAAAATCCTTATTTTGATGAAATATCATTTGTTTCTACTTCTCTTATTTCAGTAGGGGGAAAAAAAAATATCCCCTAGTCAATTTCTTGGTTCTTGCTCTCACTGTTTCTTACTCTTTTTCTTTTTTTCTTTTTTTTTTTTTTTTTTTTTTTTTTGCAGGCTCTCCTGTACTGCTTCATTCTACACTTGCTTCTGTCCCCATCCGACCATCTGCTCCTTTGTGCTCTGATTCTTTCCTTGGTTCTTTCTCTCTAAGCACATTATCGTTGTGAGTTGTCATCAAATTATTTCCTACTCTTGCATGCAGCTGGAGTCTAGAATTGACCTGGAAAATATAAGGTTGAGAAACTACTTCTCTTCTCTTAGCGCAAGCAGTACCACAGCCCAGTCTTTGATAGCTTCATGGAGTACAGTGAATACAATGAATTACTGTTCAGTGCTAGTGCATGCCATTCACAGTACAAGAATATACTCTGGAAAGGCAAAGCTTTGCAGAATTTAGCAGCTAAGTTCTGACCTACATTACTCCAATATGTGCAAACTTGGTTTTCTTAGATTTGAAGTGTAGCAAATGGTTTAGGAAATGTGGAAAAGGCAGATCTCTGACTCTGCAGCTGTCTTTATTTCAAAATTCATATTCTACTGCAGATATTGGAATTTTTGTGTGAAACAACTCTCAAAACACAGAAACAAATTACTTTTTGACTTTATTCTAAGAAATGGTTGAACTTTTTTTGCGTAAATGTTGTCTAATAATTTTAATATGGATTGGATGGCTGGCAAAGTTTTGATGCTGTTAAATTAAATTTTGCAAAATTAGTTATAGCAAAATGAAAAGAAATTAAAATGAGAATATTCTAAAATTCAAAGTAGAATCCTACTGAAGTCAATGACCTTCCACTACTGCGACTATTACCAAAATATGTTCAATAAAATGATTTTTTTTCTATACTGAGTTGCTTCAATGTGCTGACAGGGCTGCTTGTTTTATCTCAGTGCTTTTATCTGTTCTGCTGTCCAGCAAGACCCTTATTCCAAATGGCTCCATCCATCCAAGGTGTATTTTAATAATTCATCACAAAAAGGAGAGTATGCAAGATAAATAATACAGTAAAATATATGTCTGTACCTCAAAAGCAGGAAGTGTAAATTATGTTTAGCCAAATAAATATGAAGCTCTCATCACACTTCATAAACAGGGATTGGTATGGTTGAGGAAAACATCAACAAAAAAAAAGCACCTGATTGATAAGACACCTGACTTTCCTATTATAAAAGTAAAAAAAAAAAAAAAAAAAAAAGGAGGGCAGAAAGCTCACAAAACAGACAAATATTTTAAAGGAGCGTTGTTCAAAAATGTAAAGATGTGCTCATGTGCCTTATTTTTCAGAAAATATTTTTGTATAAAAATAGGTAAATAACTCAGTGACAAATGTAATCTCTGTTTGTGTAATACTGTCTCTTTTTGGCTCTATGTGATAAAAGCCACAACAGTCTTTCAAGCATATGGTTAAAATTAACTTTTTTGCATGTGAATTAAGGTTATTTTCATCGAACTGGATTATTAAAAAATGTGTAGGTGTGAAAATATTTTTATAATTGATCATAAGACATATTTGATAGTTGGCTTCTCTTTTCTCTTTGTCCTCTCTTCCTCTTTCTATTTCCTCCCAGTTCTTGCACCTCTTCACTTCTCCATGTTCTTAGCTAATTCCTACTTCTTCAGCTGTCCCCACATCTCCCAACTCTTCACCTTAAGACTTGGCAGTGAAGCTATAAAATGCAACAAGGAATAGAGGGCAAGTTTTTTAGGGAACCCAGCGGAGGAAAAAGAGTGGAATCTTTAAAAGCTTGTAATAGCATTAGCTTCTAAGCTTTGCCTTCTATTCAGCTTTTGGAAAAAAGGATTTGCATCAGTGGACAGAGTAGAAAATTAAGATTCACCGTGCAGATGTCAGGGAACAAGCTCTGGCTGTGATAGGGGTGCTGTAGATGTTTCAGCATCTTACACTTGCCTGAATAATAGATCCCGGTCTAAATCATTGGCTCAAGATGCAAATTAGAGTTCTCATTCTCTTTTTTCCTTCTCAATCTGTGAAATGGAATGCACAAGCTTGCTAAAGAACACATTACAAAGAAAGAGAAGGTTGTTAGATTTCTGGCAAAGTGTGCTTGAACTGAGAAAGTTTTAAAACTAAAAGATTTCTATTTCCTTGATATGTCTCAGGTACATAAATGCTGCCTGTAACATATACTGGGATTAGTCAGCAGATGGTTCACTTTAGTTAGACATAAATTCTATTAAAATACTTTAAAATGTCTGTATCAGTTAAAAACTCTTTGTGGAAAGTTAGCTGCTGCGGGAGTTTTATGAAAATTTTTTAATAGAATGCTTTTCATCAAAAAATTGGATCAATTTTTCCTTCATCTGTGGTGAAGGATATTCAACTGAATGCCTCCATGAAGAAGTCTCTTCCGAAGCCCATGTATACAGGAATAATGTTGTTACTTCCTGTATTATTTTTAGGCCATCTTTGGTTTTGTCAGACTTGCATGCTTGCCTGCCCTACATACCTGCCAATATATGTGCTAGAAGCAAAATCAACCTCTATTTTTTTTTTTCTTTTTCATACTCCCCTGATAAACCTTTCCTAAATTTCCTATTATGTTTTCCACTGGCCCCACTTTGAGTGTGTTAGTTTTTTTTCCTCCCTTGGTCCTAAGTAAAGATCTACGTTTCCAATCATTTGAATAATCACAAAATTAATGTCATTATGTTTGCAAATATGTAGATGAACCCAGAGTAATGAATAGGTACTGGAAAGTGGATAAGGTCTAAGTCTCCCACTGCTGCTGTCACCACTGCTGAAATGCACCACTGTGCTCACATCCACTGTTTGGTGTCCATAAATGTTCAGCAAGTCTCCATGAATGTCAGTGGTGCCACTTTTTTTTCATGGAGGAATTCAGTTCCACACCTTAACTTCATATGCACTTCCATATCAGATGCCATTCTGTTGGAGTGCCCCTCTGCTGCCATCTGTCACATGGCAATAAATACAACAGAATATTGGTGGAAAGCTTCAAACTCTACTGCCATGCCAACATCCACCTCTGACACTGTGGGCCAACTGAATAAAATTGGAGGCATTACTTTTTGAACAGCCCTTGTATATGCAAGAAATTTTGAAAATTTGGAAAGTTCCTTGTTAATACATTGATTAAATTAAATATTCCATATGACACAATATTGTTGCTGTATTGAACTCTGTATTATTTAAGTTATCACCTGGGGGCAAGTAGGATGTAAATATGAGCAGTAACGCTTCATACTACTTTTACAATTTCTGTTGCTTTACCTCCAAAGATCATTACTGATTCTCCTTTCATGTTCACTCCTGCTAGGACAGAACTTGATGTTTAAGTATGAAGAGACACTTCAAAAGTGGAGAATCACCTTTTTTAGATGCTTATGTCCTTCATCTGCTGTAGAAGAGCCAAGGTGACCAGGCCATGCCGCGCATTGACTCTCAAGTCATCTAAAGGTCAGTGAAATGGCTCCCTTACTTGTGATCTTGTGACTAAACAGACTATCATTCCAAAGTTGGTCTGTGCAATGCTAAAGAATTTGTGCTAGTGAGAGATTTGTTTAAAAGTTTGGGTTCCTGCTTCTTTGCAAGTGTTCTATCCAGTGGAGATGACTGGAGCAAAGAGCATAGGTGAAGCAGGTATAGGTGCTCAGCCCACACAGCTGTTTTCCTGGACTGGTTATTTAACAACCTGTCTCATAGAGATGTTATTTATGATAGGTAACAATGCACAGGCACCTTTATTGAAATGCAGTTTTTGATATATTTTTTTCCCCTTTATTTTTGTCCCTCCTAAGCATTTGTTTTTGTCCTCTTGGAATATATTCTTGATACAGACAAAATCACCTGATTGATAGAATTGTTTCAAATGTCATAGTGGTATGAATTTTTCAAGGAGTCATGTTACAAATTACTTTTATTTTATGTACATTGTGCCAAAGATGAGAGAAAAGTTCCTCAATTTAGAACCTTCTAAGAAATTGGTTTGGTTGTGTCTGTGTATTTGAATTTTCTTAAAGGGAACAGTAACGCTTCTAATGATTCTGAAGTTTGTTCTGGAACGATTTTCAAACACTTCTAAATATGTTTTATCGTGTCTCTAAATGTGCTACTTGTTTCTTGGATGAAATGTCAACTGAGATTTCTTTATATGTGCTTGTCCACGCGTATACTGCTGTAAATCTTTTAGATTGTTTATTTGGTGGTCCAGCCACTGAAAAAAGAAAACAGACTTGGATTCTATTTTATTTCACTTTTTTTTTATGTTATGTATATATAAAACATCATTACCAATTGCAAAGGGATAAGTCTGGTTTATAGATTTCAAAAGGTTAATGTGGCCATTAATCTCTCTTGAATTCATGCTGCACGGTATCTGCTTTAATGTGTATCCATTGCAGAACCAAAACTTTGAAAATTTGACCAAATCCAAAGAACTTTTTTCTCTTATCCTCTCCAAAACCCTTCTCTCCCTGGAATCTTCAGTGTAACTTCTGTTTAGTTATAATCCCCATGGTATGTTCAACTCACTACCTGGTAGGTGTAGCGTGGGTATCCAGATAACAGAACAAAAAGACATGAATATCTCTTTCTTTATCAGTTAGAGTGTATTTTAGGACATGAGAAATTACTGCAGTAAAGCAGCTTCGAATCTGTAATGTAAGGGATGGTGCTGGTAAAATTGTTGTTTGCTATGTGTGCGTTCTGGATTTTGGTGTGATTTAGACATTCTCGTGAAAAATCTCTCAAAGACTGATTAAGATTTACTAAGTGTCCATGTCAGAGATGCAGACAAATTCCCACCAAGGGACTACAGCAACTTTAGAAGGGAGGGCACCCTCCAAAGAGGTGGGTGGTGGCACAGGTGCATGCAAGGTGTGGCTGCATTCATTGTGCTGCTGTGCTGTGTCTCATGGGTGTGACAGCTTTGGGATGGAGTGCAGCCTAATCATCACCGCATGCAGCAACCCACAGTTCGTGAATTTGGCTGGGAGGACTCAACCAACGTATTTGCTTTGCTGTTTATATGCAGCTGTAATCCTCTGGGTCTCAGCTGGATCATTGTCAAGCCAGCACAGGTGCTTTCTTATCTTACTTCCCAAGCAGTAGCATTGTGCTTAAATCATCTACTCTGCAGACAGGTCTTTCAACACTGACAGAAAAAAAATCCGTATCTAGTCTTGGTTAGCTAACCACTGGGAATGGCAAGACAAGATATTTATGTTGCTTGTTTTACAGTCCTTTCCTTCCCTTAAGCATTTTGTTTTCATCAAAGTGTATGTAATACTTTGTTTTACCTTGTGACTGGCTTTTGGAAAGAAGGATCACAGAAGCTTAAATCTGGTCAAATATGTTTTCATCTAGTTCAGGCTTGGTAAAGGATTAGGAGAATTGCAAAACTTGCTGGAACACCTTGGCCAGGAAAGATCCAGTAGCACAACTGGGACTATTGCTGACAGATGGGCCCAGACAAAAATATATTGTTCAAGTTCTACTACTAGAAAGTTCAGCTGGCAAAGTAAACTGAAGAACTGCAGACAAGGTTAAATACAGTGTCTGCCACTCCATTTTGGAAGGCCTGTCAGTACTTGCTCTGGGCTGTTGAACTTAGTTGTCTGTTTACAAACAGCAAGAACAACAGGCTTGTGCAGCATATTTTATTATAGTTGGAACTGGAAAGCTTCAGACATTCAAAGTTATCTTCTTACCAAGAACCACGTGTATTACATTGAACAAAAGAATGAAAACTTCAGGCTCCTTTCCAAATTAAGCTTGTTATATATTTTTTTTCCTGTCTAAGTTAAAAATTACTAGACTTGCTCCTGTGCTTTTCTGCATTTTATTTCCTTTTCAAGCATGGTAGGCGTAATATGTCTGCTTATCTGCAAACACAAAAGGGAGGGCATACTGTCAGCATTTTCAGCCTTATTTATTCACAGGGATGTCACAGGGATTAGAGAACTAAGTAAATGTATGCTGCTATGTGTAAATGTTTTGCGGCCTGTAAGGAAACACTAATTTTTCTTAACTCCTTCTTGTCCTTTTCATAATGGTCTCAGCTATGGTTAATTCAGCTACCTATTCATTGTCCTCTGTATTTCATTCAAAGTCTCAGTTTCCTTGGAAAGGTTAGACTGATTTAAGGTTCATCTTCAAAAATTAAAGAAGCAGCAGAGAACATATCTACCATCCTCTGCATTTTATTCTCTGAAGGAGTCATTTTTTTCATCCAGAATTGTTCTTTTTTCTCTTTCAAATAGAAAAGTCCTTAGATCCAGAATGGATCTTTAGTATCATTAAGCAGTGAAATGGACCATACAATTGGACTTGGCTTCTGCAAGTCAGAGGCAGCCCCATGCTGCAACACTCTGCAGAATTGACTGACATTTATAAGCGTTAGGAAAGCTGAAACAAAACAAAATACTCTTCTTCATTCTTAATTATTAGCCGTCTTTAATTTTAATTTCTTTTGTAAATAAAAAGCTCTGCCGAAGAAGAATGAAGGGACAAACTTGAAGATGCTTTTCCTGACAGTTCAGCAAACAAATTATATCTTACATAAAGAAACAGCTAGCTGAATGCACTGTTAATCATAGGGCAAAAATCCTTGGAAGATGTGTTCGGCACTGAAAACAGTATGTCAGGGACTAACTAAATAAGCTGCTCTAGGAGTAAGGTAGACTTTTCAGATCAATTTATTGGGCAAAAGACCTAATGCTTTTCTATTTCATGTAAATTGTTATGAGAAATATATGCTCCTTTCTAAGACAATTAATCCTGATACTGTTTTTTTATTTTTATTTTTTAAACCATACTGTTCATATTCAGACAAATTCTAAAATTTGATATGAATTTTACAATTCAGCATTAGAGAATGCTTAGTTTATTATTATTATTATTGTTATTTTAATTAAACAGAGGAACCTCTCGGTACATGAGAAATATTTTGAACCCTGCTCTCTACTCATAGTGCTTTCAGATTGTTTCTGGAGATGTTATTTGGATGAAACCTCCTGTCAGGCTTGATAAAATGACTGACATGGCCAAATTGGCATGCATTAAGGGAAATGACAGGAGAAAAGCTTAATCATGCCTGTACCAATAGATTCAAGCTATTTTGGTGATCATGCTGCCATCCTGTGCGTGTCAGTAAGGCTTCACTTTCGTCTCTCTTTGTAGAAAAGGCTGTGAGGCAAAAAGGCAACTGGCATTGATTGCATGCCTAAGAGAGGCCAAATAAAAAAAGTAAAGCTTTCTTGGCACTGATAGAATAATTGGTCATGCTATCATGCTCTACTATGCCCCAGAAAGCAAACAGAAATACAGTGGTAAAATGAAAGAACGTTAGTTTTTGAGCCAGAGAAAGCTTGAAAGTACACGCTTTAACACCATCAATCCCTCCCCTTGAACAATTCTGTTGAGGAAAAAAATGAGAGTGAAGTTCAGAATAGTGTTAGATGAACAAAAGCCACCTGAGTAACCACCAAATGTAACTATAACTATGCTAACTAAAAGAAAATAAGCTCTTTTTCATAGTCTCAAGTTCTTCCACTGAACATCCACCTTGGAGAATTTGGTTTTCTCCATAACCACAACTTTTGCTGGAGGCTGCAGAACCTCACTACTGAGAATTTTTGTAGCAACACAGCTGGCAAGGTTTTAGATTCATGGGGCAAAGTTGGAAATACAGTGTTAATAAGTCTGGCTTGCAGATAAAAGTCCTGTGTGTGTTTCTCCATAGTATCACTCAACAAAATCCTAATGTGCACAGTAGTCGTGCTAGCAGCACTACCCTGGGAAGATCAAGGCTTCCAGTCCTATTGAAACAGAGCTCAGGAAGCAGATTTATTTCCACTGACTTAACTGGCCTCTCTTTGAATGTAAGTGGGTGTGTTTTTCCTTGAATGCTGCTTTCCTGTTTTCTTTAATGTTGCCACAGATTGCTACTAGAAAGAGAAAATTAATCTCCATGGGATCTCCACTTTCTACCAACCCTTTGTTAAACTCATGAGAGGAGTAGAAATGCTAACGCTTGAAAGAGAAAAGGATGCAATTGTAATGCAGGAATTTATCTGAAGTTATTAGGCTCGGTTTCAGTCCTCCAGCACAGATGTGTTAGTGAAAGACAGAATTATAGACAGGATTTACTTTATTCAGTTTGGGTTTCTATGCCTCCTTATTTCAATAGAGGGATGATTAGGTCATATGGACCCTTCTGGCAGGATGGCAGCAACTGAGGACACCTGTAGAGGATGTTCTGTAGCTGGAGCTGGTGGCAAACAGGAGAGCAAGTAGTCATGGGCAGAATCTGGAGAGGCTGGAAGGCAGCCGGGAGCACGGTGGATGTCCTTTGGGATTTCTCACTTAGGTGATTGTCAGTGATCAGAAGAGGCTTTGATGTTGAATAATCTGGTACCTCATTTGCAAGAAGGAGCGTGTGAAAGGAGATTTGGTTTTCTATGTGCATGTATATATATATGCATAACTATATATATTATTATCATGCTGTGTCTCTGTAACAAAACAAACAAATGCAACAACGACAAACGCCAAAAAAGTAAAAACTCATGAAGCATTGCTTTTTACCTATGGAATGCTTAGATCTGCATCAAAGTTCAGAGGTCCTTCTGCTAGCAGAAACATAGACTGAGAAAGCAAGCCAGGTATTACGCTTTCAAAGATTTTCCAGTATGACTTTTTCTTCCATTTATTCATCTTCTTCTACATAAATATAAATCCAGCTGGAGCACCATTTCAGCTGACATGTTGTGAGGATGATTTCATAATAGTGTTTAGCTGGAATGGCACTGAAGACCCTAGTAGCTGCAGATAAATCCTCCTCAGTGAGAAATACAAGAGTTAAGATTCTGGCCAGCAGATAAGAATATTATGTGTCTCACACTGTAATTCTCAGTTTGTAATATACTAATGTACAACATAGCTGTGATGGTGGGCAATTACAGAGGCTATGTTTATGTTAAGATTTGAGTTAGGATATCACCCCATGGCACCGTAATCGCAAAGGCCATAAAAGGATTTTCCCTTTCTCTAAATTACAGGAGGAATGGTGATGGGCTCTGCTTCCTGTTGTTTTCAGTCCATTCTTATATTTCCTACTAGATTTGATTGTCATTTCAGACATTCCTTCACTTCCAAACCTGATTAAAATGTGATTCCCAATCTTGTTCATTCAAAAGCACTTAATACATTTAAAGTCACAGTCTCTTTTTTATTGTTACATTGCCACTGATCCTGTTCCGAACTCTTGTTCTACTGTATCTTTACTTTCTCTTTCCATTTAATTAATTAATTCTATCATGTGACAACATTCAAGTGTTGGTAATAACTTAGCTTGTCAGCATGTTGCTTTTGCTGTAGGCTTTACTTATATTCATTCTCGTGTCATTCCTTAAGTTGACTCCCTCCTAGGGCATGGCTATATGTCAATGGTTGCAACTCGGTTCAGCCCACTTCTATGACTAATGGGACAGAGGGATGCACCACCTGGGAAAGGGAGGAGGTAAAAGATGGGGAGATGTGCCCAGAGGAGGATAACAGTGACAATGAGCTAAGGAAAAAAAAATATTTTACTAAATATGATAGCAGAATGCCAGATAACACAATATAATACAATATAATTGAAATTGAATCTAATAAATCAAATAAATTAGAGAGTGTCCAAACTGAAGGCCTTACTCTAATGCTGTAGGCAAGACAGCTAGGGAGTACACACCACAGAGATGAGAAGGAAAAAAAAGAGAACAGTCTCGTGGCTCCCAGTCAGTTTTATCTTTCCATCTGAATGGAAAATGGAAATGAAACAGTGAAGTCTTCTGGGAGCTGTAGTTCATTCTTCTCTTCGGGGACAGAGCCATCGACAATCTGCAGTACTGCAGCATTAACTCTTTAACTCCCGGTACACTACATGATGTTATCTTGTAGAATATCAGCAACAAATCATAAAACCATGACACTGTATCGTCATTTTTTACTGTAAAACTGAAGATATTTTCTTCTTGATAGTTGCTGTTACAGCTCCCCTCTTCATCATTCATTTTTGGTTCCTACTCTAACTAATGTTCCTCATTTTCCATTCTCAGACCAGTTCTACTGTGGCTGCAGCGCATTTCCTTGCTGCTCATTCTTAATAACATTAAGCTCCCCAGTGAATTTCTTAAGTCTCTTTAGTACCATGGAAGTGTCAAGCATATTTATGGATCACAGTGCTGCCCTTCAGAGTCCAGAGCTATTCTTATAAACAAATTTGCCAGCTACTATGAGAAAAGCTATGTTTTATTAAAAAGCTATGTATTATTAAAAACTTACTTTCTCTAAGATAATAGCAACAAGAATGAACTACAAATTTCCTTCAAGTTATGCTCTTTAATAGTGCAAGCTCAGGCTTTATTAAGGCAGAACCAGCTATCAGGGATGACAGTCTCTAAAATATCCATGTATTAAACAGTAGTGTCCAGGATTTGGTTATTGCTGATAACCTGAACTGAAAATAAGGCTTTAACAGGCATGTCCAACCTGCAGCCTGCACAGCTGGCAGTGCAGCCCACCAGCAGTGCACTATTAATGTTATGTTGATGGAAAGCAGGGCATGAGGAGGGCAGTGTGCGCAGTGTTGACTCAAGTGATAGCACATAACTTTATGCATTCTGATACACTGGGTAAACACAGGGCTTTGAACAGCAAAGAACATGCAGCTCTGCTTTCCGTTTTGAAAGTGGAATTTGGAAACAGAATCATAGAATTGTTTCAGTTGGAAGGGACCTTTAAAGGTCATCACGTCCAATCCCCTTGCAATAAACAGGGACACCCACAGCACTATCATTGCTCAGAGCACCATGAATGTCTCCAGGGATGGGGGCTTCCTCCACCTCTCTGGGCATCACCACTGTCACTTTTTCCTGATTTCAAACCTGAATCTCCTCTCTTTAAGTTTGAGACCGTTTCCCTTCATCCTATCACCACCCACAGACTCTGCTAAACAGTTTATCCACTTCAATCCCTTTTCAGATTTTGAAAGGCTGTTATTAGGTCATCTTAAAGTCTTCTCCAGGCAGCAAGCTTGGTTTTGTTGAACCTCATGAGGTTATTCTGGGCCTGCTGCTCAGCCTGTCTAGTGGATGACATCCCATCCATTGAGAGTGTCAACTGTACCACACAGCTTGGGGTTTCAAGACTGCCAAAAAAAACGCAAACAACATCAGTTTATGTTTGCAAGACCATTTTCATTTGGTAGAAATACGTGACCTGCAAATTTTCAAAATGAAATGTATAGAGTTTCAGTCAGATATTCAACTCAAAAATCTGATTGTCTCTCTTTACCAGACTTTCATAATCCCTATTCTAGCAGAGGAAGATATCCTTTGCATCACAATCATTCCTTATTGTTGCTTTCTGACAGTGCATATATTTTGCACAATTATTGTCAAAGATGAAGTACAGGAAGAGTAAAATTTCATCAGAAATCTCTAATGCATACCTTGAGACTAAGAATTGCAGCTATTGCCATTGACCCAGGCTTTTGTTTAAGTTTCACAAAAACAAGATTCCTCAGTAGTGTTATGGTTTTGGTCCACTCTCCTTTTTCTCCTTTTTTTTTTTTTTTTTTTTTCTTTTTGAGGTTTTAAGTAAAATATTTAAAATGAAAATGCTTTGTTACCTATATATTAACAAGACTGTATATTTTTGAAGGCTGCTGTGAAAGTAATTCCTCCTGTTTTATTGTGTTGGCCCATAATGTCAGAGGCAGGTGTTGGTGGCGTGGCAGTAGAGATTGAACCTTCCCACCAATATTTTATTATGTATTTCTGCTATGTGACAGATGGCAGCAGAGAGACAGTCTGGCAGAACAGTGTTAGCTGTGGATGTGTGTATGGATCAAGGGCGTGTCATTGAATTCCTCCATGCAGAAAAAATGGCAACCACTGGTATTCACTGACACTTGCTGAAGTTTTCTGGGGACCAAACAGTGAATGTGAGCGCAGAGAGAGTGGTGAGTGGTGCATTTCAGCAGTGATTGCGGTAATCGCTTTCACTGGTGTAGATTGTTAAGAGCATGGCATGCAGGCTCTTGTTCATTGCTGGCAAAAATGCATAGATAATGGTGGTGATTATTCTGAAAAATAGTGTTATGTAGCTGAGAATTTGCTCTATCAAGTAATGTTATTGTACCTTCGTTGTTGTTTCTGAAATAAATAGCAGGCATTACTTTTGGAGCAACCTATGTGGCCCAAGACAATTTCTGTTCACTCAGTGTGGCTCAGACAAGCCAAAAGACTGAATCCCTATGTGATTTACAGTTAACATTTGGTAGTACTAGATGATTAAAATCTAGGTTATATTTTTATTTTATATTTTAATAATGAGAATGTTTAGCAGAACTTGGGAATTTTTGATGATGTGTCCCACCAAATTTCAGCATTGTTTTTAGCAACCTATTGTATCTCTCAATTTTAACAGAAGCTGGTGCATGACAGGGGATATGATAAATCCATTCAATGCCATGATCTTTGACTCAAGTATTCCCAAGAGTCAGGCTACTGAAGAACAACAAAATAGCCTTCAAGTAGATCAAGCTGCCAAAGTTAAGGTGGCTCAAGTAGACTTGGACTGGCAACACAAGGGTGAATTATTTTTAGCTTGGTGGGCCCATGAAACCTCGGGCAATCAAGGAAGAGATGCAACGTGTAAGTGGGCTAGAGACTGAGGGGTGGACTTACCTATGTACGCTATTGCACAGGTTGTCCATGACTGATACACGCACCACAATTAAACAAGACAAGAGGATGAAACCTCTCTGGGGGGAACAGCTGTCTGTTTTCCCTGGTCTGTTGGGAAAATCCGTCTGTTGTGGGGTTGCTACAAGTGGAGGAGCAACAGGTATTGATTGCTACAAAAAGAGTGCACAGATGGCTAGCGAGCACTTGGTAATTTTTTTTTCTTTTCCTAAGGCCACTCGCACTGGTGCCAAAGTAAGAGATGATCAAATGGCACACAATGCAGTGTCTGACACATCTTTAATTTTTCAACTTTTCAAGATTGCATTTATAATAGTTTCAGCGCTTCTAATAATAGATCCTAAGGGATATATACCTTCTCTAAATCTTATTTTTCTAAAGAGTTTATAATATTCTCTAGAGGGTACAAGATCATGAGTTGCTAATAATCGGTTGACTTGAGTATGATGAGGTAGCCTATTGTTTCTACAGAAACCCCACACTAGGCACCAATAAAATGTCAACGGTTTGTGGGCTGGTTTGGCCCAGTTCTGTAACAATTGGTGTGGGGGACCCATGGACCCATGCCCCAGGAAAGAGGAGAGGGGGAAGGGAAAAGGGAGATTGGCCTAAAAACAAAACAATGGCAATGATCTAAGGAGGAAAGCTAATTTACTAAATAAGATATCGGAATGCAAAATAATACAATATAATACAATATAATTGGAAGTAAAGCTAATAAATAAAATAAGCAAGGGAGAGTGTCCAGTAAACCGAAGGCCTTATACTAAACACTGAAGGCAAGACAGCTAGCGAGCACCTGCTGCTGGGTCGTTCTAAAAGGGAGTGTCTCATGACACGCAAACAGTTTTTATTTTTCCCTCTGAGCAGAAAAACATAAAAATACAAAGCAATGCAAAGTCCTCTGGGGAGCGTAGTTCTCTTCTGAGACAGATATACCCAGAACTATTGATGATCCACAGAGCTTGAGCATTAACTCTTTAACTCTTAATGTACTACATGACGTTATGATGTGGAATACCAGTACCAAAAATCATAAAACCATGACACAAGGTGTAGTGAAATCCCAGTTCCCAGAGTTAGTGTTAGAGCTAACAGTGACTTAAGTGAAGTTTAGATTTCACTCATGGGTCTTTTGCTTTCATTAACCCTAATGGGTTGTGAATCAGAGCTACTGAACAATGGCAATGAGGAAATCAATTGTATAATACAGTATTTTGACAGGGACAAGTAGAGCCTATCTTTTAATTTTATGCTTTCCTACTTCTCTGAGGTTTATTTTTTATTTATAAAGCCACAGTAAAACTGACTTGTGTGGATTCACAAAAAAGCAAAGCAGATTCAGATAAGAGTTACTTTAAAGTGGTAGCCAAATCCACCTAACACATATCATGTTCAATGAATTAGCTAATAATATAACCTAGTAGGTGGTAAATGATCTAATAAAATATGTAATATAGTTCTATGTTGGAGTCCAAAGCACGTGTTAAAATAACATTTACCGTTATGTTTGTAGTAATTTGTTTGAGCTGCCTGGTGAGTGTGCTGCACTATTACAGAAATTACAAAAGAAGCAGTCTCATTATTTGTACTTGGGGCGAAAAGAAGATTGAATATATCTCACAAAATGTGTTTTATGAAAGAATGAACTAAGCACAGAGGTCATTGTTAGATACTGCATTATAAAGCCTAAGAGCCAAAAACACTGTTAACAAGTGAGTTAAGAGGGTCAAGATAGTGTTAGCCAAAAAAATAAAATAAAAGTTATGTAATATGGATTTGGGAAACTTACATGGATTCCACAGAAATGTAAAGCAAATGAGAATTAAAGCAATGTACATATAAAAAAATCTGCAGTGAAATGGGTCTTGCTGGGCTTCATTATACACCTCTGACTTTAATGGGGTTTTCCAAAGCTCCAAATGTTGGATTCAGTTCTGGTTAATGGCAGCATCACTCAACTTCACTGGACACAGCTAATCAGATAACCATGGAAGAAGGAACATAGTACTGAATTATATCACCTATCTAAAATAACGGGGAAGTTAGATACTGCAGATTTTTGTGCTTCAGCTGTTTTTTTTCTTGCAATACTTTGCCAATTTAGAGAAGGCCAATAGGATTCTTGAGTCTCATGCTATGCTTAAGGCAGTGTAAGGGAAACTACAGTTCAGGATCATAAAACACCAGAATTAGTGCAGACTCTGAAATACAGACTTTCTTAATTTACATGCCACTTCATTTCTCTACTTATTTATATACTGTTGAAGAATAAGTATTGATTATTGTTTGTTCATTTGTTTTTCCTTTGAATCACAAATCATAAGGATGCAAAGCAAGCCCCAGAACTGGAATGCTGGAATTACTTGTAATTGAGGAAAAGTTGCTGGTATTTCATTTAAAAATACTTAGTGCAGAACTACCTAAGGATGCACTAATTGAAACATAGACAAGCAAAATGATATTGAAATCCTAATTAGGATTGTGAATGCTGCTTCAAAAGGAACTTGTCTTTACTTGTGAAAGGGATAGGAACTTCTGTTTTGCGGAATAATATTTTCCTTAGAAGAACACAGTAAAACCATTTTTATTTGACTCATATTTCTGCTCAGTATAATAAATCTCGGTGATTCTTTATGACTAAGATGACAAGAGGCTTTTAAGATGTGTTGTAAAAGCTGTGCATCTTCACATAGCCTTCTTGTAATAATCTTAACGCATTTCTAAATGAATAATTACAAGATTTATGAAAAATATTTTGAGATCATTTGATAATACATGTTATTAGGGTAAAAATATTATCATAAAATCATTACAGTTGGGAAATACCTCCAATATCATCTAGTCCAACTGTATACCTACCATCAATATTATCCCACTAAACCATGTCTGTTAGTACAACATTTAAACATTTCTTGTACGCCTCTAGGGATGGTGATTTCACTATCTCACTGGGCAGCCTATTCCAGTGCCTGACTACTCTCTTGGAGAAGAAATTTTTCCTAATATCCGATCTGAACCACCTGTCATGCAACTTGAGGCAATTCCTTCTCATCATATTACTAGTTACCTAGGAGAAGACACTGACTCCCACCTCACCACAACCTCCCTTAAGGGAGTTGTAGAGAGCAATATGGTCTTCCCTGAGCGTCCTCTTCTCCAGATTAGACAATCTCAGTTCTGTCAGCCTCTCCTTGTTAGACTTGTGCTGCAGACTCCTTACAGCTTCATTGCCCTACTCTGGTTGCACCTCAATGTCTTTCTTGTACTGAGAGGCACAAAACTAAACACAGTACTCAAGGTGCAGCCTCACCAGTGCAGAGTACAGAGGGACAATCACCTTCCTGCTCATGTTAGAAATAACTTACACTTTTTCTGATATAAGCCAGAATGCCATTGGCCATCTTGGTCACCTGGGCACGTTACTGGCTTATGTTCAGTAGAGCATTGACCAACACCCCCATGTCCTTTTCCTCTTCACAGTCTCCCAGCCTTTCTGTTCCAAGCCTGTGGCATTGCACAGGGTTGTTTTAACCAAAGTACTGGACCCAGCACTTCTTGTTGAATTTCATCCCATTGCCCCCAGCCCATCAGTCTGGTCTGTCCAGATCTCTTTCAAGGCAACTTCTCATGTTCCTTAGACTTTTCCTTAGTTGAGTGGACAGAGTAGCTATTAAATGAAGAGGAAGTCTATGCCAATAGGATTGGAATGAAGGTAATAGAAGGTAATTTCTGACAGTGAGGGAAAAAGGAATTGTTGTTTCAGTCTATTAAAATCACACTGAAAAAGCAGTTTGAGGTATTGGGTAGGAAATAGTTATGCATTCACAGGGCATGAGTGGCAGAAAATAGACAAAAGGACATAAAAGGTCTTATATGTTTCTAATTAAATGAAATTGAAGTTGAAAAGCAGAGGTTTCTTTCAGCTACAGTAAATATTTTAGACTTGTAGTGAATGATTTAAAATATAACCTTTAATGACAAGGAAAGATCACAGTATAAAAAATTTGCCTTCTACGTACTGACATAGGTAGATCAATGTTTGATTAGTTCACAGATGGTAATTGAATTAAAGTTTGGAAGTGCAATGTATGGAGTATTGATTTTTCCTGTTGACTAATCAAGAAGGAACAATTCAGATGCTGAGAGAGAGAAAAAAAAGCTTGCCAGAAAATATAATTGCCATTAAAACACGTATTGCAAGGTAATGAAAAAATCAATAGGAGACTGGTACCATGCAAGTCTGGGTACTTCTAATTACTCAAAATTATACAGTCTGAATTCTGTTTTGGCTTTGTACCACATAAAGCCTCATTGATTTCAGCATAAAATTTGGTCTAGAATCTACAGAGCTCTCTACTCCTTTTTGTTTTCTTTTCTCACCAGGGGTCTTCCCCTCCTGAAATCAATAGCAAAACTCACATTAAATCTCAGTAGCACTTGATCATGCAATATTACTACTCAAGGAGATGTTTGTATGAAAAGAAGGGAGAACTCATTTCTCCTCTGGCAATAATGGCAGAAATAATGTTTCTTTGCTATATTAGTTGTCTGTTTTTAATGCAATTAAAAAAATTGGCATTTATGTATAGAAATTTATGGTAAATAAGAGGGATTTAATAAAAAAATCTAGCAAAGGAAATCTATGGATTCTTTGCTTCACTTCTGTAAGTGAAGTCGGTAGAAATCAGTCAGTGGTATATTCAAGTGGAAAGCAAAGTATCTGTTTAAAGAATTTTGCTTATTCACAATTGCGGCATGCAGAATAGTTATGTACAGTTTCTACAAATGTACTAGTAAAGCTTTATTTTTTCCCCAAATGTCAGTGGGTTTGGAAAGAAGTGTACCCTTTTGGAGGAGCAGCTTACCATCTACCCTTTTACATTCCTATCACTGTTTGAACAAATGCACTGTTTTATATTGTGTTACTGTATACGGAGCTCTTCAGTTACTACATAGTGAGAGTAAGACAATGGCTGCAATGTGATTTTGTAGTCTCCAGCTGCCTGTCAAAGGAAGTCCAAAATGAGTATTTTGTATTGCTCCCTACACTGCTGTTCGGGTGAGTTTGTGCAATCATCAAGTTTTGTAGTTGAGTGACATTTAGAGATGAATACTTTTAATATTTCCACGTAGTGTACTTCACATCCATATTGGAACTATAAAAACTCCTTTATTATTCTATATCATATAATCACTACCAAAGAGGGCTGCATTTAAAGAGAAGTACTTTCAAAATCCAGGGCTTCAGATGTAATTTGCTGAGGCCTCAGTGACTGAATGTAAGTATGCCTGTCTGTTGTGCCAGATGTCCCATCAGGGATGAGATAGCTGTTTGCAGTATCAGTGATTAATATGCTGTGACATTTATAGATGGATGGGTAGTGAAGCTGACTTTATGTTAGAGAATATTACCTGATAATTCATGATATGCATAAATATATAGCTTTCAGTGACTAAATGCTGATGTAAACAGGATTTTATAAATTTGTTAAACCTTTACAATAACACCATTTTTTAAAAAATGTCTTTGTCTTTAAAGCAGTCATTTTGTTCTAGACATTTCACTGATCCATACTCACTCTTAATAGCCTTCTGAATGGCATTTACTTTCCTTACACACCTTTAGTTTTGTATGTAAATGGTACCATTGCACACTGAAAGCCTTTCAGCTGCTGTATGAGGACTTGGAACTTGGAAGGCAAATACCTTTTTCCTGTTTAAGAAGAAATAAATGTTTCTATCGTGGCTATATAAAGTGATAGATATGGAATCTGTTTTCTGTAGGAAAATGAGTTATACTGGAGAATAAAACATAGTTTTTATCAAATAATTATATTAATAAACAAAGAAGTTCAGTAAGCTCAGAAGTATTTGGTTGAAAAAGCTGCAGATCTTGCTCAACCAAATGATTTCACATACCTGGCCTAATGACAAGGTGATTTTATTCTCTCATAAAAGATCCAAAGAGAGCAAAAGAGATAATTGGTAGTAGCGCAAAGTAGATTTCAAAAGTGAGAGCTGCAGGCATCTCAACAAATGTATCTCTTTCTCTGAAGAGAATCCTGCAGAGTTGGAGAAGATAAGATACCTGTTGGACTTGGGAAGTTTGAGGTGAGTTGCTTGGGGAAAGAGCAACTCAGAGAGCAGGGTTTGGTTTAAGCAAGAAAAGCCCTCCTCAGACTGGTCTTGGATAAACATAGTTTTGTTGGACTTATGGTTACTGTTATCTGTGATATTTTAAGAAAATTCAGACAGTTCTGTAACATTAAGACCTCATAAACTGCTGTATAAAAGAAATAATATTCACTAGCTATATCCTAGTATTTTCCTCTCATTGTTAACTTTGTTAAGGAAATGTTAAAGTACTAAAACCATAAAGTAAAAATATAACAAAAGCCATGTGAAAAATACTTCAAATACAGCTCACAAACAACTCTGCTATGAAAATACATTGTTGATGATGTTAGGTGACTACATACATTGAAAAATGAGCAGTTTTCAGTGTTCATCAGCCATTATCCTAAACTCATCTGTTGTTAACACAGTAAAGAATACATATGCAACTTTTACTAGGTATGATATCTATAGTGCATATACATATACACACATATATGTATGCACACCTAAATAAAACTACATAAAGAAAGTAGGCACTGATGGTCAGTTGTGTTTAAGAACAGTTTAAGGTGATTTGCAAAAAATGCAAAGCAACACGGTATAACAGTAATATCAAGATAGTTTTCTCTTTTCTTTGCCCAAGTCACCTCCAGATGTCTGTTGTGCATTCAAGTGAAGGCATGTTTGTTGGTCCAAATTTACACTGAACTGCTCCACCATAAAATCTGGATCTCTATCTAAAAATACTGATGTATGTAATTTTTTTCAATACTTTGTTTTTACTGACTAGAAAGGTGGGATTTGAATTCCATTTGAATGGAAGTTGCCATGTGTTTATGCATCTTGAAATTAAATCTCTTGCCCATGGGTTTCATAGTCTGTATTTAGATCAAATTGGTGTCACCCATCTTTAAAAATCATCACACCTAGGGTTTGACTTGGGATCCTGCCTCTGAGGTTTAACTAATATGTGGTGTGAATGAAGTTAGGCTAATTAGATTTATACTTTAATTTGTATTGCATGCTTTTAGCTTTATCCAAGTATCTCATTTGTATTTTTCAGTTTAGCCGCATAATGTGCTACAAAGTTCAGGAATCTGTCTATAATCACTCCCAAATCTCTTTTTAGGTCAATGCTGTGGTGTTTTTTTTTCCACTTCGCAGCTATGCACTGTCTCTTCTTTTATTAATCCAAACTCATTAGTCTACATTTATCTGTATTTGTTGTCTATCCATCAGCCAGGTACATTTATTACTTAATCACTGTACTGCTTTTCTATTTGCTGTTTTTCCTTAGCATGCCACATAGAGTAGTATATAATAATCCACAGGCTTTCCAGATCACTTTTTGTATTTTCAAGAAAAGAAACAAGTCAGTTCAGTTTGTGATTTTATGAAAACATGGACAGATATTGGCAAATCATAAATCATTAATTACTTTATGTTCATGAATTGTCAAACATAAATCATTGCTCACCAGAAATCTGTTAATAATGAATCATTCTCTTCCACATTTGCCATTTTTTAATTGCTTCTTTTTTATTCTTGTAATGGTTATCATCCTGCTACAGAGAAGTGCTCAGCATGATTTGGCTGAGGCATGTAAACAAACATCTAAAATCTCAATTAATTCACTTGAGGTTTCTTCTTCAGCGCAGTTGCTTATCTGATGAGGAACGGGATTCTTTCTTTAGTAGGTCTATATCCCCATGCATTTAAATATACTCTGCTATTCATACGAATAGACAGAAACACGTGAATGATCTCCAAATGGTTACATGTTTACATTTATTTACTTTACTATATACCTGCTCACACATTATGTCATCAATCATTTTGTACTTGGTTTCCTAATTCATAATTCCATAAAATTGTATTTTACTGCTTGACAAGGCATAGAACTCTGATTATAAATCCGACACACCCTTTAAATATCCACTCTATACAAAGCTTTTTGTTGTTTGAGTTTCTATCCTCGCTTTTCTTTTTCCACTGCACTCCATTCTATCTGATCAAAACAATATTAAAAATCTACAAGCAATTTTTAGATATCTTTTTTGTATTGCTTTCCTACTGTATTACACTGCTTAAACAGTGTTTGTGGGTATACTAATGTTGTGGGGTTTTTTTGCTTGTTTGTTGTTTATTGTTATTTCTTCTTACTTCTCCTTTTCTTACAAGGAGGAAAGGCTTGACCTTCAGTTGACTGTGCTGTCAACTAAGTTGTTTTGAAAATACATATAATTTAGAGTGGTGTTTCTTATACTGCAGTAATTCCATCCTTAGTGAAGCCTGACCTTTAAAATTTATGTGGTGTTATCTGGAAATCTGCAAGACAGCATTATGGTGAGTATCCTGATTTCAGCTGAGACAGCATTAATAATACACCAATGTTTTGGTTGTTTCTGAGTGATAGACGCCCACCTAGGGCCAGGATGGGGCTCTGGGTAGAGAAGAGCCCTGCCATTATGATGTGGCAGCAGTGTGAGGAGTGGAGCCAAGGCAGTTAGTCTGAATTAGACAGCGGGTTGTTCCATACTGTGTGATGTATGGAAGGCCATCAAGCTGTGGGGAATTGACAAGAGGACCTGAATGCCATGCAGGGATTAGCTGGATGCTGGTCAGTGGTGGTGAGACCTTGCGTTGGTAGCAGTGTCAGTTGGTTTTGTTTCCATTTTCTTTTTCTGTCTTAGAAAATAGCTTTTGTCTCAACCCACAAACTCTGTTTTGTCTCCAGTTCCCTTCTGCATTTCACTTATGAGGGGAGAGTGGAAAACAGTTGTGTGGTGTTGAGCTGCTGCTAGGTTAAACTACAGTAAGTCCTGGAGATAGCAAAACCCATTTTCTGTTATACAAAAATGAACTGATACAGGCAACATTAAAAATAATATATGAAAATTAGCTACTTTGCATGTTAAAGTCAGATGTTTTCTAAATCAGTCTTACAAAAACACCTGCAGGTTTTAAGCATATTAATTTTAAAAAACAGCTGTGTAAATGGATTTATTGGGAAGAGGAAAAGAGTGCCCGTTCTCAGCCATTTCATGGAAATCTTTCCTGCTGAATGAAAGAGGGAATAATCACAGTAGTTCTAAAAACCCATATACAGACTATTAAGACTCTTGACAGACAGACCAGATCTACACAGACTGAGGGGTAAGGAATAAATGAGCCATAATTGTTACAAAAATATCTGAACCACCCAAGTAAAGAGAACAGCTCTTACTAAGTTGTTTTGCACTGCTCACTGTGTTACCCTCGTAGAAAGCTTCCATTACAAGCTGAGTGATCAGTTCACTTTCTGTTCTCCACTCTCCATATATATTTGAACTGCATCGTTCCTTTACAAAAGAAAAAAAAAAAAAAAAAAAAAGGAAACAAAAAAAAAAAAGCAAACAAAAATGGGTCCTCCATCAGTCCATGAATCTCGAGTAATTTTCTTTGTTCACGTGAAATCCCTTCTGGTTCTGTAATATGCATTTTCCTTGCATACTGTAACTGCATAGATAATTTGTTAGGGAAAAAGCTGAAGTACAATTTTAGGAGTTTATTTAAGCAAGCATTTTAATATTTATAATACATTTAATCTAGGAAGCAGTTAAATCTAAGCATCTTTGATAAAGTGATATTGATTTGTTCAACTGCCCTGAGCAAAATGGATAGTATAATTTCTCTTGTTGATTAGTAAATGCTCTGGCTCTGCTGGCTTTATTTTTTAAACGGTTGACAGAATGTTTTGGGGAAACAGACAGTCTTTTGAGAATAGCAGCATTAATTTAAATTTGTTTAAATTTATTTTAGCTACGTTTAAAACTACGATCCCGGCAAAGATTTATACTTTGACAGAATGTACTAATTAAATTTCCTAAAATTTGATGATTTCTTTTACATAATGAGAAAATTATTTTAGAAAGAAAGAGCAACTGTGAATTTTACACAGTGACATCTATAATATTCATCTGAAAAAGAATGTAAAAGTGAATGTGAAATTTATGAAAAAAATAAAACAAAAAACAGAAACAGTCATTGGTACTCAAAACTCAATGAAACCATCAAATTGCTACTGGAACATTCTCAGCAAGCTTCAAATGTATTTTTCAATTATATGAGCATCACTCATCATCTGTCAACCCCCATTTCTGGTCATTTGTCTACAGGATGACTCACTGCAGACTTCTATCAGTATCATCATTTATTTAATGAGAACCCTCTCTATTTTCCCTCCTTTTGACACCTTGTATCCATATCATTCATTCATTCATTGTCAGCCTGTATCAATGTAGCATGAAAGGTGTCTCTGGGGTTGCTTCATGACAGCCGATGCCATGGGACACATTCCTTCTTCCTCACACCATTACTGCTTCCTCCATTCTCATTGTTGTACCAATATATGACAGACTACTTCAGCTGGCACTGATGTAGGTGCAGTACCTCTGTCTCTCAAAGGAAGTGATGATCTTTTTTGAACTTGCATAACAACAGTCATTTGATCTGTGGGGAGGAAGAAATGCAGATTATGATTCACACGGATCTCTATGGGAAACATCAATGAGGCCACCAGTGCAAGGAAAAAAGATGTGGAACCCCCTCATTCTTATCATAGTTGAAACAGCTCCACAGGGAAGAGGATTTCTCTTCTTGTGCCTCCAGTGGGAGGAGATCTTGTGTTTGCTTTGTGAAGTAGAATACATACAGGAGAGTATTAGTTAGAGACCCTATGTAAAGCTGTGAGGGAGTAAACTGCTATGATGTATGCAGACAGTGTGTCTGTATACAAGTTAGAAACTAAATTCCATGCACAGAAGTGCAAGAGTTACATGTAGTTTTTTGACATGCAACTTCTGCTGTTATTCAACATAAATTCAAATTTTGTCAACTCAGGTAATTAAAGTCAACATAAATTAGAACAAAATCATCCAATATATTTCTTACATATCTTTCCTTGTAATCTTGTTGTAGAACAGCATCTCTTTCCATACTCACCCAAACCCGGGAAAATTGAGAAAAGATTTCCTTTGGAATCGCTTTTACTCTTTTTATATGCCATAAGCAAGTAGTCATTCTGAATGCAGTTACAGAAGAGCTCTTTATTATGTGCAGTGGGAATCTCATGGCAAAAATAATATTCCCACATGGAATTTTTAATTGTGGAACAAAGTTCCTTAGCTCATATAGCCTCTACTTATTCTGAGGATCTGCTAGGACAGAGAAGGAAAGCAGTTTATTTCTTCTTTAATAAAAGTAAGGAAAAAAATATTCATTTGAAATGATCTTTCATTTCGTTGCTCATATTTTGTGGTGGCATAAAATAATGTTTCCAGATGTGTTATTCATTGAATGTATAGTTTAGGAATGTGTCAAAAATGTGAGTCAACTACATAAATATTAATATCGCTGGTAGGATAACACAGAATTTAAAACTTAATGAGAAAGGCCTATCTGATGTGGGAATAGGATAGAAGTTATTACAACCTGCAGTAGCATAGGTGTGTAGGTTGTTTGATTCAATCCTGCTAATGGGAGAGGTTAATATAACTCTCATTAATAATGAAGAAGGATTATAGTATGACATATATTAGATCCTCTTCTTTTTGCACTTAGGTTATACTGAATTATGTCTCTCTGACATTAGGTTAATCAAAGTCTGCAGACCCTAACAGAAGTCTTTTGAGGCCTTTTTTCTCTCCTGGCTTGTTTCTTGCCTCTGTGGCAAGAAGAATCACCCTGGAGTCTGAGTGATCTCATCGTGTTGCCTCAGCTTTAAGCAAAGCATCTTCCTTTAAGTGATGAAGAAGCAAGCAAACAAAAATCCCTTTCTTCTCAGTTATTTTAAACTAGACTCTCAGAAAAGTAACTAACTAAAATATGGGAAGCTGTTAGTATCCTAGGAGGGGTTGCCATGAAAAAATACATTAAATTCTATAAATAAATTAGTAAATATAAATGAGGAGTTATGGCTAGGGTATGCAGAAGACATGTAAGAGCTTAATGTATGATTATAAATTTCCCTAAAGACTGAAGAACCATAGCCAAGGAAGGAAGAGTTGTCTCAGTATAAGATAGACGAATATGAATCACAATTACTGGTAAGGAGACTAAATGTGGAAACTCCCATCTGTCTTTAAGTGATTGTATGCATGATATTTGGCTAGTATTAATGTAAATAGTCTAAATGGAAGCTGCCCTACCAAACTTCAGTACAAGAGCACATGCAGTCAGAAAACCTTTAGAGAAGACATTTTAAAACTCTAGTTTATCCCAAGGTTGGTCATCAGAAATCTCCCTAGTGTAATAAAAGTAGCAATTAAAAGAAAAAAGAAAAAAAATATATTCATCCTGAGAGCCCAGATGTAACCTAGGCAACTTGAGAGATGTATGAGGAAACATGCATAGATTATACCTCCTGTGGGTGAGCATTCTTGTAAATACATGAAATAAAAACATACTCATTTATTTTGAATAAACTGAACAACCACTTTTGAAGCATCTGCTACATGTTATTTTACAAAACTGGCAAATAAAGCAGCATTTTCAATGCCTTTATAATTTAAACAAATATAAATGTAATTGCCTTGAATGAGCTGAGAATTCCTTGGAGTACAGTATCAATTATATTAGTTTTTTCTAGCTGAAATGCAAATGAAAATAGCTTTTGCTCAGTAATAAATAAAACACACTAGTTAATCAATCTCTTCCTAATTTCTTAGATTTTATATTTGTTTCCTGAAAGAGTAAACCAAATCAAAACCAAAGGCATACTAAAATAATATCTACTGTTTTCTAAACTTGCTTTTTTCTTTTTTGCCGTGTTATATAAAAAAGGAAAAGGTTTTGAAAAATAAACTTCTCTAAACTCTTAAAAATGCTTGTGATTAATGCTATAGCCAAATAAGTTGATCAGCTCTAAATGTTAAAGTTTGGTATGGGGGCACAGATAGCTACAAGCCAAATTACCCATTTTGCAGGCTATTTCTTGTAGAAACCATTGGCTTAGAGCATTAGAAAGATGTTCAAAATTGTAAGTACTGTAATCTTTCTCTTAGCAATCTGGCCTATCTCTGATAATTTAGTATTCTGCTAGGCCAGATAAAAGTTCATTTAATGACATGAAAATCAAATTCTACTCACTAAAAGAGTGTATTCCCATAAAATTACCTGTACTGACACTGTTATTTTAACTGTATGTAAGAAAGGTATGGGATGTCTTGCTTTACAGTGCTGTACTGTTTTATAGAACAGAAAACCTGTCAGAGAATAATCAAATGAAAGTGTGGGTACTATGAGAGAGAATAGAAATTATTTATAAAGTTCCTTGTAGTTAATACAAGCACATACCTGAGATCTCCCTTTATCTTTTTGTTCAAACATTGAGACTACTGATGGGCAAAATTTAATTCTTTAGATTCTATGCATCAATATGGTCAGTGTTTGGTGCAGAAGTTTTAGTTAAAGTTGCGTATCTCTGAGATGTTAATTGCTAATGTTTTATAGGAACTCCATCTCAGTTTAGTTTGTTTTTAATTAACCAGCTGATTTACTCAAGAATTTAAGCTTTCTCAGTAGGCTATTTTGCAGTAAAGTAATAACCTGTTGTTTAGTACAACATTGGTCTAGACATGTCACTCATGTCTGACATTTTACAATCATTTTCTTAACTTATAAAAAAAAAAAAAAAAGATGACATGTTTGTTCGATAAGCATAGAGTTACCACAGGGTAAGGGTTATGTGTTAAAGAGCTGGTGCAAAGTCAGCCAGCAGCACACTTGACATCTGGTGAGATTTCTTGTCATTTATTAAATATCAAATCATGACATTTAGAAAGGCAAAAGCACTTAACCTACTTCTAATATGCTGTCAGGATACTTTTGCCTATATTAACAAACTAAAATAGCAGTAAATGTGTATATATACGCACATGTAAACATATGTGTGAAAGAAGCTAAAAGTCACTAAACCATACACTACATTGTGAATTATTTAGTATATTGTTGCTCATTTATCATCTTTTTTTCTCAAAAGGACCTCATGTATGTACACTCACTCATCACATTTGCCTGTCTGCACCACTTGGTTCTGGGCTGCCTGCTGAGACACACTGTGCATCTGCGCGTTACTGACTTTTTTTTTTTTTTTTTTGGTACCTAAATTTAGAATCTAGTTATAATCCCTTTTAAAACATTCTCATGATCCTATAGATATTGAAAGTTCACTAAAGAATTCACTGAGGACAGTTGTGGAGAAAGTGTTTGCAGCCATCAAGACAGGAATGATTCTGGTGGCAAGGGATCCTGAGAAAAACCTGTTTGCTTGTTTTTTGTAGGGTTTGTGGTTTTTTTCCTCATCTTTTTAAGTTTAATATAATTTTGGTTTTAAAATTATTTCTGGCTTAGAAGTGTGGTATATCAACAAACATGTTATTATACCTGAAGAAAAGTAGTGTAATGCAAAGAAAATATATCACAGATAGTGTATTCTGAATATGTAATCTATTATTCTTTGACTATTTTTCCACTGTATTGCTGCTTGTGAAAATTTGCTTGTAGTTCCCTGTGATATATATTCTTTGCTGATATGTAGCTACTGCTTGAAAATATTAAGATAGAATACAAATATTTATGAATAAAGAAGTGCAAAATAAGGAAATGGGCAAAGGCTATTTTTCGTTCTTATTTCTTAGGTGAAGAAAGCTGTCTTGAGAGCTCTGTCAGAATTTGACCTGGCAGATTTTGCAGATCTGAGGGGATATGCTTGTGTTGTAACAATGGGCAAAACAAAATGAGGCATGCCTTCATAGCAACTTTTTTTTTTCTATAATTCTATTAACAAATAAGAAATGAAAATTTAAATCAGAAAAAATGGTAAAATTCAGGCTTGAAAAGGACAGCAGCTAAAATAAACTTCTTAATAAATATGTTAGGTGCCAATTAAAACTTTTATTTTCAGGTCTTTAAGCAGGTAACCCTCCTTCAATACCCTTCTATCTGCTGTTGAATGAGGTTAGCATTGACACTGGCTATACAACCTCACTGTTGGTTTGGACTATAGAAGGGGACAATATCTGCATGAAGCTGGATACTGAGAGAGATGGCAAACATCTCCAGTCGATGTGGCCACACTGTGGCCAGTATGGTGGATCATCTGCCCCTGATTTACTGACTGTTAGTATTCCTTGGATGCTGGTAATTCCTACAAGATCAGTGTTCTGAAATTTCAGGAGTCTTTGGCATGGCTGCAGGTAGCCTTTGAGATTAATTACACAGTGAGGAAGGCTGGCTTTTTGAGAAGGAGGCAACAGGAATCACAAACAGTGAACTCATGCATTGCAAATGACATTAAAAGCAATATGTAATTACACTGTTCTTTTGGTCTGTGCTGTGACATTACCTATTCACTACCATCACCCCAAATTTAAAAGTTGATCATCTAAAGCAAGATAGAACAGACATAAAATAAAGTCACAAGATTCATTTAGCCTAATCTTAATTGCAGTGATTTATCACTGTTCACAGGGCATTACAAAAAATATTAACAAATCTCATAGAAGGATTAATAGATACCCTGTAATAAACTCAGTCTCCACATCATACATAAAATTAAACACGAAGTTTCCTCATGAGACTCAGATTATTTTTTAAGTACGTGAATTATTATTGCTTTAGTGTTTCCATTTCACAAAATTTCTGCATCTGCTTTGTCTTTAAAAGAGATTAGAGTTGTTAAAAAAAAAAACAACCTCAAGGCTCATAAAACACACAGTGCCAAGTACTGCTTTGCTGTGCTGCAGTATGTATGCACGCTTGCTCTGCAGCGTCTGTATGTCTCAGTTCTCTCAGAAGGAGCAGCTGGAAGCCCTGTGCAGTCTTTTATGAGTCCTCCTGCTCCATTTCACCCAGCTATTTTTTGAGAGGCTTGCTATCACAAACACTTCTGTGTACAGTCCTGCTGCTGTGGGCAACCACTAAATAGTCCCAGAATCAAATGATGAAATGGATGATGAAAGCATCAATACTAAGATGGAAAGCATTCAGGATGCTGTCTCCCAGCATCCAATTTTTTCATACTGGAGTAGTAAGGAGGTCTGAGAGATTTCCTAGGAAGGCTGGAGTTGAGCAAAGAGAAAGCTTATCTACAAGTTTTAGGGAGATATAAAACTGGTCTCTCTTAATTTAGAGATGCTTCAGTTCCTGTGTCACCATAGCTGTGACAGTGTCATTACTAAAAAAAGAAAAGAAAAAAAAAAAAGAAAGTATTTCTCTTTCCCGTAGATTGGACTGGCAAATAATGAATGTTGTCAATACATGTTGATGTCAATGAATATATTTAATCCCATTAATAAAACACTTTTCATAACTTTTGTCAAGAAACTTCCATTAACTGCTCTTCCTACCCCCAGGTCATTTCATTGTGTTGGCTTTAATTAGACTTTTAAGAGTGGACTGATCTTCTTGAATGCCATTTTCTCTGAAATTCCTTTGTGAACAGAATTTTATCAAATGATTAAAGGTAATAATCTTCTTTGAAACCTTATGAATAAATCAAAGAAGTAAAGATACCAGGGAAATGAAAATATAACTGCACATGGTCATGTAAGTAACTCATATCTCATAATCAATGCATTTCCTCCAAACAAACTGATAGGTAGAACAGTGTTTTCTGAAGGATAAATTCAGATATGGAAAAGGCTTTACATAATGTATCCATAGTCTATAGCAGTCATTAATTTTTGCTTTTGCTGAGGTTTGGCAGTTGACTAATATGTTCCTTGCTTATATGTTTAAGTGCTCCTACAAGTATTACCTGTAGTTGTGAGTCTCCCTAAGTTATAATGTATAGCTATGAGTAATTAAGTAATTCAGAACTCTTATGCAGATAATAGAGTTGATGGGTATCTGCCTGTTGACTTTTTTTCCCTTTTCTAAATGGAAGTGAATTATCCAAATGATTGAATGTTTGGTTGAGGAGTTAAAAATAAAATGATACGTACGTTATACATGAAATAATAAGCAAAAGTACAAATATGAGCAATAAATAAACTCAACTACAAAACAGCAAATTACAATCAACTACAAGACTGTTTTTTCACCCACTTGTTTTACGGATGTGCTGAGATTTTAGCACCTACTGTTGCTAACAGCTGTTGTTAACAGCTCTTGCGCTAATTAACAGATTCTGAATATCTCCATAGCTTTGGTCACAGTGCCTACTTTTTGTAGTATCCAGAAAACCTGTAAGTACATGGTTTGTGCTATGCATCTGTCAGACATTCATACCTTATAACAGAAAGCACGTGTGAGGTTTTCTGAAATACGAGTCTTTGATTGTCTAAAGTGTTATTTGTGTTACAGTTCAAGATCTGGTCACATTCCCTTTGTTCCTTCATAGTTCAACATTTGTTGAAATTGATAATATTCTGATACAAGTCTTTAACTGAATAAAATCTTGGAAATGCTGGAGAGAACTTGAAGCAACACCCATGCTTGTAAAGAGCAAAGTTGTTAATTGTGATAAATTATGTCTCTATAATGTTTATGTGCTGTCTGACAACAGTGCATAGTGGCTATCTTAACCTAAAACCACAACCAATGAAATAACTAAGCAACTCGTTTAAGATGGAAGCTTCAGTAAATGCCATTGTTGGATGGCTGACTTATATTTTGTTTGGAAAAAACTTTTTTTGCATGACAACCATTCTGTCTTCTAAAAAATGCAACAAAAATCACAATTGATCAATCGCTAGGGGAAAATCTTTTTCAACTCTTTAGGTCTGTCTGAAGTTCCTATTTTATTATTTTTAACCAATTTAAATGAACTTGCTCCATGAATAATGAACAGAAATAGAAACAGCTAACATAGTCCAATGTATTTTATTTCCACTGCTTTTATAGAATAGGTGGTGAGGGCAGAAAGGTTGTCCAGAGATGTGGTGGAAGCCCCATCCCTGGAGACTTTCAAGGCCAGGCAGGCTGGGGCTCTGAACAACCTGATCAAGTTGTGGATGTCCCTGTTCAGGGGAGCTGAACTAGATGAGCTTTAAGGTCCCTTCAAACTCTTAGGGATTCTATAATTCTATGATTCCTGTTAGCCTAACTTAGCACAACTGCTGCCAAAATTGACCCATGTTGTTGAATTTGAGGAAACCAACAAACTAACTTGGCAAGCCAGTCAGTTATGACAAACAGGTATTCCCTTTATTTATAGCACTGGCTGCATGTGGATTGCTTATCAAATATGCACTCCAAAGATAGAAACGACTACATATTTACAGGTATAGCCCATATGTATTCATTACATTCCAAGGACATCGACAGAAATTCCAAAAAATGATTGACACCTCTGGTTGTTATGGGATTAATGATAATAGTCATATTTGGTGTAAATTGTCTTTATATTTTTATATTTTTAACATCTAATCATCCTAATGAATCTTGGAGGTACTACACATAGCTATCCTGATTTCTTTCTTAATGAATTTTTATGGTTGTATTTTCAGCAAGCTGGAACCATTCTTGATTGAGTTAGTCTGATGTACTTAAAAACATACCAGAAATAATGAGTAAGCAGTACATAAAATCACAAACCTTAACATAACAAAACTTAGGTGGCTTTCTGTAATATATTTCATGTCTGATTTTTATGTTGGCTCAAATTTTCTAATACATTCCATCTTTATGAAAAAGGGCATTGCTCATACAAGCTGACATTGCTGCCTGTTCAGCTTCACTGCTGCATTAAAAGCAAATGCTTTTTGCCTGGATTGGGAGACTATATTTCTTCAGAGAAAGAAGCCATTCAGATGTACAGGAAGGGATGCAAAAACTACATCAGTGAAAGAGATCTTCCACTTAGAGGGCAAGATCAGAAAAGGAGAATAAAAGGTCTTGCAGATTTAGGTGTTGTGTTTAATATAAAATAGCATGCTTAGTGAGTGATAAAAAAAAAAAAGAAAAAAACAGAAAAAAACTGATAAAAGGAATAAAATTTATAATAATATATATACTCATTTTTAGTACTATTATTTTTTATGTTCTATATTGGTGTATGGTATGGTACAAGGTCTACATATGTAACTGTTTTTTAAGAGATTAGTTTGGTTTTGGGTTCAGTATTGATAGTAGTCAAAAATGTGAGCATTGTTTTAACTCAAGGAAAATGCTGGTTTAGTGTCTAAGAAATGCTACATCTCCAGTTATTTAAAAGGAAAATTGAAGAAAGTTCTGTCTGAGGAGCAGTTGTTGATTATCTCTAGATATGCTTCCTTGTTAGATGGGATGATGAATGGTCTTTGGTTTGTGCTTAAATTTTCAATACTTATAAAATGTAAAGGCTAGTTTGACTTTTTAAAGCAGATATACAATATGAAACAGTTATCAGCATGGGTATTCAAAACAAGCAGTCTAAACCTGTTATTAATGCTTAGGCCTCTGCCAGCACAGAATTTCAAAGCTGAAACAAACTGCAAATTTCAAAGTTGAACAAGCTGATTCATGGTAAAGTGAAGCTGTCATTCGCTGTCTTTCAGCCTTCTTGGTGTGTATTGTTGTTGCTTCAATAGTCAGTCATCTGTGGGAAGTCTGTGAAACTGCATGTGAATTGCCGATGTTTTATGAGATGTATTTCCATTTTGTTAAAGAGGTTTGTGTGTGAAGAGTTGCACATTTGAGTTCATCAGTCAATTTATAGTGAAGAATATTGGCAATGTGAAATGAGTCATAAGCAGTAGCAGAGACTGAAATCGCTATTAGTAATTCAGCTGATAGCTGTATGTTTGTTATGAATTTATGATGGTTTGATACAGGAAAAAAATTTCTTTACCACTTAATACTACATTTATAAACGATGTCCTTGAGAAATGACAAGCTTGAAAAAAACGCAAATGTTAGAACTGAAAGCAATGATGGAAATAATAACTTCCTTTTATAAAACAACCATTGCCATTTTCAGACAACCATGCTTTTCTGGAAATACTTTCCATACACTTTTTTTTTTGTATGTTTTTTAGTTTTCTCTGCCTTCTGTCTCCTTAGAATTTATTACTTAATGTATTTCTCATTCTAACAAGTGGAAGAGAAGTGGAAGAGAAACTCACATTTCTCAAGAAATGCATACAAGACATTAAAAAATCTTCATATGAATTTAAAATCTAAGAAATGAGAGTGAGAGGCAGAGGTAGTAAGACTGAACTACAAGCAAAGTGAGAAAATAAATTCATGATAATGTGGAGAGCAGGGAGGTGATACACATAAATATATTGTGAAAAATGTTGAATCCTATTCTCAAAGTTTCTCACTGTCAAGGAAAGGGCACTTCTCTAGTTCTAGCTAAACTGGAGTAATAACTTGAAACACAGAAAACACAAGTTGTCTTGAGTTTCTTGTCAAGCTGGCATACAGCTTCTCAGTGTTTTTTCTTTTAAGAGGAAGTGACTATGAGTCTGATTACATGAGTTCCTCTCTTTTCCCAATATAATAAGAATAAAAAATGAGAAGACAGCTGTTACAGTCATAAGAATCCAGCAGTATTACACCCTAACAGGTGGTGTAAAGGTCTGTGGATATTTATGAAAGCTGGAGCATATCAGGGTGTCAGTAGCAGATTATAAATTAGTAGCAGAGGCAGACAAGGAGGGCATGATAATCAGCATGCCTTTGCTGATTTTCAGTTTTTCCGGTAGGCTACATGATGCACAGAACATCTGCTTTTAATACAGCAATCACTAATATACCAAAGTTTTTGCCTGAGTATGTATGTATGGACTCCAGCAAGGCTTGATGCTTCAAAAGCAGCCTTGTGCCTCAGGGTAGACTCAGCTTCTTCTGAAAGATATCAAAATGATCATCATTGAGGCTAGCAAGTGGCAGTGGGCAGCTAAGAGAAGCATCCTACTGCTTGGAACCACATCACTTTGAAAATGTTTGAATTTATATTCAACTTATGTACAGACAGGTAAATCAATGACACATCACCATTATTACTGACTTGTGTCTGACAAGGCTGATTTAAAAAAAAAAAAAACAAAAACCAAAAACCACGGTCAAATTAAAATGCTCCAACCAAAGTCTGTAGTATCCATATATCAACAGATATCTATATTGTATTGTTTCACACAGGATGTTGAGGCAACTTTACGAAAGAATGGGATCTGTAGCTGATGGCATGCTCTGGAACAGGTTTTATGTTTTTCAATGGGACTTGCTAAGTCACCCTGAAGCTTGTGAAACTGCTAGTGCCAATTGGAGCTAACCTGATGCAGTCATAACATCCTGCTTAGCTGTTAAGATCCTGTGTGCATGTATTATTGGAAAACATTTACAAAGTATTTAGTGTTTATCATGTTCTGCACTCTGTTTATCTTCCTCAGATAAACAAATGTGGAAAAAAAAGGGAGATAAGGGAAGACAAAGATGCAGGTAATGGGGCCTTCATGCTCCTAAGGTTATATGGCACCCATGCACTCAGCATCAGTCTCCATTCTGAGTTCTGGATTTGATACATTTTAGAGGTGAATTGTTGTTCTACTCCATTGTCCTGTAGCAGTGATATCCCAGTGAATGGCAAGACATAGGAACTTAGTAAAAGAGAAAAAAATCCTTTTGCAAATGGAAAAAGCATCATGTTCATGAATAAGTCACAGAGAGAAAGCCCTAGAACATTTATTTAAATAATTTGAGATGCTTTAACGAAGTAGTTTTTTGTTTTTTTTTTTTTAACATTTTCACTCTATATTGGAATATTTTTAGACCTGCTTTTATTTTTGAACTTATTAAACATACTTCACTGTGAAAATTATCTGCATTTTGAAATTTCTCATTGTTACTTAGAAGTATTTTTCTGTTATTTGTCCAGTGGTTAGTGAACAATATACAATCAACCAATTTTGTTGCAAAGCAACATAAAATTATAGAGAAAACAGGTTGTGTTGCAGGAGACTCGCTATCTGGAGTAACTTGTGAAGAAGGAAGCCTAGGTGTCTTTCTAAGGGGAGTGAGAGCCTGAGCCACCCTAAGAGCAGGGCAGAGTAAACAAATGAAGACAAAATGTGAAAAAGAAACAGCAGACCGACAAAGCCAAAGGGATAAAGCTGAAAGTGATAGAAGAGAATAGCACAAGAAATAGAGCTGAAGCTTTGTTATTGTTGCAGGCTGAGGTGGGGAATTTCAGCTTGATTTACTAGGGTTTGATTGGATGCCATTCCTTTTTTCCTCACAATGATTTTTCAAGGAATCTGTGAGTAAAAGGGTTTGAAAGCAACCTGCATTTAGTGGCAGTAAATTTAAAAGGAGAAGCTGGCTGGAAGAAGAGCAGAAAAGGAGACTGAGTGGTACCTTTTCTCCCCATACATAACAGCAAACATGTCAGTCAATAGCAAATCATGAGTAAGCCTCCATTCTTCTGTGTGGCTATGACAATAAGAAAACAATATTTATGTGAGAAATAAAACATTTTTCTCTCAACTTGCTTTCCTGTGTTGTTCTTAAGTGGCAATTTTCCAGTTAAAGTAAACTTAATTATATATTTTTTTAAATAAATATAAGTATCTGTACATAAAACAGTATAGTCAAAACTGCCTCTCTCATGTTTGCACTGGAACATTTAGATTGTGCCTTCTTTCCTGCATGTATTTCTTCCTATCTAATGCCTTTTCAATAATAGACCCTCTTGAGGTTGTCTTTCCCAGACTAGAATTGAATAAGTCACCCAAGATCAGATCTGGAAGGTGGAGTCTTTTATATATTCAAATTTGTTTTATTTCTACAGTGATTAAGGACATTTCTTAAGAGGTATGTTGGAGCAGAATACAACTGGCATTTTTTAATGACTTGATATCAATAACTGACTGTGTAAGCATGATAGTTAGCAAAAGCAGGCTTGGGTTTGCTGAATGCTTTTATGCAAATGTACAGATATCTCACCCACTTCAAAGCAACTGAATGCACATATATATTTAATATATACATAACTATTTATTTTATACATTTTTTAGTAATGGTTTCACTCTGGTATCCAAATCAGACTGATTTCAAAAAGAATAAGCATCTCAATGTTGATAAAAACAAAGCTTGCTGAGACTCATTCGTTACTAGACATTTATACAGTTATGTAGCTTATTCTATCTTTTCAGAAGGAATGATATTTGCTAGCTTATATTTAGCTAAAAATAATAGTCTTCTTCTGTAACTGTCCAAGAGCGTAATTATCTGGTTAAGTACTTAAAACATAATTTTTCTACTGTTAAGTGCAAGGGATTTTAGATTTGACATTATTTTCCATGAAATGTCTTTCGAATGCAATATAGAAATGTAATTCGTCCCTGCCCCATATTGGTTATAGGACAAAAGTTCAACTGATTCAATAGCCATGCATTTTATTTTAGCTCCTGCTGTATATCTTCCATTTCAAGATGTCAGGTAAATGGAAGGACAGAAGGTAAAAGGTCCATGACAGGGGTAAAGTAACATTTTTTAAATTTTTTTCACAATCCTGACTCACAATGCATACTGGACTGTATCATTTCACTTTCTGCATGTAGTTTAATTCTCTCTTCCATATCAGTAGTTCGAAGAACAGGCACTCCAAACAACTGGAACTGTTAATTTTCATTAGTATTCTTAATAGAATGAAAGAGCAATGTTTCTGTTATGTTGCAAATATTCAAAAACTACCCATTTTTGGTCTTCCTGGTGAAAATTCAAAGGAGGGAACTCTTAGATCTAGTAGACTATCTGAAAGCAATGTAATTTTTAACACTTCAAAGTCAGTTTAGAAAATAACGTGGAATTTACTTCTGCTTTATTTGATTGGAGCCTTATGTTGATGGTACATAGCAGTGTAGTATACAACTACATAAAATTATGTTTGTTGGATTGTAAAGGGCTTCATATTGTGTAGAGTTTAAATAAACTGTTGCCTCATTATGAGGGAGATGAAAAGCACAGACAGTGTGGATGCATCTTTAATTCTTCTCTCTGTGAGGTCTGTCCACTTTGTTTGAGGTTTTAGATACTCCTCAATGAAGATATACAAGCTGGATTTCTTTCTTGAGTGATTTCTTTCAAACATCTTCCAGCTTGTTTCTTCCCAGAGGTGGTCTTGGTGTTCCACCATAATTTGGTAGTTATAGCACTACTTGTCGAGAATACAAGGTAGAGAAATTTCATACATTCTATTTCATAAGAATTTCATGCGTACATCCTCAGTCTTCTGTGAGAATATCCTAACTAAATTGTTCATATATTCTGTAAGGAATATGAATGCAGAATCCTAGTTTCATTGTGATGCAATGAAATTTCCATCAACTGTATTAGTGAGTTACGGGATTACAGAAGCTATATTTTGGTAGTAAAACTGGCATGCAGTATCCGGGATCTGTTGTATGATATCCAATCCCATGTCAAATCAGTTGGGGCAGCGAGGGGGAAGGGCAATGCAGAGATAGTGTTTTGTTGGGGCTTTTCTGTTTGTTTGTTTGTTTGTTTTTCACTGTATAAATAGTAATTTATATCAGCAATTTGAAAGAATTTGAAAAGAAAAATCTGTAGTACCTTATAATTATTATTTATTTATTTTTCTTTCAAAATGGCTTAGTTTTTTCCCTGAGAAATTCTGTCAGAACACATGAAAATGGTATAATACTGGGAACATTTCTCAAGCTTCATAACTTTAGTTTTTCTCTGAAATCCTATAATCTGTCATTCCTTTCTCTTTTATCTGCACTGGTATTGTGCACCCTGCTAGCTTCCTTTCTGTTTGTAGATTCAAAGAAACACTTCTTTTTAGCTTTTTTCTACTTCCCTTTTCCATTAGAGATCTGAGGCTCATTCTTCTTCCTCTGCTTCCTATGGACTGTCCTCAGGCCACCTCACCTGTTCCCATTTACAGACAATATTGCTAAATACCACCCTTGAACTGACACCTTCTAGATCTACCCATCACATTTGACCTTTCTCTGCCAGCCCACTTTCTGCTGTGACTGTGCTGCTGCCAATTCAAATTCAAGCTGGCAAGCTGGTGTTTGTGTTCCAGAGCTCCAGCGAAAGGTGGTTTAAGTGGCACATTACCTCTCCTTTATCAGCCCCTTGGTGCTAAATGCTCAGGCAGAAGTGTCCTGAGCAATGACATTTTTTCTCTTTGCCATGGAAGGACCTGAAAATTATGTAGTCAGAGCTTAGCTGTGCTTTGTGTAACACCAGTTTGGCAACTGGGAGTTAATAGAATCAAGGTGGAGAGAATCTTTGCTTATGTGGCTGTGGAAAACGTTGCTCATTACAGGGTCCCTAAATGGAAATCAAAGTCTCATGCTAATGAGGAAATTATTTCAGTGCAGGCACAGAGTCTATTTTGAATTCTATTGACACTTTTAGATGGATTATGGTTTTATGTCTTGGTCATTATATTTGGCTAGTTCTTGCAAAGGAATATTGGCAAGGTCTGCCATTATCACTGGGTACGTAGCATGAGTGTTAATAACACAGATTAAACTATATTGCAAGTGGTGGTGAGGAAGATTGCTGTGTGCTGCATTTTTATTACAGATATTGTATCATTGTAACGTATACATCAGTGCTTCCTGTGCCCTTCAATTGATCACGCTGACATATGGAACTGTTGAAATAATTATGAATTGAGGCTACAAGTACAAAGATCCTCCAAAATTAACTACATTTCTGTAATGCATAATTAAAACGTTCTTGTCAGCAAATACCATTGATTGCACTTGATGGTGCATTATCTATGGTGTATTATGCTTGTATTCCATTGAGCTGGCAGAGATACTTCCAAAAAATGATTAGATTTTTAATAGGAAGGGATTGGAAATCTATTTCTTCTTCTCACTTTGTCTCCTTACCTGTAATGTGACTTTAGGTATAGGGTAAGTATTGAAACCGGGGACAGTTTTGAAGAAAATATAGTACATAGAAATAAAACAATTATGTAAAGCTTCCCTGGCTTTTTAAATGCAATCATTCAAAAGAAAAGTGAGTCAGTTCATTGTACTTTGAGTTATGAATAACATTCCTTGCAATAATGCTTATACCAGGTGATCCCTGGCTATATGAGAAACCAAAACACACAATTTTTATTTCCAGATAAGATGTATCTTAGATGCAACCTAGATGGTACAGTGCTTAAGACTATTTTGTGTTAAGCACATTTGAAACTGACTTTATTAAAGCCTTGATTCACAGAATCACACAATCTCAGATTGTAGGGGTTGGAAGGGGCCTCTAGAGATCATTGAGTTCAACCTTCCTGCCAAAGCAGCTCCCTAGACCAGATTGCACAGGTAGGAGTCCAGGTGTGTCTTGTATGTCTGCAGAGAAAGAGACTCCACAACCTCTCCTGTGCCAGTGTTCCATCGCCCTCACTGTGAAGAAGTTCCCACGCACATTTGTGCAGAACTTCCTATGCATCAGGTTGTGGCCATTTCCCTTTGTCCTATTGACACACACTGCAGAGAAGAGTCCAGTCTTGTTCCTTTGCCTCCCACTCCCTAGATATTTATAGACTCATGTCTAGATATCTGTAGATTTGTGGCATGTTGTAGTCATAAACAAATTTAGTTCTTTCACAGTATGACTGAAAGAAAGTTTTCTAGTATCTAGTTATCTCTCCTTCTTTATCCTTTCTAGTATGGTTTATCAGCTGCTTCTCTGCATCTCTTGATTTGAATTTAATGTAGTTGTCTGCCTTGCTCTACTGCTCCCACTGAAATCAGCAATGGCCTAGTTGTCATACATTCAATAAGTTAAATTCTATTAATTCTTTTCTTCTTGGTTGGTAACAATATTAACATGCCATACATCCAGTTGGCAGACTTGAAGTCTATGTTTAATTCCAGATTTCTTTCCTTGAAATGGGTTTATTACCTATGGAGAATGTAGGGGAATAAACACTTAAAATAACTGAAGATTATCCAAATATATTGTTCAAATTAGGAGGAGAAACAGATGTTGAGGTTTATTAAAAATTTGTTACTTGGAAGAAAAAAATCATTCTAAACACTTCTTCTCTAAGCATGAAGAATGCCATAAGAGCCATTACATTTTCAGTTTCATGCTCTTCTCAGTACAGTCTGAGGTGAAAAGAACTATCTTCAAGTTTTATTGAAGAAAGATAAAGAGCAGGAATTAGTTGTTTCACTGATTGAATCAAAATCACCTTCTTCTCTATTTTCTTTGTTACTAAAACACTTGCTAAACCCACTACTTAGCCTTCTGTCTTTGCTATTTAGCTCTGGAAAACCTTTTACCTACAAAGCATGATACTGCCATCCTGGTCTGCTGCTGGAAGAGTGGGCAATTAACAGCTCATTCATTTGGTCTTGAATGGCAAACTGGGAATGACATATGCCACTTTCAATACTATTTAACCCAGTGTTCAATGCTATTTAGCACAAACCGTGGCTTTCACAATGTGTAAGACTTGCTTGGAGAAGAATAAAGGAAATCTTTTTTCTTACTTAGCTCTTCTTGACTACTGAGATTATTCATTTCTCTGAATCTTTTCTATTTCCTTTAGGGACAATGTATAATTTTCTATGAAGCTACTGTATAGTGACTCTCAAAATAGTTAGGCTTAACAAATCTGCTCTTGTAGTTCTATCAAGTTATCAAAATTGAGTAGAAAAGTCCATAATAAAATGTCTTTCACAAGAAATGCAGCCACCATCATTACATTTGATGGGATTTAATAAAAGATCCAGGAAAATTTCCATTCCTTTTCCAAATTACTGCTTATACAGCTGTTCCTCCATGTATCATAGTAACAAGCATGAATGGTAGGACTCTATTAGCATTAAATGAAAAGATAACAGATCTAGTTATAGAAAACATGACATTGATGTTTTACATTCCTCTTGTATAGAAGTAGACCATTAGTAGTACCATCACCACTATAGCTGACGTGTCCATCAAAATCCTGACAGCAGCAGTCACCAGTGCCAGTACAGGAAAGGTCTGAGTATGTCAAGAGTAGAAAACTAGTTTGGGTTAGGAAGGACAATAATTAGTGTGGAGATTCTCCCCACAGTGAACAGATGTATTTTAATGGGAGAAAGCACAATCAGGAAGACCCATCACACTGTGTCTTAAACATGTGGGAATACAAGGAAAACTTCTAGGGCATATTCCAGAGCTTTCCTTACTTATTTGATAGAAATGCATGATCAGAGGCATTCCATAATAGGCCATTTCTATGTAAGCATATGATTGTATAAAGTATTGCAAAATAGTGTAAATCTGGTAGCATACAGCTGGACATTTTCTATACCTCTGAGTATGCTCATTGTGCTGTGACGAGAACAGGGTTATAAATGTTTGCTTTATCCTCTTCACAATTGCAAATGAATTCAAGATCAATGGTTCCATTATTGTTGGTTTTTTTAGTATCAGTGTATTTTTGACAATGTACACTAAGAGCATAAGAGGATGATTTGACCTTTTTATTGTAGTAGGATGTGGCAATTATTTTTTTATTGAAATTTCAATTAGCTTTTCTGTTCTTACAACGTTTTACCTAAATCCTCTTTTTAAGTTCCTACTGAGGTTACCAGAAAAGATCATCTAAGCATGACTGTGCTAAAAGGTAGAGGTAAAGAAAACAAATTATTTCTATTGTGTACAAAATTGAGGTCACTTCAGGTTAACTGAATAGGATTCCTCCAAGACATGAAGACTTTCCACATCATGAAGAATCATTCAGAGAATTCTAATTGAAAAAAGAAAGACACCAGCCTCTTAAAGAAAAGAAAAAGATACCAAGATTAGTACAGCTGAGCAGAAAAACCTGAAATAGATTTTACAGACTGTTGCCTTTACGACCCTTATAAAAGAAGAATTGTCAAATGAAAAACGATGAAGAAAGCCCTGCAGATTATAACTCTATATTAAACTATCTAGCAATCCAAGTTCACAGTTTGAACCAATTGAAAAAACAAAGGAATTTAGGACTTACAATTACAATTCTTTGGCATCTGAAATACTTAAATGCTAATATAAATTTTAATAAAGAAAAAACAACATTTGCTTTTGACACTAAATTTAAAACTGTTATTCACAGAGACAATTAAATATTTCATTTGGCACTGACTATTATTGAAAAGGTTAAATGGATTGTTGTTTTTTTTTTTTTTTTTTCCTGGGAAAACTCATTTGTATTCATAAAGTATTTTAAAACACTTTTTCCAGTCTTTAACTTGCATAATATGGAATAATTTTAACTGAGTAGTGATGCTACTTCCAGGGTATGTATACGTGTTAAACATAGAGAAACTGAAGTTCATTAGCCCTTCTACAAGTGCTAAACCAGCTATGTTCAAAAACATAACTGTATTGCAGGGGCCTCTGTTTTCAGTGAAAATTAAAGCCATTTGCCAAGCTTAGTCTCTTGGATGGGAATGCATTCAAATAAGTTCATAAATTAAATACTACTTGATTCTAATATAAAGTAAGTCATTCTTCCTAATCCAGCTAAGAAGCCAATAAGCCCATTTTCACGATGATAATGCTGGTATAACTCATAGGGCATTTAACTCTGTCCAAGAAAGAAAGAATAGAGAGACGGGCCCCTGTGCACGTTTATGTTACAGGAAAGTGTTTATCAACTGTTTTAGTAGAGTTGAGTCCCTTTTATGAAGTGCAAGGGGAAAAAAAATAAAGGATTAATGGCCTATTTCATACTGAAAGGAGGCTTTTAAAAGGCATGACAGGGTGAAATTAATGTGAGCTTAGGGATTTGGTATATCTTCTGATTTGCAGTGACACTAGAGATTGTCTGAATTCACAGTGAGTATAAATGAATGCAGGCCCTCTGCATTCAGTGACCTTACTGAATGTAAGGTCCATGGGGCCATTTGGTGCCTCTCATGTTTTCAATCTGGTGTAACAGTGCTGCACAATGGAGAAAATTCAGCAATGCATTTTGAAAGAAAAATCTATACATCCAGAAAAGATGTGTTTTCCTGAGTTCTTCTTTAGCCTATAGGGAGATTATGCAGAGAAGAAAAAAAGATAGAAATGTCAACTACTTCCATCTGTAATCAAAGAGGGTTGCCATAGTGACCGTGCCTCCTTTTTTGTGTTAACAGGGGTCAGAGTTTTGAGTATTCCCCAGTTACCTCTTTTTTTCTGTCTCATAGAGCTATCCCTTTAAACTTTACAGACGCACAGTTGGCAATTTTAGCCCATTTTTGCTCTTTTTGTTTTTCATCTTCTAAAAGAAAACAGCTTAAAGAGCTTCAGTGTTGCCGTTGTAAATTCATACCTGAACAGTTTAGGACAATGAGTGATCAGCTTTTTAAAATATTGCTGGATGCGTGTGGTTTCATTTCCACTTTTCTTCATGTAACTGTAAGCAGTTACAAACCATGATTACCCAATAAAAAAAGACTGATATGAAGATCAAGACAGTTTCCTCTGATCCTGTTATTCTCCTTCAAGCATGCATCTTAAGCTAAAGCTTGTCTTTAAGGGTAAGAAAGATAAAGGATATGTCCTTCTCCTGTGGTGTTTTGCAGAAAAAGGGCCTGTATAACTAACTGCTCACACAAAAATTGTGCTTGTGTGCTTGTGTTCAGCACATCTAAGAACAGTGCTCTCAAACTTTGAAACATTTAATTTCTAAAAATCTGACTATTGCTAATACTAGCATTCTAGGAAAGGAAATATTGAATTCTTAATGGTGGTCATTTTATCTGCCTTTCGGAGGAGGAAGGTGAACTCACTTTTTAATTAAGACTGTGAAAAATGCATTATTCTCATTGTTGCTCTCATAGTATTTAAGTGCACAAAAACAAACAAAAACAAAAACAAAAAAAAAAAACAAAAACAAAAAAAAAAAAAAAACAGGCCAGCATATATCCAAAGCTTAGGTATAAAGGAATAATACAAAATTCAGGGTATTTCCAGATCTGCAGATAAGTTGGTACAGAAAAGCACAATTTGGGTTAGCAACAATTTTTAATTTTTGAACAGTATTTTCAAAATGTTTTAAAGTCCATTAAGTAAAACACTGGTAGCAACGTGTTATTAAACTACATTCTCCTCAAACATTTCTTCTGATCGTATTCTCCTTCAGAGACACAGAGAAGTAATCTAGAAGATGCACACTGAAAAAGCAGAATGCTTGTTAAGCAAATCTTAGGTTCCCTGCGGAAGCCATAGGTCCTGCCCATGTCTGTCAAGTTAAGTCATAAGAAAATATACCTGGATGCTTTGAGATTGTTTTACCAAAATGTTTCCTGTTTATTTTTATGTGAAACACCTAGTTATATCTGAAGGTCATTCCTGTTTACAGGGATCAATAAACTCTGTAATTGAATGTAGCTGATTTTTTTTTAATCTGCTTCTAAGTAGAAATATTCCTGTTTTGTTTGTTTTATTTTTTCTTTGTTAGTTTGATGAATTGAGAGAATTAGGGTTAGCAAGCAGCTTAAAACAGAATTCACTGGACTCCACAGGGATCTACCCATTTTGAATTGATCTCAGGTTACTTTCAAATGGAAAAAATAGGTTTGGGAAATAAAATCATTTAGCGTGGAGTGAAATTTATGGATAAAAAAATGAGATTATGACAATTTCACCATGATAAAGAGACTGTATAATAATATGAGAATACTGAAAGATCAAAATCAACATACATGAAGAAATAATACTAATCTTAATCTAAGCCTAGGAAATCTGTGAGTACTTAGGAGAAGATGGAAGAGATGAGGTGGGTTACATCACAGAGAGATTGTCAAATTCAGTCATAGCTTACATTTCTTGGACAAGGTGCACCACTTGTTTGATGGAGTATATTGTAGGAGAAATGGACAATGTTACAGTGGAAAAATGGACTAATGCAGGTATGTCCAACCAACAGTCCATGTGGCCTAACACAGCTCATGGTAAAGCCCACCCCGTCCTTCACTGAGTGGCTCAGCCTGGTCTTAGATGCAGGTGTGCACCCATTTCTTAGCACCAACTGGACACTGGTACCAATTATAGCTATCTGAACTGAAACAAGGACACAGAATGCAGTGCAATGCCAACTCAAGTTATGGCAAACGACTGTACACATTTTGATTCGTTGCCTAAATGCAGCCCTGTAAACAGCAAAAAATATTTAGTCAATAAAAGAATTTGAAAACAAGCTTCAAGATTGCAATAATAATAATAATAATAATAATAATAAATGTTTAGCATGTTTCAGACTCAATTTCTAGTCAACATAAGTACGTGACCTGCAAAATTTCAAATGTCATGTATAGAGCTTCAATTAGATATTCAACTAAAAAAATCTGCAGGGAAAACATCCCTCATTTTACAGTCATGCCTTACTCATGTCATAACTTTTTGGCAGTGCATACATTTGTGAACAACTGTTTCAAGGACGAATCACAGGGAAAATAAAATTTCATCAGAGGTCTGTGATGAACACCTTGAGAATTCACTAAGAATTTAAATCACATTCATTGAACCAGACTGATATATTAGTTCACAAAAACAAGGTCAAGTATCCTACTAGTTGTATGGTTTTATTGCATTTGTTTTATACATATTTGTAAATACAGATGTAATTTTATGAGGGCTGTTCTGAAATCAATGCATACTATTTTATTACGCTGGCCCATGACATCAGAGGCAGATGTCGAAAGTATAGCAAAAAGGGCTGAACCTTGTCTCCAGTATCCCATGATGAGTTGTTGCTGTCTGATAGATGGCATCTGACATGAAAGTGCATAAGAAGTAAAAGGGTGGAGTAGAATTCCTCTGTCTGGAAAAAATGGCACCCATTGGCATTCAGTGATCCTCACTGTAGGTTTATGGAGACTAAACAGTAGATGTGAGCACAGCGAGGCAGTGGGTGGTGCATTTCAGCAGTGGCAACAGCAGCAGTGCCAACAGCAACAGTGGCTCACCTCTGTTGGTACAGGTTTTTGGAGCATGGTATGTGGCCCAAGACAATTCCTCCTCATTCAGTGCAGCCCAGACAAGTTAAAAAGTTGGGCAGCCATGGACTAACAAGTGCCCTGAATGTAAGCGGAAATTCTATTAATTCTATAAAAAATAAATAAAATAAAATGTACAAACTTATGAGAAAACAAAAGCAAGAGGGAAAGAAATCCTACAGGCAATAAAGAGTAAGAAGCTTAAACTCAGGTCTTACTGAGATTAAACTACTACTACTTTTGTTATGAGCTCTTTTTTATTTCAAGCTTAAATAAATAATTCTCTCTGAATATTTACTGCTGTTATCTTAGAGTGAACACAAAATTGATTTTGAATCTTTTTCTAAAATGCTTCTATTCCTCTGATTATGATTTTTTTTTCCTCAGGTTTCACATTTCCTGAATATGAGTAAAGCATCTATGCTTGATTTAGCATTCTTTAAAAGATGCAGTGAAACTATGGTTTCCTGTGGTGTCCTTCAGCTATTTTCTGAGGTGAATGCACACTGCAGATGTTTTCTTAAACAAGGGCCTGTGATTTGCTTCTATAGTCTTGGCCATATTCTTAGGCTAGTCCATTGGATTTCAGAAAATATCTTATGCTTTGCACCTGTCAGCAGGTCAAGCAGGAGAAATTCCAGATCCATGTAAATTGCTGAAATTATTCAGATGTATGCTGTTTTTCATTCTTTGAAGATAGCTTATTTTGCTTCTCTCTCACATAGCCAGCATTTCTGTCAGGTGATGCTTTGGAGAATTTCACTGTAGTTTTAGCTAACACATTGCCCACTGAGGAATCTTATGAATGCTATGAAAATAAGATAGCGTTTGCTGAGGATTCTTTTTGCATACATCCTAGGATGTATGTGTGATTGCTTTAGAGTTTTTCTGGGTGCATTTTATCAGAATCAGTCACTTCATTTTCACAACAGTTTAATTCTTCCCTGTTAGTTGATGATGATTTTGTTGTCTGTTAATTTGTTAATCTCCTAAAGGTCTCCATTAGTCAATGGGAAGTACTGTTTTTGTGAATTGCTTTGTATTTCTCTCACTATTTCTCTTATTTGAGGAAGGTCCCAAATGCAACTGCATTATGTAATCTATTTGCCAATGCTCCTCTTCTGCCCCACAAAAGCGTGTGTGAAAGTCTGGAATTGAACTGATTTCTGTGTCTTCTTTTCACCTTAGATTGTATTTTTATTGCTTTAAGATCTTGTAATGAGGTTTCTACAGAAGAACTCTCTTAAAAGTTGGAGTTCTGTCAAAAATTTTCACATGAGTTTGTAATCTGATTAGATTTATGTGTGGTTACAGAGAGGAAAGCAAGAGATGAAGTTTCTGACATCTGCTGAGAAAGGCAATTCATTCTTACCTGAATAAAACTGATCCCAATAGGATAGGCCAGTGGAGATGCTAGGTTAGCAACACATAATATTAATTACAGTGCTGGTTGTAAAAGTCACTGAACTCTGCTGATGCTTACAGATTAGAATCTGAAACTAAATATGAGTCATTACCTTTATACTGCCCACAACGCAAATACAAGGCAGGGCTTATGTGGCTCATGCTATGGTTTTAAATTGTTACAAGTAAGGCAAAGAGACATCAAGGAAGATGAGCAGCCTTTCTCACCCATCATTACCCGATCCTCACAGGTTTTAATTATTATGCATCTGACATTAACAAAGGTTAAAGTAAATATTACAGTAATGTTATTGGATTCAGGTTTCTCTTTTATCAGCAGCAGTTTTTCCTGACCTTGATGATGAGCTAAATTTAAATTTTTTCAAGGAGCATTGTGATATTACTGCCAGAGAATTGTCATTGTTTTAATCTCTGTTCCCCAAGAAAGCAGAAAATGGAAGGTCATTAGCATGTGACTGCTTTTAAGAAGAGATATGCTGTCCTTTCTAATTAATGTATCTGTATCAGAAAAAGAGGATAAGAAATTGTAAAACAACTTACGTACCTTCATACGGCCAAAGCATGAAAGAGTGTCTCAGCTAGACTGTTTTTACTCTTCATATGTGAGCAGGATGTTACAAAGATTTCAAATACTGTTATGTATCAGGCTGAAATAATTATTGTTCTGTGTACTGCTCTAGAAGCATGAGTTTTTATGTCTATTTATTAATGTTTAAGTTGATCAACATGAAACTTCTGTTCTTAAAATATCCTTAGATTTGTCTTGCTTAAAAAAGAGAGAGCAAATAACGTTATCTGTTTAGCTGATTTTTATGTTGATTAATAATGAATAAGCTGTGTGGCTGGTATGTTTTCAAATTGCTCCCTGGATTTATAGATACTGATAAGAATCTGAAATAATAGTGATATGAATAGATGATCAAGCACATGTATGTTTTATTATTCTCAAGGTGCATGTATCTTACTGTTGATTCTCCACAGGCCATTTTATTTGGCATTTCCATACCAAGGTGAGGACAATCTTTGTTATTACTAATATAAGTACTAATATTTTAACATTTTAGGTCCATGCCTCTATTTTATTAAGGCAATGTCCTAAACACAATAACATAAAACAAAATTATCAATTTTATGATGTCTCTTTCTTGTCCTGGACAGATGTTTATTTTTATAAATCTAATAGACATAATGCTCCCATATTTACAGTCATAATTAGAAGAGAACAAACACTACAGTACCCAATAAGAATTCCTCCTATCCTAGTCTTTAATTTGCTTAAATGCATCCTTTTTCCAAGTTATCCTTTAAACTAATTCACTTCCCAGTAAGTTCTTTGTGAATTTGGTCTCTGCTCTAAGAAAATTTTGGAAAAGTTAGGCCATTCAAAAGAAGAAAATCTGGGGAACTCTTCCAGGGAAAAATGTGTAATGTTGGTGTTGGATAGTGCTCTTTTTATATGCAGTATTGAAATCATAGCCTTCAGCAAAGCTTCTTTAGGGTTGTTTCTATTAACTTTGCTTTTTATCCTCCATAACAATTAGGTTTGACAGTTTCATGCATGTCACACGTCCATGAATGCAGCAGCACAGTGCCGCACTGTTATACCATCCTTTTAGAGGTAGACTTCAACTACAATCATGAATTGGTTCTTGAATAAGTATGAATAAGCTATCAGCTCACTAACCTGTGTAGGTGACTTGTTCAAAATCACCGGACTTTATTAGATTATTAAAATTAATTCTTTTGAAAAATATTTTTTCTTCTGGCTCATTCTTATTTTCAGAGCCCTTTTTTTTCTTCAGAATTTTGGTATATAAACTTCCACATTTTATTTTCCATCACTCTTACTCAGGGGGAAAGGTAAAAGGTTTCTTTACTGAAGAAAAATGAAATTCATTAGTATTATAATTCATGTTCTGTTACGCTGGTGATTAAATGAATATGTTTATGCAAGAAAAGTGTTAGTGCCACAACTTTTCATACCATAGAGATTGCACTTCTGATAATGACTGTCTAGCCCACGCTTTACTCAGTAAAACTATAACTAGGGCAACAGAGATATAAAACCTTAAAAACATCCTCTGAGATACTTGGGAAACTCAGAACAAAGTTATTTAGAGTATAATCAATGTTATTTTAGTCTTCTGGTGTTCAAATACTATTCTGAAAACTGGATTCAAAAAGCCCTAAAGAGATAAACTAGCCAATTTCCTCCCTATTAAACTGAAATGCTTGGAGAAAAGCACCTGAAGCAGTTTAGCAATTTAATTCCTGGATGTAAGTTATATTTGTTGCCTATTACTGCATTGTGCTTCAAGATCTCTTCTCTTTCTGATGTTGTTAGAAAGATAGAAATGAAGAGATATTAGTCTAACTAGGATCAAATTCATTTTTTACTCAAGTATCTTAATATACTTCAGAAATGTCAGTATAGGGCTGTTTTGGGGTCCTTGATAAAAGATAAACAAGCTTTCAGAACTATAAACTGCCAGATTGCATTATAAAGCAATTCTATAGGTTTTAAAAGACAAATAAATTAATCTCAAGGTTATTAGCACCAGCTTAGTATTCTCCTACTATATGCCCTGCTAACTTCTGATGGCCTCATATCAATTCCAGCTGTTAGGATCTAGGTAAGGTAACCCTTAGCACTGTTAACAGTCACCATGATGTCCCCTTTTTTCTTCTTAAACTATTGTTTTTCTTACTTTAACTGTTTTACACAGTAATTCCTTTTTCAAGTAATTACATTTGAACCAAATTAGATTTAGATGCCAGTGTAAATACGGAGCGCTTCCTCTTTCTTTTCTGTCTACTACTTTTCCTCTATTTCAACCGGAATGTTAATAGGCCCCTTAAACTCTGGATGTCTGTCTAAGGAAATATCTTGAGTAACTATTGTTGAATGTCTTTTTATGGTCTTTTGTTTAACTTTTGTATCAAAGTTTTGGTAATTTAAAGAATGCTTTTAACTTCTTATTAATCATTGAAGAGCAATAAGGTTTCTTAATTATTATTTTAAGTGAAGAAAAATAGATTAGGAAAAAGAGAGTGGCTTAAAACTAGTGAGAGTATATTTTCAGTGGGAAAAAGAAACCATAGAACAAAATATTCAGGAACACTTTGGATTATGCCCTCAAATTATCTAAGAATGGTAAGAAATGCAAACACAGCATGCGCAGTTCTGTTTAGTATTTGATGACTTGAACAAAGATTACCATTTTATATATTTTGGAACTTAACTTTCACATCTTCCTAAATTTATTTCATAAGTGCTTGCATATTTATTTTCATTAAAAGTGTCTGTTTTTTCAGAATTCTTTAATAGAGCATGTCAGCAATTTTCTTTTCCATAGGTATTTGAGGAAGTGGAGAAACTATGTACTTGAGCTCAAGTTGGCTCTAAGGGTTCCCCTCTTGAAATCTGCTCTAGTGTAACTGCTGATTCCAACTTTGTTGTTTTTCTCTGAGGATGGCAGCATGAAGGCTGGAAATAGTTCTGGTAGGATGAGGAGCTTCATGAGTATTTCAGAGGGGAAGCTTTAGATATGTGATGACCAAAACTTATTTTAAGAGTGCTGCTGTTGTCTACAGAACTTAGCTACTGTTTTGACATCATTTCCTTTGCTTTTGATGGTTATCTGTTTTTCTTAATCAGTAGAAATTTGTTTCTTGGCGTGCTGTTCTTCCACCAACACTCTGTTTTGCCATTCATATTGCTCTATAATGTACATGTTGCCTTTGGATTGCTTTATTTTTGTGCTGTAGGAGTAACAAGATAATGTTCTCTTCAGATAGCTTTCAGAGCACTGTTGTTCTATCCTCAGATTAGGCTCTGGTCACTCTTTCCCCCTCCTTATGGACTGTTTGTGATGAAGTAATTCCATTTAGATTGAGGATACAGATATTATTGCTTGGTTGTTGTTTTTTGGTTTTTTGTTTTTTTTTTTTACTTTAAAGGAAGTTCTGCATCTGAATCTGTGGGAAAAAATGATCTGAACTAGCACAGGATGAACATGTTGTTCAAGTGAATATTTTTGAAAACCTAAAAATGTTGAATTGCTGTGTAATATAACTGTTGAATATTTTGGGTAAATACCTTCTCCAAATCTGTTCACCATATTAATTGAACAATGTTTCCTCTTCTGAGTGATGCTAGCAGAATATGCTCTTCCTATGAAAATGAAACATTTTTATTACTATTCTTTTAGAAACTTAGAAAAACCAGGAAGTCAAATAGCTGTAATATCCAGAGTTGTTTTGAATTTATTAGTGAGCAAGGTATATTTTAAGTCATTTGACATTAGTATGAGATCTTCTTTAGAATTTGAATATTTCTAATTTTAATATTATTAAAACAATGCTGCACTTGGAGAAGAGTCCGTCCTGTAGCAGGTAATATTTTCTGGATTTCACTGAAATGCAGCAGTGACAATGTAGGAGTGAAGCTGAATAAAGAAGTTGAAATGGAAATCTTAAAGAGCAGTTATATTTTTGTTTGGGCTTTGAGTGCTAACTCTGAGAGCACAGAGACTTTGTTGGTTTGCGTTGGTTTTTGAAACCAAGATAACTGTAATAGAAGAGGCAAAGTTACTCAAGTACTGACTTGTGCTAAATCATCCACAACGTAAAGTGCACAATTTGAGAATGTTATAGTGTGAGGTTTTATAGTGTAGAGGTGATTACTTTGTAGTTCCTGAAAGTTTTCTTGAGTGGTTATAACTGATCCATTTGGTTATGTTAGGGAACTTTTCTAAAAACAAAACCAGGCACCCTCTTTTCCTGAAACAGTCACAGGTTGATTCTGTTGTCCAGTAGAAGGCTTGTGTTCCAGCTATGCATTCTCAAAATGTGTCTCTTGTGAAGGGAGACAGAGAAAGTGGTGAATGGGAAATGGAAACAAGGGGTTTGAATGAAATTATGGTTTGAATGAAATTATATCTTGAAGTGATGCTCTACAAAGGCTTTTTATGAGAGTTTTACTAAGGGTATGGTAAAAAAGAGAAGGTACAGCTGGACATAAAGGTGCAGTATGCATAATTTTTGTAAGGAAAACTCATTGACTTTATTGATCACTTGTCTGCTTTTCTGGTCAGTGGATGAAAGTACAAAGACTGAACCACTTACCCTCAGGAAAGTGGGTAAGTTACAAGAATGTGGCTTTCATTTTCACGGCTGAGTTTCCTAGTCAAGTGTCACATCCTGTCCATAAAGGGAGGGAAAATTGGGACCAGGTTTGATTTCATGGTTGATTTCTGGTTTGGATTTCAAGGTTTGATCTCTGGTTGGATTAAGGTAAAACAATATGCTGAGGTCCACACACAATCATCAGTTTTAATGAGAATCTATATATACAATTATCCCAAAAGTACTGGCACTCTAATGCTTAGAATCTATGTTAAACTGTGTGGCTAAACTGTGTGACCTTAAGGAACCAAAAATAAACAACTTTATGAGAGATACGGCTTTTAAGAAATCAAAATATTTCTTGCAATTACTTAATTATTATGAGAGAAGAACAATGAAAAGAGCAAACTAAGGAAAATGGAGAAAATGAACAGGGAAAGGATTGATCACAAGTCTGTTCCGAAGGTCTGTCTTAATGAATTCCAGCGTTGGTCTGAAATGCTGTAGAAGGGATGAGGAGGTCATAGTCTCAAATCAGAAAACAGCAACAATGACCACCAAGACAGTCACCTGGGTCCCTTCTGAAGTATTCTTTTGTGCCTGCTTGTTTTGCAGGTGCACTGCACCATCCCAAGGTTACAAAAAGGAGTTTGTCAAAAGTAAGTTTGTAGCTAAAACTTTCTTGTGGGAAGGGTAAGTCATTTTTTTTTTTTTTTTCAGGGAGTAATCTAATTAGGAGACAGGATATCATACTTGCTGATATCAGCCTTCATTTGGTTGTCATGGTGGTGGCTTTGTACTGCAAGTGCTTGAGACATATCAAGCACACCACAGAAAGTCAGACAATGTGTTGGGTTTTTTTGTTTGTTTGTTTTTCTTTTTTTTTTTTTTACAGCATGTAAAAAAGAGGCAGTAGATTTCTTAGACTTCTACAGAACTTATGTTATTTGGAGAGCAGCAGAAGGGAAAAAAACAAGAAAAGATTTTTATTACATGCACCTTGTTTTTCTTTCATGAAGCATGCCTTTCCCATCCCTGGTCAGTTAATGTTTTCTGGTGCTTCTATGTGACACTCTTTATCCTATAAAGTCATTTATGCAGACAGTTCTTCAGATTACATGATAAAGTCTGAATGATAAAACAGTGGAAAGAGAACTCTCTGTAAAAAAAGAAAAAGAAAAATCTTGGCCAACAATCATAAATAACAGAGCTGTTAAAAGAACAGCAGAAGTTTAAGGGTTTTATCTAGTGACAAGCACATTTGGGTCAGTTACATTTTTGTGAAGTAATTTTTTAGTCCCTGAAAGTAAAAATCTTATTTAGCTGAGAATTTTCACTTCATCATTTGCATACTAAATTTCTTTTCTTTGTATTTTTGGCAAGTTCAAGCTGCTATGTAATGTTAGTGTAATTAGTTTGTAACGTTCATGACTCACTCTGGGATCATTCACAAGGCAAGTGCTCTATAAACATTAAAGATGACCTGTGACTGAACTAATTTATCTTATGCTGCCTGAGAACTTCCCTGCAATGTAGGAAATAGAATTGGATCCCATTTAGTTCTTGCTTATCCACATTTTGCAATTTGCAGTAGAGAAATAAACACTAAGGTGATGTTTCCAGCACCGTCTCTTATTAAACTGCTTGGTATATTTTTCCATTCACATCCATATGTGGCCCAGTGTAAAGATAAAGCATTGTTTACTTTTAACAAGGATGCAAAAGAAAATAAGTACTATTTTTTTTTTTTTTTTTTTTTTTTTTTTTTTTTTTTACAAAGACTGATCATTCATGGAAGAAGGCTGGATATAGATCTTCAGTATTAGAGAAGGGACTCAGAGGTATCAGATACTTTAATTCTGTTTGTTTCTTTGTTTGTTTGATTGGCTTTTTGTTCTTGAGATAAATTTACTACAGAAATAAGCCATCACATTCTTAAATACTGGATCTGGGAGCAGGAGAGTTTCACTTCCAAATTTTTAAATAAATAATATAAAATTGCCTGATGGCTTTTTTTTTTTTAATTAGGACAAGGAGAAGAAAAAAATAGCATGATTTTGGAAAGCTCTGTAAGAAGTAATGCTCTTGTTCAGTAAATAATGTGTTCTTCTATTTACTGTGTATATTTTCTGGCAATTGTAGGAATAATCTCATTTCAGTCTCCCTCTCTTCTGTGTTCTATGGGTATAGTGTTGTTGTGGATATAGTGTTGTGGATTTATTATTATGCCAAGATAACTCCTTGATTAAAAAACAAACAGACAAACAAAAAAACTCTAAAACAGGTTCAGTTCCAAATTTCTGACCTTCTTATCACGTTACTTTCATGATGCCTTTAAATCTGGTGTTGTGGTGGTTGCGGTATACAAAATAAAAGAGCATGACTTGATCTCTAAACAGTGTTCATAAACTGAACTTCTGTTTAAAACCTCATGATTTTACTTTTCTGGAACAGAAGGCTTGATTATAATTTAAACTTCAGTGGTGCTACAAGGCAATTTAAATCTGAAATTTGCTTTCTTCTGTTAAGGTAGACAGAAACTCCTCACTAAGGAAGGCTTTCAGCCTTGAATGTTCTAAATCTACATAATTTCCATCTTATTAATATAAAGGAGGGGCACTTTTGTGAAAACTAGTATGTACTACTTCTTATCCTAAGCTTCATAAGGGTAGCTGTTGGGTCTGTTCTCTGCTGATCTGGAGAGTTAAAAAAAGAATTGTGAAGTTATTTTATTCTAATTAATAAATGTGTATATATGAAAACAAAACACATGATTATAAAGTAATGGAATTTTGAAAGTTTATATATATATATATACATATATGTGTGTGTGTGTATATATATATATATAATTTTTCTTGACCCATGTGATCTGCTTTTATTCCTGTTTTTTGTAGATTTTGCAGTTGACTGTAAGTCTTTGGCCTAATTTTTAACTCAGTGATGGGTAGTTTGCCCTCTGCTTTCTATTCGTTTGATCTGATTAATCTAGAGTAAATAGTCAATAGCAATTGCAGTCTGTACTTCTCTTTATGGGAGGGTATTGAAGTCATATATGGAAAGGGTACTTGCCGATACGTTGTTAAAACAGAGTTGATACATTTCACTCCTGAAAAATGGGTAGGAATTACAGAGGCTTTACAATGGATAGCACTGTAGGTAAGATACAGGTAGCTAGGGAAAGACACTGATATTTCACAGAGAACAGTGTATGTTTGAGAAGAGATTGCACACTGTCTACAGCTGCATTCAGACCAATGTCCAGGGTAGCAGCACATTACTTTGTGATTAATACCACTTCCAACATGGCTGAGGCTTAATACTCCCTCCTAGACTGTTAAGGTAGACTGAAAGGTATTATTTTGTTGCACCAAATAAATGACAGGAACATTTTAGATGGAAATTACCCATTTAAAACAGAGAGAAGGAAAATACATTTAAATTGGAATGAGATGTCTTTCCAAGCTGTTGTTTGTTTTGAAGCCTGCTAATACATGAGAAGTTGCATTCTGAACTAATCATTAGGAAACTTACAGTCCCTCATTATTAAAAAAAAACCTTTAAGCATCAACAGCTTCTCGATTTACGTCTTTCACATCACAGCCATTTTTTCTTTCAAAATATTGCTCCAGGTAAAGAACAGGCTTCTGAGGAAAAGAGCTGGTTTCCATGTAAAATAATAAAAATAAGAAAACGAGCTACAAAGACTTTGTATAGCAATTTTTTTGAGCATCAGAACTATTACTGAGGGTCTTTAGGAAGATGTTTCAAAAAGGAATCATATGCTTGATTAACATACAGGCATGTAGTTACAGCCTGTTCTACAGAAATGCTTATGTTTGCACTTGCAGTATTTAGTTATTTACTGTGTATAGTATCATTTTTAAGCACTATGCTTCCACAAATCTTGCAGACCTTACCTTAAATTTCAGCGTTTTTAATAAAAATTACACATTTGAAGTTGTAATGACCTTAAAACTTGTTCTAACTATTTGGTTAGGCTCTTTCAATTAGTCAGTGAATTACTGACAGAGCCCAAGTTCTGAGGCCTGGTCTTCATTATTGCCTTCTGTTATGTATTTCTCTTTATCTCTCTTCTTTTCTACTCTTATCCTTCATGGGAAATGAAAATTGATGAAATGGTGCATATCTTGTTATGAAATTAGACCTGTGAGTAACCAGCATTAATTTATAGCAGGAGATAGAAGCGTAACTAATGCTAAAGCAAATGTGCTTCTGGAAGCTGTTTACCTACTTACCAATTATTCAAATTATGTTTAGGTGATCAACATGTGTCTATCTTTTCTGTAAACATCTTGTGTGTACAGAAATTGTGAAAGCAGTTGCAAATAACAGCAGTGAAGATTAAAAAAGAAAGAAAGGTCATAAGCACAGAATCCATCACCTTTTAAGTTTATATTTGGGGTTATTTTCTAAACCAGAAAATAATTCCCATTTTTTGTTTTGTTTTCTTCTTGCAGTCTGTCTTACGGGGAAAATAACATCATGATCGATGTTTTCCTCCCATCTCAGATTTTACTATGTTGCTCAGAAGAATCAATCTAGAATTGTTCTCAGGTAGAGAGAGGGTGGTGAGATTTAAGTGCTTCAGATTTGTGCAGAGTAGGACAGTATTCTCCACACTTCATCCCACTGTAATCCAGCTTTAAAGACTGCTTTGCTCCCTATGTTTTAAGCTACATCCAGAAATCCACATGCCTTTCTCAGGCAGGAAGATGCCTTCAGGTGCTTGACTAAACTGAAGTCTTTAAGTTTAGAAAAATGGGGTATACGTGTGTAAGAACAGACTTAGACACAAGAACACTGCACGTTTTGCTCAGAGATCACGTCTTGTTTTTTCCCCGAGGTAAACTTTTGGTGTTGAAAGAAACAGCAGTCTCCAGAAAAGTCTCTGAAAGCTTTCTGCACCTCAGAGTAAATATTTGCATGCTCTTCAATTTTTCATTGTTTTCTCCAGACTTTTAACCTCAATTATTCTAGAAGAAAAGGTTATTTACTGTTATTTCCATCTTAAGGCATAGACTCCTAGTAAATATTCTCTATATCTGGTCATCAAACCTGACACATCAGCAGGAGGCTATAAGTGTCTTAGGGTGTTATTTGCATGCATCTCCCCACTGCTGTGCTGCTGATAAACTGTTGTGACACTACAACTATTTACTCAAGCTGTCAGTATTCAGTTAATGCTCCCATTTAGCACTCCATAAATATGAAGACTTTATGGGCATTTATTATACAATATTTCAATTTACTTTTTCTTCAGTAAAAAGGTTAAAAAAAAAGGTGACTAATAGGTGTAAGTGCTGTATGATGTATAGGTTTTGCCCTTACAGTAGTTACATCCAATCCGTTCTAGAAGTAAAATGTAGATTTACATCCATATTATACATGTGAAGCTAAAAGAACTCTGGTGTGTAGGAACAGAGAAATAACCTGAAGCTGATCCAACACCGAGACAGCTGCTTTCCAATGCTTCATGTTAATCCACTTGTCTTTGCATTCAGCTCTGTGTTGCACTCACTGTCCTTTATCTCAGGACTTGCTATAACACGTCCTCAGCTGAGGTAAATGGATATGGACAATAATGCTTGGATGCTTAGCTTTACTACCTCCACAGGCTAGTTTTGTATCTGGTCCTCCTCCTACCTCCTGCTCTTATAGGAGAGCTGAATTAATAGAATCATAGTATTATTTGAGTTGGAAAGGACCATTAAAGGCCATCTGGTCCAACTCCCCAGCAGGGATCCCAACAGAGCTCAGAGCCCCATCCAGACTGAATTTAAATGTCTCCAGGGATGGAGCATCTACCACCTCTCTGGGCAGTCTGTGCCAGTGCCTCACCACCTTTACTTTAAAAACTTCTTCCTTATATCCAGTCTAAATCTCTTTTCTTTTAATTTGAAACCCTTTCCTCTTTTCCTGTGTCATAGCTTCAGCTGGGTTTAAATTGTTTTCTTCAGAGTGTCTGATATGATTCTCTGTTTTGGTTCTCGGAGAAAAACAATGCTGATAATATACAAATGTTTATAGCTGCTGCTATATACAGAGCCAAGGCCATTTGCAGCAAAAGGCCTAAGGAGCTGGAAGGGAACAGACTTAGGACAGCTGACTTTCACTGGCCAAAGGGATATTCCATACTATATGACATCATGTGGATGGAATTTTGAAGGAGTTGGGAGTGTATCTTGCTCTCTTCCATTGCTCAGGGAGTGAACTGGGCATTGGTCAGCAGGCAGTAAGCAATTTCTTGTGCATCAGTTGTTACATACTTTTATATATACATATATGTTCATATATATGTTTATTTATATGTATGCATAAATGTATTGTCATAATTATTATCTTCATCTTAGCTGTTTTTCAACTCATGGGTTCTTCATTTTTTCCATTTTCCCACCCATCCCACTGGGAAGGGAGAAGTGAGGAAACAATTGTGTGGTGCTCAGCCACCTGCAGGTTTAGACCACAGCTTCCTATCATAGCAGACCCCACTAAAGAGTCTATCCACTTCGTTTTTTATAGTCCCCCTTTAGATACTGACAGGCTGCTATTGGGTCTCCTGGCACCTTTTTGTTCTCCAGGCTGTACACCCCCAGCTCTTAGGCTTTCTTCATATAGAAGTTTTCCATCCCTTGGATCATTTTTGTGGCCTTTAACTGAGGGTATCTGATGAGATAAAGCACCCTCCTGTGACTGGTGCTGTTAGCTGAAGGTTACTAAAAATCCCACGGATCTTTTTGTAATCTTAGGAGGGACTTGTAAGAGTGATTTTCTGGAAGCCAGCAGATGTCCTATCCTGTTAATGCTGCCTGAGGTAAAATCAGCCACTGTAATGTACCACTCTGCCTTTCAAACTTGAAAATGCCACATTACCATGGTGAAGGGAGACTTTTACAGCATCAGCCACCTAAAAGGAGTACAGGAAGGAGGAGACAGAGATTTCATTTAGGCTAACTAAATGAAGTTGTGACCTAAGGTGAGCTTGCCTTTTCTATGCTGTATATTTGTGGGAGAGAAAAATGCCTTGTTCATCGTTTTAGCAGTGACTTGTATTCATGCTGGGTCCATTACACAGCACACAGCCCTGATGACTGGGAGAGAGGATGTGAAGAAATGCCTGGTTGGGCTTTTCTTCCCCAGGCTGAAGAGCAGGTTACTAGGCAGGCCAAAGTTTCTCTAGAACAGGAGAAACAAAGCTGTTCAAAGAGTTCAAGAGGGCTCAGAGTTCAACAAACATAATCAATAGAATATCTTTACTAGAAAATAAAATGAGAGGACAGGTACTATGTAGTACTAGCCAGAGGGGTGTCTTTATCTGCTTCATCAATGATTTCTCACATTTTTTGCTTGCAGATATCTTTTTCAGGTCAGTATTTGTGTTACAATTTAAGTCATCTTTAGAGATTGAGTTTGCTTAGGCAAGTGTAAGCTCATCTTAAGGAAAATAAGGGGGAAAACTCCATCTTTGAGTTCTTGTGTAAGTGTAACCATGCTTGAGAAGGGAAGACCATGAATTAAATACAGAGATTATAATCAGGGAGTGTTATGCTGGCAAAAGTTATTACTATTCACTGGATAAAAACTGTACAAAATTTCACGTACACAATTCCAATTGATACTTTCCTGAGTTAAAAAACAAACAAACAAATTGGATTTTCAAACTGTCAACTCTCTTGAATTAGTCAAAATTAAAATCTGTATGGAGGTATCCATACATTCAGTGATGACCCTTGGTTTCATGCTCTCTTTCATTCAGTATAAACACTTACCTTCATACCATCTTTTCTACATGCCACATACAGACAAAAAATTCTGGTTCATCCTACTTCTCCACAGGAAAAAGTTTTAATACTCTTCCTTTTGTAGCTTATAGTCATCCTAATAATATAAAAAATTAAATTCAAATACCAACTAAACAGTAACTTTGTCTTGTCCTTGCATTGTATATTTCCAGCACTTTAAAGTTGTTTACTAGAATATATCCAAACAAGGTTTCTTATTCTCTTCTGATGAGATCTGAATTATTGAAAGATTGCATCTTGACTGCAAAACTCTCAGAATGTCTGAAAGAACCTAAATCTATTCCAGACAGCATAAATAATTCATAAATTCATACTCAGTTCTTCTCTCAGGTGTGGGGATGCTGTTGCTTATTTACAGCACACTTCAGGGGAAAAAAAAAATCTCATTTTATTAACATCTTTCTACTTTTAGATAAAGCTGGTTATACTTTCCTATTTACTTTGAAGAGCAGTAATCATATTTAATTTTTTCCTTTAATAGCTACTTTGTTCTTCATTTATAAACTGAAATTAACAAATTTGCTTAGATTTGTATTCTTAAAGCTCCCTACAACCAAGAGGTGGTAATAATATTGGTGTTATCTGGTATGGTCCTTTCAAGACCAGTGTCTGGAGATCAGTGTGGGAGAGAAGAGCTCAGACTCCAGATTTTGGTTTTGTTGTGACTGGCTGAGAACAGTAAGTGTGTCCACAGTAACTTTCAACGTCTTGGCTATTTTGGTTTTGTTGTGACTGGCTGAGAACAGTAAGTGTGTCCACAGTAACTTTCAACGTCTTGGCTTTTGTTTTCATTCTGCTATATTCTTTGCAAATCACATATTTTTCTGAGTGAAAATCTTATACATATATTTAATACAAGACTCCATTCTTCATAACTGACCAGTAAGTTCAACCTGTCATAGCCAGTGCCCTGTAGTAAGCATTTACACTGATTACCTTCCATGAAGTCTCTTGATATTTCTGCTTGCAAGTGTAACAAGCTCATTAACTTGTTCAGGTAGTCTCCAACTATTGTGACTGTGACATTGGTTGATAGTGATAGGACAAGGGAGAATGGTTTTAAACTAAGGCAGGAGAGATTTAGTTTAGATGTTAGGAGGAAGTTTTTCAGTCAGAGGGTGGGGGGGCTGCGCTGGAACAGGTTGCCCAGAGAGGCTATAGATGCCCCATCCCTGAAGGCACTCAAAGCAAGCCTGGATGTGGCTCTGGGCAGCCTGCTCTAGTGGTGTGTGACCATTCCCATTACAGGGTGGTTGAAACTAGATGATCTTTGAGGTCTTTCCAACCCAGGCCATTCTATGATTCTGTGATTTATTCCATTTTTTCTCTGTGATTACCTGAAGGGAGGTTGTAGTGAACTAGGAGTTGTCCTCTTCTCTCATGTAACTAGTGATAGGAGGAGAGGGAATGGATTTAAGTTGCACCAGAGAAAATTCAGTCTGGATGTTAAAGAATGCTTCTTCTCTGAAACAGTGGTGGTATGGGCTGTCCAGGGAGGTGGTGGAATCACTGACCCTAGAGGCATTCAAAGAACATTTGGACATTTGTGTTGAGGAACATGGTTTAGAGACAACTACTGGTGATAGGTGGACGGTTGGACTGGATGATCTTGTAGGTCTTTTCCAATCTTGATGATCCTATGATTCTATGATTTGAAGAAAGAAAGAGAAAACTAAAAAATGTTTAATATGCACTAACCCATGCTTTGTTTTCTGCTATATTGGTAGAAGTAGACTTGTGGGGAAAAGTTAGAAGCGAGCATGTAACTTACAAATCTGTTTTTAATATTCAGATTCTGTTTTAATATTCAAATTAAATCTAAGCTCAAGTAAACTTACTAGTCTTAATTATTATATTCAGCAAAGATTTCACAGATTTTTTCAAACTAATTGTGATATATTTGCACAATAGTTTAGAGGACTGATACTATAAGGTAAAGTGCTGATGCTGCTTGCTCTGTTGACACTGATGACTGTTCAGTTACATAAATTAGTGAATTTCAAATCTAGATTTCAGTCCTGTGTTTCTCTCTCTTGCAGTTCTAAATACAGACAAATCCTATCAATCAGGAGAACAAATTACTGTAAGTGTAGAACTATCTGTCTTTTCTCAGAGTAGATATAGACACTGGTATCAGTATTCCAGAGAAAATGAATCCATTTGACACTGAAAATTATGTGATAGCCTGTTAAAGGGTGTACTTGCTCTTTGTGCCTACAGAAAGTTTTCCCTTTCAGGAAATGTGATGATCATTGTTTGTATTTTGTCACACGGATGTAGATGTTCTTCCTTTACATAAAAATCTCTAACCGTTTTTCTGAGTTTCACTGCTTTTTTGGGAACTTATCTTTGCTTGTATCCAGTAGTAAAGTTTCACAGGTTAACTATGGTCTGCAGTGAAGTCCTTTCGGTATTTTGTGTTCATTCTGCAGTGTCACCAAGTGGATATTTCCATTAGTCGCTTCATTCAATGTTTCTTGCTTAATCTCCAGTTAATTTAGGCTTAAGATGCATTTTGTTAAAATCCTTGTTATTTGAAGTATTCCCCAGACTAATCCTCCTCCATTGAGAATAAGTCTTTCTTGTTTCAGATTTTCTCTCTGCTCTCAGGGCCTTGTGATTCCTAAAGGCAAAGAAGGCATTCATCATCTCAGGCTTTTTCTCTGTGCTCTTCTTCTGTGTTCTCTCTTTTAAACAATTTGAGGAATCCTTTTTTGTTTCCCTTTGCATCTATGCCAACTTCAGCTCCAAATCAGCCCTGGTTTTCCTAACACAATCCTTACATGATCAGCCAGCAAAGTTATAGTTCTTCTGGAGTATTTAATAATGTGCAATTAAATAGTTATATGAAAACTACATGAGGAACTAAAAAATGTGTATTTAAGAATAGTTTTTGTATATTGAATCATAGAATTATGAAGGCTGGAAAAGGCCTCTAAGGTCATCTAGTCTGTGCGCGTCCATTCATTTGGTTTTCCTGGGCTGCACTGAGTGAAGAAGAGATGTCTTAGGCTGCATATCAGTAGGTCGCTCCAAAAGTAATGCATCCTACTTAGTTCCATGGAAATTACAACAGATGCAAAGACCAAAATAACTGTTTATTAGAGCAACTTCTCAGCTACAGAACATAAATTTTTCAACATAGTCAACATCATTAGCATTACATTTTTCAGGACACTGGGACAGACTGCTCAGAGAGGTTTTGGAGTCTCCACTCTGAAGGTACTGGACACTTTCCTGTGCAACATACTCTAGGGAATTTGCTTTAGTATAATATTTGGACTTGATGATCCCCAGAGCTCCCTTCCAACTTCTATAATATTGTAATCTTGTGATTTTCAGAGGTGGTGAAAAGTTGTTTGCATGTCATGCTTGTCAAAATCTGCTGCAGTGGAGGTGACATTTCTGTTGTCACGACTGCTGAAGTGCACCTCCTCGCCATGTTCACATTCTCTGATTGGTCTCCAGAAACATTCAGCAAATGTTGATGGATGTCAGTGGGTACAGTTTTTTCCACGTGGATGAGTTCAGTTGCACTCCTTTGCTCCATACACTTCCATGTCAGAGGCCATTCTATCACACTGTCCCTCTGCTGCCTTCTGTCTCAGGGCAACAATGTGTAACAAAATATTGACAGAAAGATTCAGCCTCTGCCACCATACCACCAACATATGCCTCTGACATCATGGGCCAATATAATAATACAGGAAGCATGAAGCTCTCATAAAGGATATAGTATTGTTTATGTAAGCAGGTAACAAAGCTTATTTTAGTTTTTAATAATTTTAATAAAGCATAAGAAAAGAGAACAAAAAGCCCCACAAAATTATTGGCATATTTGGCCTTGTTTTTATGAAAGTAATGAAGAGTAAACCTATCTAAGCCATGAACTATCAGTTTCTTCAGAAGAATGCTGTGGGAAAATGTTAAAAGCTTTGCTGAAGTCTAGGTAGATAATGTCCACATTGCTTACATTTTGTTTACTATTGCCAGGAGAATGTATTTCCTATCTTATAAAAAGTAATTATCAATTAACTACAACTAAGATTTACTATTACCTACATGAATTCAGGGCTTACCCTATGCTTTACAGTGGCGTTCTTCCTGATTTACCACTGTGTAACTGCAAGAAGCACATGTCTTATTGCCTAGTTGTTAGAAAGTAAATATTAGAGAATTTTGACAGGCATTCCTCCCTAACCCATGCTAGTAATACTCATAGTATTATTTCCAAGGCTCTCTGACTATGCATCTACTCTGTTAACAGTGATGGAAAGAACATTGAACGTAGGTCATAAAGCAGCATCATTTACCTTGGAAACACTAATAGGTGACTCAAGTTTTACCAACTTTTTTTTCTTTTCCCTATTATGCAACAGAGGTTATGAGACTTTTTACGAAAAATAGAAGTCCAGAGCAGTAGAGGTTGTTCCATTACAGCATTTTGCCTTTTACGTGTCTATTTGTTTCACTGATGCTAAGTAGTAAAGTCTTTGGTTTGTTTTTCTAAATATTATATTTTAAGAGGTACTTATTACTTTCTTCTGAAATTAGTTCTCTTCTGACAGTAACACTTCATGCTATACAGAAAAGAAATCTGGCCTGATAAGAATTGAATATTCTGAGACAAAATTTGTTCACTTGTTTAAAAATTAGAAAACTCCTCTGACTTCCCTCTCTATTTACCAGACTAATCTCTATCTTGGACATCCACAGAGGGGATGCCTGTAGATATTTTCTTTAATTCGGTTAAGCTTTCTTCCCTGGTCAGGCCAGAGAGCATAAAAAATTTCATCTTCTGGAGCCCTTTTTCCTCAACATGTCCTCTTCAGTCTAGTTAAAATCTTTCCTGAAATAGCAACAAGGTTTTTTCTATGTAGCTTTTATTGTTTTTACTAATAATTCTTAATATTTTTTCCTATAAATGCATTCGTTACCTTCTCCCCCAGGTTATATCCTGCTAACTTACGTATTCTAGAAATGTAGCTTTATGCTTGATCACACATCTCAGGCTTTCAAAAGTAATAGGAAAAAGGATATTGGGATTATAGCTCTAACAGTGAACCTACTCTAGGTGGCCCTGTTTTGAACAGAGCGTTGTATTGATCTCCTACGCTCTCCACTATTATGTGAGTAGGTCTGAGGAAGGCTGGGTAGACCCTGTACCCTCGTTCCACAATCTTGCTCTTCAAGACAAGTCATATTGATTGTATGTCAAAGCCTCCCTGAATGCCCTTTTCTCACATCTGGGAACTAATGAGGAATAAATGTGATCTTGGCACTGCATTCAGTCCTGTTTACTGGCTAGATTTGCTGGAAGTAGGACAGAGTGAATGGTTAGTCACTGGGGGTGTCTTCCAAAACAAATATGCTCTTGGAAAAAGAAACTGGGAGAGAAAAAACTGATTGAAATGTTTTTCGGGGCTATAGTGACTCCTACTATAACCTATGAGTTATTAATACTAGAAGTAGTTAACATGCTGTCTGTATCTCACAACTGTGCCTAGAGTGACACCATAGCCTACAGTGTGCCTGGTAGAGTCCAGACTTGCATTATTTGTGTCAGCAAGAAAACTTCCACTGAATCTACTGATGTGGAAATAGGAAATAGGTCCATAGCCCTTCAGGGATTAAAGGACTGTCTAACTAATTCCATTTCAGAGGCTGATAAATGTTCATACCCAGATAAACTGTGCAACATATTCTACATGTTTTCCACTGGTATAGCTCCTGTTTTGAGCTGTTATATAGAAGGCTTCTATTAAAATTAAAAATCTGAATCTCTTTTGATCACTTTCTCAGAAGTATTTGAGAAATAAATGTCCATATGATCAAGCTGCTGTACTATGTGCTTAGTTTACATACATTGTTTTAAAACCTTTGTGGACTTACCTTAATTCTTGTGCAATGTAATAGCTTTGTGGGTTTGTTTTTTTTTTTTTTGTTTCCTTTTTCCTCATAAATGGTAACATATGTACATATCCTGATACTCACTTCACTCTCGCCAATACAGAATTACCTGCTGGGAGGATGGGTGTGTTCATTTTGTGCAGAAAAGAACAATAAAGTAGCAGGATTTTTTTTTTAGATGATGGTAAATGTAGGTTCCTGGAATCATCACACTTTTTGTGACATTAAGCAAATCTTTAGTAGTGAGTTCCATGTACATGACATTTTTTTATCCAAACCCACTCAGTCAGATACTTTCCTTACTTTGTCTTATTAAATTTGAACAAATTAGTTCCCTATGTTCTTTGTGCCCTCTCTGTTTATCTTCCTCTCTCCTCCCACTTTTCCCACTTGAATCTAGAAATGGAGTTATTACAGAGGATGCTTGATATGTAGTATCATATTGCTAATCCTAACTACTATTATGGTTTAAGATAAAAGTGATTACCTGTATGAATTTCTCTTTAGTCAGAAAACCTGCAATAATTTGACTATATCAGAACTGCAGTTTCTATTCTGTTGAGAGAATTGAAAATCCCTGAAAATGTTTATGCTGAATTTTGTACTTGTAAAGTAAATCTGACCTTGCTTCATTTCTAGATACCTTCAGCTTTGTATTAAGATGTTACCAGTTTATATAGAATGATGTGCAGCATAAAGCTTTTATAGTCTCTCACTATTTTTATTCTGAGAACTTGCAACAAACATGGGTCGGAGGAAAAAAATTTTTGTTTATTCTCTTATTTGTTATAAATTGTTCTTAAGGGCTGGCTAATCTTCTGGGTTCTGTCTTACTTTGGTATGGATGCTAGTACTTCTTTAAACAAAAATGAACTTGAAATATTCTGTATGTAGGAATATCAATGAAACTTGTTCTCTTAAGTCTTTTTCAAAATTTGTTTGCTTATTTATTTACTTTCATCTTCAGCCTTTCAGTCTAGTCTCTCTTTGGTAATTATGAGAGCTCAGTAGTGAAATTGCCTGTTGCTTCAGGGTACATTTGAATCTGGGAGACAGTATGTGTCAAGAGTAGAGGCAAGCACACTCAGGGCAACACAGGGGCATACACTCAGATAACCCCAGTAAGCGGCAAGCAGAAACTCCCTAAGCAAGTGCAATGTGAACGCTAGTAAGCTAAAACAGAAGCTCCCTAAATAAGAGTAATATGACTTACTGACCCTCCAGTGGCAGACAAAATGCTGAGCAGGAAGAAGAGATGGAACATGCCAGCAATGGGCTTGGTAGGAAGTGCAATTTCCTCCCCCCTACCTTTTTTTTTCAACTCGGATCATTCTTTGGTCAGAACCTTTAGGTCCATGACACACCTGTTCAAACAGATTACCAACAGTTGTTTTTTTTTTTTTTCAAGCAGATACCAATCTTCCTAAGTTAATTTTCTGTGAAATTTATAAGCATTCACTGCTAATAAAAATAAAAATATTGTAAACTAAAAAAATTATTGCAGGAGAAATAGTCAATTTCTTTTTTAATTTTTTTCTGCTACAGATCTATTCTGAGATGCTGGGAAAATCCCTTTAAGTCAGTGCTCAGAACAACAACAAAAAATAGCATCTGGTATCTGTTTTTTCCCTCCCTGTGTTGGATGATATGATTGAGGATTGTGAAAGCTTTTGCACATATCATAACAGTGTGCTAAAAACATGCCTGCTTTCTCCCCTGATTTTTCTGACTTCGTATCACTTTTTTTCCCCATATATAAAATACAGATAACACATTTTCTCTTCTATTGAATGTTTTCATTCTGACAGTAATAAAGACTAAATGCTCTGCTGTTAGTAAGAAAGCACACCATTTTGTATGCTCAAAAGACCTGGTTAGTGTTATGAAAGTAAGGCATGAAGTCAATATTGTTGATTCTTTTTTTTTTGTTTGTTTTGAGGGAGCAGAGCTACTGATACAAGGAAAGTTCTAACAGAGAAAAATAATTGGTGATCACACAGTATCAACACAGAAACGTGTTGTGTGCTTGCTTTAAAATGTCTACATGTCTTGATGTGCAAGAGCTTCACATCAGGAGTATTTAATTTGATGTATGTAATTTTCACTTCATAAGTATTATTTTGACGAGTTTCCACTTCTCCTGTTATGATATGAAAAAAGATTAGCAATAAAAAAGTCAGTTCTAGGTTGTTCTTGTTGAGTATCACAGTGTGTGCAAGGCATTCTGGAAAAAGATAGAAATGCATCTTCCTCACACAGTTTTGAGGGGTGGTACTGTTAGAATGTATTAGGGAACAGATGATCCCTTTAATCTTAGAGATTTCACACAGTCCTGCCTCAGACAGTCGCTTTTCTAGTTGCTGTCTTCACAAAGTTGAATTTGTTCGACTCTGTTAAAATTGAAAGACTGAAAGTCATAGAAAAGAGCAAAGTAGGTATCAGTACTAATCAGTATTCAGAGGAGGGAAACGGATTTTGAAAAGGAGAAAGAAAATCAACCCGAAGCCATATTGTTGATGAGAGGCCACCTTGACTCTCTGACAAGTACAAAGGAATCTCTGTGTCATGTGAAATCTCTACAGAGTAATTCTGAAGTAGTGAGTTTGAGAAGAACCATGAGACTCTATGCCAGCTATCACACTGAGAATGAATTATTAATTTATCTGCTTTTGAAAGTCTTATTATCAATCACAGATACATGATCTTCAGTCTAACTTGATAGGTTTGGTGTCCTAAAGGAAAGCAACTCCTCTAATTCACATTTTGAATTTTTTTTTTGTTAATTTTTTTAAATGAACTCTATCATTTGTGAGGAAGAGATGAGAAGGAAAAAAAAACATGTTAAAGAGTTTCTATACTTATTTGAAGATGAATAGAACATTTTGAAAAAGTACTACTTTGCTCCTGTCCAGCTGACAAGCCTGAAACCAGTGCTTTTTCTATGGAAGTTTCTGAGGGAGGGAGTTGGAAAAAAGAATAATCAACTTGAAATATGCATGCTTGAACCCTACCAGACTGTTATGTTATAAAAGACTGTTAGGGTTGAGTTGAGGCTTTATTTGATGTGAAATTGGTCCAAGAGTCCTGAGTGCCTCATTCCCTTGCCATTACAGATACTGCTTTTTGAAACTTGCAATAGTTTCAAAAGGGGTGATAGAGGAGATGCTTTTTTTCCAAATCTGTATTTTGCAAAACTAACTAAGCACAAACCAGTGGAATTCAGAACCTGTCAGCACTTTTGGTAACCTTTTCTATGTCTTTGACTAACAGCTTTTAGTGTGGTTGCACTCAAGCCATGTGATTATGAATGCCTACATAGGTATCTAATATAGATATATAAATGTAAGAGCTGACTTTTAACAAAAATCATACAAATAGTTTTGAAAGTAGATATTAGTATGTAAGATTCATTAATGATGAGTGCCAAGTCTTCCTGTACTCAACACAGGATGACAGGACCCTATACCATTTCAAGGCAGTCTGGGGGATCCCTGCATTTTTCTTTGTTGTAAAGCACCCTGATAACGAGTGGTGGAGTAGTGCTACTGCAAAGAATGCAGTACTACACTGGCATCATGAATCTTACTAGCACATTTTAACAAGTGATTATGATGTATCAGTTCTGTAGAAATTTGAACTTCAATAATGAAATCATAATTTCCTCCGATTAACTATTTATGACTCTTTCTGTGGTTCCTTCGTGCATCTGTTTATGTCTTCTCATTTCTTATTTTAAGGCCTGCTTTGTACTACTTGCTCCTAAGAAAGTGGAATGAATGGGTAGAAAATAATGGGAAGACTTTGAAAAAAAGCCTCATACAGTGTGCTTCTGAAAATATTTGTACCAGCTCAGATAATGCAGAACACTCAACTCTCATTTTCATGTCAGTTGTCTAGCTCTGACATCTTTTGTTTTAGTCTAGAGACTAACCCACAAAAAACTAGAAGTCTTTGCATATAATCAGTTTTGTTTATTCATATCTGTATTGCTCATATGTGTTTGTGTTACGAATTAGTAGCTATCTTTTCCTTGGTAACTTGGTACTTGATTGCATTGATTTGCTTCATGTCACTCTTGTTTAGTTTTTTAGGCCTCCCATAGGTTTCAAGTAAGGTTGTCAATAAGTATGTAGATTTTAATGTTTTAAAAAACAAAACAACAAAAATTCAACTTCATGAAGTCAATAAAATTGAGTGATTAGTCAATAGAAGATCATAACAAAAGAGAAAGATGTAACCTTGAGAAGCACTAAGTCAGCTCAACTGCAATACAGGTATAAAGGAATTACAAAATCATTTTCAGCAAGCCAAGGAAGAAAATGAAAAACAGACATATTTTAGAGTGTGGAAATGTTTTACAGTATTAGAGAAATCTAAGATTTAAGCCATACAAGCCATACAATCTTTTTTTTTTTTTTTTCCCAATAGCTGTCTAAACTATACAGTTTAATCAGGTTGAAACTACATTTAAACTTAATTAAGTTTATACTGAAGTTTGACTAAGACAGTGTTTAAGGGCATTGCTCATATACCATATTGTGAGATAATTAGTGTGTTCTGAAAAATTTACATGACTATTTTTTGTTTCTGTTTGCCAATTGCAGTTTTGTAATGAATTTAGTTTGTTTCATTTATTTTAGGTATGTTTATTTCAATAAAGAACAACTTCATGTAGCTCATCATGTTTAGAATGCTATTTGCTGTTTTCAGGATGAGACTTGTAGATTGATAATGCATTTGAAATGAAGTTTAAGGAAGTGTAGCTGACTTAGTACCTAGAAGAATCAAGCACACCTTTGACTAGTGCCATGTTTATTAAAACTATGAAGAAATAAACTCTATTTTCTTTAGAAGGGATACATGTTTTGTCCTTGTAGTTTTGCAACCTCGATCACTATGTTTGGAAGATACGGTTTTAGATCTAAAGTAGCTTGCTTTGAAAATCAATAAAACAATAATCAATAAAACAAAAACACCTCCCTCCAAAAGAAAAATTGAGACTATTTAATGTTCAAGACATGGTGGATGGAAGGTATAAGTATAAAGATTAATCCCTTTTAACTTTAAAGGTATTTAGAATATTTTGCTGACTCTGGTTTTCAGCAGCGCTCATTCATGAGTTACATTAGCTATAAGAGCCACAGTCATAGTAGAGGGTGTCTTCTACAATATAGATAATATATTACAAGGACTTTGCATATGAATAATGCAAAAAGGTTTGAGTGGTTCAGTGAGGGGAGAAGAGGCTATTCAAATGGATTCTTCCACTGGCAGGTTTTAGGGGTCATTTCCAAAGATTTCACCCTAACAAATTGGTTGCATTTAAAAGCCTAATAAAACTTAAAGCTGTGTTACTAGACTGCATCAGTTCTTGGTACAATGGTTTATTTTAAAGCATTTAAACTGTGCCTGTCAAGTAAATTACATACCCAAGAAATACAACTGACAGGTGCATTGGATGGAATGTAGTCTTAGCTGCTTTGAATTTTAAGCACTCTGATACAGTACATGAGAAGCTTTATAATGAAAAACATCCATTTCCTTTTTGTGAAATGTTGGCATTACTTGGAACTCTCATTCCAGCTTGTTCTCTTACTCTGAAATCATTTGAAAAAAGTTGTTGATGCCTCCTTGTATTTCTTATGGTTCTCTTTGTATTCTTGCATGGTTTGTTAGTCTTCTTATTGATTTTTTTTTTAATTTTATTTTATATATATATATATTCTATGCATTATTTTTATTACTTATTTAATATATATATATTGGGAGGGATAGGAGTGCAAGTTGTTATTCTCAGGAAGAAACATGGAGTCTTGTAGGTAAACAATGGATAATACTTAGAGTACTAAGAGATCGTATTTCAAGACAATACACTTAGGCAGCAAAGCAGCACAGTGGATTTCTTGTTGCTTGTTTTTCAGACTCCTCATGAACTGATCTTTAGTACAATTCACAAAACATGGTAGTTTGTCTTTTCAGTGGTTGCCAAGAAGTTCAACTGCTTTTTATGGTACTTATGTAATCACTCCAGAGGCTTTTTTTTAAGATTACATACTGTACTTGTGCTATCAAAGATAAATAGTTTGTGTACAATGTTAGTTTCAATAGGTTTTGCTGTGGAGCACCTGATGCTCAGGTAGCAGGAAGACAGCAAATGGCAAAGTTCTTAGTTTTTGCTATTCCTCAGACTTTTAAATATCATTACACATGTTGTTTTGAATGCAGAGAGATCAAAGTGATCTTTCTTGTTGGCATTATAACAGACGGCCAAAATTCATGATAATAAACGTATAATGTTATTCCAAACTTTCGTCTCTCAAGTCTGACTATAAATAATGTACTAAAAGGTAAGGTGGCCAAAGGGTGATTAAGGTTTTGGACTAATTCACAAATTTTGTATTGTGTGGCTGGAATTAATTTCACCAGAAACATTTGATAATTGGTAAAATATGAATGATAGATATCATTTTGTCCCAGAAGGTATTTACAAAGATATTTTAAGATACAGGATGCTGCGTGACAGATCTGTGTTTTCTTGTTGCCGTTGTTTGTTTGTTGGTTAGTTTGAAATCAAAGTATTCTAGAGGAAGAATATTAGGTACTTTGAGCACCTCTAGAAACACAGAGAAGTGCATTGTGATGTAGAAAAACAGAGAAGTGTGTTGTGATGTATTTCTACAAGAATCTTGAAAGGTGTGGAAAGTCTGGAGCCTCTGCTACTGTTGTTGCTGGGATTAAGAACATAGACTTCTTTCTTAGATTCTAGACCACTATTAAAATCCTTATAATCCAGTAATGCAATTTCAGGTGCTTTCCCTGCACCCTTCTGTCAGGAATTTCCAGAGGAAATGTGAAAAAGCCTTTGCTCTTTTAATTGGCAACATAATGTTAGCAATTATATGGATCTTAAAGATGCAGGGAAACTACATCTGCTACAACATTTCCAGTTTCAAAAATCTTAAGAAAACTTTTTTATTATTTATTTTTATTTTTTCTGGAGAGTTCTGAGATGGATGCATTTTAGATTCTGCTGTGTCATCATCCAGGAGACACCTGAAGGACTGCTGATGTGTTCATTTTTTATTTTTTTTCTCTTGATGTTCAGTCTTAGTTTAGTGTAAGAACTGTATATCAGTCATCAGATGGTTAATCTGATATATAATTGTACCCTACCATATGCCTGTATGATTTAACAAAACAAGGAATTTTTTCTTATAGTTAGAGAACCTTGGTATTACTTACATGAGCCAGGAATTTGAATCAGATAAACATTAATTAGGAGAAATAGTCTGTCCTTCCTTGTCACTTTAATTGAAAGAAAAGACAGTGACTGCTTCTTCTCCTTTCTCCTGCTGCTGCATATAATGAAAAATGTAATATTGTTAATGAAAGGTAAAATGAATGGGAAAGTACTTACACCTGTGTTTGCAATAGCATTAAGAGCTTAATGAAGGAGGAATCCTCATTATTGAAAAAATTCAACTGATTTTTATTTAATAAAATGCTTTTGTTCTGTAGCATAATTGCAGTTTTAATCATTTTTTGAGGTATCAGATTTATTAGATGTTATCTATACTTACTGTTCTCAAGATATTGCTAATTAAGAAGAAGGAATGGCCCCTTTGTTCGAGGCTAAATTCTAGTGAGTTAACAGGATTGTTCTTTTCTGTTCTGTGTGGATCTAAGATCCAAGAGAATGGATTTCATTCATTTAGGTAGAAACTGAAGGAATGAATTGCACCTACATGGACTGTTACCTGCCACAGATAAGCAACAGTTAAAGGACAGCATTTTATTTAGCATTTTTATGAATTATCTTTTTTTTCCCCCCCTACGTTGACTTTGTTTATGTTGCAGTTTGATATACAATCCATGCTGAATAGCCCAGCTGACACTGAAAGGTGATAAATGTATCCTGCACCAACTTCTCAACACGTGAAATTGATTGGGTCTTAAACTTGTGTCCTATTTCTGGAAACACCTTCCTTCATTACCCCAGTATACTACTAAATATTTATGTAATATATTGAGTCTTAATATTTGATCTATGGAAAAGTCAGTTTTTTAGGGAACTGGATTGTGGAATCCAGTACATGGAGAGTACCTCATCTGAGCGGCATTCTTGAGTAAGAGAAAGTGCATTTTAAATTTGGAATGAAATATTAATATTTGCTAGGCAACCAAGACCTTACATAGCTGTGGAGTGCTATCTGGAACTTCTCCATTACTATTCTTTCTTTATCCTAAGGAGTTACTTGAAAACGTATTTTAACCTACAAAGCTTCAAGTCACACAATACTTAAGGCAGGTTTTATTTACAATTTATTTAATTGCTGTTCTGGCCTTCTAAGAGAAAACTGGGCTATCTAGATTCTAATCCTCTTTATTGATGAGAGTCAGCAGCCACTGTTCCCTCTGACCTTGCAATGTTCTAATACTAGTGGATGTGCTAGTTCATAATTAGTACCATTTTATAAGACGAGATTTAGTAAAAGTTTTATACTTTCATACAATCATAACAGAATTGTGTCAAAAAAAAAATAGTGGGAAAAATGAAATATTCAAGCTGCAGACATCCTTAGAGGTTTCTGGGAAAGTTTCCATCTCAGTGAAATCATTTAAAAATTATCCTTTTGAATGTGTTCTGCTTGTAAATTGATTTCACAACCTGGTGGACGTAAGGTCATGATCACAAAGAATATGGAATAAGAACATTTTTTTAAATGACAATAAATTGAATGTCACAGCATTTTTCCTCATCTTTTTATAGTAATTGTGATGCAGCTGTTGCATTCATTTACATGATAAGTAATATGCCTTCTTTCTCTTGTTACTAATAATCTGACTTCAAACGCTTAAATGAAATAACACACCAAAATTTCTTCTTTTAGTCCTTCCTATAGATTGAAGACATCAAACTTTTATATCAAGATGTTCACATAGTCTGAATGTTACAGTAAGAAAAATGCGCACAAAACCATTCCTTTTGCAGCATTTTATTCCTTGTCTTGGGAAAATGAATATTGCCCTCTTGAGGGACAGAGAATATAGATGAAAGAGCTAGAAAACTAAATACTAATTCACCAGGACGCAAGACTGAAGACTAGAGAATGGTAGAAAAGTAAGTGTGACATGCTTTGAAGAACAGATTTAGAAATCATGATTTCACAGTAAAGCCCTGTGATTACTGAGACATTTGTTGCAAATGAATTAATTCATATCTCCAGTTTGGATTGAAGGAAGGTTGCAGATTTTATATTTAGTGCTTTGAAATTCTCATCTAAGAAGATAAGGTAGTGAGGAGTCCAAAAATACAACTAACAAGGCCAACGTACATGCATTTTTGCATTGATCATTGTTACTTTTGCGCTTCTCAGTGCTGTCATGCAGAAAAAACCTATGGGAACACTTAAGAACTCCAGTTTAAACTATGAGTTTTTTTTGTACCATTACTTTTTACATGAGACCAGGGATCAGATCCATATCCACTACCTTGGTAAACTTATTTCACTTCAGTCTGCTCCAATTGTGGGACAGACACTTTAGCAGGGTCTGCGGCAATAGAACAAGGAGAAATGGCTTCAAACTCAGGAAGGGTAGATTTAGGCTATATATATGGAAAGAATCTTTTGCAGTGAGAGCGGTGAGAAACTAGAACAGGTTACCTAGTGTTGTGGTTGACACCACATCTCTGGAGACTTTCAAAGCAAGGCTGGATAAGGTCCTGGGCAACCTGATCTAACTGTGGTGTCTGTGTTCACTGCAGAAGAATTAGACAGCATGGTCCTGAGAGGTCCCTTCCAACTCTAAGGATTCTGTGATTCTATGACTTACAAATTGGTTTCATCTCTGGTCTACTCTGTAATTGTCAACTGATGTTGTAGACTGTGACAGAGTTTAATTGTCTGCATGGATATTTAGGTGTCGGATGCCTAGGTACTGTGCTTTTAGAAGCTTTGAAAAGGTCAAGAAACAGCTGATTCTTAGTTCACAGAATAGCTTGTTTGCCTAATAATAAACTTTCAACTATGTTTTATAATGACTTTCTGAGCATATTCTGTCTATAAGCAAATATTAATTCTTATGCAGTTAATTTCTGTGCTATGTGCTAAAAATTGTGTGTGTACACAAACTAAATATAGCTTAAAAAAATCACAGTAATTTATATATTTAATTTTTTTATAGTGTAGATAAATGATGGATTTATAGAAATGCAACTGCTCACTAAATTTAAGGTGCGTTGAAAAACCATATCCAAGTTACAGGGGAAATGGGAAATCAAACGTTCAGCTTTGAGCTCCAGTGTCTCTGATGGCTTTAGTCTGTCCTTGTGATGCTGAAAGGTTACCAAAATGTAAGCTTGTGCTCCTTCTATTTGTACTCATCAGTGGAACTGTGAAAAAGTGCAACAAAAGACTTTCAGTCAATGTTTTAAGGTTTCTGAGCAAACCCTAAAAATAAAGTTCCACTCAAAAGTTTGAGGTATTTATTAATCGTCTTTAGAAGTTGAACTTCAGTCTTTTTCAACTTTTTATTGTACTTGTCAATCAAGTCCAGAGAAATGAACTACATCAACATGGGATGAAAGTCCCAACTGTTCGATTTTGAAAAAATTACCTCTCATTCTTAGTTTATCATACTATGATGTTATAATTCTCTAGCTAAAAAATTATCTTGCAGACTGATCTTGTAAACTGTCAAGCACAAAATTTCCAGAGGACTCCTTAAGTCAGAAGAAAGACTATTTCAAGAAATGATTAATAAGTATTCTAACGTTTTTTCTAAATTTCATTTTTTCTTAAATGCAAATCTTCACATTTTTCTGTACACTATAATTTGTCCATTATCATAATGCTCTACAATGCTATAAAATTATTAGAAACAGTTAATTTGACTTCACTATTTAAAAATATCCTGAAGCTAGTAGATACTGTTAATTTTAAGTAGCCTGGTTTAAGCTGTCAGTCAAGCTGGGATATTTTATAACTAATATGCTTGAAAGGAGTGATAAACTTGATCTGTGGATATTGGCTCTATTTAAGATTTCTTTCTGCTTGTCAGCAAAGCGCCAGAATAGGTGTTCACTTCATGAAGATCACATTTGAGCGGTGCCATGGTTTATGAAATATGAAGGAAATCCCAAATGGGTCTAGAAAGACAAAAAAGAGCTTTTAGAGGTATTGATATAGAAAAACATAATGATATAGGCCTTCACTTCTGCCAGATGTAGAAATGTATAACTTTCATGACATTATTTTATGAAGACTGGCTTTACTCTGATTTCCTCCCTACTAATCTTTTCCTTAAGACATCTAAGCGTGATTTGTATGTTGTTTTCTGAATCACTCTTTTACTTTATTGTTGTTTTAATCTAATGGCAGAGCTTTTGGTTGATAGCTTTTTCTTCTTCCTGGAAAGGAAAAATAAAACATTTTTCTGACTGCAAATAACAATTGAAAGTCTTTCAATTTAACTCGTTCACTTCATTGTCCTGGCCATTAGTGTTTTACTGATGGCTAGAGATGAAAAGCCTGAGCTTGATGATAATTTTATTTCTCCATTACTAACCTGTTCATGAAATCTTTGCAAGGTTCTGGGCTCCCCAGTTCAAAAAAGGGGTCATCTAGAGAGAGTCCAGTGGGGGACACAAAGATAATTAGGGTTATGGAGCATCTGCCATATAAGGAAAGGCTGAGTAACCTAAGTCTGTTCAGCCTAGAGAGGAAAAGACTGAGACGTAATCTCATCACTGTTTATAAATATCTGAAGTGTGAGAGTCAAATGGATGGGGCCAGGCACTTTTCAGGGCTATGCAGTGACAGGAGAAAAGGCAATAGGCACAAACTAGAACACAGGAAATTCCATACAGCCATGCAGAAGAAGTTACCACTGTGTGGGTGACGCTGCACTGGCACTGGCTGCCCAGAGAGGTTGTGGAGTCTCATTCTCTGGAGATATTAAAGATCTGCGTGGATGCCTGCCTGCGTGACCTGCTGTAGGGAACTTGGTTTATCCTCTTTGATCCTGTGTTCTGTAAGATGTTCCCTTTCTGAGCTAAGTAGTCTGTCTGAAAGTGCACTGGGATTTCTGATTTGAATCCTATCTGAAAAGAAGGTGAAAGAGGTAACTAAATGCTGTAAAAAAATAAAACAGATAGTGTTTCAGTTCAGGTTCAGGATAACTTTTGTGTGTCTCAACTTTTCCTTTGTTTCATCCATTCCATGTTCATTCTCTGTCTTTTAAGGTTTGAAACAAGCACTATCTTTGGAGTGTCCACGGGCTCTACTTGTGCTTACCTAAAATGCTATTAGTGTTTTATTGTAAATTGTATACCTTTCTTCCTTAAAAAAGCAAAACAAAGCAAAAGCAAACACCACCACTGAAACCATTTTATATTGCCACAACTTTCAATCAATTGTCTTCCATCCTAAACATCTAGTAGATAAATATGTTGTTCTTTTAAAGGACGGTATGATTTTAATGTATTTTTCATAAGAAGTGAATGTGCACGTGATTGCCCTGAGGGGTGTAATCTTCATGGTTAACTAGTATATTGGAAAAGAGGCAGGCAGCTGTGACCCCACAACTACAACAGAAGTATTCCTTAGTGTGAAATATAAATCTTTGAGATGAGAAGCATATTTTCCCATATGATAGTAGAAGTTAAATAGAAGTGAAATGATGAGGTAGTGTCTGGACTATATGCCATAAGATAAATAAAAATCTAGTTACAAGACCAAAATGAAGAAAGAGCAAATGGATTTTAGAGTTCAGTGTCATTCAGATTCTCAGCAAAAGTGAAAACTCAATGATTGTAAATGAAAGCTTGCCTGCTGATAGCGTAGCCTGGTAGCCCTTTGCTATTGACCAAAACTAAAACTCCTTGTCTTTGATTGGAGTGGAAAGGAGAGTAATAAAGGAGGTAATAACTTGAAAGGAATGGGTTTGAATTGATGACACCTGGTTTGATGCAATATAATGTGCAAACACTTAGTTGATCGTTCCCAGGGAGGAACTGTCTTTGGAAACACAAAAAAACCTCCAATCTTGTTTTTTTGCATTCTGTTTTCTGATCAAAGGCACCATGAGTTAGATAATGTGAAGTTATTGTGTGCAGTGAGAATGGGAACACTGGGAACACTCTGATAGAGGACTTTTTGTTTCACATAGACTGTAAGTAACAATTTTGAAACACTTTTGATTGAGCATTTCACCCTGAAGAAATGTTAAGCTTCTCTTTCCCACAAGGTTTTATTCATTAGTTCATCCTGCTTGCTGCTTCAGCTGCATTAGATCTGCAGTCAGTACACGTTCTGCAACTGACTGATTCATAAAATATTATTAAATTGTACATGCATGACAGAAGACACTAACAAGTGTGCTATTAGGTAGTGATTTGTATGCTTGCTCTAAACTACTCTTAGATCGAATAAATAAGTTAGAAAAGAAAGCAGTAATGCAAGCAGATATGAGATAATAAATGTTTGAGATGGGAAGTGGGAAGAGCCTACTGCTAATTAATGATCATAAAAATAGAAATCTGATCACAATTTTTTCTGTTAGTTTTTGCAGTTACTCAAATAACATTAACATATGCTCTGCCACCTCAATATATTGGGAATGTGATATTGCAGTCATCTCATTTTTGCTTCTACTGCAATGGTGATGAATATAACACCTACCTACAGCTTTTTGCAGCATCATTTTGCACTTCATTATCTGGAAGTTGTAGTCTATATAGTGTTTATAATTCTTTGTCCCATTAATGAAAGAAAGCTTTCTTTGAAAAAGACAGGTAAAAGAGAAAAAAACAGTTCTGGTGTGAAACTAAGGCACACAGGAAAAGGTGATATCTGAAAAGCGATTTAAAATGGTACTCTGAATGTGGCAATAGTATGCAAAAACAATCCCACATTTTTATTTTGGTGAACACCATACAGGAAATATTCCACCACATTTATATGTCTATGAAATAAGAAAAAAAAAAGGGGTGGTGGGGGGGTGGGGGGCTGGAGGGGATCACAGTTATTCAGTTTCTTTGTTAAGTAGAAATTAAAATAAAGTAGGAATTCAATTTGGGTCCTGCTTATGGTGATACAGTTGTCATTGAAAAAGTCTTCTTATCTAAATCTGAGCTGTATCATTTAACTGGCAAAAAATATTTGCCATAAAAATATGAAAACAACTATTACAGATATGGTTTTATTTCCAGTAACGAAAAAGCTGAGAACTATAAAAAGCACATCTCAAGCATTTGTGTTTTTGTTGTTTTCAGCACAACTACTGTGATGCTTTCTCCTTACAAATGCTGCAGTCTCCCTGTAAAGCTACTGTAGTCCTCAATGCAGCATGTATTTAGAACATTTTCTTTAATCTGCAGTGCAGACCTTTATTGGAAATTCACTACTTTGACCTTGGAAGTGTGTACCCACATAGCCTGCTGTGAAGAAGCAATGCAGGCCAAAGTGGTACAGACATTGGAATGTGTAGAGAAAGAATTTAATGTGAAATACAGATTGGCCATAAAATGCTCTGTGTCTGAACAGTATATAGCTGAAGGCTTTCAGGGTTGCTTGGTGTGTTTGTGTAGGACAGTAGGATATACTGCACTGTTAAGATTATGTAAGCTTTTCCAGGACGTGATTGTGCTTTTTAAATATGGTGGTATGCTTTAGTTTGTGACCTTTCTCTGTATGTACTACCTATGGCAGGTGTCAAACACAAGACTAAGATTACTGGGACAGACTTGTCCTTTATAATGTACTTACCTCTTTCTTCTAAAACCCTTTTGAGGCTAAAATAATTCTTTAGAGAAACACTTGAGCACAACAATAGTCAAAGGAAATCTAAGAGACTGTCACTGAGAAGGTTCTTTTTGTGCCCACTAAACCGAAAGATAGGATTGCAGTGTCAGATGAGATGGCATGAAATTAACTGGTACCTTCTTGACTCAAATTCTTAGCCAGCATACAGTGAAGGTGTGTAGCTATGTAGCTCCTGATCTCTTACAACACTTGAAGGCTGTTTTGTCCCCAAACTATGCAGTATTTGGTTTTCACCTCTCTTGTAAGGTTTATCTTGAGAATGGACTTTTTCAGTTAATTGGAGTTTATATCTGTCCATAGATGTCTTTTGCCATTTCTGTTTTTAAAACTGATCCTAGATTCTTTAAAAGGAATAGTATTGAGAACAGATAAACAAAAAAAATAATGACAAAAAAACACATTGTGGTAGAAAAATAGGATGTTTCACAGAAATGATTCTTTCACAGATGGGGATAGAGCCTTCTATTTTGTAGAGACCAGACCCGAATCTTTTAGATATAAGAGGCATTTTTGCAGTCACTTTTGAAATGAAAAACAAGATTGCATTCAAACAAAGCTAGAATTATAATCAAATTCTACTAATCCCATGAAAATAGTGCATTATTCAATTCATAGTTTACAACAATTTAAGTAAATAAAAGAACTTAATTTTTTTCCTAGATAAAGTGGCATAATTAGTATTTTCCTCTATCAGGGTGCCTCAGCCCTTTCTCTGAAGCAACTTGGTAAAAACCTTGGGGGATGAGTGCAAAGAATTTTTTGTTGTTCTTGTTTGATTTTTTAACTGATGGGAAATACAGCAGAAGTCTGTATTTTGTAATGTGGTAGATAAATACATAACATAATTATTGATGTGCATGCCTAACTCTGCTTAGTTCATTCTGTCAAAAGTTAATGATGCCACCAGCGAGCAATATTGCTGAGTTGAACTTGAGAACATAACGCCAAAGCTACACATTCTCACAAAAATAATAAAATATATAGATGAAATAATAGATGAATTTTTTAATACCTAAAATATATTACACATATATTTAAATGTTACTCTCTTCTCCCAGGAATTAATAGAAGTATGTTTTTCAACTGCTAGCCTAAAGATTTCTTTATTATTTATCTATGGAGTGCAGATTCTGCTGTATGAAAATTTCTGTTCCTGTTTTAGATTCTTTAATTCATTGCAGGAAAGCAGAACAACATATCTATGCAAAGTTGTTGCTTACATTTTAGAAATTGCTATGGAAAGATGGATTAATTGGTGAATTGCATAGGAAGATGCATATGTACAAGACATCACTGAAGGAAAATTAGGTCTAAGAAGAACCTTAGCACTAATAAGTACTTAGAGGTGATAAAAAAAGGAGTGGCACCTATTTAGAGCAAAAACTGCTTGGGATAAGGCCCAGGAGAAATAAAGTTGAGAATTGATTGTTTTAGAGGCTAGATGCCATTATCTGGAGATTTTTGCCATTCTTGGTTATTTCATTTGTCAGTGTCAAGCTGGTGACAAGTAGTGCTTATCGTTAATAGTTATTAATCAGTGGTACAGACAACAGATTTATAGCTGAACATGATTACACTGCTCCACCCAAATGAAAATATTGCACCTCTCTTTTTCCCTTGTCTTCCTTCCAGTACAGAATTCATTCTTTGATTCTACAATAAGTATGACAGAATAATAAACCACTGCTGGTTTAGCACAGAATAGTCGCTTTAAACAATAATGTGAACTGATTTGCCATTTGCCTAAAAAATTCAGTTTTTTAGTTCCTAGTAACAATATAAAAAACTTTCTTCATAAATTTAGGGAAGAAAAAAGAGAAATCATGATAACAATTCCTTCAGCCCTTGTTTCTGACAGTGTTACTTACAAATTATAGGCCAGGAAGAATATCACATTTCAACAAAAACAAATGTACAGGTAATGTTTAATTTCATGCCATACTTTTTGTGAGAACAAAACAAAGAAAACTGGTCCATATAGATGTTATACAGAATTACAATTTGAGTAACATGGGATTGTACAATTTCAGCACTGACTATGGGAGCAGGACATTTTTTCTCTTTGGGGTCTGTAAAAGGATGGATTTAACATAGTAACAAAGAATTGATTTTGTGGGCTTCTTTCTGTTGGCATGTGTATTTCAGATGTTGATAGCTTTGTGTTATTATTAATATTTATTTCACACTCTTCAGGCTAAGCAGCAACTGTCCAAGTGGACACTTGAATCTCCCTCAGAAAAGGTTCTGAATTAGTTAACCTATCTCTGTTAAATTGTCCTTTCCAAAGTACATTCTAGAGTACATGCTTAAAGTGAATGTTTCACTCGTCGTTCTGCTAGAGAGTTATATGAAAGTGACTTCTAACAGACTTGTGAACAACCAGTATTAAAAGAGCATCACACTTCCTCTTTCCTCAGAAGACATAAAAACACATCTTCTACTAGTTTAACATATCCCATGCTTCTTCCTGCTTGTTTACTGATGATCCAGTAGGATTTCACTTTCTGACATCTTTCACTGTTTCTGTTATTGAGCTTTTTGTTGTGAAATTGAACAAGTTTCATACTCGACATATGTGTTGCCTTGTTAATTTTTTTGTTTTATAATACTCTTGAATGATACCTTACATATTCTCTCTTCAGGAAAACCAGCAGTGTTGTTCTCAATACTACAGAAAGATTCCCTGTACAGAGGAGTTATATGAATTTCTAGATCAAGCTGATCTGATTCTAAAATCTAGTACTTCCCCCTTAAACTTACAAATTATTGTTCTGGACTCAAATGGTGAAACTCTTAAATAACTGATTTCTCTACGTTTGTTGACCACCTATTTGTTGAATGTTTGAGATTAAGACATCTATAGTTATCTCTCTATGTACTAACATGAATTTTCACATAGATCCAGCAATTGAACTTCCTGCTACATACAGATATCTCAAGCACATTCATGTATCTCTTAGAATCATAGAATGGTTTAGGTCAAAACTGACCTTAAAGATAATTGAGCTCCAATCCCTGTGCTGTAAGCAGGATTGCCAACCACTAGATCAGGCTGCCCAGGGCTCCATGCAACATGGCTTTGAATGCCTCCAGGGATAGTGCATCCACAACTTCTCAAAACAGACTGTGCCATTGCCTCAACACTCTGTGTTAAGGATTTTTTCCTAACATCAAACCTAAATCTTCACTCTTTTAGTCCCTTGTCCTGTCACTATTAGTTTATGTAAAAAGTCACACCCCTTCTGCTTATAAGCTCCCTTCAAGGTACTGTAAGGCCACAATGAAGTCTTCCTACAGCATGGATGTCCAACCTTGTGGCTTGCCTGGACTGCACTGAGTGAAGAGGAATTGTCTTGGGCCTCATAAGTTGCTCTCAAAGTAATGCCTCCTATTTATTTATGTGCAGATACGGAAGGCACAACACTGCCTGATAGAGAAAATTCTTAGCTAAAAAACACTTTTTTTTTTTTTTTCAGCACAGTCATCACCATTAGCTGTGCATTTTTGCCAGCAGTGAACAAGAACCTGAATGCCGTGCTCATAACAATCTGTACCAGTGGAAGTAACACACTGTTGTGTAATATTGGTGGGAAGATTCAGTCTCTGCTGCCATACCACCAACATCTGCCTCTGACTTTGTAGGCCAATATAATCATAGAGTATTTGAATCATAAAATCACCAAGGTTGGAAAAGACTTCTAAGATCATTCATATAAATGCTATATAATATTTTTGTATGCTATATATGCTATAACAAAATAGCAGGCATTACTTTTGGAGCAACCTTCATAAAATATACAATATAGTTAGTGTATGTAAGTAACACAACATTTTACTCTTTAATATTTTATGTTAAAATAAATTAAAAAAAAAAAAGAGAGAACAATAAAAATACAGAACTAGTGGAATATGTGACCCTGTTGCTGTGAACTAATTCTACAGTATGGTTAGATGACAGTGACTGCAATTCTTAGTGAAGTCTCAATGTGTTTGTCAGAGGTTTTTGATGAAATTTTACTACTCAAATACTTCATTCTTGAAAATAGCTGTTCACAAATGTATGTACTGCCCAAAAGCAGTGACATGAATAAGGTGTGACTGTGAAATGAGGAATGTTTTTCTCTGATGATACAGGGTTTATAAACGTAGAGAGACATGGTCAGATTTTTGTTTTGAATGTCTGACTACAACTCTATACATTCTTTTCTTTCCAGAGAGTTAGCTAGAGGAATTTAAGAAATTCAAGAAATCTTTAGCACATGGAGAAAGATTTTTCAAAGACTCACACACATCAGATATTACTTTGAATGCAGAAGAGATTACTGTTATGAACATTCAAATGACTTGACTTGTTATAGTAGTGAATTAAATATCTAAGACATGCATGAAGGAAACTAGAGAACATAACTACTGAAAAACCATTCTTGATAGCAGACAGATGTTGTGTAAAACACCTATAATCTCCCTCCTCACGTTTTTTTGTTAGTTTCTTTTTTGTCATATTTGTTCATATTTCTAATTACTATGCCCTAATACATTTGTTTCACTGTTTTTTATTGTTTGTTTGTTTTTTAATTTTGGAATAAGGAGAAAAACCTGTTTAGCCACAATAAACTATGTTTTTTTTCCTTTCTAATTAAGAAATAATTTTTTTAATTAGATTTTTGCAAAAGACTTGAAATATCTCTTCCTTTGCCAGTTGCTTAAGATAGCAGAAATGTATTCTGGTTGATTTATTGCCATCAAACATTTCCTTTTTAATGACCCAGTGTATTTGATTGATAAAGAGTCGCATACTATCATCAGAATCCAATGGATCAGGCACTCTCTAGAGTCAAAGAGAAAGTGGAGAAGGGACTCAAAAAAAGAATTAACCATGCTGTGAATTAGTGAGGGGTAAATAATGACCAAATACATGCCACTCTCTGTAGTATAATTTCTTCTCTGAAAAGGTTACTTGCAAAAATGAAGTAATCTAAATGGGGACATGCCCTGTCACTCACCACTGAGGATAATTCATGCTATTAGATAATGATGACAAAGTTGCAAGCTCCCCAGTGAGTTCTTTGGATGGATTTGAGCTTAGATTTTGGTTCATGCAAACATTTTTGGACATTAAATTAAACTGCAACAAAATAATGATTGAATTTTTTTTTAATTTTTTTTTCCTTCTTTGATCTATTTCCAGCTTTGCCTCACACCTACTATCAGGTCTCCTAGTATAAATCTTGGCTAGTGGATCTCTTGGTCATAGATGAAATTGAAACGATACAATTTCCTGCCTCACAGGCTTTCTCTTTTCCACTCAATACTTCCAGACTCTTCTGCAAAACTTCTCCAGGAGTGTGAACATAAGCATGATTTTGTCTCCATCAAGTGAAAATTTGAGATAATGATACAAGTAACTGAGGATCAAGATTAAAAGTTTCTTTTCTTCGCCATTCAGTGCTCAACTTTATGTTCTCCTTTAGGCAATATGAATTCAGTGTGTAAGACAAGCAACTAGAATATGACATAGTACCTTCTAGATAAGTCTGCTACTCCTCTGGCAGATGTAGAAATGAAGCTCTGTCATCTCAAATAGAGGCATAATTGCATGAAATGGAAAAAAAACATATGTGACTCGACAGAACTAAAAATCCTAAAGGTTACTGAGTCATAATGGCATCAAGTTTTGTTTTCATCATAAGTTTCCTTATAATTAAGAAACTTGTAATTTTTTTTAACAGTTTTGGTTTTCATAAAGTTTTTAGGTTGAGATCGGAATACCATAGCCCTACTTTGATATAAAAGAGCATAGTAGCAGTATTTACTTTTAAATGATGCTAATGAGTGACTTCGTGACTTCTGATTATACACTACTCTGTAACAGAGTATCACTGAACTAATTAAAGGCTCTATAGTAAAAGAATAATGAAATTGAACAATTGTGTCATTCAAATCCACAAGAGTTACAGTCAGTTGCAATTTTCTACACCAGTTTTAAGGACAAATGTATTCTAGTAGTGTCTGAACAGAAGGTTTTGAGTATTAATTTGTTGTCCAACAACCAAAGCTCTTCTGCTGTTTCTGAAACATAATCCAGCCTGGTACTGTCAAATCAAAAAGCTGATATGAATTTGTGAGAGATTAACGTGCAAGAATGTAAAAGCTGGAATTTTATATCAAACAAAAAAATGATGATAGTATGTACAGTCACTAAGAACAAATCAGGTAATATCAGGAGAGAATTATACTACTTGCAAAATGCAGATACTGCAGCTGCATTTACATGCTGTATATTGTTTTAATGTGCCAAATACTCACTTCAGCCTTAGTGATCAAAGCTTTTTTCCTATATGTAACATAGTACGTTATAAACATTTATGTTTGCATTATATGGAAAAGTGTTTGCATAAAGCACATGATTCTCCCTAATAAGCTGCTTGTCACTGAAAGTTATTCTCTCTATATAAACATATATAAAATCTGCAGTTAGAAATTTCTCCTAAAAAGAATGAATGCAATTTATCAACTGATGTGATGTCAATAGCTAAAGCATTTTTAACTTCAGTTCATTGACTATAATGGCATAGATTCCATGAGAGATGCTGAACAGTATCTTGAAGACTATAAAATATTCACCGCTTTCTCACTTTAATCAGTAAAACTCTATTTATAAAATGTTTTTGTTGCAGTCTACATTATGGACACTACATAAAAATGGAATACATTTTATTATCACAGGATAAAAGATTATGGCTCAAAAGTCTGTTCAGTGAATTAATTTTACCAAGTAAGGCAAATGATGGGCAGTGAAACAGTAATTTCACTGTACTATGTGTTTTCAGTTTCATACATGTGTCATAGTTTCAAATGGGATGAAATTGCTTTCTTCAGAGTCTGGTATGATACTATATTTTGGTTCTAGGAGAAAAGCAATACTGATAGCACACTGATATTTATAATTTCTGCTAAGCAGACCCAAGGCCATTTGCAGTGAGGGGCCCAAGGAGCTGAGGGGGAACAGAAGTAGGAAACTGGCCAAAGGGGTGTTCCATCATATGGCATAATGCAGAAGGAGATTTGAAGGGAGTGGGAGTTCGTTTCATTCTCTTCCATTGATATGGGTTGAGCTGGGCATCAGTTGACAAGTGGTGAGCAATTCCTTGTGAATCACTTGTTATCATCATTTGCATGAATATATATATATATGTAGTCATAACTATTTTCCTTTTTCTTCTCTCTTTCTCAATAAACAGTTTTTTCTAAAATCACTTAAATTCTACTTTTTTTTTCTGATTCTCTCCCTCATCCCATTGAGAAGGCGGGGAGTGGGCTAATAACTGTGTGGTGCTCAGCTGGGTTAAATCACAACATGAGAGACTGTGGGGGAAAGAAAACTCTGGTATGACTCATTATTAACCCCAGTAATGGTATTAAGCAACCATTGTCAAACATACTGTGGAGAGAGTGATGAAAACATTTAAATACAGTAAGTTGTTACATTCTCATTGATTAAATAGGTAAGCGTTGAAGTGTTCTGATCTGATACTACTCAGTTTGGCTGAATTTGGTGTAATTTAATATTTGTACACTGAAAGAAGAATTAGAATGTATTTCTTAACTATGTAAAAAGGCACATCTCTTTGACTTCAAAATAATAAATTTGTATGCTATACACATCCATTTTTCTATTGCTGATTTTATCAGCCTGCTTGTGGATATTTGTCTATGGGCGAAGTTTTACATTTATAGTGGAAATTCAGTCTGCTGCAAATAATAAATAAGTATGGTATTTGGGGAAAGTGTTGGGTTTATTACTCTTTTAGGGGTCAGAAAACCTAGATTTAGAATGTAATTTAAAAAAATGTATATATTTAAATTCTCCAGCTGAAAGCATACTCCTTAGAGAAGTTTTCTAAGAAACATATGAGGATGGATTTCTGAACTCAGAACTGAAATGACAATATGAGCTTAAAGGACTGGGGTTTTTTTTGAATGAAAGATGCAATGTACTAGTCCTGTACTAAAACCTGTTTTTCGCGGGAGCAATCTCTAAAATGTGTAAGGTCATTTAAACATCCCGTAACTATAGCTTAGAAAGCCTTTAGATTAACCTTTGACTACTAAGTCATGACAGCAAGGCATATACCATGCAGGCACTAGGGTATATGTACATCCATTCTTTAGCTACTGAAGTTAAAAACTGTGTCTTTTAAAATGCCAGGAGTCAATAAGGATAGAAAAGCACTGTACCATACTTGCCTTGTTTGTGCTGAGACTCCTTATAGCTAGGCTACTGTTCCAATAAAAGTGTTTTCTTTATCAATATGTTTAGTTAAATTAGTTATTTTCTTAATGCCAAGCACTTACTTAGAGCTTAGTATTTATTTATCCAAATACAACAGGCCACAGTTCGCGTGCTTGTGCCAAGAGAAAAGATGTCCCTCAAACAAGATAATCAAAACAGATTCTTAGGAAGTCATGGGGACTTGTCTGCCCATCTGTGTCTTTTAAGGCAATTAACCCCTTACATAGAAAGAAAAGTCTAAGAATTAATCAAGGGATTTAATTTGGCAGAGATGGGCAGATGTCTGTAAAAATTACAGTTGTTACCTGAAATCTTCAATTAAAATCATAATTCACGGGTATTTATTTAAAATACTTTTATACATTTTAATCTATTTAGTTTGAAGGAAAAGAAGAATGTTTCTTTGTGATATGTTATGCTTTTTGAATTTTTTTTTTACCTGAAGTAGATATTTCTTCAGTGTGTAACTTAAAACTCCACCAAGAATACGTTACATGGTGAGCTGATTTTAAAATCCAGATTTGGATTTGGCTTCCTTTTCAAATTATTTTATTTCAGTAATGACAAGTAACAGCCATAAACTTGTCAGTTAGTAGTATGCCTGGAATAAAGCTGTTGTGAATCTGATGTTTAAAATGTCGTTAACTTGTTTCCAATGTCAGCTTTCCCTTCCCCCCCAATACTGCTAAAATCATAAATCTGCGATTTCTTTATTTATTTATTTATTACAGTTGAGAAATATCACTATTTTTCTCCATGGGGAAATTTTCATGGCTTATTTTGTTGAAACAATACTGAGTAATCATGGGCAGTAGGTGTGTGTAATTAAGGGTCAGTTGCCACTCTAGGCAAGTGTGCTGCAATACCAGAACTGTGTAATTCTCTGCATTGCTGTATTGTACAAGAACCTCAGCACTGCTGATTGATGACTTTAGAGATTTATAGATTTATTTGTATAGTTTCCTGCTGCTTGCAACACTGATAAATTGTAGTCAGAAACAGATCATACATCTGAATGACACATGAGCTATAACTCTCTCAAACTACTTTTTTCCTGTCATTTGGTTGAATTATTCCTTTGACTTTTTTTTTTTTTCTTGCTTTCCCTACTAGGTCAGTTAGCTCAGTAGTCCTATCAGTGGTATGTCAGGAAGACATGTATGGAATTCTGAAATCACTGTTTAAATGAAGCTTTTTAAAATACAGACTGGTTGATCCAATGCTAGATTTTTTACTACATTTGAGAAATGTGCTCTTTATTATTTAAATGAAAATTTTAAATCATCTCTAAACCTGTTTTTATACAGAATTTGCAGCTGAACTATTGACTTGATACATCTCTTCTAACAAAAAATATTTGGCCCTGGAAGTTTGTGACAGAGTTTCTGTTCTCAGAGGTGTCTGCATAAGGTAGTAAAACAATGTTAACGTGCTCAGTTTTGTGAATCTGTCTTTTTCATCTTGTCTCATTAGGTCTCTCTAGTTCATAAACAGTGAGGCTCTAGAAAATGATTCACAGAAGGACCACAACTCACATCTTCAGAATGATATTTTGGAGGTATCCAACTCTCTTACTTCTAAAGGCTGATGGCTCGAGTGGTAGGAAACATGTCTTTAATCTTAGTGGTCAGAATACCAGACTGAATCACTTATGCAGTAGAGGAACTCATGCTTAAATGCAACCAGAGAGATGGTGAGGAAGGCAGTGGCAGATAGTTCATTGAGTAGACTGTGATTTGTACTTTCCTGCTGCTAATGACAGATTTTAAAAAAGTCCAATTCTGATGATATTTGGGGGGGAATTGGTTTATAATAAAAAATGCACTTTTGAAAACTTGCCCTCCTGCATCCCATTCCTCCAACCCTTAGTTTTAGAATTTTCGTAACTGAAATAAAAAGGAATTATTTTTTAATTCTGCCAGTTCTTGCATCAGTCCCTTGAATTTTATTTTTTTTTTACTCCATTATTACTGTGGCTTTTAAACTGTGGGTTTGTTTGTTTGTTTGCTTTAATTGGCTTTTAATATTCACAATTTTTCCTTATATTCCTTCCCTCTACTTGCTGAGTTGAATATTGTCATAGCCTGCAGGTCAAGATGACCAAATGAATCTTTTGATGTCTAATTTCAGTGAGGCTCCAGCTATAATTCTTTTTCTGTCGTTGTGTTTTGTGGTTTTTGTTTTTGTTTTTTCTTTTCCTTTTTTTCCATTGCCTTTCCTCCTTTGAATGCATTGGCTTTTTAAACTTCTCATTTTACTGCTGCATGTTATGCATTCCATATCCTTTGGGCACACTTTAATCTCATTACACACGTTTCAGTTTCTCTCTCTGCTGTTTCCTCTCTGCTATTTTATTATACTCAATTGCACTCAACCTGTTGAGTTTCTTCCCTAAACCCTGTTATTCTGAAACCCAGTATCTTCATTTCCTCCCTTTGGCATTTCTCTAAATGTAATTTAATACTTAACTAGATTAAAATTACAGTGCAAAGCAGATTTGATTACTTAAGTTGTTCGATAAAATTTATCTCAAACACTCCTCAGAACTAAAAATTTAGTACAAAAGGAGAAAAAAAGGAGGAAACAGAAACAAACCAAAAGTATTACATGACAAATGCATTAACTAGTCAAGCAGATCTATAAGTGAGGGAGGATGAAACTCATAATGCCTTGGGGATACGAAAGCTATGTTTAGGAAACTGGAAAAGTGAAGCACAAGAAGAGAGTAGTGATTTTAAAATAACACAAAAGGTACCAAACATTTTTCAGATAAATAACATTAACATGTAAACAAGTACAGAGAAATAAGCAAACTGGGACCAAATTATTATATAAAGAGAAGAAAAGATGTCATTAACTGACCTATCTCCTTCTAATCAAATTAGGAGAGATGCTAACATGCTTTTTCAGTATATGTCTATATTTCTCAGTTTTTTTGAGAACTAACGACAGAAGTGAGAGCGCATGATGAGCAAGTTATTCATTAAATCTTACCTCTCTGAAGAGCAGTGGGGTGAACCATACCAATTTTTCTGGTATTGCTCACTTTCCTGTTAGGAATCTACTTATATGTTTTATTTGAAGTCTCCTAGTCACTCTGTAGCTAAATCTCATTCTGTTAGTGAGATAATATTAAACAGATTTGTACAGAATTGCTTGGATGTATCATACGTCGACAAAGGACAATTGTATTTACTCACTTTACTGATATATTAAAAAGGTAAACCTATGTTAACCTATGGTTAATCTATATGTTTACCACTGTTACCAAACTTTACTGTATTGCGCAGTTACATCTTTATTTATATGGAACCAGTTTTGCTGGATAATTATATTTCAAGATCATTCTGAAAGGTTTTTCTTGTTGACTGGCGTTAAGCCTCTTCACAAACCAACTTGTGTCATTTTATTGTGATCTGTCAGTAACAACATGGAAAACCTGAAGTTATACAGAAAACGCAACACAGTTCTGTGTATGAAAGACTTGTATTCTATATTATGAAATATTTCCAGTTAAATCTTAACTGTCTTTACACTGTTCCAATCTTAGAAGAATTTCTGAGAAGTCTGAAATCAGAAGTATGTAGCTAGAGCACCTTGTACTCTTTGAATCTCCAGCTCACAAATTAATTTTTAAAGACATACTCCAGTGACTAAGTGCCTCTAGTTGGGCTTTGTAGATTTTTTGACAAAGACTTGAGGCACAGCTACAGCTTGGGTTTTAGAAACAGTCGTTTGTTGTTTTTTTCACAACCTTTGTTTCTGGGAAAATGTGTGTTATTTCATTACTATTACTAGAATTTTTTGTTTTAAGTCCCTTTTCAAATCATAAATCCTCAAAAAAAAAAAAAAGCAGATCTGGAAGATCCTCAGAAATTAGAACTGTTTTTTACTATAGTTGTTCACTACTTAGTGTGGTAAGGATTAGATTTGGAAAGAGATAGATAGAAGTCATCTTGGAGCAAAAGGACAAAGAGGAGTAGGAAGGACTTAATTCTCAAAATGAGATGTTTTAGTTATTATATTCTATTATCATGTAAACATTAACATATGTCTGCCTTAGAAAAAAATTGTGGCAAGAATAAAATAGAGCATGGTTCTGGCTGCTTTGAGAGCTTTTAACACTGTAATGCTCTTTCCTCTAAATATGTAGAAAAGGTCAGATTATTACAGGTTTAATTTTGTTGAGTCATTTAGGAGACATAGTGGTTGTTCAGACATAGTACTCCAACGTGCTATGAACTGGATACAGTGTCCTGCTGAGAAAGTCCATTAAAGTTGGAGGGAATTGTTGGTGACTAATGGTATTAAATTTAAAGGCAACAAATCAAATGAAATGTTCTTAATGAAAATGAGTTTTTTTCAGCTGCAGTGGTACCATCATAGGAGATTGAATAGAGAAATAACTTAGAAATTCTATCCTCTCTAAATGCAAACTAACACAGATCAATATTTAGACCTGACTCTTAATTTCCAGATACAACCATTTTAAGGAATATCTAATTTTCAAACCTGTATTTGGTTCAGTGAATCTTACTTCTTATCATGCTCCTACTGCTGTAACTTCTTCCAGCTACTGATTTTAGACTGATGAATTTAAGGTCATTTAGGAACTTAGGCATGAAATTAATATCAGGCAAGTAAAGAAATAGAAACATAGAATTGAAATTGATATGATGTTAAGAAAAAGAATTAAACCAGGGTTATGTGGTCCTTCATCAAACTAAACTGTAATATTCACTTTTTCTTATTTTCCCACACATCTTTTCTTGAATCAAAATGTTCTTACATGAATGACATAATAGAAATGTTGATACTCTGGGAGAGCTTACTAATTATTCATGACTCATTCTTCCATTCTAGTTCCTGGTAATTATCTAGAAACAATGATCTAAGAAAACACACTGAGATGGGCTTTTTTTTTTCCTCATTTCTGCTAACTTGCTCAATTGGAAAATTCCTGTAAACTGCTAGTCAGTAAAGAAAGCAAAGTTATTTGAAATATTGCTTCAGAACAACAATAATACTGAATACCCTGGAGATATGCCATACTTAGTACTATAAAAATGTTATAAAAGGTGTTTCCATGCATATACAAACTTAATTTAAAGGGGACTAAGAGACTTTCTTAGTAGAAAATATTCATGATCATCAGTAATAAAGCAGAAATTAATATAGCATTTCCTTGATTTTTCTGCTTGTTTATTGCTACATTTGCTACAAACAATTATTGGAATGATTTTTGTGCCCATAGTGTTTCATATCTCTCAGTTTCTCCGTCTCCAAGCCTAAGCTGTCCATTTCCTGCTCCCCGCCTCCCCCCCCCCTTTTTTTTTGGGGGGGGGGGGAATGATATTGCGTTGACTTTTTGAGATGACTATCATGTATATAGAAAGATACTTTCATACTTTCTCATTTGAAACAGGTTGATCTAATAGCAGAATTCAGCTACAACAACTGGAAAGCTCACTAATAAGTTATGTTTAAATACCATCTAAAAGACTGCAAAAGTGGCTCTAAATGAATAATGTATCATTATAGATGATCTATAATTCATTTAAGAATTGAATACTATACCCTATATCATAACTGTCTCTGGGAACTCTGAATTTTTCCAGATATTTTTCTTATATTAACTCCACAAAATATGCAGAGATAAAGAACAACAGATTGTGAAATAAGATTATAAACTCAATTTAGAGATGATCACATGTAGACTAGTGTGGGTAATCGCATGAGAAAAGCCTATGACCTCCTTTTACGTTAGATCAGACCTACTTATAATAGAAACCCCGTCTAGTTCACTGAGCTTACCTCACAACTTCTGAGATTGATCTTTACACTCTGATTGAAAGGAAAGGCCCACTGATCTCTGATTTTCACAGTGTGACAGAATATTCTTCTTTCTAAACTCGGATTGTTTATTATATGACCTCCAAAATATGGCATGTGAGCAGTTCTCTCCTTGATGGTGGCAGACTACCAGGAAACTCCATTTTGAAACCGAACTTTTGGTTTGGAGTGCAAGCAATGCATATTCATGCCCTAAAAAATGTTTTTGCAGTGACTGAAGAGAATTTTAGAGTCAATAGGAAGTGTAGTGCTGTGTTGCTTTATGTTTGATTTTCCTGTGAAATGTAGCCTTCCAGAGAAGGCAGGCTTCCAATCAAATATATCAAATATTATATGGTTTTGAGGGCACAGCGCAGGAGTACATGAGTTGAGGGCTAACAGATTATTTTTCCTCTTATACAAGAAGCTGAGGGTCTGCCTGGCAAGAGTTTGATCCAGATGATGGGATGGGTATTAACTGATGTATGAGCTAAGAGAAGGATGTAGCATCAGATGCAAAAGGAAATGCTTGAAATACTTAGAAAATTTGTTTTGATGAACTGAAGTACTGCTGACACAATTCTGTACTCCATAACTGATGCTCCTAGACTTGCATATAAAACAAGAAGAAAGGTATCTGAGTGATATTTTCTTAGAGAACTTAAAAAGCAGTAGACTGCAGATGTCAGCGAATATCTTTCTTCCTAGACCTCAGCATTAAAATTTGGAAATAATAAATTATTGGAATGTGGAAGAGTGAGAATAAGACTTCCCACTAAGGGAAGAGAGTGTAGCTGGTATCTGCTAAATTAGCTAGGGAAAGTTGAAGAACAGAGTCCTTCTCCCATGACCAACTCAGAAGTGCCCTAGCATGAAACATCTCCCTTAGCTCTTACTCAGTTCTGGTGAACAACAGTGGAACAAGAACAGTGCTGAAATTATGCTGAGTTGTTCAAATCTATCTTTATGTGGTATTTAGTCATTGTACTGCATGTATTCACTGTACACAGGAATTTCAGTTACACCTCAGAAATTTACAGCTTGTTTACAGCACTACATATTTCAGCTTTAGAATGGGGTAAGTATTGAAAATGAAGGACAAATGAATAAAGAATTTCTGTATGATTTCTGTCAGAATTGGAATTGAGTATAATGTGGGATGGAATATCTCCCAGCTTTCTAGGAAAGTACAGCTGCTCCTGGCAGTGCTGACAAATTAAAGGGGAAAACTTGAGACTGAATCTTTCTTACTGAAGATTTTGTGTGTCCCACTTTGAATTGGAAAAGCACTCTGAATTTTTTTCCAGTCCTTCCCACTTACTAGCCTGTAGTCTCTGCAGTAGAGCAGTGTCACTGTGCCCAAGTTAGGCTTTTTGGAATGAAGCTAGGTGGAAGGGACACTCCCAGAATGTACCTGCAGTGGTCCATGCAGAAAATGGATTCACACCACAGGGTAAGGTTTGTAGTGGTCTGGGGTAAATGGTAAGGTATGTTCTCTTGAGTATGTGTTCTCTGCAAAGGCCTTTTAGCTCTATAGGGCTGCTGTCATTTGTTTTCATCACTTATTGTAAAGTTGTTTTGAGATTTTTATGGCTTTGGGGAAAGGATATAAGAGCACTTATTAAATTGAAGTCATTGTGACTTCAGCCTGTAAACTGTGGCAGAATTTTTGATGTTTGCACTCCCTCTCTTCAGTGGTGGTTGATATCAGTTGTATGAAGGAAACAACATCAATTCCTGCTCCTGGTTCAAGACTGTTGAGGTTCAAGATTCTGTTGAGGATCCCTGTCCCATCGGTTCTTTATGCTAATGTATAAATACACCTAAATCTGTCCTGTATGTTTAATATAATGTGATCTTTATGGCTCCCTGTTAGGCACTTGAATTTTACAATAAAATTGAAGTTCCAAGGATCACCTATACAGTATATTAAAAATATTTCATTTTATCAGTCATGTTTTGATTCCTCCTTGGATGTGATCCCTACTCTTCTCTAATGATAATAACAGCTATTGACTGACATTTTTTTTTACTGTTTTGTTTTGTTTTTATAGCCCTGTAGATCACCTCTTTTTCTTGCCTCAGACCGAAATAGTAGTCTCTTTAAAAAATTCTCTTCACATGAGAATTTGTCCATGTTGTAATCAGACTCATTGACCTCTTTTGGAACTATTCTATTTCTGCTTTTACCATTTAGAGGTCAGGTAATCAGGCTGAACAGAGTTTTCCAAGAGTTTCAATTTCATTAATTTATATAATGGCATTTTAATGCGTTTATCTCATCTCTTTACACATCTCTTACGTTAGCTTTCTGACTGTTGTGCAATGAAGTGACATTTTCATGAGCTATCTACAGTTATGCTTACATCCAACGTGTTTCAGCTCATTTTTGAAGCTGTCAATACCTATAGGTCTACTATTTCTCATAATCTTTTGTAGCTGAAATTGACTTCAGAAATTGTGTTCTCTACAGATTTTATCACATATTCTCTTCCTTCTCTCAGATCACTCTAAATAGACTATAAAATACATGATAAAATGACAAAGATGCATAAAGTTACATGCTATGTGGAACATGAGGTTAAAAAATCTTGTCATTATGTACCTGTACCTTTTTGAAGAACACAAATATAACACGTGGCATGAGAAATATATGTAAAAGGACTATAACATTAATGCTGGTTTAAACATTTTATCTATTGTTTATATAAACCTTTCCACATCATCATAATTTCATCTGTTATAAAATTTTGAAGGGAACTATTCACACTGTATGGCACATCTAGGAAAAGCAGAATGGATCATGTCCAGTATGAATATTCAAATATTATAAATCGAAAAAAAAATCCTAGATATACTCTCCAAATCATTTAATAACATAAAATTTCATCATAATGTTCCAGAAAAAAATCATGCTCAATGGAGAATTGCTTGATTATCATACTGGTCTGAAAGATAATATTTATTCTATTTGTTGTATAATTGTAAAGGTGGTAAAAAAAAATCGAGAATAGGTAAAAGAATTTTAAAAGTTAAGAGTAATCTCTGAACCTTAGAAAAGGAACTTTGTAAACCTAAGGGATGTCAGGTCCCAGTGGTGTAGAACATTTAGTTTATGTGTCCCTCCCTAATGAGATAACCAATTGTAACCTGGCTATTCTTGGACAATTTCTTAACCATATGTTGCTTGAACTGAAACTCCAGTGATCAGCACTGTTTGTTATAAAATATCTTGATAATTTACTTTTGAACACTGATTTTCTTGTCAGTTTACAGTTAAAATGACCTGGCCTATATAAAAGTAATTATGTTATGAATGCTTCATGGTTAGAATACTCACTGAAAAGACTTAGATTCACTAAAAAGAAATAATAGATCTGATGGATGTTATTTTCTTGTGTATGGGCAGACATGTGGTATGAAATGCACCAGAAATGTCATTCAGATACCAATAAGTTATTGCTTGGAATAATGTATTGTTGTTCATTTGCAGAAAATTAGATAAAGCCCATGAACTCTGGCTAGTCTACACAGATATTTAATTTCTTTATATTAGAGATGATAGAAATAATTTATTGGTTTATATTTTTTGTTCCATCCAAAGCCTAATACTCAATTCTTATAGAAACTAGCATTTTCCATCTCCTTCTTTTCTGCAAACATACGTGGCTTCTGAAAAATAGTATCTGCTAGATTTCAAATAAAGGAGTTTAGTGAGTTTCACTTACAAAAGGGAAGCACATAATGTCATATATTTTGGTTAAGTTCCTGTGAAATCTCCATCAGTACTTTACTGATATGAAAATTGAACAAAAGTTGAAACTACTTTTGAGTCACTTCTACCTTCTTTTGTTTTATTTTATTTCTAGATCAGTGACTATATCTCTTTCTCTCTCAGAAGTCAAGTTAAAATGAATAGCTACTCAATATGCTGCTCAGATTAATCTCTGATACAACTCTGCTGACTTTGAAGTACCTTCTTTGTTTACTGCATCAGCAGAAGTAAAGTTGCTTTTGTGAAAAGTGGATTTATTGGTGTCTAATGACATATATCATATACAATACAAAACGATCTGTTCATAATATTACAAAAAAAATAACATGACTATGAAAAATGTGTGCTATGTGATCTCTCTGTATTGTAACTTCTCTCTTGCAGACTCTCTCTCTTGTATGTTAAAGTATAGCAACTCATTTTGTATAATTTTTCTCCATAAATTTAATGGTGATTTCCAGATTCTGCATAATACTTTTACGGTGCTTAGATTTAAAATTCAGTAAAGAATGCACATGAAACTTAACCAGTGGGTTAGAAATGGCAGCCACAAAATCAGCACCAACTGTTTTTAAAAAATGTGCTCTCTTTTTCTGTCTGGTTTTAGTACTACTTATTGGGATCCTAAGAAACATAGTGAGAAGTATTGATTTTTTTTAAGTTGAAAAATAGAGAGCTTTACAAGAAGAACAGTACTGCTGAAAAGTGTAATTTCTATGTGACAAAATCATAGGGACCAGGCACTTGAAAGATTCCAAAACATCATAAATGCTGATCGGTACAGATTGCTATTCAAATACAAAAAAATAAAAAGAATTATTTTATTTTATTTTTTTTTTGCTTTCAGTAGTACATTTTTAGAACTCAAATTTTTTATTAGAGAAAAACAAGTCTTTTATGTGGAAATCAATGGCATGTTGAACACCGGCCAAAATTCCTATTTTAATACATACAGGTCCAGGTAACTGATAAAAGTCGGAATTTGATCTATTCATTCCAGGACAAATATATTTTAAAACAATAGTAGTATACGCTATTCTTTTTAATACGTTCTTGTGCATACTAGTGTTGCAGGTAAAGTCTACATGTGAGAATGAACTGTGGTCACTGTATTGATGAAAAATGCAAAACCTTCCAACAAGTTATTCCTCTACTTACTGTCACAGTTGGGTCACAAAGGAGTGGGTTAGGCCATATACAAAAGAGAAATGAGTATCCTATCTCCCGTATTAGTCAGTATTCTTCTTAGTCCCTTCTTCTCTCATCAGGTGGGAGCTATCTTTGACTTTTATCACGTTATTAAGAATCACATTCATTCTCAGACCTACTTCATAGTTTCCATTTTGATTTCTGATCTGCTTACATGAGCCATGTAACTGGGAATCATTTTTGTAAAATTTGGGATCCCAGTTCTACAAGTGAATTCTCTCTGTTAGACTTTATGAACCCAAAATTGCAAAAGCAATTCTGTCTTGAGATAACTCTGAGTATCTACTGAATCAATGGGTTAAGCTACCACCTTTAATGCAGAACTGTTATCAACAGAAGCATTCCAAGGCTTAGGTGTAATATATAGAAAATCTCTTAAAGTACATTTGAGAATAGCTGTCTGTCTTTAAAAATTTGGGGTGGTTCTGCCTTGGAAAAGAACATTCTTCAGAAATTCAATTTTGAACAGAATTTAATAAACAATTTTTTTTCTGGCCTCTCCTCTACCTTGGAATGTCTGATTGACCAAAAAAGATGGACAGACTTTTCTAGTCCTTTATACTTGTTCTGATTCCCATAACCCCTCATGTCTTCCAAGGGGACTTGCGCAATTTTTGTGTAAAGGATTATGATACTGACTTCAGGTTAATCAGTGATGTAGTTAAGGAGTCTTGCAGGAATGAGAATCTGTGGAAGTCAGTCGAAGTTAATAAGAAATTAGAGGGAATTAAACGACTCTCTAGGTGTTCTAAGCCATCAACTATGGAGCAAAAATGTCAAGTTAGGAGAGCTTCTGCCCTATGTGTTTTGAAAGAAGTGAATGTGGAGAAATGTATTAGCTTAATCAAGACAGATCAGTGTCTGATTTCAGTGATATTTAGCATAGGCAGTTTGCTTGAAGGCATAAGTGGTTACTGCTCTATGTGTTCAGAGTTGCTGGAGAATTGATCATGGTGCTGATTTTATACAAAGAAATAGTAATATGATTTTTTGTTAAGCTATCTGATTTCATTTATAAGTTCTGCTGTACGAGCAACTGATAGCAATCATATAAAATTGATATATACTAACCTAGTAGCAGTGAATGTGGGTTGAAAGAATTAATTTCCTTTAGAATGATTTTATAAAATACTCTATCTGTCTTTCTATTTTTGAACCCTTTCAAAACCAAGACAGGCCAGAACACAAGTGATGATCTCTACCGATTAAGCTGAGACATAGTAAATAATAAAACTTGTCACATCTATAAACTTGATAAAAGAAATTTTTTTTCTGAGCCATTAATATATGTTACATTACTGTGAGGTCAAATATTATTTTAAAAAGCAGATCTTTTAAAGCCAAAATAATCACTGTATAATTCAGTCTGTCTTAATGCTGTTCTGTTTGTTGGGTTGTTTCTTTGGTTTTTTTTTTTGTTTTGTTTTGTTTTGTTTTTTGTTTGTTTGTCTTTGGCTAATTGTAAATGATTTGCAAGTTCTTTACAGACATGCTGGGGGAAGAGAGACTGGAGAGATGCTTGGTAGAAAACGACCAGGGTGTACTGGTTCATAGCTGGCTGAATATGAACCAGCAGTGTTCTCAGATGGCCAAAGGGGTCGGCAGCATTCAATCAGGGATGGTGTGGCCAGTGGGAATAGGGCAGTGGTTATCCTCTTGTACTCAAGCACTGATGGGGTTGCGCCTTCAGTACTGTGTTCAGTATTGGGCCTCTCACTACGAGAAAGAGACTGAGGTGCTGGAGCATGTCCGCAGAAGGGAAATGAGGCTGGTGAAGGGCCTGGAACATAAGGCTTATGATGAGTGGCTGGGAGAACAAGGGAGACCTTATGACTCTCTGCAACTATCACAAAGAAGGCTGTAGAGAGGGGGGAACAGTAGCACAAGGGGAAATGGCCTCAAATTGCACCACAAGAAGTTTAGATTGGATATTAGGAAAAATTTATTCCCAGACTGTTGTGAAGCATTATTAACAGACTGTCCAAGCTGTCACCATCTCTGAAGGTATTTAAGATATGTAGATGGAATGTTTGGGAACAAGGTTTACTGGCAGATTTAGCAATGCTAAGTTAATGGTTGGACTCAATGGTCTTAGAATTCTCCAGTCAGAATGATTCTGTTATTCTTTTCTTAATCAAATAAGGTGATAGAGAGAGAACTGAAAATATTACTGGCAACAACATTCATTCCAGAATCAAATAATTCTCATCACAAATACCGAGATAATTTATACTTAAACTTTACCAGTAGTAAAACCACTCTATGGTTCTTTTCATCTACTTGTTTTTGTGAACTTTTGTTTCTCCACTGTTTTTCTGTGACTATAAATAAAATCATCACTCAATTATCTTCCTGAGATCTAAAATAAGTTTAGTTAAATAACTTAGAACAGTTTTGTAGCTATCTATTGCATACTGAAAGTTTTTCATCTACTCTTAAAGAAATGTAGACTGAAGTTTTGTACTGTCTGCTCATATTCATCTCACCTCCACATTACGTGGCTACAGCATCATATTCACTCTCCAGTTCAATAGCTAGTCATTTTCACAGACTGCTGCACTAATTTCTTAGTTTAAACCTTCTTAAAAGGTGCTTGGCTAATATTCTCAAATAAGTTGTGAGGCTGTATTTTACTAGGCAGAGAATAGGAAGTACTTGCAATTCCTTGTAAACTTTTCACCATTTTAATACCTGCCCAAGTTATCATTTCAACAAAGAGGAGAGATGATTTCAAAAACACTAACCCTTCCCCTTTATCTAGCCCTGGCCACATCCCTGTGGACATAGGTAAAGGTAATGAGATAATGCAGCAATATCAAGAGAACTGTTGCAAAAAGAGGGAAAAAAAAAAGAAATACAGAAAGCAACAGGAGATTTAAAGTTAAATAAATGATATACTAAGAAATAAGTAGTGGAATGAGTTTGAATTTGAAAATTAATGTTACAATGTTGATATGATATAGAAGGTAAACTGGCAAAGAAGCTGAAAAGGGTAATAAAAGAAAATTACTACAAGCAATCTGTACTCAGAGGAATTGCTGAGGAATGAAGAGACACAGAGGACAGAAACATATCAAAAAGAGATTAAGTATCAGTTATGTCTGTGAAAGCAGAAAGCGAAAAACTAGCTCTTTGGGAAGAGCTTTTATCTCTTACAGAAGTGAACAAAATCTACAATATGGCTTTGTAGGATGAGGGAGGAAGCAAGACCTAGCTGTTAGAGAAGTCTGTTTTCCAAGTCTATTTTTCATATGAATTCTTTATGCAGTTTAAAATTAAGTAGTCTTTCATTCTCATATATATATATTATTCACAAATACAAATTGAATATCTCAAAACAACTGTATGAGATAGATATATGGCAAACAGAAGATCTTTTCAATGATACATTCTCAGTATTCTGTCAACAGTTTAATCAGTCAAGTAAACTTGATCGTCTACATAATACAATAACCAATATAATTAATTATTAAATTTTTTTGCTATCAAATTAAAATAAAAGTTTCTGGCATAAACTATAAAGCAGCCATAAAACATAATTAGATTTGTTCAATATCTGCAACATAAATCACTGTTTTTCATTACGACAAACTAATACAAAAATATACCATTTGTTTTTAACAGTTCACTGGGACTTGTTTCCCTTAAGCAAGCACATAATCACCCTCTCACTGTATGTTCATACTAAGTGGAAGCGATATTACAAAGATGTAGGCAATTGTTTGAAAATATATGCATGATTGGACTTGATGACCTTGAAGGTATTTCTGACCTACGTGATTCTATGATTCTATAAAATATCCGTGGACATTCTTTCTGTGTTCCTATAGATGTACTGGATTAATAACTGTACTGTAAATAAAGGATTATGAACTCTTTCTATAAATAATAAACTCCTACACATATCTGAAATCTCAAACTATGCTTAGTAGTTTTAACTCATTAACTGGGTATAAGGACAACATGTAGGAGTGAGGCCACTTCACAGAAGTGTGTTGTCCATATTGTATTTTGTGCTGCATGTGAATCTAGTGGCCTGAAAACTTATGAGTAAGAACTTCCTTACAAAAGCTAAATAGGGATGTTATTTCAACAGCCACTGTAAGTGAAATACCTAGTACAGACAGAGGAGCAAGAGAAATACAAAGGATTTTGAATTCAAAACGTACATTACTCAGAATGTTCTTTTTGTAACAGATAACTCTATTTGAAGATGATAATCACTGCACTCTTTGCAAAAGAATTGATAACAAAAAAAGCTTTGGGGTGACACATAACATGGAAAACCAAACCAAAACAGCTTCTCAGCGACAAGCCAACTTTGCATTAGAATAATGACCGCAGAATCATAGGATGACTTAGGTTGGAGGGGACCTTAAAAATCATCTAGTTCCAACCTCCCTGGCATGGAGAGTGTTGCCAACCACTAGATCAGGATGCCCAGGATCCCAGCAGGTTCCAGCACCTCACCACACTTTCAGTGAAAACCTTTCCTCTGACTTTTAATCTAAATCTTCCCTCCTTTAGTTTAAAACCATTTCACCTTGTCCTGTCACTGTCAGACTCTAAAAAGCTGGGCCCCCTCTTGCTTGTAAGATTCCTTCAAGTACTAGAAGGCTGCAGTGAGGTCTCCTGGAGCCTTCTCATCTTCAAGCTAATCAAACCCATCTCCCTCAGCCTTTCTTCATAAGTGAGGTACTCCAGTCCTTTAATCATCTTCATGGTCTTTCTCCAGAACAACACCAACAGCTCCACATCCTTTTTGTGCTGGAACCCCAGGCTTGGACACAGTACTCCAGGCGGGGCTGGTCACCACTTTTTTGAAGCAGCCTAGGATACAGTTGGCCTTCTGAAATGCATGTACAAAATGCTGGCTCACAGTCCAGCTTTTCATCCACTAGGACCCTCAATTTCTTCTTTGGAGGGCTGCTCAGAAATATGCAGTAACTGTTTATCACCTTACCTGTAAGATAAATGTAAGATTTCCTGAATCCCTTTTTATCTGAGTTTTTTGCACCATTTTGTCTGACAGCTTCTCAGGATCTTAGGATGCATAATACTGGCAGAGCCCTCTGAGTCTATCTGCTCCAAGCCCTAAACCAGCAGGGCCACTCAGAGCAGAGAGCCCAAGCCCACGTCCAGGCAGGTTTCAAAGATCTCCAAGGAGGAAAACCCCACAGCCTCTCTGGATACCCTGTGCCAGTATTTATTCATCTGCGGTTTCACTTTTCTCCAAACAGAAGCTGCTACAAGGAATTGCCAATGACAGAGTCCCCTTACTTCTTTCCTGAAAACTAGCCACTGACAGCTTTCCTCCATAGCATCTCAGAACACATCTATGATGTCCTTTTAGGTCATTGAGTGGAATACTCTTTAGCCAAGAGAGACCAACAGAGAGAATAAGAGAGTAGGAGAAACTGAGATGGAGTCTCTGCAACTTAATAACTAATTCAGAAGCAAATTTCTCAGCAGAAGAGAGTGAGGAATGAGAGGGAAAACTGATCTGCCCTATGAAATCTGGATATTTATTAGAGCTGGAATAACAGGCTGAAAAAATATCTTAAAGAATGTCTCTTATTGTTCTTGTTTGTTTCAGTACTAAAATCATAGGAACAAAATGCCTGTCTCACATGAGACTTATTTTGAGTGCTGGAACACAAAAAAATCTAATAAACCTGAGATTTTAAAATGGTAATAGATTCTTTTAGTAAAAATGGTGCTCCTTGTTCTATTTTCTTCTGCATCAGTGATTAACTATCAGTGATACTGAAGACAATATTTGTTAAAGCAACTGGAGCAGCAGAAGGCAGAACATGGCAGGAGAATAATAATATTCTGATGAAGATACAGCTCTTCAATTCAACTTGCAGGTTAGAATTGAAGTAGTTTTTTAAAAATTACCTTTTTAGAATCCATACTCAAGATTGCATATATAACAAAGAATAACAGAGAATAGTAACACTGTAAATTAAAGCAAGATCTCAAGGGAAAGAACTCATTACATACAAATTTATGAAGATGACTAATACTGTTGATATCTGCTTCACAATAACAGTTTTTTCCAAATGTTCCCACTTTGACTGTTAACAATTAGCTGTATGAGAACAGCTTATGTCTGCACACTGAGAAAAAAAAAATAAAGAGAAGTTACACATAAGCTTTAAAAATGTAACACAATTTAAGCACAAATAACTAAACGAAAAGTAAATAAATAAATAGTGCAGAATTATGTTCTCAGAAACAACACTTCAAGATTTTGATGTTACTTTAGTCAGTCCTTCAACAGCAAGAGTAATTTTTATGAAATAATCACAGGGAAAACTTTTAAGTGAGCTGCTGCTGTCAATTTTCAGTAAATTCTCCCTCCCATTGATTTAAATCTAATCTTTCCTTCATCTTTTTCTTAGCGCTTATCTCACTTATGCAGTATTTTCTTTTTTCTCTAAATAACGTTCTGCTAACTGTATCCCATTTTCCATCTTGGCATTTTTGATTTTGTGCCTAGGTTTTAATGTTCTTTTTAAAGTTTTTAGTAGTTTGATGTATTTTCTACTTTCTGTACATGCTCTATTGTTTGAGATCATCAGAGCCTTCATTATAGTACCAAATTTATCCCTGCTTGTATTTTTTGGTCTTTCTCTACCCTAGAATAAATGCATGCATAACTTAGTCTATTTAAGGAATAGGAACTACTCTGATCCAAATACCCTTTCTACTTAGACATGCATCCCATCCTATTATTTTCCTACCAGTCCTCTGAACTTAAGTCTACTTTCTTGAACTTTATTTCATTATTTTGTGGGAGACTTTTTATTTCCTTCCTAGGGGCTTTAGTCTCTCTGTTTCCATGTTCATTCTCATGCAGGCTTTGCCATCACAATTTACTAACAACTTTTACTACCATTGTCTATACAGTTGAAAGTTCAGAGGGTTTTTTTTTTTTTTTACTTTCTTTTCTTCTCCTCTTTATTTTGGAAGAAAAAGTCTTATCTCCCCCAATAATCACATCTTAATTGCTGTTTTACAGCTGATCTGATCATTTCATCCTTATCCAGAAAACGTGTAAGTTCTCTTTTTGGATCTAACTGCCTTCCAAAAAAAGAAACACAAAAAACCCACTCTCTCGTTTTCATCCCTCACAGATGTTTCTGGAGCAATTATACTCATTAATACTCTAATCATGTGAATTATCCTACTGAGTCTCTCATATGCCAGTTGAGTAGCTGTTGCGATCACTAATTAAAAGTTCCACTCTTCCTGCTTTTTTTCTTTTACTTCTCAAATTAGTAACAATTAAAATATTCTGTGGAACGACATACTACCATTCTACTTGTCCTTCTTATGACTTTCTTGAAATCAGATCTCAGCTATTTTGAGGACCATTTCCTAGCCATTATTGTCTGCATATATCTGTGAACAGCAAAAACATTTGAAGATTTTCAGCCCCTGTTTTTGAGACTAAGACGAGCTTGAACTAACCCAACTCAACACTGCATACAGTCTGTGTTTACATGGTGCTGGCAAAGTTCCTATTCCAGCAAGAGAGAGTTTTCATCACTGTAAAAATGGTGGTTTAATATTTAAATCTGAAGTTGCAATTGGAGCTTAAATTGATGCATGAAAATGCTTGGAGTAGTCACGGAAAGAAAAGCAAAATACTCCTTGGCATTGCCAATAGTAATAAATTATGCTAAAATAATTAACATATGTCAAGACTTATTATTGGGTTAATACTGTATTTCATAAGCACATTCATAGCAATGCCAATAATAGACTATAATTTCACACATACTTTCAGGGTAAAGCTTTTCCCTAGCAAAGAACTCTGCTCTGCAGTTTTTTATGCTTGTCTTCAAACATAATAAGTTAGGTGTCAGATAGCCATTTCATTCAATAAGTTCCAAAAAGAAAAGTATTCAATTATTCTCTCTAATATCATTAAGTGCATCAGTTACACATCCAAAACCTTTCATAATGCTTCTGCAATTCTAAGGATTTATAAGTAGGTCACGTGTACTAAAGTCACTTCAGTCATGGCAGAAGTGAGCTGAGTTGACTCTCATTCAACCAATCATTAGTAAAATTTTCTCTCTCATTTCTTTCTTACAATATTCCATCCACGTGCTTCTGAAATTCGTCTGAAGTTATGTAGGTTCTTGCTTTGATTAGAAAATACATAGTAGAGTGAAAGCATCCTTGTGTTGTTTTCTTTTTTCACGATTGTTTGTTAGTAACTACCCATAAAAGCATCTCTTCGATTGTATCTTGAAGTGTCACAGATTTCTTTAATACCTGTTCAGCATAATTACCTCTTCTATGCACGTCACCTAAATTCATCTAGGAACTAGTTAGTCATTGAAGCCTATGTAAACGGGTTCAGAATCTGTGATGCTGGTAATAAAATTAGGTTTGAGTGTGGACCTTGTTCCTCAGTGCAGTTCTCTAGTGCTATTCAACACTGTGTGGAATTAGAAATCTAAGGATTTTATTATTCTAATTATTAAGGTATTGAATTACTTATAAAAAGTGTTGAGTGTCCTGAGATCTTAGTGGAACTGAGAGTTTTTACTGCACTGAAGAATTAGGCCCACAGTCAAACCTAATTTTGTTATCAACCTCACAGCTTCTGAACCTGTTTACATAGGCTGCAATGACTAATGTACTGGTCAAATCTGTTTTTCCCAGAGCAGTTTTGAGAACTGGAACTGGAAGATAGGAAACCAAAGTATATTAGAGAAAGGAAACAAGCTACAGTGAAGGTGCAAAGATGCCCCTTTACCCTCCAGTAATAAACATATTCCTTTCTTACAGAGCTTATGTCTCTAATCATCAATCCAGAGACTGTCTGTGCTAATCCACAAGGAAGGTGCCTGGAAGGTCATGCAAAATACTGCTTCTGTTTGTGGAGGGATGTCATCATTCTCAATGTTATCAGAACTGCCAAGTGTTTGATCTATAAATCTATATTTATGGCAACAGTTCACATTCATACTGAAAATCTGCAAACCATTTTGCCCAGCAGTAGTCAGTACATTAATTTGCAACGCAGTTGGCATTGTATATTGTAAACAGCGTGGTCATCCATTTTCCTTCAAAGTTTTCTTCACAGAGGGTGAACATGCTGTTTGCTACATCTTCAAAAGCTTGTATAAATGTGCACTTTATAAGGTTATAAAATGTTCCTATAATAAAAAAGAGGGAGGAAACTACAACAAAAGCAGAAACAAAATAACCCACAACCAATGCCAATTGTTTTCTTCATTATCTGCAACATTTTAAAACAGGAGAACAGGAGGTTTTTTTTTTTTCCGTAACAGTGTAATTTTCCACTTTCTAACTCAAGCTTATTTCATGATCTAAGCAATATTAGCTCTGAAAGTTATGGCTACTTAGCCATATATCATATATCAAACAAGACCCAAATCAATGTCACATAAGACTTTCAAAAATTCTACAAAATTAGACATTGCAGTTCAACATTACAAAATGTTTGAAGTCAATTATCAAGGAGTATTTTTCACAATAATATATCAAACACTTCTCGCAATAATATTTTAATACAAAATTAAGCATAAGATATGGATAAATATTTCTTGTAGCCTTGTATCCTGATTACATTCTCCCTCCTTCATCTTCCCCTGACTATCTGGTGGTCCTTTGAACAGCTTTAATCAAGTAATCTTCTGACAGTTTAAAGAGAGGTGATAGCAAGCCTAATAAAGTTAATGTCAAAGATTTCAGCACAAAACCAGTGAAACAAGCCTGAAAGGACTCCAGGAGATAAAGATCATTTCTGCAGTTGACCAACGAAATGAGAAGTGTAGAAATGTTCTCAGCTGTGAAACAAAAGTCTCCTGAGCAGAATTCATGAGTTATTGTGGAATGCAAGGGGCATGAAACAAGGCTTGGAATACATTACAAGATCACTGAGTGAAAAATCAAGGAACCAAAAACTATAAACAATTTTTCTTGCATTTTGTTGTTAGTACCACAGTATGACAGCTTCCAGAGAAAAGGAGAGAAAGATGGATCTCAGTAAGGATAGGAGAACAGGCAGAGGTCATCAGCTTAGAAACCTCTGTTAAATTGTGTGTTGCCATTATACAATGAATGGCTTGACAATTTCTACAGAAATTCAGCTAGTCCGTTTCAAATATATTTGATTTTCCGCTTTCTTAGTCTTTACCAAAGATGGAGGAAACAGCTTCAAACCACATGCAGGTTTATTTTTAAGAATAAGACGACCTTCTAATGCCCTTCAGTCTTCTAAATAATAAAACAAATTTTTACATTTGCATGGATATGATTATCATAACCTAGATCTGATCATTAGGACTAGATCTGTAGTCCTCAGTAAGGCATAACATAGTAAGTTCAGAGTTGGAGGAAGGAATAACATTTCAGTAATTTGAAAAATACTGCTGCGGTCAATAAATTGCACTTTTGTTCTTCCCTAGTGAATTTTTCACACCTTGAAAACTTAGCTTAAAAGTGTCCGGTTGAAAAAAAAATCTGAAACATGCTTGTTTACCTGGGGTGAAAACTTGAACTGAGTTTCCCTTACTCTCAGACAGTGACTTTTAGATAAAAGCTGAACTCTGAACTTGTCATATATTCTCTGCTGAAATCAGTGAAATGTGCATTTACTACCAAGTGAAGAAATCAGTTCAGACATAGCATCCTTATCAGATATTGGAATGAAAATAGCTGCATCAAGTCTTAAATACCTACCCTATTTTTATCTCTCTCTTATGTTGTCCTTGATACTTCTGAAGCTAAATCCAGCTGAGATCAGTGCATTTAAAAATAGCTGTTTCTCTTTAAAAGCTTTGTGTCCCTTTACAGTTCCTTTCCTCCACACATGGAGTAGAGGACATATAATTCCACTGTTGCTGGAGCAATAGAAAATACAATGGAAGAAGGATGAATGTAGGCTATGTGTCATTTAGCAAGTACATGGCGCAAGACTGAAATCTGTGCAGTGAATTCTTTGTTGCAGAGGATGAGCAATCTATGTTATATATCTGAAAGGGTTATTCTTGACTAGTTTCAGTTTGATCCTGTGAACTAATTGCCCTTTAGGAGTTAGAGCTCATTAGCTGCTCTCTTACAGCACAGCCTCTCTCACCGATTCAGTCCTCAGGAAATAATTGAGTAAGAGCACTCTAAAAATACTGGTGAGCCAAAGCATGATTGTAAAGAATCTCTTGCTCTAGTACAAAGCACTAATGTGGGCACACCTATAAGCTGCCTTAAATATTCTTGTTTAAGATTCTCCAGACTAATCCCATGCTACTCCTGAAATCACTTTAGCAGCACATGATATTGAGAGGATTTGAGGGTAATGAAAAAGCAGTGGGAGGATCCACTAATGTAACAGTCTCATGCCTGAAAGAGATCACAATATTTGTGATTGTACAGAGAATGTCCTAGCATATAAATCTAAATTTCATCAGAACTACAAAACTATAATTAGCTTTCTCACACCATTTCTGTATAAAAAGAAATGGCATAAATATGGTATATTTTTCTGTTTGAATGTGAATAGTTACCTCAGATATTTGAAGGATGTGGAGCAGAAATGAAGAGTCTAAGAAGGCATACCTCACCCTCTTGAATAACACAGGCAGGCTAACAACACAAAGAGAAGGCTGAGGTACTCAACTATTTTTTACCTCAGTCTTCATTGTCAACTGCTCTTCACACAGACCTTGAGCAATTGGAAGGTGAGAAGTAGGGGAACAATATCTCTCCAGCTGTAAGCAAAAATCAGGTTTTCAGCCATCTAAGCAATCTGAACACCCATAAGTTTATGGTTCTCAAAGAGATGTGTTCCAGAGTCCTGAGGGAACTGGGTGATGTTGTGGACAAGATGCTCTCAATGATGTTTGAGAAGTCATGAGGGTGAGGTGAAGTGCCTGGTGACTGGAAAAAAGGTATTACTGCACTTATTTTTAATAAGGGTAGAAAGGATGACCTAGAGAATTATTAGCCTATCGACCCCACCTCTGTGCCAGGGAAGACCGTGGAGCAAATCCTCCTGGAAGGTATGCAAAGGAACACGGAATAGAAGGAGGTGATAAGAAATAACCAACATGACTTCACCAAGGGCAGGTCCTGTCTGACCAACTTGGTCACTTTCTATGATGGCACAACTGCGTCAGTGAACAAGAGCCACCATTGTAATCTATCTGGACTTCAGTTAGGCCTTTGATAGGTTCCCCACAACATCCTTCTCTGAAAATTGGAAGGATATGGATTTGATGGGTGGACTATTTGATGGATGAGTGAGTAGCTCAGTCATGGTTGGAGATTGGTGACCAGTGGTTAAAGAGAAGAAGGCCATGAAATGTGTGAAAAGTGCCTGTTCACTGGGGAAGAATATAAAAATATTGAAAGGGCCTGCAGGGGTACAATGAGGAAGTCTAAGGTCCACTTGGAATTAAATCTGGCAAAGGTCAAGAATAACAAGAAAGGCTTCTTTAAGTATGTCAGTAGAAAATGGATGACTAGGGAAAACACAGGTTCGCTACTGAATGAGTTGGATGTCTTGGTAACAGGGAACAGTGAGAAGGCAGAGATACTGAATGTTTTCTTTGCTTCAGTCTTTACTACGAAGACTTCTGCTTGGTAATCTCAGACCCTGGAGGTAAGAGAGAGAGTCTGGGGAATGGAAGGCTTCCCCTTGGTTGAGATGGATCTGATCAGAGAATGTCCAGCCAAAAATCAATGCACATAAACCCATGGGCCCCAATGGAGTGCAACCATATGTGCTTTGCGAATGGCAGAAGTGATTGCCAAACCACTCTCTATCATCTTTCAAAGGTCTTGGAAAACAGGAGGGGTACCTGAATACTTGGTGACGACCAATGTCACTCTAGTTTTACAAAAGAGCAAGAAAACTACAAGCCAGTCAGCCTCACCTCCATGCCTGGAAATATGTTGGAACAGTTTGTTCTGGATTCTATCTCCAAGTAATTAGAAGTGGAGAAGGTTATCAGGAGAAGTCAGCATGGACTGACCAAAGGGAAATCATGCTCAACCAACCTAGTAATTTTCTGTGATGTCATCACTGGCTGGATAGAGTTGATTGCTCTCGGGCGGGGAAGCATGACAGGACCCAATGTGAGTGATCAGGCTTCAGTTTATTACCCGGACAGCCTTATTCTTATAGTGTTTAAGACAGGGGCGTATAGAAAATATCACACAACCATTGGTAGAGAGCCTCGAGAAAAACAACTTTAAAACATCTCCCAACAATTAACAGCAGTGAGAAACACATTCTGGAGGAGGCAACTTTTGATATCATCCTAATCCTAAGAAACCAGGCAGGAATGCGTTGGCGATGGATGTGAAAGGCAGCGCTGGCAGGGTGTCCCCTGCTTCAAAGTGCACTTTTACTCTCCCACTCACCACAGACCATCTCCTGCTTTTACTTTTCTCAAGGTTCACACAGTGTAGTTTCCTTTGAACACCATATCAGCATGGCCATTGCATAACATAGAGCCCAAAGGGAACACCTGCTAGCTAAACAGAATAGACTATCAAGGACAGCTTGCTCTAAAAAATACCTATAGTTACAATTATCAGCAGTCCTGTAAGGCCTTCTTCACTGAAGGCATGCTGAACAACATAATCACAGAAGTTTCCCATAGATGTCTTGTCAGGGGTTGCTCAGCTGAAGCAGTTCATGGCCACCTTGAGTTGTTTGTCGCTTGGCCCAGGGACATCATGACCTCCTATCAACGTCTAGTACTTTTCTATGAGCATATAATCTGTGCTGCTGTGCAAACTATGCTCGTACATATTGCCATGACATCCCTGCTCCTGCAGCCATTCCCCAACAGGGGTAGAGCAGTTAATGTTGTGCACCTTGACTTCAGCAAGGCACTTGACACTGTCTCCCCACAAAATCCTTGTAATGAAGTTTAGAAACTGTGGGATGATGAGTGGACACTGAGATGGATTGAGAGTTGGCTGATTGGCACAGCTCAGAGAGTTATCATCAGTGGTGCAGAGTCTGGTTGGAAACCTGTAACTAGTGGTGTTCCCCACAGATCAGTATTGGCACTGGTCTTGTTCAGCATGTTCATCAGCAGCCTGAATGAAGGAATAGAGTCCACCCTCAGCACGTTTGCTGATGATACAAAGCTGAGAAGAGTGGCTGACACACCAGAAATTTGTGCTCCCATTCAGCAGCTCTGCAGAAAATGACTTGAGGGGACTGATAGATGTCAAGCTGGACGTAAGTCAGCAATGTGCCCTTGTAGCCTAGAATGCCAACCATATTCTGGGCTGCATATACAGAAGTGTGGCCAGCAGGGTGAAGGAGTGTTTGAAACAACTAACTTTCTTCCCTACAGGAAAAAACAAACAAACAAACAAACAAACAAAAAACCAACAAAAAAAGCCCACAAGATCCTCCAAAAAAATCAGTAGTGTAAATTGAGTAAACAGTATTTCTTTTTACTGAAGACACTTGGGGAGAGAACAAACAGAAATAGTAATGGACAATTTATTATTTGTGGCAGCCCTACTCCCACCCTACTAATGTTCCTCATTTGTGCTTTTTTCTGGGAGACTGGTTATATTCCAGCTTGAGATGACAAACAAATTTGTCGTAGTCTGTCAGGAAAAAAAATGAGTATATTGCTGTAACTGAACAAAATAGTTATCAAAAATATGAAAATAAAATTGAAAATAAAATTGAAATGAAGAATAAGTATTTTTATTAAAATACCAAGGGGACTTTTACGTTTCACTACTTTGATAACAGTATAAAGTAGAAAAAAAAGGTTATTTCTTCATCATGAACAGCTAAAGTTACTCCCAGAGAAGCCAACCTGTGATCTTAAGGTATGCATATACAGCATCATCTTCTTCTATACTTGGTGTATAGGAATTGCTAAGTCAAGGCCTGAACCAGTGATTGAGCACCTGGTGAAGGGACACAGGCAGCCCTGAGAGCACAAGTGAAAGCAATTCACCTGTGTAACCAGAAAGAATTAAACCAAGTTCTGCCCCCCCACCCCAAGCATCATTTAAAGGCTGGCTGCCACAAAGCAAGGGTTTTTACCTGGCGTCACTTATTTTGGAGTATTTGATGAGTTCTGGTTCTTGAGACAGGTAAGCAAATCTTTTTTTCTGTTCTTGACAAGGTTGTGATAGTTTTTTGGGTTTTTTTTGTTTTTTTTTTTTGATAATTTAGAACTAGTTATTTGCTATTGTCTTTCCCTACATTTGGACTGAACAAGGTCAAATCAATCCGCACTTTCATGTGTGTTTATCATGATGCAGAGCTGTCTGCACTAGTTGTTAGGCACAACTTTAGCAGCAGTTACTTCCCACGGAGTTCTGGGATTTCCTGGTTACTTCTGAAGGAGAAGCAAGAAATAGTATAACAGGAGACTCAAGTTTAAAATTCTACTCTGAAGCACATGAAGTAGGGACTTAAATTGGGCACTTTCGTATCCTAGAGCAGTGATGCAACTTCAGGCATGGAATGATCACTCTGGATTCAAATCCTGTAGAAACACTGGAGGATCTTATTTACTTTCTCTTACTAAAACAACCATCCATCTGAATTTTCACAAGTTCTTAGCATTATCATGTTCCAAGTCAAATGAAATCCAGAATGTTCAAGTTGCATGACAAAGTGAACTGGATAAAATGGCTAGACACGCATTCTCTCTTTATTTATTTTAGTAATCTTTCCTCATTCTCTGAGGAGAAATCAAATACTACAATACTGCAGACTTAAATGCTTAATCAATAATCTAGATAAGAACCTGGCTTTATGTATGAATTCTGATGTGTGCTTGTTTAACTGGTTACACTATTAAAAACAGGACATACCTAAAAGTAAATACATAAAAGCATCAGTACGGCGAGTTGTTGACAAATGTGATGCATTTTTATTCTTAGAGCTATGACATCCACTTTAAAATTAACATGAAAAATAATCAGAAAGGTATAATATCTGGAGGAAAATATTTGATTACATTTATTATTGTTTTAATTCATTGATTTTTGTGTGATCATTTCTGACTAAGTAAATAATCTAGGACAGAAATCTCCTTATAAAAAGCAGTTTTCATTGTCTATGGCTCCCAGCGTGTTTCTAGCCTCTGTATCCCCTCATAGGAAGTCCATTTTTTTTTCTCCCCAACCTTAGCCATTTATTCAGTGCTGAAAAGGCTGAGATAGTTAGGAAGAGAAACTTCACTGAACAATCACCTCAGCCAGCCTGTCCATTAACATCCACTGGATCAGAACAGCAGCTAGCAGAGTTCTGAAGAGCCATGACACAGCTGTGAAGTTACTGTATTTTAGGCAGGAAAGACCCCCCCTACCATGCACAACATCTGTTTTCTATTAAAGCTGTGCAGAGATGCTTCCTTTGGGATGGATGAAGTACATTCAGATCTCAAAGTTCCCAACTGTTCCCCACAAAAGAACCGAACATTTTAAGATGCCCATCTTTGGCAGAAATCATCATGGTTCACCAGAAATCCTAGAAGATTTTTCCATTCAAACCTTTTTTTCCTTCCAGTTTGAACCTGATGTTCCAGCAGCTTTTGCTGTACCTACCACATCACAGTGTGCTGAGAGGCTTGCTAATGCCATACTTCTGTTGTAGAAGGGCAAAAAGACCAATATCTGTGTGTATCAGGCCTTTCTAAGGGAGGAAGTAATTTGAATACAGTGAAGAGTAAGACAGGGGGAGGAAATCTGGCCAGTAAGCTCCTGCCTGGCGTGTAAACTAAAACTTCTGCTTTTCAGAAGAAGCATGCTTGTTTAGAGATAAGTACGAAACTGCTTCTGTGGGGCAGGAGAAGTTTAGAGGGGACAAATTACAAACGGCCTATAGGACCCAAAGTCTGTTATCGCTTTTAATCATCCTGAAAAATAGAGCTCTTTTTCCTCAGTAACCAGACTAACAATTCTGCTAATATGTTCAGATTTTTTCCTGATAATGATTTCTGCTATGCTCTATCTCTTCGAGTGTAATACTCAAGAGCATTGACTATTTTAGATCATTCAGTGTGACATCCCCAAGCAAGTGAGCTGTGTCAAAGGAGAAGAATCCTGTATACAGCATACTGCTGCTAAACATAATGAATTCAGTAGAAAGAGTGCTCTTTGCCTTTCTCCTCCAGTTATTCACACTATCTCCTGAGTATAATTAGAAGCATGATTTCTTCCCAGGAAACAACATCTGCAAATTACTGAGGATTAAGAAAGCAGTGTCCTGAAGCCATTACCTTCAGCAGTGAGAGTTGTTTGGTTTTGTTTTTTTTTTTGGTTTGTTTGTTTTTTTTTGCAAGTGGGATGAAAAAACTAAGAAGTCTTAAAAGCACTCTGTTGCCTCTAGACCACAGATAAAATACTGTATCCAGTTTTGGGATTACCAAGTACCATAAAGGCATAATTTGAAATAAGAGTTTTGGACTGGCTTTCACTATGAGAAATGCCTAGTGGTTGATCACAAACTGTGCCGCTGCCATCCACAAAGGTTTCAAGACCCAGCTGTATAAAACTGAAAGCAACCTGATTTCACCTTGCAGATATTGCTTTCAGCAGATTGACTACAGAGCTCTGGAGATATCTCCTAAAGGGAACTGTCTTATGAGTAGTCTCATAGGCTCAAAATGGACAGCTTTGAAGATCAAATATATGTAGCTGGCATTGTGATGTCAGTGTGATTCTATAACTGATTGTCAACATACTTCAGAAATGACTTTTAAGCTATTATTAAAGAATCTGAAATAGTGTTATTTTGAAATTTGGAATGTTTCAACCTGGAATAATTCTTTTCTAGCCAGAATTTCTTGGGTGTGAAACTGTAATTACCAATTTTTCTATCAAATCCAGGTAAAAATTTCATAGACAAATTTGAAACAAGAAAAATGAGGGGGAAATGCATGCATGTATATAGATGCTCTCTTCAGTTTTAAAGAAAACTTCCAATAGCCAATTTATTTTTCCAAATTGATTCTCACAGTGAAATCCGACAAAAAAAAAAACAAAAAAAAACATAGACTTAATGCAAGAAAACTGTATAAACTTTAGTTGTATTCAATTTTTTTATTAACGACTAATATAAATACTAGTGAAATTCATAGGTAATATTAGCAGGTTGGAATACAGAATTCCATGAAGTAGAATTCATACTAAATGCATTAGAAATACAGGTAAAATAATTTGATACTAAACTGAGAAAATATGTAAATTGGTAAAGATATGAAATTATTGTATATACATTTATTTTGCAGAAGAGTAGGAACTAGGACTGCAATCTTCATATATTGAAAATGAAGAGAAAATCAAAAGCAGGTAGGCAGGTGTGGAAATGAAGTCTGATTAAAGCAGACCCACCATGTCATCAAACAAGCATGTGATGCATGCACCATATGATGTCAGTAAGACTATGCTGAGAAAGTGCTTTTCCATTTTAGTTTTTATGTAGTGGAAAGTAAATGGTTGCTTGCAGAGAGCAACTGTTTTAAGAGAACAAGAAGGGCCTTTTTATATAAAGAAAAAAAACTACGTGAAACAAACAAAACAAATTTCAACTCTGTGTATGTGGATAGGGAATGTTACATGGGATTAAATAAAAGGGAATGTCTGTATCTCAAAAGCTTTCAGCTAGTAAAACTTGTTGGACTGGAAAACTATCCCACAGTCTTAAGATAACTTAGGACAGATGAAAGGAATGTAGACATTAAAAAAAAAAGTGTACACCAGGCATAAATTCTGCACTAATTTGATAGCTTAGCCTTTTGTGAGTGAAAACTGGATATAACCAAGGTGTTTGGGCTCCCTTACTTCCTCAAAAATACATTTAGCTTTGAAGTATCTGAAAAAATAATTTCCAGTTGTACTTCAGGTTGGTACACCCCAAATCTAGCTGAAGTGGTTACAAGTATTGACACTTAAAGCACTCTGAATAGAGATTCAAAGGAAACTGAATAGCTCAGAAAAACAAGTGTGGGAAGTTCACCTTTGTGGAAGCTTCTCTGGCAGCTCATTCATCACTAGCTCCGACTCTGTGTAGCTACCTGATTTCTGCAAGAAGAAAAGTGTGTAATTATATGAAAATGGTGGAAAATATTTGCAAAGCTGGTACTTATACAGTTCTAATGTTCTTGTTGGTAGGTGAAGAGACTTCCAAGCAAATACCATAGAACGCATCTACTCGCTATTTTCTCTGATAACATACTGAACTTGCCTTATTAGTATCTTACTTGCCTTATTATGTCTTATTGAGACAAATACTGATTTTTGTGGAAAAATCTTGTCAAGATTTCTGAGAATGGCATTTAGTCACTGAACATCATGCAATAACATATTCATTTCATCATATGATTTTTTTTTAAAAGGATCCTTTTTCATTTTGCACTCAAACAGAAGTAAAGGTTTCTTTCCCTTGTGTACGCAGGGGAGTATTTCTAATCCAGTTTTATATATATATATATATATATATATATTTTTTTTTTTTTTTTTTATCTTGGACAGGAACAGTACATACTACCATTAATCACCTGATTTTTATTTTTCTTTGGCAGACACAATCCTCAATCATATAAGTAGGTCTAGTGTCGGAAAAAGTCACTGGAAATTATTATTCATCGTTTGGAAAGTTTACTAAAGTGTAATTCAATTAAATATTTTAAAGGTTAAAATTTCATTTATTACCCTGTCAATTTGCATCCATGTTTTATTACTTCCTGTATGGTATACTGCATTTATTTATTATTAGAAAGATTTTTATGACTATATTATGCATTATCTTTTCAACTATTACCTCTGAGGAACCTAATTCTTTCTTCTCTTTTGAAGAAGTCTTTTGCTGTAACTCAGAAAGCGCATTTAGCTCTGACAGATCCATGCAAAGCAGGTGCACTTTTGCTCTCAACTGCCTTGATGGCAAGGCTCCTGAATAACTATTCAAGACAGTACTTCTATTTTTATCATGTGTCAAAATTTGGTGGGATTACATAATTTTAAAAAACAGAACTGAGCTGTGGACTTACATAACTATAGTTCATGCCTAGTATAATACTAGAAAAAAATATACAAATTACTTCCAATGAAATGTACTCCTGGGTGGTTTCTGTTCATTGTGAGAGTTTTTCTGCATTCATGTTTGTTCATTTGGGAAGCTAGGTGGAGAAATCATCAACAAGTTTTTGAAATAACAATTCTCTGAGAAGTCACATGTACCAGAATTTCCACTACTTGACCAAGATCCTTTCTTTTGATTTTAAGCATTAATAGCAGTATTACCTGTACATAAGCTAGTCCTGCACCTGTGTTATTTCCCTTTTTTTTTTTTTCTCAATTGTAGCAGATGAAAGATACAGAAAAGAAAGTAGAAAATCCCATTGTGCCAGGCAGTGATCTTAAGTATGGCATAGAATAATTATTATTTGAAGTAATTAAGAAAGAAATTAAAAATTCTAAAAAGAGAATTTAATAATAATGAGAAAAAACACACAGGAAGCATTAAAATAGGCATTGCACTCTTCAGTCGCATGGGTCATTCTGATCTGTTTCTCTTTTGAATGACTACCTTCTACCTTTAAGAATAAGGTCCTATACAGCTTTTATAATATGCAATAAATATACAGTAGTGATGGTACATATAGAATGCTAATTCTATAAAGAATATATTGCTATTCTCTTTACTGTTTCACTGTTTTCAGTGGCGTGGCTGAGTTGGACCGTTTTTAAGTGGAAAGATTTATTTCATGCAGTCTTCTATCAACATATTCGTTTTGAAAACAATTTAAAAATAATTTAAAATAATTTATATGGAAAAGGAGTTGCGTACACTAAATGCAGTTTGTACTCTTTTCTTTGCAAAGCTGTAAAACTTTTTTGGAGCTAATACTTGTTCAGTTCTATGATCATCAGAGGGAAGATGTGTGCATAATCTAAAGGGAAGCAGTAGATATAATTGCCTTTAACCAGTATTCAGGTCACTCAAGAAAGGTATTGTGCAACAAGAAAGTAATAGCTTACTACTTTCTGAGGTTCAAGGATTGCTAAATGCTCCAGAGGTGGTGTTCTCCAAGTAGAGATGCTTCCCTCTTGGCTACCAGCCCTTAGTTGAGGTTAGGGAGGGGTAGACCCTGGGTCCACTCCCAGTTGCACAGATGAATTGATTGCACCTGTGCTCCCAGGGCTAGCCATGCCCCTTCACCAGGTGCTCAATCACTGGTTCAGGTCATGACTTAACAGTTCCCTTATATGTGGTAAATACGTGTATGCAGATTTGAAAACAGTATTGCAGGCTGTACAGAAAATGCATTGTGCTATAAACTTACTAGAGACTTCCCCAAAAGGAAGTTGCACTGTTTGGAAATGATACCTGTCAGAATTAATGTGTATCATCATTATCTTTTCGAAGTAGTTTGTGCAGATTTAGTTGGGACAATGATATATTTCCTCTGCTCCTTCTCCATTTACAGAGTAGTTTTGACAGAATTACAAGAAAGGTCAAACTACATCCCTAAGTGGAGAGCAAAGATTTTTCATTATCTCTGTAGTGAAGAAAATTTAGGTTGAAAATATTTTTCTTCTTGATGATGGTACAAGAAGAAATTGCAATGGGAAAGATATGAGCAGCAGTACATGAAGAAAGATAATTATTCTGGGACCTATCTCATTCTCACAGCCTGGATAATTTTATTTTGATTCTTATAATATATTTTTCATCTTTTTGCTCCTGATGAATTCACCAGATGAAAAAAAAAAAAAAAGTCAGCTCAACAAATCAACACACTAAAGTCTCATTCCCTTGTATTCAAAGGCCTTACTGGGAGAAGTGAATTTTCAGTCACAGAAACAGTATTCACATGTCTGTGGTTCATCTGCAAAGGCTCTCTTTTAAGTTTTTGCAGTTCAGTTTTAAAATTCAACATCAAAAGTGTTATTGATTTTACTATTTTATGGAATTGTGCAGCTGAAGAAAAAAGCAGTCTTTAATAACGTAAAAGCTAAAGTTCTGAACAAACAAACAAAATGACATAAAGGAAAGACTACTAAACAAGTTTACTAAGGGAGCAAACAGATTTTGAAATTACATCATGTTTATGATTAACATGATCCAGATTGTCAAAATAGTTTTATGAGACTGAAAGCAAACTGGTAAAATAGGAGATCACACTTTTTATGGACCATCTAACAGTTGTTGGCAAAGAAGTACTCTGATATTAATAAACTAATTTCAGAGTAATATATTCTGCAACAGCAAACGTGGTTTCACAGGTGATCCAATGCAGCTTTCTCATCAAGTGATTGTTTGTCCTGCCCGTATGAACAAATGCTGAACACTTAGCTTTCAGTGTTCAATGGTGTCAGAAAAAAAGAAAAATAAAATATCTAGACAAGGCACTGTTATCAATTATTACACAGAGCAAATGAGAGCAATTAACTTACTTTTCATAAAAGAAATAGAAAATTTACAGTTAAAATGAAGGTAGACAACAAAGGTAGTTAATATTGTCTATTAGAATCTGGCACTACAACAAACTGAGACTTGAGTGCTAGTATTTTTCTAGCATCTTTATTTCAATAGTGTCTCTTTACAAACATTTTAACAGCACTATTTCAGCTTTTAGTTTCTACTGTTGTCGTTTGTTGAATGCTGCTGTCATATATTTCAACTCAGGTTAGTCCAATGATAATTCTTGGATTCACTGAAACCATAGTTCAGATCAAATAAGAGTTTCAAGCCATCATAAGCTACAGTTAAAAGGAGACAGGCATGGAAAAACTGCCAGATAGGTTCCTACTGCTCCCACTCCAATCCTGCCACTTACAAGCTGCCCATATGAGGCACAGATTCAACCGAAGAGCTTTCTCAGAAGCCTTACCAAATATATATATATACATATATATATATATACAGTTTGGTAGCTGCTGCCAAAATCCCTGTTGAGTCAATCTGAAATAGCAGCAGACAGCAGAGGAATTCCAAGTTCTCTGTTAATGCAGAGCCTAGGAATTTGTTCAGTGCTTTTTCTGCCAGTCCCAGGAAGGAGAATTTGAGCCTATATCATGGAAGCACACTCAAACATTGTTCTGAGTTTCACAATGTGTTTATTTTAGTTACCTTTGAGACACTGTGTTTTGTTTTGTTTTTTTCTCATTGCATTGACATCTGAGATTTTCTGCTACTTTTTTCACAAAAAAAAGTACCCAAAAGTTCTCTCTTTTTTTATCTTCAGTTTTTTTGCTTCCTGGCATAGTAGCTGTCAGGATTTGGGAAAAAAAGAGGCCAGAGATACTACAGGGGGACCCATTCTTTGTGAATAGACATCATGCCTCTTACCATGGAGCTTCATTTTACTGTTTTGCTTTCCCATCAGCTCCCAATGAGTGTAGTACTTTGCAACTTTGAGTCTTGAATGATTGCAGCCCTGTCTCAGCATACCCTCCTGTATCGTCCTTTAATGTAGGAGTTGAAATATCAGCTTTACAGGAAAGAAATGCTACATGCAGTCCCATTTTATGAAAACTTGTCTTTTTAATCAAAGCACGGATCACAACTGAGAGTTTTATAAAATGTTGCGTTTCATTTTTACAGTTTTTATGAAATACACATTTATTTTAATGGCCAAACCTTTCAGTTACTTTCATATGCTGTGTTAGGTAATGCAAGTTTGCATTAATCTCATTGACAGTTTTTTCATATTTCTCTCCAGAGACTATATAAAACTCCCTGTGAAGGAATAATAGTCGTAACTGTTAGGAATTTTTATTCTTTGTTACTTTTGCAGGAAGACATCAGTAAGGAAAGCACTTTGTACTCATATACAGGTTAGTTTTCTCTGTTGTTTGAATTTTGCTTTAGCAGCTATTTAGTGCTGGAACCTTTATAAATAAATATTTCAAACACTCATTCAGATCTGTAAGTTTATGATGCCTCTAAAGATGAGCGTCAGCAGTCAATTTCAGTTGTGAGGAACAGATGAATTAAATTTCAATGCATTATTATTCTTCAGGCAAGCGAAAGACAGTGGATTTAATTTATGAATCATCACCTGAATAAGATAAAATATTTATGCCCGCTGTTCTGTTTACCTGAGTTTTATAGAAGGATGCTATATGACTGATGCAATAGTTCAAATAAACTTTGTTTTTTCAATTCCATAGAAACTCATTCTGTCTTTATAGATGTACATTATACAAATTTCTGATGAATCCATGGGACAACAATCTTCTCAGGTCACTCCACTTGTAGTAACAACTAATTAAGATGTGACAAAGAAAAGATAGAAATTTATCACTGCTCATTATGCCCATAAAGACTGTGTTAATTAGATGTCAGATTCAGTAATTCACATAAATCTTTGCTGCCAGTAATCTAGTGGAAAAAATATATATTTATAGACGCTGCTGCAAGAAAGGAAGTACTGATGAATTAAAAGGGTTAAAGCTTTTTGTAGGACAAATCTCACTCTTTACTGGTGTTGTGTGTACCTTATTAATAATGTGCATGATTTGCTGTTGATATCTTTTTCTCAAAAATACCTTAGATGAAAAGATTATGCTGATGCCGTAGCCTAGCTTTTGTATTTCCAGGTGTTCCTTACATGCATTAATTAGCCAGAGTTAATTAAAAATCAATATTTACTAACAGTTATCACAATATTGTTTTATCATCCACAGTAATCGGGAAGAGTTTCCTTTGCGTTCCCCAAAATTTATGGCTATATCCTTCAGGCTTTCAAATGTCTTCTCATAGAACATTTCATAGAGGTCAAAAAATTTTAGTAGGGGGCATTATATATATTGATTATGTTGAAAACAAAACATCAACTCAAGATGCAACTGACAATTTTGAAAGTAGTAACAGAGATTGTGTCCTTTACACATTAGCTGTGCGTACAGTTTATAATTATGACCTCATTAGTTTCTTCCTAGGAAAATTCTTCATGAAGAAAAATTTATGGTGGTAACAAAAGAAAATTTCCAGTTGTTCTTGTAAAGGCAAAAAAAAAAAGCTTCAAATTTCAATACTCCAAAAACTAGATAAAGTTATATATTAAATAGAGTAATATGTAAGTTGTACATTTTAATTATTGGAGCTGCAAAATATATTGATATTTTGAGATCTGTTCATTGAAATTCCCCCAAGCAGCAGTATTTGAAAAAAATAAAATAATCCAAGAGCTCTGTAGTCTGGAAAAAATCAGGAATCTGTTCACCTACATTTACTGCTTTGAAGCCTGACCTCTTGCTACAGCCACTACTTTAGGCTCTAGAACAGCTAGGTGTTTTTGTGGGAAAAGACAAAACCACATTCCATTGAAGTACGCAAGTACCATATTGAAATTGACTTCAAGGTCTCTTCTGAAAGTTAAGATTTTGCTTCTGAATCAAACAGCTGGTGTTTTATGCAGTAAAACTTAAGAGAATAACTACTAGTCATAGAATAAATAAGAATGAATTGGTTATTAATCACTCATTCATTTCTCAAAAGATCAGATAAAAATAAAATAAAAAACAAAACAAAAAAAAAAAGATGGTATATCAGATAAACAGAAAAGGGATATTGAAGAATTCCAGTTTCTTCCAAAATGTTATAGCTAAACTTACATCTGTGTGGCCTTTATGCTGTAATTGCATTGACAGAGATACTTGATTGTACCTGTGAGTCTGTAAAGGCTCCTGGGACTCCTGTCTATTGAGCAGATGCTATGGCAGTGCAATCCTAAGCTAGGTTCAACTTCTTACTCTTTTTAACTATAGCTTCATTACTGCCTTACTTTTAACAGGCAGCCCTGTATAGAGACTAATAATTTGGCTGCAGAAATAACATTCCCCCCAAAATAAATCAAAAACAAAACACCAACAGATTCAATAATTTGCATCCTACTGTCCTGCCTGTCATAACTCAAATCCTTGCTACTTTATGTTAGATTGTCCATGAAAAGCAGAAAAACAAACAAACCATAATGCAGATAGCAATTAGCAATTTCAGAAGCAAACAAATATCCATGCTACCTTCTTCGAAGTTTTTCAAAGAACTATCTGAATGATAATTCAGCTTCTACAAAGGCTGTTCCAAAAGTAATGCCTCCTATTTTGTGATGTTGCCTCATACCAACAGAGGCGGATGTTTGTGGTACAGTAATAGAGATTGAATCTTCCCACCAGTATTCCATTATGTGTTGTTGCCATGTGACAGATGGCAGCAGAAGGAGCAGTCAGACAGAATGGTATCTGACAAGGAAGTGTATGTGAAGCAAAGTTGTGTAATTGAATTCAGGAAAAAAAATTGAATGCGGGTAAAAACATGCACCCACTGATATTTGTCAAGGCTTGCTGAACATTTCTGGAGCCCAATCACTGGATGTGCACACACTCTTGTGGTGGGTGGTACATTTCAGAAACAGCGACAGTAACAAATGCGTTATCTCCTCTGATGCAGATTTTGATGACCATGGCATGGAGGCTCTGATTCATTGCTCTCGTGATTGCAGAGCCAGTGGTGGAGACTATGTTGAAAAATAGTGTTTTGTAGCGGAGAATTCATTCTATCAAGAAGTGTTACTGTGGTCTTCGATTCTGTTTTGTTGTAGTTTCCTTGGAAATAAATTGGAGGCATTACTTTTGGAGCAAATTATGCAAATAACAAGAAATAGTGTTTGCTCAATATATTACTGAGTACGATCCTATTGGACTAGCATACTGTCCTGATTTTATTTAAACCTGTATGGAAATTTTATACGAAATCCAAACAGACAAATGCTCGAGTCATCAGTCTTCTCGCCAGTCTGATAAAATAGATACTGAGTTTTTTAACCTGCTCTGAAACAACTACTTAATGATAAGGCATCTTTATAAGATGCTTTATTCACTGTATTTTTAGTTAGTATGTTTGGTTTTCGCTTGGTTGAGTATTTTGTTGCCTAAAAACCCCATGAAGAATACTGTTCTTCCTTTACTAGTTTATTCTCATTCTTTTCTGTCTCGTTTACACAAATCTGTGACCCATGGCTAAATCTGTGCTGTGACAGTGATAGATGTTTTTTTAGTTGATTATAGTTGGCTGGTTGTGAGAAACAAAGCACCCACAGATGTCAGCTGCTGTTCTATCGCACATTAAGACAATTGGATAAATTTGGAGTAGACAGTGAAAATTAGGTTTTATCACAACATTGACAAAATCATTATCAGTAGTCAGTCAGCCAGACGGTTCTTATCGTCTGTCATGCTCTCAACATTTCTAAACCAAAGGACAGTTCATACCAATAACTGAACCTCATTAACATTGCTATGCTGCGAAAGATAATGAAAGTAGCCCCTGGTTTAATGATCATCACTCAAAGCCCATGAGAGTTGTCAAAAGCATTAGCCAGACATACCTACTAGCACTTGACTGTGCAGACACTAATGAAAATGCAGGTGAGTTATCATGGAGTTTGTTTTATTTCTCTAAAACTGAGCTACTTATTCATTGGTAGTGTTTTTTTTTTTAGTACTATGGGTATGCTCCTTTGTTCTGCTTAGTAGGAACAATAGATTTTCATTATCTCTTGAGGATACTTGAAGTTTATAAAATGATTTTTCATTATTCTGTTCCCAAATTGAAAGATCTAAGTACAAAGCTTTTCTCAGTTAGTACTTGTTTTTACTTATATGTTTCCACTAATGCAAGATGGTAGATAATATTAGAAAACAAAAATTCTACCAAAAAATCTACAGGGAGTCAGTGCTCTTTAATCTGTTGGAATAGAACATATACATTATCTATCCAGATACAACAATGTATATGTCCTCCTATGACTAACATATGGGGATCTCGAACAGAATTGCTGAAATCTGCCTATCAATCTGATGGGAAGTCATTTTATTTACGTATTTCTTAGTACCTGAAAGAACAAGAAAAATGAAGCTGTCTTGAACCTTCTTCTTAAGCCACATCTCATCTAGAATATTCTTCACTACAAAGAGGTTAAGTTTCACCTCCTGCAATAGTGATGCTTGTACTTAAGGTTACAATCAAATACCTAATTATGCTTTGCATTAGATTAGAATACCTCTGTAAGAAAAGGTAAAGGCTGCAGATATTTACTAAAGATTAAGAAGCAGCGCTGTTGGTTTCTTTTTGTTTTTTTTTCCTTTCTTTGGTTTTTTTTTGCTTGTCTAAAGTGCAGAATATCTTCTCTCTGAGATTTGTTTGATTCAATGTCATACAGCCTTACACCTTCACTGATTTTTTTCTGCCTTTTTTGTGTTCTTACTGCCCTATTTCCCCTTCCAGTCTTGCAATGCATAAATCTGTAGGTAGAATTTCTCTTTCACATAAATAGATTAACATAGGCCAAGTTTCACACAGTGTGGTGCTTTGTATTTACCAAAATCAAAGGTTAATAAATATTTATAGATATTTTTCCTTTTCATATTCTTCTGCATTACAATCTCACTTTGTAAACAAATCATGTTGTGTAAATATTTGGCAAATACTCCAAATGAATAAAGAATCCATTGAAAATATTGGTTTTATTTCATAAGAGGTCACATTTATTATTATTATTATATTTTTATTTATTACTATTATATTTTTATTAATGAACAGTTTTCATATATGGTTTCTACTTCTCTACTAATATTTCAAAATAATGATGCTTTTAATTTTTCAAGTGATATTATTTCTTTCCCTTACCCATCTGTTTGGAAGTCAAAAATACCTCCAGCAAAACAGTAGTTAGCAATAAATGGTATATAGTGAAACCAAGTAATAAATTATGCAGTTGTAGAATTTCTCAAATAATGCATTTTTCATAAAATTATGGCTTCTGTTCAGGGATTTGGGTTTTATTTGGTGGGGGTTTTTTTGTTTGTTTGTTTTGAGGGTGGGGGGGTTGGTTTTATTGTTTGCTTGTTTGTTTTTTAACCATGAGTGCTTTCACAAGTGCTACTTTAAATTGTCCGTTTTTTTCTGTAACACTTCAGAACATATTATTGAGAGTATTTTACAGGAGTTACGTAACATGAATAATAATTGTTTAACTACCTCAATCCTATAGTGCCAAAAATATCCTTTAAAAAATCTTACCTAGCCAAGCATACAAGTATGACAAAATATAAACTAAGAGCTCGTTGTTCTTTCAAAACCTATTGAAGTTGAGGGGAAAAAAAAGGTATTTTAATATAAAACCTCAATTGTGTAAAATATTGTTCATAATATTGTTTTAATAATGTGCTTCTTTGAGTACTCACATTAAGAAAACATTACCATTCAAATTTAGTACTACAAGTGTAACAGCAAACCTGTAGTCTTGCAAAAATTTTTGTTTCACTGCATGATTCAAACTACACTAGCACAGTGAAAAAGTAGTGACATCCTTTGACGTAATAGGAAACGTGCCTTTCTGAAGAAAGCTTTTATTTTACACCTTTGATGTCAAAATCTCCTTTTCAAATACTGTTTTAAATTAAGCCCCACACTAAGATGTATCATGCTGTGTTTTCACAGGGCATTTACCAGTTTCAACGATTTACTACAATCACACCTTGAAGAGTGCAATTACAAGATCTTTAGGTGGTGGATGAGGACAAGGCACTAAGTGATTTGTCTAATCATACATTTGAGAGGTAAGAATTACCCATTGGAATAATGGTCCTCTTCTGTAATAATTGCATTATAAGCTTGTAGCAGAAAAGGTATTCTCCGATTGATTTGTCTGTATTATAGTGTAAACTGTTGTATCTATCCTAGATACTTTTTTGGCTGAAGTGCAGAAAACCTAGGAAAATGGAACCTTCGTACTGTGTCCTAGAAGAGAGCTGCATAATGTTTTCCTCATTTGAAGTTGCATTTTGCATGTACACATCCTTGAAGGGTTTGAGGAGGTGGAAATGTGGAACTCCACTGAAAAGCCCAGAGACCAGAAAAAGGGCAGAGTTTTCTCTATAGTCTTGGAAGGTCTGAAAAGTTTACATTTGGGATGAAGATTTTATTTAACACAGACAAAATTCTGCTGGGACAGATGTAGATTACACATTTCTATTATTCTTTAAGTGGAACCTTCAGAATGCTCTGTTGTAAAAACTGCTAACACAGTGGTATTTTAAATTATTCTCAGAAAGAAAACAGTTCACGCTAAACCTTATGTTAAGGAACTGGCTCTTTTCCAGTGTTCCTCATTGCACAAGATCCAAACTCAACTATGGATGTACATCCAGAATTGGACCTCTAGGTGTTGTTATTCACACTGATATGCTCAATACTTCTAACAAGGAAGAAATATCACCCCTAAATAATGTACACAGTCTTTAGTTTTCTCCACTAATCAATTAAACTTGATTTCTGAATGGATCATCTTCCCTAAGAAATCAAAAATCACCACCCAACTCTTATGAATTGAGGTCTATTTGCATCAGTAGCAATTAAGCTTAACCTTGATTAAATATTACTATTCCTGGAACAGATACTGCTGACTAGTATCCTTATAGAATACTGGGAAGATAACACAACTTCATTAAACAGAAAAATCTGTAAAATGAAATTGCTTACTACTGCTTTCTAACAGGTATACACTTATCCAGACAGGTGGGAAACAATCCTGCCAAAATCTAATCTGTGCTTTCACTAAGAAAATGAAAAATTTTCATTACTTCTAGCATTAGTCTGAAGATACAAGTCTTGCCATGCCAAACAGATGACTAAGCAGCCATCATTTATCTTAATTAAAGTTCATCTTAATTAAGGTACTCTCTACAGTGTAATTCTACTTAAAACTAAAATTCTTAGAATAGATGCATTGTTCCCAGAGGAGACATCCATCAAGAATGAATGTATGGCTGCAACTTAGTCCTGTTAAAAAGGTGGAAAAAAAAAAAAATGAAAAACAAAGCACCAATTAATGAGAGCAAACATAGCTAGCCTCTTATCTGTTGCTTAAATTATGCAAAGACCAATTACAGTACATTACAAAGGCACCTTTGTCCTTGGTAATATGCACACTGTATTTTCTTCAAAATCAAATGCTTCTCTTAAATATGTATTTTTAATTTTTGTTGAATTATTGCTGGTCATCATGTATTATTATTATTAATAATATTTTTATTATTATTTATTATTTATTAATAATAATAATAATAATAAATGATAGTTTAACCCATCCAAAATATTTTGATAAAACTAACATTAAAAAAACATTTATTTATTTTACTTAATTTAAATAATTAAATTTATTCGAAGTTTCTGTAGACCAACAGAGACTCCAGAGTGAGTAAAAAATCTCCAAATAAAAGTAAATTGAGGTCATTCTTGAAAAATTCACATTCCCTTTTTTTTTTTTTTTTTTTTTTTTTTTTTTTTTTTTTAGAAAGCATTCTCTATCACCTGCTTCGTTTTGAATCCATATATGATCTGTCTCTAACTTCATGACCTATGAAGACTGTATTGAGAAAAGGCTTTTTTGATAGTTTATTCCTTTTAAAAAAGGATGAAGAACAGGCTGCTTTACTCAAGAAAAGTTTCAGAACATCAGCTGCATGTTCATAGAATTGTAAAATCATAGAATCACCAATATTGGAAAAAAACTCCAAGATTGAAGCATGCAATGGTCTGCCTCACACCAATATAATATAATAAACCATGTCCCTTAGTACCACATCTACATGTTGCTTGAACATCTCCAGGGATGGTGACTCCACCACCTCTCTGGGCAGCCTGTTACAGTGCCTGTCCACTTTTTCATCCTGATATCCATCCTGAACCTCTCCTGGCATAACTTGAGGTCATTCCCTCTAGTCCTGTTTCTAAATGTTAAAGTTGGAACAAGCAACAATTTCAGTGAACTGAACAACTCAGCCCATGGAAAGAGCACTTCCTGACTCTTCCTGACCAGGTGAGTAACCATGAAAGCAACTACATACAAGTCAGTTTACGGTTGCAATGGCTGCAGTGTGAACACTTAACAGTGGTCCAGAGCACTGTTTTTTTTAATTAGTTTATTATTTTTTTCCTAAGTTGTGAAAATTGGAGGAGAGATGTCAGAGAAGCATTTGTTCTTAGAAACAGTAATAAAGAGTTCACCAAAGTATCTAATTGATTCCCAGAGTTAATAATAAAATAAATTGACAATGAAATTAGAATGTGTTGACCTCCACAAGGGTTAAAACTAAAAGAAAAAGAAAAGAAGATAATTAATTCAGAGCTGTATCTGTAGGCAGTGGATGTCAATGGAAAGATGAGAATCCCAAAGTAGCTGCATTTCCAATAGTATGTTTGGTTACTTTCAATGGGTTTTAAATTTTCCATTAGTTAATAACTGGAAACCAACCATAAAACTCTTACAAAAACGTGAGCAGTATCCTGCAAATATTTAGGTACATGTTCAAAGTGATAAAAAATGAGGCTTGCTGTCTATGAATAAATAAATGGAAGGGAATTGCTTCTGGGGAATACTAGCAAAAAGGAGTAATGGGAGCTCTGTAATTATGGTCTAAAATAAATAATGAAAAAAATAATGCAGAAAGACAGATTACTGGTGCATGCACAATTGCCCTGGTGAGGCATATAGAATTTGACCAGAAAAGGAACTTCCTCCCAGAAATGGCATTCTGTAACTGAGCAAGATTTAGGAAAAAAAAATGCTTTGGTACCTCAACTGTTACTGAACATATAAAACATTGAAATGAAAGCAAGCCTACAGCTGAATGAGATAGGCAGTATAAAAATGGATCAAAAAAAACAAACAAAAAAACAACCTGTGCAGCTACAGCTGTTGGAATAACAAGGGCAAGCTTGTTCCAAACATAATCCTCTGTATCCTTCTGTCAATAACAGAGGACAGAGCCTTCTGTTTTCTCTGTGATTTGCACTGTATTCCTGGCCTTGGAGTTACAGTAGGAAGGATAGGCTTATCACACATCAGCCTATAAGCAAGCCTGTTTTCCTTTTCCTTTTAAGTGTTCCTCTTTGAGCAATGAACATATCTGGAATTACATTTAATGGTGTTAATATTTACTCAGATATGGCCTCTGATTTCCAGAAAGCAACTAACAGAGACAAGTTACAGTGATGTCTGTCACAGACCACAGTAATGATTACTTCAGCAATTACAAGAAGTAGGAGTAATTCTTATTTCCCCTTACTTCCAGCACGGATGCACTACAGTAAATATAAACAAGTTTACTATTAATTTGAAAGTAACAAAGGATTATTCCTAAGACTATCATTTTATTTTTAAGGAAAAAAAGTGTGTGTTCTTTTGCTTTCATTTGTATTTCATAGGCACAGTAGTGAAATTAGTACCTCCCACTGAATCAGCTGCTATTTTAAAGCTTTGGAAAGGAAAGAGAGCAGCCAGCGCCAATTAAGAACCAGAACAGAGATATCAGTGCCCATTTTACTGGACTAGTAAAAGTAATGCAGAGATTATATTTCCTGGGCTTTTATTTCAAGAAGAAAAAAGGGAAGACTCAGTGGACTGAGTAAATTAGGATAAATGTATACACTATGCTGACCTGTGAGCATTGCTTTATTTTTTGGGGGGAGTATAACTAATGAGTGGGGGAAGGTTGGGTTTCTTCTTTTACTTTATAAAGAGTCCTCAGTACTGAGGGAAATTGTTTTGCTATTGACTTAGTAATAGAGGGAAATTGATTTGCTATTGATCTGTTAAATGAAAGGGTTGAAAACTGGTCATATTTTTTACAGATTTGGGAGGCAAACCTGAAATGTACAGAATTATTTGTAAAATGAAAGTCACATCAGAAAATCAATAGCATTAAGGCAAAAATTCTCAGAAAGTCCTCTGAATTAGCTGTGCCAAGAATAAAATTACATTGACACTTTTCTGCCCTTCATTATGTACTTAAATAAATCACAATTATTTTGATATGCTTAGTTGATTCATGTATTAAAAGACACATAACCGCTTTTTCCCCCGTGAATTCTTAAAGGTTATTGGGCCAAATGAAAATATTCATTCAGCAGTTAACTAAACATAGTAATAGTAGCAGCAGTAATGTAAAATTATCTACTTAAATTAAAAAGAATTGTACAAGAAGCCAGCCAAGTAGTTTGGTTTTATCTGATCTCACTGGCTGTTGAGGAAGTGAGTTTGCAGATGTCACAATAATCCTGAGAGCTAGAGAAATAGTCCTTGATTTTTCAGAGGAAAGTCATCCATGGTGTTCACTTGCATAATACGAATTTAATTCCTACAGAAGGTAAGTGCTGTTATGGGATATTATAAATAAAATAATTTTAAATTCTTCTGAGGTCCCCACAGACAATGAAGTAAACCAAATACCAGCTTTTCCAGTATTGAAGATATTACAGACTGAACATAACTATAATAAGTTCATCCATTTTCTCCACAAAGGAGATGATAGGTTGTTCATCTATTTTATTTGCAGTGCATAGAAGAATGAATTATCTCTATTATTCAACCTGGTTCTTTCTGTCCGTTCAGTATTGTTGAACTTTTATACAGAGTCTGTTGTGTGGGTCAAGGATCATGAAGAATTTAAAGATCTAGAAGCCAAGCATTTTTTCATGTTTAAGAAATTGATTGCTACCTAGTGATAGCCAATAGCAATTATGAATCGTTATATCTAAAAATAAGGCTGTAAAAGATATATTCAACAAGACCTCACCTCTTTTAGTTCAGTGTCACCCCACAGTGAAATTTGCATCCATTGAATAATTGGCCAGTCCTGCATCCTTAGTAGCTATACCTGAGGTAATAATCTTCGATTAAATAATGGAATTTCTTTCTTATTTCTAGGTACTTTGTGCTGTTCTGCTAAAGCGGATCAGTTCTAAGGCAACAGTTCCTAAGCTTCACTTTATGAGGTAGAGACTGGGAAGTGGCAAAATATCACCTTATCAGCCTCAAGGGCTAGAAGTAAAACAAAATTGCTGGATTAAGAGAGTAGTGAAAAGATGCTGGAGTCAGCAATTCCTAGAAACTGACTTTTGCAATCAATCTCTTCGCTGACCGGAATATAAAGTGATCAGATACCTTTAAATTATGTCCATACACATACATTTTGTTTACATGACTTTGCATACAAAGATACTTAAATGTAAAAGAACAAAAATCCCAAAGTGCTCAGAAGTCAGAAGCAGAAAACAAGTTTTCAGCACTAAAACTTAGCCATCATTGTCAATATAGGCAAATCTCAACTAACTTCATCATTTCTTACTAAGCCAGAAAACAGTCAGGTTTTTATGGCTTGTTCTCCTATGAATAAAACCATAGTTTATGCTTTTCATTCTGTCTCAAATTTGCTTCAGTGAGTGGGGGCTCTCTATCTTCACCTCAGGATTTTTCTGCATTGTTCCAAGAGCACAAAAGAATTATGTAGAGTAGTAAATTCTAACCTCATCTCTAGCTCATTCACCAGCCTTCAACAAATCCATTAATCCTTGCCCCCACTTTCCTTGTACCAAATGTAACATTGGAATTGCTCACAGTGCTTAACATGAAGGCTTTAATTAGACATCCTCTGTAAGTGCTGAAATCAATTTTTTACTGTATAGAAAAGGTAACATACCATCCAGTGATTAGAACTTAAAATAAATGAGCTCAGTCTTTGCCCAAACTTCAGTACAAAAGTTCAGTAGAGAAACTCTGGGCTTCACAATCACATTTCTGCCAAAAGGAAATACTTGGTGATTACCACAGTCCTAATGGCTAAAAATCATGACTCATGATACTGTGCCTACAAAATCAAATGAGTGAACATAAATTAAAAACAAACAAATAACAACCTAAACAACAACCAGAAAAATAACACTTGGATCTTCTCACACCCAATTTTTGAAAGCTTTGTTTGTATTAGAGCTTAGCCTGCACATGAACTCCAAAAAAATAGTACACACACTGCCTTTACCCCAGTGTTACTCCCTATTTTCATCTGTGACATGTTTTCATTTAATAAGGAACTAAGTGCTAATGTTTTTTGCACAGCATCTCTTCAGTGCCTGGAATATAGCAATTTTTAACATAATTATTGCTGATGGTGGATCTAGGCTGATTTTCAAAATGTTAGAGGAAGTGCCTCAAAAACTGTTTGAGTCATGACTCCAGTAACACAACGCTCTGGATAAAATATGGCAGTTGAAGGCTTAGACATTTACAGTGTATAGATAAAAACCAGGAAATGTAAATGAGCATCCAGACAGTTATGACAAGACTCAATCCTTATAATGGCAAATTTTTATATGGCAGAGATTTGACAACAGTTGTGGAGGCTCTTGGGAAAACAGTATTTTCCATAATTTGTATTAATGGTCAAACACCAAAAGGTAGACATGCTTCTAATTTAAAAAAAAAAAAAAAAAAGGAAAAGAAAAAATAACATATCAGGAAACAAATCTAAAAGGCAACTATTCAAAATCAGAAATCAAGTTTAAAAAGCCAATATAAAAATGCTCTGCCTCAACAATAAAGCAGAAATGAGCATAAATCTATTTTATAATAGACATTAGAAATATTTAATTGAAGTGATAGACAGACATTATTGTGAATCACCGTGTATTAACAAAGAAGCAATAAAATATAAACACATGATAAAAAAAGCAATTACAGGAAAACTTATGAAAGCGTGTGAAAGGGCATGATATCTTCAAAGCCTTCCCCTCACACACATACATTTCACTAACCTACTTTACTACCTTTTTCCAAAATGAATGATTACCTATAAATGACAGTTATTAAAACGTATCTAGAATAATTTCTGTTTTAAGATTCATTTTTGTATACAAAATGAATGGCATACCTAAGAATTAAAGAAACAAAGACACAAACAATAATTTAAATAAGTAAATAAATAAAATGCAACAACAACAGACTGATCCATACCAACCGTTCAAACAAACAAAAATATTAAATAAGAGAAATCTGGAAAGTCTGTTTTTTGGAGTAACAAATATTTGATCACTGAAAAATAACATTTAGTGAATTATTATATTCTGCATTTTTGTGTATTCATTTCAGTGAAAGCTCCTTTTCTTCCAGGATGGATGTTAGGATGTGCTTTGGATTGTTTTCCTGCTGCTTCTTGGCTCAGACCCTGGCAGACAACAGCAGGTATCTAGGAGTCCGAGGGCTGAATACCTGACTACTGAACTTCACAGATCAAACACACACAACAAATCTGGTCTATAGACTGGGAAATGTGGGCAGAGTATGTATACAATGAGAGTCTTTCTCAGTCATTTTCAATAAATGGCTTAATGAGCATTTCTTAAGTTCATTCCAAAGCAGTTTGTCTAGCTCATGCAGGACAAAATTGTTGTAGAGCAGAAAGAAAATTCATAACCAAAGGTATCACTGGACTATGAAATGGAGCAGCCAACAGGTCTGTACAAAAAACTGTTGCAGATATTGATCCACTCTATACATATCAGTTTTACTCTACCACTGTTGCTTTTCCATTGAAGTTTCAAACCGGCAGAAGATGGAGCTGCTGGAAGCGTTCTACTTTTAGAGGTGGAAAAGGTGTTCAAATGTGCCACATCAATCCACATCACATGTAGAGGATGCAGCAAAGTGAACAAGCATAATTTATTCCACTGCAGCCAAGGTGGATACCAGAGACTCAGGGAACCCTCATCACTTTCTGATCAACCCGTGCCTTTTATCAGCCTATCATAAACTGGATGAACAATTAAATATACTCCATCATAATTATTCATAATTTTCAAAACTAATTAGCTTACTTAATTCCATCTTCTAGGAAAGTATATCTTAGATTATAGCTGATGTGGATTTGATAACTTTACCAGTCTGGAAGTTAAAGGCGATGTAATAAGAAAGAAAAAGGACAGGGAAGACAAAAAAAAAGCCTTTTAAAAATTATTCATGACTTCAATCATATTAACTCTACTCATTATGATGTGGTGGGGATGTAAAAAATACAGCAAGATATTTCGAATCAGGTAAGTGACAGATTTTTTGTTGTTTTTTTAAATAAAAATGCAATAAATCTAAAGGTCTCCAGAGATAACTATCACTCAAGTATCAAGTAAAATATAAATTACAGAAAATTTTTTTCTGCAACATGTTGTATATTCTGAGAAAACAAAAAGTCTTGTATATATTGATATTCCTTCTTTCCCCCTGTATATGTGACAAAGATTGCAAAACTACTTTTACACTAATATATTTAGGGTTCTTAGGACCATCCTCAGGCACTGAGGTTATCTTGGTATTAAATGCTTCTCTTCTGTAGTCTCTTAGTGCTCTAAGAGGAGGCGACTGCATCCAAATTGTTTTTTGGAAGCAGCCCCTGGCCAAGCAAACACCTGAATGACACCTGAGAAAAGTCTGAAAGCCTGTGGGTCACGATTGTGGCAAAACTGTTCCAACAATTTATCAACAAGACAATCAAGCTCCAGTGCCCAGCACATATTGATGTTTGATTTTTTCTTGTTTATGCAGTGTACATTCTAAACAACATGACTCAGATTCACATTTTCCTACAAATGTCCTTTAATTCTCAAGATGTCACGTTCAACAATTAAAACAAATAAATTGAGAAATACCTTAAATACATAAATTTGATGGTGGTAAAAATGTCATAAAAACAATATAATTGAAAATGACCTCACAAATAAATCTTTATTGCTGTCCTTTCATTTCCTTTATTTAGACTGATAGTCTATGATTTCATGGGACTAACTTTATTTAACTGAAATCTTTCATTGTAGCTCTCATCCTACAGATGGCATTATACTGTTTAATGTTCTTCGTGCAGCATCACAGGGATGATAGCTGCCATGGTACAGGAGGCAACAGCAGCCCTTCATGCTTTATAGCACTGTTTCCAAATGAAAAACTACAGTGCATCTATACTGCTATGGGCATGAATAGAAGATATGTAAATACTGAACACAGTAATAATATGCAGGGATAAAGAGATTTTATATAACATCAGGCATAGGGTATGCATAGTAAATCTGAATGCTTCCAGTTTCTGTGGAATGGGATTCTCATAGAACACATAGAGTAAAACATTCCAGAATTAATACTAGGAATTGCTAAGTTGTGGCCTGAACCAATGATTTAGCATCTGGAGACACAACACAGCCAGCCCTGGGAGGGCAGGTGAAAGCAATATACCTGAGAGGCCAGAAGGCCAGAAGTTCCATTCCTTCCTAAGCCTCATTTAAGGGCTGACTGACAGAAGAGATGGATCTTGAACTAGAGAGTGCTCATTTTGGAGTCTTTGGTGAGCTTTTCTTTTACAGGCTTTTGACTATTGCCTTATTTTATTTATTGGGGAGAAGGGTAAATAGCAAGAGGAAATAGATTATTTTAAATACATTCGGATCTACTAAAGCACCATTTTATCATGAGAACATGTTACAGAACTTATCTAATTACAGAATGAGGCTTTTGGCTTAAAAAAAACAACTCTACTACAGCTGAGGTTATAAAGTTTTGAAATTTTAGTGTATTAAATCCAAAGGAGTATTTTGCATGCATACAATTTCTGAAATCTACTTTCATTTGTCTCCAAGACAAAATAAATGAAGAAAAAACTAAGATTTTTGTAAAGAAATGGAGCTTTGCAATCACTTCATTTAGATGTTTCATATTCATACTCTTATTATTTCTCTTCATTCATATGACTAAGGGAACTATAATGGATTTAAGAAAAAGTCCTATGGAGTATTGTTTAAACTCTATGCCCACAGTATATTTCTACTTCCATAAAAAGTTGCTAAAAGGTTTAATCAGAAACATTTCAGACAGTTCCTAGCTGTGTCCAACAAGATGTCATTATCATAATAGATATTCTGTGAGAATTTAAGGATGTCTACTTTTTTTTCTTGCTGACAGTTAACTACAGCTGGCAACACAAGGGCTATATTCTAACCATCATGTCAAAAGAATTGTTAACCATATTGCAATAGCAGGATATTTTATCATCAGCAACAGTGATAAATACAATTGTGATGCAGAACTAGCTTCAGATTCTTGCTGAATTGGAAGAGAAGTGAGGAAAAAAAATGCAAATTTTAAATCTGGAAAAAGATTGTAACAACCTCATTCTGATTTACCCAATGTATTACTGTAAGAGAAGGTCTTCATAGTGGGAAGTCATAAAAGAGTGCTACTTCAAGTCAGCATGGAACTCAAATCCAAAATTAATTTGGAAGTCAGTACAATTAATTGAGAACTTCTATTTACTAACTTAGTCATACGACGTGTAACTTCTGCTACAAATTTACTAATTTACTCTGCTTTTTTTTTTTTTTTTGTTTAGTTTAGTTTTGTTTTTTTTTTTTGCAAGGCGTAACAAAGAGTATAACAGTGTAAGTTAGGATAAATCCTTCAAACTTATTTCTGTTTTCAGCAGTCTTTCTTGTTATGAAGTCATTTAAACACCAGCTAAGATTTTGTTCTCACATCACACGCTATTGACACTGAAAATCTGAGTATATGTATCTACTGAACATAATTTGACACGTTGCCACTGATTTTTGAAATGGTTATATCAGTGTCCTCCCTAGTTGAATGTGAGATTTAGGGAAGCTAGAGTTCAACAACACACATTCTGTCATTTAACCAGTTGGAAGAAACTAAGATAATAGGAGCATCACCTAGAATTATATTTAAGAAGTATAACTGGCAGCAGTTGTAGAAACTAGATGTCATGAGCATATCCATTATCCATAAACTGAATAGTCGAGAGAATCACAAAAATTACTGTTATCTGTCTGTGCACTTGAAATGCAGTTATACAGAAGTATCTCTGTTTTCATAGCAGGGGAGTTTCTAAACTGAGATTTAGAAATGCCCTAGTGTATTTGTATTAATTTCAGGGCTAAGACTGATGTTTTCCTGTTGTGCTTTATATAATAGTATTCTAGACCTAAATCTTCATATGTTAAGCCCAAAGCACAGTAGCACAAATTCCCTAAGGATTAGAGGTGCTGTCAGTTAGACTTATGTTCACGTGTGCTCATGTTACTATCCAATACAGAACATAGGCTCCTCTGAAATTTTTCCTCCACCTCCTTGGAACTGTGATTCCAAGACTGACTCAGAATCTTACATAACACAAGTCAATAGTATTTGTTCATGCGTTCTAGTTCGTAATATCTACCTACTTGAAAAGTATTAGTCACTTCTAAAAGCATTTCACAAGCATAGCTTTAACTTTTGCTTACATTTCAGGGGATCAGTGAAGAGACTAGTTTTGTTTTTGACTCATAACTCTAGTTTCTCATTTGTACTATGAATCAAGGCATTCTCCTTAGTCATTTACAAAGGTACAACAACAAAACTGTGAGATGTGCTCTAAGATATGAAACATTACATCAGCAGAGTGTACAAGGAATATATTTACTAGAGAAGGATGAGCTTTCTTCATGTATTATATTTTCACTTTGTTATTTCATCCATTTTAATATAAAAAGGAAGACTAAATAATTGTGTAAGGTCTTTCATCTGTACTTGTTTGCAAACCACAGAGAAGCAGGAATCTGGCAATGAAATAAGCATTTCAGAATATGCCTTGTTACTTCCATGTAGTGAAAGAGGCATGCTCAATCACAAGTATTGCCACCATGTGACTGAATAATAACAATCTGTCCTGCGGCACTGATGAGACAGAATCTGCTTTTCTGTCACAGCAGAGTAGGACTATACTGAGTTGTCCACTTCTATGTCAAAAGACTGCTTCCCACTAAGACTCTCTTTCTTCAGAGTTCAGCGTGGATCTCAAAAAAGTTCTTGATGAAAATCTGAATCAAACATGCTAATACTTCAGCTTGGAAATAAATACTTTCTTCTTTTTCCCTCTCTAAAAGGTGTAATCAAAGACTTATGCAAATGCTTGAGCTTACATCCTTCACTCACTGCTTATGTTTGCAGCTTCAACAAAAGGATGCTACAGAGTCTAGGAATTTACAGTAGTTCAAAAAGCATTTGACAGACAGAGCATAGCATCTTAAAAAGAAAAGAAACTACCTTTAATTCAATAATAGTTGAGCTACAAATCATTGGCTGTTGAGTGAATAATGGAGGGCAGTCCATCATTAGGCACTTGTTCTGATCTCACACTTTTCCCTTGGCATCTGCTATTAGCCAAAGGACACAGGCTAGATAATGATTTGTCTGACTTGCAACTGTTGATCTTATGTTCTTATTTTCTGAAGTCTGCTTCCTGAAAGCTAAGCCATAAGCCAAGTCCCCAGAGTATATGCGCTATTTTTGAAAATATGCTATTCTAGAAAGCCTAGTCTGGGAGGAAAATCCACATTTTTACTTGTTTTCAGAATGTGTGGAAGAAATGGACCTGAGGGTGTTGGTCAGTTCTCAGCTGAATGTGAGCCGGCAGTGTGCTCATGTGGTGAAGAAGGCCAATGGCATCTTGGCATGTATTACAAATAACTTTGCCAGCAGGAGCAGAGGTGATCATCCACCTGTACTTAGCTCTGGTGAAGCCATGCCTTGATTACTGTGGTCAGTTTTGGGCTCCTCACTACAAGAAAGCCCTGGAGTGTGTGCAATAGACCTTGTGAGAGATCTGGAGCACAGTCCTTATGAGGAGCAGCTGAGAGAGCTGGGCTTTTTTAATCTGGAGATGAGGAGGCTCAGGAAACCCAAAAGGAAGTTGTGGCAAGATTGGGGGTTGGCCTCTCCTCCCAGGTAACTATTAGTAGGATGAGAGGGAATGGCCTCATGTTACAGCAGGGGAGATTCAGGTTGGATGTTAGGAAAAATTTCTTCTCTGAAAGTGGTGAGTAACTGAAATGGGCTATCCAGGGGAGGTGGTTGAGTCACCATCCCTGGATGTGTTCAAGAAATGTTTAATGTGTTTAAATGGGGAAATGGTGGTAGGTTGATCATTGTATTAGGTGATCTTGGAGGACTTTTCCAGTCTATGATGTCAGTCTATGATGCCATGAAACTCACACCCTGCTTTGTTAGAGCACTAAAACAAAACCTGCACAAGCTCAGTTAATTCTCAGACTTGCTGACACATACAACTTGAGTGTTTTCTTCACTAATGCTTTATTCTGTTTTCTGCCAGCTAACATTTTTTGTACTCTATCTTCTGAAGCTCTTCTGTTTCTAAAAAGAGGCTAAGGCAAATTTCTGATATAATTTTGAAATGACTGAGGTGTATTACAGCTTGCTGTGTGTGGCTTTTCCAGACATATGATGTGGACAATACACAGAACTACAGCATGCAAATCTTCTTGATGGCATGGTAACCAGTTGGAACGTTACACGTTTTGGACAAACACAAATGTTTTTAGTGTAGTTTTTCAATAGAAAGTAGTGTTTTGAAACCAAGCATTTACACCTAAACCGTCCTATAGCATCATGCTACAAGAGTGACTTACAAAAAGTCTTGTGTCAGAAACAGGAATGAATTATTGGTGGAATACAGCGCAAGTGAGATCATCTCTACAAATTAAATGTAAAAGCATTCAATGTTATAGCATGAAAGAGAAGATACATTGCTCAATTACTGCAGTAAGTAACTTTAGTTTTAAGCTACAATAATAATGTTTCTAAAACATTAGAATGGAATGGAGATTGGGGTACAGAACATTTATACAGGATAAAATTATCCAAACAAAATTAATCTAGACCACAAATGCAATTTCTCCTCTTTCAAAATTGATATAGACTATTCAGTATTTCTATATTATTGGGGTCTAAGCATAACAGTTTATTTCTTGCTCATGGTGAAACACAGTATACTGAAATGTTAGTACTATCACTTCAGACATCAGTTTTACTCTGGATGTTTCTCATCCAAGAGTCAACTTTGGCCAGTGTGAATGGATTGCAGCTTCCAGTGAAATGCTATTGCTGAAGGCACCAAGCATCTTCCTCTTTTTTACCTATATATATATATATACACACACAGCGAACAAAAACAAAGAGATTACATATTTAAAGAAATAGAAAGACAATCTTTGGGTATAAGTCAGAAGGTCTCCAACAAAACCTAGTGGAATTAATTTGTTTTAAATTTCACCAGAATGTAATGTAAACAACTCTAGGGATGACATAGACAACTTTTAAATTAAATCCTGCAATAAATAATTTATATTTTCAAACAAGGATTAGAAGTTCTATTCAATTGCATAGTTTCAAGGGTGATTTTAATAATTTACGTGCTTTCCAATGGTGAATAAAATATCCTCCTGAACAAATAGCAAGAATATCCAAATATTTTTATTAAAGAAAAAAAAAAAAGAGAGAAAAACCACTGATGAAGGAAGAGTACACTGTTAGAAAGTTGAATGCACGTTCTTGGGGAGATAGCTAGGGGAATTCAGTAGAAGTTTCCATGTGTACCAAAAGAAATAATGAAAAATAAAACATTCTCAATAGCAAAATGGATTTTTTTTTCTATCTCCTGAAATACTAGCCATCCTCCTCAAACCTTTTTTTTTTTTTTTTTTTTTTTTTTTTGGAATGTATAAGACCATAACATTTTCTTCTGAAAATCTGGCTGCAGGGAGCCAGTGAAAGCTGTCAGTGACCTATTTAAAGTATGGCTGCTGCACTTAAGTTTTTGAAGATCAATTAGGACATTTTACCATGATTCACAGTCTCTGTTATTTGAAGTCCTATTAAATATTCTTCCAATATCTTTATCTTGAATCTATGTATCCTCTGAAAGAGAGCAAGGAATACTGTGCTTGATATAGATTCCATTGTTCTGGAAAACTCAGTGCAATCCAATTGCAAGTGATCTATATCTTAAATGCTCAGGCAGCATTAAGGTAAAATTTACTGCATGACAAACGTCCTTTGCTGCATCATAGTTCATAAATTAATTACACAACCTTCATTGATTTTTCTTTCCTTATTAAGAAATAGTACAGAAGATTGTTGCTTCTTTCAAACACTGGAAAAAAACTAGTCATTACACCATTTGAAAAGGAATTTTCTAGATCAGTTTCCTTGACTGTTTTTAAACCTTTTGTGCCATTTACCAAAATTTTTAATATCTGTTCATTGTAGCTCTCATAGAAGTTTGATTTTAGTGTGTCATCTAGAGTAATAAATGAAAAATATTTTCCAACTTGCCATGATGATGCATCATACATCCATTGCAACAAGGAAAAAAACAGTCCAGTAAACAACAATACAACAGCAGCAGCAATAACAAAACAAGTAGAAATAATTGTAAAAGCAAAAAAATCAGATTGTGAAAGACCCCAAACCAAAATGCCAGTAAAAATAAGGCTCCTGGCAAAAATTTTGAGGTTGAAGTGTAGTTTTCTCCTCGACTCTAAACAAAAAAAAAAGGTAGAAATATAGTTTTACAAAGGTTAAAATGTAAAATGGAAAATTCATTTTCTTGGGACAGCACCTGGAAAAGAACACAGATTATTGACTCATTCTGGTACTTCAGAAGCTAGACTATCCATCCTGACCTAAGTGATCCTGCTTCAAAAAAGGAATGGTTTTACCTAACTCTGGAATATTCTGGCAACAGTGTGATACTTTCTAGGCAAGTAATTGGCATTAAACTGTCTACTTCACTGTCACTACTAGGGGAAACCATCTTCAATTTCTGAATGCAGTGCTCAGTTGAAAAATTGAGGTTCAGTACAGTAGTGTACATCTACCTCAGCTAAAGAAATATGTCTATGTCTTTTAAAGACCACATCTGATTTTTCTAGAGTTCAAAAACACCAGAATACCTACTGATAATCTCCTTAGGGAACAGTGCCATTTAACACTGGAAGTGAGAAGGGACAAAGAAGGGAAGATTTATGCCTGTTTGACTGCTTGCAGACAGATATATAATGTGAGTGTCATGGAAAAATTAAGACAACAATCTTCCTTTTGTTCTGTGTTTTTAATTTTGGCCAGAATTTTTGAGATGAGAGAGGCCTTGCTAAATTATTGCCAAATTTCCACTGAGCTAAAGAACTCCAAAATGCAGTAGATACCTGCAAATATGCAAATTTAGATGTGCTTAAGTGTCCAAATAATCCTGGAACATGATACTGCTGTATATTGAAGCAATTTATTCTCACTAATTTCTGTCAAATTACAAGAAATCTTGTAATGATCAAAGAGGAAAAGCATGATACACATAACCCTAGATGTAGTTTATAGCCTCAACCCTAAAACAATGAAACCTTCTTGTGAAAACTGATGTTCAAGAAAGATCAGGAGAACAAAAGTCCTGTGGAAAGTGTATGTGCACTGACATAGGTAAAAAGGGAAGTACAAACATTTACATACTAAGAATATCTATAATCATTTTTTAATGATTAATAGGCATACCTCCTTCTTTGATTTCATTTTATCCAACCTCACTGAGTTGTCCATTGCGCTGAAGAACCATCATCATCACTGGTGTAAAATTGATAAGTGTTCAGAGTGAAAGCTGACACACTGTCTTTTCAGGATCATCTGCCATGTGGACAAAGTATAGCACTAGTACCAGCTTTTCCAAACGTGGTGAAATTTAGTCATGAAAAAACCTGACTTATTTTGAAATTAGATAAATCTCAAAAGTTTCTACTTCCTTTTTTTTTTTTTCTTTTATTCTCTGAGAAGTTTAGTTAAATATATCCTTCTAGACTACATTTATTTATTATCTACTGTCTGGGTTGTTTCCAACTTAATATATATAGCATCCGTTTAAGCAAAAGACTCTAATTTGTCAAATGAATGTATTCCTGTTTCAAGTTATAAGACTTGTCATAATTATTTTTAATAGAATATAATCAGTCAGCTTTTTAAAGACTATTTTAATATACATAGGCTGTTAAAAGAATATGAAGGGAAAACTTTCCCTTACAAAGACTGACCAGACAGTGAAAACTATTGAGAATTATAGAGGGTAAAACACTGTTCTAAGATTATTCTCATAATAGGCTCTGTAACTTTTCCTTCCGCTTTGATCTGTGGCCACATGCAGGTAAGACCGTAGAGGGACAAGCCATAACTCCTCTGAAGTTAATAGTCTGGTAGAGCTTCAGAAACCCTACAAAGCAGATTCACCACCATTTTGTATCAAATGGTGATGTTAAAAAGAGAATTTAAATTTCTATTTGTATATGTAATGACAGTTCTATTTCTAAAGTATTCTGAGCCCATCTGAAACAAATTGTGCAAGAGGATCCATTTGTCAGTGAGAAACTGTCACAGACAAATTACTAACGGTGAATCATTTTGAAGTAACTTCTATGTTACCCAAGATGTTGAAGATGATCACAGAAATCCTTATGCCTACAAGGACAGGGAAAGAGTTTGTCCTGGGACTAGGCAAGAAGGAAGCATGTGCCACTGAGAATTTGAGACAGACTGGATTCACCACTTCCCTCTTTGTGAAGAATGTTCAAAAAACAAGGAAGCAAGTAGTAATCAGGGGAGTTGCACTTGCTAGTTTCTAGTTTACCACGGAAGTAATATCTCCAATGACCATCTGCTGTTTTTGTTGGCTTACTGTTGCCTTAATTTTGACAGGTGATTAATGAACATCAGATTAAATACCGTCATACGTGTGCAGATATTCAAGGTAAGAATACAGTTGTAGTGTTAAAGCTAAGTCGTATCTTGAAACAGTGATTGTGCTCCTGGTAGGAAGGCAAGGCAAACCTGGGGGAGATCAGGTGCATGCAATGCACCTGAGTGCCAGGAAGGAGTGAAGCCAGGATCCACCCCTTCCCAGATCTCATTTAATGGTTGACAGTGGAGGTAAGGGTAGCTCTTCTGAGTTATATCTGAGGCCTTCTGAGGGTAAGTAAATTTTTTGCCTTATTACTGTGCCCACTGCTGTTGCACCTGAGTGAATCTTTCCTCATTGTGACCTGGGATCTTGCTGCTTTGCTGTTAATGTTGTGTTTTTTGATGCATTATGCAGTACGTGATGTTACTGAAGAGGAGAGAAAGGCAGGTGTTTTGAGTAGGTACTGCTTTGTTATACCAGAGTGTGCTGGCAGTTGTAGATAGGTTCCAAACCATACTACAGCAGACATCCTCACCAGAGCGCTATTAGTTTTTCTGCAGATAGGGTACAGCTGTGATACTGCTAGCTGGCAGAGAATGAACATGGCATCACATTAGAGCTGGATGTCTGATATAGTCCTCAGCTGCTACAGCCTGTAGTCGGATGAGGAGAAAGAGCTTCATCTTCTGTAACAGCTTCTTTCCCAACAAAGTAGACAAACTGCTCTTGAATGTTCAGTTGAATGATTTCCACACGCAAATGTCAATTTCTGAAGCCTGCATCTTCTCTCATTGATTCGTATTGTAAGCAATTTTCCATGTTTTAATTAATGAAGACTTTCAAAAAGAAAATAAAAAGAATACATAAGGCATTTGCCACTTTCAGTTTCTGCCGAAGGCTGTGAAACAAGTGGAGTTAAGAATTAAATCCAAGCACCTCAAGCCTTCTAGGGGGAATTTCTGTCTATCTTGCATGTTGTAGCCATTAAAATCAACTTGAAGAGCAGGAGTAATCAACATATCTGCTTACGTTGGAGTTTTTGCTTCACTCAGTCTTCAAGTACTTCAGTTTTCAAATGTAAATGACTATGGTTAAGTGCCTGAATGGTGGAAGGCAACTTTTGGGAATGCAGAGCAACTTCATGTGCCATGGTGGATGTGAGAATTTCCATATTGTATTCCATTTTTCTGTTTCATGGGAAAGGTGAAGCAATTTTGAGGGGGAGGGGGCGTATAATGTTTCTTCAGTATTTAATTTAATTGGATTTTCAAGTGTTGTTTTCAGGACCATAACATGACTCAGATTTTTCCATAAGATATCTAAGAAAAATGTGTGTTTCCAAGCTTTGTTAAAGAACAGATTCCCCAAAACCTATGCTATGATTTCAATTATTCATCCTTATAATAAAAATGAAAGATGATTTAGTAACAACATTAGAATCTGGCCCTCGTGGTTTGGTGGTAAGTGCAATTTTTATCTAAAGACAATTTACATAAGAACCATTTGCAAACAAATATATTCAGTATATATACCATCAAGTATTCATCAGACAAATGAATATGATGATCCCACTTCAGGACTACCATTGGTGTAAGCTGCAGCTGTTCTACTGCAAGAATAATTCGACAGCATCCTAAGAACATGGGAAATGCCTGCTTGGTTATCTTTCCTATTACAGCAAGGACAGTTAACAGTAACAGACTTGCTTATGATGAAAAGGAACAAAGCAGAACTAATTCTCCTTCACAGTATGTGTTAAAAGACAGAAACAAGAACTAGGACTGCTGAAGACCTATTACAACTTCATTCTCATTGACGTCCAACAAATACTGTTATTTGTCACTATACTAACATGAGCCACTATATCCTGGTGTTCCACAGAAGAAACCAGGGTTAATTCACAAAAGCTGAAGAAATGGCCATCATTTAATTCTGTGTATTGAGAGATTTAATTACGTAGATGATAAAGGGCTATAAAAGTACTTGCCAACTGGTACATTTTAAAGGATATTATGTATACATAGGCCGTACTCACTTATATGCAAGTTCACAAGGAAAAAAATCTTTTAGAGCATTTCTTCTTACTGTATCGCTGAGGTTAAATGGAAGAGAAGTCATCTCTGAAAATTTTAATTCATTGTGAGTTGTCTGAAATCTCTAATCTTCTGGTAACCCAGGCCCTCGTCTTACACTGACCTCATCAGCCCTTATCAGTGTTTCAAATATCTTAAATTTCAGAAGCCCTGAAACTTGATTTTGGATAAGAATCTTCCTCTGAAGTATTTCAGCTCCCAGAAAGTGTATTATCAAATGTTCCTGCTGAGGAGTAAATGTAAAGACCATTGTCTATTCTTACAGTATTAGCCCCAAGACCCCAGAAGTTCCAACATCACTTGAAGGGGGGGGGGGGGGGGGGGGGAAGCACTCTATTTCCAGTTCACTAAATTTTATGATCCTTTTTTGATCTCTAGGGAGAGCAAGCCACAGGTTTTAGGCCATTTCTCTGAAAATAAAATTGTGTTACTGACTTGCTTATTATCTTTATGTTTTTTCCCCCAAGTCAGTCACTCTGAATGTATTTATTTCTCATGACAGTGGCTTTTGGGAAGGCATTTGACATCAACATGCATCTGAAATCCTCTAGGCAAAGGCTAATGTAATAAATAAAATTCATGAATCAAGGAAGGAAACATATGCATGAACTTTATTGTACACTGCTTAATCTGGAGGTCAATCTCTTTGTTATTAAACTGGCATAATGGAAACGTAATTCAGTGAAGTTACACGTGATTCAAAGCAGAGAATGAAAGAGTTCCACTGGGTAAAGCCAATAAGAAAGAAAGAAAGAAAAGTATTTAAAAATATAATCTCTCAATGTTTTGGTTTTTTTTGTTTGTATGTTTTAATTCTGATCATGAACATCTTGCCCTAAATTTTGCTTATTTACACCAGTGTTTAATATTAATGTCAAAATTGCCTAGAACTGGTGTTTTCAATATTGGACTGATTCTTTATTACACTCCATAAGAATATAAATTCAGCTTTTTATCTGACAGACTTCAGAACTGTATTAATCAAATTCATTATCTTACCAAAACAAAAAAAAAAAAATAAAGTTTCAGTACAAATATGGCTATGAAAGCATTCTCCAGAAAGTTGTCTTATTTTACCCTCTCTAACGATTACATCCTAAAAAGAAAATGTAAGTTAAGATACAAAGTAACTCTTAGTTTTAATATAGCTTTATCTGTGCTCTAGGTTTTGACTTCTGTAACAAAATTGTGTTGTCCTAGTACTCCTGATTATATCCCACATTTGCTGAATCCTGCCTCTTTGCCATAATACTTTAGCACTGATATATAGTACCTGGATAGAGCATTCATAATAAGAGCAGATTAAGAATAACACCAAGCTCTTCTGGACAGAACCTGCCAGTTTTGGTGTGCAGGTCCCAGAGTGCTCTTCTGCTGCCATCTGTCGCACAGAAACAACATGTAATGGAATATTGGTGGTACTGCCATACCACCACCATCTGCCTCTAATGCTGTGGGCCAAAATCATGAAATAGGAGGCATTACTCTCAGAGTAGCCCTGATACACTTAGTTTTAATCCCAAGGCTGATATACCTCCACTTAACCAATAACTATTCTGTAGTAGGCTTATGTTCTAAGAATTTTAAAACCTAGAAGTCTGGTGAGCATTGTTTCTTATGGGATTAGACAGATTCCATCAGAAGTGGAGACTAGAAATGTTTTACTACTTTCAGCTTCTTGTTATATTTCACTCTTCCAGTGTGTGTGTGGTGGGAAGAGAAGGCAACAGTAGCAGTGGAGTAGCAGTCTCCTACTGCTGTCTTGCTGTCATGAAGAACTTACGTGTGAAAGGGTGTAAGGCATAATGTTGATAACTTTCATCTAGCCTCCAGCATACTGTCGGAATTACATTCTCTGTTAAACTGATAAGTAGCAGCCAGCATGACAGAAATTCACACACTAATGTTTTCCAAATGTGTAAAGTAAATTAGGAGTGATTACAAGAAAAGCTACCTCAGTTGTTACTGGAAGTGTGAGCTCTGCAATAGTCTAGTAGCATCAATTTCCTGTAATAAGACTGTTTTTAGTGACTTGTGATTTTTGCCAAATGATAAACAACTGGATTGATGTCTTTCATGATATGCATCTGCCCTAAGTTTTGACTACTTTAGATATGTTAAATTCTGTTTTGCTCATCTGTGTGTGAAAGCCAAACCAGGCTGCAAATGTTTCGTTTGTACATTAAGGAAAAATTCAGAAGCTCTGTTTCTTATTTCATATTGTACGTGTAATGTTTTATTATTGCTACATTATTTACTATTGCTCTGTAGAACATAATTCTAGTATCTTTGTCTTGTAGCAAGAGTTTAAAACTTGACAGAGAAATGGCTTCTGTGAAGTAATGCCTTTTGATCTGTGAGAAATCTGCTCAAAGATGTTTAAGCTGAAGACTTCTGAACAACTCTATGTGCCTAGCCTAACAACTGTGAACTTGGAGTTTCTCTGTTATCAGTAGGGGTGACTACTCTTAGTTCTTCTGCAGTTCCTACAGCAGACAAGACAATGCTCTGTTGCTACAGAGAAGCCAGGTAGGAGTGTGGATGGAGGAGGACAGAATTGTGCTTCTCCACTCTTGACTAAGGCAGCAGGAAATCACAAGCCCTGCAGATGGACAGGACTGTGGTTTTTGAAGCCAAAGGAGATGAAAGCTTGATCAGCAGGGAATAAAAATTCGAGGCATATCATTTTTCTGTTTCTCTTCAGTCTCTCAGATAGCTGGGCAGGTGTATAGGTGCATCTGAGAATCTTCTGTTGCCAGAAAAGATATTTTTCTCCAAGAGCATGATATGATCTACATAAGATCTCATTCATGTTATTACCTATTAATTCCAGGAGTTTGTACAGAAATTTCTGCTGAGATAGGCTTCAATAAGATCAACACTTAAGCCCAGAAAATATAATCAACTTGTAGAGAATGCAGGAATTCAGTCATTTACATTGGAGTGCTGTCCAGATGACTACTCCTGAAGTGTTTAGGTAATGGTATCATACTCTAAGTTAACAGCCTTGTATTGCCATATGATTAAAAAGTTTATTGAATATTTGAAGCCTTATTATTCTCTCAAAAATCATTTTCTGGTACCACGTGTTTAAAATTCAGCCCATGTAGAGCAACACTGGGAAATGTGTTGCAATATAAGCTGACAGAATCATTTCTGTTTGTGAAGTGCAATGTTACATTTTGTTCCCATGTGCCTAACAAGTAAACCTGGAGGAGATGTCACGTGAGTGGGTAGTTAATGTTGAAATTACAGTTAAAATATACTTAACAGTCTTGCTGAGCTGGACGCTTTAGGAAGGAAGTGAAAATTGATGAGTCCCCTGATGTTCAGCTGAGTGGCCTAGGGTGCATCATCCTGACCAAACTGGCACATCTGCACTGTGTGCAGAGTAGTCAGACTCTTCTTATTCTGTATGGTTTTTTTTGTTGTTGTTGTTCTTTTTTTTTTTTGGGGGGGTGGGATCTTTTCTGAGTAAAGATTGCCTACTAAAAAGCTCAGAACTAAGAAACTTCACCTCCTGCTTTTACTGCATGTGTGCCTAATTAGGCTGGAGTTTGTGGAGCAGAATAATAAATACATGTTCATACTTGAAACTGAACGTTCTACCTTCCATTTGGCCTCCAGTACAACCCTCAGGGGATTCTAATGTTTATTTCAAATGTTTAATATGAACATATATTCTCTTAATCAGCCTGAAGTATTGTCAGTGTTAAGCTAGGAAAACAAGTAGCTAGAACCTGAGAACTAGCAGAGCAGAACACTGTGTGTGTTTTTAATTGAATAGGAGCTGAAGAGAATCTTTCACTTGGATGTGTATTGCTCAGCCTCTGAAATAATTTGGAGGCAATCATAGCATTCACTTCTTTAAGCTCCTGCTTGTGTCCTTAGTACTTGTATAGGAAAATAAAGAGGGCTGCAAAGTATCTGGTGTTGAAATACCAATGATTATTACAAATAATATTTGATATGGTAGTTTTGTCTATTTAAGGATTGTTATTGATCTTTTGCTAAGAAAGCATGTAAAACTGAACATGAAAAATATCCCTTCCTTTATAGAAAGCTATTAACATTTTGTTCCCTTCTGAGCCCAAAGCAAGATAAGTTGATGCAGTAACTTCTTTCACTGTCAGATCCTATACAGACAGCAACTTCAACTCTTTCAAAAAATCAAGAAGTCTCCTAAAATCTGCCTTCCTGTGATTGATTAGTCTTATTTTTTTATTTTTTTTTCCAGAGCTCCCAATCTTCTCCCCTGTGACTAGCAATAGAATGAGAGGTAATAGCACCAGGTTCAGGTTGGATGTTAGGAAAAGCTTCTCCTCCAGGTGCTGGAAAAGACTGCCCAGGGAGGATGGAGTCACTGTCACTAGAGGTGATCAAGAAATCTAGGTGCTGTACTGAGGAACGTACGTGATAGATGGTTGGAGTAGATGATTTTAGAGGTCTTTTCCAAGTTAGTGATTCTATGATTTCTAAATCTCTTTTTATCTTCCTCTTCTTGAAAAGAAATGCTTACTGGGAAAAGATCGCCTCAGTGATGCTTTCAGAAACTATTTATTTATTTATTTATTGTCACCTAAAAGCCACCTCACGGTTACTGATATTATTTAACATGTGCAAACACAGATTAAACTGCTTTAAGCTTTAGGCAATAGTATTGCCCTCTGTGCTGTCCTGGTGTCAGAGTCTTGAGAATGCTACTAAATCTCTTCTGACCATCTTCTCCAGGGGCATCCATCTACACATCCTTAAGAAGCTCCATTTAAGGTCCTGGGCATACATGTCTTTGTCTGAGCTATGCCACAGACGTTCCTGCTTGCTGACTGTTTTTCATATCTTAACTATGGACTCACCTCCTAGGTAGCTTTGTGTCCGCTCCTATTTTTGGATGTCTCTTGCTGTCTGTGACAGAAGTCCATAGACAGACACTGGATCTTATTCATTGCTCCACCTTGTCTGGGCATGTGGATGGGCCCTGTGCCACTAACATGGCCCAATCTAGATCTAGTGGGAATGCGATCTTGATGATGAGGAGAACACCTGTGCTACAGTCTCCTCTGGCTCCTGTCTTCTCTCACTTGGAGCAGCTTCAGTCTTGCTGCACTGTGAAACTCAGCCCCAAATAGTCCAAGTGTTGCTGCATATTGAGGTACAGCTGGATATTATTTAGATGGAAAGAAAAAGGTCATACAGGGTACTAGATGCTATCCTGTAATTACCCAGAATTCAGCATTCGTCATACGGGGCAAAAATCTTATGCCATAAAATATATTAGAACACTGTCTCCTTTACAGTTTTAATGATATTTCTGTTTCAAAAATCTATAAACTAATATGTTAAAATATATTCTATTGGTTTTCATAGTACATATAAATATATACAGCCATCCCTCAAGTAGTAAGCATGATTCAGAAGGATGGAGAATGTCAGCACCTTCAAAAAACTAAGTACTGGGAGGTTAAGCATCTTTATTCAGCTTTTCCAACTCCTGCATTTTATGCTCCCCAAAACAAAATTACACTGATATAAAAGGCAATGGCAAATCACCCCAGACTATTACTGTTCTACATTGCTGTAATATATAGCTGTACTACAACCACTGTACATGTCATAGTGAAACTTACTGGCTTCACTGTGTTGTATTCCTAAAAAAAAAACTCTGAATCAAACTCTCATGTCTTATCTGTATAGAAAATAAATCATAAGAAAGTATCCACAAAAAATGTCTATGTCATATAGAAAAAAATCATGTACTTATTCTAGTTCTTTTTTTTTCCCTTAGAGGAGAGCATTTGTCAAGTGAGGGAGATCTGGTGTTGCAGTATGGCAGAAAGAAAAAGGGGTTATTTACAGAGGAAAAAAAAAAAGTATGTCCTGCTGAAGTCTGAAAATTCTTTTTCATCAGCGGAAAAAAAAAAAAAAAAAAAAACACCCCAAGAACAAGAATAGTAGATAAAAGTAGAAGACTTCAAAACAAAACCTAACCTTGCAAAAATGGTTGTATTCATATTTAATTCCTATTCTTAATTGGTTCAATGATATTTATGTAACATACTATTTGTATGAAAGCTTTCTTTAGCAAATAAAAATCGTGTGTTTGGTTGAAAGTCTAGAACAGACATCCACAAACAATCTTTATATCAATTGTATTTTGCATTAGTTTTTGTATCTAGTTCAATTAAAATTGCTGTGGCTATTGACAAAAATATTAAAATTTATTAATATTATCTGAATGATCAACATAATATTATCAATAATCGTAAATACAAATCACGAGGCAAAATGCTGTTACTTGATGCAAGCTGGAATTCTTTAGGAGACATTTTGTGCAGAATACATCTAATCTAGAGATACAAATGATAAAACAGTAAATAGTTCAGGAAATTCTTAATCCAAAGCGAAGCAAAGGATGACACTTTCCACTTGTGTTTTGCCTGGCAGTACCTTTTTGTGAAGTGCTCTTTTGCTAGACAGAGCAATATGCAATTTCTTTTCAGCAGAAGATGTCTGTTACAGATTAAAATTCAGTGGAAGCAGTTCTACAAAGAACTTTGGAGTAAATTTTAGTTTCTGTGTGTAGTCTTACCATGTGCAAATGTATTTTTCAAGAATGTGAGAACCTTTCAGATAATTTCAGATTCCCAGTGTCTTTCTAGACTTGCTAGGGAGTCAGAGGTGCATTCCGAGATGTGGTAGACATAGTTGCTCCTTAATTGCCATATACTTGAGAAATGTACTAAACTCTATAGCTAGCAAACTGACTGTGCAAGACCAGTAATTCTGGAGTCAAGAGCAGAAGAGAAAGTAGTTATTACTTCTGGGCAACACCCTTTAACTGATATATCACAAATTCCCTCTGATTACTGAAAATCTCCCAAGAACTCTTTTGAGGATTAAATGGCAGCTTTAGGTATTTTGTTGTACCATAAGCAAAAATTATAAATTGTGCTTAATTATTTCTGGTTTATTAATAAACATATATACAGGTAATTGTCTCTTTGATTTATTTTCTCTTTATTCAACAAGGTTGTATTGAAGTTTTCTCACTAAAAATTAAATACCATCATCCTACCATATGATTTTAAACTTCTTCTGATGCAATACTTTTACTGGCAAGTTTCTTTAAGTTTCTTAGAGTTTCTAGGCAAAGCAAAATAAGTCGCCCCAAAAGTATTGCCTCTTGGAAACTGGGAAATATAAATAAATAATAATCCATTGTGTTCCATTAGTCTACTACTGCTACACTCAACTATTTGCCTATAATTAGAATCAATGTAGCTCAGTTCTACTCCTTTTCTTTATGTTTAAATCACCGAAGCTTTTGGTTCTTTATAAAAAGGACTCACCCAGCTTAGTGAGAAGAAAAACAACACAATTGGAACCAAAATAGTTTGAAAATAAAAATGCACGTTTTGAATGAATTTTCTATGAAAACAATGCAAAATGACCTTTTGGTGTCGAAAATTACTTTATAAAATTAGCCAGTATGCCATGTCTTTGCAAATACTTTCAGACAGGAAATCATTTATGAATGATCCTAAACAATTTAGGAATTATAGTATTGCATTTAAATATATGACATAGCCACACCTAACTTGGAAACTCTTGGCTTATATATGGGTATGTGTACAAGGCTCTTTGGAGCAGCAGAAGCTTGCCAGTGCCTTGATGACGAATGCTGACTGTGGGCTGCAGTGGCAACAATGGAGCAGCACAGGAGCCTGTGAATTTTAGATAAGCTGGAGTACATCCACAAAGATTACACTTATGCTGCTTCCTGTAGTAACAACATGATCTTAGATCTTCAGCATCTTAGAATGTGTAGTAAATCTTGAACACCCAGAAATGATTTTTTTTTTTTTTTTTGTATATTCTGAGATGTATTGTGAGGCATAAAAAACCCTTGTGCTCCATGACTGGAATACATACCTGAGGTAAAACCAATCTGCTTGAAATTTTTTTCACTATTTAATAGACTGATAAAACAGTAATCTCATTGACAAGAATGTCAGTATTCATACTTTTCCTCTGGGAATCAGTGGAATTTTTCAAATTGTTTTAATATTCATAGACAATACTTAAGTCATGAAGATGGGAGTTGACCATCTAATTTTTAAAATCAGTGGAGAATACCATAGTACAGTGATGGAGGTCACTTTGATTTACATCAGATACATATTGAGGAATCCTTCGTCTGGGCAGAATTACAAAATCTTTTTTGTAGCTAGGTCCAAAGACAATTTAAGGCCTTCAGTGCTCTGCTTTCAATTTCCTTCTATTGCTGATGTCATGTGGAAATTAGAATTTGGATATAAGCTAGTATTAGTAAACTATTGGGGTGAAAGAACTTATCAGAAAGCTTAAGAAAATGAAATAGAGAATTTAACTGAATGCTATCAGCAGCTATAAGTTTTAAAATATAATCCATACTGGTGTCAGATACTCAGACATATAAGAAAAGCATTTTATTGATTTTTTTTTACTATGGGCTGACTTAAAAAAATGTGCCTGCAAATCAAAGTGATCTTAATCTTTTTAATGAACTATTTATGTTTCACGTTTTGGAAGGTGCCTGAGAAACTTTTAGACTGAAGGCCTTATAATAAGTATGCTTATTATATTTGTCTGACACAACTTTCATTATCAAAGCCTGTCTCGTTTTGATTTAAACTGCAGCTAACCTTGATCTCATTGCTGAAAATAGGTGTGATTCCCTTGCCAACAAATTAGTGAAATATTCTCCCTTTACAAACTTTATTACCATTCCAACTTGGGGCAGTTAAGTAACATTCTTGCATAAGCTAGCTTGTTCACAAAGAGTTTCCTTAAAAGAAAACTTATTTAAATATTTTCTGTGGAGTAAGAAAGAAGAATTATTGCTATCAAAGTGACTTGATTCATAAAAATGTAATATTTAGGTGTTGTGTATGTACATGCATGCATTTCTACATGTGTTCCAGAGCCTGGAGAAGTTCACTTCAGTTGTGATGGATCCTAAATGGTTCAACTGACAATTGGTGATTAACAGCACATTTGTAGAGCACACAATGCAATATTATCCACACTTGCATCACACATAAATGAAAGTTTTGCCTAACTCTTGAAATGCAGTAGTAGCACTGGAATTTTCACATTATTACTTATGAGATATTGTTATTATTTAGTAAGTAATTTCAGTGGTTAGGAATGTTTCAGTGGAGGTGTTGACTAGAGCTGTAACTTTTATACACGTTTGGGAAACTGGATCCAATCATGCTGGTACTCTTGGGATTATTGTTTGTTCCTGGTTTTCATGCAGTGAAAAGGTGGTAAGAAATGATTCTGTATGCAAGAGGAGAAGGAAAACTTTGTTGCTCAGAATGAGCAGTAAGAATCAATTACTGTTTTATTCATGTCTCTCTTTCACGCATTGTGTTCACTCTCTAGCAAGGCAGGTGAGCATCCCAAAACAGACTAACTCAAGTAATTCTGTGTAGTTTATTGACTACTGAAACTGTAAGTACCCTACAGACCAGTATTTTAGAAGGAAAAATGTAATCTTGTCTCAAAATTAGCTTAAAAGCTACTGACATGCCTATAGAGCTGTCTCTGCGGTTAAGAATTCAAAACTAATCTTAAGTCAGCAGGATAACACATTAAGGCATATTGGACTAGATTTTGAACTCAGTTGTTCAGAAAGCATCCTTCAGAAATGGGTTTTATGTACAAGACCCAGTGCAGCAAAATTTCTTCAGCAATTTAGGAACATCTCAGGTTATGCAGATATGCATGATCTCAGGAACTGTGGAAACTAAGGAAAAGATTTAGCTCTTTGGAAGGATGATGTAAAAATACATCCTTGATCAACTTTTACCGAGTATGCAGTATTAAGGTTTGTGTATGCCCTCTGCCAGAACTTGAGACGAGTTTTTCAAATGAGTTAGCCCAAGCAGCTGTTGTTTGGAGAACACAAGCAAGGAACAAGAAGAGAAAATATGACTGGCAGACCTTGAAAGAAACTCCTGAGGTGTAAACCTAGCTTATTCTTTTTCTATACAAACTTATGCAAAGTAGCTTTTTTTTTTTGTAAGCTGTCTCTTTCATTTGTAAAGAAAAATACCTGCCTGCCTTAGATTACCTGTAGTAGTGTTGTGTTTTTTGTATTTACTGTTGCAAAAAATACTAGAAGATTTGTAATTTTATTAACGGAAGAAGAATCTTATGATGTGCAGGGACAGGAAACATCATATGCTAGACAGATAATTTAGTTAGAATAGCTGATAAACTTTTGGCCTTTCTGATGGACTGTTTTCCTCAATCTTGTACTTCTTTATTTTTTTTTTTTCAAACAATGGAACTTTAAGAATTATAATTCCTTATTTTATTCTTAAAAGAAATCTGTTACCTTTACAACAAATAATGCACGCTGTGGAGATTTTAACAAGGGTCCCGCTTACATTCACATTGTAGAATTCCATTGCTTTGAGTTAAAGATTAGGTTAAATAATCTGAGCAAAATGTAAAAAGGGAAACAGACCACCAATTATAGTGGGAAAGGAGAACCCATTTTCATTAAGTGCTTTAAGAAGAAAAGAATACTGTCAAGGAGGAATTCCCTTTGCAGAAATTGTCTTGCATCTAATCAAGAAAGAGTAAAAGGAGACAGACTTCTTACATTACGTATCATAAACTATTCTTCGGCTCAGGTGCCAGTTACAGTCTGGGCTTACATTTTTGTTCCCAGATGGAAAGCGTATGAATTGCCCGGTGTAATTCAAGTTGTGAGTAGGGAATTTTTACTTTGAATTTGCTGTAAATATTACAGCACAGACTAGGTAAATGTCTCTTTCATATCATTCGATAAATTGTGAATTGACCTGGTCTAATTAGATGCTTGAAATGTTCTTGTGCAACCACTCAGAGAACATTGTCAAAGCATTTTGGTGAAAGTTTGAATGAAATTCATGAAGTCTATGTAGGGATATTGGAAGAATAGTACTACCTGACAAATTCTTGTGGTCACCTAGATTATAAATGGTGAAAGTAGGGTCTCTTCTTATATGCAATACATCATCCATAAGAAAAGTGATTCTGTTATGGTTTTCTATGCACATCTGTTAAATTCTGCTTTACTTTCAGGCAGAATATATGATGACATTGTTGAAAGTATTGTTAAAACAGCATTTCAATTTCTTGGAAACAAATCATTTGATTACTTAAAGGTTATTGCATAGATCTTATGTAAACATAGCTTCCAAATAATGCTCCTGAAAAACATGTCTACTTTTAAAAAGGATAGACTGAAGAATCCACTGGGCTTGCACGTGATCTGGTATATAGAGTTTTTATATTAAAAAAAAAAAAATTAAGACTAGCTCTTGGTTTTGAACAAACAAATTCAGGTTTAATAAAAGTATTTATACTAAGCTATTATTGTTACTTTTTTCTCTTCTTCCATGTGAATTTAAAATAATATAAATACAATATAATTGGGAAAAACAAACAAACAAAAAAAAAACAAAAAAAAACAAACAGGTGAAATAATGTAGCAAAGTCAGTGTATATGAATTGCTAAGTCACAGCCTGAACCAATGATAGAGTACCTGATAAAGGGACACAGCAAGCCCTGGGAGCACAGGTGAAAACAATTCATCAGGTTTTATCCCTCCCTAAGCCTCATTTAAGGACTGGCTGCCATAAGGGAAAGTTCTCTACCTGGAGATTCTTCCTTTTTGGAGTATTTGGTGGGTCCTATTCCTCGGAATGGGTAAGCAAATTTTTTTTTGTTGTTGTTAACTGGATTGTGATTGTCGTATTTTTTTGAGCAGTTTGGAGCTGGTTATTTGCGTTTTCCTTCTTTTGGGGATATGGTTTGTTAGGAGAAAAAAAAAAAGTGTTTGTTTTAGTTTATTTCTATGGCTAATGATGGCGTTTGTCTTTCATTTGAGAGGTTGATTGAAAGAATGTTTGAGTCTTTCATTTTTGAAAACTCAAAACTGAATTTAAATTCCAGTATAGTACAATGTTCTTCACAGTAGATCTTCAAATTAAACTCCATACCAGTGATCTTTTAATTGTATTAAAGGTTTTGCTACTTATTTTACTTCCAGAATTACCATCACTGAAGTTATACTTCATAAAAATAAGTACATTAAACTGCAGTCTCTGGATGGCTGACAAATGAAAGAAAAAACATCTTGTTATGGTTTTTAATAAATAGGCGATAGTTACCATCATTTATGCTTGTGATTTCCATCTTAATCTGATACTCTTTTATTCCAGTAGAGACTAGGCAAGCTTGCCTGTGATTCTTTTATCGTGATTTGGGTAGTATTATAAACATTTCCAAAGGCCACTTTCCTTCTCCACAAATTATTTCCTTCCTTCAGTGCTTTAAATTCCTCTTGGTTTTAAAGTTCTTTTCCGCTATTTCTCATTGCTTCAAAAAAGTCTTTCTGAGGAAGTTACAGCCTCTTTGTAGGGACTTAAAAAAAACCAAATGAAGTAATCAATTTTTAACTATGTTCTCCCATCTAATATATTTACCTATTAATTATTTTGGGGTATAAAACAAACGTAGAAATAGCTGATGCATTCAAAAATGGTGTTTGAATGACTTCTGAAGTCTTTCTGCTCTTCATAGCATTCAGGTTCTCTTGTTCTTGAGAACCATCAGTAGAAAGACGTTTGAATCATAGAAGGAAGTGGAAAACCAAATCAAATAGGAAGACTTCTGGAATTTGTTACCTATGAAACATTCTGCCTTTATACTGTGTAACAATCTAGAGATTACAGTGGAAGGTATTTTTGCTGACTTCAAGTAGATGAATAGGCATCAGAAATATGGATGTGCGAGTTCTAACACAGAATATAAGTTTTGTGGCTACAGTTCAAAGCTGGTGTCTTTTTAGATTGAGGATGTTAAGTTGAAGTCATTTCTTGGCTTGATCCTGGAAACAAAGATCAAAAATAGAGTTTGTGTATGAAGAAATCTGTTTTTGTTCCTTAATTTAACATTGCAAATTAGTGTGAGATTTAAATGTGAAATTTAACTGTAGTAAATTAAGGAACAAAAATGTGGTTAAACAATTGCAGTTGTTGAATTTATATGTGCTGGTTTTGTTTGGCTCAGTTAAGCTAATTATTACTGCTGAATAGAACTGACTTCTATGTTGATGTAGAGGTTTCTTTCTTATACATTCAAATAGAAACTCATTTTCTTTGTTTCATCTGAAAAATGCCTTCCTTTTTCTTTTTTCTTTGCAACTAAACAAACTTTCTTTAAAGATTGATATTTTTTTTTTCCAATGAAGTCTCATGCAAATCTGGTAATTAGTTTGAATTTCAGCTAATTAAATAGAAACTATTTTAGGCTCGTATTTGGGGTCTCAAGGTATTCTGGACTTCTGAGGTGTGAGGGTTAGACTGCAAAGAAAATAAAATACTACAGAGCAACCATTTCTCAGCCTCTTTGGATTATGTATTTATTAATTTACCCTCCAAATGGCTAAAAAGCTAGCTAAAAGAGAAAGCTATTGTAACTGCTGTGTGGTATACCTAATATGTGATGAGTTAATGAATATATATAAATTTAAAAAAAAATGTAAATTTCTTTATGTTGAAGTAGTTTCAGAAAGTGTTTTAAAAATTAATATTTATAATGATTGTTCTATTTCTGCAAATAGAGACAAATGTGGTTTTGAAGTGTCTGCATGTCTCCCTTAGTACGAGGTGTGACATCCACTGTACTTGATTTATATTTTTGCTGGTGCAACCCCCTGTATTGATTATAGGGGGTAAACGGTTGTATTTGCAGATGAAGAGAGGTATATTTTAGATTATTTCAGTAGCTGGACCTGTTATATTATAGTCAAGAAAAGATGAAAATAGCCTGAAGACAGACAGAAAAAAAAAACCTCTTTTTTACTTTATACTATCAAACTGCTTTTTGATTAAAAATGTGAACAGAATCATGGACAACTTTTTGTCATCCTGTATGCAAATCTTAACGGATGTAACCAATTTTTGTGTGTGTGTGTGTGTGTGTGTGTGTGTGTGTAGATGCATTTAAAAGAATGATTGGACTGCTTTGGTAGTGCACGATAATACTACAATTGCCATTATTATTATTCCTGCCTAAAAATCTGCAGGAGTAACTAACCTCAACAGAATAACAGAATGTAGCTGCTTACCACCATTGAGGGCTATAAGCTTTTTAGAAAAGATAGGCAAGGTAGGAAGAGTGGAGGAGTTGCCTTCTATGTTGATAAGTAAATAGACCTCAAGGAGCTCTGTGTGCAACTGTCAGGAATAGTTTGAGCCTGTGGGTTAAGATTAGGGATGGGACCAGTAAGGGACAGCTGGTGGCTGAGATCTACTACTGGCCATCTGATGAGGAGGAGCCTGTTGACAACACCTTCCTCCTTTAGCTGCAAGACTTGTAGTTTTCCCCCCTGATAGAAGATTTCATTCATCTCGACATCTGCCAAGAGTCCATTAACAATAATTAATTAATTAACAAAAAGAATCAGCTATTAGACAGACTGGAGATGAAGCATTGCTGAATTTGGTACTCACCAATGTAGAGGTTTCTAAGGACATTAAGATTGGAGACAAGGGTTGCAGCAATCTACTGCATACATCTAGTGGCTGGCACCTCTGCCTCTTTCAGGGTATTTGGAACATGATGATCTTTGAGGTCCCTTAAAACACAAGCCATTCTATGACATTACTGTTATCTTCTTGTAACAGAAAGGGGTAATCGGCTTCTGAAAGTGTTCACTTTCTTTTTTATTGAATTGCAAACTTCTGCATTCATCTTAGAAATTTTCTGCCCAAGTAGAAGTCACAGATTTATTTCTTTTTTTTTTATTGTGACAATAAAGGCAATTATAATTCTTGTCTCCTACCTGCTTGTTTGTTTCTTAAGGCTTAGGTAAAGTTATTCAAGTGTTATTTAGGCATGCAGAGAAAGAGTTTTTTTGTTTTGTGTTACTGGTGAATGCTTTTACATAAGATGAGTATTTCTCTTTTCCATACCTTCATATAGCATCTAGCTTTGTTTTATTTTCTTTAAAAACTAACAGTCATTTTCCTGCCTAGCTTATTCACAAGAATAGGGTACCATTTTAGGAACTTCAGTAGATGGAATGCTACTTCCTGAACAAAAAATGTAGTGAGTTCTGGTTTCCCATTGCTCTGTGTTCTTTCTCCTTCCATCACCACAGCAATGCACATAGATTTTTTTCCCTCTTGCTGCACTTTTCCCTAGCTTTTGCTTGTTTACAAGCAGCATGGGAGGTAACTCATGTCTGGCCAAGCACTGAGGGCCATCTGGTAGGTTTAACAGAGTAGTGTGTCTTGAAATATTTTAATTGAATGTGACTGGAATTTAATTCACTACTAGAAATGAACGTAACTTCTGAAACATAAACAATAATATAGAAAAATAATACCTGATTAAAAACTGAATTTGTTACAAGGTATAGAGGTGTCTGAATCAGAAATAAAGTTCTGCCTTTGGAACAGTTTACGTGTATGAGCAAAGCTGGGAAACAAGCAGGTTGAAGAGTCTGGTTCTGCAAATTAAGCTAACGTATTTCAGTAATATGTGTTAGAACCTGAATACAGGGTTTGCAGTAGTTACTTAAATCAGCAATGTTTCAGTGTTCTTTTATCTTTGCTAGTCATTCAGTGTGTGCAGGTAACTGTTTTTTCATATAGAAAGCAGATTCTCATATCAGACCGGACACAATGTACTTTACCTACCATTCTCCTTTTGTGTTTTAGTGTATTACAGGATATGAAAATTTAACCAGACCACATCTAATGTCTTGTATGTGTCTTTTTAAGCTGCAAAACTGGCGTCATTTCCTTTTTTCAAAACTTTTTAATGATCTATTATATTCTGATGAAGTAGTCTAATACAACACTATGGTGAGTTGAAAGGAAAATCTGACATGTAACTCAACTGTCTTTCATATGTTTTTGTTCTTTTTAGCCATTATCTCCAAACTTGTAATTTGTATTGTAGTTCTTCATCCTTCAGTGTTTTAATATGTCAATCAGCATACTGACAATTATTTAGCATTTGGTCCAAATATAAACTAAGGTAGTAATTTTTAATATTGATTTTAATACCAGTCATTTGAAACATTATACACTTCTGACAATATTATGCCAATATGAGATTACTGGTCATATGGGTCAAATCCTGCAAATCTGTCCATCTGAATTTACAGTCTGCTGTAAGGAAACTCTATTGTAAGTACCTCTTAGTGTCTGACTTCATAATCTTTAAGTTATCTTCTGGGAATAACTATTCTATATTAGGAAAAACTAGCTGGCAGGTCCGCATTATAATACTGAGCTGAAACATCTTTGCAGTAGGTCAATGGTAACAGATAGAAATAGTTTTCTTTAGATTGGAGTAGGCTACTGATCTCTGAATAGCTGATAATTACACCTACTTACATTGTAAGCATACGTGTTTATCAGGTGAACAGTCAGAGGAACATCAGCTTTCCCAGGCAAGCCTAGTTTTTGTCCTTTTTATATTCTTGAATTTTACATTTAAACCTGATATGGATTGTGTCCCTTACTATTTCATGTGTGCTTGGTGTTCTATTGCTGCACTCAGGGCAGTTCGGCATTCAAATAACTTAGACATTGTCTGCAGCAGTCAGGTTAAGAGATCCAAATACTCAGCTTAATGTTGAACTCCTACGTATTTACAAAAATCTCTTTAAATTGTCTCTTGCATTATAATATTCCTATCTTCTGCCACCACTTCAGGTAATAGAAGTGGCAGCTTTTTGTTTCATCTATTCTTGTAAATTGCTTACAGATTTCAGAAGAGCACACTTTGGAGGGGAAAAAAATAAGTGGTTGAAGATTTAAAAACAAGCAGACAAATTGGAAATATTGATAACCATGAGATTATCTGCTTATTGGAGTGGATAGAATTCAGTTGCAGGTTTTTTTCAGCTGCATTTTTATTTTGATGACTACCATTAAACAGTTATTTTAGTATTAATTTTAGTGTTTGACTTTTTTTTTTTGCCACTCATTTCAATGAGGTATTCTTACTGACTAGGTAATTATGAATCTTGTTAAATATAATGTTACTATAATTAGGTTATCGTAGCTCAAATTTACTTAATTTCTCTAATTTGAAATGAATAACTTAAATTCCTTAGTTCCTGAGATTAAATAACATAATGTTTTGAAGTATGCGAACACATCTAATGCATATAGACAGATGGCTTGGTTATATAATCAAATCATCTATAAAATCTAAAGATTTACTGCTATTCAGAAGGTATACTGGAACTCCATAATTGCAGTCCATCACAATGCATTTAAATCTGGGATAGCATACACAACTTATACAGTAATATGTAGCTGATGAACAGCTGACAGTATAGTGTAAGATGCTCACTTAGGAAAGACAGGCAGCTCTCAAATATGGATGATCCTGTAGCTAGTTTGAAACACGTGCAGCAGAAATTTTTCTATTTATTCTCCAGTTCAAAAGTGTGCTATTAATTTGAAGCATTATCCTATACTTGAATTAAATGTTAAAGGTTTTCTCAGGAATTAGCTATACCCCAGGTTTGTATCCACTTTTTTACAGTAAGAAATTTGATAGTGTTCTTACTGTAAGCATCTGTTCTATTGTTTAAAGTGAAAATTTCTTCAAACCTACTAGACAGCAACAAACAGTTAACATAATTTGCTAAATGTCATGGTTATATTAACAAATAAATCAATAGAATTCAATAGCATGTGAAGGGCGTAGGAAATGCTTTAAAATTGTTTATAAACCTTTCTGGTATTTGTATATGGTATTAGGTAGTTAATTTAACATAAAACTTGGCCCAGATTAGTTTAAATACTCATTACATTGCATTAAAAGAAAAATTCCACTGATATCTGTAAGAATCTAGATCGTTGATTCATAGAGTCAGGATTTCATCAGCGTACAGAGCTCTCTTATTAGGAGGACAGATATTTAACACGTTCATAAATTTGGGATGCAAATTATACCACTGTACAGTCATGATTTTTTCAGATTACATTACCACATTAATTATTTAGCCAATGCATTGATGCAGAACTGAAGAAAGTAGTGGAAACCATACCATTTCTTAGTTTTAATAAGAGAGTTCTCTGACTGTTCTTTGAACACTTTATTTTTTGGTGGATACTGTGGGCAAAAGGCTGCCTTGGCCAGGTAGATATGTGCTTTCAGAAATCTCTCCCTGCTCTTGGAGCACTTATTGGAAAGGTTATCTGTACTGCAGGTGCTATCATGAAAATATGGCCTTGAAGACCAGGTGGACTGCCAATTTTTCTGGGATATTTGTAAACTTTTTGATTGCTGCCAGATTGCTTTGGTAAAGAGGAAAAAAATGCTTTCTCTTTTAAAACTGCTCTTAAAGGGATTGCATTCCATATTTTTTTTCGCTTTTAATGCTGAGAGTGTACTGGGACTTAATTAAGTTTGCCAGTGTGATCCATGGAACTTATATATAGAGAGAGATATTAAAAACACTGATGCAAATACTTACCTGGTATCTGTATATGATGTGGCATACAGCTTCAGAGGGAGTTGCTAATTTTATGGAACTTGTGATTTTTAAACAGTCTCCTAGTTTCTCCCTTGTGTGGTTTTATTTATTTTATTTTACCTGTCATCTCATGACCACATTATCAGTCTCCCTGAATGTATTCCTCATCAGTATCTGTATCTATAATATTTTGAGGAAGCCTTCACTAGAGCTGGACTACACTGATCGGCAGGGAGTTTGGAGAGACTTTAGAGAAATGAGCATCAATGGTGTCATGGAACTTTTTTCCTGAACACCTGCAAGATCCTGAGAACATAAGCAGGTAAATGTAAGACCCAGGGATGTGGCTCAGACAGGACTAGGAGGCCCTAATTATTTGGGCTCTGGCATATGCTTATCCATTATACTGACTCATGGATGGTGACAAATGCTTCATGGGGGTGGTTGCAGTGGTGGGAGCAAAACAACTGGCAGTGAAGGGGCAAACCTATTTGGGTTGCTGAACTGTGGGAAGGTGTTGCTACCTGAATAAAGAATTTGGTTGTAAGGGTGCATCATGTAGATGCTCATGTGCCTAAGAGTCAGACTACTGAAGAAGAAAATAACCATCATTTAATGTTATGAATTCCTCTGTAACACCTCCTTCCATTTGATTATACAAAGGTTTGAGCTGGTTGTTTTTTTGTTTGTTTTTGTGAGAGTAGGGGGAGGAGTTGAGAGGAGGTGGGATGGAGAACTATTGAATACATAATATTGGAAGTGTGAAATATAACTTTTTAACTGTCTATTTTCCGTAACTATGGAACTTAACTATTTTTTATCTATGTGTTGTGCAAAGATGGTTTATTTATCTTAAATGTGTACTTCAGTTACTGAACAAAACAAAGGTAGCTGTTAACAGCATGTTTTATAGAACGTGGATATCAAGTTATTTAATGTTTTCTAAAATAAACTGGAATGCACTATGCTATAGTTCAAGCATGTTTCTATGTCTTTACTCAGGAAGATGTTAAAAATTAAAAATAAAAAATAAAGAAAAAATAATTTTACTGATACCTGTGGGAATCTAGAATAGTGGTAATTCATATGAAATTTATATCAACCTTATGGTGTTTTTGTCATCTTGACACATTTATGGTGCTGTTAAAATTTTGCTGCCTTGGGGATATAATGTACTTGATGTGACCTCACTTATTAAATCAGAACCATGCTAGTAACATTGATGACATGCCAGTCAAGAATAAAAAACAGCCAAGTCGTTACTTGTTCTAGAGGAAAGACCTAATGGATAAAAAAGTAATAAAGTAGGTATTATTATCTATATGAAGAAAGGGCATCTATACTTGCAAAGGGGATGAATTAAAACAATGTAGACATCTAATCAACTGTCTCAAACTTCTCCTGCAATAGTTCTAATATAGTAAAATAATGTATGACTGATATTGCGGAAGCCTAACATTAACCCAATGGACAAACACAAACTGGGAAAAGAAATCCTTGAGAGTAGTCCTGCAGAGAAGCATTTAGGGGTCCCCACTGATGAAAAGCTTAAATGTGACACAGCATTGTGCGCTTGCAGCCCAGAAGGCCAGTGGGATCCTGGGCTATATCAGAAGTGGGATGGTCACCAGGGAGAGGGAAGTGATTGTTTCCCTCTATTCTGCCCTCAAGAGGCTCTGTACGGCCTGTTTCATACAAGCCTAGGGCCCCTAGTACAGGAAATACTTAGTGTGGGTCCAGAAGAGAGCTATGAAGTCATGGAGCAGCTTTCCCATGAAGATAGGCTAAAAGAACTGGTCTTGTTCAGCCTGGAAAAGGGCAGACTGCAAGGAGACTTCATTGTGGCCTTTCAGTATTTAAAGGGAGTTTATAAACGTGAGGGAAATCTACACAGGTAGGTAGTGACAGGACAAGGGAGAATGGAATTAAATGGAAGGAGGGTAGATCTAGTTTGGATATCAGGGGGAAGTTTGTCACTGAGAGGCTGGTAAGGTACTGTAACAGGCTGCCCAGAGAGATTCTGAATGTCCCATTCCTGGATGTATGCAAGGTCAGGTTTGATGTGGCCGTGGCCAGCCTGATCAGGTACTTAATCTAGATGCTGGCAGCCCTGTCAGTGAGAAGGGGGTAGAATTTGATGATCCTTGAAGTCCTTTCCAATCCAAAACATTGTAAGATATACAGGACTTTTTATGCATTACAAATTACATTAACAGTATACTTCATACCTGTAAAGGATAGGTACTTGCGTTCACTTGGGAAATCTGATGATAAATATTTCTGTTTCTAAATATTACATGGCCTCTCCTGAACTGAATCATAGCCATGCGTCTTCATCATTTGTACTTTGCAACATTCAAGGTCTCTCCTTTAATGTTTTGTTTATGTAAAGCTAACAAAATCCTGATGGTTTTCTGATAATAGCTTTGTGAACATATTTGTCTTGCCAAACTGATACAAAATGTTGTGAGTGCTGTTGACTGCAAAGTGTTTCTGTCCTAATTTAAGGTACTGTGAGTAGATAATTCATTAGTATTGTAATTTTCTTAGTGAACCAATTCAATAATGTGTGAATATGAGAGTTAATCAAAGGGTGTTTTTTTTTTTTTTTTTTGTTACAAATTTCTTCTCTTATTCTTTCTACTTTTCTCATGGGCATTTCTGTTCTTTACAGTAGCAATAGTTAGAAATGAAGAAATCTCACTGATTATTTTTTTTATATGTCATGTAGGCATAAGGTGGGTCATGGGATTTAAAGAAGTATGTACGTCCTAGCTACGGACTTGGGGAGAAGTTAGTATTTTAGAGTCAAGTATATCATTACTGTCAATTAGTGATATTTAACAATATTTTGAACGCAGTGCAAACATAGCATCTTTTCTGTGCGTTCGGAGAATGCAGGTGACAACCGGCTATGACCAACTTTAAAGTAGCAACGGGTTTTCTCATGATAACATTTTTTTTATGCTAAACAGGCAGGAGAGACGCAGCTTCCACAAATGTAGAGTAGTCTACAAATCATCTTGACTTAGGATTGTAAATTATAGCATCTAGAATTTTTCATCAAGGAGATGAATGAAGGAAGTTGAAAATAAAGGTATTAATATTATCGTGTCAAAGATGCACATATATCATGGACTATGTTATTATATATATGTAACACTATATTTTAAGTATCATTTATTTAGGTATATGTTAACTATAAAAAATATTTGAGAATTTAGGAAACATTTTTATCATAATAAATGCAATTTTTATTGTCTTCAGTGCTTGTTTCTTAATAATATGACAGCAATTTAAATTAGCTAGTTTTGTTTTCATCCTTCTTTTAATGATGTTGTTCGAAAAGATGTCTTTCGAGTTCATTTACAACAAACATTCCCTGTGTAACATTGGGTTTAGTTTATATGGACAAAATATGAATGTTTAATAAAAATGAACAATCTGATCAACTTTGCAGCTAAAAATATGGTGATATCAAAGATAAACTTTTTTTATATGTGTGTTCCTTTGTTTAGTAGAACTGTATTACAGATTTCTATATTAATTTCCAGAATTATTCTGCTCTGCTTTACATCTCTCTCATGAAGGTATACAGATATTACTATCAAATATTTAAGAAGAAAAGGCCAATCATTAAAATTTACTTGTTTAGTAATATCTGCTTGGAAAAGAAGCTGTCCATGTTTCCAGTTCAATCAGGCTTGGAAAGGGCTGACATAAATGCAACTGTTTAATCTATATAAGTGCCCTCAGTTGCTTTCCACTGTCTTTTTAGTCATCTCTCATGAAAGCAGATCCAGCACAAAGTGGACCACAGTATTGGAAAGGGGAATCTCTGTTAAATGAATAGAGTAACCCTGAAGCCTGCAGGCTGTTTCTTTTTTAATCTTTTTCATTCCTTATCTCTTTTAATGTGCTTAGTTACAATTCTATTGTAGGTTTTTCTAATAATTAAACAACAAATAAAATATGCCATTAGAAGAACTAATATTTGTGTTACAGGAATGGAAGACTGATGAAAACTAAACTGCAGGTATTATAAGGCATGCACATCACACACACAGAAATGTGAAAGATGCTACTGTTAAAATATATTGCTGTGTTGCTAGGGATTACTATGTCAGAAATATGCAAAAGTACTTTAATGTGTGACTGAAATAGATGCATCTTAAAGAGATTTTTATCCTATATAGCAAGAGATGTCTTCTGTAGACCTCTACAAAAAAAAAAAAGTAACATTTAAGTTTAGGTTGATCTTGAGGAGTCATTTCTCTTCAGCAGTTGAATCTGTATTTGGATTAAAACATCACTCAAACTGGGGCTGAGAATTTGGGTGCAAGGAGTACCATGCCAAGAAACTTACATCAGATACTGAAAAATTGCTGTTCTAGGCAAAAGAAAACTGGAGAAAGTTTTTTCTATGACCTGATCTTTTGACAACTATATTAATAAGAATGTCTAGTTCTGAGATTCATAAGTGGTTCACGCTATAAGAAAATTTATCTGCTAGTTATTTCAGTTTTCCCAGTCTGTGTGTGTGCTATTTATCAAAAGCTAGACAGACAAGATGAGCCTTCTTACTAAGGAAGATGAAGTATTTCATTACGATTTCCATTATCATAGGAATAGAGAAGAATCATTCTGAACTGAAAACTATGTCAAAATATTTAAACCAACTACAAATTGTGGAAGTTGAAATATTTAGCTCATTCATCCAATCCAGGTCTATTTTTAAAACTGATGATTTGAAATCTGCTTGTGGTTTTTAAATAAGATGTTAAGATATTTTTCATTTGCAGGTTGCTTTGTTTCAGCTACTCATCTGTCTTCTCATTCATTTTCAACGACTTCTGGTACTATACGTATCTCAATTGTTTTACTTCCATAGTATGACTGAGAACTTTTACGTGTCTCATGATGTACTGTAAGCAGTTATTTATCAGTATAAGTTACTGGGATAAAGTTATGTTTGTAGGCAAAGGTGGTAGAAGGTGAATACTCTGAACTATGCAACTTACCAAAAGAATGGAATTTTCTCAGGGAAGTAAGAAGAGTTTTTACATTGATTCAGCCTTCAGTTCTTACCTATGCATTTCAAAGTTCTTCCATCTTTATTTATAGGCTGCCCGTTTTCAGAGTACAGATATTTCTTGTGAGTGTAGTACTGATTGTAGATCAGATACATAGTACGTAGTTCCTTCAGTCTGATACTGGGATCTGTGAGGAAAAGATGCACTGCCTACAGATGTTTTGAGCTTCCAAAGTCTGCTGAGTGGTTTTCTATACACGAAAATATGCCAATAAAAATTCCAGCCCCACAACAAAGAAAAAAAACTCTCCTACTTGATTTACTCTGTTTGCATCTAGAAGGATTACAATTTGTTTGCAAAAGGCAAATAAATCTTGAGTAGTTGAGAAGGAAAAATCACTTCTTTGGGAAAAAGAAAGTTTTATATATAACAGCCTTTGTAACAGCTTCTTGACATTAGTGACAAATACAATGATAAGTTAGAGGAGACTTTAAAATTGCTAGGCAAAGGAGTATCATGATAATTTCAGGTGAAATAATGCAAGATTATAGATGTAACAGTTTATATCTTGGATATTGCAGATTCAACTTAAAAAAAAAAATCAACTAAAAAAAAGATGTATGTATAATGGAAAACAATAAAAACATATCACATCATACTATATAACTGTAGCTTGAAGAATACAGATAAGTTCAAGAATATTTAAAAAAAAATCCTTTTTTTTTTTTTTTTAATTACTTCTGTAATGTCTTAAAAGACTCTTGGTAAGAAAGTGATGATAATACGAAAAAGTAATTTGTGTGGGATTGAGCCTATTAATATCCTATAACAGCCAACAGTAAGTAGAGGACAAAAGACAACAGCTAATGGAATTTTGCAAAATCCAGTAGAGAAAATCCTGTACTTTTACACTTTAAGGTACAATGTATAAGACCCATGCAAATTATTTTCTAGAGCATATAACATTATTTTCAACATTTCACTCAGAAAACTAGCAAAACCTTGTTTGTTTGTTTGTGTCTGCAATAGTCAAACACTTTCAAGCACAAAACTACTCAAAACATCAGAGTAGTTCCAAAATACAGCTTACCCAGGAAGAGAGCTGCACTGACTGTGAAATAGAGCAACTAAAGTAAGTGCAGTCATTTCTTTTGTTCAGTATTTGCTTGGCACTGTACCCTACAAAGAATAGCAGGATGATGTCCACTGCTTTGTGTGCTTCCTGGATACATGAGCTCAGTAAAAATACCAGTGAGAAAGGGTAGTTTCCTAGGGTTCAGGAAAAACATAACGTAACTTTAGAAGTTTAATAGAAAACTGTATTAAAAAAAAGTCCAATGACATAAGAAAAAACATAATAGATCCTATTGGAAATGATTATATTTGGACAGGAGTGTTCTAAAAGCTGTGACTTAAAACATGAGATATAAATGTCATTTTGACCACTGAGTTTGGTAGTCTCTGAAGCTGTACTTTCAGCCAGTACTTACAGAGCACGTTCTGTTCTCAAGTGAATTGCCTTCTTTTACATAAATTGCCTTGTGAGGCAGCTTAAACATGGATGCCATTATAAATCCAGAAGTGCAACAATACAGAACTGAAAAGAAAACAAGTAAAAAGGTGAGTGTCCTGGTTGTGTACGTTTCAAATATTTAATCACAAACAACAGATGACAATATAGTTAATGATATCCTGAAGTATGAGGATGACCTACTGCATCTGTGTAGATACGACTGTATGCCCTGTTTAGGATATTGATGTTGTCTCAGAAATATTCAAAACCTTTCCAAACCATTCACTTCTGCATAAGTAAGCTGGAGGGATAAGATAGATTGTAGCAACCAAAGTGGCTGTATGAGGTCAAACCAAGGGAAACACCTCAGCCAAGCATTCCAGCTCAGGCAGAGATGAGGAAAGTGCCAAAAGCAAATTTAAAGGAAATCTAGTTTACTTCGATCATCAGTAATTGGAAAAGACTGCTAATCTTTGCTTTTCTCTTATCATTTTTATCTTATTTTCCCCTTAATCATCTCCTTTCCACACTGAAGAATCCCAAACTAAAGTCATACCAGTTACTTCTCTCTGAGCTTTTCCCAGCTTTTCTGTATAGTTTCTGAGTTGTAAGAGGTGCATGTAATATTCAAGACACCTATGCATCATGTATTTCCATGACAGCATAACAGTCTTTTCTATTTTGCTCTGTTTCCTATTGTTTCTTGCACTTTATTCATTTTTCCATTGCTACAGAGCTTTGAACTAGTGTAATGAAAACCCCAGGACACCACTCAGTAGAAAAGAGTAAGTTCATTGTTTTGTCTGTGAAATTCAGATTCTTTTTTTCCATATGCATCACTCTATGTATATCTTCCTAATCTAATTTCAGCTGCTATTTTATGGTACAATTACTCAGTCTTTATTCCCACTGAAATGCTTCACGCTTGGCTCCTATCCTCAGTATCCTGAATTAACCTTGTGTTATGAAACTTCTTCACTTTCCTAGCCAAGAGAGAATTACTGAAGAAAGCAGGTGCTAGTACAGATCCTGAAGGATTCTCTGCTGAAAGCTCCTCATTCCATTCTTATGCTTTTTGACTTTCAATTCATCCTTGAAGAATCTTCCACTTTAGCACAGAGCAAGAGGAACTTTCTTGAGTGTAGACAATTGGTTACTGTTTTCCATATACTCATGCATAACCACAAGATCTCCATATTCTATTTTCCTAACTAGTCTCAAGAAAAGCTCATGTTGAAACCAGTAGAGAAGTATTTCCCTCTCTGATCACAGCTGATGCCAATGAGAATTATACGGAATAAAACTAATGGCGATTTAGCTGCTCTTATAATTACATAATTTATGTCTGTGATATTCAGCTACATGCAAGCACGTGGCAGTAAAGCCCATATATAAGATTCCATGGATTATTCTCCTTTTACAGTATTATATAGGATTCTAGCCAGGAAGTAACAAATGGAGCACACTTGCTCCAAGTCATTATATATTGTAAAACATGACAGAATGTTGACAAAAATTGTGTGTTCTATTTAATACATTACATTCTGAGCTTAAAAGTGAAAAGATTTATCAATAAAACTGTTGTTTTCCAAGTTGCAGAAGTTGAATTCATTCTCATTAATTTTTTCGGTTCCTTGTGGAGTTTTAACATTTGCAGCTCAAACGGTGGGCCCAGGTTTTGCCCTCAGTTTACATTGCATTGAGTCTATTGTGCATTAGACTGAATTCAATGCATGAAAAATGCAAGTAACATTATCTTTCCTAGGAAATCAACACCTGTGATATGCTATTCATTTTAAGGATGGCTGATTTTAAACACCACTACCAGAACATGTTCTTCCTTCTTGGTAAGGTTTGAAGAGGAACAACTTCATTTCAGGACTGTTTTACAGTACTTGGAACATCGTTATCTGTATTCCATCAGTAATTTCTTTTGATTATATTAGGTATATTCACATTTTAATAAGAGCTGCCTTGTGAAATCAGCTCCTCCTTAGACCTACTCTAGGAATAAAACCATAATGCCAAGTTTATGATATCTTAGTGTGTTGCTATGGAAGTGATATTAGCAATATTAGAAATCCAGCATTGCAGACTGTGCAGCACGGGAATGTGTGATAGAAACGGAAAGCATTTATGTGATAGCAGAAACAGCTTTCATTTCAAGACAAATATCTTTGATTCTTTGGAAAAACATTGGAGAAAATGAGGACAGTGTATCAAAGGAAAGTAAGTATATTAGACGCTATATTTAGCAACTGCATTTTATCTTGAGAATGTTTAGAATGTGTGATCAATGTTCATAATTGTCAGTGTTTTAAAGAAATATATGAATGAGTGAAAATGAATGGAAAAAATAGACATTCTTATAAGAAAAATGAGATGTTATGTTTTATCTACTTTTTGCTTTTGTGATCATTTGCTTATTTTCCTTCCCCTTCTTTTCATTTCCTTTCCTATCTTTCTTTTCTCATTTTTCTTTCATTTCCATTTCAATTATCTGAGAGGAAACACACTAAAGAGAAGGCAGCAACCTAGTTCTGCTCCTTTTTAAATGTGATTATTCCAGTGACAGTTAACGGATGACTGGCTCTGTCTTGGGCCCTTGTAAGCCTGTTTATGTTGAGTGATTATTGTGTAGCCCTATAATATACATTTACATGCAATTTCAGATATAAACTGATCAGTTGAAGTTAGTTACAATGTGCTTAGATGCATGAACATTGGAAGACTGAAGAATAGATCAATAAAGTTATTACTAAACAGAAAATTCTATGAAAACATAATAGTGATATACGATTAAAGAACAAAAATCATATAAAATCACTAGTTCGAGTTTTTGACAGGAAACAGGAGCCTTTAGGCATAAATGACTGTGAATGGCAAAATGCAGCTGCTGCCTTTATTTGAATAGCCTAAGAAAGATAGGAGAGCAATCAAAATGTGCCCTAGCAATAAGCAATCATTTCACAGCTTTATCTGACTAAAAAGCAATAGCAAGTTAGACCCTGAAGAGTACTAGACAGGATCCTGCGATGTGTTGCTGCCAACCCTGTTGAAGGAGATACTCTGAATAAAAGAGTATTCATGTGAAAAGGAAAGTTCCATATGGAATTAAACAGCTGCAGAACCTGCAATCTCTACATGAAGGATAGCGTACATTTCCATTTCTGCAGCTGCCCCTCAGCCTCTTTTTAGCTGCTGAAACACCCATCTTTGCTTCCCTTTTGGATCCTATTAAATGCTCCTCAACAGTAGCTCAGAACTGTTTGCATGTTCTATAGCAACTGAATGCAGTGCTAATAAAACCCATTCTTGAGTGCGCTATGCTTTATATTTATTATTCTTTTTTACTCTTTTGCCAAGAACTTAAATAGCAAGAACATTGTAGTTTCCCTAAAAATTTGGTGGAGCTATACAGCTCTGCACAGTAACTGTCACAAATAAATTTCTGTTGTGGGCACAGTTTAAGCGCTACAGTGTTTTCAGGAAGAAAAAGATTCCAGAGGAGGTGCTATTTGGAGATAGCATATCCTTGTAGCCTAGTGCAATGCAGTGAACCCTGGAGAGCGCAGATCTAGAGACTATAAGAACATAATAGAAACATTCTGTTCCAGCTAGAATTTTTTTTTTCTTTTTGTTTTTGTCTGGATCTGAGGAAGACTTGACCAGCAAGATGTTGAAGGTCTGTACCATGCTTTCTTGTTTATTTTGCAGGCATTCACACAATTATTTTTAATATTTTTTACATCAAATGAATCATTTTGGATGAAGGTGAGAATGGGAGAGACTGTGTAAAATATAAAAATAAGTTATCATAAGAGGAGGGCATTTTGTTGAGTACTTCCAGCTTTTCCTTCTTTACATTTCCCTTCATTCAACATTCTTTTTTTTTTAATTGCATTTCATAATTGACAGAAATAAATGGAATCTAATAATTCTTTGGAGAAAAATGAGATAAGCAGCATGCATTGCTTCTTTGTTCCAAAATATATGTGCAAAGGCCTCAACCACAGCCTTGTCCTAGTGACTGCTAGAAATGCAGGATTATTGCTACATCATAAATCACTTCTCAATGGACAAGGAACTGGCTGCAAGATGGAGCCCTGAGAGTGGTGATCAATGGCTCAATGCCTGGATGGAGATCAGTGATGAGTGGTGTCTCCCAGGATTTGGTGCTGGGACTGACGCTCTTTAGTATCTTCTCTTTGCAAGTTTGAAGATGTCACCAAGCTGCGTGGTGTAGTGGACATGCCTGAGGGAAAGGATACCATCCAGGGGGATGTAGAAAAGCTTGAGAAGGGGGCCCAGGAGAAACTCATAAGGTTCAGCAAATCCAAGTGCAAGATTTTGTATCTGGTTCACGGCAATCCTACTGCCGATAGAAAGTAATGCATGTAAGGACAGAGCACAATGCTGACAAAAAAACCACTTGGGATACTGGTAGGTGGCAGGATTAACATGTGCCAGCAATGCTCAGGGAGGTGGTCCTGCCCCTCTAATCTGTACTGGTGAGACCTCACCTGGATTATTGTATTCAGGTGTGGAATACAGTACGGGAGAGACATAGACAACTAGGTTTATGTCCAGAGGAGGGCCAGAAAAACAATTCAAGGTTTAGAACACCTCTCCTATGAAGACAGTCTGAAAGAGTTGGGGCTGTTCAACCTGGAGAAGGCACCCAGTTGACCTGAGAGCAGACTCTCAGTATCTATAGGGAACCTACAAGAAAGAGTGGGACAGACTCTTTAACAATATCTGCTGTGATAGGAAAATGGGAAATGATTTCAAACTAAAACAGGGGAGACTTGAGCTGGATGTAAGGGAAAAGTTTTTACAGTAGTGGCGGTGAGGCACTGGCACAGGTTGCCAAAGGAGGTGGTGGATGCTAATCATATTACTAATCATATACTAGTTAAGAGTAATCAAGAGTTACAGAAATGCCTTTGCAAACATATGAGAAAGTATGCATTGCATATGTATAAAATAATATACATGATGTAATGCATACATTATAGAAGTGTGAAAATTAGTGCATTTCTTTTTTGGATGGAAAAGATTTAGGAAAGACAATTTAATGCACTCAGAAATGTTTGAACTTTTTGTAAAATTAGTCCTTTTTACACTGAATGGAATAAAATCATTTGAATGGCAGGTCTCTGCCTCACTTGCTGTTATTCTAACCCAGTTTACGTGATAGAAAAAGTGCAGAATAAGACTGGATTTGAAGTAGATTAAAATGTAGTGAATTATATCTCTGTGCAAGAAAAGCAATCGTTGGAGCAACCACACTGTGGAATTGCTCTAATTAGAATCAGAGTAGTTTAACCCATATGTTGCCAATCCTGTTTCTCAATTTCTCTATAATCACTGGCTTATTTCTCAATGTGAGCACTGAAGTTATCTTACAAGTTATGTTGGCAACCAACTCTCCAAATTAAAAAAAAAAAAAAAGTTTACTACAGAAGAAACAGCATCATTTAATCCAATACCTTTCAAGAAGCTAATGCTTAGCATCATAAATCTGGAGGCTGAAACAAAATTTGTAAGCTTTCTTGCAGCTTGGGATTAGTCTTGAAATCAGCGGCAGTCCAGGATCTGACTTCCTCATATGACCTTGATTTGACTTTGATTTCATGGAATTCCTTATCTGTAAACTGAATGTCAGTTTTCACTGCCTAAAGTGAATGCTGTAAAATTACATTCATTGGTATTTTTTGCTTCTAAGGAGCATGAGGTTCTTGTAACAACAAAGCCTATAAACAAGTAAAGCAGTGCAGTAGAATTACCAGGTCACAACCTGAACCAGTGGTTGAACACCTGGTGAGAAGGCAGGGGTAACCCAGGGAGCTCAGGAGCAAACAATACACCTGAGTGACCTGAAGGGGTAGAGCCAGGATCCACCCCTTCTCACCCTCATTTTAAGTTAGCGGCTGAGGAAGCAGTATTTCTCTGGGTGGAAATTACTTTCTTCTTGAGATGCATTACTGGTCAGTGGAAGGGGGTGAGCTAATTTTCTTTCTTTATTACTTTCTATTGCCTTGTAGTGCCTGTATGACGTTCACAGGCACTGTCATTTTTGTCTTCTGCCATGCAAGCAGGTAAAATCTTTATAAATGTTGTCAAGGAGATACAACAAATCAAACTGCTTATTAAGTATTTGGGGTATAAAGTAAATGGCAAGTCATGTTATCTCAGGACTGAGACAGAAAGATTTTTTTATTTTTTTTTTCTTGAAGAGCGATAGTGAAAACTCATGGAATCATCATCTGTTTTGGCATTAGGAAACTTTCTTTTTCTTGAGAAGGCTTTCTGAGGAGTCCAGAGAGGCAAATTCTTTTGAGGATAGTTCAACATTAATATGTATCTAGTATCATGTAAAAGAATAATTATTTTCTGTTTACTTGTAATATTTTTTATTTTTTTCTGTGATAGCTGTACTGAAACATAGTTGGATTTTATCCTTTATATTTGCCGTATCATAACAGCCTTGAGATACCGACTGACACTAACTTTTCTTCTGTTACAGAGTAAAGCTTCCTCATCCATCTGTCTTCTTCTGAAATTCCTTTGTTACTGTCATTTCTTCTAGAAATACACATTAAAATCAGATGCTTATGTATTTTTGTTCTCTAGGATTCCAGAATTTGAGATTTAATCAAATAGCAGGTAAATTACTGTGGAATGCATTTAGTGTTGTGTGCTTTCTAATTGATTGTTGTTACTGCATACCTATCATGCATCCTCTACTTATTACAGCTTTGGCTTTCTACTGCACAGTTGACCATGTATCCCTTCCATACCAAAATGATCTTCTCTCTTCAGTACTCCTTCATAATGTCATGTTTAATGTTAACCTTGGCTGATGCATATTGCTTAGAGGATGACTGCCTGTCATCATCATGCTGGGAATAATATTTCCTGTACTGGAAGACTCTGCTCAGTTGTATGTATGATGCATCTGTGTGAAAATGGTAGCCTTTTGTCTTCCTTTTCCTTCTATTCCTGATTCCTATGTTACAAGTGTTTTTTATGAACTCCAATTTGATCACTGGTTTTGGTCTTCAAGGTCCCAAAGCCAAAAATGTGAACAACTATGTGAACATTTGTTTTGTTGTTTTTTAAAGTACATTGTCAGTTTGAGAAATGAAACAATGCACAGACTTAAATGCCACTGCAACAACATGATGTTAAGGTTAGCATTGCCATATCAAAGATATTTTAATAGAATGGTTCAGTTGGAAGGGACGTTCAGAGACCATCTAGTCTAATTGCCTGTGAGCTTCAGCACTAATTGAAAGTTACAGCATGAAGGCATTGTGCACATTTTTTTTTTAATAGTGACAGGCATGGAGCATGAACTACCTCTCTACCAAGCCTGTTCCAGTGTTTGACCAATGTCACAATAAAGCAGTTGTTCCTAATGTCTTCCCCTGACATGGCTTTGTGCCATCCTCATCATGCCACCTTTTCATAAGATCAGAACACGGCACTTCCCTCTGCTTCCCCTCTTCAGGGAGCTGTAGAGAGCAGTGAAATCATCTCTTGGCCTCCTACGGACCGGTCAATCCAAACATCTTCAGCCTCCCCTCACAGAATTTGCTTCCAGCCCTGTTACCAGTTTTTTGGTATCAGGTATTCCTCCTGGGTGTTTTCAAGGACCTTAACATCCTTTTTTGTGTTGTGGAGTCCAGAACAGCACACAATACTCAAGGTTAGCCTTTACCAGAGCTGAATGTAACAGGATAGTTACCTTATAAGAAGTCACTCCAAACCATGAACCATTTTTATCTGGAGGATATGCACATCAAAACTTGTGGGGGGGGGGGCTGGAAATGGAGTGGGGGATCTTTCTGAAGACATGGTTCTCCTTTTTTTTTATTATTATCTTTTTTTTATTTATTTTTTTTTTTTTTAAATTTTCATTCCCGCATCAACTAACTCCAGTTAGTAGACTCATGGTATGACCCATGAATTGCACTTCAGTTCAAGCAAATTAATTTACAGCAGTTTTTTTTTTTTGTTTGTTTTTTGTTTTTTTTTTTTTTGGTGCTAGGTGGTGGTACTTTTTTTGTTTTTAGTTGTGGTTTCTTCCCTGTTATATAACATATTACTACAGGCAGTGAAATTTAATGCATGAAGACTTACTTAAAATTTCACTTTGAATTTTATTGTTGGTATACTAGTTAAATACAAAACATGGCACTTTTTACCAGTATATTCGACTTTCCATGTATACATATTTCAAAATTTTAGCTTTTTCAAACCAAGTAGAATTAGTTTGAATTATGAACAGGTATCTCTTTAACAGTCTAGAAGAAAATATGAAGCTCTTTTGGTAAATTTGTAGGGGTTTGACCTTGACTTAAATAGGAAACTCATATTTGTTATATTTGGAAAAGGTAATAAATTGTTTGAAAGTCTTACGTTATATCATTTATCTTACATCTTGACTTTAACAGTTAGGCTATGATTCTCATAAAAAAAATGTCACTTTGGATTTTAAATCTAGCTTTATCTTCTAGAACATCTCATCTGTCAATATTTGATTAGAGGTCCTCACTGTTTGAGACAGCTTTTCTCTATCAGGTAGATAATCTGAAGCTCTGAGACCGTCAATTGAAGTTTCATCTCTAGGAGAGAGGGAATAATAAAAAGGTAGGAGATAATTTTTGATTACACTTCAACCTGTGACTTCTGCCTTGAGCCCAATAGCACGTCAGAATCTTCTTGTCTTATCACAGCAGACAGACTTGATTTTTTTTTTTATAGCTACTTTTTTTCTCACCTAAGGTTAAAACAAAGTACCCTTTCTTTCCTTTTCAGCTCTGCTGCTTACCAGTCTAGCAGAGGTATTTCATATGTCTGAGCACTGTTAAATGTATGTTGTGGCTGAGCACCACACAAGTTGTTTGCTCACCCTCTGTTCCTGGTGGGATGAGGGAGAGAACAGGAGAGAAAAATACTAGAATTTGGGGGTTGAGATTAAAACTGTTTACCAAGGTAGAGAATAGGAAAAAGATAGTAGTTATGACTATGCGTAAATACATGAATGTATATAACAAGGATAAACAATTGCTGACCACCCCCTGACCAATGTCCAGTTAAACTCCAGTGAGAAGGGTGTGAAAATCTCCCACCCCATTCAAAACTTTTACGTAATGTCATGTGGTATGAAACATGATTTTGGCCAGTATAAGTCAGCCATGCAACTTCTGTTACCTCCCAGCTCCTCTGGACCCCTGCTGCAAATGGTCTTGGCTCTGTACAACACTGCTTTGCAGCAGCTATAAACATTGGTGTACTATCAACAATGTTTCCTCCTAGGACCAAAAATATTGTGTAATACTGGAGACTCTCAAGAAAAATCCATCCCAGCTGAAACTAAGATGATGTACTATATGAAACTTTCTGTTCGAGTGTCCCTTTGAAGAGATATCTTCATTGTGATACAGTAACTATTCTAAGACTAAGGCAAAAGAAAGTGGCTGCAACTTCACTCTAAGATATTTAAAATACAAAACAGAAAAATTGCCTGCTGTTTCTGAAGATCCCGAAACATCTTGTAGTCCTACCTCTAGTTTCATGTGATTGTTTACTCTATTCATAAATATGGGTTTAGGGGGAGGGGATTGAAAAATATTCCTAGCACTTTCTGGTAAAAATAATGCATGTAATGCTTTTGTATGTTCAGCTTAGTTCATGAATCTGTAATTGGTATTAAGTAGCACGCTTTTCCTACGTAGTACCAACATTAAGCACTGAAAATGTAACACATTTTTATAAATATAAAGTAGGTTTCTACCTTAAGTTATCCGAGTAATTTTTATCAAAATACATATCTTCCATGTATCGCTCATACTCGCTAGAATCTGTGAGCCATACTTGAATTCCAGAGAAGGTAAATTCAGGTCTAAGGCAGCATTGTATTCATTGATTATACACAAGCAGTTGTGTGTATTTATTTTAATACACGTTATGTTGAAAATTGCCACTATTCTAGATTTGAAGTTAGATTTAACATCAGAGTTACTGATGAAAAGCTAAATGAAAATGGGATTATTTAGTACAGATATAGAAAATAATCAAGCTTTTTGTCTGAATGCAGGATGAAAAGCTATTGTTATTAGCCAAAATAATGAGGGATGGAAATGTGTACCTGAGACTGTGAGACTTGTGGGGTCAAATTTATTCACTTCAAATATACTTGAAACCAAATACAAACAATAAACATTTGCCAGAAATTTTAAGAAGGAACACAGATCTATAAACAGTCATGTTAACAGCTAACAGTTTGCATTTAATATGTAGTTAGCTCGAAGCCAATCTAGGATTCAAACTGAATGTATCTTTTGGGTGCCTGCACTTAGCTGTAAGGTTTGAGCAGTCATACTTACTTTTGGTTGTAAGCGTCTAAGCAACATACATCAGAAATGCTAACAGTTATTAGTTAATTGTTTTTTAATTAAACCCTCCTTTTGGTTTCCAGCCTGATTAATATTGACTTCTGGATTTGTCAGTACTGTTTTTTTCCCTTATGTGTGCATTTCATGGTATGAGTACAGAGCTGCTGTTTGCACACATACCAGAAATGCTGTCATCTCCCTTAACTTGGTAGTTTCCTGTAAAATACAATATCTTATCTACTTCAGGAAAGCTGATACTTCCTTCCTGGTGTAAGTTTAGTTTCTTTAGCTCTGTCAAAGGGCATGGAAAATAATCAATAATTAGTTATGAATAATAGGTAACGATTGTTGGCTTTATTCAAGCTTGAATTTGGTTTCTGAAGACTGCTGCTTAAGTCAGTTAGTGAGGAGAACGATTCCACTCCAAAAGTTGCCAGCTGAAGAGTGGCAGGTAATTTCATGTTGAGTCATAAAGTAATTTTTTATGGCAGCCTGTCATTCCCAGCTCCTTGGAGATAATCTTGTTGGGTCAAATGAGTACAGTAGCAAGAAAAAAGTAAAATCAACAGGAGAAATAAAGAGAATATTTCTTTTTAAAAAAAAAGAAAAAAGCTGTTGATTGTGACAAATATGCACTAAACTTTCTCTGAGCTGTTTAAAAGATTAACAGAATTACTGTGGAGGCAAAAAAATATATTGAAAAGTTCACTTTTACTAACGTGTTTTTGTTGAAACCAAACTGAAGTCATCTAGCATGGAACACTTCAACCTGAATGATTCTATTTTGTCATACATACAAATAATTAAAAGTATGGCTTTAAAGAAAAAATCCTAGCTGGGGATCATACTCACAGTTCTAGCTTTCTAGTATTTAGTGAGAGATAAAAATTAAGAGTTTTTTTGTAGCTCTCCTCATTCAGCAAGTACACTGTGTTCTGAAACCCCTAAAGTAAGCTAAAAAGCCTGTCACTGCTTATAAATGGATTTTGAACAGCACCTATAATGAAACCACAAAATAGTTTTTACTACATTTTTCATCAGAATGGGCATCTTTTTCTCTGTATAAGATACATTTAGAGAGAACTCCACTGAAATGACATTTTAATTGCATCTTTTTCTTCCAGGCTTCTTTGTCCATCTGTTCAGTAACTGGAATTTTATTTTTTTTATTTGATACTGGCAATGAGCCAGTCCGGTTTCTTCATAACTAGCTTTGCAGATGAGTTGTTGAAGTCCTTATTTGACAAATACCCCTTTATCTATTTAAAACCTTGATCTTTCTGTTAAGTCTTGAACTCATCTTTTGAGTGAAGGTGTGTATATATGTATGTATATGCACATAAACACACATAAAGACATACACTAAAATGTAACATGTTTCTTATTGTAATCTCTGTGCTCAAGAAGAGATCTGTTCATGTAGTAGCTGCTTGTAGCTGACCAGATAGGGAATGTATTAACTTCCATATTTTTGCATGTATGGATGTGTTGAAAGAAAACTGGAAGTCTTCTGTGTCACCGGAGAAAAATGGTTTAATTTCAAGTTGAAGAATTACATCAGTTGTATGACTGATAGTCTGTTTAAGAAAGTGTCTAGCAATTCTCCTTATGGATTTACCTTCTAGGAAGAAGCAGCTGCTGGAAATGCAATACTTTGTCATATATGTCCAGGTATTATGAAATCATATTATGATACCATTGTGTTTTTGGAATATTTTTTCATTTTCTAATACTTTTTTTTCTTATCCCAATTAATCTTTCCAGAGAAGTGTATATTTCTCTTTAATCAAGCTCTAAAATTTACTATGTGCTTCTATCTTTTATAGAGTGATTAAAATTTTTAAGGAAAAGCTGATTGTTTATTAAATTTTGCTGTGTATTTTTATGTACTTAATTTGACATTTGTTTTGCACAGTAAATAATGATAGAGCTTAGTAAGACTTCTGAAGCTTTAAATCTTTCAGTTGTTCTAAACACTTATCTTCTGCTATTTGTGTCTAAATAGCTGAATTTTTTCCCCAAACTCTAAGACTCTCTTTGTTTTCTATCTGCAAATGAGAACACATTCTTCTGGGAGACTCACGACTTTGAACCTTTCTAGAAGTATTTTACTATGGTTCTTTAAAAACTGAGAGTTACAGTTGTACTGGACTTTCCTTAGTTAAGCACAAACTAGAAATATAAAATGAAATGGAACATCAAGAGGGTGGAAATCTGGTACCAGAAACAAAGCAGGCATCAACAGAGTTTCACTTCTACCTCATCTTCATTTGAAACAAGTAATATTCATCTGGGTTGTTGTTGTGGTTTTTTGGTTTTTTTTTAACCGTTGAAAGCATAAATGTACTGTGTTATATTGATACACAGGAGAATCTGTTCTCTCAAGCAATTGTGCTTGCTCTCTTTTTTGGTTTGCACATTTGCTTATCTGGCAGAATGTAAGTAAATGGTAATGAAGAAAAATCTGTCAAGCTGGGCTTGGTTCATATATATATAGGTGTATATAGGTTGAAACTTGAAGCCATACAAAATGCACTTCCACATCTGTGAAGGATGTTATATCAGACATCTTATAAAGAAGTAATTTCAACTTATTTGTTCAAAACAGAAAACCTAGGCTAAAATTGCTGTGTATTTTGAACTTTAGACTTATTTGATTATTCAGATTCATATACAATGTTCTGCTAAATTTTGCACTGGACTTCATGTAATTGTGAATTTACTTCATGAGAGGAATGGATGTTTCAAAGTGAATGTAAATGAAATCAGTTTAGAAAGTAGTACTGATGTTTTGTTTTGCCTAAGGGAAATATTCTTGTATGCATGTGTGACATTAACACAGTTGAATGCTACTAATTGAGTGCTGGAGCTCTCATAACTGTTTCTTCAAGGGTAGTGCCAAAAAGGAGTATATAAATTTTATTTTTCAAACACATCTGAAAAAAACACATTGAAAAGTGTCTAGGGAAAAGTCAGAAACACTCCTGAATGTCCCAGATATTTTATTGGTTTTACAATTAAAAGGCTTTATACTTTCTTTTGCAATATATTTTTATTACTGATTGTTTTAAGCTTTTTTGGTGTTTATTGAAGACTATGGTATATTTGATTAAGCTTTCTTTAACAAATGAAAATAAATGCTTTTTCTGTATGTTTTTATAATACTGAAACTCCTCTTTGAGATAGCACTTTAATTCTGCATGAGGTTTCACACAGGACAAAGTATTCCGCTTAAGTTTAGTGAATTATAGGAATGAGAAGGTAAAACTGTGCAAGAAATGTTTGTATTTGATTCTGAGGTTTGGAGATATATTCTGTAAGTTTGGAGGAATAGGAATAAAGTAATTTTTATACTAGTGGATATAATTCCATAAATACGTCATTGTATGCATCTGTTGATAGTTGCTATTACAGAAAATGTTAATTGTCCATTCTCTAAACTGCTTCAGAGTCAGTGAGGGCAGTACCTTTTTCAATCCCTGCTGGCAAAAAATTCAAGAAATCAGTGCAACATTTCTGCTTGCAAAAGTGATAGCAGAAGTTCTGGTGTTATGTCTGAAAGATGATACAAGGTGTAGGAACAAAGAAATTACTAGCATCTCTTTATGTGTGAGCTTCATTGTTTGTCTTGCTCCGCTTAATCCACTCAGTGTCAGTCTTGACTCCTTTCTAAACACTTTTGCAGCTCGGTAATGTTTCCATTTTATCAGCAAAATCCATTCTTTCACCCTTTCTATTTAAATGTTTGTGGGCAACTTTTCCTTTGCAACTTTTCATTCTTTTATATAAGATTTGGATACTTGAAACATCTTCTCACACAATTGTCTGTTCCCTCAGCTGTTTTTTTTACCAACATCATACCTCTTGTGAAATGAAATTCAAGCCCTTTGCCACATTGTCTAATACAGAGTTCTGTTGCACATGTATAAAAAAATGTAAAAATGTAAAAAAATGTAAAAAAAAAAAAAATTGTTTATATAGTCAGCTGCTATCTTCCAAAGCATTGCCACTATGTATTTCCTAAGTTAAGGAATGTTAATCACTTGATGACATAACATTAATGAAAACACTCACTGTATTTTAAAGCTGACATATGATCTATAGAAATAGTAGAATACATGCAGAATACAATGTGAATGCAACTTTGAGCCCAGTAAATTTAGCTGTGTGTTTTCTTACACGCTGTGGCCACTAATACCAACTACAGGACCAAAGGTGAACACCAAGCACTCTAATGCTGATGAAGGATTATGTTGTGTGTTAATTTTTTTTTAATCTACAATAGCGGAATTTAAATATTATTCAGGAAAATGGTAATTGAGAGTTGGTGCTCTTAGTAGGAAAACCTGTCAGTTTGTTACTGAAAGGTGTAATGATTATTTCATTCTCTTGCATCTCTTCAAGCATATGTGTCTGTAGTATGTACTATGAGTCTCTCTGCACCAAAGGAAGGTTGATACCTTCTAACTTCTGTTGTTTGATGGTGCATGTGAGTGAATAAGTTTAAAAAAAACAACAAAAACAAACAAAAAAAAAACTACTTAAGTCTACTCTTTAAATTCAAGTGCCTGAGTTTTTGTTTGGGCCAGAAATGCTGTCCAATAGATTCATAGATTCATTAGGTTGGAAAGGACCTACAAGATCATCTAGTCCAACCATCCTCCCACCACCATCCCTACCCACCAAGCTACTAAATCAAATCCCTTAGCACCTCATCTAAACCTCATCTAAAATCAATGATTTTGGTTTAGTGATTTTTTATTTTCTCTAACAACTGCTTATTTTTATATTTAAATCCCCTACTTATTGTACTGTTAATGTATTTGAAATGTAATGTTATTTTTAATAACATTATTTTTCTCTTTGTCAAAAACTAATTTTTATTTTTATTTTTTTAAAGCACAAGCATAAATCCAAGAGAGAAGCTCAACTAAGATTAGTCTTACCTTATCTACTCTAGCTGTCATTATTTTCCTCATCTGGTATAAAGGTAAACAAAAATGCGGAAGATATTCTGATCACTTTTTTTTCAGAAACTATGAATGATAAGGTGTCTTTGTGTATCTGAGAGCTTGAGCTTTTTATTTTTAATTGGTTTAGCATGTGATATTTAATGCTAAACAGTACTTTAGGCCTTACAATTTTGTCCTCAGTTTAAGGTTCACCTTAAACTGTAGTCTGTACTTGAAGGCCATATCAATAAACACAGCGTAGAATGACCACAGTAGAAGATTATTTTTACGATAACATGAATCTTCTTCAACTCTGTGATGAATGGTAACATTATTTATATGCCAATCCCTTTTGGAAGATTTGAGAGGTTTTAGACTTTGCCAAGAATTTCACATGCTATCCTAAAAGTTTAATCAGAGATGCTGTGACATTCGATACTCCTTATATAAATGTGTCAGTCTAATTTTTAGTAAACCTTTCTGAAATGAAACTTGAATCTGCTCTTGGGGGAAAAAGAAATCACATGACTGAACAAAACTAATGCTATTAATATATTTCACAACGAATATGGTATAAATTTAAGATCAACCATGATCCTTGCTTCACTGAGAACAAACTTCCCTGGTAAAAGTTTTGAATTGGAATAGAACTCCAAGGAGTGCTGTGAGAAATTAATGATCATGAAGAAAAGGTTCACAGAGCATGACGAGTCAGCTTCTTACTCGAGTGAGATCAGAGAATAGATGCCATTTGGTCATTTGAACAGAATTTCTCTGATAAAATCTGTCCTTCAAAATATCATAAGAATCTAAAAGGGGAATTTCAGTAACTTCTTCATCACTATATTTTTTTCTGGCCATGAAAAATATATATTGGATTTCAGATGAGGGCAAGAGGAGACAAGTAAAAATAATAGTTATTAATCTGTTGTCACTGTTGAAGATTAATAGGTTATACATTTCATTTCTAATCAGAAAGCTTTGTTTCTATGTATTATCTTTCCTTTTTTTTGTACTGCCTGGCTTTAGTTTACTGAGACTTTAAGTTAAAAGAATTTAAGTTCATGTGGAAAGTATTTGTAAAATATTTTTGTATGCCTATTTCACATTCATAATGACGCTTTACTACTGTTTCTTCAGTTTGATTCTTATATACACTTTAACTGTTAGAGTAGTTTTTTTCCATCAACGTTGACATTACTAAGCTGGGCGATCTGTAATTTTATATAATAACTCATGTACTTGAAGTTCTCAATAGCACATGAAAATAGAGCTTCAACTGAAAGAGAGAAAGACCTTTAAAGATAATTTCAGGGCAAAATTCAGACGCTTCCATCTTTATAAACAATGCTGAAAGTTGTTCAAAACCCAGCATTTAACACCAGAATGCTTGGAGGCATTTCAGGCCAGCTGAAAGTGTATTTCTAGACACTAGATCCAATTTATAAAGCTTTTGAGAGGAAAAATAAATCCTTATTTCTATGTTTTCCTGGTTCAACAAGAATCATGTGATAGGCATATGCTCAGATATGTATTGTTTTTCAATTTAATATACACAGTATAGCTACATAACATAGCTGTAAAATAGAATATAATTATGTACCTGGAGTAGTAGAAAGTCAATGTTTTTTTTTCTTTTTATCATTAGAAAGAGCAAATTTCTGCTGGAAAGTGAATTTGGGTGTTTTAAGGCATAGAAAACTCCCCTGCTACCTGAGTGTATCCTGCATGAAGTCTAGTGAGACATTAACTTGCTTGTCAGTGAGAACTGGTTGGTGGATTTTTAATATTCTGGACCCTAGAATCATTCTTGCATCATCAGGAAATAGTTGGAGAAATTAGAGAATGGAGAAAATTAAGAAAAGAAAAATACATATGTATCTAATCTCTCTTTAAGTTCTAAAACTGCTTTTGTCATAACTGAAGCTTTAAATTTAGGCACAAATACATTTATTTTCTCTATGCTACAAAGGAGATTTCTGGAGATTGTGCTATAAAAATTGTAGAAAATAACAGCTCATTAATATATTTCTTTTGACCTAAAGTTTCCTGCCTCCCTTCTGTGGCTGTTTTTTTTGTTTGTTTGTTTGTTTTTGTTGTTGTTGTTTTTTTCTTAACCAGAGAATGCTACAAAACCCATTCCTCTGGCATATGGCTAAAATATGCTTTTCCCTTCAATCTAATTTGTGACTGGAAATAACAACTAAGTGCAAGATGAGAAGGTTTAAGCGTAGATGTTGAGGACATTACAGTCCCAAGTGTTATTTGAGGACATTAAAAGAAAGTAAGGTTAACATAGGTTCTTCGTTTCCCTCTCAGTACTTCTAATATTCTGTTTCTGTGTTATATGTGAATGTCATAATCCAGGAACATGTTATGAATTTCCAGGCAAAATCAAAGAGGCAGTCGCACAGACAGCACAGTTCTTGATATGGTCTCCTATGGGAGCAGTGGAGAAGCTTGACTACAGGCAATGTAGTATTTAGTATCCAAAACTATCTTGTTTATTCCACTTGAAGTATTTAGGTTGTATTAACTGTAAAGCTCCTGAGCATTTGGGCTCTGGTTGGCACTTTTGATGAGTTAGAAAGAAGGGAAAAAAAAAACAAAAACAAGAAAAGAAAACAACAAGCTGACATATATCAATCTGCTTATAATCTGAAAGCAGCAAATTCCTGGTCCTTCAAATAGAAAATTATCAGGGGTACAAAAGTGGTTCCACTAAAACTGTGAGGAGCAACAGGCATTTCTTCCAAAACGAAAGGGGTCCGGAAAAACACCAGTGAGAAATTACTTAAAAATGAGCAGAGACAAATTTGATATTAAAACTTTCAGTGATTTCATGTTTATGTTTACGTTCATGTTTAGCAAACAACACAGGGGAAAGTGGCACTTACACTTCATATGTTATATAACATATACATATAACATATATATATATATATAACATATATGTAACATATAGTGAAGGAACAGCAGGAGGAACAAATGTACAGAGATGACTTGGAGAAATTATATTGTAGTACGCTAAGGAATGTTAATCATACTCAAGATTGTATGACAATGTACTTTCCCACTTGCTGCAGCAGTGTGATAAAGTCATCATGGATATTAATAGCCCACTAGAAAAATGTAAGAAATCTTGGTGTTGAGCAAGCCTTCCAAGTAGAGGGAAACCTCAAGGTGTGAGAAAATAAAAATAGGTGACAAAACATTGTTTCCTAAAGTGCCCTTTATGGTAGAATGATTCCTAACCTCAAAGTGGGGAAAAAAATATTACTTGACTAACATGTAACAGAAAATACTTCATTTTGTGTTTTTTATTGAGCATTGTTTAGTTCATGATTTGTCTTTAAAATGTTTTATGCTATAGCATACCCATAACAGTAACTTTTGTAACTTTAATGGTGTTTTAATATCATGAGATCTCATTACAGCAATCTGCTCTCTCATTTTTTGCTGATAAGTAAATAAGAATGCCAGCTGTTTCAACTGAGTTACCAAGTCCAAGGATTACTAAAACTGAAGTTAATATAGTCATAATTATTTCATTTTTTCCCTATTTAGTAGAACTTAAAGACTCCAGCCAGGATTAGGACCTTATTATAATGCTGCATAAACAATAAATATATTATTGTGTGGAAAATATAATACAACAAAATTGTTTAAATTAATACTAAACATGACACTTAGAATAAAGTTCCAGGAAGAAAGGACAAGTTTAAATATTTTTGTCCGTGTTTAACTAATACAATTTATGTATTCATCCAGAACCTGTGTGGAGATTTACAAAACTGTATATGCATGTTTGAAATTACAGTGAAAACTATTTGTACATATTTTACTGTTTTGTTTTTTATTAAGTGACAGCCTTGATATTGTATGGAATTTTCATCTGAGGGTGGAGGAAGTGGAAGTGAAGCATTTTTCCAGTGCAAAAGAACAGCAAATACAATAGCACTATTTTATTTACAGAACAAATGCAGAATTGAATGAAACTGGAAAAAATACAGCATTTCATCACATATGGGAGAAAAGAATGAGTACTGGTACATTGCAGTTCACTGATTATCATTCTCTGGAGCATATTTCACACTGAAGTAATTTATCTTTATATCTTACATTATTATCCTGTATGTTAAATAATATTTTAGTTTGTCATGTATCTTAAAAATGCAGGCTTGTTTCAGAGTGGTCATTGCTGTGTGTGTATGTTTGCTATATTTATTTTAAATCTTAACCGATACCACACCTTGATTTTTCTCAGAGTGATAGTCAGAAGGAATTTTGTCAGGTTTTTAGTTTTATTTTTTACTGTTTAGCAGTGTGAACTCACCAGCGAAAGGGTAACATCTCTAAAGGTTGCAGCATTATCTCATCTGGAGCATAATGTACTGCGAAATGCATGAAGTGTTACTGTCATGATTTTCAAGTAAACTCTTGGAATGAGACTGCACCTAGGCTCAGAAAACTCCTAATGTAAAAAAAAAAAAAAAAAAAGGTTCTACCAGTGCACTGACTGTGATATGTGGCTTTTTGACTGTTAGCAAGATTCCTTTTGGTAGCAAGTGCTATAAATTGCTGGCATCTTCATAAAAAGACAAAAGAAGAACAACACCTCTACCTATAGATGCATAGCCTGGAAGCAATCACGTATTCATTGTCTTCTAACATTCTCACATACTATAACGTTTCTTATAGATGACATGCAAACAATGTATTTCCATATACAAAGGCAATGATTTTCTGATTTTTGTGATAACTATGCTATGCTAATGGATTATATTAAATCAATTAAGCAGTCTCCTGAAGTACAAAATACTGATGTCCACTAGACAGCCTTAAGTGTATTCTGTAGAGCAGAGGTGAGTAGACAAGAATACATACAAACTGCTCCATAGAGCATTTGCCTCTCTGAGTGGCAATTTGTTGACTTCAGTGTTCAACGGTACTAACAGCCCTTTAGTTCATTGACATTTATCTCCTTGTCTCTGTGCACCAGGCAAGAGATCAGTTAGCCTCATTGTTTTTTGATGTATCCAAATGCGTAGCCAGGACACAGTGCTCACAGGGACTCCCTGACAAAACATATGCTAAGTTCTGCTAATGTTAGAACTGGCCTATCTAGTTTCTTTACTTTATGTCTGAGACATTTTTTTTTTCTAACTTGTAGATCAGTACCTGAACTGTACCAGGTATCTGTAAGATGCCTCTGAATGCCATAATATCATTAAATTTCTCCTAAAAAATAAAAATCTACAGAAGCTGAGAAAAGCACAATTACAATAGTCTGGTTAGTTTTCATATATGGTATATGAACTTAAACTAAAGCAACAAATATAATTCATTTTTCTGTTTTTTTACTGAGAGGGCAGAAGAGTATTTTGAAGGGTTCTGTTTAGAACACTGACAATAGCCAAACAGTTGCATGAGATATTTTTTCCTATTGATATTAACATAATGTAAACCTTGATTTTATTTATTTATTTATTTATTTTCTAGCAGCAAGTGAGGGTGATGGAGCACTGGCACAGGCTGCACAGAGAGGTTGTAGGGTCTCCTTCTCTGGAGATGTTCAAGACCCACCTGGACGCCTACCTGCTCAAGCTGGGCTAGGGAGCTGCTTTGGCAAGGGATTGGACCTGATGATCTCTAGTGGCTCCTTCCAACCCCTACAATTCTGTGATTCTGTGAACTTTTTAGGTACTAAATGAAATGATTGAAATATAATTTGAATATTTCAGCTTTTAATAAATTGTCTTCAAATCAGTAAACAAAAAAATATATCTGTTCAGAGTACTGTGGGAATGGGAAGTTTCTGAATTGTGCCCAAATTTTATTTGAAGTTAAAAATTTAATTGCTGCTTATGTAGTAATTAAAGTTTGACATAGGGAAATCTTAAACAGCAAATAACTCCCTTGGATTACATTAATCTAACAACAGGCACAAGGAAAAGCTTCTGCTTTTTCAGCTGCTGACTATAATGAGAGAAGCTTCAGTTTTGCTAGTATGTGATTGGAAAGATCTTTGAGGACTTACTGGCAACTTAAATATGTGGTTATTTTTCTGTGGCTTTTTTTGTTTGTTTTTTGTTTTTTAGATAATGTTGTATTTGAAAGTTCTATTCAAGATTATATTACAATTACCTTATTTTTACCATATTTTGTGTTTGCTTTAAATGAACAAGGGATTTAAAAATGGAGGTGAGTGGGTAAGTTGCACTCTGCGAAGTTTTATTTGTGTGTGTTCAATTGTGCATTTTCATGTAACTAGATTTTTGGAAGAGATGTTAAACTTACAAATTATATCATTGTAAACATGATACTATGTCATAAAGGAAGAGCAGTTAACAGCAATCACTTGGGAAAAAAGTGCAGTTTGTATAATATGATCGCCCAGAGCAACCCAAGAGCCATAAAAGAGAACATTGCAGTATATAATCTTAACTTCTGCAGAAATCACTTCCAGGTCTTAAACAAAAATTGTTGCATTTTCTAAAAAAAGATTGTGGTTGGAATTAATAAAAGTAATTGAATATTCAGTCTGGGAGTTAAAAGCATGTTTTCCTTCATCCTTTGAGATGGGATCTAAGTGGGATAGGGAATGGGGAGAATGCGAGGATTATTATTATTGTTGTTGTTGTTGTTGTTGTTATTATCTTGCATGACATTAATACAATTTAGTAGCCGAAGAAGAATCTCCAGTATCTCCGGTAATCTTTTCTTATTAATATAAGGTAAGTTGTTTAGTAGTATGCTTCCAAGAACAGTACCCAGTGCGCTTTGGCCTCAATAACTGCAGGCAATGCTATAGGCCTGGGGCAGAGTGGCTTTGGACTGTGTAGAGGAAATGGACCTGTGGGTGTATGTGTTGATGCTTGGCTAAGCATGAGCTGGCATTCTGCCCAAGTGGCCAAGAAGGCCAATGGTATCCTGGCTTGTATCAGAAAGTGTTGCTCTCGGGAGCAGGGAGTTGTCTATGATTTCACGAATTCATCAACAAAATCTCTAGTTATTATTGTTATATAACCTAGGAGAAATAGAAGTAGTTCCGTTACATATTATTTGTTCATAATTAAATAAATTAATATAATTTGGTTATTATAACTGGAGTTCAACACAGAAAAATGAAAGAAAAATAGATATAACTCCGTCTTGCATTTGCAAACCATTTTAATCCTCATTATTTTTGCAGGTTAACTTCAGTAAAATGTAAGCATCCAATTTTCAGCCATTATGCTTCTGCAAACACTCAATATTTACTCTTCTCTTTAATCATATTATCTAAATTCTGCCCTAGCATATAGATTTGTGATAGTACATGTAGAATATAGGATGTCTAGATCAGAAACATGAAGATGGTGTGGTTAAGTTTATATTCTTTGAATCTGAACTCCAGGGTGCACTTTTTCCACCTTGCTCAGCTTATTCAACATCCAGCTGAGGTACTGCATGGCTTTATTACAAAAAGTTACGTCACATTAACTATCTTGTATTTCAACAGGCAAACATGAGACACTATGTGATAGCTTCATCTGCTCAGTGGTGTGGTGATGATATCTTCTGTCTTATTATGGCTGCTTGGATGCTCCAAAGAAAGATCACTTTAAAGGTTTCTAAAGCTGTATCTTTTATAGCAGATGTGTAAAGGGATGTGAAAATGAAAGGGCTTCTGTCATTTCTGGCTGAAGGCCAAACATCTTGGAACAATTCAGCAGAGAGTTTGAATTGCTCACTCCATCATCTCTAGTGGAATAAGTCTAATAGTCAGAATTCTTCTAAAGTGATCAAAAATTTATGCCCAGGCAGGCTCACAGCATTGGAGATACATGCAGTGTATTAGGAGAAAAAACTTCACATTTGAATATTTCTGCCACAGTTTTTTGTCTGTTGCTGCTGTAATTTCAGTACAACTTGACAGCTGTTATAAAGATTAGTAAGTAACTGTAAATAAGTTGTTTACTGAGTAAGTTTGTGTAGGAAAAATATTTAGTGAAATTAGTGTCAGTGTTAGAGACAGTGGATCACTTTGGCAAATCCAAGTTGTTCAAAGGCTAATAAAGGAATAAAAATGTGTATCTCACCCTTATTGGCTCCATAATAGGTAAATCTCATCAGTTAAGAGAAAATCTTCCATTTGAAATAATTTTTATTGATTTGTTAGAGTTATTGATGTTTCTTGTGGAAAAACTGATAACAAACTAGCAAGAGTTGCTGTATTCAGATAAATCTTAGCCAAATGCTGCTTTGACCAGTTTATCCTTTCTATACTTTGTGAGTTACCTGACAGTCACTCTAATACAAAGTAATACAAAGGCACAGTTTTCTTCCACTTCTTTTCAAAAGCATAATTAGTCTTTATGTTCTTCAAATATCTAAGCATGGTTTTGTTGAAGCAGAGGAAAATACTGCTTGTCTTGATTGCAGGTGGGGAGATCATGACGAGGAAGGAAGAACAGATAGTTTCAAATGGTATGTGCCAAATATGGAAGGTGGGGACTGAGAGGAGGGCAGGCAGGCAGGTGGGGAAGGGTTGAGGCATTGACATCACACTGCACAAGTGAAAGGATGCTCCATACCAAGCAGAACTCAACAGGAGGCTGTTGTGGTCTTTACCTCCACAGTCCATAGTAAATTTGCACCTGGCATGTTTTTTTTTTTTGTTACATTACCATGCAAATGAACTGAACAATTTTAATAAACTTCAGGGTTCATCCTCCTCTCTACTCGTGACTCGAACTGTTTAATCTGTTGTTCATTTGGTTATAGGAGCCCCCACAGATTATTCAGGCAGGAGAAAGAATTTTTATCCATTTGTGCTTTTGGATTTCTCTGCCCATTTCTCTGTCAAGTTTCATAACGCAGTGGGACAAGAATTCAACCTTGACATTACAGTGAGATTAAGCATGCAGTTCTGGTGGGTTTTTTTTTGTGTGTTTTTTTTTTTTTTAAGTTTATTATATAATCACATCATCAAGAAGGTTTGATTATATTAATAACAGGCATTCCCTATTAGACCTTTTGCTTTTCAAGTTGCCTTGGATACCAATAAAAATACTCCGGTAAACACATGCTAAAAGGTAGTTTTCATGTTCTTCTGCATTTCAAACCTAAACACTGCAAGCAGCTTCCTTTCAGCATTTGTATCTATTCTGTGTTTATTTGCAATCTGCTGAGAACAAAAAATAAATAAATTCTCAGTCTGAGTTGCTTTATCTTAAATAGTGGACGATTGGAGCTAACATCTAAAACTATCTATTAGCATGTCAGTTGAAGTGATATTGTACTCCCTCAAAATAGTAGGTCTATTTTAAACAAGGCTGTGATTTATGATTCAGAATCACAATAACTCTCTTCCTAAGCTAGAAAGATGACATCTGGGTAGAGCAGATCTAGGCCTATTCAAACCACATAGATTTTGCTATTTATAAATTCAAATGATCTGCTTTCAGCATTGAAAGTGTTTCAGAATGACAAAAAGAACTGATCAATGGTGTGCAACAGGCTAACTTAACCACAGGCTTCACTGGCAATGTGCAAGTGAGAATTGCTAAATGTAGCAATTTAGAAAACTGCTGGTTAGCCTCTATTCATCTTGTGTTTAGTTTGAACCAGAAAATAAATTCAGCTAAATGATAGTTCTTATATGGTAGTTCACTATAAATTTCTTTAGTATTAATAATTATATTTCTGAGAAAATTAAAAATTGTAAAGGCACTCGAATTTAGGTTTTAGTTGAAGCTCTAAGAACTGTGGCTTTTGTCACATACAGAGTAAGAAAAGGCAGCAGAAGGGTCTTTGCACGTTGAAGTCAACTTGATTAAAACTGAAGCTGCAGAAACCAAAAGAGCAAGACTTTCACTGACTTCAACTGAGAAAAGAAAGACATTCAGGAAGTACTTTTGGGTGCTATTGCAAATATGGCACAAATATAGGAATTGCATGACCTGAGATCTGGCTTAGATTGAGTGTTTTTTTGTTTGTTTTTTTTTTTTGTTTTCTACGTGACTACGTGACCAACTAGTAGAGGTAGCATTTTATAATAGGTGAACTGGAAAAATTCACACTGAATTTACTAATACAAAATGGTGACTCATTCTATTAGCTTTGCTATGAGGTTTATGTATTGGATCAAGCTGCATATCCAGCTGTGCTAAGAAGCTACAAGAGCCATTAATCTTCAGGAGACGGAAGCTGCCTCAGTGAACCTGGTAACACTGCACTCACTGAAATCTACCACTGCCTTCAGTAAGGACAAATTTTTCTTCTGGAAGAGGCATTTCCACGGGTGATGAATGATGTAGAGCATTTTTTATGACAGTAAATGGACACTTAGTATACATAATTGTATTTCTTTAGTATCGTTCATCTTAAGTTCAAGATATATAATTCATTTAGTGTTTTATAAATTGTTATTTTGAAATTGTGCCAGAAATTAGAACAAAGATTGAAATGACCATAATATTATACTTTAATATGGAGCGCACATGTAAACAGAAAGAACTGACTCAAGAAATAATTCAAACTTATAAGGACTGAAACATGCTGATGTGAAAAAAAAAATAAGTATATGATTAATTATACAAAAAAAGGAAACTGAATGCATGTAATAAACTAATTAAATGCACACTTGCTCTGCTAATAACTGCTAATAATACTGAACATTAAATATTCCTATAAAATATTTAATCCAGTGAAAGGATTTGTAATACAGGGAGCTGCAAAAACTTCCTATTTCTTGTATTAGTATTTGCTTCAGCAGTTTTTAGATATGTTGTTTTCTAGAAAGTTATATCTTCTGGATGGCACTAGCCTTGTGGTCTTTCTGATCCATATTGGTGTTGAAACTCTTTCAGGGTATTTGGAGTATTTATATTTCTTGCACCAAATGGAAATAAATTTGCTACATGATCAAAATTCACAAGAATAATAAATGATCCCTGTTTATGCTCTAGGCATGCATCCTTGAGAATTTTGATGTGTAGTTAACAGGAAATATAACAGGAAATACTACCTTTAACTAAAACCAAACTTAATTACACCCAGGGTTCTGAGTGTCATACAGTACTCACTGAGTACTAGACCTTGTTACTAGGTTAATGAAGAAAATAAAGTAAGGTCAGTGAAATGTTTAGAAGCTGGTTTTTATTTTAAAAGGCAAGTGAATGTAAACTTTTGTATTAGTCTCAGTTTACTTTTTGCAACAATCCAAGGATGCTCTGATCACTTCATCAGTGCATGCACTGGGCATGACATATTGTATCTCCTTTTCCTGCTCTGTAGATTGGATATTCAAGGAAACCTTTGAGTAATCAGAAATCTGGTACGTAGATTCATAGATTCATAGATACATTAGGTTGGAAAGGACCTACAAGATCATCTAGTCCAACCATCCTCACACCACCATCCCTACCCACCAAGCTACTAAATCAAATCCCTCAGCACCTCATCTAAACGCTTCTTGAACAGCGCTAGGGACAGTGCCTCAACCACCTCCCTAGGCAGGCCATTCCAGTGCCAGACGTGTCTACTAAAATTAAAGAGGATTCCAAACTACTATAGGCACTTAATTTTTGTTATTGTTTGCATTTCCAATAACATCCATAGAACATGCTCACTCAAATTAACAGAGTGGTATTGAGTATTTTATCTTATTTACAATTGTATTCATATTTAATATTTACGTTTATGCAAATTTTTGGTGAAGATAGAAGTCGTTCTGAACTGAAATGTTGATTCCAAATTCTCTTAAGGTTCTTTAAAGAGGAAAGTAAATATTCAGATTTTATTTCTAGTGAGAATCTTATTAAAAGGTATTTATTTCTACCGTAATTACTGTGAATCTCAAACTTCTAAACATGATTCAACCCTAAATTCTCCTAAAACCTAAAGATATGCTGTCTGCTATGCTGAAATGAATATATACAGTGATCCAAGAACAGTACCAAGTGTCTGTTATTCAAAATTATCACTCCAGAGACTTTATGGCAGTGTTTCCAATTACTGATCTAACTATAGTTCAAAATTCACAAAAAAAGGACAGAGCCATATATGACAGGTAGCAGTGCCCTAAATTGGATCACTAGGAGATTTCAAAGTATTAAACTGGGTGTGGACAAGATCCATAGCTTTACCTCTGATCTCTTTTGAGCAGGAGTAAGGTAAGGATTTTTTCAATAAGTATATGATACCAATTCCCTCTATAGATGAGAAATAAGAAACGGTCTCTAAGCTGTTCCTAAAGAATTTTGTTTTGAACAGTGGTGATTACATTTTTCACCTGGCTGTGTAATCTGCATACCCAGACAGCACCTTTAAAATATTTTTTTTCTTTCATGAAGTCATGAGGGCCTTTTGGAGTGAAATAATCTGTATAATTCTTCCTTTCTTGTTATGTTACCCAGAAGAGCTTTTTTCACTTTTCTTCTGCTGCTTTTTTTCCTCATTAAAAGTAATGTTTCTACTTGCAATTAACTGCAAGCCTACACCAAAACCTACTGACTGATAACAGTGTTGTTGATTTCAATGACATAAGTTTTTTAAAATCCCTTAGCGCTACTTACAAAGAGTGTTCTGGACTTTTTATGATGTTATGGTGAATTTTATCATTGTTTATGATTGCATAGAGTGTTAATAAATGCCTCTTGAATAGTGAAGACTTTAATATCTAATGTGTCAGTAACTGTAAGCAATTGAGAAATCCCTATGAATACTTATGTTCAAGGAAGTAATTTTGGCAACAGTTTTTGTAGTTTGTGAAAACACAAAGAAGTCCAACTCAAATAGGAGGTGCTCATCAGATCAGAAAATTTCAGCAGGAAATTGAGATCTTGGATTTGACAAATAAGCATGGGCACTGTGACTCAAAAACAGCAAGCAGACAAATAAAAGACATTTTTTCTTACAAAAAAATAGAGATTGAAGCATTTGCAAACATTCATCAAATCCTTTCAGTGCGGTCAAGGAATGTTTAGGCTGGACTGTGACTATCATTCCTGACAGAATGGAAGTTAAGTCTACAAATAGCTTCTATCGAGAGGGCTAATAGTAACAGCTCTGAGTATTTGAGACTCCCTGTCTTTGCACCCACAACTGGCTTGTAGAGAATATGAGGAATGAGAAGGCTGTGGGCTGTTTTAGAGTATGATGTTTTTTGTGGCTCCAGTTTAATTAATCATTCTGGCTGATAAAATGTCATGAATGCTATAGCACAGCTCAGCTTGCATTCTTATGCATTTCTTTCCTGAGTTCATTTAGTTTGGAGTATTTTTTTCTTGTCTCAGCTCAGTTTAGGATATCCTTTTCCTCTCAAGCTTTCAATCAGCCTCCTATCGATTTCACCATTAAAGAAAAACTTTCTTCAATATTTCAGGAGTCATACAGTGTTTCTACTGTTCTGTTAAATTTTAGCTGCTGGGAATGGTGTCAGTTTTTTTGTTTGTTTTGTTTGCTTCTGTTTTTTATGTTGTTTTGGTTTTGTGAAAATATATGGCTTTTTTTTTCTGCAGAATTTTTTGAAGTTTTCCCTAGAGTGTCTGAGAAAAATCTTTCACGTAGTTTCTGGCTTCTTGCTCCTCTTTTTTAGCTCTATGCACAACACATGCATAAGTTTCTCTCTCAACACTTTTTCCATCTCTGAGGAAAGAAAAACTTTAAAAAGGCTTCCTTTTCCTTTGTTTCCCATCTAGTTGTCTCAAGCACTCTTTTATCTGAAACATTCAGGTAGTGCAGTGGGAAATATGTATAGATATTTTTTCATTTTCTTTCAGGTAAGTCTGGATGATCTCATGATGAGCTGCGAATGATGTTGCTGCCTACATACTGATCCCTGTGTGCTAAGATGCCTGTAGGCATGATGTGCCTGTTGTGCAAACTCTTCTGAGATTATCTTGCACCTACCACACATCCACTTCTATCCCTTCTTCAGACAGAATCTTGGGAAGTTCCTTGTAGCATGAACATCAGCAATCCAGTGGCATTGTGCTCAGGCTGTGGGTTAAAGTGATCTTACAGTTGCTGCCTCGAACTCACAGATTAGCACGGAACAGAATTGTACTAAGTGGTTTTAAGTGTCAAGACAGAAACATTTGAATTCACAAGTTGCTGAAATTCAAATCGTTTCACTGTTATGCCAGTAGGTTTGCTGGAAAGGGTATGCTACCAATTTCATAGTAACACTCCCGTGATGGCTACCTTGTAAATTAGTTCTTGTTTAAAATATCACCATTAAAAGTGAGAATTATCAGAGATATACAGATAATTATCTCATATTTCCATTCTCAGAAGAGTAGATTCTGGCAGAAGGGTGCATGTTTGGTAAACACCTGGTTTTGGGAATGATGATTTGTTATTCCAAGTTGAAATGGTCGTTAGTTTCTTCGTGGATGCTTTATAGTAGACTGGTATATAAACAGTCACAAAGAGATACCTTGAAAACCAGGTAAAGCTTGGTTATCTGCTGCCAAAGATTGAAGCCCAGATATGTAACAGAAGTCAGAGGAATCTATTTTGATGAGTTAGAGCTTCTGAATTTTTGTTTATTTGTTTGTTTTTTATTATATCGGGAAAAAAAAATTGACTGTATAAACACAGTCTTGGAAGTCTAGTAAGTCTGGAAGTCCAGGAGTCTGGTAATCATTTGCCCTAGGTAATCCATTGCATGACATGTGTGCCCTCATGGAAGTGCACAGAAGAGGATGCATGATAATGCATCTTTTTGGAAAAAGTAGTTCCAGAGTTTGATTAAGTTCAGTGTAGTAGGCCTAGGGACACGAAAGATGTTTTCAGTCCTCTATGTAAGCTCTTAGTCCCAGGTGATCTAGCTCCATGCTCAGAGAAGTCGTAATTACTAGCAGTGTCTCAGCTACCTTCTGTGATTCTTTCTAATCCATCTGCTTTGCATTTTTTTCCTGAGTCTGACATTTATCCTTTCAGAGCCTTTTTAAGACATTCAAATTTATGGTACATAATTAGCAAAGTTACACCTCAAAGCAACAGATCCTCAGAGTTTTATGCTGAGCCCCAGTAGCAGCAGCATGTAAGGTGTGTTTGATATTCTGAGAATAGGAAAGAAAAAGTCATGATTTTATCACCGACGACAGAGGATGAAATGAGAAGGAACACTGGAGGTTCTGAAGTTTTCATGTAAGTATTTGGCACTTTTTAGATCCAAGTTGATAACTAACGTATTTGATGGTACTTCATTTTGATTAAATTTACTAAATGCCATAATGTTTCTAAAATAATAAACAAGTAAAGTGTTACTTAGAAATCACATTTTCTCAGAAAGAAAAATAATTCAGTTTACATACTTCTGGTAGTTTACTTAAAAAAAAAAAAAAAAAAAAGAATAAATATCATTATCAGTGGAATCAGGAAAAAGTACTATAGGGAATATTTAATCTTTTCCTTTTGTACACACAAGGAAAGAATCCAGACTGCTTTAACCTGGGGTTATATGGGTTTTAGATTGTTCCAGAGATGGATAAGGATGTGATTATTTATGACAAATATGAATTTCTTGTAGGTACTTATGACAAAAACATGGAGAAGTGACAAGAAAAATAACAGGCATTCACACCACTGGGGAAGTTCAATCTTATTTTGAACAGTATTTAGTTCAGTAGGATGTATTCCCCTCATTCCTAATGAGATTTTGGTATTTTGTGCACAGATTATGATCTTACCACAGAAAAAGCATGACAAATGCAGCAGTGCAGCAATTGTATCTAAACTTTAAAGATCCTCACCCATACATTGAAACTGGATTTCTGATTTCCTAACCCTCTTCATTATGAAAAATATAGGACATGTAAACAAATCCAGTTGTCTTCCAGCAAAAGAATGGTCATATCTGGTAGCACTTTCCAGAGAAGTGAGAAAAGGAGGTAATGTAAGAGAATAAAATTATATTTTGCACTTTGATTAAGTTTTTTGTGAGGCATTATATATGACATTAACTGCCATGATAAAACTGTCAAATTTGTCATCATAAAGCATTAATAAAATTTATGATTAATGATGGGTGCCTTAAAATGTCCTTGATCTATCCTACTTCTTTTGTACCTATCTCACTGAGATTCTCCATTAGTATTCTTTTTATTCTATTTTTTTTTTTTTCATTTTATGAAGCTATCTACTGTTTTCAGTCTACGGTAGAGCTCATATTTTGAACCACAGTAGCTTGTTCTCTGTAATTTTAAATCATTTTGGGGTTTGGAGAAATAATAGTTTGTCTTGATAAAATAGCTGTCTTTATCCAGGAGATTCTATTGAAATTGGAAATTTAAATACAACTGGAAATTTAAATTTGAACTGGAAAGCAGAGTGGGTGATGGCTTGGAGGGTCAGTTGAGTTCATTATGGTGATGTGGTCTCGAAAATGAGATTCTCGTTAGAATTAAAATTTGCAAAACATTTGCCATTAAACATTTTGCAAAATTTCTCTTCAAGATAGCTATGCAAGCCTCGTTCTCCATCTCAATCTCCTGGCCTTACATGATACATGAGCTGATGCCTTCTTATACTGTGTAACTTAACTGATGATCTTTAAAGTTCTTTTCACTAATTGTGTGATGCACTGTAATTGCCTAAGTGTAAGATGATTCTAATAGGTAGAGAAGTTTAACAGTAGCATCTGTTTAGTAATAAAGGTAAACTTATTTATTAAGAAAAATAAGTCTTTTATAATTGGAAGTAATCAGTGTACTTCATGTAATCTGGCAGTAAATGACTGTACACCCACAGGGCTTCTTAAGTTCAGAACCAATTTGGTAATCTTCCAACTGGAAATTACAATAAATTAAGATCATTTCTCCAAGGAATGACGTAAACACTTAAGTAGTGGAGCTCTTCTTTTTATGTTGAATCACATAAGTAAAATTAGAACCTGCTTAATTACATCTATAGTTAAATGTTTCAATTGGGCATTTAAATACCTGCACTGGGAGTCACAGTCATATTTCTGTTTGCAGCAAACCCCCAAGCAATCAAAGCAGACCTGTCTGTTCTGCACCAAAGAGAGTGGGAGAAAATCAGCTAAGTAACTAGAACATCTTTAAAAAAAAATATTCTGGCCCTACAGTGTATTTTCATTTTTCCATTTCAGGCTAAAGTGTATGGTGTTCTCTATTGCACTTCCCATTAAAAAAGAAAATATCAGTTTCAGTGACTTGTAGTTGGTGTGGTTTTATTGCTCTTGCTTTTCAAATGGCAAGGTTGTAGGAAATAAGGATAAGTGTGTTACTCCGTATCTCCAGACAATTTTGCAAGGTATCATATCTTCAAATGAGAGACAGATGAGTATCCCAGCTTCACAGTCCCACAATACTGTGTGGGATGGTGAAGCTGGGATTTCTTTAGCTTTCTCTGAACTCCTAGAATCGTGAAATATAAATACTGTCATTTCATAGCATGACTACATGGGAAAATTCTTTTTGATTCTTGAATTTTTTTAATCAAAGAGAAAAGTACTTTATTGACATAAAAAAAGACCTTTGGAAATACATGTTTACGCAGTGTGAATGTCGATACTTTTTCCACATTTAAGTCCCACAAGAGAGTCCTGTGTTTGAGACTCGTTCAGACTTTCTTTGTGTAATATTACTATTAGTAAGTTTGGGCCACTGAGTGTCTTCTAAGACAGCCGGCATGTGACTTTGGGGGATTCTTTGCTGTTCGTTTTACTTATTAGACTACTTAGTCTCCACTCCATGATCCCTAATTTTCCTTCCTCTTTTAAGGAAGTAGGATTCAAAATTGCTTTCTCATACAGGCTGAATACGTAGAAGAAGGCAGACAGTACTGCACTGAGCAGATGGGAAAATACAATTGCATCAGAGAATTCATTCAGGCCATTAGGTTTTGTGAGAAGTAGGTACCAAACACACAGGTTTCAAGTTCATCACAAGTTCAATAATGTATGAAAATGACAGGAGGAAATGTATTGAATTTACACACATAGATGTGTCAGTCATGCCATTATGGACACAGAAAACTACTGAATCTTCTTACTCAGTACTGTTTGATGTTGTTCTCAGAAGTATTTTAAATATGATCATATACTGTTAAGGAAGTAATATAAACTAATTTTAAGCATATTTTATTTTAAGTTCATGAATATGCATCTAGGTATCTTCTGCCTCTGGACAAAACATCTGTGATTTTCAATGCTTCCATAGCATGATCATATTCCTAGGTACTCATTTCAAAAATCTATTATTCATAACAACATATGAGTAATCCAAGAGCACCTACATGGCTGTATTGTTACAAGTAACATTTAAATTCAGGTACACAAAATTGGATGGTCCTGAATTGCAATTATGCTTTTGCAATACATCATTATTAGATGAATAAAGTTGCAAATGTTCTTTTTGTATTTTGCAGAACCAAAACATTGGTGGATGAGAGAGATTAAGAATACAGAAAATACAGAAAATCATTTTTTTTCTTGCCTATTTTCGCACAGCATTTTATGCTTCATTGTATGGGTGTAATCAACATTTTTGAGAATGTAAAAGTGGTGAGTAAAAAAAAGGTTGTTTTAAAGACATTCTTACAATGGTGAATTTCAAAAACAGGGTAAAAATATTTTATATAAGCTTCCTTTGTTCTGTACAGAAAGGAAAGGTAAAGATGAGAAAAGGTGTATTTCAGGCTTGTACAGCAAACATAAGTTTTTTTAAAAGGATTTATTCTTCTAACATGTGTCCTTCTAGTGCATGAAAATTTGGCGTTTCAGAAAAAGGATGTGAAAAGGCTAAATCCATCCATTGTGTACAGGTCATAAAAGACTAAATTTACTTAATCCTTGCTTAAGCACTTTGTGAAGTCACTGTTTTATCTCAATGGTGAGATACTTGCTTCATTGAAATAAAAATTTTAACACAGTGATTTGCCACTAGATTCAGTAGAATCAGCTTTCCCCCTTGCAATGCAGAGTTATGTAGGGATTTAATTTATTTAGTATGCCTATTATAAGGTATTAGAGATGTTTCTTTAAATTTGTACTCATAAATTACAACTTCTACTGAGCAGCCTGACAACATGCAGATCTACAAAGTAAATTCTGTTTTAGAAACATTCAGTGCAAATATTCAAGAAACGGGAATTTAAAGTCATCATGATTGTATTGGAAATCATTTTAGACACAGGGAGATGCCTTTCTTTCCAAATTCAGTGCAGTGTCCCTTACCTGGCAGTATTTTTTCACTGGCATCCATGTGAATTCACTCAGGTGTTTTAAATGTCAGAAGTGTTTTTTAGTGTGAGTTAACTTCTGCTGTACTCACTGGTGGCCATCTGAATCAAAATAAAAAGAAACACCAATACATGTGTTTAAAAGGGTAAATGCATGCTAACAATACTTCTAAATGGAAAAGTATAAGCGGTTGAAGCAAGATTTGTAACGCTGGAAAGGTTGTGTTTTGTACTCCTGAAGACAAAGCACTCAACAATCTGTTTTATCAGACCACTTCGTAAGCTCATTTGAATGCAATTAGACCATAGGTTTCTTAATAGTGACCTGTGCTTTGCTGTGAGACTAGTCCTTTTCCTAGCCACGGAGATTTAGATATTCTTGGATTTAAGCAAATGCTTTGTAATATGGCCAATAGTTATGTCCTGATTAATCAGATTTTCCACACATTCTGTTTGGTACACCGTTAAACTGCTACTTAAACATTGCTACTTTGGAAGGATAGATCACTTTTGAAAGGCAGGGAAAAAGAACCCTGGAAGAAAATCTCAGAAAGATCTTTATATCTTTGCTCATTCTGCATGTTACAGATTGTAAAATGGAGACTTCGTTCTAACTGTCTGTTAGTATTTCTGTTACAAGAACACCAGTAGAGCACACTCTGATCAATAGTTCCAAAAGCTTATGATCTTAAACTCCCGGTCTTGTAACAGTGACCAAAAGGAGCACTGAGAAAACTAAAGAGAAAAATATATATATATATAACACTGTAATATCCAAACTTATCATTGACAGCAGAAGTGTGACATGATTTAGAAAGTAAAAGCAACAAGCATTGCTCTCAGAAGTAGGGAAGAAAAACATCAAGTTCCTTTTGTTAGTTTATATCCATTCTGCAGTGTCTAGTGTGCCACCCAGTACTCCATAGTCAGAGTACCCTAACCAATTCCATTATAAACCCTACTATGGAAAAATTTATAAGTCAACTATAGAAATTCACTCAAGGCTGATCAGTGCCAAAGAACGTTTCTTTTTCCACTTAAAACTATATGTGGCTGCTGTTTATAGATAATAGAATTACAAAAGGGGAGAGAGAGAAATTTTCAAAGCCATAAATTGGAATTGAACATCCATCCCCATGGCTTGGAATAATTGTCAGTAACTTTAAAACAAAATAGGTGAGGGAAAAAAAAATTTACACCATCGCAGTATAGCAATTTTGATGAACAATGAATTTTGTCTGTGTAAGATTTTTTTTCTCTAAGACCTTTAAAATTATAATTGGCTCTTGGATTACATTATTTAGGAGATTGAAACTTTGGGAGGACGAATTGTTAGAGTTTCAAAACTGTCTTATATAACTTCTCCTTCATGCAATTTTATACCTGCCCATATTGTCATTTTTAACAGCTTCCTGCTGTGATAAATTGTAATGACCATCTGCCTATGATCACCTGCCATCTGTAAAATATTGCAATATACATTTTGAAATTGAATAAATTAATCTCTGTGTGATAGACTTTTCTTCTGTCTTCTTTCTTATAGACCTCAGTAATATTTCTTCTAAATTTGGCTGTCTCCTAATTAATAACTTTAAGTTCAGAAAGTTAGACAAAGGAAATTAATTTCCAAGTTACCAAAGGATAAAGAGTCTGAGCAAAATATACAAAATACTGACAATTCAGGTCTCTTGTTGCATCTCCATTTTCTGAGATTTTACAGACATTACAGAATGTAACATCCATTTTTTCTTTCTTCTTATGTATTAATAGCAAGTACATATGACATTATTAACCTTATATATTTTCTGGATTTAACAACAATTCTTAACCTCTAGTAAGACATGACTGATCCACACTGACCTTGGTATAAAAGCTGCACCACACTTCTTCAAGAACAAATTTGTTACATGCAGTCTCAGCTCAGACACAAAGAAATAACAGTAGTTCCGTATGTGAGTAAAAGGCAACTCTGATTTCCATTCAAAAGGGTTCTGACCATAAAATATACAACTGAAAGATAATTTTCATAGCAGCTGTACAGTTCAAACTTCCTGATCAATTTTGGTGCTGCTGGTGAAAGATTATCTTGTAAAAATACATCAGTGCAGAATTTTCACTCATAAAAGGATTTATGTCCTTGGGATAAAACTAGAGATGAGGTGCAACCTAACTCCAACCTTAGGAATCCTTAGGTTTGATGGGAGCAAACTGATTTCTCATAGAGTACAGAGCATCTACCTTCTCCCTCTAAAAACCTCAGACACTGAAAGGGAAAATCCCACAGTGCTGCCTCTTAGGAGAATAAACAAATAGTGTCTAGATCAATGTCTTTAAACAACTTGTAGTTAGCAGATCAAATGCAGATTTAATGATGGCTTTGTGCCTTCCGGTCTCCTTATTGGCCTTTAAGACAGAAAGTAGTTTCAGAAAGGAAGAAGGGACCCATTAGAAATGTGAGGTAAGTCTTATCTCATCTAGCACTGTCTTATTATTTCCTGTGTCCATATATATCATGTCATACCCACATAAGTATTAAAGGAAAAGTAGTTGGATATTTATATACAGATGATACATCATTTCATGTATGCACACACATATATACAAATATTGTACATATTGTGTGTAGGGTTGATTTTTGAGACATGAAAAATCTACTTTTCAAAGTAGCATATGATGAGAGGAACATTTTCCCCTATGTGTGACGAGGCACTGAAATATGAGGTGTATGATTTTTGCAGGAGAATAACAGTTTTAACTACATTACATGTTTAAAATCCCTACTGAAGATAATATAACTTTACTAGCTCATTTCTCCTGAGGCATCAACACCATTTATCACTACTACTGCCATCTGGCATGACTGAACTATCATGATCAGCATTTTATGTGGAAATGAAAGCATTCAGTATGGTCTCTCTTCTCTAATGCTCTGAGGTCAGGTACAATACTGCTCATGGCAGAGAGGATGCATTTTTATAACACACTTGAGAGACATCAATTTGATATTTTTTATAGTTTTCTAGCTCAAGACCAGACGAGCTTTTTCTTATTTGCACTGACCTGACATGGGGTCATGTGCTGCAATAATAACATCAGATTCATTCAGATAAGTTTTATTATGCTGCAGTATTCAGAAGACTACATGCAGCTGCTTAGTTAGATGCTGAAAAACAATTTTCTAGTACATTTTTTTTTGCTGTGATACTCTAGAGATTAGAAAGGTAATAAAATAATTTGTCCAATGAGTTTTTTTTTTTTCAGTCTTTCCAACTATAACCCTCACTATGAGTGTTAGAAGTTAGCAACACTTTAAATTATTTAATTTTCCTTTTTTTTTAAATGAAGACAATTTATATATTTTGCAATTAATTTCAAATAAATGTCATTTGAAGAAATAGTAAATATTTTCAAGGAAAAGATATGAGATATTCATATAAAGTTAGATGTGTATTTGGATAATCATTTACTAGTTCATGAAGGTAAAATGTTGAAATTGTTTAATTTTATTCCTATAACTATCAAAAAATGAGACTGCTATTAAAGTTGTCTTTATACTGTCTTTGGGAATTTTATTCAGGAACATGGATGTACTCATAGTACTGTTATACTAATGTATTTGATGAAAGATTTTGGGGAGAGTGAAGCAACTTTGTTCTTAAATTATAAAGATTGGAAAAATTGGAAAAAAAATCTCACTAGAATTGGGATCATTTTTTTCTCAAATAAATATTTTTTTCTCTCACATGTTTCAGCCTCATTTGTGGAGTAAGGTAAGCACAAAACTGACCTCATAAAATAAAGGTCAGACTTTCTTCAGTCATTTTTGTGTGATTTTCAGAGATAAAAGGGATATCTTGCCAAGCAATTTTTAGCTGATAGATATAAAATAATGTGATAAAAAGCAATTAAGGGAGACATCATACAATACTTACTTTGCCAGTCCATATGTTCAATAGTAGCCAATTGTGTTCATGTGCAGATTATAAAATACTGTAAAAAAGACTGTGAAACATGTATTTATATAATGGTGTTCTATCAGTTACTTGTGTCTTTGTATTAAAACATGAAGCCTCTTTATGTTTAGGTTTTTCCCTCCACTGCCTGTTTTGGCCCTATACAGGAAGACAATGAGCAACAGTACTGATTACACTCTTGCTAAAACAGATTACTGACTATAAATCTGTCTCAGACTGAGTGTTGAAAAAAACTGGTAACAGGCCCTTGGTTCAACACTCAAGGACCAATTGAGCATGCACATAAAAGGCAACCTATAACATATATTGACATATATGTATCAATCATCTTACCCTTATAAATAGTGAACAGACTAAGAGCCCCCCCTTTGAGGTCTCCAGCCAGCAGCTGGCTTCACGTCAGGATCTCCATTTGAGCAGAGATGCTTTTTAAGGTTACACCTGCACAACGATTCCTTACACTGCAGCATCATGATACCTTGCTGATACAGATCCTCAGTAAGCAACTAGAAGTTTGTATTAGGTTTGTTAACCTCTCTAAGATCGCATTTTAAATTGATTGTAGCCTTTGTTAGATTCACCAAGATTATATCTTAGGTAGACTGTGCACATACATTTCCTTAGATATAAGAATACCAAATACAGAGCTATTTATATTACTAAAACTATTCTGAAGAAATTAAAAAAAAAAAAAGACAACTCTGCTAATATGGAAAAGCTGCATTTTTAAGGGTCTGTATTCTATCTTATTCTCTGAAAACATACATTTCAGTATTTATTGAAGGAATTAAAATTAGCACAAACTTTGAGAATTAAACACAGCTGACTGTAGAATGGCAAAGAGTCCTACGGGAATGGCTCTTCCCAGTTTTCAAAAATACTGTGGGAAACCAGTGGGAATTAACTAATCATTCACAGTTGGTTGTGGGGTTTTTTTTGATCCATATATGCTTTCAAATTTTTCCCATGAGATAAATGTGATTTATACACACTTTAAAGAAACTCCAGATCAAATGAAATCAGTTCTACCAATAATTACAAACACGGTTCATCAGAAAGATTTGCTTTTGTATTATACAAGGTCTGCTCCAAAAACAACGCTTCCTATTTTAGGATGTTGGCACAAGACATCAGAGATGGATGTCGGTGGCATGGCAGTAGAGGTTGAACCTTCCCTCCAATATTTCATTACAGATGGCAGCAAAGGGGCACTCTGACAGAACTGTGTCTGACATGGAAGTGTGTATTAAACAAAGGTGTGTCACTGATTTCCTTCATGTGGGCAAATATTGCAGCCACTGACATTCAGTGTTGCTTGCTAAACATTTGTGGAGACCAAATATTGAATGTGAGTGAAGTGAGGCAGTGGGTGATGCATTTCAGCAATAGTAACAGCAACCTTAGCTGATGCTATTTTTTATGCATGTGGCATGCAGGCTCTTGTTTATCTCTGGTGAAAATTCATAGTTAACATCATGACTATGTTGAAAAATAGTGTTTTGTAGTGAAGAATTTGTTACTGTGTTCTTTTTATCTGTTGTAGTTTCCATGGAAATAAAATGGAGACAATTACTTTCGGAGAGACCTATGTAGAAGTTTAGTTTAGTGTAATAACAAATTCTACCTTAACAAGAGAATAGTTATCAATTTGTAATTTTCTTGAGACAGTTTTGTGTGATTTTGACACAGAATTTTTGTTGTTCTGAATGATGGATTTGAACTATTAACTGTCTGGTGAATTTTGGAGTTTTGTTTGACCCATATTTCTCACTCCTGAAACATATCTATTGTATTTTTATTTAAAATTATTTTTCCGTTTCAAATAAGCACTATATTGTGGAAAACTATGAAAGCTTCCTCTGAAGGACATACATATCTGAGTGAAAATAAGTGGCTGTGTTAGAATATTTATGCTTACTCTTAGTTTATGTACCACTTTCCTAACACAAGATACTGGACAGTTGGACTTATGGCCATTTCTCTAATTCCCCTGCAGTTCTGTCATGACAAGTTATATCATGAGGTAGAGCCAGAATGTCACTTGATGACTAGTGTATTATTACAAATTTTTGCTGGATTGTAATAAGAAGTGTCTATAAAATCTATTGGTTAAGACATTAATATAAATTACATCAGGAGTTAACTTGGATTTTTAATATTCCTAGCCTGGTGATTACATGTCACTTTAAAGATTTTTTTAAGCCAGATTTCAAATACCTATCAAACACTATGTTTTTCTGCATCAAACAGCATGCTTTTCTGCAGAAACGTCCACAAGAGCTTATTTTTCACTGCTTTCTGGTGGTACAACTGATGCCAGTTTTTTGCAGAAAATATACAACATAAATGAGCTGAGACAAGCTAAACAAACCTCTCAAAATCTAGGACATGGCATCCACTTTCAGAGTGTGCATGATCATTTGTAAAACACTGAATGAAATCCATTATGTCATCTATGTGCAATGAGGCTAGAGAAAACAGGAACATTACCATTACTGAAGTGTCAAAAAGCAGACCTATTTGCAAGCATTGAGGTTGAAGCAAAGAAGGGAACGTTCTGCACAGAATCACCAGCTTTTCCTAACTGAGTCACGCTTGAGTTATGTGTCAAACAAATCTCAGGCATCCTAGCTTCAAGGACACATTTCATAGCATGTCAGTGGCTCAGATTTTGCTGGATTTTATCACTTTTCAGAGCACTGTATGGTGGAAAGGTGATACAGAAGAACCAAAGGATACAGAGAGGAACCATCTCTGAATTCAGTGAAGGCATGATTGTACTCATTATATCACTTCAAAAAAGTATTTTATTTTAACTACTGACTGCTGCCAGAGTATCTACAATTTATAATTCTATTTCTTTGAAAGAAAAACATCCTGTAGCACCAATACACAGTGCTATGAAAGTTTCAAGAAATGGACATTGCATACTTACAGCTAAAGATCTTTTCCTCGGTCTTCTGATAGCTGTGTGTTAAGATAATGGCTAATGAAAAATGAGATGGCCAATTTACTTCTAAAAGAAGTTTTGAAATGGCTGTTGAATCGTGAAATACTTTGAACAATTTCCTTTGTTATTGTCTTTTTTTTTTTTTTTGTCATTCTATGCTTTATCTAATTCATAGAGCCATTTCCCTCCTTATTTAGAAAAAAACAAATTATAACACAAAACTGACATAAAGAATATTTTTTTTTAATTAATATACTGGAGCTATTCACATCACAATGTACCAAAACTTTATACTTTACCATTAACATATTTTGGTGTTTACTTATTGTGAAACCCTTAGACAAATAAAGTATAAATATGAGGAAGATTAAAGCTAGATAGTACCTTCCATTGTTGGGTTGTTTTTTGTTTGTTTTTTTTTGCAAATGAGGGAATATATTTGAAAGCAAATTTGAAAATGTAAAAAGATTTCCAGCCGAACTTTTACCCTAGTTTCTTTCACCAGCGTTCTCGCAAATTGTTCTCCACTTCAGTTATTATTTCTCAAATTTTCTTTAGTTAATATGTATCTCCTGAGGTTGGACATGGATTCAACTATTCCCATGTACTTCATAAAGCCTACAATTAAGGCTGTATCTCATTTTAAAAGCTCATCTATTCTTTGGAAGAATATTGGACCTCCACTAATCAGTAAATGCAGGGGAAAAAAAAGTGATTCAGTGCTTACTGCAGAGGAAAGAATGTTAGCTAGTTATGACACCTTGGGTCAATTTTGTTTCACTTGGGATCTTTAAGAAAATACCACTCCTTGATTGCTTCCACTTATTTCTGCTCTCATATGACCTCTTTTCTGTCCTCCTTGTTCTCTCCTTTCTGCTGCTGCTTTTAACCACATTTCATTTTTTTCCTCTTACTTTTTGGAGAGTATCTGTTGAAATATTTTGTATTCAAAATCATCTGGATTGACAAATACAGGATGTAAGTACAGATATTTCTTGCTGTATGATTATTTGCTCTTCATATAGCTTTACTAATATTTATCTATGTTAATAAATTATGATACAGTTAAAATGCTGGTGAATTGTGTTTTTTTTCTTTTTGAGCGGGATATAATTTGCACAAAACTATTGTTCTTTGTTAGTGTAATTAACTGATTGTTTTTCAATTGATGGAGCTTGAAGACTACTTCTAAATCTGTAAGTTTTCCTTATCATCAATACTTAAGACACTGAGAACATAAAATTATATTAACACTCAATATAATGTAGGTAGGCAAATCTAAAACCAAAGCAAAGTTAGGTTAAGCTTTCTGTTTCTTTATACTAGTCAGTCTGACAATTAGTCATGGATCTATGAATAATCTGTGGATTTAATTTTTACTGGAACTGATACAAAATCTGAAAGATTAAGCCACGTTTTTTTATCACGGAAGAAGTATGATAAGGAGAACTAGAAATAAACCAGATATAGAACTACATAGAGAAATTAAACATTTTAAAAATGATTATAGTATTCATCAAGTTCAAAATGGAAAGATAACTCAATCCTTAATCTTAAGTTTATCATTTCATATGTCTGTGTAGGGAAGTTATGGTTCTAGTGCACATCTTTTAAACTATGATCGGAAATACATACCACATCAATCTGGAGCAGAAATAACTGTTTTTGTTGTCTATAAGTCTAGAGCAATGGGCTTTGAAGTGGAAAACTGAATTTGTGATAGATTTAGCTTCAAAGGTACCCTGTCTAAGAAACAGCTCTGTATAAATTCAGGTTAAGTTTTACAGAGGCATAGGAAATACTTTGCTAAAATAAAGAAGATAAACAGTGATTCTTGGGCATGACATAAAAATAGAAATAGGAAGATACTAAAGGAAAGTGAAAGAGTAGAAAAAAAATCCACTGCAGCTAAGATTGAGAAAATGCAGAAGGAAAAAACAAACTACAACCTATCTTCCAAAAAAAAAAAAAAAAGGGCACAGATGAAGAGTATCATACCTTAAAAGAATGTGTTTTGATGCACTATATGTTCTTAAATTTTTTTCTCTAAAAGTGTAACAGAAGTGACAAACTATAAAAATCCACTACAAAATTTGAGAATTATGATACTACACATATAAATGAAATATTTTATTGATTTTAGAGATTTACTTTACAGGCAAGACATCATTCTGACAAGGTCAGGCTTATGTTGAGACCTCCCAAATTCTGCTCTAGTATTGGTTTCATAAGTAAATTTCAGAAAGGAGCAATGAACTGAGAAGGTAGTTTAGTGGTCTGGAAGTAAAGTGGCTTGTAGATACTGCTTGATCTTATTTGTTTAGTTCTCCCATCTGAATCTAACAGAAAAAAAAAAAAAAAGATTTGAGGTAGCAAAGCAAAGACTAGACAAAGTTGTAGAATTATACTGAATTGAATCTGATGTCCCTAATTCATAAAGTAACAAGAGGAAACATGTTTTTATGCTTACAGAAATGGGAAACTGGGAATTTCAATGACTATAACACATGCTGATGTTAGAGAAACTGAAAAATTACGGACACATAAGGGCTCAAAAAAAGACTGGAGAAGAACATTCCTGAAACTGCATCTACTTTATCAAACTGATGCAATGTTCATCTATGACAACATGCAATGCCTACCTAGGCAAAATTTTTGTAGGCATGTGACTCAAAGCTGTCACTTTGAAATTGAAAATCCAAATTATTCTGATAACAACGAAAAACAGTGTGGTAAATCTCAAGTTACTTGTGGGAATGTCTGGTAAGAAAAGGTGAATGATCTATCTAAAATGAAAACTGTGCACAGTAAGATGAGAAAGGATTTTAATCTGCAACTTCTATTTCTCAACCCGGTTTCAGCAAAGGTCAGTGTTTGTGCACAGAAGTACAAGAAGCATCGAAAGACAAAATAGACACTAACGCTGCCTGAGAGGGATTGTGGATCTCTTGGCAACAGTTAGTACGAATGACAGACAGCACAACAAAATTCAGAGTTTAAATTTTATTAGTAAATTTAGTCAGTGGATAGACTGCAATACCTAAAATTGTGTTTTTTGTAGCAGAGTTCTGCAAATTGTTATCTTCTTTGCCTGGAAAAGAAAGATGTGAGATTAAACCCTGTGGGCCAGTATTTCAACATGAGTCCTGACAGCTTTAATTCCATGTCGGTTTCAGTTTTGATGCTGGGTAGATTTGTTCCATTGTCTTTATTGTTTAGAGAAGTTTGAAAGTGCAGAACTTCATGGATCATTTGGCAAAAATGAGTCCAATGGATCATTGGGTACTAGGTGCACATACAAGAACAAAAAGTCAAAGATGACTTTGTACTCAGGGACAAACCTCCTGATACATGAGATACATGTATTTACTGAAACATAATAAAAGTAAAAATAGTATAAATTAGGGCCCCTTCATATCAGCAATAGCACCCGTCTCTCTGGCTGCTATTAATTCCCTCTGTTCTGTCCACTGTAACAGATAGGTGAAGATTTCAGGAAGCTCTTTTTTTGGTCCATGCAGATCTTGAGGTCTTCTGCCATATTGTTCAGAAGGGGACCAGACACACCCTTGTGTGCAGAAACGTAGGTGAACTCCTAACTAATCATGGCTTGTACTTCTTGCATTCACAGGGCAGAGATGAATGTCTGAGCTTATTTCATGCAGTTTATCATAGATTTAAGTTTTGACAGTCATGGAGTCTAATTAAAGCTACTCCTATTTTTATACAGTTTCTCCATTTTAGTTTATACAGCTCTCCGTGCTGTATAAACCAATCTCTACTATTCCTTTAATTCCTCAATCATCTTCCTCCATTCTGTCTGCTGCAGAGCAGTGTGAAGTGCCAATAAGCTAATTAACATATCTTCTTTGTAATTAACCTGGCTTTCTCTCTAACCTGACTCTCTACACCAGGAAGAGGGATGTTAGGTGGATCAATTTGCAGCAATCAGAGTCTGTTTACAAGCATATGAGCAGTTTAAAACAAATAGTATGTTAAGAAGACCTCAATAGAGAAATAAGTTTTATTACCAGCTACTGATGTGGTAAAAAATGACATTTTTACTAGAATATCATCTGTGCTGTACTTTCTAATGCCCAACCTGGGAAAAGATGAGGAAGGTTTGCTAGAAAAGAGATGGAAAAGGCGCTGCTGGCCAGAAAAGAGGAGAGGCAAAGATTATTCTGAAACAGACACCTTCTGGAAGGGCACAGCATCAGCAGGACCATTTCCTGACAGCAACCTTTGAATGAAGAATTAGTTATTCTCTCTTGGAGCATGCTGCTTTGCATAGGTGAGTCTCCTAGGGAAACTCCTGCTACAGAGTGATTATCAGCAAAGGTATTTCAGGGATAGACTAGTGCTTTTATTCCATTTTATTCAGGTAGGCATTTTTAAAGAGAGATTTTATTTTTAATTTGTATAGTTGTGAGTGTAACAAAACACTTTTATATATCTCAGGCTGATTCAGAAAAGGAACTTATGCGTCACTGTACAAAATATCCCTTGGTAGTGCCTTGCTTTAAGTGATTGATCTCTTGAGTGGAATCCAAAATCTGACAGGAACTGTACCATGTAGAGATGTATTTTAAATCCATTCCCTTTACAGAGCACAGATGACTACCAGAGTGTTTTGGTTTAACACCACAGCTAGCTGAGCACCTCAGTGTTTTGCTCACTCCTTGCATTCCCAGTGGGAGCAGGGTGTGAATAGGAAAAACAAAACAAAATAGAACTAGAAACAATGGTGTGTTATAAACACTGTTTTATCTCCTCAAACCAAAACATACCATCATACCAGACGTTCTGAAGAAAAACAGTTCTGACCCAACTGAAACTAAGACACTGAGGCACTGACCTGAATCAGTGATTGAGCACCTGGTGAAGGGGCCTAGGCAGCCCTGGGAGCATGGGTGAAAGGAATTCACCTGTGCAAGTGGAAGGTGGAGAGCTAGCTACACCCACTCCCTAACCTCATTTAAGGGCTGGCAACTGTAAAGGGAAGTTCTATGTTTGGAGATTGCAGCCTTTGGAGCATTTGGCAGGCCCTGATCCTTAGAAAGGGGTAAGTAATTCCTCATTTATTATTAGATTATGATTTCTGTTTTGCTTGTGTAAGTATAAACTAGTTTGAAGTAACTATGTCTGCTATCACCTTTCTCGATGCCTAACATCCAACCTGAATCTCCTCTGGTATGAAATGAGACTGTTCCCTCTAGTCTTATTGCTAGCTATGTGGTAGAAAAGGCTGACCCCCATCTCCACGCGATTTCCTTTCAGGCAGTTGCAGGGAGCTACAAGGTCTCCCCTGAGCCTCCTCTTCTGACAACCAATCCCAGTTTCTGCAGCTGCTCCTCAAAAGATTTGTGCTCTAAACTCTTCACCAACTTTGCTGCTCTTTTCCAGGCATGCTCCACCAGGACCTCAATGTTCTTCTTGTAGTGAGGGGCCTAAAACAGAGCTGAGTATTCAAGTGTAGCTTCACCAGAGCTGACTACAAAGTGTTGATCAGTGCCCTAATTTTGCTGGCTGTAGATTTCTGATACAAGCCAGGATGCCATGGGCCTTCTTGGCTCTTGTTCAGCTGGCTGTCCACTAACATACCCCAACCCTTTTCCTCTGTGCAGCTTTCCAGCCGCTCTGCCTCAAGTCTGTAGAAATGCATGGTGATGTTGTGGCATAAGTGTAGGAACTCAGCACTTAGTCTTGTTAAAGTTCATGCAGTTGGCTTCAGCCCATTGAAGCAGCATATCCGGATACCTCTGTAGGGCCTTCGTTTGCTCAGGTGCTTCCTCCCAAATTGGTGTCATCTGCAGACTTACTGGGGATGCGCTCAATCTTCTCATTCTTTACCCAGCAAAAAGTGTACCTGTCCAAGCCGAGGACTGCTTGCTTCTCCAGAGGAATAGTGGGGGAGACAGTTTCAAAGGCTTTGCTGAATTCTAGGTGCATTACGTTCCCAACCTTTCCCTCATCCACCACATGGGCAGCCCTGCGCCAGGAGATCAAGCTGGTCGAGTGTGACCTGTATCTCACAAACCTGTGCTGGCTGGGCCATATCCTCTGGTTGTCTTGCAAGTACAACTTGATTGCAGTCAAGACTATGTGGTCAAGGGTGTTCTCTTATACCAAGGTTAGACTGACAGACCTGTAGTTCCCTGGATCCTCCTTCCTACCCTTCTTGTAGTTGAGTTACTAAGTATCCAGTCATCTGAGGCCTCGTCACTTTACCAGGACAAAAATGATTATTTGAAGTTTTAAAAAATGTTCTGAGGTAGCTGAACAGGGATTTGCAGAGCTGTAAATTCTGGCTTAAGTGGCTATCTTTTAATTCATCCTCCAGATAATGAAATCTTATGTTAAATCAAGCTACCTAAAACTGCGTAGGAGTGGCATAAACCCCAAAAAATGATAGATCCGTATTCCTCAGATGCAACAAACAGCAGAACCAGACACTTTTTTTCCTCACCTTTCCAACAAATAAGTGTCTAATAAGTGCCTTACAGCGTTTTTCTTAAGGAATGGTGAGAGTAGGCTTTAAGATGTTTTCAGAAATCCTAAAAGTTTATTTCTAGAATTTTGCCAGTAGTCTAATGTAGAAATTAGCACGTCCTCATGCAATGATTTTTCAAATCTTTTAAAAAAACAGAATTTATTTTTTTTTTTATTCCAGATAAAATTCAGGAGTGCACACTCTTGAGTGCACTGCAGCTGTTTGGTGATGCATGGCTTGAAGGATACAGTTCATATGCTGCTCAGTGACTCGCAGGGGAGAATGTCCTCAGTGTAAGGAGATGCTGTCAGCTTATCCAGATTTTGAGTGCATTTGCTGTAGCTGCTCTTTTAGTAACTTTATGAATGTACATGTATATATACATGTCTGAGATACCTGTAACAGATATAGATAATAATCTCCATGACATTTTCTTTTTTGCTTTCCACTGATCATCTGCCTTGCCAGGAATTTAACTCTGGTCCTGCAGATGTAAAGCACTGATTTATTCCTGTGTCTTTGTAGTTGGTTCAAATGGGAATGCAGTCAAAATTTAGTTCACATTATTCCTACTGTTTACTGGTTTTGTTCCAGAGCAAATGTGAAGTAATTCTTTGAGTTATGCCACCAGGAAGTGATTTTGGTGTGCCTGGCTGCTCAGTATGTGGCAGGACCTGCCTGCCAGTTTCTGTGATAACAGGGAGGAGGCTTGCAAGATCAGGTGGGTGCCATTCCTGTGTGGTATCTGAAAATATGTCTGTGTTATTCTTCTTAACAGATCTGGACACCATAGTGGTGTCTTTGGAGATTCTGGGAGTATTCAGCAGTTTTTGAAATCAACTCCTTTGTTTGTTGGGAAGGATCTGTGTCTTTGAATTTTAGCTAAGAGTTGGTTGCTTCCAGACAGGGAGGAAGTGGTCCCCCAGCACTCTTCAAGGGATGCCACATACCTTAAAGCTCTTCTCACATGTTCTCCTATCCTCTTTAAAGCAGTATGAGGGATTGTGATTCATACAAGCACAAACATATGTTCACTGAAGCCAGTAGGTGCTCTGCACCCATGCTGCCTCCCATTGCCTTTCAACTCAGCATCACGAATGAACTGCATAGTACTCATGAATGGGGTTCTGTACAAGATGTATACCTATTCTTAAGTTTTCTCTGTTCCAAAACAACAGAGAGAGATGATGCAGCCAGGCAGTTGTATATATTTCTAAGTTTAAAAAAAAAAAAAAAAAAAAAAAGGAAACAAAAAAACCCTGAGTGAAGAGGAGAGAAATAAACTCCACTTTATATCCTGAGCAATAACCAACTAAATCACCCCTGATTACTCCTGACATCAGCCTCTGGGATTCCCTCTTTCCTTCTGAACTGTGTTCTGTGAGAGAATTTCCCCAAAAAAATAAAAATTGCCAAATGCTATTCAAATGATAAGTGGTGCGTGCTAATTACATTTTATATGGTGATTAATTAAAAATAACCATGCAAATGTCTAATTTAAGAGTCACTCAATTCACTAAGTCTTCCAACACTGCCTAGCTGCCCTAGGCATTTGGTGGTTAGGCAATTTATTCAAGCTTTCAAAATGTCTAAGATAATGACGGTTCTTGAAAATGTTCCAGCTAGCTCAGAACATGTAAACAAAGGTTTCAGAACTGTAAAATAGCACTGCATATATTTACATTTTTGTGCTGAGGTACTCTGTGTATACATAAGAGTTGAACAGGAAGTGAGATTTTAAATCTGAGTATTTAGCTGTTTTGTGGGGTACAGTGTACAGCAGACAAATTTGTAAATCCTTTCTTTACCTCAAAAAAGTTGCATGTAGTCTTACTTAGGTCTATCTTCTATCTTGAAATAGGAAGCTTTTGATACATATTGGACAGGGACTTTGCCTCACTGAAAAATAAATATAATTGTGTCAGTAGAACAATACCTAACTGTGAAGATTTTAATGCAGTAGATTTCTATCAGTGGAATATGCAATTTAAAGATGAGATAACAATTGTCTATTGAATGAGTGATTAAAATATGCTGCATGAAGAACAACTGCAGAAAATAATAAATTTATAATTTTCCAATATCTTTTCTCCACCTATTGATAGAAATTTCCCTGTTTTGATAGAAGATTTTTTTTCCTTTCCTTAGTGATGCTTTTGCTATTCTCTAAATATTTTACAGATTTTGTCAGAATTTAACCTAGTAATAATGGGTTCTTGTTTTCTAGTACTATTCTCATATATTCAAGGCTATAAATAGAGCAAAAACTTCTGTGTCAGCAGACACTCTACCTGCAAATGCTTTACAAGCATGGAATTAAAATTAAGATACTTAATATGAAATACTTGTACAGCTTTTATAAATATAGTTCTTGTCATTTACAATGAAATCCACAGTAGCTGAGGTTGTGTTTCATTTCCCACTACTCTCTAAAAATGCACATAGCACAGAAAAATAATTTGACTTTACTTAAAAGTTAACTATTTAAATATCTTAAGAAGCAGCTGGATGGAATTGGGTGTAGTAGAAATGGAAAAAGATCTACTGTGGTAGTCATCCTTTGCTCATACAAAGCTTTTAACTTGCTTTGTAAAAAGATTCCTCTATTCTGTCTTATCACTTCTGAAGTATTTCAAGTGATAGGATTGGGAATGTTTTCCATTGACAGCAGTAGTTGTAGATATGTCAATACTGGAACCTCTAGTGTACTGAAGAACCTTCTTTGTGTGTCTAGAAGTCATGTCTCAAGACTATTGTTCTGATATTTTTCCCAAGTTACATGAACTTCCTCCTTACTTGATGACCTGACGGTGGGATTGCCTGCTGTATTGTGAGACAAATTTCATAGCCTGTACAAGTATACTGATTAGAGGACTATATAGGAAGTTCTGTTATGTTACACAGTTTGCTCAGAAAGATGTAGGCAGACGGTTTCCCCACTTCCCAGTAATTTCTTGAGAGTTTGCTTTTGTACCCCAAGGTTTGCTGCAAGATTCTGTGCACTAGATGACTGGTTTGGAGGCTGTCAGATGTCTGTGCAAACTCTGAGAAAGCTTTCATTATTTTCTTTGTTGCTGTTGGTTTGTTTTTCCCTGTAGTGAACCTGTTGACTAGCCTTTTCTTAGCTTTTAAGTTTAGTTGAAGGCTCTTTGGTTTCTTCATTGAGCCAGATCCTGAGTTTTCATATGGAGTATGTTTGATTCAAACTTGCTTTAACATTGGTTAAGGTGCCAAGATGCATGTATTTGTAACTTTTAGCAGAATTTAGCAGAAGTAACTATTTCTCCCAGTAAAAATTAGCTACATAAAATATCCTGGGCCACCCATAATACAACAATCAAAAGTTATTCTCTGCTTCTGCAGGATGTTTAAATTAGAAATTAAATTATAAAGCTACTATTTTTAAACATCATTGGAAAAATGAGAGAAAAGTAAGATGTGTACCTTAATTAAGCAGAATTCCCTTTTTACTTTTATCCGTTGATGAACTTTCTCTATTCTGAAAATTCCCCAGGCTGGTCTCCTTGAGTCAGTCAGAACTGAAGTCAAAATGACTGCCCATCAGTTCATTTTTTCCGTTAGAACAGGCATAAGTTCTTCTATGCGTTTTCTACTACTTCTCTCTACTATTCTTATGGTGTGTGGTGGTTTTGTGTGTGTTTGTGTGCATGTGCTTTTTTTTTTTTTTTTTTTCCCCTTTTGTAACAATTTTGCAAGTATGCTTTATATCTGATGCTTGACAAGTTGGCTCTCAGCACAGAAATGATACTATGATCCCCTGGGACACTTGAAAAAGCATTGTTTACAATGCTGAGTAAGGGATAAAGTTGCTGCTTTAGCAAGGCGCAATACATTCAGTACTAATAAGGCCCTTTTTCACATTCCTTTGTAGCACAAAGGATCTAACTACGACCATGAAGCAATCACTTAGTCAAAAACATCAATGCCTTGTCTTCTGACAGTATTTACTAGGAGGATGATAAAAAGAACATTACCTAGGAGGCCATGGATGCTGCTCTGTGCTGGCTTTGCTGCAGGAAGCAAGCAGCTGACACCTGCAGTAGTGGTCTGCACTACAGGTTCATCCCTGGGGGTGGCAGTTCACCTGTGGCTACGGTTGTGTTGGGTATCTGTTGACTCACTTTTGTCTCCTGAATATCAGCAAAAACCATATTTAGCCTGTAGTGCAATGTGATTCAAGCAATTTGCTAATTGTAATGAACTTAAATAAGACTGCTAAGCAAAATGCTATTCATCGTGCCCGAATGTGACATTTTTTCATTGGGAAGGCAGGAGGGGAACAAAATGGAGGGTTTGCTAGTATAGTGGCTTTCTGAGCTTGTTCTCTTTTTTCTCCAGAGCATACAAATGTTACGTATCTATTGACATATATAGAAAAATATCATAGATGTTTCTTTCAGACCAATAATGTTGACTGTATCTAAATCTTAGTCACTCTTTTCTCTTAATCATTTCCAAAAAATTTTAATAGAAAAAGCTTCTATATAAAAAAATCTGCCAGAAAAAAGTACCTAAATGCTCTCTGAACTCTTTTTTTTTTTTTTTTTTTTTTTTTACAGTCCCAGTTACCATAACAACTTGAATTGTCACTACTGTAATAATCTTTCATTATGAGACAGTATTTTTTACACAGATGCTGTCCATAAGCATCCTGACCTTCAAAGTAGAAGTTCTTAAAGAATATCTTCTGGAAGTATTTCATCTTATCATAGTAAAATCTATGGGAAGGATGATTAAAACAATATTTTCAATTTCCTTTAAGTATTAAAAGAAAACATGAAGTCTCATCTCAAATAACCAACATTTGAGGAGTAGCTTTACTATTTCTACTCAACATTCTCTGACCTCCTTAACCTATTGGCTTATGAAAAGAATAGGTAAAGATGGTTTTTGCTTGGATGTGGGTTTTTTTGTTTTTATTTTCTCATATTTATAGGGGCTGTTATTACTTGAAAATTGATTAATTCTATTTAAACATGTGAGAACACAGGCTACACATTCAGTTTCAAACAACAATGATGAAATATATACACAAGTCTAATCAACAATAAGCATTTACATATTTATGCACATAAGTCATTGTAAATAATGTATAAAATGTGAATATTTATTATGAAATTATTTTGTATAAAATGTTTACCCTTTCTGGCTTGGTGTAGGGGTTATGAGAGAAATGTCTCAAATTTCTCTGAAAAAATGAATATTTCTTTGATGTAAAAAAAAAATATATATATATATATACACACATATATAGAAAAATACAGTATATATATACACATATATAGAAAAATACAGTGTCCTTCCACATATCAGCTATTTCTGTCTTTGCAGATTCTTTTCTTTCCCTTTGTGAATCTTTGTCTTATTTCTGTTTTATGAAAAGCTGATTCTTAGCTCTTTTCTTAGCTCTTTTTCTGGGTCTGTAAGGATAGAAGATGGTTGACCCCTGGTAATGCAATCTGAAGAGGGACTTAGCAACAGAATCAAAGTAGTTAAAAGTTAGCTCTATAGAAAGATTTCTTATTCTTAACCAAAATAAAATAGGAAAGACCTAAAAACACCAGGAGCTTTCAGAAGGGTGTTCCAAAACAGGTTTTTTGTTTGTTGGTTTTGTTTTTGTTTTTGTTTTTTTTTTTTACTATACATACCTGTAGACATCAGCATGCTGATAGAGGCCAGTGTTAGTTAAAAAGGAATTTGGATTAAGCAGTTAATAATGCAGATCAGGTATTTTAATTTCATTGAGTCTGATTGTTTTTCTGATGTCTCTTGCTAGAATCCTCTTTTTTTCCCCCTATGGATGCATTCTGCCTGAGGGCTGCATGTTTTTGAGGTGTTGTCCTGAGAGATATGACATGAAAAACTGAATCCTTTCCTCATTTTTGAGTGTGGTTTAGAGTGCTGTCTCTTTGCTGGAGGGTTTAGCAATGACATTACCACTGTTCTGAAAACTGGGGATCATTACTAATGCTTTTTGCTGCGACTCTCATCCTATAAAGGATGGGTAGTAAACTTCAGGAACTTTAAGAACATCATATAGTATTCTCTTGGAGACTTTTTTTGAAGAATGCATGCTATGTGACTCTGGAGAGGGCTGAAAATAAGTGCTGAGTAGAAAATAAATTTTTTCACAGCTAGGAGTTAAGTAAGAAAAAATAAGATTGAAAACTTCATTGAACACAGTTGAAATAAGCTGCCCCATAAGATGGAATTGTGGTTTTTCATACTTACTAGTTTGGAATTAGACTGCTGGAACATTTCAGCCAACCCCTTATATGGATATTTTCCTTTTTGTTGAATTCCAGTACTAGGTGTGGATTGTTCAGGTATCTGTTGGTTACAATCTAATTCCTTCTGAATATGTGTAATGCTCCTGAAATCATCCAGTAGCAAATGTTTCTCAAAGTAGAGCATAGTGCCAGTGATATATTTTATCCCTTTCCAGTTCTTTATTTCTTGTATGTATTAGGATACAAATTCCTTCTCCGTGGAAATTGACACACATTTGTGTTTGTATACACATAAACATGAGTATGCAGTTTTTGTCTTTCCATTTTTATAGAAGTTTAGCTATCACAAAATACTCAAGTGTGTTGACTGTTGCATTTTCAGTACTTGGGCACTATCCAGGTCCAGTAGTTTTAGTAAACTGATACGTTTTTGAAGCATTACTAATGCATTTTAAATCTGTATTCTAATACTCTATGGACTCCTACTGTTAGTGAAATCATTTCCACAGTTGTAGTAACTGTTGGCAGAGCTTCTGCGACTGCATAAAAAATGTTAGAATATCTTCATCCTGATTTGAAAAGTGTTTAACAAGTGCAGTATCTCAATACTGAGCTTTTCTGGTACTAAGCACCTTTTTAGATCATGCTTTCTGCTTTAGAGTAGCCAAAGATGTACCCTTCATAATGAGCAAGTTCGTTCAGCTGTTTTTTACATGCAGTATTTTTTTTTTTTTCATTGGATTTTGTGTAGAAGACTACAGTCTCTAATCAGGCACTCTTTATCTGAGCAATTTTACACTTCTCTAGTTCTGAATCTATTGACCTATGCATATGTAACAGTTGTATCTGGATGCCTTTTACTACCATGTGTGGAAAACCTGCAATTGTTCTAATTTTTCTAGCATAAAGACCCTCAAGGCCTATATTCTATGAAAAATTGCTTAATGTTAATCAACTATTTTCTCTTTACAAGTTTTTCATCTTGTAGATGTCTTTTTAGATATTCAAACTTCTAGCAGTTACACTGATAAAACACCAAAATTACTTCAATGCTATTTTTCATTGTCTTTGAGTTCCATCTTGCTATCTTTCTCATTTCTCTTTACTATGTATTTTGACAACATATAGAAGATCTTTAGGAAAAAGGGTGCTAGCTTTCAAATAAGTACAAGACAATTTTTATTCTTGATATTTATGAAGTTATGTCTATTTTATAGATACTAACAGGATGTGAATAATGGATAATTAGTTATGTATATGATAATTTATAGTGCACATATACTATCAGTATCTACATTATGTTCCTCTCTGATATCCCAAACTGCAGGAGCTGTACTACAGCTACAAATTCATGCTGACATCATAGAGACTATGAAGTGGTTATCTTCATAGGTCGTTGTTCCAAATTGAAATAATTTGTCTTCTACCTGCTGTTCAACAGCAGTTACTCCAGTAGCTTCACTGATAAGTTGTTGTTGCATTCTTTGGTTTTGGGAAAGTTTGTATCCTATACTCAACAAGAGTTTAAATACTGTGTATCAATGAAATATTTGTGTACCTTGAAAGTGCCAGACTCACATTCAGTGACAGTTACTTATCTCTGGAAACAAATATATTTAACTTTGTATGATGTGCTTTTGGTGTATTTTGTTCTCTTGTAATGCCCATTCAGAGGAATTTAATGAAAACTCTACTTATCACTGAGACTGTATGATTAACTGTACTCATTAAGTGTGATGAGAGAGGCATACAATACTGTTGGAGTTTAGAATTTTTTTTTTTCTTTTTTCAACAAATAAAAACAGTTGGTTACAGCTAAAATGAGTTCTAAATTATGGAGTTACAAAAACGATTGTCTACATTTTAGCCGTACTGGAAGTAGAGACCCAGGACACTAAATGTAGTCACACAATTTTTCAGCTAGACTTCGGAATTTCTCCATAACTTTTTGAACACTGGTGTTGAAACCATTATGAGGAACACAACAGATGATTCTAAGCTCTACACGAAGATCTACTGTGCATCTGCGTGGTCTGTATAAGAGGCCAAAATGTCCCAATGGACTGGAAGGTGTTATGGTTGTATTAGAAGGTCTGTGGTTCTGGTGGCAAAACTGAAAGACAGAATTCAGTTAAGTGCTAATGTCTCCACCAGATCCTAGTGTTTTCTGTTGGAGGGTACTGGTTTGGTGTTAATGGCATAGAAGAAGTTTTGTGTGCTGTAATGGTGATGTTTTGTTCAGCTGAAACCTAGGTAAGATTAGTAGATGCCAGCTTTCGGTCAAACTTAGTGATCTTCAGGACTGTCTTCCTCAGACTTTTCTTTAACATGTAAGACTAACCAGAAATTCAGAACATCATGCCTTCCCTGTGGGTGTTTTCTGCCATGAGACAGAGCTGTAGTTTTTGCAGTCTGTTTTTTCACCAGTTAGTAATAATCCACATGGAGCTGTAAGAACATCATAAAGTATTTGACCCAGGAAATCAGATGGTAAAATATTCACCAATGTCTTTCTCAGCTTGAGAGGCTTCATGTAACTTAAAGCAACAATTTATTACCAATTTAGCTACTGTGGATTTTTTTTTAACTTGCTCTGAAATAATTTAAATGTTCACCTGTCCGAACACATTTTTTACAATTGTCTATAAAATATGTTTTTCACGCTAAATTGTTAGCGTAAGCACTTGCGTATTATAGCATTCCCTTCACCAAGGACTAAGTAAAGGGAGTAGGTAGATAGCAGTTAACATTAATGATGTTTTAGAAATATAAACGTAGGACTGTAGTAAATAATGAAATGTATCATCCATCAGTCCTGAGTCTTAAAGGTAGTGTAACTGGAACAGTTGTTTCTGTAACTCTTGCACTTGTTCTGCAAATATGAAAACAAATAAAGACAGGAAAAACTCATTTGTAAAGCAGAGATCCAACTTGGAGTCATTTCATGCCCATTTTAACAAGCATTTTGAAGGAGAAATCAATGTGTTACTGCTTAAATGACTACTGTTAAACTGGAAAACTATTTGTAAATGTTTTGAATAACTTTTAATCTCAGACCAACAGGAAAATAAATTAAAAGTTCATGGTATGTCTTTGGATCATCTATCATTTACTTTTGTTCTGTTGAATTTAAGTGACATTAATGGCACTACATGATTCATTAGCCAAGGTACTGTAAGATTATTATTGAAATATGATATTTTTAATATTATATTAATTTAAATATAACATAATAATTTATTTTTAAATGTTGTTATTAATGAAACATTTTTATCCTAGTATGGACAGCTCAAAACTTACTTGCCGTTACTAACAATAGACTTTTCAAGAACCACCTCACTAGAAATCCTTTTTCCTGTATTGCATAGTCCATAGGTGACTAATTAATAACTGGAGCCAAAAGGAAGGGGTGGGAGCAGTGGGGAATTACCTGCCAAAACCTTAATGACTATACAGAAGTCTTTCTGTAAAAAAAAAAAAAAAAAAAAAAAAGAAAAGAAAAAAGAAAAAGAAAAAAAAACGAAAAAAACCAAAGCAATTGATCTCAAACTGATCTCAAACAACATGAATGTTCCGTGCTTTCTTTAGCTATAGATAGTTAGAAATAGTTTAAAGCCTAAAAATACTTAAGAATCAGAGATGAATTACTTGGTAGCATTTAATGAATGTCTTAGGTGAGATTATCATGGGGAAAGGATAGGATGACTACTACATTTTTTTTGCACTGGCACCTATAAATGATTTCACAATAATAAAATATCTTGATTAATTCTGAATAAATTTCAATAAAGCTAAATTAAGAGAGGAAACGTAATATTAAGAATTTAATACAAACAGAACTCTGGATTTCTTCTGACTCTTGCGTCCTTGATTCCTAGTGATTCTGAATGCAATAAAATATAAGTATCAGGAGCTCAATTCCATGGTCGTCAGGTGTAATAGCTGAGACTTGTTCTCAAATAAGGAAGCTTGAGGCTAAGTTGTTCTGAAGTTCCCTCACAACTGTGAGTATATGTTTGTGTTACCCTCATGTTTTCTGTTTAGATTACAGCAGAACCAACAGCCCATTCAAGTACTTACTTAATCGCAATTGTGTTATTTTCAAGAGATAAATGGTTCTACTAAGCAGAAGCATGCACAATTAAGCTTGTATTCCTGCATTTAACCTGATTTAGTGACCTACTCTAAAAATAAACATACTAAATTTGGCATTCTACTTGAGTTCTGTTGCAATATGAGCCAGAAGTTTTTCAGTTATGGAACCTACAGCAGTGTATTATGAAAGTAAAACTGAAAGTAACTTGACCTAGATGGAATCAAAGGGACATTTACAGCAGGTAAAATAGCAGGACAACAATGATCTAATTCTTGGACTTTGAAGAATTAGGAACGGTATCACAAAAGGAAGGCTATGGTTAATGGCACCATTAATGATGAGTACTTGTGAGGTAATGAGGCCTGAACAGTTTGCATGGCAATAAGCTAGAGCTAAGCCATTATATTCAGAACAGAATGTAACTGAAAGGAACAGATAGCCATAAATTCAAAGAATTCTGAATATCCTGCACAGGATATTCAGAGTTGTCCAAGAGTTGTTTTTTTGGTTTTTTTTTTTTAATCATAAGCAATAGACATCTCAGTGCCCTAGAGAGCGTCTAGGGCAGTCATATGCTTTAATTTTGTATTTTGTCTGATTAGTGAGGGTGATAGTTTTCATTTTACTTGTTTCCCACTAACGCTATAAATGTCCAGCTTGAACCTGATTGTTTGAAACAAGTAAATGTAAAGGAATCTGTATGGGGTGTATTATGATATGTAGAATTTTAGCACGTTCCATTGAAGGATTGCTGTTGTTACAAAATCAGTTATAAAAAGTTGTATAAAATTTGTGTTAATATTTTAAAAATAAAACTTGTTAATTTTTGTGACTATTCAAGCAATTAAACTATAGTTTATTCTAGTATTGTGAAAAGTAATTATTTTGTATTTGGAGTAGCATGAATGGCATGAGAAAGGGTGATAGTAATGTCATACTCAAAACCAAGATGCAAAAAGTATGCTTCATGAGAGAAAAGGTGCTCTAAGGAAATTTTGGGGAATTTTCCAAGGAAAAGTTGGCTCTAAGTAGCCCACCATTTTTTTTACATGAATGGGTTTTGAGTTGGCAATAGGATTTAACATTTAGGTTTTCAGTCTAAAATATTTTCCATAGTAAGTTGTGTTTCTTACTCTAGAAAAATTGCAGTTCCTGATTTGTGGACAAGATTTTTCATCTGAAATGTACCATCCTAAAGAGGAGTAGCATGCGTATGAATGCTTCTGTATTTCCAACTCCTTGACTGTCATACCAGTTTTGATCATGAGTCTTTGGAAAAAGAAGGGTGCAGTTTACAAGAAAAAATTGCAGTAAGGACAAGCTGATTCACATAGCATTGCTTTTGTTATAGAAGTTTGTCTACTAAGTGAAGATTTTCCTGAAAGACGTGCTCAATGTTATATAAAAAAAATAATGAAACATTGTTAAGTTGATTAAAATACCTGTGCAATGAAATCTTTCAATTTACTAGTTGTGGACAGCTAGTATATAAGTAAAGGTCTTCTGCTCAGAAGGGGGTTAGACCTTCTCGATTTTGAGGTTCTTTCTAGCTTCAACCAACCTGTGCTTCTGCGATTGTGATTCTGTTAAGTGCTGTTTCAGTCTTGAAGAATTCAACATACACCCATAAAAAATTAGACAATTTTTAATGTGATATTTAGTTGTTGCTATGCCTCTCAATATTTGCTTATCACTCATAAGTTTTTTTTACCATACCCAAAAGCAAAAACGCTTGAATACAACTTGCTAAAATTGACCTTTACTTACAAATTGTGACTTTTTACATGGCAGGATTATGATAAACTGACTCTAGCTACAGATTTATTACTCAACCCTGACCTTTGGTTGTATTAGAATATTGCTTTCAACCAGCCTAAATAATGTCTCTGTGAATGCAAGGAACTGGCAGATCTGATATGTCAATTGCCAGCTCAATTTTCCATTCACCTGGGAGTACAGCATGTCACAGTGCTTTATTGATCCGAGAGCCATTACATTTCAGTGTTATAACTCTTCAGTTTTCCACACAATGCAGTACAGTGCACTGTAAAAAGAGAGAAAGTGTGAACTGGAGTATGACTCCAGTTGCAACTGGTCCTAATTTGTAATGTCTATTTCACCAGAAATAGATTTAATTTTCTTGAAATTATTTCTTTCTAAATTGAAACTAACAGTCAAATATTTTAGAAAATGTATCAGAAAAATAATACCCAAAGGTATTATTGCATAGCGTTTTTGAAATACTCTGGAAAAAAATTTTTTGAGATGTGAGTGCTTGATTTTGATGTTATTGAGTTGCTTCAAAAAATAGCATTGATGCAACCTCATTATGGTCCTTTTCAGTATAGGATAGTAAAATATCTTGAGTTGGTGATTGAATGTACAATTCAGAATGAGGGTTATTACTTCAATGCAAATAAAATTGAGTACCTTTTTTACTAAATGCCATTATCAATGATATATTTTGCTTATGTTTTGATTTAATACATTCACTATCTGCTGATAGCAACTGTTTAGGTAGTCGATGTCTTCAACTGGCAATAAGTAAGAGGATAGTAATGAATAAATGCACCTCCTTTTCACTTCTGGCTATCATGCTTTGAAGGAATTATTCCATTCTAGTATAAGAATGTCTTTCAAAGTGGTGTGGCACCTTCATGAGGCAAACTCTGCAGTCATCTTTCTTTAAAATCAGAACTGTTTACAGGTGGTATAAGATTTCAATAGTTTTTTTAGTTACCAGTACAATGTTAGTGTGAAAGCAGCTGTGCTTTCTGCAAATAAATTCACTATGCAATACTTTGCAAGCAGCCATCCATCAGCAAAATGGTTGTAGAAAAAGAAATCCGCCAAGAGTTGCTTATTTCATTTGACTGATTGATCTGATGGAGCCAGTACAGCAGAAGCAGTTTGTTATTCTAAGTACTCTAAACATAATCTCACTTAAGAGGGGGGGAAAAAAGGGAAAAAAAATCAAATGTAATTTTCAGCTTTTTAGAAGACTCTGTGTCTTATTTACAAAGCAAATACTTGTTCCTATAATGATGAAGGAAATTAAAATGCAACGTTCCTCAGGAAATTGCTGCTTAGCTTATTGCTATTTTATGAGCATTTCTTCCCCATGACTGAGAATGTACTTTAATTGTTCAATAAACTTCAAGGCTTCAAGACAAAAAATCGGCAGTAAAATCAAATGAGATTTAAAAAATGTATGCTAAACAATGTGTCAGTTCATTGCACCAGTTCTGGTGGATTTGAGAGCTGAGAATTAGAGGGTCAGGTTCATTAAAACTATATTGATGTCAGATGAAGTTGGAGCAGCATTTTTTTCCCACAAACAGTGTACTCAAATTCAGCAAAACACTGAAACAAATATTTTTGTGGAAGTGATCGCTACTAGGAATATAAATTCTTTATTCACAGAATCCCCTATCTTTCCAAACAAAAGAGAAAGAGATTGCAAAACCTTCTTGTTGCTTGAACCCTATGACAATTTATCTATGAATTTCATTTACTGGGCAGTAACAAGGATGATGATCAGAATTCTCCGTGTCTGCTCAACCAATCAAAAATTAAAGTGGAAATACAGTAAATCCTAGGCTTTAAAGCTCCTGAGCAGGGGTTGTTGGTAATGTACCTCAGGGAAAATCTTTTTGCCTGTAACAGACTTACAGGTCAGCAAGATTTGATAATAAAGTCTATGTCTGACAGACTGATCTGATGGCATTTCACAAAATTGTTGTTTTCTTCTTTCTCCACAAAGTATTTATTACTTTCTTGATGGGAGAAATGCTCCAACTTCTTCTGCCTTCAAACCAGAACCAGAACACTGCTTCCATATTGATTTTTGGCATACAGTCACACACACACACACACACACACACACACACACACACACACACACACACACACACACACAAAACAAAAACAAAACAAACAAAAAACAAACAAACAAACCTCAACTATTGCTAAACAGAGCCAGCCCTGGTCCCTACTAGCTGAAGTTCTCCCTGTGCTCTATTTCTGGCTTTTACATACATCATTTTAATACAAAAACAAAAAGTTAACATTTCTTTTTCTTCATTGGAATTACTTATGTCAGAAGATATGGTTTATGACTGCTGCTGTGGTTGTAGCTAGCTGTTTAATGTCCCTTCATATTTCATGTTATTTTTACCTATGTTTGTGAGTCAAATGGGTCAAACGTTAATTAGTGCGATAGTATGATTGTACTGCATGTACCTGAGTAAAGATCTACAGCTTCCTATGCTGAATTTCTTATAAAGAAATTCTTTATTGTTCTTTGAATGAATTTGTCTTTTATTTCATTAATGAGAATTTTTATTTCAAGTATTTTCTATATAATTTTTGAATAGTTTATTGTTCTGTCAGGGGCAATCTTTCACCTACTTTTGTATTCCCAAGCCTTTTCAGTTTTTAACACAACTGAAAAGCTTCACTTCAGGTGGTCAAAGTTGTGAGGGGCTTAAGGCACTAAGGGAAATAACATCTTCCTTTCTGATGATACTATATAACACTCATTCATTTTGAAGGAATGTTGCAAATTTTGAAATTAATTGACTCTGATTCTCCCACTGTGTCATTTTTTTACAGCAACCTCAGTACTCAATCTAAAATGCTTTTCCCTGCTTTTCAGCACATGAATTATTCTCACGTACTTTGGGATTTTATTTCATTTTAGGAAACCACAACCGCCAACTGGAAGGAAACCTTATGCCTTTCAGGACATGCAGGAATTAGCAGACTGAAAGAAACTTCTTCTTTACCTCTGGTAGGACAACTGGGTCAGTGAAGGAAGCAAAGTATTGAAGAGGTATCCATTTTTACCCCAAACCACTAAGGGTGATCATGCTTTATTGTTTTATTCTTTCTCTGTAATTAGAATATATTTTTCAGTCATTCTGGATGTGTTCAAGTTATAAGTGGCTCAGGGTGCATATAGCAAATTCTTATACTGCTAGTCTACATAGAAAGATTTATGAGCTATTCTACATCTTGATTTATCAAAGAAAAATAAATGAACCAGATTAAACATGAAGCTGAAAGATAGGAAAAGCTTTGTTTTTCCTATTTATGGAGCACTGAACTGTAGGGAGCTCTAATAATAACTTTTATTAATTTTAACTAACTTGAAAATTGTGCTGACTGGTCTAACATTTAGGTACTTTCTCACTTTCAATTTCTCCTCAGCCTTTAGCTTTCTGATGGAGGCACCACATTTGTTATCTTATTGTAAATTGCTAACTACAAACAGTAATGTAATGAAACTCCACCACTGATAAAACTGAGAAGCTTTTAAAAGCTTCATCTCACTCAATTAAAAATAAAAATATAATTTAAAATATATGGTTTGTGAACATGCTGGGTTTATTAACACATAGGCATTTTCGGGTTGCTAGCTAAATAGGTCCAATTTTGTTAGAAAATATTGTTTTCCAAGACTATCTGTTTCTAATTCTTGCTTTCTACTTATGAACAGTGGAATTTGTCTGTAGGAATTACCCAAGGGAATTAGAAATCCTCACAGATGTATTTAACTAATGTTTAAAATGTACAGCAGCTGAAATAGAGAGTTGTCTGTTGGAAGTGGTCTTTAGACTTTTGTAAGCAGAACTGTTTTGGAAAGGCACAGGGGATTTCATAACGTAGACAGGATGCAAGGCCTCTTGTATTTTATTGAGGAGCTGAATAAGAGAGTGCATCCTCTGCAGATAAATTTAGAAAACTACTGCTGGTTTGTGGGGATCCTGAACGCACCACTGCATGGATTGATGCTGCTTCAACTTTCACTTAAGTTTAAACAGAATACTTAAGAAGAATTACTTACTTATGGACCTTAAGTGTGACGGCTCTTACTGCTTTCTTTGGCCATTGTTCTATACTCTGCTCTCATGAGTGAAATTCATTGAGAAGATGATGGTCATAGAATCACTTGAGAGTCAATCATATTGTCAAATTAAAACCTAAATGGGACATATGCTATGTGTTGACCTTCTTCCAAGGACAAATTTTTCCTTTTTCTGCTCAAATTTCTGATTCTTGTTTCTTTGTAAGAAATAATCTATTTCTCTCGGGCATCCATTGTTGTTTTTATTTATTTCTAGAAATGACTACACATTTTAGCACTTTAGTAAAGAATGTGACAAGAATACTGATTAGTATTGTCTTTCTTATATCTTAGTGAGACTGGTGAGGGGAAAAAAAGAAGGAAATACAAATAGACTGGCAGTTAATAATGCCTATTTGTAAATAATATCCTCAAAATCATGTTCCTTCTTTCTTTTTTTTTTCTGTTCTGTTTCAGTATCAGCATATGCCTTAGGGGAATGCTACAAAAATATTAGTCAGTTATTATCATTTTTTTCAATCCCATGCTGTGAAAAAAAATAATCAATATTGAAGCACTGTAGTGATTTGATCCTTCTGACTTTATTATACTTGAAGAGTGCATATTGTATCCATAGATATTTGACACTCTCTTTTCCTTCATAGGACTCTTGCAAAAAATGAGGATAATACCCTGACTCAAATCTGTAGAGGTTAATGTATTCTGCAGTAATGATTTTCTAAACATCAAGCTATAGAATTTGCTTTTAAAATCTGTTAAGCACTGAGCCATCAATAGCTGTCTTATACTTGAATTCTTTTGCTGTTTTCTCAAATAACATTTCCTCTCGTACAGATTTTGTAGTTTGTAAGCTAATATTTATGCATGCATTAATTTAGTTTTCTGTCTACTTTATGAAGGTCACATTTTCAAGGACAGCATAGGCAATTCAAGGACAAAACTCCTACATGTGTACATATACAGTCGTTATTTGTGTCATAGTTTGCTTTGTTATAAAGAATTCAAGTATATTTGATGAAATTAAAAAAATTAAGGCTAAAGAAAATACACTTCAGTTGTGTGAAGAGGAGGAGTAATAACCGTAAGCAGTTTTCCTGAGATATTACAATAGTCAAATGTTAGAGCTGCATAAGAAAACTTATAATGCACAGTGGGAATTTAAGACGTATGGCAAAGCTGTTGAATATCTTATTGCAGCAGTTGTAAACTGATTTCAGCCTAGATTAGTCATAGACATTCACCAGAACTCAAACCATAGCCCCATCAATCTGTCATTAGAAATACTCTGTATGGCCCAAATGCAGTATTGTTCTAAAATTTTAAATGAAAGAGATGCCTTACGTATTTTTAAAGTATATGTAAGAAACAAAAAGCAGGAAGGAAGTCCTTCGTATCAGAGTCAATAACTGAAACTAGAACAGCATTGTTTTCCAACTCTTTTTTTTATGCTACAGCTTAGAGGTGTGTTTAATTGTACACTATACTGTTATAAACATTCTTCATCTGAAGAGGTGTATTCAACTGGCTGTTAACACTAAGTTAATCGGTGTGTACCTCACAGTCAGCTAAAGCTCATCTTAGTGATTGTACAGTGCCATCTTCATCTTCCCATGGCGCAACATATATACACGGTTTTCTCCACACTATCTTTATAATAGCTCTAAAGTGATCTCCAGGGAGCATACTTGTCATGAGATAATTACTGTCCTGTACTATATGAAACTCTTGGCTGCTCTTCATGCTTTAGGATATCCCAAGAGAATAATCACTGTATCACAATGTCTTTTCTATTGTGATTTAATGTGTTCTTATAGTGATTGACAAAGCGGTCAAGATGAAATTAATTTGTCTTGTACAAGTAGCTTCCTAGCACAGTTTCAAGTGAAAAGACATTGGGTAATGCTGCTCAGAATATAGCTGACATCTCCCTCCCCCTCTCTTTCTGACACTAGACTTCAGCTACCTACATTTAAAAAGCTATGAAACATATCTGGCAGGTTCATTCTCAACTCCTTTCTAGAGTCAGCCTTAAGATTTTACTAACTGTTCCCTACCCGAAAATACACAAAGTAAAGCTATTGATAGTCTTTAGATCTTAAATCTTAATTTGTTTTAATTTTCAGTTGAAGAATGACTGATTCTTAAAGATAGGAATTTGGTTTTATCAATGATTTTGTGATTAAGCCTGCTCTTGAAATATGCATCTGCTTTCACAGAAAGAAAAATTTGTAATATTTTAGTGTCTAGGTAAAGTAGCGTAGAAGCACTGACAACCATTTTAATAACTGTGTGATTTATTATGAGAGGAAAAGTAAAGTTTTATGTAAGAATTTCTAATTATTCTTTTTCTAACTGAAAGAAAGAGAAAAGGGGCGATATAGCGACGATTCGTTACACAGTTTATGATTTGCCCTTAAGATATTTATGAAGCTGTTATCTTTATTTCCCCTTTTTCTTCTCATATAATTTGATTTGTGGGAAAATTAATAAAAGAAATTACATACACAAAAGCTTAGCCCGTAACTGCTGCATACTCAAATTGATAAATGTTAACCATATTCAGTATGATATTTAACAGAAATGAAAATATGATGGAACTGAAGTTATGTCTCTTCATTGCCTCTGCTATTAAATGAAAGGAAATCTGAATATTATACACCTTGACAATGGGCTTTTATGTAGCAAAATTGAATTTAGCATTATTAAAATGTGAATTATTTTTGTAATTGCAGTCTTTTTTACTGATCAAACAGTGATTGGCGTATACAATTTTTGACTAATGAGTCACAGAAAATACAATAACAATAACTAAGTTTTCTTTCTTTAAAATTGAAATTATAGCTCAAGAGTATTTGTTAGGTTAAATGTATTTGTTGCATATACAATTGAGATTGTGATATTAATCTGAAGTGAATCAGAACGTTTTTTTTACTCATAGTATGTTTCTAATAGTGCAACCATAAGCTGTGGTGCCTTGATACAGAAGGGGAAGAATACTGCCAATAACTCCAGCAAAGAAACAAAGGTTTAAAGGCAGAGAAGTCAATTCAGTGCTTCTTTATTTTGTGCTGTAGTGGTGTAATTGCTCTTTTTTTTTCCATGCAGAAAATATGAATAAGAACTTTTCCCTACCTTATCATTACGTTGATCTTCATATGTTGTAAGATTGCAGTAGGCTAAGATGCTGTTGTAACACTGGCTCAAGAGCTGAAAACATGTAATCATTTGAATAAGACAAACCCTTCCCTAATCCCTAACTAAAAGTATAGTTTTCCTATCTAGGAATAGGTCATATATTACCGAATATAGATATTCTATCCATAGAACACAGATCTACATAGACCAAAACATAAAGTGCCTTACACAGATCAGTAGTGCCTGTACACAAGAACAGATGTGTGTATCAAGTTCCTACAATATGTACAGAATTATCTCTGCTGAGTGAAATCTACCCATCTGCAGAAGGGTGTTATGACTACTGCCCATAATAAAAGCATATTTCCCAGAATATGTAAGAGGTACTATTTTCATCCAGCATTGTTATGAGCAGCAGAGTGATAGAATAATTCTAATTGTTGGTTTAGGTCCAAAAGCCACATCCAGAGGCATTAATTTACATCCATTAAGTATTTTTCTTGCTGTCAGTATTACAAATAAAAAACACTACAATGAAATTAGTCCACCATTTTTCATCATGTCCTTTCTATGAGTGAAACTGTGTGTGCTGCTTAACAGCATGCACTGCTCCTACTGCAAGTTCTTCAAGGCTCTCATGGCCCCAAAGGCTTCAGCTCTAGACAAGGCCTTCAGACCTTCTGAGCACTCAGAGATTGCCTGACAGCATCCCATATGCTCACTCATGAGAGGACTCTAATGACACCTTTTCTGCTCATGTTTCTAGAATTAAGAGAGGATTTCAGAGCAGAGGAAGAATAGATGAAAATGAGGTTCGTAATTACCTTGTTTAGGTTTTGTTTGGTTGGTTTTTCATCTATTCATGTAATGGATGGACTGTGTAGAGAAATAAAATGTTTGCTTGTACAGACTAATGTACAGACTAATGAAATCTAAAGAAAAACCTGGAAGAACAATCTGCATGAAACAAAGATTGTAAGTACAAGTAGGTTTCTACATGTAAAACATTGCCATTGTGACACGCAGTAGCTGAGATAGGAGTGACTTCCCAAATCACTTTTAGTAACTCAAACTCACAGAGGACCTTTCCTCTACAGTTAAGAAACAGTTTGTCGGTGAATGTTCTATAGTTGTCATGTTTTGCAGAAAAAAGTATGAAGATTTCCTTCTTAATCACTTTTGCAACCATTTTTCCTTGCAGTCATTAACTCAGATTCTTTGTGTGGGAAGAAGTATATAATTAGTATATTTCAGAAATCTACAAAATTATCTAAAAATATCGGTCTTGCTGTTTTAATCCAAAGTCTCAGCATCTCTTTAGAAGTTTTTAAATAGAGGCCTCTTTGAGGTAAATATTGCTGGGAATGAAGTGTGATATTTTCTTTTAAGAACCATAATTGCTTGAAACTATTTAGATGTTATGCAGTAGATTTGTAAACTTCTTTTTTAAATTCTGTTAGTATACTTTCTAAAATCTGTCAAAGAAAATAATGTCTGTTGTGTGGTGTATGCGTGCATGTTTGTTCTAGATCAGTATCATCACTGTAGTCCTTCTGTGTTACTTCTGGATCTCCTAATAATCAGCCTAAAATACTGTTTTACCCATGCACTGGCTTTTTGTATAAAAAACAATGGGCCTGAAGGGAAGGAAAGGCTTTGCTCCTCTGGGGTTCTTGGTCGCTGTGATTTATTCCAGTAAACTCAATGTGAATTTCCCTGCATGAAGTGATACCTACAGGAGTTTCGCCATTGTTTAATGGGATCAAAGCTTCATGTCAAACCACTGGCTGTAATTTAATTACATGGTGTCAGCACTAGGGGGGGGAAAATAAAAGCCTTTATTTCAGAAATGAACTTTCTGCATCTTTGCTTTCTGATAGAGTGTAAGATAAGTAAAATATACACGCCCAAGGATTCAGCTATTGCTTTTGGCAAGCCTCCAGTATCACAGGATATTGCATCCCAGGGTTGCTAACTAACACCATCGTACTGGGGGTGTGGCTTTTTTATTTGCTGTTTTTGTTGTTCATTTTTTTTTTTTTTTTTTAATAATTTTATTTCAGACTTCTACAAGTGAAATGCAGCATCACTTACACATTTGTTCCCTTCTTGATGACAGGACTGACCTTCAACCAAATATTTAAGTACCGCACTGAGCCTGATGTGCTCCATGCTGCATGATTTAGTGTGAAGGAAGCATACCTCAACAGGGGGTCATCAGGAAACAGAGATACATCAGCACCAAAAGGACCTGGCAGCAGGATATTGTTCAGAATGCTATCAAAGCAAGCAAACTTTTCTTAAACAACAGCACTCTTCATTTCAGAGGTAATATATTTTACATTAGAACACTTCTGGAATGTGTGTGGTTTTCAATGGGATGTTATGCCATTCAGGGGAAATACCCCAAAGAAGAGTTATTATAATCTATTGAATGTTTTTATGACCTTTGAATATCTGCAAATGACACTGAAGAATCTAAGTGGTTTAGCAGCATCCTCATCCAAATGAAACCATTAAAAAAAAGATGGATGCAAATAAGTATGAGAAGTTATTTGTTTAGCTAGCAGCATTGTATAGAGTGAATGTTGTAACAGCATTCTACAGAATATAATTTCAGTCTCTTTTTCTTGAAAATGTATATGTGAAGGGAGCATTTAGGCTCTTGTGTGTAAAGGTCAGCAGCAATATTTAAAAAGAAAAAGCTGCAAGATCAATAGTTTTCTATGCAACTTTGTGTAGCATACCAATGTGTTTGCTGAGTTTTATCTGACTTCCCTGGACTCCTCAAATTCTACTCAATTAACCATTTAAGCTGTTATTCATTTTATTATTATTATTATTATCACAGCAAATAACATCTAGTATTTAGTCTTCCTTTTGTGTTTTTAATGCAGAAATACACAACCAGAGACATCTTTGGTCTCTCTGTGCCACATCAAAATCTTCTGCTTTAATATTGCAGTATGAGATAAATATTGGTATTTTTAGCAAGGACACGAGTGGCAGAAAAGAGGAGAGTGGAGTCAATGGGAGCAGTAATCCCTTTCATGTGGCTGTGACCAGACAGCTTCCTCTGGCTCTGCACTGATAATAGAATCATCAAATCATTTGAGTCGGAAGAGACCCCTAAGGTTCATCTAGTCTAATTAGCTTGCAGTGAACAAGGACACCCACAGCTAGATCAGGTTGTTCAGAGCCTTGAGCAGCCTGACCTTGGATGTCTCCAGGGATGGGGCATTTATCATATCTTTGAGCAACCTGTGCCAGTGACTCTCTACCCCGTTGTAAAAAAAATTCTTCCCGTTATCCAATCTAAATCTGCCTTTCCTTTGAAACCATTTCCCCTTGTCCTGTAATAGCAGACCCTCCTAAAGAGTCTCTCTTTTTCCTAAAGCCCCCTTTTAGAATGCAAAAGACTGCTCTTAGGTCTCCTGGAGCCTTCTCATCTTCAGGCTGCACAGGCACAGCTCACTCAGCCTGTTCCTGTAGAAGCATCCCATCCATAGGATCATTTCTGTGGTACTCCAGCAGGTCCAAGTCTCTCCTGTACTGAGAACTCCACATTCATACACCGTGCAACCAGATGAAATCTCACAGAACAGAGCAGAGGAGCAGGATCACCTCCATTGCCCTGGTGGCCATGTTTCTGTTGATGCAGCTCAGGATACAGTTGTCTGCCTGGGCTGTGAGAGAACACTGATGGCTCACGTCCAGCTTGACATCCAGCAGTACCCTCAGGTCCTTTCCGCAGGGCTGTGCTCTAATCCCTTCGCTCTCCAGCTTGTCTGAATAGCAAGAGTTGAAATGAGCCAGGTGCAAGACCTTGAGCTTGGATTCAGGACCCTTTTCAAGTCTCTGTGACTAGGTAAGCAGCTGCTGGGTAGGATGACTGCACCTATCTAATTAGATACTTATGCTGGATATTTAATTAGGTACTTGTGCAACTGCCAGTTCTAGAATTAAACTCACATAAGGGAAAATGTTTATTTTCTCTATTGTTAATTGTTCTCTATTGTTAATGACCCTACATAGCTCTGTATTATATACATCATTGTTAAATGTTCAAAAGACTTGAGAGGTATTAGCATTGATGTTTTGCATTACTTACATGTAGAAAACTCATATATGCACATATACACACGAATATTTATGCACTTATGCACTCATACAAAAATGAAAGCAAATATATAATAAATTTCTAAGAGCATATAACATTGCTAATATTAAAGAATTCGTAAAATCTCTCATTTAAAAGTACATTTTGACAAGCATGCACTGCCGAACAATATTGGAGTGCGTTTTAGAAACAGTTTGAATGTGCTATGATCACACTACTCACATATATCACAATAAGACTATCTGAAGGCAAAGGAATATCAGAAGAAATACATGAATAGAATAAAGATTACATAAAACTAGCCTTCTAAGTAAGTAACATTCAGACATGGCACTGGTTAATGTCAAAACAAATTACGATCATCATGTGCAAATTCATACCTGGAGGATATTATAGAATAACTATGCCATGCTCCCTGAATGTTACATAGCTTCTCCCTCAGACTTTGCCCAATTTATTTGCTCTACTCAAAGCTCTAATGTTTAATATGATAAAATAACCTAATTTTAAAAATCTTAGCCTTCACCGGATTCATTAAAAATGCTTGTGTGTTGTTTTGTTTTTGTTTGGTTTTTTTAATATTCAGATAACAATAAACACTTCACAGCCTCAAACTTTAGCTAAAAATATATGATATGAGCATTTAATCATCCTGGATTATCTGATTATTTGTTTGCCTTAATGTCCTTTTCTGTCAAAGTGCAATAGTCTTAGAAATGTAATGGTAGCAATTATACTGAAATGAGCCAACCAATCTGAGCAACAATCCATCACTGCTGAATCTCATCTCTCATGGTAGCTTGTCATAGGTGAAGTATACAGACATTACAGCTGGAGTAGAGACATAATCCATTAATGTTTACTTCAAGTATTTTATATTGTATTGCATTATTTTCTACCCATCATGTACACTAGTCTTTGAGAGTATTTCTTTCTTCACTCATTATTTCTTAACTCATTCTGGCTGATGCGAAATACCAAAGCGAAGTTATACAATTTTTATGATCATAATTTTCTTTTCCTTTTTTTTCTATCTATTTTAGGCGTTTTGGTAGGAATAAGTGAATATAAATTTCTTGCCACTTCATTCTGAGCTTTCATAAGCCTTTAGGCTCTCTAGCATATTCTCTCTCTTCCCTGTTTGAAGCTGAATTATACATATCCACATACAGCTTCTTACATATGAGGACTGCTCTGAATGTTACGCCTCTTATTTTATTCTGTTGGCCCATGTGGTCAGAGGCAGATGCTGGTGGTTCGGTAGCAGAGGTTGAACCTTCCCACCAATATTCCATTACATGTAGTTACTGTGTGACATGGCAGCAGGGGGTAGTCTGATAGAAGTGTCTGACATGGAAGTGTGAATGAAAGAAAAAGTGCGTCACTGAATTCCTTCATGTGGGCAATTATTGCACCCATTGACATTCATTGATTCTTGCTGAATGTCTATGGAAATCAAACAGTGAATGTGAGTGCACTGAGTGCATTTCACATGGGTGGTGCATTTCAGCAGTTGCAACAGCAATGTGGAAAAACAAACCACATTCCAGATGCACAGCTGCCACACCATGATATGACAAGCTCACTCATGCAAATTGGTCAACGATGGTGACTATGGTGAAAAATAGTGTTTTATAGCTGAGAATTTGCTTTCTCAAATAGTGTTATTGTGTTCTTTGTAACTGTTGTTTTTTTCATGAAAATAAGTCATTACTTTCAGGGTGACTAGCCATTCTCTGGTAAGCCTCAACACCCTTTTGTTTGTCCATCTTTTCTAAAGGTGTTTTTCTGCTGGTGTTTGTGTGTGTGTGTGTGTTTACTAAAGGAAGCACAAAACTGATCAACTGCCTTTGCACACTCTTGCAGAACAGCCTGCATTTCACCAGGAAGCTAAAATTCCAGAAGTTATTTTCCTTTCTTGCAGTAAAGCTGACTACCTTTTTTTAATGGATAACTATGTACTTACTGTATTGGCAACTTCACATTGAGATATTTATCATACATCATCTGGCCTGTGTGATTCATAGGTATTCAATTTATTGATCTGTTTTTGAAAATGATGTATTAGTATGTCTAACTGAAACAATTCTTCAGTCCTCTCTGCTATAAAGAAAGGCGATGTTACAAGTTACATTGGACTTCTCTTCTATGAACATCAAGGCATGGAGGTACTCAATTTTTCTGTGACAATTTTGTCTTCCTGTAGCATCCTTTTTTGTAACTTCAGGACCTGCTAAGCCTGAAGCTGGGGATCTTCAGCATAGGATCAGAAGGCCATACAGCTGTTTGGCAGTTGCCATGCTTATGATACGTCTGTAAAATGAATCACAACTTTGGGATCTTTACTAAGGCAATCTTTAAATCTATGTCTTGCATCATTAGTGGTTTCATGTTTGTTATGAAAGGTAATCTTTCTGGTCTGATTTAATCTTAACTTTTATGTCTTCAACATACTTTTGCTGTCAGAGATCTTCCTTATAACCCTTTTTTTTTTTTCTTTAAGAGGGAAACACTTAGACATATATTTTATTCTGATTATCTAGTGTGCCATCTTTAGATTATTTCCACGCTTTCAACTCTTTCTTTTCATTTCCTTCCCATAAGTTTTCTTTTTTTATATATGTTTTTTACTGCTAATTGGAGGCAAGCAATAGTATTATGAATAATAATGCTTTGAAAAGAATGGGGCCAGTAGATCAAGGGACATGATCCTCCTTCTTTGCTCTGGTGAGGCTGTATCTGGAATTCTGTGTCCTAACATAAATACAGCAGAGAACCACTAAGATGATTAGGGGGCCTGGAGTGTCTTCCACATGAGCAAAGGCTGAGTAACCTGGGTCCATTCAGTCTGGAGAAGAGAAGGCTGAGTGAAGGGTTATCAGAGAAATACTTATATGTACAGGGAAGTGGGATTATTCCTTTTACAGGAAGTGGAATTAGTGTTTTAGTTTAAATTTTCACTATCTGATTCAGGTGGATTTTGTAATTTTATATTGGCAACTAAATCAAGGTTTCAAGAGAAATTGAAGAAATAAGCTAGTAAGATCTATCTCAATTGTGCTGAATCTGTACAGTTACTATGTACTAGATTGACACTTAGCACTATTATTTCCTCTCTTATATGGAAAACACTCATGACACTTCATGGAAATTTCATTGCAAATGAAATTCTAAGCCAGACTGCGAATTGCCTATGTGCATAATTTGTAAATTACTTTTAATAATCCACAAAAATAATTTGACTTTTGTGTTAAAGGTCTTTTCTGAGCCTCCTAATGAGCACAGCTCTGCAGGAATCAACTCAGTTCCTAAAGATGTAGTGTTTCACATGGGTTGAATCTCCTCACATCTTCATTGGAGAAAGGTCTTCAACAGCTAATGCCTGAAGACCGGATCTTCAAGTCTCTAAAAATAAGATGTTCCTGCAGCAGTTCCAACACTAGAGCCTCCCTTTCTGGCCCACAGTTCCACAATGAGTTACTTGAAGTTTGGGAAATTGTGTGGCATAAATGAACAGGGGAGAAATGTAAACTGGGTCATGTAATTGTAGTGCACTGTGAGTTCAAGCTGGATACAAAAGGAAAAATTTAAGTCTTTTCATGAAAAGTGCCATGATTAGTGTACTTTGACCTCAGAACCCTGGTGATAGCCCGCTGATGGTAGCATTACTGTATAACATATGCATACCATGACCTCTCAAAAAAAAAAAATATAACAGTTAGAATATACCTACTGAAATGGCCCCTACTATAGCCGAATCTGGATCTTACAGCTCCTGTAAGTACCAGTCTGCCTTAGTCATTGGTTATTACTGAAGTATTACAGTGAACTGCAAAGAATTTATGGGATCATTGCAGGAGAGTAAGAACAAGTTTTGTCTTTAGAAAATGCTGACAATCTCTTAATATAGAAAGGTCAGTATGGATGCTTTGTGATCCATATCAAAGAAAGATTTTGGTGTCACTGAGATTTTAGTACAGCTGCACAACAAGTAGTCAAAAGAATAAAACTGTATGGCTGAGATTCAAATATGTTCATAATGCACAGTGTTGGATGCTCAGTGAGCTTTGTAGCCCCAATAAGTCTCACTTGTGTCACATCAGAAGCCTTAGGCACTCTTGTCTTATGATGGCATCTTGTTAGCAAGCAGCAGACTCTTGGAGCAACAGAAGCTTAGGGCATCTCTGCCTAACTGCCCATGAATTCCAGTTTCCCTAGAACTGCGCCTAACAGGAGACTTGGTTACTAATTTAATTTGTAGAAGAGCAAAACCCTGGCAAATAGAAAGTGTCAAACATTCCCAAGTGGTTTGCTGCAAAGCAGAATAAATAACTGCTTTATATGAATCATATTCCATTAATTTAATATAGCATTTCATATAGGATTTTTTTCTAGTTTAAGTAAAGTTGTGTTGTTTGAAAATGTCCAGTATTGGAAGAACAGATAGCAAAGAGGTTTTATAGATTATATTTGGTTATGCTAATCTTTTAGTTCAAAACCTACCATTTTCTCAGATATGAAGGGAGAATCAAGTCTTCATTGCCTTCTTCAAAAAATATTTCAGTGTTCACAGGACAAGTTAATTTGGAAGACAATACTAGAATTGTCATGCTTAACACATTTGATACACGATTGTGAAAAGTGAGAAATACTTCTCACTGTATGACTTGTAATCAAGTGTAATAATTGCTCAAACACATGGTTTGAAATCAGGCAAGCTGGGTACGCTCAAAGTATATTTTGCCATTGTGTTACCTCTGCATATTTTAAAAGGTGATGCAATGAGACCTAACTGCAGTGGAAGAGATTAAAGAGGTTAAAAGCGGGAACAGGTAGGTCTGTTCTGAGTTTTGACATACGTAAGAATTTGAGAATCAAAATGTCTTGACCTACTTTGCAGTAATAGAGCTAAGACAAAGACTCCTAACAATTCTCAGAATAGCAGCACTACCTATAAATAAAAAAATATATAGAAGAAATGAGGACTTCCAATTTTAATGCTAGACAGAATTAAACTTTTCTTTTAGCATTGGCATGCTGTACTCTTGTTCATTCTCTGTACATTTGTTCTCTGCAGTTTTCACGGAATCATAAAATGGTTTAGTTTGGAGGGGAACTAATCTTATTACAACTCCCCTGCTGTGGGCATGGCTGCCAAACACTAGATAAAGCTGCCCAAGATCCAATCCCAGGTGTAGGGCATCCATAGCTTCCCTGGGCAGCCTGTGCCAGTGTCTCGCCACCTTCTGAGTAAATATTTTTTTCCAAGCTTCTAATGTAAATTCTCCCCTTTTTTATTTTAAAACCATTCCCCCTCGTCCTATTGCTATCAGACTGTGTAAACAGTCTGTTCTCCTTCAGTTTATAAGCTCTCTTCCAGTACTGGAAGCCTGCAATGAGATCTCCCTGGAGCTTTCTCTTCTGCAAGGTAAACAAGCACTACTTCCTCTACCTTTCTTCATAGGAAAGGTGCCTCAGCTCTCCAGTCATATTCATGGCCCTCCTCTGGACTCTCTCCAACAATTCCAGATCCTTTTTGTACTACGGGCCTCAGACCTGGACACAGTACTCCAGGTTATGCCTCATAAGGGCAGAGATGAGAGGGGAAAATCACCCTCTTCTCCCTGCTGGTTACCCCTCTTTTGTTGCAGCCTGGGATTACCATCAGTCTTCCAGGCTGTAAGCACATGCTGCTGGCTCTTGACCAAGCTGTCTGTCTTTCTGGATGAAAAGCTGGACATGAATTAGTACTGCACTCTTGCAGACCAGAAGGCCAACTGTATCCTGGGCTACATCTGAACTGGGGTGGCCAATGGGGAGAGGGAGATGATTTTGTAGTTTTTGTTTTTTTTTTTCCTCTGTGATTTCTGTCATTCTTTTGTAAGCAAAATAAAAACTATTTAAAGGTAAGACAGTTTTCACATAGAAATTTCTGCCTTTGAGTGCTAATAGCATTGATTCTTCCCCCCTCCTCACTCCCCCCATTTTATTTCCATGAAAAACTTACTTTATGTAAAAACGACACTAAAGCTGAGGCTGCAGATATTATTTGACTCTTGACTTTGCATACAGTTTCTTTATTAATCTTTACCCACCTTAGCAGTGCCACTATAGTCTACTACTTAATTTACATTAATAATCCCAATGATTTCATCTAGTTCCTTTTCCAGGACTGAATGCCAAATATGCATCGTTAATCACATGCCTGACAAGACCATTTGGCATTCAGTCCTGCAAAAGAAACCAATTCAAGTCAATGGGTTTACTAAGGTAAGTTAAACATGTTAGTGTTCTCTGAGCTAACAGGAAGCTGTGCTTAGTTTTTACTCATAGACAATGGAAATCACCAAAGTTATTTGTGATTTATATCTAATTTCTAAAGACTGTGGAAGGAAAACACAAGTTCTCTCCTCAGAATCTGTTTAAGATTTGCTTTTCATTATGAAGTGTAAAAGGCTCCTGTACAACCTACAGAGATGAATGTTATGAGTAACACTTTAAAAGTTTAATTTGCTAATACTTGCATGAAAAGTATTAAGACATTTGGTAACATTTTTCTTGTTACTGAGGATTCGTAACTGATAGAAATATTGATTTGATTTCTATGTTCTTAATTACAAAAATGACTAGAAAGAAATAGTGAATTTCCTGCAGAATGGTCAGCATTGGAATCTCACAGGACTCTGTTTTATACCATGCTTACTGAATTTGTTCTTAAACAGGCAGGAAAGTGAGAGAATAAGTAAGAGGAAAAGATCTGATGATAAACCAAAATTATAAGAAAACAAAGAAGGTCCAACCACAAGTAATTATGAAAGGACAAAAACTGTTCCCTGCATGATAAAATGGCTTATGAAATTAATGGTATGTTACGTAAAGGAATAGGAAGAAAATATCTGAACTTTATGTATGCAGTGATGTGTTCTGAGCTCACTGCAATTATTCAAGTATGAGATTATGGGACTACTGCAGATAAAGCTAACCACATTACAGGAAATATGTTCTGAGATAGCACGGTTTCAATGTCAAAGAGAGTAGAGAACCAAAAAGCAGAAGTCATTCAATTGCTCTCTGAAACAATGACATCTCATTTGTTTCTAAACTGCACATAATGCTCTTCTCAAAAGAGATAGAGAGGGCACCGTGTTTGGCCTAAATGTTCAGTCCATTTAGAGATCTGTGGAGAACAGTAGTTGTAGAATAACCCTATTGAGTCTATATTGCCTAGTGTCAAACAAGGAGCATGTCCTATAGCTTAAGTGTCTCAGTTTTCTCTAACAGTTCTTTTCTAGCTTCTAAAAGATCCTTCATTTTGTTGGTGAAGATTTTTCTGAGGTTCCTACAACTGACAATTGCAATTTGATAAATAGAAATTGTGAATACTGTAGGTAATACTCTGTCTAGTCTGTGATATATCGCAAACTCTCAGCTGTCTTTTTCCTCCTATATTTACTATGCTGCTAAGAGCTACCTTAGATGATAGAACTACTCTGATACTTGCTCAGCAGCAGTTAACTGCAAGCCTAAAAAAAACACTTTTATAACACTTTGTATCTAACTGCAACAACATTTGGAATTTTCATGAAAATTGGAACTCTTGTCTGTTTTCCGTCTGAAACACACATTCGAATAGTCAAGTAGAATATTTTTTTTTCACTTTTCATGTGAAAATAATTTTGAGGTCTGGAAAGGTCAAACAGCTCATGGTCTGCACTATTTTTACAGAAAATTGACACTTAAAAAAAAAAAAATCACAAAACTTGGAAAATCACAGCAGGAATGTCCTAGGACTCTGAAGAACTTGCACATGTGGAAGAGCTAGGTAAGTGACAAGGGGAAATATATTTCCTGTCCTCCCATTTCTCCCCTCCTAAACAAGAGAGAGGGTCAGAAGGCACTTCTCATAATTCAGAAGCTTTGTGTAGTATAGGCCACTACACAAAAAAAAAACAAAACAAAAACAAACAAACAAAAAAAAACAGTGGAGAAGATCCTTAAGGTAAGAGAAGATAATCAAATTAATTGATTTACTAGGGTCCAGGAGGGTATCACTCAGTAATATAGTTCTTTTGTTCAGTTGTGGAATGCACAGGTTTAATATACCATGCTTTAGCTAACAAAACTCTCGATTTTGATTCTTTCCTCTGTTTTTCTGAAGTTGATGGGAAAATTACACTTTTACTAGCAATTTGTTTAGTTGTAAAACCTGGTGTAATGATAAAGGAAACATGAGAGGTAGTTATGGGCAGAGATTGGTTGATGCCTTTCTTTGACTGAGCTCTTGTGCCCACAGAAGGGTAGGCATTGCTCTAGAACTGAGTAGTAATGGGATCAGGAGCGGTGGGATTTTTAGATACATGTTATTGTGTTTACTTCGGTCATTAAAGTACAGGAATTGAGCACTAATGTTTGATGGATTCTAATCTTTGGCATATTTGTCTTGATAACCATTATCCACTAGAGGGAGCTGCTCTAGAAGCATTAAAAATAGGTTTTTTTATTGGGAATTTTGTGTTCAGGATTTAATTCTTTCTCATCTTAAGCCTAAAGGAATCGGAATGCAAAGCCTATATTTGAAGCATGTGCACTGATGCAAAATATTAATCTTAATACATGCAGTATTGCCCTTTTTATATCTATGTGTCATGCTTTTATCCTTTTTACAAACAACTTCCAATCCTGAGGGTCATGAGAAAAGCTAATGTGCGAGGCTTTGTGCCAGTCTGAGGGCATGGTTACTAAGACACGATATTAATGGAAATGACTTCTGTCAGTAAGACAGACTAAGCTTGCTTCTGAAGCCAATCTGGTCTTTGCCAGTTTTGTATTTCAAATGCTCCCTTAGGCACCTCAGAGCACTGACATATTGAGTTACTGAATTAAGGGAATGTAAATTCTACCAGTGATGTTCCCTGATAGGTCATGGAAATAAGAAAAAGTTCAAAATTTGTTAAACAAGCGTCATTCGAATACTAAATATTTTCTTTTCTAAACTGTGGTTTGGACAGTGTGAAAGTAGTTGGATGTTTCAGTACCGGACTAATCTCTTTATTTATTGGAGTACTATATTTCTTTGTTTTTAATTTGTTTCCTGATGCTCCGAAAGAATCCATCCAGTTTATTGATGAATGTTATCATAATTAAAATTTCTTCACAGAAATAATTCTGCACCTCTTTAAAATTAGATACATGTGTCATCATACATTAAAGCTGTTCACATCTTCACCAAATATTCCAGAAATCATGACAAATTACATTGTAATTTATGTCAAGTCAGCAGATTTTAAGTTCCAACTATTTGTCTTAATCATCCTTAAGACCGTTTTTCCACTTTCTCTTCTCTTCCCATTGAAAGCAAATACAGATGAGTGTAAGGTAATTTAAAAGAACTTTTTATTTCATATTTCCAGTGGACTACATATAGATCAAAGTGGAATGAAAGTTAAAATCTATCTAAATTTAACATTTTAATATATGTACACCAAAAAAGGGTAACTGGATGCATTTTACACTACGTAATTTATCTTTTTCAAGCAACATCCTCGCAAATATATATATTTGTGTGTGTATATATCTCTATAGAAATATTTAGTTATTTATTCCCATCTCATACAATTCTGATAAAAGATAGAAACAAAAAGACTTGGAGAGAAATACTTTAACAGCCAGGGACTACATTTCCCTACTGGAGTTCCAAAGCTCTAACGTTCTCATTTTCTAAGGTTGTCTAAGTTGGTAATATACCATAAGGCTTTGATTCCTTTTTATCTACAGAAATGTAATATATTTTTGCAAGCAGTTGTGCAGTATGATCAGTTGTTCTTCCATATTACATTCCAAAGTCTGTGGATGTATTTTTAAGAATGAATTAATCTTCTTTCGTGCAGACAGCAGACAGATTAAATGCAACTTCCTGAGCTCAAGTTAGAGAAAAATTTCTGAACCAACTTGCCAGTTGCATCTCTTTTAAAAGTTACAGGTAGCTGCAGCTTCCAGTGAACTTAAATCTCAGTGATCAGTAGCATGCCTGGGGATGTGGTGAAAAATGAGGACGGATTCACTACCTTAGGAGCCAATAAAAGCAAGTTCGCTACACGCTACAGCTACTGGCAAAGAAGAGCATCCCTTCAGCACCTGCTATATTTCAAGCTCCATTGAGCTGCTTCTGGGCAACTCATCTGATAGCCCTGAAGGGGAGTTTAAATTTGAGAAAAGCCCAAAGAAAAATCCAACAAATGTTTTGTGCCTCAAAGCACTAGGGAGGAAGAAATGTTACTTACTGCGTAAAGCAGTAGCTAGTATACATTTGTGTATATTTTATATGGTTTTATAGGTTAATCTTTTGCTTATCTTTTGGAAGGAATATCTGTAAGCCTGATACTGCAGTCTTTTTTTTCACAAATCTGGCAGTAGAAAAATCACTTTGGCTACAGTGTGATGGGATCTGTCCTGCGACTAGGCATTTAAGAGATAAAGAAGAGTTAGTGTTATTTGTATTACTGTTTTAGTTTCTGCTTCAATTGTTCTTGTACCTTAATTCATTGTTCATAATTTTTTTGTTCAGCTTCCATCTTTGGAAAGAGCTTCAAAGCATAAGTTTTGAAATTCCAAATATATTTAAGTATTTTAATACAGGTGAGCCATTAGATCTGCCATCATAATACCCTTCTTACATGGGGTCCGGTTGTCCCAGCTTCCCAACAGATTATGAGTAAAATTTATTGCTGTCTTATGCTTTATGCTAAAAATTATCATTGAATTTAATTACAGTCCATGAAATTGTATTTTTGCAGACAGAGTAATTTAGGCACAAACTCTGTTGGTTTTATATTACTTGGTTTCCTGTTTTTTTCTGTCTTCAACAGCATAGAAAAAAATTCAGAAAAACGGATATTTTCATTTTGCATGAATGAAATAGAAAGGTTGCTGAAGCACTTAGTACAGAAAGTTGTGTAAAGAAAAGGATGCTTCATTTTCTATTTTATTTATTTTTTTACAGAGATAGTATTTCTGGAAAATGATTAGAGGTGAAGAATTGCAAGGATCTAAAAATCTCTAGAAAGAAGCTTCCCAGTTACTATGGGGAAAATATATTAAAAGCTTTCTACAAATCTAGGGATTTTTTTCAAAGAATCTGTCTGCCTCTTCAGGCTTAAGAAAATGAAGAGACACTGGGAATATTGAAATACTGAAAGAAATATAGTTATTTTCTTTTCTTAGCACACGGAAAAGCTATGGATGTTTAGGAGAGGTATAAAGGGAAAGGAAAGCACTGAGGCTGAAGCTCTCCAGTCAGTATATCCACTAAGGGAAATTACAAAGTGATTAACAACATGAAGCAGACCCAGGGCATACAGCCAAGGATTTATCTCCTCTAGTAAGACGTGTGAAGAGGCTATTGCAATGGTATTACTCAAAGTTTCATTAGAGCATTTAGCCTGACCTGTGTAGTTTACAGGCCCTTATGTTTTGCCAAGAAGCCGCAAAAGGAACCCAAATATTCCTGGGTAAATCTTGTCTCCCAGAATCATAGGAGTCAACCAATCCTGTTAATATTATGTTGCAACCATTATTTGGTTATTCTTGCTCTGTAACAGCCATTTTACTTTTAAAGAATTTCTGAACAACTTTTGACACATTTCTCCTTAAACATTCTAATCTAGTTTTCTTATGATGGTTTTCATTTTTGGGACAATCTCTCTTGTAACTTTCAGTATGATTACAGTTCTTAGTGGCTGGGACTATTCTCTTTTCTCTTCATGAAGTCACCAGGCAACTGTATTATTGCTGTTGTTGGTACATTCCAAAACAATGTTCAGTTCTATTATTGATTAATCTTTATTCAACATGATTATATCCAAATTAAATTAGAATTGAATTTAAAAGCATTATGCTTGAGCCTGGAAATTGTCTACTTCATTTTGCATTGCTGTTATCCTACTTTTGGTATTCTGTAAACACCAATCAAACAGTATTGCCAAAAAACAGGTTTTCTTTATACATGTTAAAGATACTTAAGAAGTGCCTTGATACATGAGAATTGTCCTGCTAACATTTTTTAAATAGATGTTTTCAAATCTTTGTATCCACTTTCTTAATTACCATGGTTTTCTAAATATCATTTTCATGTATTTCTTACAGTGATTAGTGTATATGAAGGTTCTGAAGTACCAGTACTTGATTTAATTACAGATGTGTCTACTAAAAACTGACTTCCTCCCATCTTTTTCTTCACTGTTATTAACTTTTATTTTTGTTATAACTTTTTAGTATTGCAATAATCTGACCTATTTTTTCTGCCAGTTTTCAGGTAGTGTTTTTGCTCTTCTCATGAGCTGTAACAATTCCTTTCCTTAGCAAACTAAATGGCAGGGCTTATGTAAGCAGTGCAGTAGAACTCCTCTCTATTCCTCGTCAGTTCCACTGAACCTGTTTGTAGTCTGCTGAGTAGGAGTTTATATGACAGTTGTCATCACAGCACCCTCACTAACGCAACAGCTTCCTTGATGTCCAGCTAGTCTCTGAGATCATTAGCTCATTATCATCATCAGTGGAGAAGCAGCTTGTTCTCCTTGTTGAGCCTCCTCCTTTATGGGAATATTGTATACTGTTCTGCAAAAACAAATCCTTCACTTTGCACCAGCTGTGGCAGTAGCAGTATGGCTGCAGCACTCACAATGTGTTGTAAGAATAGCTCTGTTAGTATCCTGAAATCCTCTCTTTTTGAAATAGCTCTCTAACTGCAATGTATGTCATTAGAGGCAGCTTATAACTTTATAATTCTAGGCAATTTATACCAGCATTTTTACTTCTGCTCCAGGCGGCTTATCCTCTCTCTTTACATGTAGTATGCTTCCAGCACTTTTTCTTCAGTCTGTGAATTACTGTTTAAGCAGATACATCTCTTAACTGAAGAGCTTACAAATTAGAAAGGTATATTTTAGTTCAACCTCTGCTTTTCAGGATTGATTCTTACTTCAGAGTTTGCTTAACCTCTAACACCTAGGTGAATGGAAATTTGCTACAAACTCTCAGTATACATTTCAATAACTAGTTTTCCCTCATGGTTAAATGAATGATTCAAGTGAGCGGAGGTGAGTTGAGCATTATAGCCCAACAGCTATGCATGAAAATTTACTCTTTTAGTATTCTCTAATTCCAAACGGGAGGTACTCCTTCAAAAATGAGCACAGGATGTGTGTGCCAGTCGCAGATACTAACTTAAAACTTGATAAATCCTCTAATTGCTAACATACTGAATGACTTTTATACATACAAGTGAGTGCTTAATGCATTTTTTGTAGCTCATTTGCCTTTACAAGTCTTTTTAAGGGCACAGCCTTGAAATATGCATCTGCAGAAATTTGCAGAAGTGACATCCTGTTATTGATTCTATATGAGGAAGTTCCTGCTGTGCTAGTTACCAGAGAAGATAGCTTGCAACCTGGGAGGATGCTGATAATTCTGTATGCTAGTCAGCCAAAGCTCAGGCAGTGTGTAAGGAGACTTCTTGTTGGCACAGGGCTCCTCCCCTCTGAGTGATTTCTCCTTGCTTCAGGACAAAAGCAATACATTGTATTTAGACATAAGCAAGTTTTTCTGACAACATGGTTTTTAGAAATTTTCAAACTAATGGTTCCCAAACCATTAAAATTGTACTAGCACATACAGCAAGATGAACCCTCCTCTGTCCAATGTGTATCTTTTTTTTTTTTTGGTTTAGGACACTGTAATCCTATATGCCTGTATCAAATGAGGAGTAGCATCCAGCTTCACTCACATCTTCAGCTTGATGCTTTATTTCATTTTCTAAATGAAAGAGCAGTACACACAGCTAGTACAAAATATCCTAGAATTGTTCTTATTCTGCTTCATTATTTTCAGTCTTGTCACTGACATGTACATATGATGATTGGTAATTATATTTCATAAAGAAAATACAATTTCAGAGAGGGGAATAGCTTTTGGATTTAGAAATCAGTGGAGGGTTGCACTGAAGACTGATATACATAGTGCTTTGTTTATGAAATATGCTTGTAAACAGGGAGAAATAGTATTTGCTTTATGAAACTAATTTTGTAGTGACCCTTTAAGAAAGGATTGTTTTATACACTTAACTTCAGCTAAGGTGCTTTATACAAAATGTATACATTTGATTGTAGTCTGAAATCTTTGTGGAATGGCTTGGTTTGTGTATTTGCTCTCTGAAATGGGAATTTCCCCCTTACTGTGCTGTACCTATAAGATAATTAGCAGCAGTGAAACTTAATGATCGTAGTCTTATAAACAAAAATCTGTTTCAGTTAATGAAACAGAAATTTTGAAATACATCTTTAGTTGCAGACAGCTCTAAGAAATCGCTGCTATGCTGAGTATGCTGGAACATAGTGATAGTGTTCTTTTAGGAATGCTCTCACACTTAACGTGATGTTTCTGGTTCTCTCTCAGCAGTGAGACTAAAGCTCGTGCTTTTGGCTCCACCGTGGAGCTACCAATTGTAACTGCAACTGCACTGTTGACATCATTCGACGTGCATTGTATTGAAAACTTACATGTCTTCATATTACAGCCCCGAACTTACTGATTAGTACTGTAACTTCAGATAGTCACAAGACATTTTTGAAGCATATGATGTTCTATTATGAAGCAGATAGAAACAGTGGACATTTTGCTAAGCTATCCAAAGTAATAATTAAGTTCCAGGTTACTGTATTTTGTAGACTTTATTTAGAAATATAAACGGGATAAAAAGTTTTCTTTTAATTTTTCAGTTATGCAGCTGTTTGTCTTTTTTTAGATTGCTGTCCATCAAGCCCATTCTTACTCTTCTACTTTCTGAAGTTCTTTAACTTCCTCATCATTTTGCTATGCTTATGAACTTTTGGTGATCATAAAAATGTATTTTCAACCTTAAGCATCTCAATATGTATAGTAAAACTGATCTGACTCAGTGAAACTTTTGGATGTTTCTTCTATCTTGAAAACCTATATAGCCATATTTCATGTTTCATCACACACCTCGAGAAAAAGATAAAAAAAACAACAACAAAAACACCTCAGTGCAGTTTGAAAAATAGGAATACGATCACATATAGTGGCATGTAACAAAATACTCATTTCCTAGTATTCCATCAAATGAAATCATAACATAGTTTGTGCTGTTAGATTCATTGTGTTTTAGATACAGGTAGTTGAAATGACAGTTATTAGTTTTAGGGTATGCTCTGGGTCTTTTAGGAGGAGTCATCAATCCTTCTGTCTGACAGAGATGGCTTTGTGTGGACTAATCTGGGAAGGTGACTAACCAACTCTGTCCTGGGTCACCATATTTCGTCATAGATTTTGCTATTTCAAAATACTGGCAACTCATTCCTGAGACCATTTATGAACTTTCAGTTTTCAGAGTTTTAAACATTCCATGACTGCGCTACAATAATCAATATAATAAATGTGTACAATGTTGGATTTTTTCCTTACTTATAACACTCTCCTAATAAAATAGGTTATTGATAAATGCTAGTTGGTTTATAAAATTCTGCTGAACTCCTTTTGAGTGTTTGAGGTTTGTCAGTAAAATAATGTCTGGCGTTCTAGTAAAAAAAAAAATAATAATAATAACAACCAACTAAGCCAAACAAACAAACAAAAAACAGTATCTGAGACCTTATTAATACAGGACATCTGTGGGAGTGAATTCTCCCCAGAAATAGAATTTTTCTGTTTCAGTTTATCATTTCATGTACTGAGGAGCTTTGATATTTTCTAGCCTATCATCAGTGCTCTTACGTAGCCATACTGACCATAACAGTCAAGCATGCTGGAAATCATCTTCTGGTGTTAAAGATTTGCTCCGTACAAATACATGCAAACAAACAGAAACATCTTAAGACCAGTTTTATCTTCGTGTTTTAGACGTTTACCCTGAATCAGCTGAAAGAGAAACCAGGTTTGTGTGACTCAGTGCATAGAAGTCACTGTATTGTTTCCCTTAAAAGGCACTCTGACCCAATTTCAGCTTGGTTTCAATGAGGTTCCAGTTAGGCAGAAACAATATTTCTCTTTCTGTACTCTGCCTGCTTCATCTTCTGTTCTTTTCCTTTAGTAGCTGAGTTGTCAAAGAGACTAAGCAGTTCAAATTGTAAGCATAATCTTGAAAGAAATGGACAGTTGGAAGGCTAGGTAAGAAAATGCACATGATCCTCGAGGACAAGAGGAATATATAGTTTAGAGCTTTTTAGAATTTTTAAAATATTTGTCAAGTAAGGAGGGAAGGGCAGCATTAGGTAAGTGGATTGACCAAGTCAGCTGAGCTCCTCCGGCCAAAAGAGACCCCTGGATCTATCAAGTGAAGTCCCTGTGATTTCACATAATCACAATGTATTTCTCTACTCATAAAGTTAGTAAGATCCTCTTTAAACAAATTAATTATTTTTTTTCTAATAGCTGATTGTATTTTAGTAAACTATTTGAAATTTTGCTTTCAAATATAGGGATCTTTTGTTTTTCTGGGCATTTTATCTATCACCTTGCCCCAGACAGTACTAAACTCAGTTATTCTTTGTTATTGTAATTCTGAAGGCCATCTAGCTCTTTGCTTATAACATTTTAATTTTCTTTATTTCTGATGTCTCTCAAGATGTTATTAGCATGCACCAAGATCACTGACATAATATTCAACATATTTTTCACCAAGATCAGTGCTTGACCAGCTTCTACAAGAGCTGAATTTTACACAATGAAAATAAATTTATACATAAAAAGAGATATATATCTAAATTATAATCTGAAATAGTGCATATTCCCTCAAGACATGAGGTATATTTCCCAGTCAGCTTGACCGAGTACAGTCAGAAATTCAATAATGCAGCTGAAGGAAAAACAAAGTTCCAAATAACTTATGCCAATAACGAAAAGTGCACCTAAATGCAGTTCTGTTTGCAGATGTCACCTCTTTTCTTTGATTATGACATTTAATATAAGATATGGGTTAACTTTTCTTCTCTGAACAGAATCTTGAGAGATTAGAACAAATTTTTCATGCTGAAATTTAAATTAACTTGTGCTAGGAATGGTGTTTAGAGTGATGCAAGGTTGACCAAACGTTGATGTGGTACTGTGTTATTAATCATAGAACTTAGATAAGTTCGTTTGTGGTCCTTTCTAAGATTTTTTTTTCCCATTGTCTTCTGCACTTACAAAACAACTTTATTACTAGATGGAAGGTGCAGACTTTCTTGAAATTGCATCATGTAGATGTGTATGTATAGCTATACCTACACAATTATATTTAAGCCTACCATGAAAACTACCCACAGTGGTAAAAGAACTTTTTCTACGAGCTACTTGTGAGCATCTCTTTCAAAACATGCTTCCCTGCTATGATTTTGGAGTAGACTTAAAGAAAAGATGTTCAAACTAATATGCTTATGCAGGCTTTATTTAAGGTCTAATGAATAAATGTTGTTAATAATTGTGTCTTAAAATCTGTTTGAATCTAACTAAATGAGGGCTATCATAAAATAAAGAGCCTAGCTTGTAAAAGAAAGAGAGAATGGTGACAGAACAGATTTGTGTTTATAGTCCTAGTTACAGTGACCTCGCACAGCAATTACATGGTAAGTGATAGAAGCAGAGTATAGATGACTTGTGCGCAATGGCAGCTCTATCTTAACTCAAAACCAGACATAAATAGTGCTCAGAAAACTCTTTAAACGCTGTGGGATTTTTTTCCCCTCTTTTTATCGATAGAATTTGTGCCTCTTTGCAAGATATGAGTATGTGTCATTGTTATTCATGGAAACTGTCAGGCTTTTTAGCTCCTTTGAGAAACATGAAGGGTGAATGACAGATGGGAACAGTTATCTTGGCAAGGAAGTTCTCTGCTAGGAGAATGCCACGGTATGAGTGAGACCTGAAAGAAAGAAGAGATGATAATTTCACTTGTTTTTGTACCTGAAGGCATCTGAAAAGACTCTGTGATGCCATGACATTTTGACTTCCATGCTATGATATTTTGACTCTCATGCATTTGTGCTGATACTGTCTTCAATTTTGCTCATATAAGCCAAATGTTTTTGAAAAGCTTGAAACGTATCAGTTAGACTTAACAGCAAGAGTATCAACCACTCTGGTTGTTTACTAAGGGCTGGAAAGCATTTAGTGCAGGTGTGATATCTTGAGATGTAAGTTTTAAGGTTTTAAAAGGAACTTTGATATCCCTACCTGTTTCTGAGCTGTTCAAACTGTGACTCTTTACCTACTTGCTTCATCAGACATTCACATTTTTGGGAATACGTTTTTGGGACTGTCGAGGATCTGTATAACTTTTGTGCCTGTTTCAGAATAATTTACTTTAATATTATACATTCAAGGAATGACAATGCCCTCCATTCAAGTTCATTTAAAACGTGAGAAGGACGAAGCTGAAAAACAATGCTTCACTAAGTATGTGTGAGTGGGCAACGCAGGTTGATGGGTGAGAGAGGGAAGCCGATGGCCTTCCTAATGGCCCAAAACAAAAATCTGAAAAAGAAAGTCATTTGAGGCTAACAAAAGCCCTGATTTAGATTGAAATAGAGTATTTGCTTTTAATTTTACTTAAAATTACCTTACTTCTGAGTTAAAAATTTTCCTTGTAGTGTTAATGGTTTTTATTTGTTTCTAATTTTTAACAAATTCATTTGGTTCCACACCAATGCAATTTCTAATTTTTCTTAATAGAATCTATAATTTCAGTAGAAAACCATTTTTCTTTTCCCTGCTCTAATACATCTAAAATTGCAGATGCATATACCTGGGAAGTCTTCTAGAGAATTTTGTACTTCCTACTTGACAGAACAGTTTATTAGTCACTTTGTAAAGAATGTTCTTTAAATTTAGATGTTCTTAAATTTACTATTAAATTAGTGGAGATTTTGAAAACCCATTGGACTCCATTATTAGCTATTTTTTATCTGAGAATAAGGAAGGGTCCTCTTGATCTTGTATTAAGTAACTAAAATTTGCTCCTCGAGGTGTGGAAGGCCTTCTTCATCCTAATTATTAAAATTTTTTCCTCTAAATGAGAGGGGAAAAAAAGTCCAAGCTATGGTTGCTAAGATCAGGCATTCCTGTGGAACAATAGTTTTGTTTAGCTTCTTCTAAATAAGATTGTCAAGACACATGGACAAATACCCTCTCATTGCCTGCAGTCTTATTCACCTCTCATTTGTATCAGATTGCTGGAGCTGGAATGAAGCTGTTCTTCTCCCTTTGAAGAAAAACTTCAAGCCAGATACAAGTGTTCGAAAGCCCTGAAAGGGCTGAAAGGACAGGACAGAACTCATCGATTCACATTAGGGAAGCACAGAATGTTATTGGCTTTCTTCATGTACATTTCAGTGTTGTCTAAGGACTATCAGCTCTCTCTAGTTAAGCTGCTGCAGTTCTAGCACCTGATGCTGCTTCTAGCTATTTGGAGGAAAAACAAAATTTAGAAAGTATACGGTAACCTGTGTGTCTCAAAATTTTGGATTCATGAGTATTTTCACACCAGAAATTGGCAGCTTCCATGAATTTTCATTTAATGGATAAGCTCGTGGAGATACCTACAAAATATGCTAAAACAGTCCCTTTCCTCAGTTTCTTGATAGCTATTACCTTTTCTCTAACCGAAGTCTGAGGAAGAATTGAGGAAGAAAAGAGCTAATTAGTTGTAACACCTTTTTAACTGATAGTTATTACTACTGTATTTTCTCACCTTTGTGCTAATATAAAACTGGTTGAAATAACTGGATCAAAATTTAAGCGTTTAATGAAGGTCTTTGGTTAGTTTTCATTTTCTTTTTAATATCCAGTTATATCTGTATTTCCTATGTTGGATCCTTTAATGTATTCTAGGTTTTAGTACTGTTGAATATCCCATGAGCCTGAATGAAGTCTGAGACTGAAAGGATAACTTGTGATGTCTGAATTGTACTAGTCAAGGAAGCCTACCACTTCTCTTGAGGGCTAGCTATTTTGAAATGTGGAGAACAACTTCCATGAAAAAAGATTGAATCTCCAATTAGTAGGACTTAGACTGTCATTCAGTCTGACAGATAGCTATTGGTCTTCGTGTCCTTTTTGTTTTACCTTTGGTTGGTTTATCTCTGGTTTGTACATAAAATGCTAAATGTGCTAGAAGTGTAAAGGTAGAAAAATCTCTTACTAATAACCCTTAGAAAAGGACTTAAGAAAATTAACTATTTATCTTGAGTTTGGTTTCTTCCAGCATTTATTTCTTAATTTGGTTATAACAATCAATTTACCAAGTTGCATTCACATAGCTCGTGAGACACAACTAATTTTGAGGACTGTAATTTTAAATCAAATGACCTTTTCTCTTGATGATGGAGTAATACATATACATTTAAGTGGTGTAATTGCTAGGTTGCATGCAGAGTGTTTAAAACCATCACTTTGCTTTCTATGGTATCTATGATACATTTCTATAGTGCATGTTGGAATTCAGTATACTGCTGTCTTCTAGCAGTATAATACAAATATGTTCCTTCTTGTTTCATGCTTTTACATGCATTTGTACTAGAAAGTAGCGCTGATGAGCCTGGAACTCTCAGCATTATGATCTCCACCTAAACTATTTTTGACAGCTTCCTCATCTCCAATATGAAGAAAATTGCATTTGTTTTCCCAGATTTACTTCACAGAAATGAACAGTCAGTTGCCATTGCACTGGGGAAATATCACATTAGCAGCAAATCAACATTTTCGTTTTCTCACCTTTACAAAATGATGTCTTGATCTCTGACACAGTGGGAGAGATTAAAGTCTTTGAAGTGATGCGAAATCTCTGTATAAGACTCAGGCTTTCTTGAAATCCCAGGGACATGTAATGCACCCTAGGGAGTGACAGAATGGTGTGGAGGGGAACTTGGGACATGTAGGAGTCATCTGGCTTGGGGGATGATAGAGAAGTTACAACTCAGTGCTTTCACATCCATTCACCCTTTCAGTGAGGTTAACTGAAAGAAAGGCTTCTCAGGGCTTTTTCTTGATGAGAACTGTCTGGAGGAGCCCAAAAGGAAACTGGGAGCAAATAACCAAGTAAACACTGAGAAGCTTCCTCTATCCACTTTCCTTCTCCTATGGTGTAGACATCTCCAAAGGTTGCTGGTAACATCTCTAGCAAGTACTCAGAACAGAAGGTAACATCTGTTAACATTTGAAGTATTCGGCACATTTTACAAATTTGGTGAGACTTACATTCTTCAGCTTTTCATAACGTACTGCTTCATTTTCAGTGATGTAATGCTATGTTAGATCCAACCTGGATCAGGCTGCATAATGAAAGTACAAAGGCCCGGTGCATTACCAGCCAAATAAAGCTCCAAGATATGAACAGAGAAATGTTGATGCGAGGCCTTTGAAAAGCGTACAGCATGTTCTGTGAAACTGGCCAAGGAGAACATCTAAAAGAAGGATCTCCAAAAAAGCTGAATGTTTTTCCAAGTTAATGCAAAGCTGAGTTTGCTGTTTTTTGTAAAGATAATATGTTGTTTCTGTTTGTTGAAAAGACTATCTAAAAAAAGATAACTTTTGTTCATCCAACTTCCTGCAAATGACATGTTCCTCTGCCATATTTAGGTCCAAATTACTGTGGATTTCTGTGAAAGGAAGAATGAAAAACTATTTTTCCTGACATCAGTGTTTTATGATTACTGTGCTATTTAGAAATATTTGACATTGTACTGATTTTGTGTCTCAAAATAAACTTTTCTGATTATCCTTACATTCCAGTGATTTCTTTTGTGCAGCAATGAATCTGCAGCTTGTGAGGTAAGTGCCAAAAAGTCTGATCTATCAGCATTTTTGTTTGCGTTCATGAGTTTATAGTATCACAGCCACAAAAAAGCAGCAATCATCCATCATCCAGCTAGTCAAACAGAACAAAGATTTGAAAGTGAAAATAATTTATGGCCTTAGCATTACTCATTTAAGTTTTATGTTTTTATAGACTTCCACTGGAGAAAGAGTTTTGCTTTGGAATTTAAAGCAAATGTTGGAATTCTGAAATAGGAATGATGCAATTTTCTGAGCGTCAAAGATTTTATGGACACTCACTGAAAAACCTTTTCATGCTGTTTCATTCCTTTAATCACTATTAAGCTTTCTGGACTTTCAAGTATTTTCTGACAGGAAAATCTTCACCAGTTAAAATATTTTATCTGATATATCAGAATCAAGATTTTAAGAAATGTTTGTATTATACTTCTCAAGCATTTTTGTTGGTTTTGTTTGTTTGTTTGACTCCATACAATGTTAGCAAACCTATTAGCTTAAAAATACAAGTCATGATGCAAAACTTTTGATAAAGTTGGTAATTTAAACTTCTCTTGTGTTTTTCTCTGGGGGCTGAACATCTGCATTTCCCATATGAGTAGGAAGGCTCCTAAGTCTCCCTTTCAGCAGAAGTTCCTAGGCCACATGAAGGTCAATAAAAAAAAACTTCTACATGTTATTTATACTGTTTACTGTTTAATACTTTATTTATGCTGTTATTTATAGCCATTTATATATGACCATTTGGGGTTTTGAGGTAAATCCACTGAAAGCTTCTTCTGCATGATACACTGAGAATGTATGTTCTCTGCAGGATTTCGGAGGATCTTGGATTTTGAACTTCTGTTAAGGCTTTCCTCCCTATCACTGTGAATTTCCATTTCCAGTATACTACCAGTGTCATGTGTTTCCCTGGAGATTTTAGTCAAGTTTAAGTCATTCTGAGGGAGGATCTGATGTGCTGTGAGGGATCTTTGGAGGCCCGAGGATGAAAAACAGCCATGATGAAAGTGTGTCAGTGCCTTAAATATCAGAACAACTGACCATCCCAGATAGGGGTTGTATGATTAGAAGAAAAAAAACCTTTGCCTCTCATCTTGCCTTTGAAAGTATTCTCTAATAGCTGAACAGACTGAAATAAAACATGGGAACAAACATTTTATATCCTCAGTAACCTGGAGGTAAATGCTGTAATCGAAACCAACTCCTAGTCCCTTACCTTTATTCACTCTTTTATATGACAATATTACAGATCATTAATCATCATTTTACTAGATTCATTCTTTGTTTAGAGTACATCAGCCTCTGCTGTTTATAACAGGGAACATGAATACAGGCTCTTTCTATTTCTCATGAGTGCAGAGTTGAGCTCCTGCAGCTATGTACGGAGTCATAGCTTTCCTGCATGAAGCGTATTGATCAGTTGCGAGTGGGAGTCTTGTGAGTAACTCCGTATGTAAAGCTGTGATCTTAAAAAATGTACTTTGCATGCTGTCTGAGTTCAGCTTCTAGGTATGAATGCACGGCCAGAAAGCTTCTTATCTCACTGGAAACTTCCAATCCCCACCAGGGCGCTCTGAAGTCTGTTCTGATTTTTGGTCCTGGGTTTGAATCAGAAGTCTTGGTGGGGATTTTGTCTTAAGAGGACCCGCAGGAACAGATATGAAAATATGTCCACTGAATTATGGAGCCAGGCAGTGCAGAGTTTTATAATGCACCTTTACCACTCTTTTTAATATATGGCTAAAGATTCCAAACAGCAAGTATTTCAAGTTTTGAAGGTATTCCCCCTGAAGAAACTGTATATCCTGCAGCTGTACTACAAGTTTTTCTAGAGTGAGCATACATTATTGCCACTTGCCCTGCTGTGTGGCTGAAGCTTCTAAATCATCACCAAACAAGGACTTTGAGGGTTGTTTTTTTTTTTTGTTTGTTTGTTTTTGTTTTTATTTTTTATTTTCCTTTAAGCTAGCCTAGCATCTTAAAATCTCTGCAGTTCTTAATGTGGCTAGATGGCTTACGATTGTGTGAAAAAAATATTTGCTGAAAACAGTGCCTTTATTCTTCACAAAGGAGACCTAAATTTTTGAGTTATGTACTACAGCCATTACCACAAAATCACTCTCAGTGTTAGGGAAACTGAGTTTCTTCCCCTGAGATTGAATGTGAATGTTTGCATTAGCTTTTACTTCCAGAGAGAGACTTAACCAGCAAGCAATGGAATTCCAGGATGCAACATCTTTCCCATCAGCTTCTTGTTATACCATCTTACAGCAATTAATGGTTCTAGCTATTATGCTTCTCACAAGTAGAACATCAGGGCTGCATCCCTTCAGATAAAATGGCAGCTGAATCAAAACCTTCCATGTGCCCTGTAAGTTCCCTAGCCCTAAATGACTAACAGAAAAGTAAGTGGAATTCCTGACAAGATCAGTGCTCTTTGATTTTGTGAATACTCCCACCTTTTTTGTCAGATTCAGCTCCAGGATTACCAAAAACAAAAAATTTTAATGTAATTTTTTTGGACTCAACACCATGACATCCTTGTACCCTGGCTGGGGTGAAAGAAAACTACTGAACTCTCTCCTTTGCCACTAAGACAACAGAGCAGAGCCTTGCATATGATGCCGGTCTAAGCAAGACCAGTTCATGTAGGTCTTGCAACTATTGAAGGTGAGTGCAGGATTGCCTGGAAACTACAGAGAGTATGAAGTATCGCTGGCTCACTCAAAAATGTGGGAGGATGTCTTTTGCAAAGCTCTGCAAGGCTCTCTCTGTCCTTGATCTGAATCTGCAAAAGCTCACACTAACAACCTGGATTAAAGAATTGAAATTATTTTTATTAGATTTGTATATGACAGGCTTAAACACAAAGTGCTTTTGACAAATTGAAGAGAGATTCTAGAATAAAAACGATAGTGTTCAATAGAAACAGGGTGAAAGAGAGATGTATTTGCCCTTAGGGACAGAGATGGGAACAATGGAAGAGGTAGGAGTTAGTTCAAGGAAAACATTAACAACCAGAGCTTAAAGTGTATCACAAAACGGTCATTAGGTAACAGCATAATACTGCTGCATACAAAGCATACATTTCACACAGAAACTTAAAAAAAGAGCACACACTGTGGCCTGTGCACAATTATCCTTCTTCTCCTACTTGCACTTAAATGGTCCCAAGTGGTGTATCAAGCTCAGTTTTGTATGTTGGACATCAAGATATGGAGTTACAAATCAGCTGAAGACCATCCTGGTGAAAGTTGTAAAACATGTCAGCTGGTGTGTTCTCCGGGGCCGTTTATGGAACACTGTGTGAAGAAGGCGGCTCCGTCATGTAAAAAGTGAGGAGAATATTCTGTTTTATCCTTGGTGTAATTGCCTGAAATCACAGCAAAGCGGGTTCAGGTTATACGTGAAGGAAAAGTTTGTAGCTGCAAGTCAGAACAGATTGCCTGAAGAGGTTAGAGCAGTGCTGTCGCTGGAGGCTTCAGAATGAGTTAGCCCAGCACTTGACAGGAATGACAGAGGTGGAGTGATGGTGCCTTGGGGCAGAGTGGTGCGGGAGCTGACCTCCCGAGGTGCCTTCCAGTCCTACTACTCAGCATCGCACTTCTCCCTCCCCACCCCACCTTCAGACTTCCTCCTACAAGCTTCCCTTTATCTCCAGCTACTCTCCTAAAAATAATCGCTAGCTGCCTATCCTATTGTATTATGCATGTGTAGGAAATGCTTTCTGAAAGAGGCAGCTCTGCAGTTGGACGAGATCAATCTCACCCACGGGAAGGGCGGCACTGCTGCCCACCGCTCCTAGACATGACAGCCCAGACACAGAAAGGGAGGATTCAGACTCTAACACTTGGAAATATTTTAAACCACCAGTATAAATGTGGGCCACAGATGATGATTTTTATATACGGGTCAGAAAATAAAAGGAAGGTAGATGTATCGTTATTTTAGGACATATGTTCTAAGCATACGCTGCAAGTGGGTACACTTCCCTGCTGAAAGGGCACTCACTAGCTCCCAGTGAGTTTACCCAGGGAGTTCTCCCGTATTGCTTAGAGGAAGGGGAACGGTGACCTAGGAGCGAACAGCTGAACTCAAACCCGCAGCCCGAGCGTTGCAACAAGGCAGCGGAGCCTCGTGGCCTCCACACCCCCGGCTCTCCCATTTCCTCCCGGAGCGGAGGAAACGTCCCACCGGCTCCCGGTCCGGTGCGGCTCCTCCCGCGTTCCGAGGAAGGCGGACCAGAACGGGAATTGCAAAGCCCGGTCCCCCTCCGCCGCAGCGATGCCCGGCTCCGGTCCGCATCAGTGCCGCCCCCGCGGGGCTCCATTGATCCGCGGGGAGGCGAAGCCCCTCCAGCACGAGGGAAGCCGCACGTGTTGGTGGAACCGCTCCGCCCGACCCCGCAGGCGCGCCGGCCTCCCATCTCCTATTTTTCTTCATATAGCTGTATTTTAACTCTTGCTCAGCAAACTGCTCTCGATGAGCTCACGATGCCGCGCCTCCTCGCTCCGGGCGGCAGAGAGATGTGAGGCGGATCCGCGCATCCCCGGCGCTCCCGCATTCCTCGGGCGCGGGGCGGGCCGGCCGCGCTGCTCTTTGTGCCGTTATTGTTATTATTTTGCCTTTTTTTTAATATTTTTCCTCCCATTCCTTTTCGCCGCGCCGCGCCGCGCCGCTCCGCGCTCAGGTGGCTCCATGCGCTCCCGCGGGGGCGGCCCCTCCGCCGCTCAGCGCCGCTCCGGGGCGGGGAGAGCGGCCGCCAGCTCCGGCCCCGCCGCCGCCGCCTCCGCCTCCGCCGCGGGGGGCGGCCCCGCCCGGGCACGGGGCGGGCGGGCGTGAGGCGGGCGGGCGAACTTTCTCCGGCGGGGAGGGAAGGACGCGGCCCCGCGGCGGCGGCGGTGGCGGCGGCAGCCCGGCTTTGGCCATGAAGAGGAAACAGAAGAGGTTCCTGCAAATGACGCTGCTCTTCACCGCGGCGCTGATTTTCCTGCCCGACATCGGCCTCTGGTCTCTCTACAGAGAGAAGCACCTGGTGAAGCCTGCCGAGCCCGCCGAGCCGCAGGTAGCCGGGCCGGGGCTGCGAAAGTTGAGGGCGGGCGCGTGGGGTGCCGGGCGTGCGGGCGGCGGGGCGGTCAGCCCGCGCCGTGCACAAGTCAGCGGGCTGTGCGCTCAGAGGAGCGGAGTTCTGCCCGCAACTTCGGCTTGTCTGGCGGTGTGTGGCTGGATGCCGTCCCTCCAGCCAACTCACCGCTCTCCTCCTTTCCGTTGAGTACTCTAAGGGGTGTCCGACATCCAGTTGTTTGTTTTTTTTTTAATCTTTTGGACATCACCCGGTGCGAGTGCTCTGTGCGTAACTTACTGTCAAACTGGTGTCGCAGCGAACTTCTAAATATCCCCAGTTTGCAACCATCGTTATTAATAACAGCAGTTGACATAAGGTGTTGGTTGCTTTCTGCCTTGGTTTGTTGTTTTGTTGTTTTTTTTTTTTTCCCCCTGAAGTTATTCTTTCCCTCGTTGGGTTTCTTGTGCGGCTCATAAATCACAGCGAGACCTGCACCAGGGGAAGTTTAGTTTGAGGGAGTTGTATTAACATTGTGCTTTGAAACCCTGCCTGAGATTTACCAAAGCTTATGTGCGTTCTGCTCAGCGCTGCTATGCTTCAGCACCATCGTTGGCGTTGTGATTTAAATATAATAGCCACGTTTTATAGGTCATTAGTAAGGAATCATGAGATTGCTCCATCTTCTAGTTGCGTTGCCTTGGTGGTGGTGTGCGTTAGAGGGCACCGTGTGTCACTATGATGTGCTAGTGGTCTTAATGTCAGGGGTCAGCACCTATGCATAGAGTGTGTTCTCCACGTACTGACTGTATTTAACTCACTTGCTTCAACTGAGCAACAACATGCCTGCTTTTTTGTTTACATAAGCTGCTGGAAGTTATTCCTCTGAAGTGTCATCGGTTTAGCAATGAAATGTACTGAATAGAGGATACCCTAATTACAACAGGAGGAAGTGAAGGGTAGCTTCCTAATTTGGAGCTAACTCTGTCCTTCCAAGGGTTTTTTAACATGCAGTAGGTGTCAGGTGCTAGACTTGAGTTGGTTATAATTTCTGCTGAAAGAAAATTATTCCTGATTGCGAGTGTCTGTCATTAGTTTGCAGGGTGCATGCTGTAGTCTTCACCGTGTCTGATTTACATTGTGATTTAGGAAAGCTGAAGTGTTCAATGCAAATGATCATTTTCATGTTTGTTGCATGGCTCTTAAAAGGGCAGTATGCCTTGAGATAAGGTGAACTTTGTGTGTTTCAGACTGAGCCCTAAGTGCAGTGTGACTGGATAGCAATCACTGTGAGCTAGTGTCAAAAGAAAAAAAAATGCTGCTGGATAAAATGATGTAAAAAGACCTTGGAGAGCAGCAGCTGAACATATGTGAAGGGCTAGAGGAATGTACTAATGATGAACATTTAAATCTTAAGGTTTCTGAAAGGGTTTTCTTTTACTAGTATCCTTTTTTTTTTTTTCTTCTTCCTCACCTGAATGCTAATAAAGTGGGAATGGGTTTAGTTTAATGGGAAAACAATAAAATTGGCACTGAAACTTTGAACCTCGCAGCTGACTCCGGTGTAGTTCTGCTGTCACTGTCAGAGCTGATGTGTTGGAAATGTCGTGCCCTTTGAGGACAGTGGGTTGGCAGAGGGGGAGCACGATGCAGTCATGGTGCTTGTGCCTTTTGGTGCACGCATCGTAACCTGAAGCACACGCAAGGGATGAAGGTTGCAGTGCAAGTTTTGAGTTGAACTCAAGTGTAAAACAGATCGCAAGAAAGTGGTCATTGAGACCATGCTAGGAAGAAGATACAAACAGACAGGATTACACTAGAAATGTTGTCACAATAGATAACATTTTTCTCCCCACTTAGCAGGAGGTGAATGATTGTGCTGAGTGTTGAGGTTCTGGCTTTGCCCTTGGCGTACCGTTACTCTGTGTGGAGTGACTTAACAACAGTTTAAGGTCAGTCTCACTGGAACTGTGACAGACTTCTGTTGCCTGTGCTGAGTTTGTGTTAGGTTAACCAGGTCTGAAGGTGGAGGTGTGAGACAATCAGTTTGTTGTAGTATGTTATGATTGTGGAAGAGGGACTGAGCTGTCATGGATTAATATGTTAACCACATGCTGAACATGCATCTGGTGCTGGCCATTATGATAAGTGCACTCTAGTTTTAATTAACCAATGTTACTGATTATCAGGTGTTTCTGAGGCGGTGTGGGGGTGAAATCCTAATACTCTGACTAGAGGAGGATTAAACTTCACAAAGCATTACTGAAGCAGATATCTCTAAACTGGGCTGGGAATGGGGCTCTGCCAGCTTCCCAGCTGCTTCGGCTGCCTGCTGCAGCTCTGGCCTGGCAGTGGTGGTGGCAGCTGCTTGAAGCATGGCAACCCTGACAGCAGGGTTCAGAAGCAGTCTGCATGCCAGAAGTAGTCTGCTTTTGTTGGTGTCCCCTGGGTGCTGCTTCTCCCAGCCTCTCAGAGAGGGTGAGTTACCTAAAAATTCTGAAATAGCAACGTCAGATTACATTTTTTCTTTTTTATAGTTGTGCTCCAAGAAGTTACATAAGATATTTTTGTCATTGCTCAGAAACAGACAGAATTTGCCCAGAGAAGCTCTTATTTTCTCCCATAGTGCAGATCATAAGATGAGAAAATGCTATTGACAACACTGATTTCAGACAGCATTAATGATTTTTATTGCCATGCATTAATGCTCTATGAGTAATTTTGTATGAACTTTGTTTTTGCCTAACGTATTTTCCCAAGGTTTCCACTTCTGATATTGAAAGATTTGGTCAATGTATTTTGAATGCTGCTAATTACGTTTAGTTTAGCACAGTATTTAAAATGAGGCTTCAGAAGTAAAGGTCAAGAGATAAAGGTCTCCCTTACATGGAGCAAGGAGCTCTAAATACTGCTTGACAATAAAGCAGTATGTACAAAATACTATATGTGAACAGCCCCCTCACGTCTAAAAAGAAATGTTTGAATTCTTTCTGAGTTGGTATTCTTTGCTAAACTGTAGGAATAAAATAAATTGATATTAAAGAAGCCTTATAAATTCTTTATCATGTTTTAGTATCTTGAGTTTCGATGACAGTTTCACTAGTTTGACTTTTTTTTTTTTCCATCTTTGAGATATTACTTGTGATACTAGGATCTTGTTTGATCCTTTCTTCTGATACAATCTCAAGGCAGGTTGTTCAGGTATTAGGATATGCTGGTAAAGGTTTTAATTTCATCTTAGTTTTCTGTGGGAACGGTGTAGGACAACCAGTAGGATGTAATCCTACTGCCAACCTGTCTACAGTGATGCTGCCTGAAGTTAGTGCTGCTTTATTTGGCTGCAGTAAGGCTGTAACCTGGTCTTTTATACAGTTACAAAAGGTGAGGAGGAACTCCATCTAATAGAATGAAATTTCCTGCTGCAGCTTTCCAGTGCCTGTAATATAGTGTTGGGTGAAAAGTTAGTGTATATTTGGTGAAAAGTGCTATCAGATGGCTTTGTGCCTGTTTTTATGGGGTACCAGTGTGGTTGGCTGAAGGAGTAGAGCAGTTTAGTGAAGTCATTCCTGACCTTTATAAGAAGGTAGATTTCTTGCTTTGATTTGCTTATGCTCTGGCACAGTGTTGTGCACAACATCACCCTTCTGCTTCAGGCACTTCTATGGGAAGTGCTGTGGCTGCAGCTTGTGCTCTCATAAAATAGAACAGAATGGTTTGTTTGAAAGGGACCTTCAAAGGTCACAGACTCCAACTGCCTGACCACTTCAGGTCTAATGGTGCTTCTAGGTCTGGTGGCTGTAGAAGCATCAGCTTTGGCTTCTGAATCCAGCAAGTGGTTTAGGAGTGAAATCTATCTTGCAAAGGTCATTAGTTTCTGAAGTCCATTAAAGAAGTGAAATTTCACACTTAGCCCGAGGCTGAACTGATGGTCATGGTTGTTGCAGGGATAGTCAGCTCCATTTGCTCGCTGCTGGTGCACTCTGGGTACCTTGTTTAGGCTGGTCAATTTTGCTGCATGAAAGCTTCATCTTAGAAGTAAAATATTTCTTTTTTCTCCATTACTGTATTTCCAATGCTTTTCCAGTTAATTTCAACAGCTGTACTAAACATGGCTGGGTTAGGACATGGATAGGCACCTGTTTCCTATTACTGCCCTGACAGAAGTGGGCCAGTTACGTAGGTGTTTGTTCTACTGTCTTGGTTACTGATGATTGCTTTCACTATAAACCTGTGAGGTAGAAGAGTTTTCTTTCTTTGCTAGCAGAGAAGTAAATAGGGTGACAAAGTCAGCAAGAGTCAAGCAGCTGCTTTTGCGGATGTTGACTTCTACAATTTTGTGGGGTGTGTGGCTGACAGTAAGAGTTATTGATAAGACAGTGCCTCAGTTTCTATGCATGTGCTGTTTGAGGCAGGTCCTCATTCCTCTCCTTTGTGTTCCCAAAGTGTTTGTCTCCCATCTGTTCTCTAGCTCCCTCTGCTTCTGTGCCAGTGTGGCTGCCCTGGGCCCCTCTTCTGGGCACTGCATGCCAGCCCTTAGTGCCTCAACATGCAGTGCACTGTCAGTCTCTTTGCCACTAAGTATTTAACCGTCAGACAGTTAACACTTATGTAATACACTCTTTTTTTTATCTGAATTGCTCATGTATAGTTTTATTCCCCTGTAAATATTGGTGCCTACTGAGGAAAATATCGTTTGAGGTGTGAAACCTTTGTTAGTTTTAAGATACAATATTATTTTTGTCAATTAACAGTATGTTTCTGTTGTATTCAGTATACCAGAGGGAGCCCTCCTGTGGTTAATTTAATACCTATCAATTTTCAGCAGTGTTGCTAAACAGAGTATATCTTGCAGGATAAAATGGGCTGCTTTCTATATTTAGTTTTATTTCCATTTAACTTTGTGTTGGCAATGTGTTTTCACTATTGTTATTGCGTTTAGCCATATTTTTTTTTTTTAACGCGGTCATTTCAGATTCACAGGAACAAAAATGTCAGATTGAGAAAGCTCTGTGCTGGCCAACATGTGGATGTCTTGCAGGGATGAGCGGGGACTCCATTCCCTAATCTGAGCAGCAGGATGGAGGAACTCACTGCTTGGAGATACATGCCAAGCTGTGCTTCATTTCCTCCCCAGGCATGATACCATTCACTGCTTTCCTAAACCTTCTACCTCCTTTTGTTTGGGTCCAGAGAACCCAGCACTCTGTGGACACACTGGGAGCCAGACGGCACCATGCCCTGCATATGCAGCTCAATGAGAAGCAGCCCATGTGTGCAGGCAGGTGACTGGAGAGAAGAAAGAATGAACAATTGAGCTTCTCTCTCTCTCTCTCTCTCTCTCTCTTTTCTTGTTTTTTTTTTTGTTTCCTTTTTAATGCTCAGACAGGTAACTTATGGTCTTCATCTAGCAATATGCTGATGCAGGCATTTATAGCAATTGACTTGAGCAAAACTGAGTGAACGTTAACTATTTTGATGGACCTGGGCCAGGAGCAGGCATGTTTGGTTACTTTAGATAAGGCTTACCAAAATTAATTCGGAGCTTGACAAGTTAAATATGGTGCAGCTCAGGAATCCACAGCTGAAAATCTTACATCTATCAGAAACGTGCCTCACAGTCATGAGACAAAATTACCTCAGCTGAACAAAATAGCACTCTCAATTTTTAATGTTTCTTTAAAATGTGTGGAGGCCTTAATAGATGTCAACCTGTACCAGCTCCTCTCTGAGAATGTCAGTGTAAACTGTTTTTTAAGGTCAAGGTCTTTTGTGATTCATTGCTTTCCAGCTCCTTTTGAGAATCGCCACGTCTGAAGGGGCAGCATGGGCTGATGGGCTGGGCTGTGCAATCTTTGTCAAAATATGCCTTTGATAGTTTTCCATTAACATGGGAGAGATTTCTCTCTTGGGAAGAGGATGTCTCTTTGGGAGGTGAAGCTTGCATCATGGGAGAAGAAGTGGAAGAAACCCTTAATTGGATATCCTGCTTCTCTTTCAAAGTCTTTACCTTCATTTCCATAATTTTCATGTCTGTCTTCATAGAGAAGATATGCCTCTAAGTCAATGCAAACACCTGGTAATTCAAGCCAGCTATTTAATCACCAAGCTAATAGCAGTATATTAACAGGACTGCAGGAACACAAATGGTGAAGCATATGTGCAGCTGACACTGGAAACACCGCTCCAGTCTGGATTCCTCTACCTGCCTAGGTCAGGGCTGCCATGTTCCTGCTCCAGGCAGTGTTTCACAGGGATGGCACTGTCTTGTGCTGCCACTTTCAGATCTCTTGTCAGATCCTGTGAAAGGAATTCCCTATCCCCTCTTTTTCCTATGTTTTCAAGAGCTCTGTCCTCACTTTAGCAAGCAGTCACTGGCTGAAACATGGATTTAATAGACAGCTACAGGATTTCATTCCCCCGCTCTCCTGTTGGTTATCATCCAGGGCCTGAAACTGTCAGCTAAATCTCCGGTGACAGGACGTAACAGCATTTGGCAGATGCTTCATCTGATCGTCATCTGCCAGGACTCTTTCCTGATATAGCTGAAAAATATTTGCATGTGTTCTTCAGAACCCTGTGAGCAGCAAACTGCATGGAGTGGGAAGGTTTGGGACCGCCGGGTCGGGTTGTGGCAGCTCTTTACACTTGGCCCATCGCTGTCTTTAAAAATCGATGGACTTACAGTGTAAATGGGACATAGCAGACCAGAAAATCTGGCCCTTACGATTTAAATGTTTCATCAATCAGTGATAAGCCATTGATTCTGAGCTTAAAATGCAATGGGGATTTAGCAGTTTGCTTCTATGCTATATGGCAGTTTATGACAGGATGCGATGCCGCTGAGAGATTTAGCCAGGCAGAGTAATTATCTGAACTAGGATTTGGTCAGGACACTTGTGTTAAAACAGGGTGCTCTGGAAATTGGATTGCTCACTGGAGTGTGTAAGTGCAGATTTATCAGACTAACTTAAGGTGCTCATTTGCTTAAAGAAGCATAATTTTTCATACCTGTACTTAGAATACAAGTGGAATAATAGATGAGTTTGTTTAGGAATTTTTAACCTGTTTATTTATTATTGCTCCTTGAAAGTAGTGTTCTATAAATTAAGTACTAGGAGCACGTAAACAAACATTTAGGACAAGAAAGAACATTTTATAACCAATCTGTACAAGTTTTGCTTGTAGCTGAAGATGGGGAAGCACATGTGCTCCCTGTCTCTCTGTTCAGAGCTAATGTCTGGGAAATAGAGGCTCTTCACATGCAGCCCTGCAACGCTAGTGGCTTCTGTAGTGTGAGACAAGGGCTTCACCCCATATATTTTTGCCTCACTGTGATTAAATCTCCCAGTTTTGCATTAGATAATGTAGTTGTCTGTAACAGTCAGTTTGTCATTTTTCTCTGCCATTCAGTTTCTGGGTTAGAAGTTGTGAGTTTACTGTAACATGTGGCTTGATGTGGTCATGTCAGAATAGGCAGAATCAGGTAAGTGCACATGCACCTGTGAGGTCTGAGGTATTCCCTCCTATAAGAGTTTTCTCTGTAAGAATTAGCGCCAGCAGATACTTGGAAGAGGAATGTCTCTTCTGAGCAGGTTAACTATACCCTTGGCAAGATTTTTCCAGTCACTGAAAAAGCTCATAGAGGTGTAGTAGTAATTAGCCAGAGCTAGGTTACTTGAGACAAGATGGCAGATTTTGCCTAAATTTATACAGAAATAGTATTCTTCAGTGGCTTACCAGCTCTGAATCTGTCCTACACAGAATACAATCCAGGTTTTAATGCAGTTATTCATATAGATGTTCTATATGAATGGCAGAGTGCCTCTTGTGTCCCTTTAATGGGGAAAAACTTATTATTTTCAGCATAGCAACACACCACTGCTTCTTGCTTTTTTTTTTTCCTCCTTGTTTGTTTCTTCTAGGGTGGTTGATTGTTGTATGTTGCTTTTTTGGTGGGGGGAGGGGAGTAGGGAGGGAGAACTCATTTTAGTCTCTTTAATGCTTTTAAATCTTATTTGATGGCTGGATAAATTATTTCGATTGTTTGAATCCTGGAAATTTTTAGATTGCTTTTTCTACAGAATAATAGTTTCACATTAGCGCAGAAAATGCATGAAAAAGACATATTAATGCCATACTACAAGAAAATATTGCAGTATTTCAGGCTTTGATAAATGGCTACATTTTATGTTGCCTTTTTGATATGGATTCAAAATGAATGACAAGCTTGAACGCATGTTGTTTTTTCCAGAATGGCTCAATATAAACTGAAGTGACAGTCAAATTGCTGATCAAATTTGACAATTATAACACCAGTGTAAAAATGTAAATTCAGAACTTTTATGATACAGATAATGAATTCTCCACTGAAATTACAAAATGGCTGGAGTCACTGTGTAAATGGACATTAAAAAGTACTTGGGATGGCTGTAAAATTATCAGAAAACTTAAAAATTGGATGCAAACGCTTCACAGAATAGTGTTCCTGCAGCACTGGGATATAGAATGATTGGAAACATGGTCCATGACCATGTATTGTGTTTCTCCACCTTCCCTGTTTCCTTACTTCACAAGGAGAGGAGGCATCAAGAGCTGTTAAACATGCCAAGACATTATTTAAGCCATCCATACCCAAAGCATAGAGAGGAAGTGCTTTACAAAGAACTGCTATTAACATGAGGCTAATTCTTTATAAAATTGGGGTTGTATCTAATTATTGCTCAGGAATTCCATGTGCTGTGAACGTTTTTTTGGCCCTACGTAGAGTGAAAGCGCAGTCATAAAAAACAAAGGTGTATTTACTGAAGCAACGTCAGTATGAACGAAGGAGATAGAAATTCTTCTTCAAATGCTCAAGACAAACAACAGATGTCTCCTTCAGAAGCAATGCAGAAAAATCGTATATTATAATGGGTGAAGGGAAATGGAAGTGGCATCATGCTAAGCAGCATCCTGCTTCTGCATCTGGAATGGATGCACGTGACAAATGAACACAGGGGATTGAGTGCAGGAAATGTGGACTTATTGCCTGTGCACACTGCAACCCCTTCAGATGGGAGGTGTTGAAAGACTCGCCATTGTCCTTGTGTTTTAGTAACATTTGTTCTGTGATTTATGTGAGTGAAATCCTACTGAATCAAGTTTAAAGCCTAACCAAAACACAGAGTAGAGATTCTTCTTGAGAGCGTTTTAAAGAAACTGTTAGTAGGATAAATTCTCCAGAAATGCTTTTTAGTGTGGGCTTTGATGTGCCTTTTGTCGTTTATAAAAGTACATATGTGTGAATACACGGGGCTCTGAGAAACCTGATGGAGCCGTAGGTGTCCCTGTTCATCGCAGGGGAGTTGGAAAGGACCTTTAAAGGTCATCTAGTCCAACTCGGACGATTCTCTGATTCTACCTGCATTTGTTTATGGGCAGGGGGAGCTGAGGAGACCATTGCTTTGCTTCCTGCATTGGGAGGGAGTTTGTTTTTTTAAATGTAGCATGCCCTAGCAGTCTTAGAGCCGTGCAAATACATGGGGAAGTGTATGTTTATGGGTATAAATGCAGTACAGCCTAAAGCATCTTTGGCATTTTATATTTTTTTTAATAAACGTGGACATTTGGTTTGTTGTTGTTTTTTTTCCTGCAGCTCCTCTTTCTGCACAGATTGTATGTGGGCTGACTTTATGTATGGTTTTTGCACAGTGACTACTTTCTGTGATCTACTGAACTTTTTTTTTCTTCTCTATTTCTGAGCCTTGTAATGTGTGGGCAATAGAGATGTTGGCTCATATCATTTATGCTCTTGATTCATTCCAATCTGCCTGTTAGTCCTTTCTGCCCTTTATATGATGGACTCTTGTATGATCCATTTCTGTAGGAGACAGTAAACAAGTTTGTTTCAAAAAATTTGCCCCAAGCTGCTGTCTCTATAACATGCTTTGCTAACCTGCTTTTCTCCTGATGTGTGATTAAAAAAAAAATAAAAAAATCAAGTGATTGACCTTCTCTTCCACTGAGTAACCTTCTTCATATTACAGATTAACCTCCCATTTACTGATCTGGTTGTTAAAGAGACCAGATACTCTCTCTTTCATGATAATGAAGAGTGAAAACCTGCCAGAGTGTTAGGATGGAAGTGATGGGAAGGAAACTTGAAAGAAAGAAAAATATGCAGCCAGAAAAAGAATAGCATATAGTTCCTTTCTGTATCCCATCAAATATATTTCTGGTGCTTCTAAGTCGTCTTGCTCTCATGTTTCCTCTGCCTCTCCTTTCATGTGTCTCTAATTTGAGTCTCTGGCAGGTATTGTTATTGAGTAACATTTTTATTTTTGTTAAGGACACACTAACTGCAACCTTGCTTCTCTATTCTAATTTATTTTACCATATTAGTAAAGCTGCTTTGGAATACCCTGGATTAATGATGCATTTATTTTGATTGCAATAAGCTCTTAGTTTTATGTTAACTGCATCATACAAACATGACCTATGGGCTTTTAATGTCATGGTAAATTGAAGCTGTGTGTGAATAAATATGCTTCATATTTTTATATGGGAAACTGAAGCTGCATCTTAAGAGGAGACTATGACCTCTCAAGACATGTTTGCTATGGCTGGGCAGAACTTAAGCAGCATTTGAGTTCTGAAGAATGTAGCCATTGAGGCACTCTGTACTTCAGACTGAAAAGCATGAGTGATTCACCTCAGGCTTTGCAATGGGAGTGGGAAACTGCTGCTTCTTGTGGTTCAGGCTGAGGGAATTCTGTAATGCAGATCATTTCCCAGAAGTTCATTCGAGAAAGCAGTGAATTTAATTATAACTTGTAAAAGTTACACGTTTACTTATTGCACAGGTAACTTTATACTTCTTTTCATTTTTTGGATAAGAAAGTGTTGCTTGCTGTATTTTTCTTTGAGAATTGAGTAAGAATGAGAGCATACTGCATTTATTTATTTATTTAACTCATTCATTTTTCAAAAAGCAAGGATCTCTTCATTGTATCCCTAATATGTCTCAGGATTTCAGTTTAGCCTGCTTTTCTGAGCAGTTCTCCTCCAGATTTAACAATACTGGAAGCTAACAGCAAAAACAAACAAACAAACAAACAAAAAAAGCCCCAAAAAGTCCAGCCAACAACAAAAGTTACTAGCAATGAAAGCCCCACAAATTTAGTAATTTAGTCCCATCTTAGTAAAACTGGCTTTGCTTATGCTTCAGAGACAGTGGATTTTGAGTGTGTGACAGTGCTTTAAATACCTGAATAATGTAATATGTTCCACCAGTAACTTTAGGCTGCAGTTGTAATTTTTGTTAAATTTGCCTTTTAGAAAGGGAGCTGAAAACTGAGTGTTCATAGTCCAGAAGTACACTTGAGCAAATGTCCTTAACAGAAACAGAACATTCACCTCCCTAGAGCAATCTCTTCTATCAATTTAGAGGTCCTTTAACTATGAAAGAGGGATAAAAACAGTATTTGAAATTGAGTCCCAACTTGTGCAGGAGAACAGTGGCTGAGATGCCCAAGAGGTCAGAAAACATCTTAAACATCAAGCTGCTTAAGAGGAGAGAACGTGTAAAACAAATCCTGAAAGACTGATTCAAATAGCTTCAGAAGAGTCATCAGTAAGGAAAATAACTCTTTTATGTGTCGAGTTTGCTGTACTTGGAAACTGAGGTGATCTGTGCTGAGGAAGAAAGTGACCTATGGGATCAGTGGTTGGTGTTTGGAAGACTCATTGTAATGGATAGAGAGACATAAAAAAAGGGTAAGGGGGAAAGCTGGGGTAGGATACAAACAGAATTTTACTGCTATAACATAATCTTTATTGAGCCCTCTGAAATAAAATGTGGATTTATCAGGTGAATCAGGTGATTGCAGAAGTAAATAATCCTAGTTCTATATACACAGCAATAACTTTTGAGATAGTAATTGCTACTCAGGAAGGAGTTCTTGATGCTTATATTAGTTTTATGAAAATGTTAGCTTTCATTTCAAAGAGGATAACATGTTATTACTACTGTGTAAATTCATTTTGCACTCTGAAATACTGTATGCAATTCTGGTGCAATCATAATCATCAGAGTTGGGGTGGAAAAGGATGCTTATCAAGGGTGACTAAATTATGTAAAGACTTCATTGTTGAGTGACTGATGAGAAAAGAGTACTGAGAAGAAACACGGTAGAGGTATCGTAGAAGAGAGTAACATGCAAAATATATGCAGGGATCACTTAATTCAATTTCTCTTTCAATAGAAATAGTAACATCAAATTGTGTAGAATGCTGGGTTCAAAAGAAATAGCAGGCAGGGGTCTTCGAAGAGTAAGCTATTAAGTTGCAGAGCTTTCTGAACCAGGGTATGTATGTATTAGAAGTCTGCATGGCTGCAAGAAACAGTTGAATGCATTCATTGGAGAAAAATGCATTAGTGCTAAAGACGCCATCTCTGGCTTGTGAAGTCCTTGAACCAGCTGCTCGAGGCTGGAAAAGTATTCTAGGGAAGTGAAGCTGTTTGCTGTGTGTTTATATCTTTCCTTACGATGTGCTGTTGATCACTGTCTAAAACAAGTAGTTGTCTAGATGGACATTTTCATATTACTTTTATAAAAGTCATTCTCATACTGTTAATGAGTAAGCTAAAATGATCTATAGTAGCTGCTGATGGGAAATCAAGTTGTGTAATGTGAGGAAATGGAGTGTTTTACTGGATGCTGGAGAACTTTCTGGTAAGACAGGGACAAAAGTAAATGTTGTCGTACGGATTTAGTGTTACAGATTTACAGTGAATTTGAGGTGTGGAACTCCAAGAAAGCAAGTGTAGGTGTAACCGTAACCGTATGCATTTTCCTATTATCTATCTGTGTCTTGGTGCACTAATTATTTGTGGGAGACAAAAACATGATTTCAAGATTCAAAGCTTCAATTGGTCCTCCTACAGTCCACGACTGCTTCTCTCCATCTTCTTTGGTGCAAGCAGTAGGTTCCCAGACCTTCTGCATGCTTAGCCTACTTTTTATTCATACAACTGTTTTCGCTTTTTCTCCCACTGTAGTGGTTTTCAATTTTTCCTGTCCAGAATAAAACAGAGACATGTTTGAATATGGCAGAATGTAATAAAGAACATGCTGTATTTGAGATTGTGATACTGTGTCTGTGGATGTGGAGTTGGGTGGGTGGTTGTGGTGCTTTTTTTTGATTGCTTTCTAGAATTGAATGGAAATATTTGCTTACATTTCCTTTATTGCATATAAAGGTGAGATTGTGGTCTGAGAATATTTAAATTACTCTATGGGGTATCTGCAGAATTTTATATTCAATTTTCCATAACTTGAACTTTTGGGTATCTATAGCTATGAATATGATATTTTGCTCTTTCCACATGATTCACATTTTCCTGGTATTCAGCTTTGTTTGATATCAAGACTGTATTTTGGATTTCAATATGAATAGAACCTACCACGAGAATGTGTGGCATAACTGGATAGGAAGAAAGAAGTGTTTTCTTTCTCTCTCCTCAGTGGGGGTTACTTACAGGAAACCTTGTTCATTAGGATTCTGTAGGCTGTGCTGATCACGGATTTACCAGGTGCTTACCAGAATATCACTTAATAGTTCGCTGACGGTCACTGGTGGAGATAAAAGCTGATCTCTCCTTTCTTTTTCTTTTTTCTTTTTTTCCTTTCTCTCTCTTTATTTTTAATTTATTTTATTTCCTCCAAGTGAATAGCAGAATGTGAAGTTGCCAGTGCAAAATGGTACATGTAAGGTGGGAAAGGTATTTTCAAAGAACTGTCTTGGAATATAGTTTTGAAAGCTGATTTGCTAAAAACCTGTTCCTGCACTGCACTATTATAGATGTAAAAGTGTTTTATTTCTCTCTTTCCTAGATACATGTATGCCGATATTCTGAGCTTTTATGTGCAGGTTACGGTATGACACTGTCAACTGCATTGTTGACCGGATGTCAGTGCTTGGTTTATACAATTACACAGGTGTTTGCAGGGGGAAAAAATGCAAAACAAGATTAAAAAAAAAAAGTCTTCACTGACATCCATCCTCATTACTGGAATAAAGCTTCCATTGCCTTCAATGGGAACTGAGTTTTGTAATCAGTGCTGTCAGTCACCATCTGGGCTGACTTTTCTTTCACATCTGAATCTTACCATAGAGTCCTTCCTTTCTGGGATACCATCTGCCACGCAGTTTCTTTTGACTTGTTTCCAGCATCAACCTTTGTGTCTTCTTTCATGTCCTCTTTTGTGCACAGAGCAACCTCACGAATCTCCATTCTTCCTGCAATGAAGTGCCCCATCAATAAAAGCCGTTACCAATCCCTGGCCAACATCACAGTCATCTGAAAAAAAATCTGTCAGGAGGCCAAGGCTTTGGAAGGAGTCAATCCCAACCCCTTTTCTCAACCAAACAAGTGATATTTTAAAGCAGCTTCTTTGACTTTGAACCACAGATGATTGTGTCTTTTCTGTGGATAAAAGAGATCAGTAAGGCAGCTAACCTAGTAATAGTTTACAAAGCTCATATAGGTCTAAAAATAAGATCAGGTAGCATCAATCTAACAGAGTATAATTTTTTTTTTTTTTAAGTGTTTTACTCAGTAGAGCCATATTTATGAAAACTTGAGGGGAAAATAAAAAGAAAAGCAATTTTTTGTTTGTTGTTGCTAACAACCCTGCATTTGTTTTGACTAATGCAGAATGCCAACAATTTATGTAGCGCTTTATAAGTCGATATAGAAAGTCAATATATATTTTTAAGTCGATATAGTAACCCTGTATCTTCCAGTTTCAAAGAGAAGGAAAGCATAGTAATATATTAGAAATAATTCATAGCTTTGAAAAAAAAAAAAAACAATTCCTACAGAAAATCTAAGAAGCTTTAAGATGGAGGTGCAAAATAAAAACTAATAGTCAGCTTAAGATTTACTGCATGAATTGTAAACATACATAGGCCAATCTGAAAGTAATGCCTCCTATTTATTTCCATGGAAACAGCAACAGATTCAAGGAGCACAATAACACTGTTGGACTGAGCAAATTCCCACCTGTGAAGGACTGTTTTTCAGCATAGCCACCACCATTAGCTACATGCTTTCACCAGCAATGAACAAGAGCTGCATGCTGTGCTCCTATATAAAATAAAATAATATTTAATTTGCACCCACTGTCACTCTCACCACTGCTGAAATGCACCACCCACTGCCTCATTGTGTTCACATCCACCATTTGGTCTTCGTAAATGTTCACAAGTGTTGAGGAATGTCAGTGGGTGCTTTGTCTTTTTTTTTTCCTGCATGGAGGAATTCAGTGACACACCTTTGCTTCGTGCCTGCTTTCATGTCAGTTGCAATTCTGTCAGAGTGCCACTCTGCTGTCCTTTGTCACACAGCAACAAGACGCTGCTCAATATTGGTGGGAAGGTTCAGCCTCTATTGCTGTACCGCCAATATCTGCCTCTGATGTTATGGACCAACATAATAAAATAGCAGGCATTACTTTCAGAGCAGCTCTATAATTCAGACATGGTAGTCAGCGTCACTTGCATATGGATGGAATTTGTATGTATATGAATAGGAGACTTTTTTCTTCTAAGTGGTTTCAATGATGTGGTGTTGTTTTGTTTTTGTTTTTTTTTCCCTGAACAGTATTTCAGTTTTGAATGAAAATTGGTTTGTGAATTTTATTCGAACTATGAACAAGGATGATTTAGAATTTCAAAGAGCTGGGGGAGGGGAAGAAAAGTAATTTTTACAGCAATAGACTTTGCAGGTGTGTGTATTGATGTACATAAAAACCACCTCCTTTATATTGTGAGTAGTCAGCCTATGAGTAAAAACAAATTTATTGTGTTCATTCTCAAAGGAAAACATAATCTAGTATGAAAAGAGCAGCTTAATTCCAAGGTTAGAAAATGTCAGCTGGCAATTGTGTAAGAGAAAATTCAAGCAGACTCTTCCAGGATCAATGCTTCCTAACACCTTACTGTTCCACCTTTGCTCATAGTTACTTTGTATAAAACCTCATAGTAAAAGACTATGCTGAAATACTGTTGCAGAAGGATTAAAAGCCAGCAAGCTCTATCCGTAACTCTTTCAGTTTGTTTAAATGTATTGAAAAAAGAATACCGAGTATTCTTTCTGAGAAGCCTAGTCAGCAGAAGAAACTTACCTAACCATTTCTTGGTGGGCAAAGTGTGAATGTCTAAGTACTGACATGGACCCGTAGAACTTGAGGCTCGGTTGCTTTTTCGTTGTTTGCCATATCTAGCTTATTTCATTTCTTTGTGATTAACTTCCATTGTTTGTAAGTAGGAAAACTTTCCTTGTAAAGCAGTTTTCAATTTTAGATGCAAAGGGTGATATGTAAGAACCATAAGACTATTAATTAATCTGGCTGCTGTTAATATTCAGCTTTCATTGAAAGAGGTTTCTTAAAGATTCTTTGTTGTCTGGTAGATGTTGTGGGGAGCTGGCTACTCATATGCATTTTTTCCTAGGATATATTGTGATTATTTTACAGTTTCAACTGATGATGTCATTTTTGTACTGTTCCTCCTTGAGAGGAAATGGAAGAAGTTTGTTTACCAAAAAGTGAGAGGTTTTACACCCAGGACTCTGACATGTTTAAGTATTTCTAGTTGTATGTTAAATATTCCAGCTCACCCAAGCAAACATGTAGTAGAAAACTGTGAGTTTCTCTCTTCCTTCTAAGCAGACAAATAAATATGAAAATAAAGTACTGTTAGAATTTTTCAGCTGTGCTTTGTGTGGTGTCTACCTACAGAGCAGTAATGGTTAGGAACAAGAAAGAGAAATCTGGCTGACGCATACCAGCTTTCAGCGGTATGGCAGTCCACTGGAGTCAAATTTTTCACAGCAAAGCTCTCACAGCCCCTAAGATGTTTTTTCTTTCTGTCTTGGAATTTTTCTGATTCTTTTTATGGACTTTTCGCTGAAGTGGAGAAACATCTGCTCCATCCACCTGCCTCCCTCTACCTAGACAAATTCTGTAGGACAGTGCCCGTCCTTACTCTCCTGACTATAGAGCTTGTGTGATAATTTACATAGAAAGATCTGTCCATGTATAATGAGTTTGTGGGATTTTTTGACAGTGAATTGTGTAGAGTTAAGATGCTGCTTGAGACTGTAATAGAGCAGTGCCTTCCAACTTAGTTGGGTGTCTCTGGATTGGGTGGTTGATCTCTTCAAGCATATGCTGTCAATATTAAGGAGTTTACTTATTTGGGGTCACAGTTATGTCAAAGTTATCATGTTTGTTTATTCATTTTTTGTGTGTTTTTCAGTGGTGTTTTTGTTTTCATTTGTTTGTTTTAGCCCAAACACTTAGAAGTGGTGAATCACTCTTGTCTGTGCAAAAAAAAAAAAAAAAAAAAAAAAATTCAAACACCTCTTAGGACTTGACAATCAATTATAGATGCAATCAGGAGCAAATTATTGTAAAAAGACAACAATTATAAAGGAGGGTGGTATCTAACGTAAAATGATTCTGAGATGAAAAAAGATGCTCTGGTGGGTCTATTGCACTTCTGCTTCTGACCTAAGCTCTCTAGTGGTATCTGAGCTCTGCTTCTGACCTAAGCTCTCTAGTGGTATCTGAGCTGACGAAGCTTCTTCAGATTGATTAGTAATGAGCCTTGTTATGATGGTTTCCCTTTGTCTTTTTAAGCATTGGCAAGTTTTTTATTTTTAAAATGATAAGTGTTTGCTTTCTTCATTTTCTTCAGTGTGTGAACAACATACAAATTTGTATTCTGTTTAAGTACCCTTTTTCCATCCCAGGGGAGGAGAGGAACTAAGAGAAATTATAGAGACTGCTGTTAGTTTGTTTTGGGGGGGGATTTGGTTGAGGTGCTCCTCTGATGAATGATTACAGAATAACATGCCTACAGGGAAAATTCAAAAGTTATTTCTTCCTAATCGTTATTAGTTAGTGGTTGACTTCTGTCCTGTGGTCTGAAGACATAGATCCCATATACTTCACAACTTTACAGTCAAGTTAATACAAGTACGTCACTTCAGCTGACTTCAAATTTTGTTCATTACTGTCTACTGTCTTGGGAATATTTTTATTCCTTACTGTTCTGCACTTTGGCAAAATCAGTCAAGAGGCCGTCGCTGTAACAGAAAGCTGTGACTGATTGCTTCAAAAATAAATGATACTTGCACTGACACAACAGAGAAAAAAGGTTCATTAAAACTCATGTTGGAGAACTCTTATCGCTCTTTTTCCATTGCATTTGACATTGCCTGAGAGACTGTTATGTTTATTTTTAGAGACTATTGTTCTTTTTAAACCTGCTCTGTAATGTGAGGAAAGCAATAATGCTTTTGAACAGGTAGAACTTAAATTTACAGAAGCAAGATGTTGTACTTTTAAATAGTAATAAATGACTGTCTTATGAAAAATCTCTTAAAACAGTAAGTTTGGCTTTGGCAAGGAATGAAAAAAGAAACATCACAAGCTGCTTTAGGGCATGCAGATTGAAAATCTGTCTACCTCATATTAAGAATATTATAACCCTTATAAGTGAGGCATCACTTCATGTTCATTTTAACGATTTCTTTTGAACTGCTGGAGAAACAAGCTAGCTTAATTCTGTTTACCAATCTACTCTGCTGTTCTATGTCTTGTCATGTACAGAGCTCATATAAAACTGATGCACTTTGTAACTGTATGTCTAGAAAGGTAAAATGTCCTTTTTAAGTGCTTAGAGTAACTGAATTAGTGAGTGTATTTTGATTTTATTATTTTTTAATGAAAGTAATGGTGACCAATAAGAAAGTGAGAAGTTACTGTATTTAACACAGATCAAAGCTAAAATACAGCTGTTTTGAAGTAGTACATATTCAAATATGTGTTTATCAAAAAGGTTTAAACTGAACAAATTATAGAAGAAAACACATTTCCTATATTTGAAAATTGGTAAGCAGATTCAGAGAGACATTGTTTTCTCCCTTGTTTTCAGTGTGTTCCTGTTTCAATTGCTGGTTACTTCGAAAGATTAAAATACTAGTTTAGTGAAAATGCATTAGTAATCCTCCTGCTATCTTGTGAGATTATCTAAAGCAGTTAATTATAAATGAGGTACAGAATCAAATGTTTAATTCTGTTGAAGATTATGCCTGTCTTTGGTATCTTTTACAAACTGACGATTTTGCTTATGGAACAGGAATGGTATTTTATTCTGATAGTTGCGTTTCTACAACAAGTGCTCATGAGGTACAGTGTTTCAAGAAATAAATAACTAATAATAACAAAAGATGGATTATAATGGTTTCCAGGGCTCTGATGCCAAACCTTGGCAAACTTTTCACTTCTGACCTAATGGGTGACTGCTGGCTAGATAGCCCATACTGCATCATCCTATCTACTTGTAGAGCATGTTGTGCTGCTCTGCTTTCCCATTAATACCAGAGTATTGTGACTAGCTTTCACTCATATGAAGTGTTTGCAGGGAGAAATACATGCATGACTAAATAAAAATTCAGAAAGTAAAGTAGTCATTATATATTCTGGAATGCTGAAGCAGCTAACACATTGTAACAGCTGCCAAATTACCTGTAATCAGCATCTACACAATAGAAGGCACTCTGCATACTGATGAAGGTGTGATTAATGCCTATTAACAGAATGGAATTTATCAATGGAAAAACAAAGGTGGATTAGTGCACTATTCATAAAGAGCTGCTGTCTGGGAAGTTCCTGACTTTGGACATAGTACTTTAGACCATTGTCAGAAATTTGCTAACAGTTTTAAACCATGCTTTGAAAAATGGTGATTATAACTCCTAACAGAAGGAAATTGGTTGCAAAATGATACTACAAAGGAGAGTTATTGATCTTACCTCCTGGTTTTCCTCCCTCCATTCTGACTGTGTTAAACCAATTAGAACTTTTCTTTTGTTTAAGAAATTCATGTTGGAACTGTCAGTCTTGACTTTTTTTTTCTCTTTCTTTTTACATTATTTTGTTTTTAACCTCAATTAAGCTTACTGTAGTAACCTATGATAGGTTACACTAATTACTGTACTACCACCCCTGTTAATCACTGTGGAAGAGTGAAGGCAGTGAATCTGCTTATTGAAAGAAGGATGTTACTAAAATATATCTTTGCTTATGTTTTTTGGTTTGTTTTTTTTACTGTTCCTCCCAGTGTGACAGGTAAGTAGGGACACAGAATAACTAAATAAAGTATTCAAATTGTTTCTCAGGTTGAATTTCTAGCGTAGGACTTGTCTTGGGCTTCATGATTCAAAAGTTGGCTTAGAGACCTGTCTGCAAGATTTAACCACCTTAGATCTCTGGTGTAGTGTTTTGTGTCTGGTACAGTTATGTAAATGCACCTTTAGAATATGTGAATTTGTGCTTTGACTCGAGCAACTTAAGACTAGGTCTAAAAAGAGGTCTGGATATTAGAAAGGTTGAATTTTCAACCCTTAATGTGTAGGACAACTGCAGAATGACTAAGAACTCTGACTCTGAGGACTCAGTGCCTTGATTTAGTGTGTCCTTGTGACCTGCTTAGGGGCAGGGGCAATGGGCTGGCCTGCTAGCAGCCAGAAAAAGATGACCTAAATGTGAATCCTTCACTGTATCCTTCATAGGAAGCCACAGCAAGGGCGGCAGCTGTAGTAGACAGCTCTTGCAGACAGTGACCCTGGAGCTGCATTTTATCATTCTTTCTGTAAAGGAGACGCAGTGGTACTTTTTCCTCAGTGTTTTTCTCACTGGCATTCCCATAGTGATGGGATAATATGTAGTCTCAAGTTCAGTTCCTTTATTTGCCTGGAGGGAGTTAAAGGTCAGTTCTCATTTCTGGAGAAAGAAATTACAGATTTTCAGGCTTTCTAAGACAGCAATACTCTCCATGTTTCCTGATGAAACTGCCTGAAAAGACTTCAGTACTTGCTGGATACTATCCAATGTAGCGATGTTATTTCCATGTCTGTCTTCCAAGTAGTTTAACTTTTTGATTTGCTCAGTATCCACAGCTGAAGAAGTCAGGGATACTCAGCAACTTCCATGGTGTGCTTGGAGGTTTACTGCAACTGAGTTAGCTGCTGAGCAGTGGGCAGCCTATTTAGTACAATTTCTGGAAATATTATCAAGTAGTACTAAAGTATCGAATGCGTAGCTTACTTTGTTAATATCAACAAGCAGCTAGATGCCCACAGTGTTGTGAAAGAAGATGTGTCAACAAAGTGTCAGAGTCTGCTGTAAAACCCTTCCTGCCTTCCTCTGAGAAAATCTTGTCTGAGCTCCTGGATCATTCTCTTTTTGTAGAGCATTTTGGTCAGTTGGTTGGTTGGATGTTTTTCTGTTTGTTTCTTTGCTTGTTGGTTGGGTTTTCTTTTTTGTGTGTTTGTTTGTTTGTTTGTTTGCTGTTGTTGTTTTAGATTAATCCATTAACAAAAGGGGCTTGTCAAATCTCCTTATCATTGTTTAGGAAATGACTAAATTTTGTAATTGTCCAGTTATTTGAAGATCAGTCCGTCACTGTGATACTCTGCCAGCAGAGTAGCATCATTAGCCAAATTTAGGGCTTTTTTTTTACCTCTGTGTGATCTCCACCAGTGTGAACGTGGGCATGCAGCTACAGCTAAGGAGAATAACTCAAGGCAGGACATGTGAAAGAGAAGTCATACACAGAGACCTCTAATGATAATGCTTTTTTTTTCTTTTTAATCATTAGAGTATGTACATTTTAAACAGTTATGGGGGTTGTGGCTGATTTAAGGACAAGACATTTGAGATGGAAAATCTGCAATGCTGTGCATTTTTTGCTGGTGACATGGCAACAGGCAGAGCTCATGTGCTGCTCTATTAAGTCTTACTAGGGATATTTAACTTGAGGTTTGTGTCTTTTTTTAGTGTATACTCATTCAGTAATGTTGAGGCTTGGGAACTGAAAAAAATGTGGCTTGTTATGTTACAAGTATCTAAAGATTTTTATGGTTGACAGTGAAATGTGGAGTACTAGTATTATTCAATAGACAGTCTAAAAATAGAATGTCTATGTTTTTATGGATGGCTGTTTAAATATACCAAGAAATATTCTCTACAACCAATATGTACCCAAGTTAAAGGAAAGCAAGCTGAACTGTCTGTGTCCTCATTACATGAAAATGGAAGCTTATACTGTTGCAGCTAGGAACATGTTTAAAACTGTGGAGGTCTGTGCTTGAAAAGAGAGTGATGGTGTAAGGCACTTTTGGGTGTCTAGCATTATTACACAGCTCTTTTCAACACACCTTTTTCAGGATAAAATGCTGCCTGAACTATGCAGAATTTTCTTCTTCTTGCCTGTGGGGATTTGTCACCCTTGGAGTTGGTGCCAGGTCGTGTTGGTGGACCTTAATGACTACTAAGGCCTGGGTAACTTGAACCCCACAGAGACATGCTGAACCATCTGTGAGTACAAATGTGTGCCGGGGGTAAAGTACGTGAGCAAGCCAACTTTTATGGGGTGTGCCTGGTCCTGCATGTGCTGCTACACATGGAGAACCGTCTGTGGAGTGCCAGCACTTTGCACTAGCTGAAGAGAACCAAGGCGAACCGAGGCCTGCAAGAAAGAAAGAAATGCTGCGTAAAAGCCTGAAGTTGTAGATATGGTTTTGCACAGCAGTTAAAAGAATCAGTAGGGAGGTAAAAGGGTAAAACATCAAGAAGCATCAGTAACTAAAAGAATGGTACTCTTAGGGATTTCCAGTTATGCTGTGGAAAAAAGTAACTACCCTTTTGTCTTCTTGCTAGCATATTAATCATGAGGTTTGATTTGTTTGTGTTTTTATTTATTTTAATGAGAGGAAGACTAGCAAAAACACGGAGTAGTTTCTTGCCAAGAGAATATATTAGTATAGCCAAGTCTAGCTGGTTATGGAGTTATTTTTTTTTTTGCATAATGAAAAAGGAAATTTAGGCAAAGGAGTAATAAGCATGCAGAATAACAGTATCAGCAAAGTTTTAGAGGGAATGTAGCAAATGAGTACCTAGAAACAAGAGATTCAGGTGAAATGTTAGAGATACTTAGAACCAGTTTGGTTTTTTTGTTCTGTTTTTTTTCTTACTTTTTTTTTAAGCTAGTTTTTATTTTTGTTTTCAAACAGCTATGTTTAAAATTTATTTTTTATACATATATGTATATTTTAAATAAATGTTCAGAAGCAGTGACGTGGAAGGAAATTTTCAGCAGACCGTGAAAGTTCAATATCAGTGTTTTCTGACCACTTCCACAGAAGTCTCTAGCTGGCAAAATATCTATGGAAACTAATGGCTATGGACTTTAGTGAAACTGCTCACAGCAGGAATTTGGGCAATCCCCAGATTTCCACACACGTTTGTGTGGAATTGCAAATAAATGAGTACTCTACTGTTCTCATCAACCTAGTCCTCTTCTGTCATTGTTCTGTGATTCATCAAACAACCCAGAATGAGAAGATTGTGTTTACACATCCATTAATTCCTTTCTCAGTATTCACTATGACATAGTGGATCTACCATTCTTCTTTACATGCACAGGGTTGAATTTGAAGAATGAATTTTCCATTGAACAGAGATATAAAGAAATAAAAGAACAGTTAAAATTATTTAGTTACTAATGAATTAATAGTAAGTATTCAGCAAGAATGATATCTGTGAAGAAGACAATTGAAAATATATTTAAGTGATTAGATTTTCATGATAGAAAGTAAAAAAAACCTCAAAAGTATTCACAGGCATTGAAATCTGTACTCTAGAATAAGTATTCTAAAGGCTGCTGTTAGTCCTGTCTCCTTTCAAAGGAGGACTGATTCATATTTCTTTTTGTAGAGACAGAAAAAGCAAACTCCATATTAGAAAATAGTGCATTGGCAATGCACAGGTCAATTCAGGTATGACTGTGTCCAAAACACAAGGTCATTTCTTACCCAGGAAGCATGGTGGCTGGGGGGGAAGAACCTTGCCTGCATGTTTTCTGGTTTTTGTGTTTGTTTTTAGATGAAGAAAAGAGAGGGTGAAGTTGTTTCATGACAGTAGAGATTACCTGCAGAGCTGCCATTGCTCTTGGCTGTAGCTAGGGTTGTCTACTCCCTCAGAGGCAAATTAATCTTGAGGAAGTGTGCTGTGCTTCATTTGCTGTTCTTAAATCATTATCTTAAAATGCAAACATTTTAGGCAGTGGAATAGTGTGGTTTGTATCATCTACATAGTTATTTTTGTTGTTACATTACCTGAAGGAACAGCCTAAAAGTGTCATAATTTCTCCAAACATATGTTGAAATGTAATAAAGTTTCAGATCCAGCATGAAAAATTAATGCTTCATCAAGGTTGCTGTTTAATTTTACTGTTTTTGAGTCAACATCTGAATAACAAGAAATAAAGAAATGCAGTTATTTGGAAAATAATGTAAGCAATGAAATATGACATTCATCCAGCAAATGGAAAAAAGTTGAGTGGGAGTGATTGATTTTTCTTATTTCTTTTTCTTTCTTTCTTTTTTCTTTTTACTGCTTTTAAGTTGTGTTTTCAAGGTGATTTTACATTACTGAATGTTTACATATTTCTCAAGGACTGAAGGACTCGCTGCTGCAGATTTTTATTCTGAGGGTTTTGTGTTGCTTCATTTTTGTTTTATTCCACCATTTAAACATAAGGGACAAATTTTCCCTTGAGTGTTGTTTGGATTTTAGTTTAGTTTGCTTTTTAAACTTTGTGTTGTCATCAGTGTGCTTTTAAAGTGGGAATGAAATGCTATCAAAACATCAGTATTTCACATCTGCTTTGCACCTGTTTCAAAAGGTATCAATTTTAAGACAAACAAATTGTGCTCTTCTTAGCTTTTCAACAGGTTTTCTTTTTATTTTTTGTTTGTTTGTTGCTGTTCACGCACACAAACTATATCTATTTCTTTATAGCTACAGTGGTAAACCTTCAAGACTTTTGCTCACATTAAAGTTCATATATTTTTAAATAAAATGCAGATTTTCAGCATAGTTTATCTCACATTTGATTTTGTAGTAAAATAAGGATGACACAAGCAAACACATTTTTTATCTCATGTTCCATCTTTGTCATGAGCATGTATGGACAGATGTCTGGTTACAGTGTGTGCTAACAAAACTAGTGCTATTAAAGATGAATGTGTCTTGTGCAGTAATTATAACTAACACAGAGGCTGAGCACCCAGTGATTTTATCAGACAGCAATTTTAGTTTGGGTTTAGACTGTGGAAGTGTTTGTTGTTTTTTCTTTTTTTATCATCCCATAAAGGTAACATGGGAGGTTTGTAATTTTTATTTTTTGCAAACTTTATTTTTGTGGCATCTGATGATGCATATAGTCTAACCCTGAAATGTTACTCAGTGTTACAACAGCTGGTACTTCCTTCTCTCCTACAGGCTACAACAGCTTCTGCCAGATTGGGATATTGTGCCTCTCGCTTTCAGACCGATCTGGCTAGCTTAGAATTTTTCCAGTGTCTGTCACCTCTTTGAGGCTGTAATCCATTTGCACCCATCTGTGCAGAAGTAAGAGGTTATTGGAGTATTGAAGTGGAAAGGAAACAAACTAGCAAGTTGGATGAAGTGAATCCACAAATGAATGTAATTGAAAAACACTGATGAAGAAATTTCTTTAGTGGCAAAGAGCATTAAAGGAAATAAAGGTTTTGAAAGAGCAAAAAGGGAAGGGAGATGCCGACTATGAGCTGGCATGATTCCATTTTTATTTTTAACCCAAACAAACAAAAAAACACAAAATCGGAAAAAAGCCCTAACAAACTAAAGAAAGAAAAAAAAAGAATGGGGAGGATTGCCAACTGTGCCTATACCCAGGTAGATGCCTCATTTAATTTATTAAAAAAAAATCCTGGGCATGGATATTCATACACAGCTAAGCTGAAATTTAATAATCCAGTGACGTACTAAAGTAGAAGAAATAGAGGTCAACATTGGAGCTATGGAACTTCCACTCTTTTGACATCTCTCTCAGGAATATGTTCATCAGTTCCCATTGAATGTAGGATTTCAGTGAGCTCTCTGAAAACAATCATATGCATAGGTTCCTTACGACCAGCTTAAAGGACTTTTTATGCTGAATTTGTGACTTGTAGGAAAGATTGTTTTAAAAAAGAAAAACACAAGCTTTTCAGAAGTACGAAGGATGTGCAGATATATAAACCTCTCTGAAGCCTGTTTCAACACAACTATTCAGGGCAATTGGATTTGTATTTCCTCAGAGTTTAGAATAATAAGAGAAAAGCAATTTAAAAAAAAGTTTTTTTTTCTCTCCCTTCAGTCTAGTCTGAGTTTTTGAACTCAAGGTCTATTTGCTCTTCATGGCTAACTATCGTTAAAGCTCCATAAAACATGAAAAACATTTGGGAAGGGTCTCAACAGGGTAATTTGAAATTAATCTAGGCCGAGTAGGTTGCTTATCCTATATTGTAAATTTGGAGAATTTGTAGTGATTGTGTTTGCGAAGTTGAAGACTGCTTTTGGTATTCTCAGTTAATGCCTAAGAAAGGGAAGCTTTCTTTGGGCAAATGGAAGTTCTCAAAAGAACAGAAGTCAAACCTACCTCAGTGTTCTTTTGTTTGAATACACCAGGGGTGTTGATATCATCGTGATGCTTATTTTAAAGGTATTATGAAAGAGATTAAATGATATGTTTGGAAGGTTTGTTTTCTAGTTGCCCTAGTGGAAATAGTTGTGCAGTGTTTCAGTGCAAGACTACATCAGCCCTGTAGCTGTGGGCTGTAGTGAAGGTAGAGTATTTTATGGGAAGGAAGATGGTGGGCAGAAAGGCTGATTCCTGACTGCATATTTAATGAATGGCTGTTTGCCTGCTCCTGGAGAAACATGGGGGCAGCGTGGGTCGTGGACCTTCCAGTGAGCCACTGAGACTGATGTGTTAAAGGTGTGAATCTGCCGTGTGCTGCCAGCCATGTAAGAGAGGTAAAAAGTGTGACTGGTTTTCAATGCTGTCCTTAAAGCTGCTTGGATGGTGTGTGAAGTGAACCAGGGAAAGGAAGCATCTAAGGTTGCACATGCATGCAGTCCAACTAAGGTCATTTAAATTAGGCATGAAATAATGAAAACAACTGGAACAGCCAGCACATTGTGGATTGCTCTCTTGCAAGTGCTTGACAATATGTAAAGCCCATTTCAAATAAAACAGACTCTTCCTCTGTAATGCAAAAGCTTGAGTCAGTCCATAAGAGCACTTCTGTTGAAAGACAGTAATTATTTGTGTAGAAGTATTTAATTAAATGAGCAGTGTATTGAGTGGGTTAAATTTGCAGTGGTTCTTGACACTTTTTACAGGTTTTTCCTATTTTAAGTATGACAGCGGTGAATGCATTTGCATAGTTATCGACATGCTGTCACTGCACGTTTACATTTTAAACAGAACCTTTCTTCCCTGAAACTGTTCAGCTTGTGCATTAATTCTTTAACTCTGCTGCATTGCTTGGAATCATCCTGGTGCTACAAAATCATTTTAAAATCATCTTAACTGGACCCTTGAGACTTTCTCTGCTCTGATTCTACATCATTGTTCAAGAGCTCGTCACTGATGTGGCCCTCACCTGCAGTAGAAAGGGATTTTGATCACTGGCAGTAGAAAAATGCATTTCAGTTTTAAGATGCAAATGCAGTTAGGGTGGAATAATTAGTCAGTTCCTTCAGTGTGTAGATGGCAGCGGCACTGCTGACTTTGACAAAGCTGTAGTATTATATCTCAAGTCAGAATTTGAGTCAAAGCCTGACTAATGAATGCATTTAACTCCTGTGACTCATAAATATGACTTTTTCTTACCATAGCATAAAAGGTGAGGTGTATTTAAACAAATCTAATTAACCTACCTAAATATGATCACCTGACTAATAGATGTTCCTGTTCAGTTAGAATGCAGCAGAATCATTCTGTTGTCTAGTTAAGAACTAAACCTAAGGCTGTGTGCCTGTTTGGAGTATGTAGAGTTGGGAATGGGAGAGCCAATGTGCATAGGAACACAAACCCAGCTAAACTCTTATTGGAAAATTATTTTTCCAGAAATGAAATGTAAGTATTGTTGGTCTATTCCAGACAGCAACAAATAGGCTGCAGAAGATGTTTTTGTTTCATGTATTTTGAAGTGGTTATATGCGAACAGGTTTTTACTATTCTGTACAATTTACTTCTCAGTCACTTGTTCTTTCTCTTGGTTCTCCTTGTGAGAACTGAAGCTGTGGGAAGAGTGAGTTTAAGGTTCTTTCTTTTGAAAGAGTTCTGATTCATTCCGCCTCCATCTCCAGCCTAAAGAAAGCATTTACAATATAATTCTGATTTTTTTTTTTTTTCTTTCTTTCCTTCCCAACCCTCCAGACTGTGCCTGTCAGCTCAGGGCTTCCCTGTCTCCTTCACTGAACTCCCCACCTGCTTCTGTGTCCTTGTTGTAAACTCTACCAATTTCAATGCTATCATGGCATTTTCCTGAATCACTGGGAAGCTCTTTCTTACCTGCTCCCTGTGAGCAGCTTTGTTTTTCCTTCAACTCCATTTGAATTACTGTTGTCTCTCTGTTCCCTCCTCTCTGTCCCCAAACCGTCATTTCCTTCTCTGAGTTGAAGTGATGTTGCAAATGCTGTCTCTGTCTCACTGCTGTTTATTCTTGAGTATTCTCTTAGCTTCTGGTTCTCCCTGGACGCTCTGACCTTTTCCCAGCTATAGTTCTTCCTACTGTACATCTTTTCAGAATGCTTTCCAGGAGTGGTATTTAGGGCTGCACAAAGCAGGCACGCAAGCAAATATTGATGATTCTGTTTCTGTCATCAAGTGACCATAACCATCCTGATTAGAAAAGCATGCTGTCTCTGGCCACTACTGTCATTATTTCTTATGCTTGGTTCTTTGCTGCTTAAAACTGATCTTAATTTTTGCTGTTTAGATCCATTTTCACTCAGGATCCTTGGTTATCATGCAATGATCTTCTCTTTGTCTCTACTATTCATATTAATTTACTGATATTTATTATATTGGAGTCTTTGTAGATAAGGATTTTTATTTTTAGGTTTTTTTCAGATTGCTGGTAACTGAAAAATCAGGAATTGAAATGAGTTCTAAAAAAGATAGTGAGCAATCATTCCCCCCCCCCCCCCCCTTTTTTTTTCTTTGTTTCTTTTTGTTGTTTCTTTCTATCACCAATGATTTTCAGAGATTTTTCAGAGATTTTTTTCATTCATTGTATTTCCAAGCTGGAGAATCCCAGTCTGGTTTAACCTTGCCTATGTAGAGGTGCTGCACTTAGGATCATTCATTCCCAGTGCTGCTAAAGCTCATACCTGTGTTTCATGTATCCCTCAAAACGTAGATACACCTTGATTTACACAGCATCGCTCTGCTCTTTGAATTTCCTTTTTAATAATTATTGGTGTTCTGGCTGCTTTCTTGACTGTCTGCTGAGCTTCATCACTAGTACATAAAAATTTTGTTCCTAGCACATGTGATTTTTAATTCTGGCTACTCACAGAAGAGATGTGTCAGCGCACTGACAATGTCAGGTAGGGAAAAATGGAGACCAAGAATTTTGGGTAAATTACTGCTGTGACTAACTGAATTTAAGCATATTTAGTTAGGGAATTAGAGATATCTGTGATGGGAGCTGAAAAAACTAATGTATGAGGCCAGTTACTTTAAACTTGACTAAGCCAGGCAATCATTAATGCAATTCCTAATAATATTTTGTTGCACATTATTAATACTTGTTACAGTGCATTCAAAGCAGTCAGTCCTTAAAAATTGTGTTCTACTTAAGTATGGTACACAGAGCTGGTGCATTAGATGAGAAATGCTGATAACACAAATGCTGTTATGACGAGCGAAAGCACCTTGAGGTTTCGTCACCTTTCCATTGTCCTCACTGTATTTTCACAGCAGGTGTGGAGGAATTTTTCTTTTTCCTCACTCTCAATCATGACTAGGTTCTTGCCAGAGGAAAATGCTAGGAGTAGCCAGATGGCTCAGAGGAGTGCTCAGGAATTCAGATAGAGTTGATTCTCAGGACATGACCGTACTGTTGATGTCATGGCTGGGAAGTCTCCCCTTCAGTTTGCTGTCAGGCATTACCTGACAGTGATCATCTATCCTTAGGATACGGAATCCAGCTCAACCTGGACACATGCTCTTTCAATGTAAGATCATATATATCTGTGCACTGAGAAAGAGAGAAGGTTCTCTGCTGAGAACTGCAAACCTTATCTCACACAGTACTGCTTCAATGCCAGCTGCAAGACACAAGGTATACAGTTCTAGGAGGCCAATAGTAACATTCTCTATGATAACAGCTGTTAACTCTGGAAAACTAAATTTTCACAACATTTCAAATGTGTGAAATTTGACATTGTAGGTAATATCTCGAACCACTGCTATGTCACTGATGTCAGAAGAATGTTACTTTTTCTTGAGAAATAAAAAACACAAAATGTGTACCACAACTGATCTTCCATTTCTGAAACATGTACCTTGTAATTTTAAGCTAATGAAATCGCAAAACTTTGCTCTGATTGAGAAATCCCTTGGTTTTTAGAAGTACATCAACACAGCTAGGTTCTGTATGCATGGTATTCAGTGACCAGCAATGACAGCAGTACTGTTAGGCTAGCAAGGAAGAGATTAAAATTGTTATGACTTAAAAAGAAAATTGTTAGAAGTTGTTTGCTGACCAAAAAAAATTGGGCTGTGTCCAAAATAGCTCTTCAGAGAAAAAAAAAAAAAAAAGAAAGAATCATTTTAATCTTTCAATTTTTCACATCAACCTGAGATTTTTCTGGAGGGGAAAAATCAGTTACCTGAAAAATAGATTTTCTGTCGAAATAAAAATTGCTTTAAAAATAATAATAATAATAATCTCCATCCAGATACAATTATACTTATTAAACATAAGTTTCATCTATTTATTTTTCACTATAGAGGGCTGTTAAACTATTATCTATATAGATATGCAGTTATTTTCAAACTCCTTTCATTTCAGTAAAATCGGTATTAAGAGATTCAAGTCGTGTATGGTATTTACCTATAGTATATTCTGATTGTCATGTAAAATTTTTGCTGGCCTCACAGAATTATTGCAGAGAGAAGAGTTATTGTTAGAGTTACCATGTTAAGAGTTATCGTATCGTAACAAATATTGTTCTCATTTTCCATTTTTTATACCTTAATAATATCTCTACATTGCAATCAAAAATATTTGCAAAATTACTGAAGTATATGCTTATAGTAAATAGGCTGTTCCAAAACTAATGCCTCCTATTTTATCTCCATGGAAACTAGAAGAGATTCAAAGAGCACAATGTTATTTGATAAAGCACACTTGCAGCTAGAAAACAGTATTATTTCAACGTCCTCACAATCACTAATGATGAATTTTTTCCAGTAGTGTACAAGAGCCTGAATGCTACGTATGTGAATACCTGCATTGCTGGAGGTGACCCTCTTTTTAATTGGTACTATGAGATGTCATTGCTGAAACGTACCACCCATGATCTCACAATGCACATACCCACTGCTTGGTCTCCATAAACATTCAGCAAGCAGCAATGAATGTTCAGTGGGTCCAACTTTTTCCACATAGAGGAATTCAATGGCAGTTGATAAAATTTCATTACAAAGTTGGGATGGTTTGTCAGCATGAAGAATGGAATTTTCTCCAGAAGCAAGGGGCTAGGTACTTCAATTGTATTATACTAAGTAACATGTAAAGTGTTGTATGTGGAGCTTAAGAATTCTTATAAAAGGGAGCTCACCAGCTGCAGTTGACGTGAATAAAATACCTTGTCTCACCAGATCATTAAATAATAGCAGTCTATTAATGTGACTCAGTAAGAAGATGAGCATTACTGCAATTTTATGAGAGAAGAGAAAGAAAAATGTTGGCACAGTCCTACAAGTTGATGGCAATGCTGTGCCCTGGTCCACCCCTCCCCCCCCCCATTTCTGATCCTCAGTGATGAATATAAACAAATGTACAGGGTGAGCACTTGAGTAGTCAGAGGAGGGGAGGTTGGGAATTCAGGAGGAATTTAAAAGAAGTGCTTGTGTTCTGCCTATTAGGAAAAAAAAAAACCCTTAAACATCCAACACGATTTCAGGAAGGGGCCCCCACAATTTCAAATTGGTCAGGAATATATGAAGTCAGAAATGTGAGTGAGGTCCTTGAATGTAAAAATTGGGCTAAAATAACCCATAGGAGCACTCGTAAAGGGTAAAGTATCTTTGAAGACTATATTATACCAATTTATATAGTAGGTCAAGTAGATTTTGTAGTACCAGGGAGCTAGAGTCAGTGTCTTGGGCGTTTCCCTACTGTCTTTGCCCTATAGCAAACCCATACTGAAAGCCTGGTTAAAATGTACTCCAAAAGAGTTATGCCAAAGAAATTCTCAAAAGCTAATCTATTTAATGTACAAGGCTTTAGCTGGACAGAATAATTAGAAATGCAAATTAGAGTTGTGTTTAAATGCAAAACAATTCCAATCAATATTTTGGATCTTGATATGAGAATTCTTTTGTTTGCTTATTTTAATAGCTCTGTGTCATTATTTTGAAGCTTAGTGTTCAGTATGCTGGATGCCTCTAACTCCACGGTTTCATGAAAGTTCATGGTGTCAGCCTCTCACACAGTTGTACCTTCTTTCATTTTTTATTTGATTTGATTTAATTATATTAGGTTTATTTGAAACTGCCAAGTTACTCTGTGTGATAATGCAGGTCTCTTATGCATAGGGGGTTGCAGACTTGCATAAATATTCACAAAGGGAATCTTAATAAGGAGATTTACTATGCATGCCTGGCACAATAATTTGCAACCTAATACCAACCAACTGTGTTTCAGGACACAATTAGTGAATTAGGTGTCAACACTTAAATACTTCAGTAATCATTATCTACATCTGAAGAAGTTTTCTGAGCACTGACTTACTATTTTGTAGCCTTGTTCTTATAGGAAGCCTGCCTTCTATTTTTTAAATTTATTTTATATCTTCAAAAAATAGAACAAAGAAACGAGAAGACAACAGATTGCTAGCAATGCAGTCCACAGAAATTAATTTGTAAGTCTAATTGTTTTTTTTTATTATAAAAAACTCAAGAGCTGTGTGTTTTTGTGAAGCTTGTGGTGCCATCCAGTCAGAAATATCTCCTTAAAATAGTTCCTGTCTCTATTGTATGAAAAGATACATCCTGCAGGTCTTAGCTTGTTCATAGAGTGCCAGAGAGTCTCTGAAGCAGAGCGTTACTGTTCTGTGTTGGTAGTGCAACTGATTACAGCTGTTTATGAGACAGCTTTGGCAGATGCATCTACAACTCTGTTGTTGAAGGGGATACCAACTTATTATCATGTAGTTGAGAATCAAGCTCCTGTAGGAACAGCAAATAAATACAATTGCAGCATGCTTAGCTCCATCTTGGGTACTTAAGTTAGGGCTGCCTTTCAACTCAAGCTGAGGCCAGCAGCACCCATAAAAGTGGAAACAGACTTTAATATCAGCTTGGTCTCATCCCAAATGTGAGTACATCTATACAACAGCTGTATAAGCATTTTTGTGCCCAGTGGCCCAGTAAAAAAAGATACTGTCATTGCTGAAAGCCTCAGGCCTGCAGTTCCTTGTGTGAGCAGGCTTTATGCTAACTGTACAGGACTTAGTCCTGGCCTGCTATATGCTTGTCATCAATTAATTATGAGGACTCAGTGTGCAAACTGCATTGTGGTGGTACCAGGAAATGTATTTATCTATTGCATTTTACATGTTATGGCAGGGACATATTTTTTAATATATCTGGTTTCTCAAAGCCCCAACCAACCTGGCCTTGAATGCTTTCAGGGGTGGGGCATCTGTAGCCACTCTGTGCAATGTGTTTCAGGGGCTCATCACCCTCATAATGAAAAATTTCTTCCTCATATCCAAGAAAATCAGCCAAACAGAATGCAGCTGCTGTTCCCCAGGACAGCAGCACTTGCACCTTGCTGTGAGTGTGAAGTGGAAGCCAGGGGCTGGGGGCTCTCCACAAACACGAGTGTCTGGCATAAGGAGAAGTCTCAAATGCAGGAGAGGGCAGTTCCTCTTTTTCTTTCTGACTGCACTCCTGGAACCGTTTTTTTAGACGCCTGAGACCTTCAGGGTTAATGTGTCCATTAGCTAAGTGGAATCAGAAGATATGAAGTAAAAAAAAAAAAAAAAAAAGTACGTAAAAAAAAAAAAAGGTATGTTTTTTTCTGTCATGATGTTAAAATGAATGTGTAGTTTCACATCTCCTCACTGATAGCTTCGCATTTGCATAATCTCTGTAAATTCATCCATGTTGCATCTTAGTGACAGTATAATCTTAACTTGAAAGTCTGCAACGTACGTTCTTCTGGTCTAATACTAGTCATTGCCGCGTTGAGATTTTCACCTGTAGGGCTTGAGATCAGATCAGGTACTGATCATTGCCTGCTGGTAGCTAGCTACAGGAGGATCCAGGTCCAGTGCAGCTTTCAACAGATAAAATCTCATTGAAGAGAGAATTGCAATCCTAGAGGTGGAGATGTTCAGTATCACTAAAGATTACTTTTTTTTATTATTATTTTTTAAACATAGTTTGTTCTATCTTCAATCATTTTGCCATCCAGGATTATAGAAGAGAGAGGCTTATTTTTCACCTTGACTGAGAACCAGTTCTTATTACTTTAGGGATTCTGAGTAATAATTTGCAAGTGAGAGGCTGAAGCGATCTGAAAGGTTCAAGAAAGAAAGAGTACTTTTTCTTTATGAGTTACTGAATATAAAAGACTGTTTATGTCTTTTGTTTTTGTGGGGGACAGAACTCATCATTGCAACACAGCCAACACCATCAATCTGGACAAAGCAATAATTTAAAAATATTCTGTCATAGCTTGTGGTGGTTGTTCAGCTCCTTTCTCCAGGGTGAAATAATCTGATGTAGTATTGAAGCTGCCACTAAGAATTGTTAATGTATAATTTATCTTTGCAATTAAAAAGCATTTTTAACCAAGTGTCACAACACAGTGACAAGTAAATTAGGCTGTGATTTACATTACAGTGCTTTGCAACTTGATTTAGTGTCGCTCTGGAGGAAGTGACAAACAGCCCCGGTGGAGTAAGACAGTGCTTTCAGTAAAGAATAAATTCATTTCCCATGCGTTGGCAGGATTGAAAGATAGTTGCTGTGTGGTATTGAAACAATGATTCATACATTTTTTTTTTGTTCCCTAAAATGTAAAGCAATGGAATAGCAAAACTTTCTAGACATAAAAAGAATATTCAGGTCAGACAGAGTGATGGATAACTCGGTGTTATTATAAAATAGAACTTATTTTAATGCCTTAGAGGGTTTTGTTGTTGAGTTAAGAAAGGAAGATGAATCTGGCTATTTTATATTTTCCTTACTCATGCTGTAAAACTGGGACTTTGGGAATGTTAGAATATGATAAATATGATGAAGTCAGTTATATGTTGCTAAATGAAATTCACCAAAGATAACTTAGGAGAAACAATTTTGCCATAAAATTTAGAAAAAAAACCCCCACACTTCCTTAACCATTATTGGTTATATCAAGCATTCAGTATATTGGTATCTAGGGATCTCGTTTGTTCTTATTTTTGGGTTGCTTCCATTATAATTTGTCTTCTTTCCAAACAGTCCATTGTCATTGGGGAAAGTAAGTGTGATCTATAATGCTGGTGAGATTTTCTTTGAGGTGAAAAGGAGGAAAAAATATGCATGCAGTGATCTGAAAGAGTCATTCATTCTTCTCGTTAACCGTTATCATTCTTTTCATAATTAGCTGTTTTTAGGGGAACTATGCTAACAGTGATGGAGATTTAGCAATTTATTCCATCCATAACGACTGTATTCTGGTAGCTGGAGGTAGTTAAAGGAACTCCTCAGTGTCCCAGGAGCATGAGCTGTGCTCCTTTTGTCCATGAGATGACTTGATAGTTGCAGTCAGTAGAGATGGTTAAACAAAGACTGTTTCTGGAGGGGGAAGGAAAGTTATATTATTGTGAGAAGTTCACATCTTACGGAGCTCTTCGCTGCTGTTCAGCTGCTTGTAGCTGAAAGACAAAGGAAGGAAAAAATACTGTTAAAAAGTAAGAACCCAGCTATGGTCTTTTTTTTTTTTTTTTTTTTTTTTGTAATACAGTTCATGGTCCTTAAAATCAACAAAACATTTTATTTTAAAAATACTTCTTTTTGAAAACATAAAAGGAAAATATATTATGGTTTACTTGGGTGTTGTTGTTGTTTGGTTGTTTTTTTTTTAATCTTACACTGGAAGAAAATTATCTGTTAGAAAGCCCTAGTATAGGGAGTAAGAATTGTGTGTATACATAGGTAATATGTTAGACGTGTTGGGAGCGGTGGTATACTCGAAAAGGGAGTCTGTCTTGCTGTAGAAAATAATAGCACTATTATGAATACATAAAGAATTCTCAAGGAATACGTTATGGCTCCTGTGCACTTTAGTGGTCTGCCAGATAATAGAAAAATTACAGTTTATATCAGTGAATTGGCAGTTTACCTTTCAGTGTAACCAACATGTTTCATAACAAAATTTGGGAAGGTATGTCCTGATGAGTATTACTGTATGAGATACTGGAAAGCCCATGGGTAGAAACACCCTTGAGATAAGAGAACATGGGATTTGTGCCTTTGTATTGTCGTAGCTTATGACTGCTATGTGAATTAAATTATTCCATATTCAGCTGAGTTTCCTGAAAACAAGGCAGATTAGTTTTTCAGTGCTCAGTTACTTTCCTGTGAGCAGGTTTTACCTCAGGAAGGGTTGGAATACAGATCAATCTATTACAAACGTTTGCAAACAAGTTAAATGAACTGACACTATTTGCCCATTGTAAGTGTATTAAGTCCCTCTCACGACAGAATATCACAGTGAATATTTATACACAATGTCAGCTTAAAGCCAGTAAGTCCAAGTTCAGTAGGATGTACTGTGACTTGCTTGCTCTAAGGTTGCAACATCTCAGGAACCCTCAAGGGAAAGGTGTTCTTCACAGCTTGCAAAAGCTGATTTCCACACCATTTTTCAAGTCGGAGTCTACATTTTTTGTCAAAATGGACATAATTTGCTCAATCTTTTTTTATCATAAAGTGATTTGGCAATACCAGAGCTTTTGCTCGAGTGCCAGCTATTATTATACAAATTATAGATAATACAGCCAAGTCTAGTGCATGATAGTATTTCTAAAAAGTTTTGCTTTATGAAGGGTCACTCACTGTTTTCATTCATTCACTGTAAGCCATAGTGTTTTAATAAATGCTCTTGGAGATTCTGATAAAATGGATTAAAGTAGAAACAAATTAATTGTTTGTTGTTTTTTTTCCCTCATATATATTATTTTAGCCCTAAATACAAATTATCATCTGGAATGTATCTTGTGCAGTCTTACACATCAGAGGTATGATGATATGATAAGGAGGCAAGATTACGTTTCGATAAAGCTTAAGTGCAACAGCTTGGTTTCCTGATTTCTCAAGCTTTTGGCATGAGTACTTTGCATGTGTAAGGCAAGGCGTGCTTTGCTGTTGTCTGCTCCAAAAACGCTGTGAGCCAGAAATGAAAATACTTTCAAGTCAATTTTCCTTCCTGTGGATATCCTGTTCCCTGTCTCATTCAAGTCAAGAACAGGGTTGTCTTCACTTCAGTCATCTTCGGTCTAGCCTGTGCTGAAGTTAGTCAACAGAACAGTGGTAAGAAGAGATCTAGAAGTGTTTATTACATACCAGTATGTCTTTGATGGGAGAGCTATGCACTCAGACACAGAAAAGTAGGAAAACATTTCTGTGACCTACCCCACAGCAAGAATAACATTAATCCTCTGCACATTTTGTAACTTTGGAAGTTACACATTTTGAAAAGGTTCTTTTCTCCTCTGAACTCTCTTGAGATCCTTACAAAATACTTTCTCTACCTTTACCTGTGATACCAGGTTCCAATTATTTTTTGGATGTCAATGATCTAGGACTGGTGCTGGAACCTGGTACCTTCAGTACGCTTTTCTGGCTGATCTAATTAAAGTAATAGAGGGGTATAAATCCAGATGCAGTCACTGTCTTTATAAAGAGAGAACTTCATACTGAATAGCTGGGTGAATCAATGCCTCTTCTTTCTTAATCTCAGCATTAAAAAGTTGCATTTTATATTAAGAAGAAAGTAGATAAGTCCTTTTCAAAAGCTTTGAAGTACTTCTGAGAGCAAAGGAGCCAAGTTTGATAATGCTGATTTTCATAGATGTGACTTGAAAGGTAGCCAGACTTCTGGGTATTTTGAGTTTGCAGTGCTAATAACAGAACACGTGAAAAGACAGAATATGGATGTCATTAAATAGGGTGGGGGAAGAAAATCTTGTACCTTATCTTGCGTATTGAATTAGGAAGCTGCTGGCAAACCATGCTGAAAGGGAGTGAGTTATTTCCCTTCTATGCGTGTGTGACAGACAAAGTATTGGCGAACCATACTTTTAACACTATGTTTATAAAAACAGAAGTCTAAGAAATATTATAAGAAGATCTAACTTAACTAGCCAGAGGCAAAAACTGGTGTCTCTATCCCTTTATTGCTGCCTTTCTCTGAAAATCTGAGAAAATAGTGTTGTTTAGTGAGAATTAACTACTTGGACCTGGGCCTCATATTTCCATAAGACTGTCTGTGGTTTAGAGGTTTATGTAAAAAATAACCTGTTTACCTACTGTGACTTATTTTTTGAGCTTAAAATCAATTTCTGCTGCAGTTTGGATGTATTTGAGAAGAAAAGAGGCACTGGGAAAGGAGGATAATTAAAAGCGATCTGGCAGGAAACTTCAGGAGAAAGGTGATGCAGTAATAGCAGGAAATAATACTTCCTAAGGAAAGAAAACATGTTTATTACTAGTGTAAAGTCCTAGTTGCCTGGAGCTGATAGAATATATAAAAAAAAAAGAAAATTGCAATGCCTTTGAGTTTTCTGCTACGAAGGAGATTATAGGACCTTCATCACAGGATGTGGACGAAACGAAAAAGTCAGAAGAAAGGTGAAACAGTTTTCTCTCAGGATAATGTGGCTTTTATCTATCGTTTTCAAAATACACACTAATTACACTAATTATATCGCTACAAATGGTATCTCAGATTGCTAAAAAGAACAAATATCAAGAGAAATATCTATTTTATATTTCTTCCACACCAAATGTTTGTCAAGGAAACATGCATTTAAGAATTAAATGCATTCTTTCTTACAAAATATAAAGCAGATATAAGATATAAAGCAGAATCCAGTTTAACTTGAGTTTTACTTACTTCAGCTCAAGTGAATGTACACGTTCTTTTCTGAAATTGGTTATTATTATTGGTTATTATTGGTTATTATTTGCCAAAAATTCTATAAATAATAAAACAATCGCAGTTTGTGTATGGCAGGAGCTTTAAATATGGAATATAAATGTCGAGTACTTTGTCATTTATGTAATTATCTATCCTTGAATCTGTTTCATGTCTGGTTAGTGATAAGGAATTTGGCAGCATTTAAGCTTATACAATGCAAAAACAGACATAAGAACAAGAACAACAAAAAATAGTTCATGTTATTGATATTGTATTTTAGAAGGTATTGGATACAACATAGGAACAGTGATATGGAAAGAATAAAAATCTTGAAAAATGTTGGCATAATTCTTGTAACTAAGAAATTAAATGAGTCCTGTCAGACATTCTGTATTCTCAATTGCATTGACCCACTGTTTTGTTTGTATGTCCTGATCCTTCAGACATACCCAGTTAAGTGCCTATTCCCCTTAAATTTTGCCATTTACTCTTATAACATAGAATAGAAGCTCTTGGCATTGTGTTATGGACACAATTCACATGGTGTTATCACAATAAATTTAGCATATTGAATTGCAAAACAAATCGATGTCTGGGGCCAGAAAAGGCTCTCAGCTGGGGCTGGGTACCAGGCAACAGAGATCATTCTGTGTGTAGTGTGTGAGCCCTTCTTCCCTTAGTTTGAGTATTTTGCTGGTTGTGAAACTGCGTGACAGGTGAGATGAACCTCAGAAAATCTGTGGTGTAAGCTATTTGATTTTATGCTGACAGAGGAGGACTGTTCTTACAGCCACCAGCTGGTAACACAGCATGGAGGTAGAAACAACCAGCAGAGCACTGACTAGGTGAAGTGTCTGCTGTCTCTCAACTTTTGACAGTGCCTCTCTGGGTGAGCGTATTTCATCTGCTTCCTTCCAGCTCTGGAAGGCACTCCAGTGTAATTTAAAGCTGCCTGACATGCAGGGCTGAGAAGAAGCACGGGTGCAGCCAGATACTGGTGTCTGCTGGGAGGTCTCATGCTGAGGCTGCCCCTGGGCTCAGCATTTCCTCCCCAGGGTGACGTAGCACCTAGGCTGGTGTAGGAAATAAAAGTCTGTTTTATAGTAAAATACAAACAGCTACAAATTTGCATCCAAGGAAACATCAAACTGAGTAAGTAACTGTAAGTAATAATACATGGATCAATGTTGTTTGCCTTTGTGAAATGGCAATACAGTATGTTTACAAGACAAGCTCATAACTACGTTTACTATTCAGTAATTCATACTTCTATTTTATATATGTATATATACTGACATTCTTTATAATCATGGAAAATTTGTAGTTTTCTTAGATTCTAATGGTGTACTTGAAATCTCAGAATAGTATTTTGAGTGTTTGACAGCTTATGTTACCAGAAGTGACTGCAGTTTTCATTCCCTTTTTCATCCCCTTTTCTCAGTTTCCCTTTCCTCTATTTTTTTTTTCCATGGGAAACTAATGGCAGAATTTCCATTTACATATTGTCAATGTTTTTCTGCGTTGAGCATAATATCCCAACCCATGGAATCCACAATATTTAATGCCAGACATGGAGGAATGCATCAGAGGTGGTTTTAGTTGCTGTGGTTCTGAATCCCAAAAGACAGAAACATTAAATATATGGAACATCTGTGATAGAGGGTAATGTTCAATATCTCTGAGTCAAGAACACATTTTGCTTGCAAATGCATTTTATGTTAGCTGAGAGACAGATAGATAGTTTGGTGACTTTTTTTATTCTGATCTTGAGTTTATTATTATTTTTTAATTTACTTTAGTAGTGTACTAGTTGAAAATTGGTTGCAGAGTGGCAAGTTCCAGCCATTCAAAAATTTATGATAGACTTACAATTAAATGCTATTCACTTTCAATAAAAATAAGAATCCAAAGATACACAGAATTGCTGGTAAACACTTGAAACACCTGTACCAGATGTTATGTGATATAAAATGCTGTCATTTTACTAACTTCAGAATTAATTCTAATGTGTTAAAAATTCTCTTCACTTTGAAACTTCAGTAAAATAATTTATCACAGGAGCTGAGCCTGGGGAAAATGGCAGTTAGATTCACCAGACCTGAAATAAAATACAGAACTGTAGAAAAACATTACAGTTCAGATGCGTATTTATAATAGTTGATGCATCTAGTTTACAGGCGAAAATGTTTATTGGTCCATCTCTTATAATGGAAAGAAGTATTCTATTTAAAACACAAAAGGGTGGAAAAAACTGCTGGAGGCAGCAATGAGTAGTTCGTGATGATTCTCCTTAGGAGAGGAAACAATAAATTCTTCAATGTATAGTGTTCTGGTGGTAGTTTCCTTAACTATTTATCTGCAGTTGTAATGTAATATTCTTGACATAACATTACTTTTTTAATATCGTGCAAATCCTATCTCTGAGGCAGATAATAAGCATGAATACCAATACACAACTTCTCTTTCTGTTCCTTTGTTACATGTCAGTGATATATGTGATATTTATGACCATCTTTCGGAGATAAAAATGCTGGAGAGTCGTTGGACTTGTTAATACACAGAGCCTGTGTTTTAAGAGTGTTGAAATCTTTTATTTGATTGCTTAATTTGAATAACCCGACTTAACTGAAGAATGCTTGGAAGTAGTTCTATCTTCCTTTTTGGGGAGAGACGAATTGATAGATTGGGAAGCTTGTAGACAGAAGTAACAGAAATAGGCAATTGCAATGCTTTTCCCCTGCTACAGGGACTTTGCTAATGAAATACCTAGCAGAGCTGATTGTGCAAACAGCTGTCATAAATTATTTTAATAATACCTGGTGATTTTGCCCTGTTCTTTTTTTCTTCCTCCTCTTTCCTAACACCCACATAAGAGATGAGGAAAGACAGAGGGAGAGAGAGAAAATAATAACTTAAAACAAACCAAAAACAAACAAACAAACAAACAAACAAAACACCTGTAAATCCAAGTAGTGATAATAGCGACAGTATGAGATTTCAGCGTCTGTTCTGTAACAGTTTGCACATCCACGTGATTTCACTGCCTGGAAATGGTGTTAATTCTTCTGCACTGAAAACAGAGCCCATGAGAATGTATTTTCTCATGTTTATCATAATGCTATATGGTAGAAAATGCTGTGTGTAGGAGACACAGTAAACCAAGTAAAAAAAGGGGCAGTGAAATATGCAAAAATTTCATTCTGGGGAGGGGAGTACTTCATGGAGATATTTACTTTTGTAGAAAAAGATAAAAAGCTTAGAGGTGAAAGTGTGTGTTTACATGAACAGCTGTTCATGCAGTTTTGTCTCTTTTTTTATGTTTATGGCTAAATAATCCAGCAGAGTATTCAGTCTGATGGTCAACAAAGGAAAGAAAGAAACTGGCATTTGTGGTTAGTAATCTGGGTCAGGAAGAGCTTCCAGAGTGGAAATAAATACATCCTTTATAGACACTTAAAACTGAGAACTGTAGATTCACCTCTAGTAGTAAAATCTTGGACGCTGTAGGAATATGTCAAAAATCATCAAAAAAAAACATTTTTGCAGGTAAGGTGGTTATTTCAGATGCTGTGATAATAAAAGATGATCTGTGGGAGAGGAGTAACAGCAGTGCATTAATGAGAGTTCTGAAAGACAGAGAATGACAAAAAAAAAAAAAATGTTAACTGACAATTGCCACCAAAATATGACTTTTAATTGGGGCTACAGTTTACTGCTCCTAAGGACAATGGGTAAGAGTTTTGTTCTGAGTTTTATTAGAGCCTCATCAGTTCCATTTGGACTACCATCCCTGCTGTTTTATGCAATTCTTAGCATTCTATCTTCTGTCTACTAATCTTGTGGTCAGGCTACTTCTTTCAGAGAATGGGGGTGACCGTGGGGCTCAGGCACCTGGTGTAAAGAAACTGTGAGCAATGATATCCTAAAAGGTTGTAAGTTGTCATTTATGTAACATTTAGAACTTTTTGCCATCAATCTTCTTTCCCTCGCCAAGACACGAGTGGAAATATTCAGTAGCATTTTTTTTCTTAATACACTCAGTTTGAAATGAGTTCTACTTTCTGTGCTTCTTTTTTTTTTTTTCTTTGAATGCTCATTCACACAAACATTTGGGTTGTTGTTGCTATGTAAAGATACAGTAGCAGTTCTGTAAGAATATAACCTCTTTATTGAGGTTATTCTATTCTTTATAGAGACACCTCTGATACTGCTTTATCTTTTTTTTTTTTTTTTTTTTTGCTGCACAGGTTGCCTGACAGTAACCTAGGTCCTTATAGTATAGGTATGGAGTTCTAAAACTAATACATAAATTTCATCTGTTTGTTGTCAAAAAGTGTCTTGAAATCTCTAAGTGGACTGGGGGAGGGTCAATTTGATATGTGGATTGGAATCCCAGTGAAATTTCAGATTCTTATTTCTAGTGCGTAATATTTTTTAATTATTTTAGGGAACAGCAGAAAGACAGTTTCACAGTGCTTTCAACAACAGCAAAAAAAATTCAAGCTGTAACCTTCAATTTTGGAGAGGGGAAAAATATAAAATCTCTGCAAACTCTAATCTGTATCCCAAAGGAGTATATGAGCTTCGCATGCTGTGAATACATTAACCATGCTTGCTAATACAACCATCAGTACAGCAATCTCCCTCAGTATTGAAGTACATTCCACATATTGAGCTTATCTAAATTTGTTAATTAAATAGTGCATTTTATGTTTGAAAAAAAGTATGTTTTCGGTGCATTAAGGGCTAGCAATAGAGATGAATTGCTGATGAAGATATGAACTGCAAAGCTGTAATGAAAGCCTCTGCTCTTTCCTTAATATTTCAAATGGAGGGGGAAGGTGGAGTAACAGAATAGCAGAAGCTGTAGCTAAAGAAATCATTAAGAGCAGTGGGGAACTCCTGAAGAAGATTTGTCAAATTTAGTGTTTTGGAGCAATTTATATTTGTGGTCAAATTATGAATTCTACATCTTTATCCTTTCTTAATATTAATAGCTGCCAGGAATTGGACTGGTGCTAGCACTTTTTTTTTTTTTTTTTTTTTTTTTTTAATAATATGCTTCTATAAATGGATTTAATGCATTTTTTTTCCCCTTGAACAAAATCCCAGTGACATCTGTTAATATAAAAGTGGTGCTTGTGTGTGCCATTTAGAAGCAGGAGCTCTTTGAGATTCATACCTGAAAAAGCATTTAAAAGCCTACTTTACCATTAAGGTTTTAGCCAGGTGATTTTGAAGTGAGGTGTTGTGTTAAGGTGTGGAGAAAATGTGTTGTAAGAAATTTTATGTGTATAACAGGAAATAAAAATAATAAAAAGAAAAGAGTGGGGAAAAAAAAGCCTAAACCTACAACTCTGTATGTTATTATACTATTAAGATTCAGAATGAGGAGTCCTGAGTTAATGAGTGAGGGTTAATCTCGGAAACAAGCAGTTCTCCCTTGCTGCTGCCGGGAAGGATTCATTGCAATGGAAACAGTAAGTTGTGTTGTTCTATGTTTTGTTGTTTTTGTTTTTGTTTTTGTTTTTTACAAGTTGAACTTCAAGTTCAAGGCAGTCTCTGACTTGATTAAGAAGTCTTTACCTCAGTGACTGAACTAAAATGTCAGAGATAGTTGAGTTGGTATGGGCTGAGGAATTAAATGTTACTGACATCAGTAATTAGGGTTAGAGATTAGTAATGATAAGCTTATCAGCAACTACTTACAACTTAATCTACCCTACTCCTTCGTGGTGTCACTTGATGAATCTCTAACTCTGGTATTTCAGGATGGTGCTGTGTAAACCTTACCTGAATGGGAAGAGTGAAGACTGAAGTCATTCCCAAAAACACGAGCTTGATCATCTGACTTTAAAGAAAGAAAACACTGTTTCAGGCATAGTTCTCAGTAACTGCATGAGGCAACATAATGATAACCCTCTTTTTGTAGCATGATTCTTACACTGTGTATGTCTTCCAAGTTATTTATAACTAGAGAGAACGCCATTCACAAAACCTGTGCTTGTGGAAACTTACTGTTTTCATAACTTCATTACTGAGCATCATTGTATGTTGTCCACAAAAAGAGTTCCCGTCTTGGAATGGTAGTTACCCTGCTAACACTCAATAGGTACCTAGCTATCTGAAAGTGACCCTTATTCTGCTTTGTTCATTTAAGTCCATGGAGATGCAGAAAATAATGAAAGTTATCATGGGGAGGTCAGCGTATCAAATACTTTTTTAAAAAAGGTTGTATTTGTTTTGAAAAATATTTATCCAAACCTGATACCTACTGAAGAAAATTGTCGAAGTCTAAAAAAATGAACTAGAAAGAAAAGAAAGTAATACTGGTGTATTTTCAGAAGAGGAAGAGAAAAGCATCATTCTGCACTGTGAGGCAGTGCCTACACTGCTATTCTGAGGGTAGCTGCATATCAGAATTTCCTTCAGATACTTAGAAATTTAAAAAGCGATTATGGAAAGTGTAGTGAAGATGTTTTTTACTGAAGTACCTTAGCAAAGTCTGGTCTAATCAGACAGAATAACTTACGGCATAGCATACCTTGTATAGATAAAAGAAATATTACTCTAGAGATGTTACTGGCTTAAGCTGGATTTAAAAAGATGCCTCATACACAGCACTAGTAAAATTTTAAAACTCTACAGCCAACTTCATGTGTACTTTTCAGTTACAGTCTGATATCTCTGATGTTATAACCTCTTGCATGCCAAACTGCCTGTGGTTCCCCAGATGTATGCGTGCAGCTGCTCACTCTGGAGGTAGCAGCCTTCAGAGAAAGAAATATTTCAGTTTCTCCAAAATCTTTTTTTCACGGCCATGCTTTCTAATAACAAAATGCACAAGGCAGACCTCTAAGAAGAAAGCACCATTACCACCGTAGGAGATCAAGCATAAATTTTGGAAGGGTGTGGTCCACCATTTTAAACCGTTGTGTAGTTCTGAAATTTAATTGGATTAATGTCTTTTAAATTTTTTTATATCAATCTATTGGGAAAATATATAATTAAGAGGAAGTTCATTCTAATTTTTAGTACTACAGTTAAAAGCATCTAATATAATATGCTATATTTTTTAAAATAAGTTTTAATCTCAAGAAAGAGCCTTTTGCTGACATAGGATAGAGTCACTTGTCATTTTTGTAGCTTGATAACTTTAATGTACTTAAACGTCTTTGTTGTAAACTGATATATATGCATATCACTGTCTTCCTAAAATGTCTGATGCATCAAGAACACCAGCTTTGAAATACCAGGACTGGATTCATGTATTAATTATGAATCTTTACAGTCATTCCTAATTTAGATTTCAGAAAGTATTCATATACTTCTTTTTATATCTGTAAACAATTGTCTGGAGAAACACAACTTGTGACATTTTAATGAATCACTCTTTTCAGTGAATGCACATTTCAGTGGTAAAAATATTTTTCTATTTATTATTATTATTATTTATGTCTTTCTATTTAAGAAAGTCTCTATATTCTTAGGCAGAAATAACCTGTATATTATTCTGAGGTAATTTAAACACATAACTTTCATATTCTTAGAGAATGAAACATTGATTTTAGATTCAACCTAGGAGAGCAACTCCTAGAGGGACCTGAACATTGGAAAACAGTCTTACCTAAAATGCTAAGACTTAACATTTTAAGAAATTATTTTTCTGCAAGGTATTTCTTTTCATAGTTCAAAAGAAACTAATTCTTAATTGTTCACTGTCCTACCCCTAATTTTTTATGTCTTTCTTTCATCTTGCTTTCCAAGGGGAGACTAAATAAATTTCTTGAATTTCTAATTTTCTCGAATTGTCATGTTCTTGCAAAGAATTTCATTGGAGCTTTAAATGTCTCTTTTAAATTGGAGAGTTTCAAGTTTCTGGATGAGTCCTTTCTTGTGAAAATGATGGAAAAATGAGATTATTATTATTATTATTATTTTGTATCAGATAAGCAGAATATGAAGTGTGATAAAGGTTTCTTACTGCTGCCGGTTCTCTTCACTAGTTTCATATGATTAATAGTTTATATGGAGGTATACAATTTTTGTTATTTAAGAAACACACTTTCCAAGTGAGTGCTAAAATATGAGGAGGGTACTACCTAAGCTGTCTTTCACTTCCAGTTATGGAATGCTTTGTTCAGTCTTAATTGACACTAATTTAAATTAGATCTGAGATTTAGTTGCATAATGAGCAAGATCTTCACTAGACATAGACATAAGGAAGGGTATTGAGTCCTTTGTTCAGATGCTCATTTCCTATATATATATATACATATATATATATATATGTACATATAGATATAAATTCTTTCCTTTCTTGTCTGTCACTTCTCTCTGCAGCCCACAAACAATATGGTTGCTATTTTATTTTCACAGGCAGATAATTCAACACAAAAAAATAAGAATTTAATATAAGTAAATATGTAAATGAAAAAGATACAGTTTATGAATTGCAGTCAGTAACTGTAATTTTATTATCTTACACATTTTATATTTTACTTTTTATTGAATTGTAGCTCCTGCAAAAATTTAGATATTGATTTGATACTGATAACAAATTACTCCTTCCTTTTAGCTGTTGAAAATACAATTAGTTGTTACCTGCTTATTACCTAGTGTAAAAGTAATGGGAACAAAAGATTTTCAGGCCTAAATTAAATTCTGTGTGTTCAGACAGCAGTTCTATTGAAGTCAAAGAGAATAATACTGCTATCTGAAAGTGTAACAGAGAATAGACACAGTTTAGTGTAAACAACTCAAATAAATATACAGATCTGAAGTACTAGATTTACCTATAAGATAGCTTGGCAAAAGGTTACAAACCATCTGCTGGAAAACCACCTGTGGCTGATGCATTTGAGTGAGGTTGAGTGCAGCTGTGTATTATGAATACGTTCTCTTGATGGGATGCTGGGATATTGCATGACATACATTTTCAAGTAAATATGCCATTGTAGTGTCTGGTAGTAAATGAGAAATAACTCAGAATTTGTGCAACTTTCGTATCTTTATTGACATTGCAGTGGAATCTCAGATTTATAATCACTGGAAAATTTGATTGTTGAGGCTGATGCTTCTGGCCTAGTGGCCCCTTTTGGGTTTTCAGGTTGAGCCTGACCAGTCTGTAGAGTTGGGATGGCTCTGGATTCAGTATGCAGGCATCTATTATACTGTGAAATGAAGCCCTCGTGGATTTGTTGAACTCGCTAATCCATGATTGTGCTTCTGTAAACTGTGGTTTTATTTTATCATTCTTATTCTGGATAAACTGCTGTGGAAAAATAAGACTACATGTGATAGTTCTTACTTCAATCCCTTTGAGTATGTTTTTGTATTGTGTGCAACAGTATTCTTTGTTTCAGAAATAAGTAAATAATTTAGAATATCAAAAGAAACTTGAGATGGCTTATTTCTAATTTTTCCTTTCTGAGCATAACTTTAAACTTTTTAATCCATACTCTGACATCAAGACATACTTTAATCCTTTACTTCGTGGCTCCAAGGGTTAGATGGCAACCCATGACTCTGAATATTTATGTTAAGTAAAGCTAAGAGTATTCCCACAAGAGGAAAAGGTTTCTTTTGCGCTCTGTGAATTTATGGATAACTTTATTTTCAGGTGAATTGCTTAAGAAAAAAAGCATGACAAAATGGTCTTTCAGAACACATACATATTTTTGCTGTGTGTTTTTTGTTTTTGTGTTGTGCAGTAATGTATGACAAATTAATAGCCACAAATATTTGCAGTTTTTAGAGCCAGCAATATATTTGAAAAGTTCATTGCATTATATATATATATATATACATGGTTTAGTGTCACAGTGACAGAGGAAAGTATTACAAACCATAATTTCGCTTTATTTGCTGGGAGTGTGGAATGTTAAAAATAAAAATAAAAAGGCAGGGGGGAGATGTAATCTAGATCTTCAAGTTTGTTGTGAATATCTAGCTCTCAGAAGGAAGAAAAAGAAATATGTGCAAGAGATTCATTCTTTTTTTTTTCTTTCCCCGCTGTTATCAAGTCCAATGGGGACTGATTGCGGAACTGATAAATCTGGTTAGGAATTTCTCATATTCATTAATAAACAGTCAATCTTTTCTTAGTAAATTCTTTGTAACTTTGAATTGTGCATTTGACATTTCATTAGACATCTGTTGTCTAATCATCACCACTCAACACAAAAGATCTTTCCTCTTAAAAAAAGAAAAAAAAAAAAAAGTTCCAGGCAAAACTGACAGTCTCTGGGAACTTTTTTTAGATTATAGTATTTTAAATTCAAATGTTTAAATATCTTTTCTTTGACTTTAGCATATCTGATTGTGCTGTATGTCTTCAAATGGTATTCCCTGGAGCTGAACTCCCTCTTTGAAAAGAGTAGAAATTGTGTCCATTTCTGACTTTAGAATAATTCTTCCTCTTAGCTTTAAAACATGCCTTTCTAATTCACAGGTGGGAAGTGTGAGCAAGCATCAGGTTTAATGAGATTACAGCATCAGGATTTCTTCCTTACTTGCTAACAACTTGCTTAACATAGCTCTGTAACTTGATGAACCAAAGAATTGCAGAATGTGACAAGAAAAAAAAAATTAGAAGGTTAGATATTTCAGAATTACTAACAATAGTTTCTTGGAAGGGGCCAAACTGGAATCAAAGATCTCTCTTGTACTCCTCCAGGTACTTGTGGGTATTCAGATGACTATCAGACTGTCCCAGTTTTGTCCCAGAATTTGCAGCTTCAAAGGAGATGGACTGAATGGTGCATGCTGATTTTCCTTTTGTCTTCTTTTTTTTTTTTCTTTGTTTTTCTAATATTGTTACCTTTCACAATATGCTCTGGAAAAGCCATAACAGTTTCATCTCCTTTGATCTCACTTCACATAACATGAAGGAGGCAGTTGTAGCTGCTGAAGTAGCATCCTTCTTAGATCTTTTTGTTTTGAAATTGTTTATTGAGTTCAAAATTTTTCAGTGAATTTTGGAAGTGGACCAGATAGAAAGAAGAAATTGTTGGCTAAATGAATTGAAGATATGAGTTTTAGTAGTTTCTACGTTTTCCCTCTTATCCTCAAAGAACAAAATTCCAAGTGGTGCCATTTTTCTCCTGTAAAGTCGCTGTCCATCCCATAGTTCAGCAGCTTATCTGAGTCCCTTTCCACAGAATGAGGTAGGTGAAATGAGAATATTGAGTAACTGTTGAAACAGAAACTTTTGTGAGCTCTCTTACATCATGAGATAGATGAAAAGAATAAGAATGGAAAAATGGAATGTTCCCCCCACGCATCCCCTTGCACAGAGAGCCAGGCAGAAATCAGTCCTAAGCTAATATTTAATTCATAGTCTTTATACTGTAATGGATGGGAACAGATATTTCTTGGCTGAATGGAAGGAAAAAAATATTTTTCTTATATGCTTGCAGCAAGTACTGCTTCAATCTGCATTCAGGCCACTAAAATTAAAGAAATCCCTTTTGCTATGAAGTCTCAAATGTGACAAAGTGTGCCAGAATCTATCCCAGACTCTCATGACAGAAAGGCTTTCATGTCCAGTTCTTTTTAAAAAATACAGAGCTCTAAAAAGAGTAGTAATAAAATTAGAAAGCCACGAAGTTCACCACTTCATCTTAAAGACTTAAGGATGTTTCTCCGCTAAAGTAGGAAAATAAGTGCTTATAAAAATTAGCTACTGCATTTTTTTGTATGCAGTAATGTATATTTCTAGATGTATGTATCGTGAATGTTAGGATTCTGTGCACAGATTCATGGAGGAATAACAGGGTAACATTCCTTAACCTCAGAATTTCGTGGGAGCCTTTTCCTGAAAATCCACAGTAATGATCTTTTTCCCCCAGTTAGAAATAAAAGGGAGTTTTCTGCCTGATATGTGTGCAATCTTTGCTATAAGGTTGAAGAAGGACAAGAGTACAGAAATTATACTATACCTAATAATCATAGAGAAATGCCATGAATTGATGTCAAGCAAGCAAAGATGCACGACATGAATACCTTTGAATTGGTTTAAAATGCGTGCCTAGTGCACTGTATTACTGATAAATTGTTTGACTTTATTTTTGGACCTGAGTTCTTCTAAGTTAGAATCTTGTTTTCCTTATACTTCAGTACTAACTGTAAAGCAAGGTGGAAAATTTTAGCTTTGTTTATACAGTTGGATGATTAATTATAAATGAAAAGTAAATGGTGATAACTGTACTTTATTAATTTCCAGTTATCTCTATTACTGTTATAATGCATTGTCTTTGCTTTGTAGCACGCCTAACAATAAAGGAATTTTCATACATCCTCAATGAATAGAGCTGAAAAACCAGTCATATGCTTTTATATTGTTATTTGTTTCCAAATTAATCTGCTGCAGAAAGGCAGTCTCTGTGAATCAGCAAGTGCCATTATCACTAAAAAGAGATTGTTAGTTGCTCTGAAGATGGAATTTTCTAGTCTTTAGAAGATTTACGTAGATGTTTTTCTGAACAGAATGAGCAGTTATAATCTCTGCATTTGCTGTTTTCATTTGAATATTCCATTTGTTTCACCTATCATACTACAGGTGAAATCCATTCAAGTAGTCAAGTAAGGAAAAGTCACTTTAGTGGAACGCACATAAGATCTGATCTCTATCATCAGTCAGTAAGGTAAGACTTAGAAAGGCATTAAAAACAATAATTGCGCTTCATGCTCTCTGCTCGTGATAGCATTCATAAAGAACCTCCAGGTAAGAATCATAGAACTGGAGCTTTTACAAGAGGGCTTGTGTTGCTCACAAGGTGGCAACCCCACAGTATCTAGTAGTAGTGAGAGAGCTGGGAAGGGAAGCTTAATGGTCAATGTTAAGAAGCTGAACCAGGCAGCCCAAAGCCAGCAGGCTTCCTAATACCTTTCAAAGGCAAAATCTATCCTGGATGGGAAATAGCTCATCTTGTTTGTGGGAAGCTCTCCTGCTAAATAGCTCTTCAGAGAAAATAAAGCACTTTGGAGGTGTAATGGTTGTGGAGATTTCTCTTTTTTCTTTGTTTGTTTTTGTCTGACTTGAATGGCTCATGAAAATAAGAGAATGAAATTAATATTAAAAAAACATGATGAGATATTTTAGTACATATTAAAGCTAATATGTGAAATATGAAATATTATTTAATTTTTAATTATTTAACATTTCTTACTAAAAAAATCTAAATTCTGGTAAAATATAGATGTAATTTAAAGTGAGGGAATATCATGTTTTTTACACTAATGCTTAAGTATTATTGCAGTATATTATTCCATATTTAATAGTCTCCATAGTCTCTGCTATAATTGCTAATGGTATGTACAGGACAAGATGAGGCGTATGGGACAGATAATGTACATTAGTTTGATGGTTGCATGTTTGAGGACTGATGGCTCTCCAAAGAGGCCAGAAAAGCTGGTTACTTAGTTTCACACATATTTTTAGGATAAGAGACTGTGAACTATGCTTTGAAGTGAGAGTACTTCAAGGTACTCCCATGACTGATGTCGACAGTATGGGTGGATAACTTAACGTTTCAGAAGGGAAACCAAATTCTGAACAAACGCATGGCAGAACTGAATATAGTCAATGGTTATATTTTAAATAAAATTATCTGATAGTTTCAGTAATAGTCTTGATTTTCTCCTGTCTCCTCTTGGTTATCACCATGGTATTATTTCTGTTCCTTGAAAGAATTTATAACTTCACAGTTCAGGAAAAAAGCCATGAGTCTTTTCTTTATCTGACTCTCTACAGAATTTGGACAGCTACATTTTGAGTTTGTTCACTGAGAATGTCAGTTATTTCATGAAGCTGTGAATTAAGACATATATACTTTCTCAGATATCTTTGCAGAGCCAAGCCTGGAATTATGGTGAACTCTAATATTATAAAATATGACATAGTTCTTTTCTTGTTTGCTTGTTTGTTTGTTTTCCTGTAAGTATAGAAGCGCTGCAGAAAGTTATTAACCTCTAGATTTGTCAACTTTCTTCATTCTCTTACTGCACCAGTCTCTGTTACTAGTATTACTGGAGCTAGTAGCTAGTTGAGTGAAATTTGTTTATCTTTCCTAAGGAAATGAGACCAAATTACTTCAGTACATTAACTTTTCACAATCCTGCTGTTTCTAAGCTCACTGAAATTTCACAAGTAAACTTTTTACGCAGACAAATTATATACTTTACAACCTATATCATCTTTTCAAAGTTTCAATATGTGTGTGTGTGAAGGTGATACCAATAAACAAAGTGGAAAAATATAATATTGGGATGGTGATTGAAGATGTTATACTGAACAGAATAGGAATGAGGTATGCTGCCCCTAAATTTACTGTGGTTACTTGAAATAAGCAACAATTCAATGAAACAGTTGTGACAAGAAAAAAATCAGTAATTTCACAGTCTCTTGGCTCTTTTACCTACCGGGGTCAAAAATTTCAGTCATATTCACTCTCCGTACAGTAAATTTCTTTTCTAGTAGGTAAGAGCTTAAACTAAAAAAGCATTAGGATCTACCTCTCTCAGTAGGTTTGCATCATTGAAATAGATTGGCTGTGCAAGTGGTTCACACTGATTTAGTAGCTCTCTCATCTTGCTTTTGTTTTTATTTATTTTTTGTCTCAGGTAGCTCCACCACACAGATTGTTTAAAATATACAAAATTGCCATGTTTAGTCACAATAAAACAGATGGATATACAATTGTCATCAAAATAGACTGTATCAGAATAGAAGCTATGCACAACATCTTAGGTTTTTTGTTCTTTTCTCAATAACTACATACACAAATACTTATTCTCTCCATATGTTTCTCTTCAAGCAGCTGACTTTTTTTTTTAATCTATAAATTTTTAATCAAGCAAATAAAAATTCTAAGAAGTAATACTCTGTATTACTTACATGCATACTGTTATGTTTATGTACATAGGCTGCTTTGAAAGTAATGCCTCCTATTTTTTTTCCATGGGAACTACAACAGATTCAAAGAGCACAATAGCACTGTTTGATAAAGCAAATATGCAGCTAGAAAGCAGTGTTTTTAACATAGTCACTTTCACCAGTGATGAACAGGAGCCTTCATGCTGCAGTTGTGAAAATCTATACCAAAAGAGTTGACCCACTATTGCTGTCACCACTGCTGAAATGTACCACCACACTGTGTTCAAATCCAGTGACTGGTCTCCATAAATATTCAGCAAGTGTCAATGAATGTCAGTGAGTGTAATTTTTTTCCTCATGGAGGAATTCAAACATATCTATGTTTCGTACACACTTCCATGTCAGACACCATTCTTCTGTCAAGAGTAGCTCCCTGCTTCCATCTGTCACATGGCAATAGATGTAATGGAATATTGGTGGGAAAGTTCAACCTCTGTTCCCATACCATCAACAACTCTCTGAGGTTGTAGGTCAAAATCATAAAATAGGAGGTGTAGCTATCAGAGCAGCCATCATATATATTCAATGGAAGAAATCTTTATATTGGTGAAAGAATTGCTTTCATGCAGTTTATTTTCTGACAGTAATAAGTAAATGAATGCATTACATTGATAAAAAGATGCTGAAATATTCTCCTGAGCATGAAGAGTTCCATTGATATTAAGAGCCACGATGTTCTGAAACTGTAGCACATCTGGAGCTTTTTACAATAAGGAAATATTAGTGTAATCAAAGATGTTCACTATAGCTGCTTAAAATGTTCTTCATACTGAATTGGTATTTTAATTTAATAATTTTGATCACACAATGCTTAGTGGATGATTAAGGCTACATTTGTAATTGTATATAGTTGTTGGAAGCAAATTTATTATTTGTGTAACTTTGGTTAACTTTGTGTAAGTTGTATTCTTTAAAACATGCAGTTGTACTTTGTATTGTTTGAATGATTAGTGCTCGTTTTTACTCTCTCCATCTGGCACGTGTCTTTATTCCATTAAGCTGTGAGTACAAATCAGATAGAAGACAACTGTATTGTAATCATTTCAAAGAGGGAAACCTATATCAGCAGTAAGAACTGCTGTAATTCAAAATTCCCTACCGCAAAATCATCTCTTTTCCATTTAAGAAAGCAAAAATACGCATTTGAATGTAAAAGGTTTTCTGTGTATACATGCAGCTGTGCATGTGTAACTGATATTGTGGACAGATTCCATTTTTCCTCTGGTGAAAAAGGTTGTCTGTCCACCATTGCTGGACTATTGTAGTTATTGGTTTTCAGACTGCTTCCAAGAATTCAGTAGAAATATAGATGGGATGGCTTATCACCCAGTTATGTTTAAATTGGGTTGGTGCTTTTTTAGAATTTGTCCTCACTTTGTCCACCTATCCACATACAAAGTGTCCTAGTTTTGTTGGCTGGCTTGGCTGCACCTGTCAGTATTTTCTTGTGGTATGTTAGAATATTTAATATCGAGTTCATTATCAAAAAGGATTTATAGGCTGTGTGGTATCTGGTGTATAAGTCTGTTGCAAACAAAAATCCATCATTTCAATTAAAAAAATACGTTCTTTCTAATCCTTGTATGCAAAGGCTGTGTGCACACATCCACAACTAGGTTGTCTTTCTTTTCTCAAGCATTTCCCTTTGTTCTTATTGTGGAACTAGTTGTTATTGTTGAAAATAAGAAATTGAACGTCAATTTTTTTTTCCTTTTCCTAGTGAAATGTCTGTTGTTGGTATCTTAGATTGTTGGGAAGCATTTAAATTCATTGTCACTGTGATATAACCTTTTTGTCATTCTGACTAACACCTAGTGATTTAGTATTGCACAAACACTAGACTCTCTTGAATCACATAGCTTATTTGAATGGGTGTTTTTACACAACCAAATAAAATGTTGTGTATTTGACAAAGAGCGTAATATCGGAAGATCCAGATTCTTCTTTTTTTTTTTACCTAAAACCTTGAGGTGCTGTGATTTCCAAATCAAAGATGACAGTGTCTTTTTATCACTAGCAATAGTTTCTTTATTGCAAAACTGGTTTCATAAAGTGAAGCCGTTACAGCAACTCTTAAGTCCCTCTACAGCTATCAAATGTACTTACATCTTGGCATACAAGACCAAGATAGGAATAAGATTCCTGTGCAATGTTGAGCTGCGCAACAAATCCCAGCTTGGAGTTAAATAAAATTTAATTGTGTGTATTCGTGAGTGTCTTATGTATATTTTAGAAAGTGATTTAGAAACAAGTAGTTTCCAAAATACTGTGCCATCTGCACATACATTAAAGTAAAGAATCTTGTAAACACAGTATGAACCACATCATGTGCAGATTTCAACCTGTATTTAAAGTACACTTACAGATTTGCAAAGTTAAAAGCAAAACATCATACAACAGCTGTAAAAAAATAGTAAGCTGGTCACTAATCCCATAAGTTCTTGCGGTAAACTTCAAAGACGCAACATTTTGTTTTATTTGTTTTTCCTGTGTGTGCTCTTTCAGCTCTCTCTACAAGAACAATTTACCAGTCACAAAAATATAAGCAGGTAGGTGTATGCAGTGCTTTAATCACTCTGTAAAGAGTATTTAACCTAAACCATTGTGCATAGCACTGGGTAAAGTGTCAGGCAACTGGTTACGAAAATGTCCATAAAATAAAAATACCCATCTAATAATTCTCTATTGATTACCTGAGCATTAGTGAGTGCTGCACACAGTGTCTCGTGAAACTACAAGATATGATGTGTGAATAGTCTTTAAAAATTTTATTGACTTCCATTTGACAGTTTTATTCAGGGACATCAGTAAATCATCTGAGGAGTGCTGCCTTTCTCACATGTTGCGTCTAGAACTCTAGTTATAATTAACAGAGCAGAAGCTATATTGCAGGTGTAATCTAATGAATAGATAAGGAAAGCCTTATCTCCAATTGCTCAGACCAGAAGAGGAGTGGTCAAATTTTGCTTCTGAATGACTGAAAATGCTTTCTCATAAATATTTTTACAGTATTTCAGTGCATATGAAGCCTGTGAAGACAGGCTGAAGGAACCAGGCTTGATGAGCCTGGAAAAGAGAAGGCTGCAAGGCAACCTCATTCTGGCCTTCCAGTATTTAAAGGGAGTTTATAAACATGAGGGAAATCAACTTTTTACAAGGGTAGATAGTGATAGGTCAAGGGGGAATGATTTTAAATTAAAAGAAGGGGGATTTGGATTAGTTGTTAGGAGGAAGTTTTTTACTGAGAGTCATGAGGTGCTGGCAAAGGCTGCCCAGAGGAGCTGTGGATGCCCCGTCCTTGAAGGTGTTCAGGGTCGGGTTGGATGGGGCCCTGCACAGCCTGATCCTAGTGTTTGATCTAGAAGCTGGCAGCCCTGCCTGTGGCAGGGGACTGAAACTTTTGATGGTCCTTGAGGTCCCTTCCAACCCAACCCATTCTATGATTCTGTGACTAATGTTTCACATCGTATGATTCTGTGATACAAATTGTTTAATGTCTTTGAAGCTATGGTAGAGTTTAATGAACATGGTATTTCTTAAACTGATTTGACAAAGGTGCCAGTGAGAGCATGATTGCTGCTTGCTTTTACGGGCAGGTAAAATCTAATCCCCTTATTCTCTCCACCCTTGTGCCAAGACCATGTGTTGCATGGTTTTCAAATCATTAATAAGAATGGCTTTTTTTGTTAGTACCTTTTTGCAACTGCAGAACAGGTTTTGTCACTTGATTCCTGTTGGTCTTTACTCTTGACCTTTGCATATATGGCTGCCAGCAGGGTATCTGTCGGAGCTCCGGTTCTCTGTACTGAATCAAGTGACATTCTGTACATCCCCCTCTTTTCATGGTAAAAGCTTAGCACTTTTCGAAGTGTTTCAGTTCTAGCAGCTTTCCTATTGCTTATGCCACAGAGAGGTCACCTGAAATAACAAAATGACTGCTCCTGTTTTTCCTCCTTCTATGTGCGCCATTCTCTCTTAGCTGAGGGCATAGTGCCAACCATGCTGTTGCTGTTGGAGAATGCAGTGTTCATCACACAGCTTCCTGCTATTCCCCAAAAAGGTTTGTATTTCAATGTCAAGATAAAAACTCTGTTCTTTCAAGTGACAGAGAACAGTCCAAGTGAAGTTTGTTTTCAGTTGTCTTTTTCTTTCTTCTTTTTATTGACAATGGCAGTAACTTCAACACAGCTCAACAGGTTTAGAGTGCAGTTCCTTTTATACTAAATCAATAACACAATTCCAGACATCCTTGATGTTTTTAGAGGTTTTGATCTAAACATGGCCATTACAAATGCAGAAACTGGTGAACCGACGTGATTAAAACCAAACACCTCTGAAATCTGTGAAAGTATGTAGCCAGACTTGAAGCTTGCTATTTGTACATATTTATCATATTTATCTCTTTTTAGTGTGTTGGAATGGGAATGTTTGTTTGCTTTTTGATTTTTATTGGGGAAGGGGGGGGGGGGGGTGTTGTGTTGTTTTTTTTATTTTGAGAACCTAAAAAAAAATCTCTATAGGGAAGGAATAATGAAAAGATTATTTCAGTTCTCTTGTCTTGTTTGTGAGAGCATTACAAGGAAAGCAAGATTAAAAATAAAATATGATTTGCTGTGAAAGTGACAGTAAGTGGAAAAGATATTTTGTTTATTTCTTTTGAACCAGCAGGAGACATTAGAAAATAAGTAAATGTTGCTTTGAGTTAGGCTGTGGTGCTTGTCTGATGAAATAAACTTTTGCATAAAGTCTCCTTCTTTGTTCTGACACTGGAGAATCCTTCAGACTATATAAGCTACAAAAAGTAGCTTATACAGTCATTTGTATATGTCAGTGTATTCTGTATTGAAGTACTGAAAATTTCTGATTGAGGTCAGAAAATGTCTGGTGTTATTTAGCAACAGCTAAAATTTTTGTGAAGTCCTGAAATATATGTTGTTGGGTTTTTTTTCTTTTAAGAAAATATTTATAAACAGTCCTCACTCATTTAAATTTGCTGAGAATGTTCATTCAGACTGCACAAGTTGAGCTTTAAAACATGCTTAGTTTCTCAACATACTTTCTTCAGTGTAGTAAAAGCAGTGATCTCAAGCACACAGGGGAGCTTGTGGGCAAACGTTCCTTGCATCTAGGGAACAGTTATCTAATTTGTGAGCATAACTAATTTCAAAACGTGTCTCTGGAGCTTGAGATTGTGCATGATGAATCTTTGCAGTTCTAAGTTCACTCTAGCTGTGAGTGGATGAAGAGTTTCATGAAGTTAAGACTTGCTCAGAAGGTATGTTTTTTAAGTGGTTCTTCTTGCTGTGGGATATAATGCCCCATTAGGTACTTCAGTCAGATCTGATTTTTACAGAAGCGTGTTTTTTTCCAAGATAAGCACATTCTGATTTAATATTGTTGGCATGTTAAAGACAAAAATTGGTAATAAAAATATATATATTATATGGAAAGCTTTTTACAATTAAAATCTCATAGTTTCTATTAAAAATATAACGAAAAGAACATAAAGCAATTTTTTTTTTTATCATTGTCCATTCAAAAATAAATGTGATTGCAATCCCTAAGTCAAACCTTGTAAGTTTCCTCATGTTATCTTACACTTTGTTCTTCCTTAATGACATCTGTAAATCCTATTATTCTGTGTCATGTATCTGTTGTGCACTATTGCTGATATTGCAAAATGAGGGATACTCTGCTGATCCTCAGGATATTTTAAGTTTTTAACTGTCAGAATAGACTTCATTAAGAATAAGCTAATTCGCTAGATACAGATGGATGTATTACAGAGAGCTAATCACTTTCTTCTTCTGCAAATAAGGCAACTCTAAGCCCTTTGCGGCTGTTGTGTTTTGTTGGCAGAGGTACATTGGAGCAGATGTCTCCACATCAGTGTAAAGTTCTGCTGCAGAGGCTGCACTTTGCAGTTTTATTTTACCAGGGAATGCATTCAAGGCTGTAGGTCAAAATTTTCTTCAGTGGCAGCTTGTTTAATGCATTATTGCTATGGTTAAAATCTATCACTGTTTCAGAATAACATCAAATACTACCAATTATTTGGACGTTTGAGTTAACCCTCATCAAAGCAATGTTCACATGGAAGATAGAAATTCTCATCTTTTTCATAATTTATTTGTTATCACACAAGTAATCTTTTTTTTTTTCTTTTTTTTTTTTTTTTTTGCAGTTTTATGAAGCTCTAAGCTGCAGCACTCTAGTTATTCTATTACTGACTTAGCTAAAATCTGTGATGGAATTTGATGCTGATGATTTAGAGTTGATGTATCACTTTCAAAACGTAGTGACTTAGCTCCCCCACCCTAAAAGGAAAGGATAAATTCACTATCTCATGGACATTTTGAAATTTTTGGGCATAAAAAATTAACTTTTCCATTTCCAATTTAAGGTTGAGATTTTGTGATACCTGCTTTGGCTCATTTCACTGCCTTATGTTGATCTTTTTTTTAATCCTCTAAATACTAAGATGCCCATAATAAAAATAGGGTAAATTTTTCTGAGAAATCCAAACATTATATAACATATTTTTTACAGAAATTTAATGAATTTGTTCATTTTCCTTTGCCAAAAAAAGAAAGCACGTAGAAAGTTTAGCCAAGTTCTTGAACTGAGAATGTTGCATCTTGTAGGTTTCTATAGTCCTGTATTTACACCCATCAACCTGTAAGCTTTCCTTTTGCTTCTTAGAGTACATTTGCAGAAGTCTCTGCAAAATATAAGATTTCTACATTCTAATTCACTGTTATTGCTATTCTGTCTTCAGAAACCCCTTAATATGTCAGGATTCCATAGGAATGGCTGGCGTGTGTAAAACTGGTTTTGATGGTGTATTTTCTCAAAAGAGTCCTTAGAACCACAGCATAGGAAATAAAAAATTATAAAAAAATATTCTATAGGATGTGTTTGTGAAACAGTATTTTACAAATAGATGATCTGAGATCTTAATTGCTTAAGATCAAATTCAGCCAACAATGTACTAAGACTCTGTGCAGTAAGCTGGAAGGGTGATTAAGAGGGGTATCCCAAGTCATTTCAGGTCCATATAACAAGAAAGGGTGAAGCACACTCAAGCACTTATATGCAAAAGAGCAAAGTTTAGAATTTTTCTGTGTTTGACATAATCTGTGAGACTCATCTTTAATCTTTTAATTCTTAACAATAATATTTATTCTGGTGTATCTTTTTTTGTGCCGCGATAGAGTCATCTAGAATTGCTGAAGCTCAGTGTGTGTGTGTCATGTACACTGAATTTCTGAGCTTTTAGAAGCAAAGGTATTTAGCATGATTAAAGCTGCGAACTCTTTTCAGCACTGTTGTCACACTCATTGTTCCAGTTCAGCATTTTTCACTGCTAAAAGTGTCTTCAGAACCTTATTTTTCTTTTTCCTTACTATGCAAACATTTCCTCGCTCTCAAAAAATTCTTTTTCAAATGTATAAATTGTTACCAGCTAGAAATCCTCTAACTTAATTAACTTCTGTGCAGTATACTCAGGTCTGCATTCAGACACTTTTCACTCAGTGTGTAAGAGAGCATATGTCAGGTCAAATGGTGCCAGATGATGTGCAGAGAGATACAGTCCAGTTGTAACTTGGAAAGCCCATGCTGTCCAGATGTTGCTTTGGGATCCTGGTGCTACCCAGTGAGTCAGAAAACACCACATTTGGTTATCCTAGTATACTGAAATTCACTCACTGCATCAGAAGTTTTGAGATCATGGATCACAGTGGAACTTGGAATTATGCGAAGATGTGGAGTAGCTCTGTGGAAGCAAGGGAAATTCCTTCATATTTCTAAGAGATGTAGCGGTAGGAAGGTTTTACATGTGACTGATTCCCTGGGGCTAGCACTCTTCATCAAGATTGCAGAACTGAGTTAAATGAATTTTTGAAAGTGTTAGATGAAACCTGTGGCAAGACAGGTAGTAAATGGACATTTCTCTTTCATTTTTATAATATTCTTTAAAATGTTTTGTTTTTTAATTTTCATTTTAAAATTGTTTTGCTTATATTCACAACCTGAAGTGGCTATAAATTGTGATGTTTACGGTTCATGTTTTCTTTATCTGCATAACTTGGGTAACTCAGAAAGTAGCTTTGTATATCAGCTTAGCATGATAATGTATAAGAAGGTAAGTTCTTGACATTAAAGAATATCTCGACATTATAAAAGCATGTGTTAAATGCTGGTGCAGAGGAAGATGTTGCTTTGTTTGAGTACGGTGTTGTGGAGAAGTTACAGTAGTAGTAATAAGATTTGATATTTCAGGGAGCTTTGAAAGAAGGAAAACCAATACTTTTTCAGTAGAAAAATAATTAGCAGTCTATGGAATAATGTGATAGAATAAACACATGGAAGAAGTAGGACAAGAGGATTAGCAAAGGGTATAGTGTTCTTGCAGTTTATGCCAACCCATGTATTACAAGATGGAAATCATGGTGCTTGAATTGATAATGACTGTGATAATGAAAGAGAGTAAAAAATATAAAAATGTATATAAAACTCACCTTTGCATGTGAGATAGTGCAGCTGCATGTAATGGAGGCGAGAGACTGTTGCCTGAAATCGTCCCTTACCTTATGGGAAATACAGAGCTTGGTAGAATAATAATCTAGCAGAAAGGCGGTGAAATGAACCTTGAGGAAACAGATGTTACAGCAATAATCCGTTGGGAGTCCAGAACTTAGTGCGAGCGATAATCCACTTGCAGTTGCTGAGAAAAAACTGTGAATGTTGTACAAGCGCTCACTGCAGGATTATGCACAGATTTCCCAGTTCTCCTTTCAAGTGTTGGTAAGATCTAGCTGTATAATTCTGTTTGTGTAAAGTGTATTTCAATTGGATAACGAGCCATTGGCTTATCTAAGCTATTCAAGCACAGAACACTGCGCTGAGTATCAGTGAGTGCACTCGTTTCAGGATTTGGCACAGCAGATTGTTATACTCTAGATCACAGCTGAAAATAAGACAATATATATATATAGTCTTTGTAGGCATTTTATTTATTCTGAATTTTTCAAAGGACCTTTTCTTTCTTTTGGTCCTTGGTAACTAGAACAAGTAACCTGAGGAAAGCTGTGTTACCTCACATATTGCCTTCCTTCATCAATGTCTTGCTTTTTAAAAACTACTTCCCAGAGAGAAAATGCTTAATTATACATCAGAATTGTATCATTTAGTTCTGATTTTCAATATGTTTGATTTTCTTCTTTTCTTCCTGTGCTTTTGTGTCTGATTGGAAACTTTTGAGAAGGCTTAGAACTCTTATTACGGTACCCAATTCACATTTAGTATTTTGCTTCACACAGCCATGTGCAAAAAAAATAATAACAGTAATAAAAAATTGCATATTATTCAACATACAAAAAAAAAAAAAAAGTCTAGTTTTGGTCTTTGGTTTCTTTCCTTTCATTTATCCTTTTATTAAAAACAAAACAAAAGAAAATTATCCAGACCTTTTTCTTTGCAATGGTAGCAAAACCTGTTCAGATATAGGGAAAATATGACCCAAAAATATTACAGATACAAGTTTATGTCTGTAATCAAACAGGAAAACATTACACAAGAAAAATAAAAACTGCCAATGTGGCTGGAAAGAATAAGATCTCATTCCTGTGTTATCCACTGTTGCATAGCAATCAAAATGGAATAGTTTCTTCAGTACTCATTGCCACATGTAATCTCTTTTTTGCTTAGTTTCAAAACAAAAACAAACAATTCTTCTCCAACACTAACACTTCTAAATATAACCCTATTTTTATAAAGGGTAACTTTACAAATTGAGTTGGAGAATTAAATTTATGGACCTCTCTCCCTTGCTTTTTACTGTATTCTCTTTCTGATACCATATGTATGTGTTTGTAATCTAAATGTAATTACTTCTGTGCCACAGGCCATGGTGAAATTGAGTGGCAGATAGATACTGTGTACATGAATTCAGGAGCTATTGAATCAGCTAACCTGAATTTGCAGTTGTTGAAATTAAAACAAACAAAAAACCATGGAATTCCATAAAGCTTAGATTGAATAAAGGTTTATATTTGAAATATGAAAATAGAGTAGGGAGAAAAAAAAAGATTCTCATTTTCCCCTTATTGTGTTTAACAACTTCATGACAGAAATTGGGCTTGAACTCAATTCTTTCTCTTATAAATCTTGTCTTTTACTATTTTTTAAATGTATCTTTTGTTTCGAGTGACAGCTACATCAGTAAGATCATTATCACTACCATTTCTCTTAATATACCACTTAAGATATCATAAGATGGCGCTCTTCAGATTGCCACTTCTTTTAACATAGTAACTTCTCATGGATGCTTGCTCTCTGCTTATGTTACTACTCCTGGCCCATGTGGGTCTCAATGTAAACATCAAACTTGAATGATACTTCATATATGTTCACACTCATAAAATATTTCTTTTCTTCTGTGGTATTTACCCAGTCCTATGAAGAACTTAACTCATGTTACTTTTCCTTTCTAGCAGTGCTGCACTTGCTGTGCTGTGTTTCTATATCGACTTTGAGATCCTTGCAAAAACTTGCAAAGTGGATGACAGCAACTTTCGCAATTTCTTCCAAGTATAGGTGCTGCCTGGGCTTGTATCACTTGCTGCAGGTCATGTGGCTTGTAACGTACGAGCTGCTTTTCTGCTGAGTTTGATTTTAGCCCTACTTGTATTTCTTCTTTGGAAGAGTATTTCTCATTGTACTTTGCATTACATGTGCTTAGCATTGCCCATAGCACAGTAGTATTTCTGTCAGCGTCATCATTCACGTTGTGCAAGTGCTTATGGTTGTAACCTGTTAGGAAGTAATGGAATGTGGAATGGAGATTGTATTTCTGTGTCATTCCCCAGACACAGTTTTAGCTTTTGCTTTTTTTATAAACTACTATTCTAAAAGTGTTTTTTCAGCTGTCTCATAGAAAGTTTTCTTTTTCCTATAGTGTTCTCTCTTCCTGTAAATTTTTAGGTTGTTTATGAGAGTGGAAAATGTCAGAAAATTCTGCTTGCACATTCTGATAGTTTACCCTAGAATTATATTTAGAGAGAATGCTAGGATTTATTTTTCTGAATATTTTGATGTGGAAGGTTCATGCTTCAGGTTCTTATTAGTGTGGAAAATTACAAGTGTGTTGCTATGTCTCTGGATTTTGTTATATACTCAATGTATCTGCTTTAAGTTGAACAAAACTTATTCCTAATCCAAAAAGAAAAAAAAAAAGTGCAAGAAATAACAATTTCTCATTGCAAATAAGAAATACTGCTTCACCTGATTAATAATAATTTGAAGCGTACTATGATACTGTGATGGCAGATATTTTCTGTCCTACAATATTCTGTAAATAAAGTTTTTTTTTTATATTTCTCAATGACTTGTTTCAGCTTGCTTTTTGTGTTCAGATTTGATATAGACTCATGCAAGTCTGCTTAATCAAGCCTATAATGTAATCTGCATACTTTGATGTCTGTACAAAACAGGAACAATTTCCAACCACTGGTTATGGTTTCGGAAGAGCCTTGTCTAAAAGCTTAATCATAGCCGTATGTCTCAAATCTTTAGCTAGAAAGATGAAACTTAGAACTTTTTTCATGAATTCAGCCATTATCACTTAATTAATTAACTATATCTTCACTTAAAAAATAAAAGAAAGTCATGGATTATTTTTTTTTTCGATAAACTATGATTCAGTGAATGAAATCTATTATTTGCTTGCCTAAAAAACCTTTTTTTCTAGGTTGTCTCTCTATGTTTAATAAATAATTAAATAAATAAAGAGCAGGTTTTTTTAAGCCTGAGTATATTCTGAGCAGACAAAATCATAATGCAAGATGCAAAGCTACGGAGAAGGGGACCTACTGATGCTTTTATCTAGATCTGCCTATATTCAGATAATTTAAATAAACATTTGTCATCCGTATACTTAAAACTCCACAGGGAAGTGAAACGGTAAGAATTCAAGAAAATTATTGACAAACCATTTCCAAACAGGGCTAAATATGTTAAAGAGGTTCTACCTATTTGTACAGGGCTTACAGAGATAGAGGTTTAGGATAAAAAGGTGAAATCAGTTTAGGACGCTTAGGTGTTTTTGTCCACGTGTATTTATGCATGTATTTAAGGTCTGGCTGCTGGCTATGAACTGTATTTTGAATATCAGTGATTACATCAATACAGAAATGTAGATTACTGAACTTGTAGAAGTGCTGTGTTCTGGCTAAACACAAACAGCTTTTTTTTTTTTTTGTTTGATTTTATTGCTGTTTTAGTATTAGTACTGTGAAGTATTATCATCTGTTTATCTGTTTTATTTTGGAGGTTAACTTGACTCTCTGCAAGGTGTATTGCTATGGCTGTACTTATGAATGATGCTGCTGCCTGAAACCTATTCAGTCCCTTTAAGGCTATGGATTTGTTTGGATTTGTTCAGGGGTTCTGAGGCAAACATGGATAACTGAGGTATACCCACACATAAGACCATATTTGTTTTGTATTCAAAAGCAACTTCTTAAAATGTTTTTAAAAATGATGTGTGTGGTCTCTTGAAGTCTGCTGAAAGACTGAGAATATAATTCCTTACAGACTTTTTATTTATTTGTTTATTCTTCTGTTCATTTTTGTGTTCATTGTTCTCCAGAAGAGACTGTAACTTGAAAACACTGTATTTTAGATCTGACCTAGGTTACTTATCCTGTTCAGCCTGTAAGCAGATGCACTGTAACTTGTAAGTGGTTGTGGTGAAGAAGGGAATTTATCTGGTTTTCTTGTCTGGTAATGTATCAAAAATAACTGCTGAGAAGTATAGGATGTTTTTAAATTTATGATCATTAGTTCAAGAGATAATTTCTCTTGAGAGATTTGTGGAATTATAAGGTATTGATCAAATTCTATAATGTCATTAATATCGATAGAACAGTAATTTCTGTAAGTTTGAAAGATCATGTATAATAATTGTATGATAGCAGAAAGCTTGAATTACTGTACAGTTTTCCAGAAGCTCTCCTGAACAAAGAACTGCTGAAGCTGTGCTATCTTCTCTTGATAATGTCTGGCATGCAAGCACAGCTAAAATAGTGCATTTATCTCCCTAAACCTCATTTGAGTCCCTTACTAATGCTGACATCTGGTCAAATCTTAATTACCACATTACCTCAAATAGTCTCATGTCAAATCTGACCTATTTTAAAAATATCTCAAAAACAGAAATGCAAACCATCTCTATGTAACACAATGATGTTTTATTAATAAAGCAGCTGGATAAATAATTTGCATAGTATTAAAAACATCAAGCTTTTTATTCATCTTTTGTAGTTTTTTGACCTTAAAATTGGTATTTTTGATTTGTATAGTTGTATGTATGCTTAAATTGATTTGAGTGCATCATGCTTGAAAGCAACTTTTTAATATCTTCCACCAGTCAGTCAGTGGATTTCCTTCCTTGATCACCCCCTGTACTTACCTCTGCTGAGATTGTACATTAAGGGTTGTGTTCAGGTTTGGGCCCCTCACAAGAAAGACATTGAGGCCCTGGAGTGTGTCCAGAGAAGGGAAGAAAGCTGGTGAGGGGTCTGGAGCACAAGTCATATGAGGAGTGGCTGAGGGAACTGGGACTGTTCTGTCTAGAAAAGGTGAGGCTCAAGGGTGTTCCTATCTCTCTACATCTCCCTGAAAGGAGGTTGTGTGGAGATGGGGGTCAGTGGGAGAGAAAATGGCTTTAAGTGGCACCGGGAGAGATTCAGGTTGGATATTACGAAAATTTTTTTCTCGAAAAGAGTGGTGTGGTGCTGGAATGGGCTGCCCAGGGAGGTGATTGAGTCACCAAGAAATGTTCAGATGTAGCACTGAGACATGGTTTAGTGAGGAAAGATTGGTGGTAGGTGGACAGTTGGTTTGGCTGACCTTGGAGGTCTTTTCCAACTTTGGTGATACAGTGATTCTATTATTCTGTATAGGGATAAAATATTTTAAATATTTTGAATACTATATATCTGCCTTCCCTGTCCAGAAGATCCCTGGAATAGAGAAGGGCAATGATCCTATATCAAACTAGCAATGTTGTCACTTCTGTGCATAATCTTGCAAAGCCCAATTGTCTCTTCTAAAGACCAGATTTCTGTTGTGACCCAGGTAAGAATCAGAGCCTCAATGTTACTGATTTGGGGAGTTTAAATGGCTGGGAGGTAGAGGATTTATCTTTCAGATATTCTTTGATTTGCTTTGTCTGTAAAATTTAACTACCATTTAGGTACTATTAATGCTTTGGGGTTTTTTTAATGGATTATTTGCACATGGTAGTCAAGACCAGTGGAGGGTAATATTAGTGACAATCTATGAGAATTATTCAATAGTGTCAGCGCCTAAAGACCTCAGGCCACCACATAGTTCAAAACTGTTTAATTTTTGGCATGCAGGCACTATTCTACTGACTTCCAATAACATAACCTTGAAAATGTATTCCATCTCTTTATCTTACCATTGAACAAATTTCTAAATATGTACACTTAACCCGGGGGTTCTTTTTGTGAAAATGGAGTACAGTAAAGAAGATGGTGCTGAGATACTATGAAGATTAAATAAAAGTAGTATTTACTGTGAAATCCTAAAGATATAATATACTGTATCAACTTTAAAGATTGTGCCTTATGCTTGAATAAACTTAATGATTCTACTTTTTAATCTCCATTGCAGAAAGGATTCTACCAAAGATTTTATACATTGTGCTCTATTATAAGTGAAAATCACAAGGAGTGAGTTATTCTGTGGTATATTTTCTTGCATGTTCATGCATGTATGTGTTTTTAGTTTGCAAGCTCAGAGTACCTTCGTATGTATAAGTTCATATAAATATTTAAGTGATAAATACCTTCAGATAAACTTGTGAAGAAAAGGAAAATCTAAACTTAACTGTTATGTTTTCAGTTCTCTATGATACTTTAGAACTTCATTTACTACATGCATTTTAGAAGACTCAGGTGATATTTTCATGGAAGGTTTTTAAAACAGCCTCATGTCTCTCAAGAGTTCTTGATGAATGTTAAGACTTGGATAATCCCTTATGTGCTAAGAATAAGTTTATCTACTGTTTTCAATGAGTTTTAAAGGGTTTAGGGACATGAAATCTGCTGAACATAAGATTTTTCTTAAATAGTTTTTTTAGTTTGTAATATCAACAACAGAGGTGTTTGCCTTTGTTTTTGTGTGTGCTTTTGTCATGCAAAAATTAACACGTGCCCATGATCTAATGTGTGCTAGATTTATCTTTCCAAAACCAATATAAATCTTCAGCCTCTCCCCCTTAGAAAGGACTGAAGAGTGAGGTATTCAAAAGAAGGAACTGTTTCTTGCCCTTGAGTAACCTGATCCATGCTCAGTTAAATACTGTATTCTTAGACTTTGTGTTGCTCTGCTTGAAGCTACAGCTGTGAAAGTGATTCTGGGATGCTGATTAGTTTCTGAGTTTGTGTATTTCATTACATGTAATGATGAATTTTATTTTAATGTTTATTTTAGCACAGCCTGACACCGTAATACAGCATCAGCTGAGCTAGCTGCATTCTCTTCTTTTGGCTTGCCAACTACTGAGGATGTACATTTGTGTTCTCCTGCAAAAGGAGCTGATGCGGAGTCCATTCTGGATTACCAAACCTTTCTTTTGTATAGTAGTGTGACTGGAAAAAAAAAGCCTGCTGATTTCTCTGTTTGCAGCTGGCTGCTCTGTGGAAATGATCTGTTTTCACTTTTTAACACAGTGGAGCTTTTATAAGCTAGTTGAAACAGAGTGTTTGGTAGCTCATGGTTTAAAGGTTTATAAATTTTCTTATGTGCATCTGCATGATTGCATGTTTTTGCCTTTCAGAAGCAAATGAATGAGACAAGAATTGGGGAATGCTGTTCAAAATTGTTTTCTAATGACTAAGTCAGCTACCTCAAAATGTAGCTTCAGCTCTCAGTCCTTTCTAATTTCTGTTACCTTGCATCTGCTTTCTTAGTCTCCTTAAGAGCATTTAGAAACAGCAAGGCTTTTTATCTGCCACAGCTTGCTGTCTCTACCAGGATGGCTAAGATCAATAACGTGTACTCTACTTCCAGAGGAGATCAGTGCATTTTATGCTTAAAATTTAGTGTGTCATCAGCACTTCTGTTTTAGAAATGGTGATATGAGCCTGCAGCACTAAGGACCTTGCTGAAGGCTTACACACTTGAAAACAGCAGCAAGCCTGTTGCTGTAATTGTAGTGTGTCATTGTTGATTGATATGCCTGTTGGTTGGGTTGCTTAAATGTGTGCTTTCTTTCCATCTTTTCATATCTTCGAAATCTGGAGGTGCTTTAAAATCAAATTGAAATTCAGTGGCCTCACCAATGACATTCAGTGACTGTTGATGCTTTAAAAAATGCCATTTTAGATTTCTTCCCACACAGGGAAATATTTTAGTATCTTGGTCCTGTTTACTCAATTCTGCAAATTCCATAAGAAGTGTTATTTCACTGTATTGTGGAGTATTGGCCATTAGTCTCAGCAATTAATTGATTATCTTTTTGTCTGTAATGGCCCAATTGCCAAGATAAAGAAGTGTGAAGTCAGGTTCTGGATATTTCTGTCCTTCAGGGTTGTCTACCTGAATGTTTAGCAAAGACAGTATTACTGAGCACTGCAGTTCCTTGAAAAGGAGCAGGCTGTACTGACCCTGCCTCTGCTTTCCTGAGTAGTAAGCACTTAGGAGCATTCCTTGGATCCACCTCATACCTGCTGGGTATGAGTTAGGATGCCTAGGAGGTAAAATCTGCTATTCAACTAACAAAATAGCAGAGTAGTTGTAAGGTGTTATGCACATGATAGGGGTATAACTCCACTGTATTTGACAGTGTGATGCATCTGCTTGGTCATGCCTGCACTCTAGAGATGTCCTCAGTTGTTAGAAGGGCTTCTATGACTCGAATTATTGATTTCTGAGACATTATCTGTACAGGGACATCAAATATATCTTGCTCCTTCTACTCTGGTGATGTTAACCTCTGTACGCTATACTGAGATACTTTAGATCTGGCAATGATCTGTTTTCCTATGAATTTGTGTTTCACATTATTATCGCAGGTGATGCAATGACACGCCGTTTCCATCTCAATCTTCAACAATGGCACTTTTTTTTTTACTGGAATTATATTTCCTAAATGATTGTTAATAGAGCATTGTGCACTGCAAAGAGAATAGTCTATACCCATAGTTCTTTGTTAGGTGACTGTTACCCTTGTTTGATACCACCTGCCTGTATTTATCATTATACCATGTTGGGCTTCTTTTTTATATGTAGTCTGCGCCTTTCTTTCCAATTCTGTGCTTATTCAGTGCCAGTGGGCAGGCATTCAATTTCTTCATTTTCCTCTAATTCTTGTTCTTTTCTGAAGTGGTGCAGTCCAATTTGGCCTCTCAAGTGGCTATTGTTTTTCTCTGAATATATAGAAATGTGCATTTTAAACTCTTGCTCACTGATGGGATCATATTTTTTGCTTGAATGAGTTCATTGGACCCCATCTGCTGTGTTCCAGATTTTCTGAATGTCAACCTACCTGTTCATATTCATAATTATAATTCATATATATACAGATGTAAATACATGTGCATCTGCACGTGCTTTTTAGTGTCTTTCTAGTGCAGAGCAGCATCCTCTGGATAATGTCTCTACTATGCCAGTGTTTGCTTTGGCTGTCTCTGATCATGTCACAGCACAACTTCTTAGCTTGCAAACAAAATCTTTGGGACAGAGACCTTCCAGGAATTCAGATTGTGTTTCTCTAATGGAACACTTTTATCACTGTCCCTGAGTTCTTTAACTGTCCTTAAAAGAACTGTCTTTTCTTGCATTTCTGAAAGATGTGCATCCTTGACCTAACATTTGTGTGTACTTCTTGAAAACGTATTTCATGAAATATAACATGGACCTTATAATTTTTGTTTTCAGTATTCTTGGTAACATTCAGTGTAACATCAAATTTACCTTTTGAACCAATTTTACCCTCTTCTGGAGCTGAGGATACTTGCCTATCAGCTCAGATTAAATGTCACTTGTTTTTTTCAGCTTCAAGAAATAATATCCTTTACGATGTAACTAAGATGTAGAGTGTATTATCTCTACATTCTGTTTCCATACATCTCCACCAGTTCTAGGTCATCATTGCTGATAGTAATTGTTAAGTGTTTAAATTTACTGTTCTCGAGGAAATATTTTAAAAAAGAAAAACTTGGGAGAAGTGGCTTAACTAAATAATATATGGAAACATTTTTAAGTGCAGGGTTTTTTTCTTCTCTCATTTATAAAAAGTAGATATAATTTTAATTAAGACATTATGGATATTTTACTCCACACAATATACAGTAAAGCTTCCAGTAAGGGAAGGGCTTTTTGCAGTTAGCTCACTGTGATTACTGTTTAATGTCCGCAGCTTTCATTGTGCAAAAGCAGCACCGTCCAGCTAATGTACTTTTCATTTCATTAGTGGAATGAGGAAATGTTATTTATGTTAAAATGTAAATAGTTTTCCAGAAAGGCATCGCTATATGGGCAGAATGAACTTCATTATTTGTAATTGTTTTTGGTTTTCATGCCTTTCTGATTTAGAGGAAGCCTGTTCTGAATTTTGTCTTGAAGTTTTTCTATTTATGAGAATCCACGTGTTAAATCTGTTATGATTCTCTATTCAGTTTAGCAATTATTAAGCTGTCTTCCATCATGTGTAGCTGCTGTCATTTGTCTGTATGCGAGAAACTACTCATGACTGAGTGATCTACCACGTCTGACCTTGTACGTATGGAATGTGGCAAGTCTTCAGCACAGCATAAACAAGTCTTCCTCCTTCCTGTGTCCAAGGGATTCTAGCTCTAGGGAAGTGATAAAATCATTTTCAACAGTTTAAAATGGAAGAAGAGAGGTTTTCTTTCCAGCCTGCAGGTAATGCTTGCTCTTTTCAAGACTACTGGGATGCTTGTCAGTGTCCCTGTACACATGGTCACTTTCATCTCTTCTTCGCCTGAAAAACTGTCTTTTTCCATCATAGCAAACATTTCTTGCTCCCTTGAGAATGACTTTGCTAAGCCTACTCTACTGAACATAAATGTTATAAACAAACCCCAAATGAGTGTCAGAAACCTTTTGTTCTGATCTGTAACTTCTCATCGGTTTTCGTCATGCTTTTGTCTCAGTAGTCTGTCCTTGAGAAGAACTGCTCAGTTCTGGATATGAACTTATTTTTAGGAAATTTGGAAATAACAGCTCTTGTATTCTTTTGAACTTCATACTTGTGATGCAGAGCTGTTGGCACAACTCATGGTGGCTTCAGCTATGTGAGTCCACAAATTCCTGTACATCCATTCTTTACTATAAAAATATTTAATTCAAGTAAGCTGCATCATATTTTATTAACATTCAGTGTAAATTTTCTTATGAAGGAAAGGACTAACATTTTAGTACTTTTCATGTAAACTTACTGATTTGCTTTTACCTCCTTTTGTTTTTCATCACATTTCTCTGCAAGACAAACAAAAAATCTTTTAAAAGTGATACTAAAATGCAATGAATGGTACTTTTAAAGTGTTGAAACTGTTCTCATCCACATCTTATTTGATTAATAAATCTATTTTACAGAAATAGTATCTTGTTGTACAAGGCAAAGCTATAGCAATACTAAATAATCATTTCTTTGTGTGGTCAGTGGCCTTTCAGGTGCTGTTGCTCTTAATTATAATTTTATTTCTTTTAGTTTACTGCTCTAAATCAAAGATATCCTCTGAGTAAGTTTTAATCCCTCTGCAAGAATACTTTCTTTTGTATAGGAGTACAATGTTTTTGAGCTCTCAGAGAGTCTGATTACCTGCCATTTGAATTCATTCCTGAACAAAATCTCTAGTTTGCTTTCGTGCAAAGGGTTCTAGCAGCTGTTGTTGGGTTTTTCTTACTAGTTAGTTCTTTGAGATTTATGAATGGCAGACACAGCAGTCATCCTACACGTGGGATATGGGAAGAAGTAGCAGAAGGAAGAAAAACTACGGCTCTTTTCATATTTTGATAGATAACCACTTCATTGGTGTCGGAAGGAAAAAAAGTCAATAAAAAAAACATTTTTCTATTGGAGTATGAGTGCATCACTTAAGGAGCTGCAAAAAGGTGACTATCTAAGACTTATGGCAACATATTCCCCTTCTTAAAGATGATGTTAAGTCTGTCACTTTCTGTCATACAGCTTTTTACACTACATACTTGGTATGAAAGGAAATATTAATTGCAATTTGTATTTCAGATAGCTGGTAAATTGAAGATCATGAATTGGCTGCCTTCTGATGGTCTGTGATTAAAAAAAAATAACTACTTATCTCTTAAAATAATTCAAAAAAAGACTCAGTTTTAGGTAAGCCTTGTTGAAGAAAAATTTCTAATTATTTCCCCTTGGTGTGACAGTTGCATCATGTTATACCTCTATTTCTCAGCTCCGTTCTGGGATTGAGTTACCCCAAGAAATCTTCAGTATATTAAGGCTTAAATGGGCCCCAGTCCTGCAAGTTGCCACGTGCTCAGCCAACGATGAGATGCTGAGAAATTAATGGCACTCAGAACTGAGATTTTTATTTTAAATATATGAATCTGGGCTCTGTAACGTAGTGTTTCCTTAGGGATGTTTTTGTTTAGGACATTATATACTGCTATGAAATCGCTTAGATGGTATTTAAATATATATCTAGAATGCTGGATTAGAATGGAGTTTGTGTCTAAAAGATTACAACAATCCTGTAAATTTTTAACAATAGTGGATGCACTAAGTGGGAACTTTATTTAGGCAAGCAAGGATCTAATCAGTCTTTATGTACTGAAAGGAATCTAAGCTGTTCTGAGATTCTGGGAGTTTATAAATCTGGAGTTGTTAATACCAAAGACTGACCTTTACCAATAAATAAATATGGCCCAGTTTTGGTCTTCTCAGATTGTGGTGATCTATAATATCATAACTGATGTCAACGGACATACATCTATGACAGTAATGGAAGATCATTAACTGAAATCCTTGACTACCTGTACTTAAAATTTATATGCACGAATATAAAGAGTATGTAAGTTGAGTGTTCTTAGTGTTTTTATGACAGCCATTGCCTTTGATATTATTATTGCTCTACCTGAAGAGAAAGAACCGTATCTATAATGCTTTGCCTTCATTACTTGAATTATTTTGAAGAATAAATGTAAATTGTGGTCCTGTTGTTACAGCGTGCCATAGCTGACAGTGTTTTATGCTGTGAAAAAACAGGAGAACAAAATAAGAAGTAGCTGAATTATTTTGTTGATGTTCTTTTTATATTTATATTTAAATATCAATAAAGAAGTCATATTAAGTGAATATATTTTTAAAGTCTTTGCTCTGTTTTCCCATAATTCTGCCTGCGCTGAAGGAAGAGAAAACAAACAAATAGCAACAAAATGCTGCATGTAGCTTGTTACTTTTCAGTAATGTTGTTTGAGTATATTCATGAGTTTGCTAAGAGGGCATTCACATAGGTTAGATATTAGAGTCAGTTAAGTTTGGAAAGTTGGTTTTGAACAGTTTGTGAGCTGTGCTCACAACTGCTCTGTAGCATTAGTTTGGAACTCTCTTGAGAATGTATGAGTAACAATTGTGTTTGAGATATAATCACCTGATTAATATTTATAGCTAATCCCAACATAATGTGAAAAGACAGATCTGCCATTCTTAACAGAGACCTTTTAAGAAGCTTAATTAAAACATATATTATAAAGTTAATTTTCTTTTATAGATTAGCATTAAAATATGATGACAAATTCTGTTTTCACTTGTGCCATTTTGACTCCGTTATCTGGCAGCTGAGTGTGTTCACTGGTGTTTCAAAAACATATATCACAATTAAATACTTTGTCTTAGCACAATGTGCTTTCAGGAAATTGATTTTTGAGTTAAACACTGAACATGACAAATCTGGGAAGCCTTTATACGCTGCTTAAACTATTTATTATCTGTCAGGTGGGTAGTAGACTTCCATGCTCTGGAATGAAGTAATCCGTTGCTTCTTGGTGAAGGAAAACCTGGACACGGTGAGACAGAAGCAGCTGTAGTAGTCACACTGGGGTAAATCTTTCAAACTGGTGTTTATGCTAGTGTATCAATGAGAAATGACTGATGAAATTTGCTATTTTTTCTTGGTCAATAGGAATGGATCAGAGAGAAGGAATGCTTAGCTCCTATTTGCATCAGATCTAGGAAGCAGTACAGAGCATTGCTGTTTATGGTGGCAGCACTTTTCATGTGGGGATTCAAATACCTACCTCATTCTGCTAGAGATCATTTTATTCTGCTTATCATACCACACGTCATGTCAATTAAGTAAATGAGAGTAGAAAGAAGGAAAAGTACATTTATTTGAATTTACTGATTAATTCAGCACAAGGTTATTTGGTCATATGTTCAACTACTAAGAACAGAATTGAAATCTTCAACTTATAAAGATTTCTGACAATAGAAAATATAAAAGAAATTAACATCACTGTTATTTCAGTTGTTTCTCTTGAAGACAGTAAGTGTAGGAACCTTAAACTACTTGTTTTTGCTTTTAGACCTAAGTATGCTTCACTCTATGTTGTTACAGATTTTTAGACTTTTGATTTCCTGCCTTTCACACATTATTTATTAATTACTTTTGCTATTCACTCAACCAGGATTCAGACTTCCATTAATTTCTGAAGGATTTTTTTGATCTAGAATGAAATGTTCTCCTGTTGGTATCTTATCGGTCCTAAAAGTCACTTCCAAGTATTTAGCTTGTTTTTCGGTGAATTGCACAATGTCCTAGGCTGATCTGTTTCTGTGACACTGTTGTCTTCTTGCACAGCGTTCTACTTTTGTGGTGCAAGTGAACAGTCTATTCAGTTTTGCTCTTTCTTTATATGCTGCCTTATATACAAAGGTACATTTTCAGAGTGTTTAGGCAGTGGTTCTCTTGATGCTGGAAGTGGTAACAAATAAGGTGCTCAAGATCAGTGCATGTGAGCTGTTTCCTCCTGAAAAGCAGGGGTGAGGAATGGGAAGAATGAGGTAGCTGAACAAGACTGGGTGGATTCCCAGGCCAGTGTTTTGGAGGTTAGAGTTCAGATTGCTAGGTAGTTGATTGGACCTTGAAGGATGCACTGGATCAAGACCTGAGCTGATTTCCCAGATGTTGCTACGCAAAAAGGTGATACAAAGCTGAAACTTTATTTCAACTTAAATGCTTCTTCATCCAGGAACACCAGCAAAGAAACTAAAGATAGGTTAAACCTGGCAGTGATCTCAATTTCTTACAACATTTTTGGTCTGAAGTTATTTATTACTTTTTGGCTGTTTGTATAACCTGTTCCTGATAAGAAAGAACCAATTATTAAGGTTAATGCATATCTTGAGAAAGCAGCACTTGACAGGTTTGTCTTTTGTTTTATTTGCCTGATGGGTGTGCTGGAAGCGTAAGGCTTACAGGATTCTGAAGATTGATCAACTACAGTGATGAGAACAGCAGAAAACATTTCAGCTTTATTGTGGAGTATGAGCATATAAAAATGATATAGTTAAACAAATGTGAAAATCAATTAGTCAGTGATAGCAGTTTTCCTGTGGGTATTTTGTTAACCTTTTATTAAACTGATTAAGTTTCGCATGCAGCTGTAAAAATTGGAAAAATATGCACTCATTTTTTTTTGCTGGGTTTTGATATTTGATATTTCCTTACTTCTGTAGGTAACAGGCTCTGCACATATAAAGAGATACGTATTTTGTACAGGAGGATATTGCTGATATGCTCACTTAGGCTATGCTTGACTTGAACTATGGTGTCAAGAGTTGAATTAACATTAAATTTTATTAGGGTAGGTGTGGCAATCATGCTGCTGCATGTGGCTAGTGCTTCCTTGATTGTGGCACGGGGGTTGATTTGGGTTTGGCCCGCTGCTCACATTGCCCTTTGGCAGCGTGAAAAGAGAGGGAGAGTATCTGAGAGTGGTGTAGAGATGGGCTTGCTGCCTGTGCAGAGGATTTCTCATAGGACTGTGACTATGACTGGAAGTGTGAGCTATGTGTCAGCCTCAGTATGGACAGCCTCAGGATCGTCCAGGCAAAAAAAAAATCTCTAACTTGGCCTCTGCTGGAGCAAAGGTCATTTGCTTTTAATATTCCATACCAGCTGGCATATCGGGTCAGGAGTTCTTTGCTCTAAAGAGGAAATGTTGATCCTTGTTGTCTACAGAGTAGTGGGAGAGGTGATTTGCTATTGACAAGATATTTTTTCTTTCATCTTTTTTTATTGAAGAATCCATTCTGCCCAAATCAAGCCTATTTTCTTACTGATACACAGTGTGGTCGAAATGCTAAGTCATGGCTTGAACCAGTGATTGAGTACCTGCTGGGAAGGCAGGACACACGACACACCCAGGGGAGCTCAGGTACATGTAATGTACCTGAGTGAACAGATAGGGAGGAGCCAGGATCCACCCCTTCCTAGACCTCGTTTAAGGGTTGGCAGTGGAGTTGAGGGTATCTTTCTGGTGATTCATGCATACTTAAGGCGTTCAGAAGGTAAGTCAATTCTTTCCTTTTTTTTTTTCCTGTGGCTATGGTTGTTGCATTTGAGCAAGTCCTTACTTGCTGCAGCCTAGGACCTTGCTGTTCTGCTGTTGTTGTTGTACTTTCTGTGGCATTACAGCATTATACCGTTAAATTCATTTTTGTTTTTTGTTCAAAATATATTTTTTATTCTTCTGTAGTATTACAAAGCACTCCTTCTTGATAATGCCTGAAAAATTAGTGAGTCTGAAATGGAAGATTGGAGATTATTATATTTTTAAAGCTGGTTCATTGAAAATGTAGTGATTAAGCATTTTTTTTTTTTTTTCTTTTAAATCATTATGTCTGGAGAGGAAAATACAGGGGAAAAAAACCAAAACACATCCACTTTACACTGTAAGCGATCTTTGACTATAACTTTAATCTAATTTGAGCACTTTCTTTTTGCCTGTAATACTCTGTATGAAAATTATGTGTTTGTATTGTAGTGGAAATGCTCGTGTAACACAGTTACTTCCTGTAATCCAAACAAATCAGAAGTCCTGAATTAGTGTAATCTGTTAAATGGCAAGATGCGTGACTGTAGCTTTGATGATAAGCCCATATTTCGTGATTTCATTCTCTTGAAACCAGAAGTTTGCCATAAACTAAAACTCAAGAATTTAGGAAAGACTGAAATGTCTTTTTGAGAATTTATTCCTGCCACTATCATTTCAAAAAATGTTATTAATAAAGCATTATTTATATTGTTCCTTTTTATTGTCCTTTCTACCCAAAAGATAAGTGTTCCAGATGCAGTAATGAATTCATTATATGTTGATGTCAAAGTTGGCTATGCCTTTTTCACGTTTGCTAGAAGATAATGAACTAGAACAACTGACGGTGTATACAGATTTCTTACTGTGAGGGCAGTTTATTTAGTGTAAACAGATGACAAAAGTATGGGGTCTATTAGAATAATTGTAGTTGATGTGCAAAAAATATTTAGCAAGTGAAGACTCTCTTTATTTTTCCTTTTTTTTTTTTCCTTTTGTCAGAAGTAGATGACATTTGATTTTATAATTATTTTGACCAAATAGTTTTCAAGGATGGTGTTTTTCTAGAAGAATAGCTTTGATGACAAAAATTAGAAATATATATATATATGTGTATTTCCCGTGTGGTGTATCTTTATTGATATGTTGGATAATGATCATCCCACAAAACCTCACAGAAAAATTGTTTATTAAATGGCAGTAGGAAAGATAAGATAGAGAGCATATGGATCAGATTCTGGAGTGTGACTCCATTGTGTAGATTAATTCTTTAAGCGAAGACAATTTATTTATTTGCATAATATCTAAGCATTTCTTGCAAAGGCAAGTAGAGGAAAGAAAGAGTTGGGGAAAAAAACTTCTCTGTTGTAATAGAGGAAAGAAACCTGATGATACGTGTATTGTAGATGGAATATCTATTTTCTTTCTCATTCAAGCACCTTGTTTGGTTTAGGAGGCCTTAATCTGGAGATTAAGTTCAAAGTAGGTACAGGCTCTAGCCATCCATGTACTCAGAGGTTATGAATAAACTAAAGAAAAAAACTCAGTTATCAAGATATATGCTTTTCTTAACTATGCCTTCTAGGCCTTTTTGAAAAATGTCTACATATAGTATTTTTTTCATATCTAACTTGATATTGAATGTTATTTATGTTCTGAAGTAGTTAGCTGTTATGTGCGTTTATTTTGCTGATTTGGTATTCTGCCTGATGAGGAAAGAAAAGATTTGTTCCTAACATACTAAGTAGAAGCAAGCTAATAAAAGTTACCCTGTCATTTTATCAGTTTTTTGGTATACAGTGGTATACCAGCAAGCTGATACTCTAGATGATCTGTTCCCCATTCACCATCTACAAATATTCTGTTAATACCCCTCAAAAGTACGGTGATGCTCTGCCATTACTGTTGGCACTAGATGGTGAAATGATCTTTTTACTGAGGCTTGTTGAGTTGGCTGCTTCAGTGAATCTTGGTTTAGTCATTTGGGATTGTTTTAATTTGCTTTATGTGAGAATCGTATTTATGATAGTAAATTGCTTCAGTGTTTATTTAGGCCTCATGGAAGCTCAGGTCTCACTGACAGTATTCACATGAACATACCATTTGCTTAAAAAAAATATCAAGAGTTCATCTCTTCTATGTTTTCTAAATGTTAGGAGCAGTAATAATTGCTTATCTTAGCCCAAAGTAAATAAATAAATAAATAAATAAAAATTAATTCAGAGTTTGCCTTCACAGAAGGTGAAACAGTTGCACTGCTGGTGGTAATAGGAATTGTGCTGTCAACAAATTGAAGACAGATAGCAGTGGTTGTGCATGAAACCAAGCTGTCGTTTCTCCAGGTCTTTATTCTGTGCATAATCGCAGGAGGTCTGTTGTTAGGAGATTACAGAACTCTGCAAATGAAGTTACAGAATATGCCAGCAAAAATTGCCATCTCTATAACAACCCTTAAGGGAAGTTTAAGGTAGCTTGTTTTGCGTAATTTCCAGAAATGAGATGAACATTCTGTCTGACAATCGTAAGAAAAGCTATTAAGCCAATTGGAACAAGATTTGCTAGAAAATGTGATTGAGCTACTAATTTATTAGCACATTAATTTGTAAACTACAGCAAATGAAAGTGATCGATCTACCCTCTTTTTTTTTTTTTTTTTTTTAAGTGAACTCCATCATAAAGTATATGAGAATAATGCTAGATGGTGTAGTGAAATAATGGTAATTTTTTTCTCACTCTTTTTTTTTTATAAGGAGTTACTAGAACAGCCCTACCTAAGTGCACTGCATGGAATTGACTCATGATGGCAATTAACAAACTGAGCAGCTAAGTGTGCTGCCATCAATCATCCTAAAGAATTAAAGAAAAATCAATTAACAATTTAATTAAAAGTCATTTGATGACCTCAGTTATTCTGTTTAAATAAGATCATCATTTCACTTCCCAGTTTAGAATTTAAACCAATTATTTAATTAAAATGCCAATGAAAAATTGACATAGAGAAACCTTTATTCCAGGTCTTTCAAATATGGATGATCAAATTATCTTAGCAACTATGTCTCCCATGCGATAGGAACAGCAGTGTTCCTTTCATGTTATGAAAGTGATTTTTCTAACGATGCTATAATGTAGAGGTGTTTTCTGGGAGAAGGAATCAGGCTGTTTTTATGTACTGATTCAAATTTTCAGCTGTTATCTGAGTGATATTTTTCATATACTCACAGTACTTGTTCATTTTGTTTCACTTTCCTCTGATGAGAAGGCATGCTGTGAGTCGGCTTCTGGGTTGTTAATTCTTTTCTAGATGTCTTTGCTCTAGTCTGTCACTTGTTCCTTACGTACATCTCTGTGCTTAACTGGGTTCTGTCTCTTGTCTAAGGAGACTCCTCTTTTCACAATTGGAAGTTTTGTCTTTGCATGATGCTGTTAACACTCATTCATCAACTGTATATTGTTTTTAAATTCAAATCAGTCGATTATAGTTACAGTATTATACCCTTTGAGTAGTTTACATTAGTCAGACAGTATGATTTTGTTTGATCAACTTTCATTTTAAAATGAAATACTTTTTTAACTTCTGCAGAGCTTTTTAAAACTTCCTCTTGTAATTTCCTTTCCCCTTATTTCTGCTAGTGTTATCAACTCTTACCACAGATGTGAAGAGAGGAACTTGATCCTGATAATTTCTTAGTTATGAATTGGCACTAGAACAAGTAGAAACATATAGAGCAGAAAGGGGTCACCTGGTGCTAATAGCATCTAGTTAATGTGCTCACCTGCCTCTAGGAAATGTATATGAAATTGACATCAGAACATGCAGCCATAGAGCAAATTATTATTATTTTGTTTTCACAGAAATCAGTTGGGTGTAATCTTTGTGAAAGCCTCAATTATGCACTGTGTCTATACATACACAATGCAGTCAGTAGATTTAACAGAGCAGGTAAGGTGCCTAGGCCATGTTAGATTTGGTACTTCAAGTCAGTTTGTATTCAAATTTGATCTCCTGACTAAATATGTAGTTTTAACATACTAAAATAGTTTTAACATACTAAAATATATTGAAAGTGATTAAATTTATTGTCATATCAGCTGGAGCATTTTACATCCTCTTGTTTATTAGAATGTCATCTGGATATGCTCACCCCTTTGCACACTTTTAAAAATCTTGTTTCTCTTAAGCAATCATAGTTAGCCATTATGTGTCCACTTTTATTTTACTGGATCACCTTTACATTGCACCCTGCCATACGTTACTTCACAGATTATTTTAAAACACTCAAAGTTGAGTCAAAGACTCCATCTTACAGTTTTCTGTACTAATCCAAAATGATGTACTGCATGATTTAATGGACCAGGTCATGAGCCAGCATTGATTCTGCTAACTGGAGTTTATTTTATACAGCCTTAAAAGGAGCAGGTATTCCATTCATATGTTTTTCTGCCTCTAAATACGATGATTTTGTGATTCCTCATTTACATCTTGATTGATATCTTAAATAAAACATTAGTCTTAGTGTAAGAGTATAAAATCACAGTTTATTTTATGATTTTTTAACTAATTCTATTATAGATGATTGAAATGTCTGTGAAGTATGGTGGTATCTTTTTGTTTTCTAGACCCTGAGTTGCTCAAACAAACTTCTGTCTGTGTCTGACCTGACTGAAAATGTTTCTTTACAATGTTGTGTACGATTTTTTTTATACTGATAGTTGTGTGTGTATTTACTTATTTATTGGTTCTAAATGTCTTTTTACAGGCACTGTTTTTAATGGGTGTTGCTTTTTGTTTCTTAGCTTTATGTTAATTTTTGCACACTGAAAAAGAAAAAAAACAAAACAAACAACAAAAAACAAAACTTGCAATAAGGGTAAACTCTTCTGGTAGTGACATCAGTGACTAAAGTGTCGAATTTACTTAGTGGTTCTATTGTTGACAAGTGAGCTCGACTAGGTCCTTCATCATTAAAACTCAAAAGAGCATCGCAAGGAAAATAAAACAACGTATATTCAGCATTGGAAAAACAATAATTTTCATCTTTATGACTATTGACGAAACTACTACTGATTTCCTAATTTTTTGTTTGAAGCAGAATGGTATGCAAGTTTCTTTAACTACCACAAATTAAACAGACAAAGGTTTTTGGGCATTGAGCCTAGTGCTGTCCATTGATCACCACCACCTCATGTAGTGTTTGAACTACCATGATGTGCAGTCCTGTTTCAGCCCTATTTCGTGTTCCACTTACTCTTGTTCCAAGGCATTTGGCTTATTCTCCTGTTCAAAAAGTTATGATTTTTTTTTTCTCCGAACATTGTTGCTACTGCAAAAAGCAGTTGTAAATATACCGTTGTCTGCAGTTTCCTTAAATATTCTTGTGCTGTGCTTTTCCATAAATAAGTGAAAGAGCATCCTCTCAGAAATCCTATCCAAATATACCATTGGTTTTAAAGCTTCTAGGTTCTTGTGGTTCATGTAGGTCACACTTTTTTTCTTTTTTGTTCTTTTTTTTTCTTCTTTGAGAAACTTTAGATTTATGTACCTAAGTGAAAGGTAGGAACCACAAAAAACTGAATGATTGTAATAGGCAGGGGTTTCTTAAGAATATATTGTTATTGTTGTAATGTTAATAAAAATCATCAAAACATTAGTAATGCATAATTCTATGCAATTTCCTTTCTCATTAACTTTTCCTATCACTAAAAGAGTTTGCAGAAAGCTCCTTTTCTTTTGAGAGGTCCTTATTTTAAGCTTGAAATTAGCTAGTTATATGTATTCCGATTTTACATATTCATATTTTTCTAACTCATCTTGTTGTATAAAAGAGGCTTTTTATTTGTTGCATAGTTTTTTTTTTTTTTACTATACTTTGGATACTTTTTGCCTCAGCTATGAATTTATTTTTATTTAAGTATTCTAGCATTCAAGACAATTAATGAAATAATGTTGTCCTCTTTAACAGTAGGCAATGGTTTTAATGCATGGTAATGATTATTAAGAGTGCTATAAGAACATAAAGCAACAGGAGTATATATTTATAGTGGAAAGTTTGCTGGTAACTTTCCCCCTTGCATGCTGTGTGAAGTGATGAGTTTCTCAGAGATTAACACCTGAGAGATTTCGAAGGCTATGAGCAAAACTTTTGCATCATTCACTTCTGTTAAAGGTATTTGCAAAGGCAGGCTAGAAAAGGACTTATTTTTTAGTGGCTTTTGAAGTTTCATGGCGTGAGTTTTGTCATTATTTCATTTTTTTTAACAGACCTCACAAAAGAGTGTTTACCCTGCTTCAGTCCCGTGTTGTTACCATTAGTGCAGCTAAACAGTGATAATGTGGTAAAGTTAGTTGGGTTGTGGTTTGCACTTCCAACATATAATGAAAGAGGAGTGGGAACATTCCCATTGATGTTTTTCTGGAAATGCTGGTGAATTTGCTTAATGTGAATCTTCATGTTATGCTTCTTATTTCATGCTGTATGTAAGTTAATCAGCAAATTACTCTGCGTGAATATTACTCTGCTTATGTTTAAAGAATATTTAGTTAAAGAAGAATTTTTTTTTTTTTTGATAAATTTTGACCTTGAAAACTTCTGGAACCGTTATGGAAAGGCCACTGCTTCTGCCATTAATCATAACAGAATGTGCCTGCAGGTATTGTTGGCTTTTCAAAGTGAATTAGTAAAGATATAGGAACATGAGAAATATTTATTACGGATCATTTTATGAATCCAAAAGGGCAGGAGTCATTTTGTGCAGGCAACAGAAAAAGGGCTGTTTTTCCTGTCTGCATTTACCCTAGGCCTATTGTAAAATGTGTCAGGTTAAAGTCATTGTACTCTTTAAGGAATCAGGCTTTTATAAACAAGCTGCTAAATGTTTTTATTTTTATTCACAAAGATGTCTTCAGAGTCTTTTATTTCTATGCATGCAAGCTATGTCAACTGAAATCTTCCTGATTCCTATATTTGAGCTATTTTTGTATTTTTATGTATTTTAAAAAGCATATAAGATAGCCCAAGAAGTTTGTGTTGCCATCTTTTGAATAAAAAAATACTGCCTGTTTATCTCACTGATAAGATGATGTGTTGATTTACAGCTCACAGACATACTAGGAGCATGGGGTTTCAGGCTAAAATGATAATGTGAAGATTTTGTTTTTTGTAAACAGTATGAAAATTGAGTAATATTACTCTCCATGAATGGCTAATTGTTCTTTATTTGATGGATTTAATTAGTTAAGCCAAGGCCAGAAGTAGAAAAAAAAAAACTTTTATCAGCAATCTTATTAAATGTATCATTCAAATGACAGATAAGTGGAAGAACTGGGTCACATCAAAGTCTAGCTGCTTAGAGAAACAAGCACAAATCACTGAGTAGGTGAATAGGATGTTACAATGCAGGTGTAAGTATCTTGAACTTCTCATGAGGGAGTTGTGTTGCCGTGGACCATTCACAAAGGAGCATTACTGTATGTGATTGACTAACAAGGCTTCCTGTGAAACAATGGCTTGCTGTACATATACAAGATGGATATTTGCTTATTGAAACTAATGCTTCAAAGTCAGGCTCTGTACAAGGGCAAAGAGTGGGCAGATTCCTTTACAGAGCTCCAGAACGGAATGTTGCCACAGTGGTACACGTAGATTCCTACAAATAAGGTTTAAGAAATGGAGAAAGCCTTCACTACTGATGGTATTCCGTTTCTTTGAGTTTGGAGGGTAAGAAGTTAAATGAGTACAAGTGCAAGACTATGCTAGTCCTTTGTATACCCACTGAATGTGCTCAGATGGTCTGTGACTAATACTATTATATTTTAAATATAATTTCTCTGTTTCTTCCTAGCTACATATCTTTGGTGTTTCTATTTTTAATTTTATTTTTTTACATAATGAGGCAGTATTTTTATCAGTCAATGTTTTTTAATGTGTTATGGATGCAAATATCCCCCAGAATATATTTATCAGGCATTTCTTGTGACCACTGAATCAGAAATGTTTAAAAATGATTCTATCTGCTAAGCACAATCAATTTCGTAATTGTTCCCAGATGATACAAGTACAAGGATGCACCAATGAAATGAACTTGCAAGGAATGCTGTAGTCCCACGTGGCTGAAGAATTTAGAGATTTTTGTTTCAAGACTTTATTCAGTCATCTGAAATTCATTGCTCAATCAGTACACAAACTTGAAGTGAGAATGTATGTCTTACTTGGAAGTATATTTTTGTTAACAAGTTACTTGCAGTTAAATAACTGCATTGAAGGTCCTATTGTTGTATTTAATTTGTGTTACGGAATAGGTGAAAGGTATAGTTGCATAATCCAGACAAGGACAATTCTTATGGCTTGTGTAGCCTTAAAATTTGGAGAAAAGTGTTGCATTTTTGAAATATATTTCTGGTTGGAGATCAGCAAGTACGTTGTGTTATGAGAATTTAAATTTTCTAGACATTTTTGCCCCTTGTGAAAGGAAGAATTGAAATGCAGAAGAAGTTGAGTCTGAATTTCAAGAGGTTAAACTAAAATGGTGCCATCCTATTGTTGTATTCTTTGTTAAATTTTAATAATAAGAAAAAATGTAGTGTTTTTAAGGTTGACCTAATGACTTTGTATGGCTGTTAGTAGATATGAAAAACATCTGTATTAGAATGCTATCTCAGCAGATAATTTCATTATAAGTAAAAGTATACACACACTTATCTAAAGCATGTACATATATTGATATTAACAGGAATTTAAAATCTTGTTCATGTGAGGTTTCTTAAAGATGTTGCAGCCAAAGAAGGATGTCAATCACTAATAATGCTTTTGAAGCAAAGTAATACAGAAAGTATGGTATAGTGTTCCCAGAAGATGAAAGTGTGAGTTTTTCCATACATCATCTTAATGGCAACGTTTTCTACAAAATGACATGGGCACTCCTTTCATTTTTCATGACTTCTATTTGCCCAGTTTCAAAATGCCAAATGTGCCAGTGAACAGCACTTTAATATTCATGGGTTTCTGGGATGGCTTTGACAGTTGTCAGCTAGAAAAATGGCTTAATCAGAAGGAATCTAACTTGTGATTTCTTCTTCATACATAGCCACGTACAACATATATCTCCACATTTGTCTTTCACAGAAAATGTAATTGAGTGAAAACGTTCTTTTCCAATTACACTTGACTATGTTGATTTCAAATGCATTTTCATTTATAAAAATGCATTTCCTAGATTAGTACCTTATGCTTTGTGGTGAAAAATAGGCTAGAATCCAGGAAAAACAAAATCCTAAGCGGCACTTGAACTCATGTTTTCAAATGTAAATATGATTAAAATAGCATGAATATTAATTAATGCAATCAGAGAAATAAGTATAAATCTAAACTACAGGTAATCACTTTCCAGACAGCTGAACTATTTGTGTAAGAAAATTATTTATTTTTTTTATTTTTTTAAGAGATTCAAGTGGCAGTCAGACTGTTTGGAAACAGCCTGTGTGGCAAATTCAAGGTAGTGGCAGAGTGTGCTGTTTTGTCAGTTTTGAGGGGAGGAGGTAAAAGTGGGACGTAAGAAATATCCTCATGGATGAAACCCTGTTCAAGCATTTTGTTGTTTGTTTTTAGAACTTTTCATATGTTTCTAATTAAGAGACTACGAAAACCAGAGAAACACATCTTATACTGACTCCATACTGTTCATCCACTACCAAGTAAAAATGGGGTGGTAGTCCAAATATAATGTGCTCTGAAGAAAGTATCTTTTTTGAACCATAACAAAGGTCCTTCTTATAAACTCAATATGCAAATGTATGAAGCTAGGATTTTTAAGGTAAACATGATAAAAGCACACTTATTAAGACAGATACATTATATCTTGGATGTGATAGCATAAAAACAACAGCAGAGGTTGGAAGTTTCTGGCCCCAAAATGCTATCACAAGGATCCCAAGTTTCATGGATATATGGACAGTGTAGGGTCTCCTGTACATCTTTACTAAAAAGCATTATAGCCAGATAGGAGAGTACTGCCTTTCGTTACCTTACCTACCTTTTGATGAAGCTGAAGAATGCAGTGTTTGATATCTGTATGGATATTTATTACAGTTCAACATCTGGTTTTATCAAAGTGTAAAATTTCTGTAGTCAAAAATCATTTACTATGCAAGTACTTATCAATACTCTATCCTAAGAACTCAGTAATACTACTGCAGTGCATCATTTGAATTCCTGCAATATGAAGGTAAATTCTTTACATAGAGTATTTGATAGTTTCACGTCCTTTGCTGTTGTGTGGATCTTGTGCTGCAGTAGTAGATCTTGAGCTGCGGAGATGTGTGTGTAGATGAGTGAGTGCTTTGTTGCACTGAGAGTAGATCTGTAGAGCTAACTTCGTGCCAGGCCTATTTTCTTCAGTCCATTTCTAGTCAGGGAAGCACTTAAAACTCCTTTTCGAAGGCATACCTTATTTCTTTAGTAGTCAGTGAAAAGAAATAATGTTTGAATTAATTATTGAACTCTGTTAACACAGGGTTTAGACCTGATATGAAGGAGAAACAGTTTTGCCCTTTCTCTTTGGTGTCAAAAATCTGTAAAAGCATCTGATCTTTGGTGTATTAAAGCTATGAAATCTATGTCAGTGGTTGTTGATCTGCCCCTTAGTAATTCAGGTTGTCTGTATTATCTGACAGTAATCAATGAATTTTAGTTACTTTAAGATTTTAGAAATATTTTGCTTTTTGATTGTGCTTCTTCCCTGTAAAAATTCCTTTATCACAGGGAAGAACCTTTAATGGCTGTATTCCATGTGGCCAACAACACAATTAATTAAACTTTGAGAAAGAGGGGCAACAGCGAATTAATTATTTTTATTAAGAATTGAACATGAGGGCTTGTAAATAACAGTGGAGGTAGCCACAAAATGTTATTATACTGGCCTGTTTTTTTCCATTCATTACTAATCATTATTATTTCAAGACGTAGGTACTCATCCTCTAAATACTTTTGTGCCTGTGTATATAAATACAAATGTACTTCCATTAACTTCAAGAAGAGTTCACATAAAATTATATATGCATAAGCTTTGCAGAAGTGGCATTTCAGATTATTAATATTCTAGATAGAAACCAGAGAATTAACTTCCACCTGGCATTAACTGAAATAAAGCCATAACTTCCACTGTAATTGAAGTGATTTATGTCAGCTGATTTTTTTCCATAAAAGTTTTTAGCTTTGATGATTATAGGAATTTGCATTTAGACAATCAGTGTTAATGGTGTTCAAGATCATCTTTGCAATACAGAGCTGGGAAGTCAGGCAGAGTGTAAAGATAGTTAGGTAGCTGCATTTATCTTGGGGATCTGAAGTAGAGAAGTATTTCCCTGTGTTTTTTGGGAGGTGCTGTATTGTGTGTTTTAAGTAATATAATATATTCCAGAGTAATACATTAAACTCCCAAAAAGAAAAAAGTATTGGGTACTCATTATTTTGTGGTGGGTGATGATTAAGACATTTTTCAGTGCTACAGTACATTTAAATAAGGAATACCAATCAGGCTCTTTCATCATCTGGATGAGGAATATGTCACTAGAGAATATACCGTTCTCTGCTGACATGCCATTATACAACAGGGACATCTGAGAAATTCTTTGACATGGCAGTATTTCTTCACATGGTTTGACCTGAGCTTGAGTCAAATTTATTGTAATCTTGCACAGCTAGTAAATCTGCCATCAACCTGTCACTTCCATCAGTTAAGCTACTTTCCCTGGTTCTCTGTCCGTAAATCCTTTGTTTTTGTTGATTGAGCCTTATTCTTTCACCTCTCACCCTTGGTTTCTGACACAAGAGTAGTCTCTCTATTTTGTTTTTTAAGAAGAAATTAAATTGAAGCTATGGTTGAAAAATATGAAAAGATCTGCATACTGTTTACATGAGTTGTCCTTGATGTAATTAACCTTATTTAATAAATTATTGAATAAAGCTTAGGAAAATCTGGAAATTTAACACGAATTTACGAATAATTTTAATAAAAGAATCCAATAGATTTGAGTGGGAATTGTTCTTTCAAGTTGTACCATTACATCATGGGTAACTTATTAATAAGGAAGTTTCAGAAATTGCAACTACACTTAGATGTACGTATCTCCATTCTTCATTAATTCAACTAGACTATTCATGATTATGAACTAACTGTACTTATTAGGGCAGAAGTTAAACAATTAAGTAATAAACAAAGAGATACGTGGTTAGGAGTAGTAGTACAATTTAGAAATTTCTCATAAAGGCCAAATACTGTGTTTATGCTGAAGATTTAAATGGAAAGGTCAGTAATTCAGTATTCTCTGTGGCTCTTCAGATATGTTATTGTCAGCACCTTACTAATGTACATGTGATTTTTCTCTCTATGGTTTTGTTCTCTCAGACTTTGCCTTTGTTGTTTTTGCAAAGTTGCAGAAGGACGTTTTAAAGTTGCCGGTAATATGTATATTCTGGGAATTTCTGAGGGTCAGAGTTTCTATTTCAAGTTTCCCATTGCACAGTGCATCAGGTGTTTCTGTTTGCTGTTTGGTTTTGAGTTTTTTGGTAGGACAAGTCAAGATGTTTTGCTGTATTCTTTATGCAACAGTTTATAGTAAATTTGATTTAACCTATGCCTCACTTTATATGTTGCTTAAATTCACAAATGATTAAAATTTGTATATGTTAAGCAAAACTATCTGCATTGTTAGAAAAACAAAAGGACAAGGAGTAGAAGTATCTCTGGGCTATATGAAGCACAAATATATAGGAGAGAGATCTCAATTTGAAGTTATGTTCCCATTTATATGGCGCTAATCAGTGATATGTATGTTATCTGATTATCTACGTATTCTCTATACCCATAGGCTCAGATTTTAAATATGGCATTGTATTAATATTGACACATGGAGATTTTTAAAACCTTGAATGAATTAAGAAAAAAGGAAGTGTGTGGTGTAGTCATTGATGGTCACAGGGGACTGTGTTGAAGAATGTAACTAAAATTGAGTATGGATGGAAACCATAATTTAAAATAAAATGCTTAGCCCCAGATGAGAATGTGGTATAGGATTAATGCAAAAGAAAGGAACACAGCAAGAATGACATCTTGTGAGCTTGGCAAGGAAAAAAAAAATTATGTGTGTGTGTGTGTGTGTGTGTGTGTGTGTGTGTGTGTGTGTGTGTGTGTGTATCCATAAATACAATGTACCCACAGCTTTGTATACTTTGTATACTTTGTATATAAGCTCTGGAAATCTGGAAAGTATTCTTAGCAAAAGGAAAAGCATTTGATGATAAAGTTGCTGAAGGTTAAAAACAAAAAAATTCCTATAAACATGATGTTTAAAAACTACAAATTTCTGTATCACTCATTTGTAATCTGTTTTTATTCCTCTTGTTACTGTTTTTACCTTGTTTTTATACTGTTATATTGATATATGTAAAATGCGGTTTTTTTCATCAAAGTGAATTAAGCTGTGTGAGTAAATTAAGTAGTGTTTTTATTTTAATTGCTTTCCTGTATTTACATGGAGTGAATTTTGCACTTAGTTACATTGCCATATTGCATCTGAGGAAAACAACGCAGAACACCCATGTAGGAATGGGATCTGTCATTCCTTGGGACTGCCAGTAGATCCCATTGGCTTTAGAAGTAGCTAAAGCAACTTAAATAAAACAATCTACTTTTAGAGGCCATATGAGATGAATTTCATTATGTGGTTTCACTTTGATTTTTTTCCTTCTAAGCAATTACAGATTACTTATTTTTTAATAGATTTTTCCTAAGTAAATGAAGTAGAAAGTCATTTTATAGCAACACGTAAGAAAAATTATGTATTCATTAGACTTAAAATCTGTAATACGTTTTTTTGTGTGATTGTAAAAACCTTACCAGGGTTCTCAATATCATTACACTGAGCTTAGCACAGAAAGGGTGCCTGTCTGCTTCTACTTCTACTCACTGCTGCTACTTAATTGACTGACCCATCAACTGCTGTTCTTCAATTGCTGTGTCCCCTGCAGCTCCCTATTGATTTTCTGGCAAAAAAAAGTTCACTGAGACAGCTGTGCTTGAATCCAGGGGGTTTTTCATTGGACTTCACATTCTGTCAGTTTAAAGAGACAAGCCTGTGTTCTTCTATTACAATGTGTGCAAAGAGGAGAAGTGTATTAATTATGGCAGCCTAGAACACTCTGTGAACTTGAAATATAGTAAACGTTTCTCATATCAACAATAGGAAACTGCGCACCACTGGCTAAATAACAAAGATGTCAAAAAGATGGATTGGTGAAAATTCATGTGTTTCTTCTTGTACTTCAACCTGAAAAGTAACTCCAGATCTCAAAGCATAGGTTTAGAAAGTAGTTCAGAGGGAGAATGAATTGCCGAATCAGTTAAATGAAATTTATGTATGTACTGGTATCGTAAGAATTGTTAGATGTGATTTTTTTCATTTATAGATTTGAGTACAAAAGCTTTATAACCAAAAAGAAAACAGTATTTTTACAAACTGAGATATTTCACTTCGAAGTGATATATTAATAAATAAATAAAGGGAAATGTTGCACTGCAACACCAGAAGCAGCTTTTCATTCATTTGCAACTTTCTTGGTAAAGGAAATTGTACACAGTATTTCCCATCTCTGTGTCAACTGAATAATATATTCTATGGGCAGGGAAAAAAAAAAAAAAAAAAAACAACCTTGCAAACAGGTTTTAATTTTATTAGTAAACTGATTCCCTTCAGTTCTACATGCAGCGGAAGCGTGCGTATATAGATTTTGCCCTGTAGTTATCTCTGTGTGCTTGTGCCTAGTGCCAGTGCTTATGTAAATGAAGAAGGCCTGATGAGGGCTGGACTCATACAGATTGCACATGTGTGTGAATTTGCTTCTTGTCAATCCAGGAGTCTGCTTTTTCCAAATTCCCACTATTCATCCAACTCTCCCCCCAGGTTGTGGGAAACTTCTGGCTGCCATCTCATCAAGGTTTTATTCCAGCCAGAACTGGAGTATGTGCTATGGCTTTTCTCCTGGTACAAAATCACTTCTGTGTCTGGGCCTTTAGATCAATACAGAGTGTGAGAAGGGGCTTCGGAGTTACTGATTGAGGGCAACCCGGATTAAATTAAATCAGGACGTATTCAATTACGGTTAGCAGAGACATTAGAGGGGAGCACGGTATAAAGAAGAGCAGCAAAATTGTCAGCAGCAGTGTGATGCTGTCACATCTAAAAGGAGCTGTGAGTGGCATTCACTCCTGCCTTTAGAAATACAGTTTATTGACACCTCATCCATTTCTGGTGAATGCATGGGTGCTGAAGTAGAATAATTGCATATAAAAACAGATATTAATTTATTGTTAGTATGGTAGCTGTAGGTAAGACGCTTGGTTATTTCAAAGCTGCAGGTTTATGGAGCCTATCAAACAATTGTTTCTTTTTCAAGCATATAGCCCTGAAGAACATAATGGAATTACTAAATCTGAAACCGTAAAACTAATGCTGTATGTCATATTTTAAAACAAATGAACAAAATAGCATGAAGTGTTTGTTTGAATAGAGGATGGAGGCTGGCTGAGAGTTTTTCCTTCATGCAAGAACATATGACAAAACTGTCCCATTGGCACCGTAAGAGCAACTCTACCTGTAAGGATCCCTCATCTCTTATACCCTCTTTGGACTGTGCACTGTCTGCTGTGAATTCTTATTTGGCTAAAAAAAAAATAAAATAAAATAAAATAAAAAGTCAGATGGTAGTTGATTGGAAGGAGAGAGAGAGAGAAATAGAATACTAACATCACAATTCTACTCTTTTTCCTTCTTCAGATGAAATTTATGCAGTATCTTGGGTCGGATTAAAGGAACATTGAGCTCACAGATAATTCTGTTCCTACCTGTAAAAATGCTACTTTCTCATCTCAAATGAGAATCAGAAAATCACTTCAGGAGTTTCAAAAGGGTTTTGTTATTATTTAATAAGAATATAACAGTACACAATTCCCATGCACAAACATCTGTGGTCTGTCCAGCTAATTTTATGGGTTTTTTTGTTTGTTTGTTTTTTGTGTGTGTGAATATTATGCACTGTGAAACTTAAACAATACGTAGGTTTAGTTTTCAAAAGTGTCTGCTTCCTGACCTGTCACGATTTCAGTTGCAGTGAGCACAGCTCTAGCTAGAAGTTGTGATATTAAAAAATATTGCTGAATCTTTTCTCTTTGTTTTGTTTTTTGAAGATCGATATGCTTTACCATTGTGTGTGTTTGCTAATTACACAGCACAGGGAATAATTATATTGTTACTAAGTATCACTATGAGCAAAAACAGACTACAGCATATGACACTGTATCAGTCTCTGTCAAGGAAAGTCAGTTCCTCTTTGAAGTTTTCAAGGTTTGTTAACTGAGCCAATCTCTATGTTACTATGTTTTTAGAGCCCATGTTTGTGTGGACACTCAGAGGAACTAAGTGCCAGGCTGAAAATCCTGGCTTTTTGGACTCGCTGCCTGGATCTCGTCTCCATTCCCAGGATGCTGCCAGATTGTTTTCATGGGGCACACTGACAGAGGCCTCCCTGAAGGCACTTCAGCACCCTCAGTGCTTCCCAGCTCATGTGGTGAAGGGATCTAACTATCAGTGGCATGCAGCGATGGGTGAGCTAGGCTCATGGCACTTCTTTAAATACTGTCTTAGTGTTCCACATCAATGAATTTCAGCTACATCTATTTTCCTCTAGAGTATATTTTCTGTATATGTTAAAGGTAAGAATCAAAATCCAAAAGAATTAGGATGACAAAAATTAATCCTCTTTCATCCTCTTTGCTTCTGATCCTTCCTTCCAGCTGCTGCATAAGCTGCTGCTATCAACTGGAAAATGAGATAAAATCTATGTTTTTTTATATTAGCCCTGTATACATAACAGTCAACTCTTGGACTGTTGCTAAGACTCTCCTGAGGCTTTTGTTGCTCTGCCAGGATTACATGCTCTTGTCTTTTAAGGAACTTCTTGGAAAACAATTAATGCAGAGTAGCAATAAGCTGTTTCTGTCAACTCTGCAGGCAGCAGAGCGTGAGCTTTCAGAGAAGCTGGGACTTTAGATTTTGGTTTTAGAATTTGCATTCTGCAAACAGGAATGTACAAGTTGTTTGGTCAGTACAGGGTAATTTTTAAGCAGTTCCTTAAGAGACAAGACTTCTAGGTTAAGCATTGATAAAATTCTTCATTGTCTACTGAAGTTTTGATTGGAGCCATGCTGCTGCACTGAAAAGAATATCAGCTCCTTCAGTGTCTGAACATTTGTACTATGTGCCACAAATAGATGGATGTTTTTAAAATTATTAGTTCAACTGACAAGAAAAAAAGTTTTATTATGTTTGAAGTGTACACTGCTCACAGCTGGAAAGCAATTCAGTGTGATAAGTCTAAGTGTGAAATGAATATAAGATTAATGAACATAATGGAAAAGTTTTGGAGCAGAGTTGGGTTTAAATTTGTACTGGGTACAAAATATGTGATTATATAATTACTATAATCTGTTTCACTATAATTTTATTCTAAAAATTAGAGCTTGATTAGAAATAAGGAGCATCTCGTATTCGTTTTTTGCTGCAAGTTTTTTACAACATTCTCCAGCTGTTACATTCAGGGAAGTACTAGATCTGAAGCACACGAGTCCTTCGTATTCCAACTTTGACTTTTTTGTGAGTTGAAAACAAGGATGTCCTTACTACGTTTGAAGCTTTAAGTGGGAGTTGCATTATGAGTTTTCTCTTAGTCATCCTATTCTTTTGGCATCTCTATTTACAGTTCTGTGTTGGCAAGGAACACTGAGGTTTTGAAACGTAGTCATGGCCCCAAGAGACCTGCTTACCCAGCAAATATACCTATAACGTGCTGTCTCTGTTGTGAGCAGGAAGAGGGCTCATTCAAAGCGCATTCTTGATAGATCTTCTAAATGGAAATGTCCTGATACTCTAGCCCTACAGTAAATTTGAAAACTTGGCTCTGTTGGCCAGTTCTGAGACAGGAAATTAACAATCATGATTTAGATTTGATTGTTTGGGTTATGATTGATTCACATGGTAGTATAGAAATGTATGTACCTACAGTACTATTGTAAATAATTCCATTTTAAGGCCTTCACTCAATCACTCAATTTTTGTTTTGTTTGTCTTTTGGGTTTTTGTTGTTGAGTTAGAATTTATGCTGTGCTCTGTTACTATTTCCTGAGCATTTGCATGACTGGAAGACTTAGGAGTATGAGTAAGAAAGAGGAAAGTTTGTCTCTCCACTCCGAATTAAAATCTTTCTGACATTTTGATGTAGTACTTTAACACCTCACTAAGTGAGTGTCAAGTGGAGGCACTGACATCTGACATTACTACAACTAAAATATTCATGTCTATTATAAATACAGAACATAAGCAATAGTGCTATCTACTCACATTTGTTGCTAGGAGTTCATTCGTTGCCAATGTATTAATCACGTCTTTAGTGTCCTTCTCTGTACCTCCATTCACATTACTAGAGCCATGGCTAAGACTTGCAGCTTTTGAGCAATTTTTCATCTTTCATTGTTTTGAATGCAGGTTGTGCTGGAAAAAGAAGGGAGAAAATCTGTATTAAAATTTCCAGTATTCATACTTTATAAAATCTCATTCAAACAATAAAAGGAGAAAGAGAGGGAATAAAAAATCAAATTTATGTCTTTTATTGAGATAAAGTAATTATTACAATTGCTCTTCTTTCTTACTTCCTGTACTTAAGCAAATCAGAAACTATTGTCTCTTCTCAAAATCTCTCTAAATGGTTTTAAATCTCACATTTTGCAGTGATTAGATGAAGCCATTCAGTGTGTCATTGGCATATCTGCTACACAAAGGAATATAAAGAGGAATTGTATTGATCCTGAAGAGGGTCTAATTTCTTCTAAAATGTATCTGGTGCACACTGGGTAAACTGTTCCTTCTGTACTGTTTTGTTACTTTTGTGCACATTTAGTTTATCTTAGGGGGGGAAAAAAAAGAGGTAACATTTGTTCTGTATCTCTCTTCACTTTTGAGCAGGTGTTAGAGAAAGCAAGTTAAAGGACCAAGTATGCTAGAGCTATGATCTTGGCTAACTCTTGCCCACCAGTACAGTATAAATCTTCTTTTGTCAATATTTCATCAATCTGATAACAGCTCTTGCTGTGGTGGTTCTTGTGCTAATGTTTTACTAATCTGTGTGCTTGTGAGGAAAAGATAAGGTAAAGAGGAAGAGAGAAAAAGGCATTTTCCATTTCACTCTCATGAACATGTGTGTTTAGTTTAATGCAGTAAACAGGCAAAACTTGTGATCTATGTAATCTACAATGACAAAACAAACTTGTTTGAAATAGTATTTCAAATCTGAATAAAAGATTTATTTTAATGCCATTTTGCTTGACCTGTGATTGAGAAGAATGAGGCATTTAATTACTTTTTGGTTTGTAGGATTTCTTTTAATAAAAAAAAAAAAAAAATTCTCATTATTATTTTCTGACAGTAGTTATCTGCTGGATTTGTGCAAATGTCAGGTTTCAGAACGAATTATGTAAGAATGACTTACATGTACCAAAGAAATGCATGAACTCAGCTGTGTTTCTCACCTATTGCTTAACATCATTCACTGCTCAAAAATTGGTTTTATCTCTTTTTCCTTTATAAGCATAGATTATATCATTACCATAGTAGAAGCATTTAAGCAGTTTTAAGGGAAACAGGAAGTTTCAGCTATTTTGGAAAAGTGTGCTTTCAAGTTACACAAATTACTCACAACAAATGTTATTTGGTTTGCACAGAACTCAAAGATGCTCAGATCATAAACATGATAAATTGCTTCATACTCTTTGAAGATTGCGTGAAAATTAGTGGCAGGATTTAGCATTTCAGAAATCAAGTTAGACTTCAACAGAAAAATTAAGAGTATAAATAAATAATTTCATGTTGAAAACTGAGAACACTGCTGTGAATAGAAATCTTAATGACTAAAAAATGAATATATGAATATTAACTCATACATAAGAAGGATCATCTTTTTATTAGAAAATGAAAAAATAACTACTCTGTAGAGTCAATAATAAATGTCAATAAATATAAATAAATATCAGTAAAAAAAAGTATCAGAATGAATGAAATTCTATAAAGTTCAGAGACATTACTGTATTGCTACAAAGAATTCCACACTTCTTTCAAAAGGCCTTTGAATCAAAGAAATCATAAATATAAATAAATTGTGCATAAATTTATAAATATAATCATAGGAATAATAGAAATACAAAAGCTGAATTAAAAGAAACGTGAGCATCTCATTTGTCCCCATGTCTTCTCCAGGACCTAATTTCAAATTAAAGTGAGAAACAGAGCGTTGTTTTTAAGCAGGAACGTTTTTTTCAATCTTGTTGTAGCTTTTATTGTTGGTGTGTTTTTTTTTGTTTTGTTTTTGTTTTTGCTCTAAATGTTTTAATCTTGTTTTAATCTCATTTTAATCTCCTGCAATTTAACACCTAATGTTCTAGTTATCCACATTTCACTGATTCTCCTAAATCAAGCTTTCCATCAGTGTATGTAAATTACTCTTAGCTTGGATTTGAATTTTATTAAACATCGGAGTATCAGTTTAAAATTAAAAAAATAAAATAAAGGTTAGAAGATCAGTTACTTCAAATTCCATCTCTTTCTCTGCAAAGTCTAAAGCCTGGAAGAGACTGATGATTATCCATTGGATTATCCTAACTCCATTTGGTTAGATTCTTGTTGTTACAACTATTGTTGGTTATTTTAGTACTGCAGCCCTTTCTGAAAATTTATTTCCATGCAGTTCTGGAGTCTGGGTGTGATGTAATTTTAACGTTTTATAGCATTATTCACTGTAAAGTGATTATCTTTCTGTAGTCTAACTTTAGCATTATGGACAATGATTGTGGTAGGTGAAAGTAATTTTTTTCTGAAACCGGTTTCCATTGTTTCTACTTGTGAAGTAGCATCTGGGTAAGTTAATTTTGGTAACTACTCAAATGACAACAATTGAAAATCGTGTAACAAATTCTCTGAGGGTGAGAGGTGCACTTCTGTGTGATTCTCGCTCTGTCAATGCAGCCATTTCATGTTCTCCCAGCTAAATCCATTTCAAAACATTGGCCTCAGTCGGTGAACTGCTTGGTTATAGTGGATTTGAGATGTAAGATTTTGACCTTCAGTAAATATAGCAGTAAGAAAAGGACTAAATATTATTTAGCTTGAACACTGCTTTGAAAGTCATAGCAGATATTAGTGAGTTTTTAGAAGTTTGCTTTCTTAGTTTGGTTTTTTTTTGTCATATTTCAGGCTGTGTTGGTTTGTTGTTGCTATTTTCATGTTTATCTTGACAAATATAAGAAGATTGTTCTCATTTTACAGGTTTTTAATTATTATTTTTGTCTTTCCTTCTTACAGGCTTAGTGTTCTTGACTGATAAACAAGAAAGTGCAAATTCTGTGTGTAGGTCTTCAGTTTCTTGTTTCTGTGAAATCAGGCATTGTTTCACAGGATACATGATATGTATGATATTTGAACCTCAGTGTTGTTTAAAAAGTTGCAAGGCCAAAAGATGTGAAGATGTAGTCTCATCCCCAAGGGTGTTCACTTGGTATTCTTAACTTGAAATGACTGTGGCTCCAGAACATTATTTCCTTCATTCTTGAACTGACATATGAAGCAAAGAAAAACAGACAGGATCCTCAAAGAAATTTATGCACCATTTTTAGTTATGTCCCTCCTGGATTAACCCGTGAGCATGAAATTCCATGTCAAAGGATGACCGTTATCAGAAAATAAATTAAAGCCATGCTCAGTATATGGATGATATCCTAATCAATGCCTCATTTGTTTTAAATAGACACGGACATTTAGCTGTTAATATTACTATAATTCAATTAAAAGAGTGGACGTGGGCATTTACATTTATGTCTTGGTAGAACCTGTTTTTCTATCACATCAGTGAAGCTTCGTGGTTAACATTGTTGTACTCTACATGCATGGCCTGTCTGTGTGTCACATTACTGTGCTCAGTAGAATTGGGAGTGAGCCTGTGTAATACATTATGCTTTCCTCTTTTCCAACTATTGTTTTTTTCCTAAATTACTGACAACTTCATGTATCTTTAGAGAGCACTTTTTTCTTAATTGTTGCAGCCTTCCTAATTCAATACGTGTATTTGTGGATGATGGGAGTTGAAGGAAAGTCTGGTTCAGTGACTGTTCCAGCAGCTTCAGAGTTATTTATGATTTTCCACAGCATATTCATTATACTTCTCTGCCTCTCTCTTGCTATTTTGTGAACACTTTCCAAGATGGTGACCCCCTTGCCTTTCCTTCAACAAAACACTCCAATTAGCCTCAGTAATGCATTTGTCTGGGCACATTATTCTTCTATTCTTCTAGCCCACTTGTTCATGTTCTAACAGTAACTACTTTGTATACACCTCTTCATTATTTTCATTAGCTCCCCATATCTATTTATAAAGAGATACTCTTTTATTTGTGGTATTTTTTTTCTTTTTCTCCCTATTAATTCCTAGTGTGTATTTATAAAAAGTTAGTAGACCATTTCAATAGTATTTTGTCTTTACTGTGTATTAACTCCCTTTTTAAAATCTATTTATGCAGTATGCATCTTTTTTTTTTCTTTTTTCTTTTTGTACTTAGTGCTCTTGCAATACAGGCTACCTTTATTCTATTCTTCATCCTTGCTTTGACTTTTCATGCTATAAAGATTAATATCCTGTTTACAGTATTTTATTTTAGCTCTGTCAGTACCTCAGAAAGAAGTGCCCCACTGTTGCTGTACAGCCCCTGTATGTGTAATCTCTAGCCTACAGTGTTAACTGTGTAATTCTGTACACACTCAGTACGGTGCACTGTTCAGTATTTTCTGTGGTTTATATTTGTCCCTTACAGCATTAACTCCCCAAGTGTGTTTTGATGAAGTCTCAAATGATTTTCGCATTTATCTAGTAATATTATATCTTTGTCTAGCCATAGTATATCTCTGATACAAATAAAGTCTTGTGTGTTTTCTGTTCTTTACTTTTGAAAACATTGTAATTTCACCTTATCTTTGCTCACTTCACCTCTTTCTTTTTGACAGAGCCCTGGTTATGACATTACCTGGCTTTATCACTATTACATTAAAGCTGGGCATTTTTTCAGTTGTTCTTTTGTACTGTTTTTGAAATTCAGGGATTGCTGCCTTCTACATGCATGTGGCACTGCTTTCATTCTGGACTACACAGTAGATTACCACAATAGTAGCTGTTAGTTCCTGCAGTTATATTTTTGATTACACCAGGGTATGCATTTGCACAAGTTTTTGTCCATAATATTGTTTTCCTATTAATGGGAGTGTGTACCATACAAGGGAAAGGATGTGAGGCAAAGATGGATGCAGTGAAGTACCCAGCCCTGTAATATGAGCCTATCAGTCGCACATCATGTGCGGCAGTGGGGCAAGCAGCAGTAACTAAGGGGGCTGAATGTTGAAATGACAGCTCTTACTTCCACTCTCCTTTGAGACTAGACAGTGAGCCCATGACACCTTCAGTGAGTGCTTCCCTTCAGTGGCTCTGAGAACTTGGACTGGATTTGTGGAGGTGCTGCCACCTGTTTCATGTAACTCGTTTTATTATTTGGCAGCTCCTCAGTTTAGTGTAAGAGAGCTCTTGGCTCTGTCCAAGAGAATCATTTGTGCTGTCCTGCTAGTAATGTGTGAGATATTTAAATTGCAAATGCAGTACAATCAGAGACAGGTTTTTAACTTCTTACAGGGGAATAAAGGTCTGTAAGCATCATGAAGGCTATAGAACTTCTACACGGGGCATGAATCACAGGAGGAAGTACCATACAAATACACAAAATCAGTTTTTGACCTTGTTTCTCAGACTTAACAAGACAAACATAGAGGTGCTACAGTTGTTTAAGCAAATGGGAAGAACCCTTCTTCCCAGTTCTTCTACACACGATTTGAAGTCAGGTATGTTGTGTGGTGTTGTTTGCAGCATAGAAATTTCTGACAGTGGCATAAGACTATGCTAATAGTAGAAATGCTGCATTATGAAGCACTTGAAGGAGGTAAGCAGGTGAGACAACTTCTCTTTTTTGTTGTATTACACTTTTTCCGGGACTGCTAATTGACTGATAAAATCATAGAATTATAGAATCATTTGAGTTGGAAGGGACCCTTAAGGGTCATCTGGTCCAACTCTCTGGCAGTGAACAGGGACCCCTTCAACTCAGATGTGTTGTTCAGAACCTCCTCCAGTCTGACCTTGAGTATCTCCAAGGATGGGGTGGGTATTGACCTCTCTTGGCAACTTGTGTCTGTGCCTCACCATTTTTGTTGGAAAAATCTTCTTCCTTATGTCTGATCTAAGTCTCTTCTCTTATAGTTTAAAACTATTTCACCTTGTTCTGTAACCACAGACCCTGCAAGAGAGCCCCCCCTTTAGATACTTAAAGACCACTCTTGGGTCTCTCTGGAGCCTTCTCCAGGCTGCACAGCCCAAGCTCTCTTACCCTATACTCACAGGGAGGTGTTCCAACCCTGGGATAATTTTTTTGTGGCCCTCTGGACATGCTTCGACAGATCTGTGTCTCTCTTGTACTGAGGACTCTACATCTGGATGAATTGTTCCAGGTGAGGCCTCACCAGAGCAGAAAAGAGAGGCAGAATCACCTTCCTCAGCCTTCTGGCCACACTGCAAAATGAACTTGAAGAAGAAATAGCAAGCCAGTGAAATACTTAAAAATATTATATTTGTTTTATATATAACATTAGAAAATTATGGTATTATATAGGATGATCTACATGTAATTGCTTTATATTTGATTGTTTTATTGATAGGAAACTATGTTCCTTATAGTTTTTATCTTTTAGAGTGTGAGAAGTAGCCGGGTCTCTTCATATGGTGATATGATATTACACACAGTAGAAGAGACAAAGTAAATGTCTTAAAAGTAGGTCTTTGTGTAAGTCTTCACACCACTTGTCTTTATTTGCTTCTGGTTGCATTTTATCTCTGTGGGTTGATAAGGATAAGGAATGCAGATGAGGGATCCCTATATTCATGTTCTTTGTGAAGTTTATGTCAAGGATTCAGTTACTCCTATTATTTCCAATAGAATAATATATGAAAGAGTATTTAGTCTTGAGAAAGTAATGAATTATATTGCTACTTAATTTAATGTGACTTACATTACAGTAGAGCAATAAATCATATGCATGCTTAGATTAGCTTTGAAATATTTTTATGGCCCAGATCAGGACGTAAATTGAAAAAGTGACATGCCATTTTACAAATAATGATACAGCTGCAGCAAGGATAGAGATGGCCAAGGAAAAAGAGACTGTCTCATTTTCTGAGGTAATTGCACCTGTGCTCCCTGTGTGATTTTGACATTACAGGAGTAAGGCCTCAGAAAGTGACTTCAGTTTGTAGCCAGTTTCTCTCCTTTATCTGGGACAAGGGAAATATAAACCTGTAGTTGCATTGTCTTTTATGAAGCGTTATGATAAATATATATATAAAATAAACTATGGATCTGTAGTTTATCAGGATGCCTGTGGGCAGTGGCTAAGAAATACATTGGGTCAATCCGCGCATCTCATTTTTTGCTACTTAGCTGTTTTATTCTCTCACTGAGTGGTTCACTCATGTCCTCTCTTTCCTCTACCCATTTTGAAATTAGGTAATTAATATTAGGGTTATTATACAACGCTACTCATTCATATATTTTGATCGAGTGCAACCAGTTTTTGCTTTAAGAAGCATGTAACTTCTATTTTTTTTCCGTTTGGGAGAATTCTTTAATTCATAGTTGTCATATCCTCACTTGCTGTGAATCAGTAGAATAAGTATTAAATATGACCATTTATTTAGTTCTTTTTTTTTTATTCTAACAGAATTTAAATCATTGAGTATGTCATCAAACATGATATATGTGATTATTCTGCAGCTAGGAGCTACGAGCCATTTTTAAAGCACTAATAACGCAGATCTCTTGTAAGAGATATTAATTATAATCAAGTTTAAGAGGATATCCACATAAAGGTAGCACAAGTAAAATTTTATTTGCCTTGGAGAACAGTTTAAATGCAGACAAGAAACTCAACGAAGTTGCACTCGAAATACGGAAGTGCCATTGCACTATACTCAAAATTATGAGAAGATAGCAATATGACACAACTTAGTATCTAATTTAGCAGATTAAATTACCTGAATAATCTTCCTTGGACGTCTTCAAACTCTATGAGAGAACAGGGCTTCTCCAGAGAGCAATTCTTAGTGATAACCTAATTTAATGCTCTGAATTGCCCTCTGGAGGAGCTTATTGCTCTCATTTGAATAAGCCAGGAGGATGGTTAATAATGGCAAAGTGGAAAATTCCATAATTTTAGGCTAAATGGCTCACTTTGGGCTCTTATTTCTATAGTTCCAGACGTCCAGTTGAGGAACAGCAGAAAAAAGATTTCCCAGTGCTCAAACAGCACTTAACAAAATGTAAGGTTTGAGAATAGGCCTTGCATTGGAGCTTCACAGAGCTCTTGGGCTAAATACACGGGGAAGTAGATTGAATAAGGCTGTTTGAAGGAGCTCAGCAGTGTACAGTGTCCTGTGAAGCCTCATAAGGTATTCCATCCCCCTGAATTGTCCTTCAAAGTGAGTTTCTGTGAGAGATGCAGAGGTAACAACAGCCATAAATATTACATTCCCAAGGGTGAGTGCCATCCTTGAGACCCCATCAACAGCAAGGAGAGCTCAGCTCAGTTGTTTCACAGCTGTTGCCTTGAATTTAGCAGAAGGTATAGTGCTGGAGTGGGGACTTGGTTGCTTTGCTTTAAAATTGCATGATGGCTGAGTTAATTGAAATTAAATATTTTCTGAATGTGTTTAAACGGATCTCATAGGTCATTTTCTGCTTGGCAGATGTTTGTTTGCTGTATATATATTTGTAAGTGCATGAGTTTATTGAGCAAACCTCTGAAGTGAGTTCAATTTTCCAGGTTAGGAAAAGCTTTTGAGCAGTACTGAGTTCCCAAGCAGGAATAAGTGTCTTGAGATTGAGTTGGTTTACAGCTTTGTACAGCCTCCTAAAATAGACTGAATTTGAGCCAACTCAACCTTCTGCTCAGGCTGCTTCCTAAATCAGAGTAATTGCATTAGAATAGCAGAGAGACTTATTATCCCTTTAGTTCTTTTATCTAATGAATTCTGGCCTGACTGTATCCACCTGACTCAAAAAAATAGACACCCCTCCCTCCCCCCATAAAAAACAAAACAAAAAAAAAAAGCCAAACCACGTTGACATGACAGCAACCGTAAAAAAATAGACATGCCCTCCTTGCACCCCCTAAATATTGCAGTAATAAAACAAAAGGAATAATAATACCTTACCTGTTTTTGGATATGTTCTAGAGGGAGAATGTGAGAATAGCTTTATCAAAAAACTAAAATACTGACTGTTTTCCTGCTTCTAAGGGTAAGTCTGTACCAGAGTTAGGCTGTGTGAGGGGCTGGATCATCAGTGATGTTGTGGTTGCACAGATTTCTACATGGACAATGCTATATTTATTAGACCTTGCATATTAATTTGGGTGCATTCACTGCTACTGTTCATATTCATATTATATCAGTTGTGTATCTGTGAAGTTAATTAGATAAAAACCACCACTGATGAATTATTGGCATGCTGATTTGATGTAGCAATTTCTAACAGATGTTTAATGTGTTAATAGCATGTCCTATTCATTCTCTGAGAAAGGAGAAGCTGTCTGAATAACATTTGTTTAGGTTTGCATAACACAACAGAGCAGATACACTCAAGCTAGCTCATCCTGGTAGAGCAGTATTTTCAGATGGCATGAGATAATTGCATACAGCTGCACGTTCACAGCTCCACCTGGGTTTTTATTACTCTGTTTCCCAGTGTAGACAATCAAACAAAGCAGAAAAGATTAAATAAATTTTGCTTATTTTATGTCTAAATGTAAATAGATATTTATTTACATGTTAAGTTAATTGAGTATAAAGTTGAGGTATTAAGATCAATGAAATACAAAACTGTTTCATAATAATAATTGAGTGTGATGCTTCATTGTTTTGAGATACTCTTTTTAGTGCAGATGGATAAGTTTGATGAGGTTATTGTGACATGACTTGTCAGTTCTGTTCTGCAGCACAGAAATTCTTCTTAATGAAATAGCAGAAGTTTCCTATTCTCTAACAGGTGTTACCGAAGTTACTAAGACTCAGTTTCCTATAACGATGCTTTAATTTATAGTTCTGACATGACCAGTGTCAGTAAAATGTTCTAGTATATTATCTGATAGTAAATAAAACCTGTCAAAAAAATTGGTAAAAAGAACAGTGCTTAACAAAAGACATATGCCTCATAAATACTATGTCATGACAAGTAACAGCCATAGTAACATTTTTGAATGAAAAGGCTGAAAAAAGGAACCAGACAGAAGGAGCTAATGGGTTATTTTTTCTAGCTATCTGACACAGACTTTTGCTGTCACAATATTATTGCATTTGTCATAAAGTGAAAGGATTTGTGCCATGATTTTTCTAGCATACTACAGAACTTTTGGATAGCGAAGATCAGTTCTAGATTACTTTGTAAAAATAGTGTGTCACCTTGTCATGAATCCTTTTGTCTTGGTTTCAGCTTGGACAGAGAGAACTTTCTTCCCAGTAACTCATGTGGTGCTGTGTTGTGTATTTACGATGGGCATAACATTGCTAATACACCAACGTTTTAGTTCTTGCTGAGCATTGCTGCACAGAGCAGCACTGCTGACTTTTCAGCTCCTTGTGCTGCCCTGCCATTGATGATCTGGGGGAGCACAAGGAGCTGGGAGGGGACAGAACCATGACAGCTGTCTCGGACTAGCTAGAGGGACGTCCCTACCGTGCAGTGCCATGGGGAACTATAATAGGTGGGGAGCTGGTCAGAAGCAGGGACTGCTGCTGCTGCTTGTAGGCTGACTGGGCACTGGTCAGTGGGTGTTGTATATCACTTGCTTTGTATATTCTTTAGTCAGTAGTAGTATTTTCCCATCCTTTTCTGTACTACTAAACGGCCTTTATCTTAACCCATAGCATTACTGCTTCAATTCTCCTTCCACCTGGTAGTGGAGAATGAGCAAGTGGCTATGTGGTGCTGAGCACCCTGCCAGGTTAACTCCCTATACCCCCTTATATTTCTGTTACTCATCTGTCTTAACCCCATATCTGACTTTCTGTTTTCCAATAATATATAATAATGTGCATATCCGAAGAAGGCATTCCATTATTTCTGAAACTTTATTCCTAATTTTAAAATATAACACTTGAGGAGAAACACATCCTCATGGTTTGGAAGTGACAAATTGGTTAATGGTTTTCAGTGAAAGTTGTATGTTTCGAAGGAATTGACAAGCTAAATAACACACATCTCTCAATACTAATGCTGTTTGTTTTTAACTAGTCCAAATGAGCGTGCTTGAAATATCTGTGGTGGAGGGAGATCTTTTCCCTAGGGAAGTATGTGATGAGAAAAATCACTGTCTGAAATTGTTTTCAGGAACCCGTTTCATGCTTGCCCCCTTCTCTGCAAGAAAAAGACAAGCTGATACCCAGAAACAAGTTAGAAAAGTATCATGAAGTATTAGCATAGAAGGTGGAAGCTTTTAGTGAGGTTTCACAGCAACAGTTAATCAGGAACTTGCATGAAACCAGGTTTCTTGCCGTAGAAAATATGAAATATGATGGCCAAATTTTTTTATGCAGAAGTTGGTGGAGACATAATTAATCGAATACATAAGAAGTACTTAAAGCAGTTTTGGTATTGGCATCTAGAAATTACAAGTTTAGTTAGGCTGGAGGGGAAAAGACAGTTGTGTAGCTGTAGCTGCTGGAAGAAAGGGAACAGATTATGGCAGTAATTTTCAAGTACTTTTGTGCTTTACTTTTCATTGTTGAGTCAGCTTTGCATTTAGCAGGTAAATTAAAATCTAAGTCTTTAATATGTTCTTTAATACAAAGAAAGAGGAAAAGGAAGCTGTAACATAAAGGCCCAAGCATTTCTGGAGTACTTATAAAAAGTTCAGTACTTGTCTGATTTGCTGGCATTTTACTCTGCAGGTGGCAGAACAGCTATTGTGATTGTCTTCAATAATTAACATTTTAAAAAATTTGCATGGCATTTAAGTTAAATGTGAGGCTTCACTAATCTTCATACATTCACAGTTTTCTTTTGTTTCATGTGTGATTGTACCCTACAAAGAACTCACTGCACCCGCTACCATTAGAAAATTGAAAGTGTGCTATTATCACATCAGTGTTCCCAAAGTTGGTATGCAAAATGCAGAACGTTGCTGCCATTTGCAAATTGCATAGCTTCTGTCCTGTGAGCAGAGAGACGGCATAAGACCAGGAGTGATAAAGTGGTGCTGAGTACCTGTGGTATAGTTTCAGGGGAGCTGTGTGTCACAATTCAGATGACAACTCTTGTGAAATCTTTAAATAAAAAATTCTCCTTTTGGGACAAGGGACATTTTTTATTTCCTTTAATTCAGAGGGGAAGAAAAATGATCATTCTGGGTGCTTTTCAGAGATGTTTGTTTCAGAAGCACAGTTAAAAACAAAAAACATCCAATACTGCAGTTTGTTTCTGCATTTTTTTTGAGTATACTTCCTATACTTTTTTTTTTTCCAAATGAACTCTGTTGTCAGTTGGGAAAAACAACAAATAGAAAGGAATCAGATTTTTTTTAGGATTTTTATCTTCTAATTCTCCACTGATAAAAAGATGTGATAATTGATGAACTTTTTCAGCTGTAGTGTTACTATGCTATATTTTGTGTTGATGGTAGGTCTGTGGATAAGTCTTGCACTTCTCAGGTTTTTATGACGTTACACTCAGAACAGAGAAATTTGTCCTACTCTGATCTCTTGCATATAGATCAGATGGAAATGCTCATTACTCTTTATGAAAGTTATCTTTTGGGGATGGATTGAGATTAGTTATCTTCATTTTGCTTCGTGTTAGATCTGCTGTGTCTAATGTCACGTCTCCTATGTGCTTATTGGCACCTTCCACTGGTATTGGATACAGGCAGCCTTGCACAATTCTTCATGCCAGAACTGGAAATCTGAATTAAAATATGCTCCCAGCAAGCAGAACTGCAAAGGTCAATATGAGGAAGAGTAATTTCTTTGCAATTTGGGCAGCGTTAATGGTAGCCAAAGAAACCAGATGTGGAGAGCAAGAGAAAATACAAGCAGATATTAAAAAATTGCAAAATCATATTTAAAAACTCAAACTACAGAATGGAACCCTAAAAAGGGATTTATGATGTATCGTTTTTAATTCTGATCTACAGTCTGTTATTACGTTATAATCTGTGGTTCTCTTTGGGGAACAGCAAATGACATCTGGTAGCTCTTTGGATTCCCTCCAAATTGCTTTGAAATAGATGTGTGTGTAGGGAAGTAAGGGGAAGAATAGGCTGCTGGTGGGCAAATCAGAATGATGGGAAATTCTTATCTTTCAGGTTATTCTGGTTTTTATTTGTTTCAGACTGGTAAAGTTTACTGCTATGAATGCTGAGTTTGAAGTGGAATTTAAGTAAGCTTTTTATTTAGAGTGCTGTGGTATTGCTTTGCAGCTCTGAATGCAGGTTGCCCTATTCTGCCTAACGTAGAACTGTGCAGGATGGCTGAGCTTACTGGACAAGCTCAAGCCGCACTCTGCAGTACCTACACTGCTTGGAGTTGTCTGCTCTATGCCCCCATCTCTTTGAAACCCGATGTTGTGCCATAGCATCGTGCCTAGGTGAGTTTGTCCAGGGAAGGATTGCTGCTGCTGGCTGATTCCTGCAGCTCCTACAGTTTTATGAGTCCATAGCCAACCCTGACCAACATAAAATCTGCACAACCTTTTGTGAGCTGTCTGCACGTAGTTTATTCTGGTGTGAATCGCATGGTTTAGAAATACTTCAGACTAAACCATATTTAGTAGGTACCAATTAGAGGTTTCACTGGCTTTTTTATTTATTTTTTTTTAAATAACATCTTCTGGAAAACTTCTAGATGGTCGTGAGATGCAAGATACATTAGGTGTGTGTATTTTCAGAAAGCATGTCTGCAGATCTTTTATGACAAGCACTTAAACCTCTCCTGTGGTATGTTTGCAGGTAGCAGTGCCAATTTGCAGTAGTCCTGCTTCTTCCAGTGCATGCCTAGCCTGCTGACAGCTCCATATTATCTACATGAAGCTGTTTATCCCACATGTACCCCATAAGAGCTTACTGCAGTAATTTCAGAGCCTCGCATATATGCAGATTTAATCACTTCAGTATCCCACTGAACATCTACCAGCATTAATATTCTTTTTCTTTTACCTTCTTCATCCCAAGCATGTGTCCCGATGTTTTACTACTGTACCGAAGTGTCTCATAGACCCCAGTCCTTGCAACTGCCTTTCATGTCTTCTGTTTGCTTGGCTGCCTCGCCGTGCACTAGGCTGCTTCCTATAGCTTCCTTTGGAATACATGTTATTATTTAATTAGCCCACTGTTATAAAAAGTGTTTGTGTCCATCCAATTTCTTCTACTCATACTTTTAATGACTTCTTATAATTATATTCAAACAAGTTCTCTGCTTCCCTTCCAATGTTTGTACTTAAGTGTATGTAACAAATTCATCATCTGCCCTGTGTATGAATATTTTATAGGTACTTTAAAAATACGAACGTGACAAATATAAGTAATCTAATTCTATGGGCTATCTAGATGTATCTCATGAAGTTGAATTTCAGCCCGACAAACTTTGCACATAGTTTCTTGTATTTTCTGTTTGGTAAAGATCTCGTGCTTATGGTTTTTTTATTTGTTTGTTTTAGCAGTTTATTAATATAGTAGTCTTGCTTGGTGATCCTGATTGTCATTTGCTTGTCTAACTCAGTGTTCTGACTTCCAAAGATGCCTATTCAGAGTGTGTGTGTCTGTTACGTAGAAGCCCAATACTGGGAATAAGGTTCAATCAAATGTTTATGATATGTGATAGCCAGATAATGAAAATCAAAGATCCATATAAAATTCGCAAAGGGAAGGATGTTTAGGCATCCTGAGGCCTTTTAGCAATTCATTTGTTCTTCAAAAATCACATTAATTGCAAGCATGAAAGGAAGAACAATTGAGCTGGTTACCTCAATATGCATCTGTGACAATTTATATGTGTTAGAAAAAAAATTTTGTGTTTTTGTAGTGAGGAAATGCAAACCCACCATGAATTAGTGGTTATTTGATTCTATGAAATATTACAGGATTTTAATTAAAAACATTAAAAAGGGACTTTATGCTTAATTCTGTAATCAATCATCTCACAATTTTAAAGAATATCCCAGTCAGCACCATTGTTTGATTAGAGTTTTTGGGTGTTGTTTTGGTATGGAGTTGGCTTACCAAACTGGGCATTCAAATGAAGATTTCATGAAGTTTATCTTTAACTCTAGCACAAGCAGTAGTGAAGTAATTCATACTACAAAACACACTATTACAATTCATCATTAGCCCATTTAAGATTCTGTTAAACTAATAAACATTTTCTACATTTGCTACACAATTCTTTTTCTGTACTTCATTCCAGGATAATTTGTTAGTGTTAAGGGCAATTTATTGAAATAGTGGTCTGCTAGTTCTAATTTGAAGTGTTCTGAAGAAGGTAGTCACTTAATTAGTTTTTAAAAATAAAGAAAGCTGGGTGCAGAAATAGGGAATGTTTGCTTCCATTCCTTCATATTATAAAGTTCACTTCATAGTAATTTGACAGCAGAATGCATATCCCCGTTTAAAGCAAAGGGTTTTCATCTGGGCCTGGCTGCATGAGAATGTTTTTATTGTACTGCTTCCACAGAGAAACAACACACAGTCGTTAGCGTGCTCGAAAGATTAACTGAATGAAAATAGAAGAGTGCTATTTGTCGTCTCATATTAGGGGAAGTGATAGATAAAAATGAATCCTAGCTTTTAAGTGCAGCTGTGTTCTTGTAAGAGCAAGAAATATTTAGTTACATTACCACTCTTAAAACCCACCTGTGCATATTGTATGGGAAAGTAGATTACTTCACTTTAATACAATGGGTGCCAGTTTTTTCCTTAAAATCTTTGAAATATACAATGGCAGTGATAACTAAAGTGATTCTACTACGGCCCTGCCTGCAGAAGATTAGCAGCAAGCATTAGACGCTGCTGGATCTGTACCTTTGCACTGCTGAATCAAGCAGAAATTAGCCTGAGCCATGTCAGGGAGTGGGGTTTGTTGGGTTGTTTTGAGTTTTTTTTTGTAAAGGTTTTCACATATAAATCATACCTGATTATGGTGTGCCAATTGTGTGACATTGATCTAAATGTAAGCTGGTAAATCTTACCTTTCTCTACCTCTCTCCCTGCCAAAACACGTTATACTTTGTAAAATTGTATTTATGCTTATTGCACACAAACAGTATAAGACATAATAAGCTAATAGAGAGATAATTATTTTCCTTCTTTCTTTTAAGCATTGCAATTTTCTGAATGACATAATAAGAACATTTGTCTCTTAGCAATCTTTACCAGTTTTTTAGGTTGTTTTCTTTGTTTTAGTGATGGAAAATAGGCGCAACCCTGCTTCTTTGAAGGCTAATAGCAAAATTTTAATTCAGGTTAGCTGAAGGCATTCAGATAATTTAAACAGATTAGTGGATGACATTATTATTAAACTCTCCAGAATCATTATTACAAGTATTATTTGTCTGTAAATCTCAAAGTGCTTAAAAGATGAGTTTACAAAAGGGATGCTGATGCCTAAGTGTCCCTGCCGGCATCTAAATCAAGCATTTAAATGTCAATGTATTCATACCTCACCTGTCAAGTGCTGGGAAGAAAACTCCCTTGGATTTTAAGTTTCAAATTCTGTAGCTGGATAAGCTGATAATTTGCTGCTTCTCAGCATTTGCATGGGTTACAAAGTACAAGCTGAGTAGCAAGGAACTTGTTTGAGTTATTGGTCTCATTTGTGAAAGCAATGTCTGTGCACGTGGATATCTGTATCCTATTACAAGGTGATACGCAGGGAATGTCCTTAAATGAGCAGATGAGAGCTGCCGGAAAAGGTGGTATAAAATAGTTTTGCTTTAAGTATGTTGCTGAAATATTGGAGCCTTGGCGGCACCTCTTCCCTTTTCTAAAGGATTTGCACTCGGGTTTTCATGCTGACCAGTCGGCTAGTTTTTTTTTAAAGGGTCTTGTGAGCTGCTATCTTCAGAATTAAGTACTTCAATATCTTTTTAAGCTAGAGAATCATTAAAACAGCCCTGTGGGATGGGAGTCAAGCTTTCAGATTCCACAACAATGAACGTTTAAGTATTCTAAATTAGGCATTCATTATAGTAGTAACTTGAACTTGGTCCTTCCTCTTCCCATGTGAATACCCTAATTGCAGAACTATTGCAGTCTTTGAGTAACAAGGATTCACAATGACTTCAGGGAGGTGAGCCCAAGGAATGGAATGGAGCTTTTCATCACCAATGTTCTGTGACACAGTCTTGAAAGTGGAAAGCAAATATTCAGATGCCCGTTACTCAAAGGGGTTTTAAACCTATGCTTTCCATTTCCTGAAATCCATTCCCTAACCAATGAGCTATTGGATAAAAGAACAACTCCATCAAAAGTGTTTTGAAAGAACTGATGCTGCTCTTATTCATAAGGAAGCTCAACCCCTGTTTCAGAAAGTTTCAGTGGAAAATGCCTTTGACTGACAGAACTGACCTATCTGAGCCTATGGGAGGGGATGTTTGGCTTTCTTGCTTGCCCTTCTTAGTTACTTGCACAGCTATTTTCTGTTCAGCACGTTGACCGTAGTAAACTCCTTTCCTAGGCATCTGGTTCTACTATTACATTATTAAAGTGTCATGGTGTGATGTATAGACACACATTTGTAGCCTTGCCTAAAAATACAGGGATATTGTGCAATATTTTTGATTTGAAGAAAAATTTTACGTTAATTTAAATAAACTTTTTTTTTAAAAGAACTTTATATACTCTTGCCTACTATTAAAACTAGCGAATTAGTTAAGTGAAGAAATAATAATTGCAAGTGATTTATATGTCATAAGTGTATGCTGCTTTGTAAAAATGATTGCAGTTCTAGTGCCAAATGCATTTAAATCTCTAATTGGTTTTTAATATTTTTGACAGAAGTATTCTTTTCTGAGTTTTAACAATTAATATTGTAGTAGAACAATCAAGGGCCTTCCATTATTTAGTTCAAGCAGTTTATACTTTAATACACTGTGGAATTCTGCACTCAATTATTCTAAGAAGAACTGATGAAATGTCTGTTAAGTTTGTTCAACATTTCTCATTGTAATTTTCAATTTTAAGTGGTTTACATCACTTAAGCATTACTCATGATGGTTGGCATATCTAACTTCAGTTGTGTGAATCAGGTTGAGTTTGTAAGGCACATTTTTATGCAAAATACGTACTTCAGAAACCTGAACTAGGGAAAATAGTGTTCTGCTCATTTTCAAGTGTTCTAGTGCCTCACCACACTTGTTGTAAAAATACTAATTTCTTATATCCAATCTAAATCTTCTTCTTTTTAGTTTGAAACTATTTTCTCTTGTCCTGTCCCCTTCCTTCAAAGAGACCCCCTTTAGGTACTGAAAGGCCACTTTCAGGTCTCCCCAGTGCCTTCTTTTCTTCAGTCTGCACAGCTGCAGCTTTCTCAGACTGTCCTTGTAAGGGGAGTTGTTCCATCCTATTTACGAAGGAAAGACATCACAGCAAAGAGAAGTTGGGAAGATTGGAAATAAGGAACTTGATTAGTTAAGTCAAACTAGTCTCATCAGCCTTGCACTAGTTGGGGTGATTTGGAAAAAGGAGAATGGAAGTGGAATGGAGTACAGATGAGAAGGGAGGCAGGTGGTCTTGTGGAGTTTTCATTTCACCCACGTTGTCAGAAATTAGATTTGGGAAATCTTTCAAAGGAATCCCCATTTCACCGTGAAACCGTATCTCCACAAGATATGATTTTTAAAAAGTCATTAAGCACTGAAGATCATTTATGTTCCAGATAGTATCAAAGACTGTGTTTAAGTTTAGTGATAAAGTTGCCTCCCTTGAAGTAGAGCCACAGTGGAGAAAAAAAGGAAAAGGTGAAAGAGAAATTATTTTAAATTGATGGAATTTATTATCAGTCCCACCAGTCCTGCCCTTGTCTTTGGGGGCTGTTAGGAACCATTAGTATTCAAATATAAATTCAAATGCATGAATGGTGCCTTATCAGCTGATAGCTTATTTGATTGCAGATTAGTCTGTAAAATGATTTGTATGACAGAGACACAGCTACAACATGTAGCTCTTTCAGCATGAATTTTAATTTGGTAGAGGTGTCTATTTTCTCATTTGATTTAGGAGCAGAGATGTACACTTAAAAATGATTATTTTGAATGTTAATGTTGTGTGAATCTCGAAATAGTTTAAAATGGTAAATGACTGTGGATGACTTCATCTTCTTCATTTGAAAATGCCAATTCCCTTGAGTTTTATCTACTCATATCTAAGGAATGCCTTGATAAATCCATGCTGCCATCAACTGGAAGCAAAATTGCATGCTACCTTGCTTATAAATGGTTTGTGTATTTGGAGTGCTTCCTTGTTCTTCACTCGACAAGTTTAAGGAACTGAGCTTCGGCTTTTAATTTGTTGTGTATCTGAAGCTATAGCTGAGAAGCCAGATATTCTGAATGCCTTCTTTGCATCAGGTTTTTACTACAGACTACCTCTTGGAAATCCCTGACCCTGGAGGTAGGAGAGAGAGTCTGGGTAATAGAAGGCTTCCTCTTGGTTGAGGAGGAGAACATCTAGCCAAAATCAGCACACCGAAATACATGGGCCCCAATGGGATGTACTCATGTGTGCTGAGGGAGCTGAACTGCTGAACCACTTCCTATCATCCTCAAAATGTCTTGGTGAATGGGAAAGGTGCCTGAGGGCTGGAGGATAGCCAATGTCACTCCAGTCTTCAAAAAGGGCAAGAAGGAAGATCCAGGAAACAACAGGCCAGTGAGTCTCACCTCCATGCCTGGAAAGGTGATGGAACAACTTGTTCTGGATGCTATCTCCAAGCAATTGGAATGGAAGAAGGTTATCCGGAATTGTCAGGAGGGATTCACCAAGGGGAGTGAGCCAGCAATGTGCCCTGGAGGCCAACGAGGCCAATGGCATCCTCTGGTTTATTAAAAAGAGCATGGCCGGCAGATCAAGGGAGGTGATCCTCCCTGTCTATTCTGCCCTTGTGAGGACACATGGAACACCATGTTCTGTGCTCCCCAATTCAAAAGATATAGAGATCACCTAGAAATAGTCCAGCAGAGGGCTACAAAGATGATAAAGGGCCTGGAGCATCTCCATTGTGAGGAAAAGCTGAGTTACCTGGGTCTGTTCAGCCTATGGAAAAGAAGGCTGAAAGGGGATCTGATAAATGTTTACAAATATCTAAGGGGAGATGGGAGGCAAATGGATGAGACCAGGCTCTTCTTGGTGGTGTGTAGTGATAGGACACGGAGCAATGGCTTAAAACATGAACATAGGAAGTTCCATGCTAACATATAGATGAACTTTTTTACAGTAAGGGTGATAGAGCACTGGAACAGGTTACCCAGACAGGTTGTGGAGTGTCCTCCTATGCAGATATTCATGACCTGTCTGGATTCCCAGCTGTTCTTTAGTGGCAGGGTGTTGTACTTGATGATCTCTTGGGGTCCCTTTCAACCCTGTGATTCTGTGATAGTTTATGGGTATTGTACATTTCAAATGTTTCATTTTCTGAACTCATAGAATCTTAGAACCTTCTTTTTAGAAAAAGAATAATGGTTCATATATTTTCCTAAAAATTTAATTGCTGCTGATGAAGCTGTAACAGTGCACATTGTGACAGCCTGTATATTTGACTTTCTTCAATACCCAAAATAATGTTTCCTGCCTTGTAAAATTAGTTTACTTTCTTCAGAAGTATTTCTTTTTCATGGAAAAAGTAGAATTTGTTTCATTTTCCTTGGGATTTTTTTTTTCTACCAGTTCAGTGACAGACTTTGAAAGTCAGTTATTTTCCACAGGTTGAAAATTAGGCCAAAATTCATGCCTTTTACATATAAGGCATTGAGTTGCATGTAAGGTCTGTTCTAAACTTAAATTGTGCTAAATTACTGATTTTTTTTTTCTACTCCTTCACTAATCATTAGACAATACAATGATGTTCCTCTAGTTTGCAGTCAACATCTGTAGACAGATTCATAAGAAGAGTACTGAAAACTCTAAAAGGTCCTTGTTATAAAATGATGTTTTCATTTTATAAACACATCACTCTTTAATTACAAGTAATGATTCATAATTTTTAATGATGCTGTAACTTAAATTTCTTTATTAAAACAAAACAATTAATTTTGAAACAATTATTTTAAAATTTATTGCTAACAGCATCTAATTGAGCACTCAGCACTGATTCAGATTCCTGCTGTTCTGCTTTTTCTTTACTTTTTCTAAAGTTCTTTGCAAATGTATTATTTTTTTAATAATTAGATCCTGTCAAAAATCTTGAGTTAGTAAATCCTTGAATTAATTGAAGTTAAGACTCTGAATGGAAAAACATGTTCATTACGGAATGTTAACATGATTTTCCAGATAATTTTACTTGGAGGATTGTGAGAAAATAGTATTCTTCCATGTATATCATGAGGCTGATAAGCTTTATCAGTGCTGTGCTCAGGCTGATGCAAGGCATAGATGTGGCAACCTGCTGAAACAAACATCTGTGACATGTCCTACCCACCTATTGATCCTTCAACACAACACTGAAACTTCTATGTTGATTTTTGTATACCAGGCTCTGAAGTACCAGTTTCCACTGCTTTTCTGCTGCCAGCCATTCTAGACAATAAAATTATATATTTTCAATGCTTGTAGCAGTAAAACAGTGTCATTGACAAGTTATGTGTAGATAATTGCTATTTTGGATAGGAACACAACCATTTGAAGCAAAAGTTATTGAAGCTAAATACACATGAAAAAATTAAACACAATTTCACAGTTTACATTCAGTTCACTCCAAGAGATTAAAAAGATCAGTTTCTTAAGCTTGAAAAATAATTTTTGAAAGCTTATGTAGAAATATTGTATAATTTGTGCCTCTCTCCACCTGGTCTTACATACTTTTCCTTTCTGAAAAATCGGTATAGAAGCAATCTTACTGTCACTGCATTTCTTAGCATGTGATAGAGCCCTTGAGATCTTTGTTGTGTTCCTTAACAAATGCTTTCATCTTAGTTTGGACAACTCTGCTGTATTCACTTCAGTGCTGTCTCATCTTTGTGTCTTGTATCTATATATCTTATTGTGCAAACACAATAAATACCTGATTGAATGGAGGCAACTCCTTTAAAATACATTATCTATCAAAGTCACTGCTAATTGCAACCTCTCCTGAGACTTTCCAGAATGCAGTTGAATAACAATACTATTAGCGAGGTCATTCTCTTTTGCATAAAATATAACAGATGTTTTTAAACTGTGCCAGGAGTCAATGGATGCTCCTCCATCAAATCATTCTCCTCATCCTCAGTGTCAGAATTATTGCATCGTGCTCTGCTCTGTTTTCCTCTTCTTTTTTTATTCTTGATCCTCAAAGGTCTTAGATGATTGTTGTAGAGTTTCTTAGCAGGAATAATGAAAGTTCAAGATAGCATAGGATAATTAGATTAGAAAGAATATCTTGAATGTTACTTGTTAATATATTTTGATAATTATGTATCCAAAACATCCAAAACAGTATGTGAAGATTTTTCTCTTCTTAGAGAGTGATCAAATAATCAGAAGTATTTAATTTGTTTGCAGAATATTTTTTTTTGTATAAATGTCAAGTTGAAGGTTCAGCTCTTTATTCTTTTCCCACCATTGAGATATTTAGTCTGGTATGCATCCATGTACTATTTTGTACTCTCCTTCTACTGAATTTTCTGCTGATACGAGTCAGTCTAGAGAGTTTTTTCCCGTCAATTCAGACCAGTATAGAAACAAAACAAAACAAAACAACAACAAAAAAAAAAAAAAAACCAAAAACCCACATTGTTTTTAAAATGGAATTGTCATATTGTCATTAAACTATGCATGTCCAAGATGTGTACCAAAGTACCATAAATTCCAGGACAGTGATTTCGTTATTTCCAGATATTCATGATATTCCAGTTTGTGCCAATGCAAAATTATCTTCATGCAGTGAACTTCTGCTTAAAATGTGATGCATACAATGTTTTCTAGGAAGGCTGAAAGATAAAATCATGCACGCCCACCAAACCATATAAACATTTATTCACAGTGCTCAAGTAAATTATTGCAGTCAGTCTATAACAACATAGGAAGAAACATTAATCCAGTTTTCTGTGTAGTTGTCTGTCTCCTGGCTGCTATTATCCAACTATATGGTTATCCAGATTTTCAATATAGCATGTAGGAGTGAAATAAGGTTTATTTAAACGAGCGAGACTACACAGATTATTTTTTATGCATTAAGTTGCAGTTCGTATTTTGTGAAATTTGTGATTCAGTCTTTGGATCTGTGAACAGATACGGTGTTCATTTTCTTCAAGAGTTGTTCAGTTTGTTGGAAGAATAAGGCTTTTCTTTTGGCTCCTGTGTTTCTGATAGACTCTTGCAACTGTCAGGCCTTGGAAAGAGACAAATTGAGCACCACTCAGAATGGAGAGACAGAAGGTTATTGAGAAAACTTGCTGCAATAAGGCTTCTGTGGCTAACTAACATAAAGGAAAGTCTGGAACCTTTCTAGTTGCAGCTATCTTCATTGGGACAAGCTTTCTTAACATCACAGTACTAAAAATGCTTATAAATGTGTTGTTGAAGATAAATCCTAATTCTGTATGTTTCACTGTTTACTCAAATTCAGTGACTGAGAGTATAAACGTGCTTTGAGCTTGACCATTCCTTTTAAAATTAAATCAATGGATCTTGCTTTGTTTTGTTGTTTAGAAAATTTGGGTTTGCAGTATATATTTAAAATGGTGCAAAAAGGCTTTTGTCACAGATGTCATGGCAAAAAGAAGAAAAAACAAGATCACCTTGATACAGTATCCATTCCAGATCATTAGTTATGTTACTACTTTTTAAATTATTGATGTTCTGAAGAGAACAGTTAACTGAAATGTTGCACTTCATCCACCTTCAGGTAATTCTGGGTGAATGTCTACTCACAGTTTTCTGATAAAGTAAAAAAGAAAAACATTCCTAACATCATTTTGATGGTAGTTCTTTACTCTTTCTCATATAATTTTAAATAATTCCTCTGTATCAGTGGTCACTAACAAAACATTAATATGAAAGAGTTGCCATACTTTTAGATACAGAACTCATGCTCTAGGAAGCCCACACTTTTGGACGATCCTATCCTAATCAGTGCCAGAATTAGATGGGAGGGATGAAAAGCAAGGGAGATTTGATAGAAATGGAAATAAGAGGATGAGTAATAGCAAAATTACTCTTGGGAGGTAGAGACGAGAATCAGGGTATGGGAGACAGAGAAGCAGCTCTGAAATGAACTTCTCTTTATGTTACTCATATGTATACACAGACACAGTCCAGCTGCTTCACAGATTTTCTGTGTATAGCCCCCAAGCTATAAATATGTAAACAGTGTATAGTGAAAAGTAAATTTGGAACATAAAATTACTGCTCAAATAAACTTCTCTCTAGTGGTGTTTAACTTCTTTCATCAATATGGTAGTAAAATTATCTAACTTTTAATGAACACTAGAAGAGAATGGTAAAATGCACATCAGCATTATTTTGATCAGTTCTGCTTTTATAAGCTGCCAGATGTGTGAACACAATACAGATGCTAAATACCTTGTGTCTTTTTGGTGCTTTCCTCCTATATATTTCTGATCTGTCTTTCAAGTGACCCCTCTCTGAAATCACATTTATGCTTATTTTGGGCAGCAGCATTTCACAAGTGAACAGCTTTTATTCCCATAACATTATCTGTATTACGAAGATGATCAGAGAGCTGGAGCACCTCCCCTACACGTAAAGCCTGAGAGAATTGAGGCTGTTCAGCCTAGGGAAGAGAAGGCTCTGAGGGGAGATACCTTAAAGCAGCCTTCTAGTACCTGAAGGGAGCCTACAAAAAAGCTGAGGAAGGACTTTTTGTAAGAGCAGGTAGTGACAGGCTGAGGAGAAATGGCTTTAAACTAGAAGAGAGTAGTAGATTTAGACTAGATAGAGGGAAGAAATCCTTGACTGTGACAGTGGTGAGACCCTGGAATAGGTTGCTTAGAGAGGTTATGGATGCCCCTTCCCCAGAGCTGTTCAAGGTCAGGCTGGATAGGGTTTTGAGCAGCCTGGTCTAGTGAGAAGTGTCCCTGCCTATAGTTGAGGGGTTGGAACTAGGTGATCTTATAGGTCTCTTCCAACCCAAACCATTCCATGATTTTTATTCCATATCTTCTTGGCTGAATTGCTTACACGTTTGACGTTTGCCATGCTAATAAGCAAAGCACATAGACTTGGCAATGAAATGGTCTATTAGCGAGCACTTTGAGGTGATGGCAATGACATTTTTTCTATTGAAATAGAAATACTAAATAGAAGCTGCAGTTCTTAGAGGTGATCTGGACTGTTGCTGTATAGAGATTTGTCTTTAAAGTACCTACAGATCATGTGTTTAGATGTCAGAGGTTACCATTACATCAGGCTCACCTCTCTAAACATCAGTCCTTGTTTGCTCTTGGGAATTTGGCAAGGAGTCTTCCAGCCCTCTCATTTTGCTTCTTTCGGTGGGATGGACTACATTCTGCATAGAAACACACTGTTTAAAACACAAAATAGGATCTGTCCCTGTTGTTGCCAAACTGATGAATTTTCTTCTGTTCCCTGCCATCAGCTCCAGAGTAAGTGGGCATTTGGAGTTAATGGCCATGCAGGTAGGAAACAAATTATTCCGGTACAGAAGAGCTGTTAAATGCTGAAAGCTCTTGATTCTTCTGTCACAGTTTCCCAGACACAGTATGTCTGCTACCTGTCAAGCTTCTGATAGAAGGTAGGTACTGTAATTTGCAGAGAGGGTTTTGATCATAAATAGCCTTCATGTATCAAAATTAAATTCATAACCTGTGACAAGTTATCTTGGAAACTCCCATGAAAATAATGCTCCATTCATAGGATACAGGAAATTAAGATTCTGGAAGTCAATTAAATTTATTGCTACTGCCAAAGTAGTGCTGTCATATTCTATGTTTCTAATTTTTAATTTTAAGGTTGCCATAGTGCCCAGATGTCCCAGCCTTGAACAATATTTCTCTGTCATAGGTAAAATAATAAAAGGAACTCTGAAAAAAGAAATATTACTTGGTTTTCCTGAATGAATGAAACTGAGAGCTGTGTTAGTTACAAAAAATTATTGCTGTGCAGGAATCAGATTCATGTAAAGATCACTTTAATCTCATCACATTGATGGATTGAGTACATAGAGAACTAATAATGTTAGTAATATATAAGGTACTGAGAAGACTATTAATATTTTCCAATGGAGAAAAAGATAGAACTACATACCACCTTGAGTCTATGGGCTGTTGGGAAAATTTCATATATTATGAAGCAAGTCAAGATAATTCTTTCAGGTGATTACTATATGTTGTTTCTGAAATAGTAACTGATGGTTTTGTTGAATAGACCAGAGACAACAACTATTATTATAAAACCATCCTGTATCGTACTCACTGCATTTTCTTTGTGCACTTCATGACACTGAAAAATGTAATTCTAAAGAAGCCTATTGTTAAATAGTTAAGTTACTGTTGCTTTTTTCTCTGCCATGCTTTATGAAGAAATTTTGTGTTGAAGAATTGCAGAAGAGTATCTTAACATCACATTTTGATATAGTTTATGTAACATAATATTTGTTGGTTTTGTTTTAAAAAGAGACAAACAAAACTTTTGCTTCCTGCAGTGGCTGATATGAAATAAATTCACTTCACGTATTAAAAAAAATAATAACACTTTTGTAAACTGTAAACTTGATTTAGTTTCAAAGACCAACTCCTAACATCGTTTCACTTTATAACTTTTTAACACTGATCTTGTCTTACTCTTTTCATATTGTCTGCTGTGGTAAAGTTTGTCAGTTGTTTTGAGAAATTTATTATTGCTGCAGAAGATGTAATAATGTACTTTATTGCTCATAAGACTCTGCAAGTAGTATGCTTAATAAAACTTAGTAATTATAATTATCATCGTTGAAGTAAGCAACCTGGATTCTAATTATAATCCCAAAGCTATAATTTGTGGTAAAAACTGTCACTGTAATGCAGAAGATTTTAAAGTTGAGTATTACTTTGAAATATCTAAATAACTGCACCAGTAGTTGCTGTCACAGGTTTACAGTTAAGAAAACGCTTGAATCTTCTGCTCTGCAGAAGATCCAGCCAAACATGCATTTTCAGTAGGCTAATATTGCTGCAGCATTTATTTTAATTTAGTAGATAATCCCACGGAATGCTTTTTTTTTTTTTTTTTTTTTTTTTTGTCCATTTCTTGTGCAGGAAGCTTCTTCTGTGGTAATAGTAATAGGAATTAAATATAAGAATTTAATTCAGGTTCACGGACAGGACAGAAAAGAACAGAGGATGCTTGGTAAGAGTTTATAATGAACTTTTAATGCTACAAGCTAAATCTTTTATTTAGAGGTGACTCGGTGCTGTGTTTGTTGGCAATTCTCTTTGTTTTCATTCCAGCAAGTGTAACAATTTTTAATAAAATAAATTAAGTAGAACTGAAAAAAAAAAACAAAACATTGTTATTAGAGTAGAAAACCCTATGAGATTTTGCAACTGAATTTTTAATTAAAAAAAAAATTATGAGATTCAAAATGTAGAGGATGCAGCAATCTTATGGAAAGGCATCATTTATTTTGATTACATCCAAGGGGAGTTAGATAGAAAGGTATAAATCATGCAGGAATGTGACAGCTGAGGATAGAGGAGGATAGATATATTCTCAGAAGAATATAGTAATGCTATCGGAGAAGGAAATAAAGTATCTACAGAATTCTGATAAAGGACATGGTACACCTTGATAATTTTAAGTCCATAGAATAAGGTCATCTAATTTATATCAACAATCACTAAAGCAACTGATCTCATTATTGAAAGGTTGACCTATCTTCTGTGTAGCCCTATTTAGATCTGTATTTCCCAGAAAGTCTCAAAAGAATTACAAGTACAGACATGCTTCAGTTTCACTGAGTTTTTGGTATAGCGATTATGAATGAAAAACCTAAATAAATAAATAAATAAATACACCTCAGGTGGGGTTTATCTTCTCCTGTGGAATTCTGTATCTTTTAAAGGCATTTAATGTAAGTGAATAAATAATTGCTGCTCTGAATGTCTATGTACCATTCATTCTTTTTTCTATTTCTGATTTTCTTTTAAAGTTCTACTTAAAAATCTGTCTGAAATTCTTATTACAATTGCTAGTTCATGTTAATAATACCAATATAAGTGCAACTAGCAAAATAGAAGCTATGGCACATGAATCAGTAAGCTTTCAGTTTGGAATACATTAGGGATTGTTTTAGCCATGTTGTACTCTGCCACCGAGACTTGATTTCATCTACCACTGTGTTGTTACATCTATTCTTAGGTATAACCCCATGGAGATTTAGTCATTTTCACACGGAGTCACAACGCTGAAGAACTTGTATGGTTTGAATGACTGCTTCAACTCTAGAAACTCATTGACTAAATATATACATATATTTACACATTCCAAAATTAAGTGTCATTATCATGCATCATAGAAATTAAGGCTGAATCAAGTTGGTTTTGAAAGATTAAAAGTATTCATCTGGTTATCTATGACCTCAAATGAGTTCATTTTATGATTTATTAGGTTTTTTTTCCCCATTTCAAGCAATCTGAAAGTTATTTTCTGGTGTTTTTGGCTATGAATAGCAAAAACGGATCATTGTTCATACATCTAATCACTATGTCTGCGTTCACAGTTGGCTGTGGTTTTGCTCCGTCTGAGTTTGAATATTCCTACTGATAATAGCAGGAGAAAACAAGGAAAAGAAGTTTCTAGGTCATTGACAGAAACAGCACTTCCACGTGTTCTCTCCTCTTCTGTAATTTCAGCATGTGTAGGGCATATTCTTTTCTCTATTTCTCCCCTGGTTTCTGGTGTATCCAGTGTTCTTGGATTCAACTCTACAGCCTGGTCATTGCCAGATGCACCTAGTGCTGCTGAGCAGTAGGCAGACTGTCAGTTCTGAGTCCTGAACATGTTCAGTAAACTGCATGAGTTTCTTTCATCTTCCATGCAACTTAACAGAAGTTGTAAGTAGTCTTCATTTTACTGTACTTGTAACTATCATTTACTGTGCCCTCTTAATATATCTGTACTATGTATGCCTATTGTATGTATATAGTAAGTATTTTGAATTTACATATATATGCATCATTCATCATGCACTATGCATCATATGGTTTCAACAAAAATGTGTAATCAAAAGAATTGTCTTCATCTTGTTAAACTAGGATAGATTTAAAAGTGAAGAAACAAGTGTATGAAAGGCGTCCAGATGTAACATTCATCCCTCGGGCAATGTCAAAGTTTCTGTGGGAGTTTGTGTAAGACTTGATTGAGGCTTGCTACTTGCAGTAGACACACAAGAAACAAAAAAGAAAATGTTTTAAGAGTATGTGAATCATCAGTAGTTATGTCATGGTGCTAGAACTGTCTATAGAGAGCTATGCATTTCTTATTACAACTATTAAGTTATTATAAGATAAATTTCTTTGTGTTCTGGTTTTAGATAAAGTATATTAGCTTTAAAGCAGTAAAAAAAAAAAAGAGAAAAGTGTTTATCAGTGATATAAAATTCTCACCTTTTTTGTAGTACGGATGAATTTATTTTTTTTCTTAGAACAGTGAAAATAATGTATTGCATGTATTATAGAAGTTGAAATCTTTAAAGTGGTTTTTTTTCAAATAGAAAATTTTCAAAATTAAGCTCAGAGTATGTAAATATAATATTAAAAAAATCAGAAGGGTTTCAAATATGTTATAACAAGGTATAATCCATTTTATTTTCCTGCAATGAAGATGGGCTAATGAATGGACAAAACAATAAACAAAGCATAGAATTAGCTTATATTTTAATGTTGGAAAAACATAGCACTCATAGGATAACCTTGTGTAGCATTTATATCTACCTGCTTGCCAGAAAAGATTCAATCTCGCATGTGACAATAAATGTAGGACTACATAATATCCTCAGGAAAGGGAGCTCTGTAAGGTGACTGTTGATTGACTAGGTCATCCAGGCAGCTTGCAAGTTGGAAAGGCAGGAAACTTGTGGGTGAGGCACACTTTTGCATAATTACAGCTTTTTCCCCAATCCTTTAAAAGCAAATACTCATTATTCCTTTGAACTGCTTTCTTTTAATGCTTGGCAGCTTTTTTTTTTTTTTTTTTTTTTTTTTTTTTTTATGTTGCTTATCTTCAGTAATAACTGTAGCTGAACAAACAAGCAGATTTCTACAGTGTGCTACCATTTCTGTACAGTAATGTGTTGTACTATACAGATGTAACTCCATCTATGTGAAAAAAATAAACGGTTAAAATTCTAGGTAGCAGCTTTGCAGGAAAGTACAAAGAGAAGAATAATTTTAAAGATAATACTGCTTTTGTACTATCCAATTAAAATACAGGTACTTTTTGAGATGCTTTACAGTTACATGAGAAGGCTTTTCTTCTCCAATGATGCTATTTGAATTAAGGACCCTCCATACTGCTTTCTGTTAAACACATTTAAGGATGTTATACCCTGGGACTGTAGTCTGGGCTGTACTTGCTTTTTCCTACTTTTATACCCAGTGAGAAAAGGTGTTCTGCTCACATGGGCATCTCAACTCTTCATTCTGCCAAGACCCTGTGCCATACTGGGTCTCTTTCTTCCATACGTGCTAATGTAATTTCTCATAACACCATGCTTTAGGACTGCATAAGATCAAAAACAAATGGCCCCATCGTCACCAGAACAAAATGGACGAGCAATTATTCTGTTCTACAATCCCTTATGTAAGGCATACCAAATAAAATAGGGAAACGTGGGCTTTGGACAATATGCAGGAATCAGGGGCCAAGGGTGTATTTAGAAGTTTTAGATCTTCAGGAAAGGCATCCTCTCTGTGAGTATCCTCTTTCCTTTGCCCAGCCATTCTTTCAGGCAGGCCCATCATTGCAGGTTCACTCTGCTAACATTGGTTAACCAAGAGAAAAACAAAATATATAGTATCTTCACATATTAAGTAGTTTACTTCCATTTCCATTCTTACATCATCCATTGCTCATCTTCATTTCAGCTGTGCTTTTTAGTGAAATCTTTCAAGAGTGAAGTCTCTATAGTGAGAAATGAGTACAGCTGATGACACATGTGAAAGCCATAGAATAATGATAGAGATTCAGTTAACTTGTCAGCAGCTTACCTGTGACAGCTGCGCACAGTAGAAATACATTCTTGAAACACAGATCACATTTTACCGAAGGTAGTTGTCATAGAAGCTTGGTATGGATGTTAACAGATAGGCGTCCATCTATCTTACTAAAGATGAGAATTAAGCAGAAAACAGCTGACACTAAGAAAATTGAAAACCGTGAAGTTTTTTTTTGTCTATATACATTTTTGAATGTATTGCAGCTATTATACATTCAAAGTTTTGAACAATTTACAACAATATGTAGTACATTTTTTAATGTATTGTAGCTGTAATACTTCAATTTTTATGATTAAATTATTGTAAACAAATCATTTGTAGCTCTGGAATTTCTTATGACAAGTAACAGGAAAGTATGGGGAAGAACTTTAGCACTTGAATAGTTTTCTTTTAGTGAATGAGCATCCAAACCATAAGTGTTATCGACATAAGAGAAGTTTTGTATCTATGTCTGCAAAGGCTGTTTTAAAAATTATGAGCTTTTATTACAAAATCTTAGATCTTTCTTTTTGAATTTACTGTAACTGAATTGAAATGTAGCAATTGATAATGAAAACTTTGTGAATCAACTGCAGGAATAAAAATTTGTGTTCTGGTGACTGTAATACGCACTGCTAGTAATGCCTGCAGCCTTTTCAGCAACCATTTCAAGAATTCAATATTACTGACCTTAAGAATGAAACATTTATATATTTTTTCATCATGAAGTCAGTTAATTTTATTTCACTGAGGTGAAAGGGTTTGTAAATATGTCTGTAGAAAAAATAGATGTTAACAAAATTTTAGTACCCTGTGAGAATGCTGGTGTTTGTTGCATCAGTACTCTACAGTACTCTACCCAAGGAGTGCTTTTCTAATATACGACATTCCAAACTTTTAACTCTGGAATGCAGCTATCATAATGTAGCTCAGATCCATGCTGTGCAGCCCCTAGTCTCCAGAACAGGATGTCTCTGTGAAAAACACATACTGGGAACAGTACTTGGAATATGAACATTGCTAAACTTAGGCTAGTTAGCAAATTAAGATCATGGCAGAGATTGCTCCTAATTGTTCTCAGTGCTTAACAGCCACATTATCTTGAACAGAATTACTTCAGACACTATGGCCTGTTGTTCTTAGTAGGCTACTTGCTGTCCTTTCAGAATATTACTGTCCATAAAGCTACAAATTACATGAGTTGACAGTGCTTACATGTAATGCCTCGCTTGGTATCTCTGTTATCTAAACTTTTTTGATAGATGATAGATTTTTTTCAATACTGTTTTGGCCTACCAACAGGGCAAATGATTTGTCTTCATGCTTTTTCCTTCCCTTTTCAGCTTTATTTTATCTTACATTCCTTTTTCTTTTTTATGACTGAGGTGTTTTATGGAAAGTATATTCTGTGATTTGTGACCTTTTTTCTTTTTTTGTAAATAGTAATGCATGGCTGTAGCATCATATTTTCTACAAAGACAGAATGGTGTTTATAGCATTTGTTTTCAGGTACGTTAATTTAATTGCACATATTATGGTCCTAGCAGAGCGATGTTTTTCTTGTAAATGATTCGTGTAGAGTCCAGAAGCCAGTTCGCTGCGTGGTTTCACCAGAGGCAGTCAGAGAGCTCAGGTTCACCACAAGTCACAGAAAATTGACCTCCATCTGTTGTTCCCCAGATTTAATTCACCTCAGGCTTAGCATCTTTCTGAGGTTTCATTTAACAAGTAACTTGAGCAGATGGTCTTCTGTGGATATAGTTTTTGTAGGTATTCCAAATCACCATTTGGATGGCTCTCAGGCCTCAAGAACATCTTCTGGAGAAAATTACATTTAAGTTGTCATCTTTCCTTAGATTTCATTTCACAAGGCTGATGTCTGAGTCAGATAGCAGTGGTTCTATGGCTATAGCAATTGACTTTTTAGCTGTCCATATATCGTCCTTACTTCATATTGTGTAATGATTAATTTATGATGATTATTTTTAAGTGTAAATTCAGATACACTTATAACTGGTTTTCAAAGCTTGTCAGCTAGGGAAACCTTGGAGTATTTTCAGTTCAGGGTTCATCAGAGAGCAGCAGGGACCCAGTAGGAGGGTCAGGATGCTTCTGACAAAGCCTGATGGTGCAGCCAAATGCAGGCCATTGTCCAGGTCAGGAACTATAAGAGGGCCAGGCAGGGCCACAGCAATGGGGAGGCAGCCCATGGGTTAGTCAGTGATCCCAAACAGGCCCAGTGTGATTGCAGCAGCTGTCATTCAAACCAGATCAGAATGGTTCCCAAGGACTGAAACTGTCCCTGTGGATGCATTCCCATTGCACTCATGACATCTGGTGGAACAGGGCTACCATGCTCTGTATTGTGAGCTCCATGTTGGCTCTGGGTCCCTGTAGCCAGAACCGGAAAGGAAACACTCAGGACCTTAACAAAATTATTCAGTCACAACGTTTAGTCATATAATACAGCTTCTTAATGTGCCAGTTTGTTCTAAAAGCTATGAAGTGATAAAGGAATAATCACCATGTGATTATTTGCCATCAAGTCCTATTTTTATAATGTTTGTATGGAATATTTGTGTAAAATATTTTAATGTAGCATTCATAACCACGGTATTAGTTACCTGTATTTAATTCTGAGAATTGTGATCTTTTAGATAATGCAAATTCATTGATGAAAATAAAAACCTATAACCTATATAAAACACACATAAAGGTGCACAAATTAAAAGACAAATCTTCTGACAGATTTTTCTGCAATGAGTTTTGTGTTTCAGCATAAGCATTAGGTATTGATGCCTGGTGATTAATCAAGCAGTAATTCAAAGGATGATCCCACCATTTAAAGAGAAGTTTAAAGATGGGAATAGATGAAAAAAGAAGTTATAGCCAGTTGCCACAGCAATTGAATGAGGCTTGTGTTGGAATAGATTCTTTTAGAATTGCTTGTAGGTTAAATATCTTGCATTTACCTTGCTGCAGATACTGATATTAGAGATACAATGATAGTATTTTTCATTTCAGAAGAGCTTGTTAACACTAGCTGAAGGGCTTTTCCCCTCTGGTATGAAATGAAGTATTTCATTGCTGTTTCTAACTTATCTTGAAGCTTAGTTTCTTTTTCAGGTCAGTGTAAGCAGAACTAGTCTCACTTATAAGGAAAATTGTACATCGAACTGAAAAGCTGGGACAAACATTAAAATAAACTATTCTTAAAGCATTAATGTATGCTGCTGAACACAGATGCTGGAGATGAGTACCTGACCATACATGAATGACAAGTACAACCATAGCGTAGTGCTGAATTGTGTGGAATACTGAGCACCTAAAGAAATGAAGAAATGCATAGGACAGGTGCATGCATTCCATGACATGTTGTGGGAGAGACATTACATACACAAATGGTCTTTCTGTAGAGTTTATACTTGTAGCACCTGACTCCAGAAGTCTAGGGGCTTGATACAAATAATCAGTGAACTACAGGTCTAACAAATGTCTGTATCATGCACTTAATCTCCAGGAAGAGTAGTGTGACATGAAGCCATTACTGATAGTACACTATGCTGTCACTGCAGATGTCATTAGTGCCATGCCTGTGTGAGTGAGGTAAAGAGGTCCTGGGGGGCAGTAATGAATGAGTCGTATTTATTCTGTAGAACCTGACAGGGCTGCTTAACATAAAAAGGTACATTCAAAGAGAATTGTGGCTTAGATAGTTTCCAATCTTAAGAAAAATGACAGAGATGAAGAGTTGCTTCTGACAGGAGCATGACATCTTCATTGAAGGGGACTTGAAAACTTAGGGGTTTTTGCCTGCTCAGGGAATTACAATATTTGCCATTCATCCTAGCAGCTGAATATTTGTTGAGGCATCAACATCTCAGCTGTAGCTGTATCCTTCTCTCTCTATCTGACAAAGGAAAAGACGGCTTTGCCTGTGTCATACTTGAGCTCATAATCTAGAACATCAAGTATTCTGTTTCACTTTCTATGTCATTGCTTACATTTCTTTGCTCATTTATTTAGACATGGTTTGCAAACATTTTTGGAGGCAAACTAGGTTTTACTGCTGAGCACAGTAGGCTTATGATTCTTAATCAGTACTCTTGGACACTGTCAAAATTAAGGATCTGTAGTAAAACTGGAATTACAGCTGCTCTAGGTACTGTTATTTAAAAGGTGTCCATAGGAAATACTTTACAAAAGTTGCTTAAATTCTGAAATTTCATAACAACTGAAATTTTCCTATTTGATAGATTTACGGTTTGTTTGAATGTAGATGTGTGGCTGCTAACTTAATAGTAAAAAGCATATCCTTTTTTCTTCTGTTAATATTCGTGCTGTGCACAGACAGTAACTTCCATTTCTTTCCTCTCCTTCACCTTGACTAGGTTTGATTATTCACCTGCAATTAGGGGAATAATAGGCTTTACCTGCAGAAAGTCAGGGAGCCACAGGTGTTTCTTGAGACTTAAATTTTGCTACACAAATAACTTGGAGAAAGGGCGTGAGAGGTTTGTTTCATTCAGCATTTGTGGTGATCTGATCAGATTTATGTAAGTGATGAGCTTTTTCTTTTGTCTTTATGTGATTTCTGAGAATATAGATAATGATATCTTTCTTCCAACATCATGTGTAGCAGGGAGCGTTAATATAAATGTGATGATAAATGCTTTAATCTCATAAAAAATCTTACTGCGTATCTATCTGTAAAAAATCCGAGCTATCCTTCAAATCACCATTGAGCTGTTAATGTATCATTGTACAGAATGTGTGCCATGCTGTTGTAAACCAGATTGATAATATGCCATTTAGAAACAAAAACTGCTCAGTTAAATGTATGATGTGCATTAACAATATCCTCTGCTAGCTATTATATTCTAGAAACTTTGGTATTACATAATTTAATATCTAAAAATAGTCTGAATGCACAATTCTGGTTTCTGTGTAAAGCTTGGGAGATCAGTAACATTCAAGGTGTTCTTTGGTTTTGTTTTGGACTATGTAATATCAAGATTTTTTTAATACCTTAATATTGAATTTTGTCTCACTATTTTTTCAGTTAAATATGCTAGACTATACCCTCAAAAACTGAATCTTTCCCAGGTTGTTTTTAGCTTTGTTGCTACAGATTTTTAAGGATAGAGGAAACAAATATTTCCTTTTTAAAGCTGTATGTGTGTGGGGGGGTACATATCCACAGAATGGTGAAGGAAATGTAAATCACTGAGGGGGGAGAGAAAAAATGTTACTTGCTTGACAGCTTTTCTTGTTCATTCTTAGGTCTTTTTCTTTCCTTATATTTTGACTATATTGAAGTGCAAATATTGCATATTACCTTATTACCTTTTTGCACATTCATGTGATCACTAGTGTTTCTATTATTATTGCTGTTACTACTACTTTTATGGCTGTGGGCAGTGGAGTCTCCAAAGCTGGAGGCGTGAGAGAGACAAGGGATGTCAGGATGCAGCTATTCTTATTACAAGTTCTTGCATCTGGGTCATGACAATTTCCACTGTTAAGTACAAGCTAGAGGACAAAAGGATAATGCATAGCCCTGCCAAGAAGGACCTGGGTGTACTGTTGGCTGACAAGCTGGACATGAGCCAGCCCAGAAAGCCAACAGTATCCTGGGCTGCATCAGTAGAAGTGTGGTCAGTAGGGCAAGGGAGATTATCCTGCCCCTCTGCTCTGTGTTGGTGAAACCTCACCTCACCTGAAGTACTGCATCCTGTTGTGGAGTTCTCAGTACAGGAGTGACATAGACCAGTTGGAGTTTGTCCAGAGGAGGGGCACAAAAATGACCCCAGGGTGGAACACCTGTCCTATGAGAATGGACTGAGAGAGCTGGAGCTATGCAGCCTGGAGAAGAGAAGGTTCTGAGGTGACCAAATAGCACCCTAACAATATCTAAAGTGCAGCGACAGGAAAGAAAGGGACAGACTCTTTAGCAGTGTCTGTGGTGATAGGACAAGGAGAGATTTAAATTGGATATAAATAAAGCACTTTTTACAGCATGTGTTGTGAGGTACTGGAATGGGTTGCCTAGAGATGTGGTAGATGCCCCATCCCTGGAGACATTCAAGGTCAGGCTGGATGGGGCTCTGAGCATCTGTTGGAGTTGTAGGTGTCCCTATTCATTGCAGTGGAGCTGAAACAGATGGCCTTTAAGGATCCCTTTCAACTGAAAAGATTGTACAATTCTTTGTACCCAGATTGGCTTCAAATGTTAGATTGTTAGGGATATATATGTAGATAGGAGTGCGTACTTAATTACTTTCCATTTCTCTGTGTTTTATATAAAATTTTTACATATGTAAAGGTGCATATTTTTCTTAATAGCCCTTTTAAATTGAGATTTACTTCAAATTACCTTTTTTTTTCTATTGTATATTCTGGTTTTAAGGTATTTTTGTGGTTGTGACCTTTATTAGCTTCCCTAGTGAACTTTCTTTCCCTTTATAAGATCTAAGTCATAGCTCTCTGATGTTTCATTTGAATGTCTCTGTACCTGAGACCTCATTAATGTTTAATATTCATAGATGAAAAGTGAAATTTAATGTCCCCATGCATTCTAAAACATATTAAGCTGACAACTTAATGTGTTTCCTTTTTGACTCCTCTCCAGACCTGAGACATTTTAAAGTTCAGGTTTTTTGTATGTGGAAATACCCAGCTAAGAGAAAAAGGGGACTAGTAACATTAATCCCTGTAATTGGTAAAAACCTGAGATAATATCATTTTTTCTCAGTGTCTATGTGGCAGTAATTGTCCCAGCTGTAAAGAGAATTGGTCTTTAAGGGAGCCCTGGAGTTTGCCTTGGAACCACTGAAGCACAGCTGGATAGCAGATCTGTTGGGGAACATAAGGATGCTCAGTTCAGCCAAGGCAGCGTAAAGGGAATAAGAGTGCTTTATGTTTATTCATAGAGGCTTAGCAAAAGTAGAATGATGATGCTCTGAAGCTCCCAGGCAGAAAGCCTGGTGGGAGCCAGCCTCCTGGAAGACACGAACCCACAGAGAGAAAGCCTCTGTGAGGGCTGGGTTAACCAGCATTGCTTCTGTGACCCTTCAGGGGCTGCCTGTTGTCTTGAGCTTGCTTCAAAACCTGGCCTCAAAAGAGGATGTGTTGAAAACACTCAAAGACTGTATTGTAGTACCTTTGGGTGAACCCACAAGCTGTGGGTTCATGGTACAGTGGTTTAAGGTTCTTGAGCACAGTCAAAACTGTCAATTTGTCTGCGCAGCAAACAGGAGGACCTCATGTGCAAAATGCTCAGGCACAGTAACTAATACTTACATTTTCAAACTTGAGTGCTGCCATTTGTATGAGCTGTGGTTGCTATGAAAATTAGGCTGTTTTTATTAATGAGTAAACGTCAGCTTAAGTGCCCAGCACTGCATGTTGAGAAGGAGGGAAACCTTTTAATATTTATAGAAACAGTCTTTAGCACAAGTGGACATAGCCCTTCTGTCAAAAAAAAAAACAAAAAAGTGATTTTGGTTTTTAATACCAGTGCTGTATTTTAAATACCTTATGTTTATAAAATGTTTGCATAGCACGTAGCTCCAGGCCTATCATTTCAGTGTTTATAAACTGCAGGCAAAAAAAAAGATGCAGAGGAAAATACTGAAGGACAGATGTTTAAAGCTGTGTTTCTGTTACAGTAGTTTACCCTGTTCAACGATTTGTAACCTTCAATTCCTACCAAAAGAGTGGGAGACAAGGAATTAAAAGTTAAAACTCAGTGTATCAATCAGAGCTGTTCTTTCACCTTTACTTGAATATGCAGTTCACTTTCTGGCAGTTGATAAAGTTAGATTTAATTAATCACGATGTGCCTTTTGGTGAAATATACCATGAGTGTTTCTCTAATTGAAAACAACTGGTGTAAAATGGAAAGGTCAGCTTAATTGGCATTTGGCAGAGATCTGTTTGTCCAGTTTGAAAGATTTTAATTCAGAGAAAAAGTAAATGAGGTCATTGTTTGAATTTGAAATAGTTCATTAATACATCTCAAATTCTTCCCCCCCTCCCCCCCCCCCCACCCACACACTTCCACTTCATTCTCTCACCTAGGAAGGAATTTCTGTGTGTACCCAAATTCTTTAAATATATTTTAACTGCTGGGGGAAAAAAGCAGCGTTAATTTGAGCACAACAGGAGAGGGACAAGACCTATTGGATCGTCATTACTAATAGTTTGTTAATTTTAACTATATGTATCCCACTGAATTTCAGCATTTTCAAATGTCTGGCATAATTTTATCTCAATTGTCTTGACTATCTCAAGATTTCAGTCATTTGTCCACTTTAAGTAAAGAGAGTTCAGTGCTGCTCCATAAAACAGTGTGAGATTAGGTTGGAAGTGTAAAGTATGTGATTGCATAACGCGGGTACGCTAGGCTGTTTAATTGGCAGTCAGTGAAAAAGCTTACTAAAAATAAGACAGACTAGATTACTTACTGTAAGATGTAATTGCCTCAAGGTACTTGTCTTAGTTCTTTTTCTACTTGGTATTGATGTGTTTCTGTGTTTGTTTTGTTTTAATAAGCAGTATATAATTCCTAGTCTTAGTCTGAGCCAATTACTAACAAAATAAAGTTGTTCTCTTCAAAGGTTCATATCTTCCTAGGGTCAGCAACAAGAGATGAGAAGTTGATAAATATAAGAATGTTTAGTCTAGAGGAGAAAATAATTTTTATGTCCATGATGTAGCTGCTGTAACGGAAATACATTATTCCTGTCCCTGGTGGAAAGAACAAAGAAATAAAAGCCTTAAATTGTGGCAAGTAATGCAGGTTAGATGAAAGGGGAAGTTTTTTAATTGCAAAAATAATGAAGCATTTGTGCGATCTCTACTATTGAAAGTCTGTAAGGGCATATTAGTTAGATAATTCAAGGAAGTGCTTTGGGCAAACCAGGCCCTAATTTGAGGTCAGGCAAGATTTTTTTCTCACAGGAGCTTCCAGATATATTTTTCTGATGCTGTGAATGATCACTGGATTTTGCACTTTCACACATGATTTAAAACGTACTTTAGGAGTAAATTTATTTTTGGTGTTTCAACAAAAGTAATCATGATGACTTAAAAGGTGGTCTGCTTTTCCTTTAATTTTTGGGAGCACCTAGATTTTATACAGTATGTGTGGATGCAATTTTGACATATAAATTGTTTAATGATGATTTTACATGAGCCTTTATAAGGTAATACAAGTGGCTGTATCTTTGTATCCTAGTACTTACAAAATAATCACTTTTATTATAATAATGCAAGAAAAAATACAGAGGTTGCACTAAAAAATCTAGAAACAGTGCTGTTTTCTGTTTGTAAAGGAGTATGTATCCATCCATAGTTATGTATCCATCACTAGTCTATTTTATCTGGGATAACCCAGATTTAAAAATAATAAAGGTTACAAAAGGCAACATTTGAAAGTGAAAGAAGGTAAAAAGATCTAGATAGTGCCCTTTTCTTATTTTTCATGCTTTTCTAAGATTAAGAAGTGAGCTAATAGCGTAAGGAGTTGATTAAAATTTTGCAATTTTTACCTCTGTTGCCTCATGAAATTTCGCACTGACAAAGTCCAAGGATATAAGATAGCTTTGACTAAATGTGAGGACTGAGCATTTCAAGAAAGGCAGTATTTAATAAATTTTCTTTTCTAATTCTCATTTAACTTGAAAACAAAAAAAAAAAAGTAACTGGAGCTACCATGGTACCTTAGTATTACAATTTTTCAGAACTTTCTCAGTGTTAATTGACTTGCAATTAACTGGATTCAGTTAAAAGAAGCAAAATCTGTTCTAATACATTAAGATTCTCATTGCATTCAACAGTTATTCTTCAGCTAGTAGAAAGACTGAAATCCTTTTTTCTCATGTGAAAGTGGTATGTTAAACAAAGCTTTTCTACCAAATCTCTAAAGTTATTTTAGTTCTTACAGAGTTAGCTATAATAGCTTAACTTAAAAACATTTAGAAGAAAAGAACGAAAACAAGTGGACAAGATTGTGAGGTTACAGATAGAATGGACTCGAAGTCAGATGCAGAGGAAAAAAAACAATGAAAACTAGTTTATTAATACAAGATGGAAGAGTTAGTTAAAATTTAAGTGGAATAGTGGCTGTGGCTCCTATCTTAGGAGCTGTTTTTTATATTTTTAATGAGGTGGATCTTAAACTTCTCACGTGATAACCCATGAACACGAACTGCCATGGGAAACTACTTTAGTTCTGATCTTGATCATTTTGAGACTGCAGAGGGCCTCAGGAAACCAGGGCTGACTTGACAAAAAAATTGTCATGCTTTCAGACTTTGGACAGCTTCATGCTGCTGTAAGGATGCTGAAGAAGAATTGCATACCTGTCAATTCTGTTTAATCAGCTTACTTTCTGGAGCAGTCTGTGGAGTTTGATTGAAAATCTGTTAGATGGTGGGAATTTCTGCCCGATGCCAACATAAGGATAGATTTCTTCAAGAGAAAGTGATGGCGCATACAGTGGAGAGTCAGTAACCAAATGCACTACCATTTGAGCTGATTAGTTTGACTCAGTGTCTTCTTTAAAATGCAAGATAACAATCCTTTTCCAGCTTGTTGCTTTTCTTAATCAAACAAGCTTTTGATTTCTTCAATTCAGTATAACCTAAATTTCAAGTTCCAAGATAAGTTATTAAGGACACATATTTTTGAAATATCTTAACAAATTCTTGGACCGATGGATGTTTTTGTGGGTAGGAAGAGGCTTCTAATAGTAGCAGCATTATTTTTATAATCTTTTTTTTTTTACAATAATCTTTTCAATAATTTTTTTTTTTTTTTTTTTTTTTTTTTTTTTTTTACAATTTTCTTAAAATAAAAATTTACTTCTAAAGATAGCTAATCTGGAATATTTGTGAACAGATGAGTGCTATTTTTCACTCAGCAAGACAGTGAAATGTTTTACTCCTCCATACAAACTGTAGATTCCATCTGGACATTGCCAAAATGTTGAATATTCTGCAAATCAGTGCTGTTGAAATACAAATTCTTTTGTGGCATAAATCAGTGAAGAACTTATTCTTGACTGTTTTCAAAACTGTTCAGTCAATGTATAGAGTAAAAAGTTACTGGATTTCAACTGTATGCAGAGGCTGTATGGGAATTTATAGAGATTGGAATTTATAGACACTGGAATATAAAGTTCATGAAAGTTCTCATGAAAAATATTATTCTTCACTGTAACAATTAAAAATGTACTTACAGAAGGCTATTAGCTTTTACAAATATTGTAAGAAGGTAATAAAGTTTTGCCTTATACGTGTAGTCAAAAATATAGAATATACTATATTGCAGCAGAAACTCATTTTCTGTAACATATTTTTTATTTATGCAAGATTTCAGGTTTGGCTAAAATAAATTTTTGCATCTGACCTCTATGTTACAACAATTCTATTAAACCAGGATACCAAAAATCCACTTCTATTGAGAATATTTCTCAGTTTATTTTATTTTCTTAAATCAATTGTAGTTGTTTTTTTTTGTTTTTTTTTAAATATTGCTGTGTCTGGTGGGTCATTGATATCATGTACCACAAATACTTGAACAATCTTACACCTTTAAATAAAATGTATTTTTTTTAATTTTTGAAGTTCATGGTGCACCAAAGGGGAAAAAATGAGAAAATATTTCTAAGATATTTGTTGTTGCATGAGACAGCATTAGTTTTCTTGTTAACAATTGCTTGACTGTGCTGTAATTGCTTCATTCTCTATAGTCTCTGAAGTATTTTCGGTACTCACTGAATGTTAAAGAATTAGAGAAGATATGCTTTTATTGTAAGAAGTTCAAAAAGCCAAATGACTTCAGATGTAAGTTAGTATAAGGAAATCTAAGTATTAATCATCGTTGAATGATACCTGGATACCTCACAGTGGAATATGATTTCATTCTTAAAATCCTGACAGCTGAATCCTATGAAAGCACCGAGAAACTTTCTTCAAAAAATAACCAATAGCCACGCTCACAAAAATCCTGCTGACTGTGTCCTTTTCTTTCTTTCTTTTTTTTTTTTTTTTTTTTGGCTGTGAAAATAAATTCTGAAAGAGGCACTCATTAAAAATAAGCATCATTAACTTGACTTCAGGTATGTTTATAAAGTTGCTGAAAATGAATAGCTGAGTATGGAATGCAGGTTTTGTGCAAGCGTGCCTGGATGTGCTGGCAAAGCATTTGTCTTCAGAAAGTGCAAGAGGGGAAAACGACTGAAGAATGAGTATGCTGTGGTTTAGTTCATTTGGAGCTGTTTTTGAAGCTAATGTTACTTGAGTTTGGTTTCTTTTTATAAGGTTGGAATTGAGAGGAGTGAAAATAAGATATTAAGAAATAAGAAATTAAGAAACATTTGTTTGAGTCTTTTAGGTTTTTGAGCAAGTCTTTTAGTTTAAATCACCAGACAGAAAGAGGTGGGAGTTTCTCTCTCTGATGAGTCTCTTTTACTTGCCTTTCAGTGTAGATCCTACTTTCTGTCCTCTAGCCTTTTGGAGACCCAAGGTTTGCTTCTACACCTTGTAGAGCACCTTTGGCAATTTGTGCTGTTTCGTGATCAGCTGACAGGAAAGTGGACAAACTCCCTCAGTGCTCTGCTTTCTGTCTCCTTCCCCGCAGAGCTGGTCATACTCTGGCCTCTCCTCAGGTGATTGAGCATCTATCCTATGAGGAGAGGTTTAAGCCTCTGTGTAGCCTCAACAATACGAGGATAAGGGAAGGGGCATCGTACCAGTGAGTATAAATAACTAACTTGGGGAGATGTTTCTTAGCAGTGCTGAGTTGAGAGGGGAAAAGATGATGTACTCAATGGCTTACTGCTTTGGCCTCATTCCATAACAGTTGGTGTGGGGGGCCCACAGACCCACACCCCAGGAAAGGGGAATTGGGAAAGAGAAAAAGAAAAAGGGAGATGGACCTAAAAACAAAACAGTGGCAATGATCTGAGGAGGAAAGCTAATTTACTAAATAAGATATCAGAATGCAAATTACACAGTATATAATTGGAATTGAAGCTAATAAATAAAATGAGAATGAGTGTCCAAGAACTAAAGGCCTTACGCTAAACGCTGAAGGAAAGATAGGTAGGGAGCACCCGCTGCTGGGTCGATCCAAAAGGAACGGGCCTCTGTCTTGTTACACACAAACAGTTTTTATCTTTCCCTCTGTGCAGAAAATGGAAAAATGCAAAGCAACACCAAGTCCTCTGGGGCATGTAGTTCTTATTCTCTTCTGAGACAGGTATACCTGGAGCTGTCAATGATCCATGGAGCTGAAGCATTAACGCTTTTACTCCCAACGCACTACATGATATTAGTGGAGTACCAATAACAAAAATCATAAAACCATGACAAAAGATGATGTATACTATCTGAAATGCAGAAAAATCCAGTGGGACACACTCTGACGTGCCCAGGACGGTTACTTGATACTCTTCTGTTCCACTCAGCTGTGTTCTCTGGGGGATTTGAATACTTTTGCCTGCATTGTCTATGTGATTTTTACCAATCAGTAAGTAAAAATTTTAACTTTCTGGTTGATTCCCTTTCATAATAATAAAGCAGTGATAGTATGCAATTCATTCTTCACTTGAAAATAGATGAAATGTCCCTCGTGAGTTAACAATGAGTTATTTTAGAAGTGTTAGATATTTAAAGAAAAGATAAATACATATTTCTGTGTGTGTATGTCTCTGTGTGTAGGAAAGTAGTTCCAACATGAATCGAATTGGCAGGGCTTTGAACTGTTGTTAGGGCATCACCTGATATGTTCAATTTAGTCGGAGTCTGTGAACCCTTTTCCTCTGAACTTCTAAAATATTAGTTTAAAATTCTGCTTCCTGAATGTCAGAGCATACCTCTTCTTAACTGAGGCGTGATGGATGCAAAATCACAGAATCACAGGACTGTAGGGGCTGGAAGGGACCAAAGGGTTCATGCAAGACTGTATCTGTGGTAAAGAAGCTGTGAGTCTTCTCATACCCATACACATTACTAGACACCTGAAATCTTCCATAGTTTTGTATGATAAGTCAAATCTCTCCACTGTGCATATGCCCCCTTACAGAGTTCTCATTCACCTGCTGCTCGAGCGTGCATAGTCCAGGTCAATATGAAGTTGTGATGTTATTTTCTGTAGCATATCAATAAAACTCTATCAATATAACTATAGTGCAACAATAACAGCTTTTATACCCATCTGTAAAATCTCAGTCACTTAATACATGGGGATTCTGCCATTTTCTAAATAACCTTATTAAAAACTTAAATTCGGAATTTATAGCATGATGTTACATGATTGTTCTTGATACTCTAGAACCTAAAAGCACAGAGAATCTGATGTAAGTGTTTCAAAAATGAAATAACCTTGAGTTATTCAGATGTCACAGAGTAAATCAAGTGCTGCCCTTTTTTTGATGCGCTGGGCTAATTATTTCAACTAATGTAAATGTCAGTGCAGTGAACACTTATTTGCTGTGGTGTAACAAGTAAATGGCACAGGAAATAAGAAGATGTGATGAAATTCATCATGTCCTCAATTCTAATATTATATTGCTTCAAGTCAGGGATTTAAATTATGATTTAGATTTGTATTTTGGGAAAAAAAATACTTTAATTAAGAAAAACTAAAACAAAGTAATTAAAAGGCAATAGTTAGATATCTGAATTTTTAATAGACATATGGTGGTGTACCCAGTGATTCTGCTGCTTTGAAAAGTGATCCCTAACTTTATTTTGATAAGTGAATGAATTTCATTGTTCATTGAGTTTTGTGATTTTCTTTTATCCTTTTTAGTCACAGTTCTTGATCAGGGCTTAGCATCCTGAGATTTATCTGTGTTAAAGAGTATGGAAAAAAATAATGAATTTTCTTTTTTTATACAACACTGCTTACACTGTGCAGAATCGTTTGTTTTTTTTTTTTTTGTTTGTTTTGTTTTTTAGAGAGAATGAAGTGGAATCAAACAGTGGTTGTCTTTATGCTTCTGTTGAAACATTCGTGGAAATGTCTCATATCAGTGCTTCTTTACCACGTTTCTTTCCCATGTGCATCTTTCCCTGAGCAGTAACAAGTGCCTCTGTTCATGAAATTCGTTAAACAATTGGAAATGGTTATGCTGATCAGCTTTACTGATGTTTTGTTAATGTAGTTGTTGATTGTATATTGGTGTTCCGCAAAATAACCCCTGGAGCCTAGAAAGTAAATCCTCAGCCTCAAAGTGAATCTGTAATTATCCCTTGTAGTTTTTAGAAAGGTATATTTCCATTGATATAGCATCTTCCTTTGCCTCAGACCTCTCTAATTGTCTGCCTCTGCAGGGGGAAATTAAAAATAAATGAGTTATTCAATGAAGGCACTTGTTTCTGAGTTTGAGCTTTCAAATGTCACAGTGGAGAAGCTTTTTTTTTTTCCCCTCTGAGGAATCTAATAGTCTGAGAGTGAGCTTTTTCTGATAATTGTGCTATTTTGGAGGGTTCATCATATTCTCTGTAATTGAAACAGATGTTGAAACTTCTCTAGAGGAGAAGACTCTTCTGAGTTTGTGTAGTAGCATATCAGTCTTGCATCCCCAAAGGTTTGAGGTTAATGTAAAAATGAAATAGTAAGGCAGATGTTGTATGTAAAGTGGCTGTAGGTGGATAATCCCCGTTGATCCAAAACACTTAAAAATGTGCAACTCACAGCTGCATACTAGGTGTAGCAAATGGTTGGATGATAAATTGTTTTAGGATTTTTATGACAGCCAGTCACAATCCAGCACTATGTATGCAGAGTGATTTTCGCTATTAGAATAGTGCTGCAGTTCTTAAGATGAATGGGCTACCACAGTGTTTGCGACTAACTTACAGAAATGTTTTGGGGAAGAAAACTGCTGAACATGTTTCAACTTAGCTGCTCTACTGGTTTCTCATTTCAATGTAATGATGTATCACTAAGGAGAACCTAAAACTAAAGTTTTGTTTAGCTAAGAATTTTTAAATAAGCTGGTAAGCAATAATTGGTCACAGGTTCCAAGAAGGCAGCAGTCATATTTAATGTCTTAAGTATTTCTTAAAATCAGTTCAATAATATTAATTCAGTGTTCAGTTTTACAAAACAAAAATGTGAAATGCAGACTAATGGAAAACTGTGTGTTACTGTGCATTACTAATCTGTGGTCTGATTTTAGGTGAAGGATTTCCATCTAGTATATTCTCAAATTAAACAAGTGTTTTAAATATATAGGAATTCGGTCTTCATTGGTCAGACCTAAAACTTAGCTGTGGCTGCCTCTCTGGTGGGACACTTGAAAGGAAAACTGATCTGGAGAGTTGTGGGTAAACCAGCTGTGTAGGAGCACTAACAAGCTTCTAGAGTCATGCAGTGCTCCAGCTGCTCACTACTTCTTAGCTGAGAGAAGGTGCTAATGAGTGCCTGGTCCTTCTCTTTCTTTGTACCTTGGCATCCACTGGAATGAAACACTACTACATATCATGATCTAGCCCTTACAGGAGAGGATTATAGTCTGTGTAAAACAAAACGAGAGTTTATCCCAGTTTGATGCAAAATAGTGTAAATTATAGAAAATTCAAGAATGATGTAGCACTGAGCAAAAAAAAATGTAAATTATCAAAGTGTCCAGACAGATGTAGCACTGAAAAATGAAAACAGTGCATACAGAGGGAGAAGACTAAGGCCAGAATGAAGGGACCACTGATGCATTTTTTTCATTACTTGCTGGCTAGAGAAGCTCTAGAAATGGAGTTTTTCCACTCGTTGTCATCAGGAACAAGGAAGATGTGAGCATACTTAGAGTTTTACAAAGAAGCTACTCAGCATACTTTCAGTGTGCTGCAAATTTGCCATTTAAATCACTGTTCTCTGGAATAAACAGTCACAAAATTAAAGTTTATCCTGCTTTTGGTAGCTCTAATAGTCTTGAATTCATAGGACCAAAAGATTGACTCCAGATGCACCACTACTGACAAGGGACAGAAGTTTAGATGAAGCCAATCTCTCAAAGCCTCATTCGGAAAAGAATCAGTTAATGTGCTTTCAAGTGCTAATTTAGGAGGATGAGCACGAGAATCATGTGCAGATAAAATCTGTTACAGCCTGTGTTCTGTCTTGTCTTTCAGACTTTCAGAAGCAAGCTGCTTACTAGTAAGATATTAGTGTTGTTTGGACACGAGAACTATTTAAATTAAGTAGTAAATTTCAAGGCTGCAAAAGGTTATATGCTCTGATAACATGAAATAGTTTTATCAGAATATCTTTAGTTCTTCTTCTCTTCTTCAGTATGTGAACACATCTCCTAGGAGGACAGGCTGAAAAAGCTGAGGCTGTTCAGCCTGGAGAAGAGAAGACTGCAAGGTGACCTGATAGAGACCTTTCAGTATCTAAAGGGGGAGCTACAGGAAAGAAGGGGACAGACTCTTGAGTGGGGTATGTGGTGACTGAACAAGGGGAAATGGCTTTAAACTCAAAGAGGGTAGATTTAGTTTCAATGTAAGGAAAAAGTCTTTTGTTGTGAGGCACTGGAATAGTTTGCCTAGAGATGTGGTTGATGCCCCATCCCTGGAGACTTTCAAGGTGAGGCCAGATCAAGTCCTGGGCAGCCTGATCTAGCTGTGCACGTTCATTGCAGGAGAATTGGACTAGGTGACCTTTAAAGGTCCCTTCTAACTCTAAGGATTCTATGATCCCATGTGACCTTCTGATGTATATTAAAACATAAAAAAAAAAAGAACATTTTCTTGGAATATGTCTGCAAAAGCTGCAATAGAGGTGTAAACACAGGCTGGATTGCTTTTAGGTGGTATGTAATATAGGTTACCTAACTTCAAGATTAAAACTAAAGAAATAGGTCACAGTAACAGAATTTGAGGAATGTTTCTCTGTGGCTCAAGGATTTATTGGGTAGCACGGAGCCCACAGTGCTTTGCCCTGAATGTCTGAGGTTCACAGAAATATCAGCTTACACAGAGTTTTTTCTACACAGATCTTGACAGACAGGATTTCTAGCATCCTTTGCTTGAGGTACTTTGCCTTGCTCAGCATTCCTGGCATTATCCAAAACTCTGAAGGCACTGGGACCTACTTTATAAGGAATTCTTAACTGCCAGGGCCATATCACTTACCATGACAAACACTTGTCTGCCCTAAAAAAAGGGAAATCCTATCTGAAAGTACTGGGCCAGCTCCATTGGTTGCACTGAATATCTTCACATTTTGTGCCTCAAGTATTGTGAAATCAGTAAGAAAAATAATCATTCCAGTGTTTGTTTGGTTCCTCATAGCACATACATGGATATATCACAAATTCAAAGTATTGCTCTTACATGTGCATGAGATTTTTGTAGGGGTTTCACAATATTTCTTCATAGAATGCTGGTCAAATGTTGTTTCCAAAGAACTGCATTTCAGACATTTTCACATATCCTTTGAGCATGCTTAAAAAACATTTGCAATATGCATTATACATATGCCCTTCATTCTGCACAGCTTACTGATTCAAACCTAGAAATTAGCAGAATGAGAAATTGTGTTACTCCCAAACAGCTATGAATCTCTTCCTTTCTTTCTTCAGCAGTAAACTGCAAATGCGGTAAATTGCATTGTTTATCAGAATTTTCTTCAGTTGTTTTAACCACATTTTTTTTGTAAGTTCAACTTAATTCAGGAAATGGGAGTCTGGAAATTGAGAGATTTTTTTGTTTCCTAGGGTTATGTTTTGTTTTGACATTGGAAGGTGCTTACTAAATATAACTCTAACCTTGCTCAAATGAGAATTAAGCAAATGTAAGTAAATAAAAATAAGAGGTGCTTCTTTTGTTGAAGAATTAGGCATTTTTGAGAACCTGTTGTCCAGTTTTAGTAGTCCATTTAACTTCTGACAGCCAGCCTCTGTGAGCCAATACTGAAGTTAGAAATATTTCAGATATATTCAATGTACTACAATTAATTACTTAGTAAAAAACAAAAATACACAAACAAAAAAACAACAGCACCTAAATTCATAGTTTTATCACAGTATTTGGAAGAGTAGATTCATTTACCAGAGTTGAGGTTCAGAATTTGCACTGGATAAACAGAATGTTTTGTCCATTACTGGCATATTTTAGATATTATTCTGTGATAATGTGTGTGTATTTATTTATGTTTCTTTGTTTGTTATTTTCTCAGACAATTCCATTGGGACTGGGAGATGGACAGTTGTTCACCTGGACTGATGGACTGAAAAGGAAGGATTGGCACGATTATGAAAGTATTCAAAAAGATGCTATGCGTTCAGGTATGCTTAGGTTCAGAGCAAATTTAAGATTTTTAGTCTTTTTTTTTTTCTTCTTATATGGTTGTTCTTTTAAGTCAGGTATAAAGAATTGTAACAGTCTGTATTTGATTGCAGCATGTCACAAGGACGCAATCTGAACTGAGGGATCAGGACAAAGGCAAATACTGTACCTCTGAAAAGAACTAAGTGAACATAGAAACAATGTGTTGAATGTTCATAACTATATAATGATTGCATTAAGAAATAGGCTAAAATTTTATTAACAGAATACTTTTCATGTTGAAATCATTTGTGATACTGTAAACAAACATATGCAATAGCGTTGCTTTCCAAACACAGGATACACATCACAACTGCAACTGAATTGTCTTTAAATCAGCGGATAAAACCTGAATCCAATAGTTATAACTGTCAGGAATATCTAAGGTTATGTTAGGAATAACAGTACAAATGACCCTATTACCATTGCTGAAATCCAGTCTTTCAGTCTTACTTACACTAACGCTACTTCATTCTGACAGTCTAAAATGATGTGGAAATGGAAGCAAATTCTATTTGCAGATGCACTGAAGAACACTTTGTTACATTGAGTAATGTAATTTTAATGTGCCTTCATGTGTTGTAGGCCATATGTGCAAGTGAAGGTTTGTGTTCTTCTTTCTGTCATAAGAGCAATTTCAGATTTGAATATTTCTTTTGTAATACAATTTACAGCTATTCAGCATGAGATGAATTAAAAGAATGGAAGGGAAACTAGTTAAATTGCACCTTAATTAGTGTCTGAAAGTCATTATTTTACAACGGCCACTCTACTGTTATAAAATAAATCATGCTGTCTTGACCCAACTGTCAGATGACAATCAACACCTCCCTGAAAATACCTCTATAACTGAATCCAGATGACAGTCATAATCATCCTTCTGGGTCAGTTAATGGTTGAATCTCTTCTGGATTTCTTACCCAGACTGACTTGTTGGAAAAAGTCTTGAGGCTGTGCAAGTATGTAGCCAAAACACTGGTGTGCTATCAACACTGTTGTAGTCACAGATTCAAAACACAGCAGAGAGGCTGCTGTGACGAAAATTACCCCCATCCTAGCCTGACCCAGAACACATGCAGAAGTCCTTAGAGAAATCTTCGATGCAGCTGGAGTAGAGCTTAGCTCTCTGCTCTTTGTCCAGACTCTGGATAAATGATCCTGCTTTTCTGGCTGTATCTGAATGATTGCAAGTTACTGGAAGAGGGTGGTTTGGCCTGTAATTAAGGCAGCAGTCTGAAAGTCTATAAATTTAGGTTGATTTTCCAGTTTTCTCACAGGTATTTAATTTTCTCAGAGTCTTGATTTCTTGTCTTGAAAAGACATAATGCTTTCTAGGTCTATTAAGAATGTTGTAAGGTATTGTTTCTTACCAATGATGAAAATAGAAAGCAGTCTTTGGAGACATAACTCTTCAAAAGCTAATTTGTTCAACAGCCATATTTTTTCTGTACCTAGTAAAAATCTCTAAATTGCATGTGATATGGGACTGCACTGCTATCAGTTTTGCCCATCGCAGCAAGATCTAGTAGGCTGCACAGAGGTTTCTCTGAAATATTGGCATGATCTTAATGATATTGTTGCGTAGATTCACAAAATGGCAATCAGTTCCTACACCTTTACCCAGCTATACCATGACCCTACCTCCCCATGGAGTAGCTTTGTGCCATTCTCACTTTAACCATCTCTTCCCAGGAGCAGAGTCTCCGAGCTTGGCACCTCCCTCTACTTCCCCTTCTCATAGATCTGCAGAAAGCAATGAGATCACCTCTTGGCCTCCTGTTCTCCAGGGCAACCAGAATGTCTGGAGCCTCTCCTTGTAGGACATGCCATGCCTTTTCTTGCTTTTCTCAGATACTTAGATAAATCACCTTTGATATAGACAAATCATTTATCCTATACCCATTGCTATTGTTAATTAATCCTATTTAAGATTTCTAATTTTGTCTGGAATCTTGGGAATTCTTTGACCACTATGACTTTTGTTCAACAGTTGTGACAAGTTAGTTGAATATTTTGTGTATACTATCAAATCTGGTTTTGTTTTTTAATTTTGAGTTAGAAAATTGGTGAAAGTACTTCTCCATTACAGATTGTTTTGTTGTTTTACTTGGAGCTTGTTTTTAATAATAATGTTTCAATATTTTCAATCCCTCTGAGCAGAAATAAAACTTTAAAAGAAATTCTAAGAATCTTTGTTGGTTTTGATATGTGAATGCAACAAATCAATAGAGGAAACGTGATGGAAAGTTGCAGAAGCAGCTAATTGCTGTACTGTTGTAGAAAAGGAAAGATAGCCAATTAGTTCCAGTTATCCAAGCCCTGATTCACACGAAAGCAGGAGGGAGCATTTAATGACTTGTATTTAACATACTTCTCATCAGTATGGAATAGGCATAGTGAAATTGAAGTTATTTTAGTCAGACATCCCAATCACTTCCATTTTTCTCTGAATAATATTCTTTCATTACTTCAAAACCAGTGATTGAAACATAGAAAAATGAATGTAAAAATTCACCTTAAAAAAAAAATTAAAAACCTAATTCTTGGTGGTATGTTTTTTTTATTGGCTCTTTTGGAAGGAAAACTTCAGAAGCTTTAGTGCTTCCTTTTCTGAAGTATCCCATTCAGTGAATCAGATGTAACGATGGTAGGGGAGGGAATAGAGCATGCTAAGCAAAGGAAATGACTTTATTAGAGCTTATATGTCATGCCATCTTTCTGACAAGAAATAAGCATTTCAACTAAAGGCTTCCTATTATTTCCTCTTGGAGTACATCTGGTGGTATCCCTTGATGAAGAATATGCTTAATTTGCATTAAAATTATGAATACTATAGACAAATGCAAATATTTCATCTGTCTTTTTTTTTTTTTTTTTATGAAAGTATTCTTGCATTGTGGTTAGCAATGTAAATGCAACTTCTGGTAATAAACCTAGGAAGCTATCAATACGCTTGTTAGTCCAGCTACAGCAACAGTGGTGGCATCAGAGCAGTGCAAGGCTGCCAGGGCATCTGGACAGAGCTGAAATCTTTGGTGCTGAAGCCCCTGGCATTCCCATTTATAAGCTACCGAGTCGTTGCATTTCTTTACTTCATCAGACATTGACCTAGTTCCTTTTGGTTGTCTGGGAAGAACTGATGTCTATCAAGTTCTTAACTGCAGGAGTATGACAGCTTCTGTGACACCAATGACCTCTGGTTTACCAGACTCTCTAAGAAGAGCTAGGAGTCTGAGATCCTCTGAGTTCTCCTATAAAGTATGAAATTCACAAGAGATTGTCAGGAGGGCCTCTGGTAGTAATTCAGAAGGGTCCATGAGAAGAAATTCTGTTGATTTCACTGCTGTCTTTATACCCTAGGTAAGACACAAACTCTTAGAGAATCAGTCATTATCAGTGTTACTCCATTATTACATCTAATTCCATCAATACATTCTCTGCTGTGTGCTCATCAATTACAAATAATAGCATTAATGATGAATTATAGCCCTTTTCAGGTAAGAGGAACAATTCATGGGTGTAATTCCTGGATATTTAGAGAAGTATAGATTGAGCATTTGTATGTGAATGTGGTGCTATTTCTGATCATGTAAAGTAATTTCTAACATTGAGTGATAGCTGGGTATGGTTAAGTACTTCAAAAGGGGAACTCAAGAAACAGAAAAACGGAAACTTTCAAGCAGAGCAGAACTAATGGGAAAACAAACAATAAGGTTGAATTTCTGAATAATTTTTATTAATCTTTTTTTGTGAAATTAATAACTGATAAAGGGCTATAGAAATATTGCATACAAGAACTTTCTTAGGGGAGTTGTTAATTATCTGTCTGTCCATCTCTGTCTATTTATTTATTTCACTTTGTCACACTGTTAGTAAAGAAAATATTTCAAAAATCTGCTCTTCGAGTACTCGTGTTTTTTTTGGTTTTTTTTTCCTTTATATTTTTGACTAATTGCATGTGTATGCTAAAATGATTGAAATCTGTGAAGGGCACTGAAAATTTAGGCAAATTTAGAAAAGTATGGTAACAGCTAAGGACCCTAAACATAATTTCAAAAAATATGTTCACCTTCAAAAGAAATAGTTTAAGGAATTAATAAAGTTTTAAGATGTAGCTGTCAATAATTTTTGTTTAAGTGTTGAGCTGTATTACTTCTGTCTGTTAATAAGATCTCAGAGGAAAAAGTTTTGCAATGTACTAAATCATTATCCTAGTAGTTACTGAGTCATTTTCACAGTCTCTGTTTCTCTTATTTATTTATTTAAATACCACGTGGAAGACTTAGGTGGAGAGGAAAAAGTGAAATTTATAGTTCCATACTGTCATTTCTGCCTCTTTAATGTGCTATCTTGGTTAGGATAAAAGTATTTCAAAGATTGTGACCTTTACATGCTGCAGTGCAGACATCTCATACAGATTGGTTCACTGGAAATGGATGAACTGTTAAAACATCAGATAAGATGATGCTTACCAACAACTCAGGCTGATAGTAACTGTCCTCGTTATATACACAGATTATTTTTCTACAATAAAACTATATCTCAGGATAAAGATTCTTATGTATTTACGTGAATTCAGAAGCAGGATCTCGGAATCAAAACTAAACTGAAAAAAGGATGCTATTACACTCTAAACAAGTACATAAAGAGGAAATTGATTTTATATGTGATGAAAATAGTAATAGCATGAAACTCCATATGTGTGGGGTTTCATGTTAAATAGAGGCAAAAAGTCAAGAGTGCATTTGTATATCAATATATTGTGAAAGTCTGAGAGCTGACTTCTGTGTGACTTAAAGCAGTGGTTTGTTGATGACTTTTTTTTCCGTCACTTTTGTTCAAGCATTCTTCATAATGAAATAGAATAATTCCCCACAACTTCTGTTGTTAATCCTTCTTATTTTGAATGATGTATATTCTTGAGCTCAGAATAATGTTTTTCAAAGGAAAACTTAGTGCCAGAGTGACTCTAAAAGTTTTTAGTCAACATCATGGAGTCAGCAACATTAAATGTAATTCCCTACTTGGTAGGAAGGGATTTGTTCTGTGGTACTTATGCACAGAAGTATAATCAAAGTTGTGGGGGAAAAAGTATATACTAAAATACTCATTTACTTATCTTGTATTTCAGATGGGATTATACATTTGGAAGTCTGTCAACACGGTATATTAAATTAATTTCCTAAATCTAATTTAGGCTTCTGAACTTGCAATCCCTTTAGAAAAAATATGAGAACTTGCAATATAATTGGAACTGTGGTGTTAGCCAAGGTCCTGATAAGCTGTCATAACCTAATAGTGCATACCATTAATCATGAGTTTGCTTCCTGCAGTTTTCGATGTATTGTTTTGTAAAAGGGAAAAATGTTCATCAATTTATCTTAATGCAAGTCTTACGTGATTAAAAAATTCTCAAATTGAATGTTAATCATTGCTTGCAAAGGAAATTGCATATAAAGAATGTATAATAAGGAAAAGATGGTTACAATCTACTGTAGTTGCATAAATGTTTCACATATGAAAAAACCATCTGCAGTGTAAAATATAAAGTTCTGTTCGCTAAGATCTGATTCTAACATTCAAGCTTATTTGTTTGAACACTGCTGAAGACAGTGAGATCAACTTGAAACCAGCACCAAGAATAAATAAGGCTATTATAATCTCAAGTATTGGTTTGGATTTTGAGATATTTTCAGTGATGTAATCTCCAGAAGTTTAAACTTGGTATATGCAAAATGCAGGGTTTATTTTCTTGATCTTTCCAATGCTGAAGTTTTTTTTTTGTTTGTTTGTTTGTTTGTTTTTTCCTGGATGACAGCAAACTTGCTTCTTCAGAATGTGAAGTGACATTTCACGATATTAGTTAAGAGATTATTTGGGGTGTAATATGAACCCACATGGGACCTCAGTTGCAGCTTTCTATTTCATGGCTACAGAAGTGGACAGAAACATAATACTGTGGAAAGCAGTGGTTTCAGTACTCAAAGCATAGATTTGGGAGTAATTCCTGTGATTGATGCAAGGTAGATTCTTCTCTAGCCCCCTTGTATTTGCATGTTATTCTCAGTGTGTGTGACAGGGAGGGAGGATAAACATGTAACTTATTAACTTATTCTCAGTTCTAAGGATATTATTACCAGTAGATTCACATTAGTACCAGTGATGAAGTTCCAGTGTTGGTGAATGTTGGGGGTTTAAAACAGTACCTCCCTGGAAGTAAGAAGTGAAAAAGAAAGGAACAACTGAGAGTCCTTCAGAATAGATTCATCTTTGAGTGAAAGAAGGATGGGAGAGCTCCATAGACCATCTAAATTGAGTTGATGTGTCTCTTGTGATACGTGTTAAAATTATCAAGTTTGTCAGTTCAGAGCAATTATATCTTGGCTCAGTGGCACAAAGAAACTTTGCTTGCTTTTCTAGTTCAATTTCCAGTTGTTGCTTGTTTTGCTCTGAAAGTCCCAATTCAATGAAAGTGGAAATGCATCCTGACTAACCTGTGGCAAAAGACCTGGAACAACTGCTTGACAGTAGTTACAGCATATCAGTATCATACTTTTCAGTTCAGAAGGAATGACAAAAAGATTTTCCTTACTGCTTTTATGTCACCTTTTAAGCTTAAGACATAAAATAAGCTGCTGTAAACCAGCCTTAAAGACAGTTTATTTTAAAAATTCCTGGAAGACATTTCTTTGACCTGAATTCATGTCAAATGGCCCAAGAGAGGATAATCCCCTCCTAGTCTACATAGTGGTGGAAGGAGTTGGGAGTTAGCAAAGTATGATGGTGCCACATATACATTGTCTGCACTGTATTCAATAATTTTTTCTGTTACAGATATTATCATTTAGAACAATCATGATGATAATCACAATCAAGCCTTTCACAAGAAATGAGAAAGATGTTTATACTTTAAAATTCGCCAGGTGCTTGCCTGAACTTCATAATTGCTAAGGTTCCTCAAAGATGATAAATAATGTATTGCTTTACAGTATTACCCATGTGCTTCTCTTTGACATTATATTGGAAAACTAGGTTTTTTTCATGTGTGGCAGAGTACATAGCAGACTTCACAAACACAATTTCAGAGTATGTTTTAGTCTTTCAGCTTTCAAAGGTCAGTAATAGGGTTGAATAGAATAGTCATTGCTAAAAAAGATGAATGAAATTGTGCCTATAAATTGTCCCTTTCATAACTTGCTTTTAGGGCTATGAATTTAGTGTCAGTCTAGTTATCTCAGTGTTGTTTATGACTTAAATGCATGTTGGGTAACTGTCCATGTTTTCCTTCTTGTTTTCGCTGTACAAGCTGGCAGAGGAAAGTTATTGTGCTGGTGAAGTGATTTATGTTGACATCCAGTCAATATATTTGAAAAAGCAGAAATATAAGATTGTTTTGCTGTGATTTTCTTTACATGAGTTAGTATCTACTAACTCATCATATGATGCTCTGGGATCATTGTGTTTCAGGGAACTGTAGCCAAAAGGAAGCCAAACCATCCACACTCATGGCGAATTAGTATATGGGAGATGAAAGAATCTGTTTTCCTTTACGCACACACACACACACTCAGAACTAAAAGAAGGAACCACATTACTATCAGTGACATTTTATCCTGCCAACATGCATGAGAGTAGATTTTTTAGTTGGGAGACTTATCTAACTTAATATTATGTGAAAATTACAATGAATCTCTAAATAAACGAAATGTTAGTTAGTTTGTTTTTCTGTTTTTTTTTTTTTCCTGGCTTTCATTGAAATGGTTATACTGGGAAAAAATCCAAGCTTCAGGTGCCTTAGAAAGAAGAGTGAAAGCTGTTGAAGTTCTAGAGGGCTGACATTTTAATTAGCTGTTACTAATCAGTAAGTTAAGCTAGGTACTAACATACTGCCACTTCAGAATGGCATTTAAATGACTTTTTCCCTAGCTGATGCAATCATCAACTTTGTTTTGAAGTTTGTAATAAACTGTGATGCAGATCATATTATCAGAGAATCACAGAACTGTAGGGGTTGGAAGGGGCCTCTAAAGATCATCAAGTCCAATCCTCCCCTGCAAAGCAGGCCCCCTGCAGCAGGTTGCACAGGTAGATGCCTAGGCAGATCTTGAACATCTCCAGAGAAGGAGACTCCACAATCTCCGTGGGCAGCCTGTTCCATTCTCTGTCACCCTCACCGTGAAAAAGTTCCTTTGCATATTGTTGTGGAATTTCTTATGCTCCAAGGTTTGGGCCATTTCCCCTTGTCCTGTCCTCACAGACTGTTGAAAATAGGTTGGCCACGTCCTTTTGACTCCCACACTTAAGATATTTATGATCTTTAATAGGATCACCTTTGAGTCTTCATTCTCAAGGGTGAATAGATCCAGGTCACCCAGCCCTTCTTCATAAAGGCTTATCTGTTTTTTGTTTGTTTGTTTGTTGTTGTATTTTGTTTGGGTTTTTTTTGCTTATTTTGTTTTGCTTTTACTGTAGATTCTGATGTGTTACATGGAAACTTGGAGTTCTCAAATGTCTCTTAGCAATGTCATAAGCTCGATTAACAACACTTTCATTTAGTAAATAGGAGCCATACTTCCCAAAAATGCTAATAAGGACACTGATAAAAGGATGGATTCTTGACTATAATTTTATCTCACAGGCCTATTTAGTATAGACCCAATCTGAAGGAACCTCAGTCTCATTACTTTTAAGAGCTAAATTCAGGAGCCAAATCCCTGTTTTGAGAAGGCCCTTACATGAGAATCCTTGAGGGCAGCTGTTTGACTGAATGCCTTGATGTTATGTTTTCAAATATTTCTTGGTCAGCTGATAGAAAAAAATGGAAGAAGAATGAGGGAAAGAAATTGATTGGAAGGTTTCTCATTGCTTTGTGTAAAATCTGAATGTAATATATAGACATCTTTTTCATTTATTTATTTATTTTTAGCACAAACTCCCACAGGCATTAAAGGCTGGTTGAAGGACAGATTCTTTCAATAACTTCATGTGTATTTCATTCATTTTCACAGATGAGCAGGAGGATAAATATATTGTAGAGGAAGCGAGCTCATTACTAATGATTTCTGTCAACTTCACATCTGATTTTAACAAAAGCATTGTGGATTGTAGAAAAGATCCTGAAAATACAGTAAAAATGAATAAATCAAGACTCAATAACTAGAATGAGTTTATCTTAATACATCAAAAATTGAAAACATTTCAAAATACCAAATTTAATCTTATACAGAAACTCATCAGTGTCAACAGGACATAGTCCATTCTAAGCCCTCTGTCATAATTTCTCTCAATTTCAGCTATACTTGTTGACATTTTAAACTATTTTAGAAGTTAATCCTTGAGGAAGTACTGCAAAAAATATGAAGTGCAAAATGTTTTTTTTCTAAGTTAGAGCGGTTGTCCAATGAATGCAGAGATGATTTAACAGCAGCAACATAAAAGGTAGTATTTCCAGTAATGCTTCTGAAACAAAGTCTACAACTTAAATTAATCTCTGCTTTATATCCTCTTTTGTTACTGTGCTTATGAAGAGCTAAGGAGGTGTGTATGCTTGCTCTCCTGGCATGATTTTTAAAGATCCTCTCCCTTCTCCTCAAAGACCGGATTTATTGAGGGGATCTTTCTCATATATGCAAAAATAGAATTGAGAATTTCTGTGTGTTGCATAGTTACATCATTCATCAGCATAACTGAGTTTAATACTTTTTAATTTTTCTCAGTGAGGGAGAAATTTTCAGGTAGTTCTTTCATGTATATGACAAAGTTAAAGCTGTGTGCACATGAGACTCTAGTTTGATATTCAACACTTTTTTTTCTCTGCGTGATGAATGAGAGAGTATTGTATTGGTTCATTAATAGTATGTAATTTTTTAAAAGAGTACTTTACAAAATATGTATATTTTTATTTGCTTCTTTTAGCCTAGTGTTAAACAAGTAGTAAGGAATTCAGCAAATACTTTTGGTTGACTCGAAACATCAGTTTTCAGCGTATTAACCTCTCTGAAAATGTTCTCATTGAACATGTGCAGGTTCCTAGTGAATTATGTATAACTGTGGGCTTTGGGATAAATTCTCAGTTGAATTCTGTAGGTGTTGAGTTGTCCTTTTGAACAGAAAATATTTTAAACTCATAGTTGGAATTCAGTTCATGGTTGAAGGTGATTTTTTTTTGAGTCTTCACATCTGTCTCTGCTTGGTTCTACAGTGTATTGACTCGCAATTTCAGTCAGCTTTAGTACAGAAAGTTTAGTCAAATTTATGTCAGGGACTTGAAAAACAGTTGACATTAATTAGGCTCTTGATATTCAGAAACATCTGAATCAATGACTAGGAAGGACAAAGCCTGCGTAGAGCTGTGCTTACGCCAGGTCAAGCATTAAGTTTGGTTCTACTTACCACAAGAATATCTGTCAGTTGTAAGGCTCTTTCCAAGTGAAGAATTTATTCTAAACCGTCAAATGAATGATAAAAGACAAAATTAATGAATGCAGTAGAGATACAGTCTTGTAAAAGGAGAGAAAGGCAGTTACTGAGAAGTGTGATGCTTCCAAGTATACGCAGCTGCAGTAGTATCAGTGTCACTTTCAGAAGAGAGGAGTGACTGATTTGCCAAAAGAAGACATGGGAAGGAGAAAAGAGCATTGAGACTCTAAGTGTTACTTCAGGTTTAGCAGCAAAAAATGTACTCATTTTGAAATAAAGCATAAGGATATGTTGTTGATTCAGTTCCCTGGGACCACACAGCTTGTCTGGAGGATAATTCTAGTGCCTCTGAGCTTTGCAGTCACGTCTTTATTAAGCTAGGCAGTCATGTGCACGCTGGGCTTCAGTTTCATGTTGTGAGAACAATGGAAGAGAGTTGTATAATGCTGTGGATCCATGTGGACTTGAAAATGCAATAAAATTCAGACGTATTGCCTGAGGAAGTTACCATCGTGGTCCTGAGTTCACAAGCTCCTCTTGTTTATGAGTCCTTTTCTCAATTTTACAAAAGTAGGAAGAATGGCATTGATACTGTGTCATGGTATGGTTCTGAGAGTCAGTTCCTGTTCCTGTGACTACCTTAGACTTCAGCTGTGACCACTGAATGTCTCCATAAGTAAGAATGGATACAGACATTTTTTCTGGTAGAGGTCTTGCAGGCTAAATCTAAATTTGCTGGAAGCTGTGACAACTCACATATTTTTTTCTCAGTGGGATGCACACCATGGGGTACTGCTTTTATTGTACACTGTGGACTCATGCATAGCTAAATTCCTTTTTACAGGCCATTCTATCTTGTTTGTGCAACAGCTGCAGAGCCTCCTTCTAGACCTACTTTAGACTGATCTGTGCAAAAAATAAAATAAAATAAAGAACTCCTAATAATAACAGAGTTGTTCTATGGCACATTCTGTTGTTATTCTGTAATGGAATGCATTAAAGAGCACGTGCTTGTGGTCCATTTTAGAATGAAGTAAGAGGGGGGGAGGGAAATATCTTGTTTTAATTACAGCTGCTTGAAGCCTGTCGTTCTGTTTTTCTGTATTTTCCTAGAACTCTGACTGTGCAAGTGTAATATTGAATTAAGAGATCTGCCTGGACACACATGCTAATTATAGAAAATCTCCTGGTAGTAGAGACAATTAGAATACTATTCTTGAAACAGTTTTAAATGAATTACTTTATCTGAGCACTGAAACAAATGTTCTTCAGGTAATGTGGTTACCTTGTGAAACCTTTTTTATGGCTTACCTCTCTTTCTCACATGCTTACTCATTCAGGGCTTGCAGGGTTTGGCTCTGATTAATGGTTTATGGCCAGTCTGTCCCAATGTTAAATGAAAAACATATTCCTGTGGCTGTGGCATTTGGTGATAAGTAGTTAGACTAAAGAGAAGATGTACTGTGCATCCCTTGGCTACAGGGTCGTGACTAGATTCAGCTCAGCTTGCAGAATGCTGCTGAGGATATTGCTGCTCTGCTGTAGTGATAGAGCAGTTCATATCAAAACAGCATGTGTTGCTGCTTATCTTGCATAGTAAACAGCAGCTTTCTAAATACACTGGACATATCAAATAGTCTGCTTTTTTTTCCTTCTCTTTTTTAATCTAGATTTATTAAAGTGGGAAAGAGGGTACAAGGGTTCTTTCTGCTTATCAAGCTGTTTTGAAGCAAGTGTTATATGTTGTAGATTTTTTTAGATGTATTTATTCTTATGAAGTAGTTGTTCACATGTTCAGGCAGTTTACTTTTCAGAATTCATACAGTTGTATGTTTGTTGAAATACCGCAGTGCTACAGGCTAACCTCATGACATAGTTGGAAGCAATTTCCTGCCCCCCAAGCACTGTATTTTTGCTCATCAATGTATGTTAGAAATGCAGAGGCAGTATTTTTTATGCTACAAAGGTATGAAAAAGGCAAGGGATATATTACCTTACTGTTCCAGAAAGTGTAGCCTATAAGATTTAGGAATTAATTGTTGACTGAGAACATGCACATATTTAAGATAAAGCACAATGACTGAATGTAAAATAATAAAAATACGAGTAATATAAATGATATCATAACAGTTGGAAAAGCTATGTAATGTGCCTTTTCTTCTAGAATGCAAACATCAGCAGTAGAAGCCAGACTGAAATTCAGAGCAATATCCAGTGGAGTGCCTGAATACCTGGGAGAGCTAAGCTCATGAGCACAGAGCTCATTTTCTCTTCCTGCCAACTGATTGGCTCAGCAAACAACATTTTATTTAAGATGCACAAATAACTAGTACCTTAACTGTGGCGATAGTTATTTTGCAATCCAATTTGGCAAGAGAGTACCTAGGGCAGTTGATTTGATTGTTCATCAGTTCTGAACTAAAGTCCCCCTTGCTTGTTGGGGTTGATCCTTGTGGTTTAACAGGAGCTGATTCAAATTGCCAGTCTTGACAGCATGACCTGGAGCTTCCGCTGCTTTGCCAGACTTTGCTATTTCCTGCTCTGCTAACTGCCTTACTTCCCTGTCCTGCTCACCACTGCCAATGATTTCCCAGCTTTTAGGTGCCCACCAAACCACTGTGTCTTTTTGCAGTGGTTTCTGTTCATTTGAACACGTGAATCTGTTCCCATGGTGTAGGCAGAAAACTCTTTATCTGCTTCTCTCAATTCATAAAATCTTAAATTCCTAAAATCTCATGCCATTTTCTTTTTCTTTCATTGTGACACAGAAGTTAACAATCTTTAGATGAGCATGAAGAGACAGCTCCAGCCCAGATAGTCTATGGAAGTCTGAAAAGTATGTCTGATGCAGTTAAAAAGCTGTATTTTTTCACTTGGATATACATTTCTTTAACACTAATACTTTTCAAATGTAATAAGACTGCATATGTGAAATAAGTCTATTTCAGAGGTTCCCACTTGTCTCTCTGATCTCCTCTTCTCTCCAGGAAATGCTCTATCATATTGTGTGGAATCTCTTTTTGTTGAGCAATGGGAAAATGCATCACCGCTGTAAGCATGTATCTCATTTATACATTAGCAATAGACTTTTCATTTTTATCTCATGATACTACTGATAGGCAAACAGTACTCTAAGAATTCAACTACAGTACAGTATGGACATGCCCTTGCAAAACTTTAAGGGGCATATTCATCGCTCATCTGTGTTTTTTGGGTGTTTATCTTATTTTATTTTTATTTTTTTCCAATTTCAGAAGCGAGCAGGCAATTCAAGAACAAAATTTGAAGCTTTGTCTTTTTCACCCAACCCATGCTACTTGCATAAAGCCATTACCAAAGAGAAAGGAATTTAGTTCATGTTTCTCCTGCAGACCACCGTGTTACTGTAACAACAATCCTGAAAGCCCAAGGCCTTATATTCATGCCCAATAATTTTTCCAAACCACTTACTGAGGACTGCATGGTCCTTGAAAAGAAATCAAATATGTGCTACTGTTATCTGAATGATAATAAAATAGTTGGAACTTTAATATTTGCTACCAGAAAACTGGAGTGATTTGTTGTTTTTTGTTTGTTGGTTTTGTTGTTTTGGTTTTTTTTTCCATTTTCTATATTGGTTTGACCTTGAAACAGTAATAAATAAATTTTGTTATATATTTACAAATAAGTGATTTATTCTCACCTGAAAAAATGTATTGTTCATTATTTAGATGCCAGGGATTTTGTTTTTCCCAATTGCATAAGTAAGATTTGATTGTAGCTGTATCTGTAATGCTGAGGAAAAGCCTTATATATTGTCTCTGAATTTGACAGAGTTCTGTAATAAATAATTCAGTACTGTAAATCACAGTGCAATGGTTTTCCAAGCTGTTACAAGGTAGAGAAGCCAAGAAAATAAAACAAATAGACATTCTAAATCCCATTTTCATTGATAAAATCAATCAAATTGTTTTCCATTGTTTAGTAATGTCTAACTCCGCATTTTTATTCAACCGATTATCTGTATTCCTCATTTTACACATTTTATTTTTCGAAGCTGCCCTTTGATAACATTCATTTTGGATTTGTATTCCTCTGTCTACCCTTCCTAAGAAATACAGTCGCTCCCCCTCTATAAGACTCCAGTTTTATATTGAGACATTGCTTTAATGTATGATTGGACCTGTTCTCCCTCTGAGAATATTGAGAAGAGAGAATGGGCTCTGAGTTTACATGTGATACAGATAGACAACATTGTAATAAATTCTGGATGGAATATTTAGGTGTATTAGGCAAACAAAATTCCTAATATATATTAGAAAATGGCGGAATCATACAAAATAGTAGAATATACAGTAAATTTATTTTTAAGTTAATATATTAACTTGTATTAAGGCCAGTTTTTTCTACCATCCCAACTAAATTGTAAATAATTTGCTCATCTGAAAGCAAACAGGAAAAAGTATGAAAGAAACCAGAACCTGTTGTAATGTGCTTTTTTATTGTTAATAATTTTATCAAGCAAGGTCTTTTATCCACTGCATACAGAAGTAGTAAAGAACTTCTCTTTTGTTACATGTTCGAACTGATTTCCAGATGATATATTTTGCAAACAGTACCCCTGTTCTCTTCATAATGATCATGCCTGGCTGATCCAGAAACGTTATTCTGCTATTACACATTTGTGCGGAGGATACAGAATGTTTCTGATTTTCTTGTCTCACCCTAAGCTTCCCTTTATGCCATCTGCTGAACAATAAGGCTTGTTCTCCTTCTGTTGCATCTGTATTTAATATAAATAGTAGATGTTTTGACTGAAGTTTTCTTAAACTATCAATTATCACAAGCTATCAAGCATAAAACTGAAATTCATTAGGGCTAGGTGTAGAGTGTATTATTTCCTAGGGGACAGTAATATCCCTAAGTGGAACTAAAAAATTCCTGAGCATCTGGTATTTGACCAAGTCAGTACTTTCTTTGGATGTCTAGATTATCTTTCTTTACTGTTTATTTATTTGCCAGTCATTGGATAAGCATTTTGTGGTGGTGATTTTTTTTTTTATTTTTATTTTTTCAAATTTAACATTTAACTAGTGTAGAGATGTCAACTTCAACTGTGAATGAACAAGAATTCCTGGGGTAATTTGTGCTGCAAATGTAAACCATTCTCAGACAGGGTTAGGAGCAAGTCTTAGGGCTGGCTTTGTTTGCTGCACTAGGGCCTGCCTCCCTTTCTGTTCATAACACTACTTTATAGCTGTGATGCCCTTACTGAATAGCTGTTTTGCCTTCAGGCAGAACAACCAGCATAAGGCTTGTCTCTCTCTGTCAGTAGTTTGCAAGTACCACTCTGTAGCCAGTAGCCCGTACAGTAGCCTCTTAGTGCTCTTTTTCACCAGAATGTTACTATTCTTATGCTGTGATTTTTTCCCCCCTTTTTAATCTGGCATTTAGAATTATAGAATTACTCAGGTTTGAAAAGACCTTAAATATCATCCAATCCAACCACTACCTAGCCATACTACCTTAACTCTAACAACCCTCTGCTAAATCATGTCCCTGAGCAACACATCCAAATGGTTTTTAAACACATCCAGGGATGGTGACTCAACCACCTCCCTGGAGAGCCTCAGTGCTTACCAACCCTTTCTGTAAAGAAGTGTTTCCTGATATCCAACTTGAACTTACCCTGGCACAACTTAAGGCCATTCCCCCTCATCCTGTCACCTGTTACCAGTGAGAAGAGACCAACCTTGCTCTCGCTGTAAGCACCTTTCAGATATTGGAAGAGAGCAATAAGGTCTCAGCCTCCTTTTCCCCAGATTAAACAGCCCCAGTTCCTTTAGTCTCTCCTCGTAGGGCATATTCTCCAAGCCCTTCACAAGCCTTGTTGCCCTTCTTTGGACCTGCTCCAGGACCTCAGTGTCCTTTCTGTACTGAGTTGCCCAAAAGTGAACACAGTATTCAAGGTCAGGCCTCACCAATGCCAGGTACCCCTGCAGGGTTACTTCCCAAGTCCTTCTCACCACACCATTCCTCATACAAGCCAGGATGCCATTGGCCTTCTTGGCCACCTGGGCACACTGCTGGCTCATATTCTCCTGACTGTCCATCAGTACACCAAGGTCCCTTTTCATCAGGCAGCTTCCCAACCTCTTCTCCCCAGGCCTGCAAAGTTGTCTGGGGTTGTTGTGACCAAAATGCATGACCTGACACTTAGCCCTGTTGAAACTCATACAATTAACCTTGGCCCATTGATCTAGTCTGTCCAGGTCCCTCTGTAGTGCCCTTTTCCACTCAGGCAGATCAACACTCCCTCCCAATTAGTGTCACCTGCAAACTTACTGTAAGTGCACTCAATCTCCTCATTAAGATTGCTAACAGAGATGTTAAATAGAAGCAGCCCCAGTATCAAGCCCTTTTAAGTAGACTTTGGGATTGTTCATCTCCAAAGCAGCATGCACTAAAGGCAACTGCCTTCCTTAATCTAGGAAGGCAAATCAGTGCAAGAAGAGAATTTAATATGCTTCCAGTAATTTGTAATGCGGGTTAGACTCATATATGGCAAGTTACTGCATAAAGAGAATCCTTCAGGCCTACTGATTCTCCAGAAGTTGTCCTCATTTTATTACTATTTTTATATCCAGCTTCTAAGCACTTTCTTTCTATTCTTCAAGTCCAGCTATAAGAAATCACTTCTTTTTAACCTGAGCTCTTTTCCCAAAATTAACCAACTGCTGTACAGCAGGAGCTGGGAGGTGTCAGTCTGAGTCCTAGCTAATCAGAAGCAGCTGCAAGGTAAGAAAGCAAATAAAAGAGGAAGCTGGGAGAAACACCCACTGGATTATTAAAAGCCCACATGCCTCTAGGCATATATTTTATTGTCAGAAAGTAGTCATGCTTCACAACTTTTAGTTTACCTTATGACCCAAGTTCCTGTTTACGTGCAAAAGTAATCTATATATTGCAATGGGTCAGATACTTGGGGCTAAGATGTCTGTCTCAGGGTTTGAATTACAGTAGCCTATTCTCATTGTATTATGAAACAGATCTGAAATAACTGAATTCTGAGAAATGCTCTGAAATGCTGTAGTTCCTCATCATGTTTAGTATGAAATCATAACAATTTGCATTAGTTTTAGGATGTGATAATGTGTATCTCAGAGATGTTCTAAAATAAAAATGTCAAAATACCTGTTAGCAATGAAATAACATAGCCAAAGAGTATTTCAGAATGTAATTTTCTCCTCTTGTAAGTAACGTTAATTGTTTTAATTAAGACCTATAGTGAAATTGTACATCTTTGTGCAAGTTTTGAGATAAAAAGAATACTTCATCTAAAAAAAAAAAAATCTGGAAACAAAAATCTGATAATGAAAAGCTACACCGTCTTTGATTGTATGGCCTAAATTAAACTTTTGTGTGTGAGTGTGCATGCAGTGTGAAGTACTTAGACTGTTGACAGAGATTCATAGACCTTAAGGATACTGCTGACTCTTTCTCCCAGCTTGCTTTGCTTTGCTTTATTTTGCTTTGCTTTGCTTTGCTTTCCTCTTCATCTCCTTCTGCAGCTGCTTCTGATCAGCTGAAGACCAGGTCACTTATCAAATCTAGCTGGGAAGCTGATTAATTTTCTTAAGAGATCTCAGGTGAAAAGAGTCATTTTCTTATGAGAGTGCACTGGGGGGAGGAGAACAGAGAAGTTATAAGCTGATCAGTGAGATGTAGAGATGTAGAGGAATGCATATCTTCTTGAGACCATGAGTAGGTATGGAGAGCTTTGACCTCTGTAGGAACAAGGAGGATAAAAATAGTTGAAAAGAAATGAAAACTTTCATCTTTTCATTTTCTTTGAAGTGTTTTTGTTTGTTCTCTGTTCTCTCGGTGGAAGAGAGAAAGGTATAGTTGCCTGCGGTAGGTACTAATCAAGCCAAGTGAGTTGGTGGTGAGAATTAACTTGGGAACAAAAAGCTGGATTAGAAAGCCTGTCCTTTGCCAGGAAACAAGCAGCTGGTTTCTTTAGGGAACTGAAGTGACCACTTTCTGAAACCAAATCAGTAGTGTGAAGACACTAGAAGTGCTGAGGACATCTGGCTGGTCCCTTGGAGTATGAGGGTGTTTAAGGAGCCCAGAGCAAAACATTTGGTTTTGTTACTGTTTATTCTGGAAAGCTGCATGCTCTAAACCTTAATGCTGAAGCTGTGTTTGGAAATAGTGAGTATAGGAAGTGCTTTGCCTGCTAAAACACAGGTTAACTGAGTGCTCCATTTTCTCAGATCAGTCAAAAACAGTTTGCTGAAACCCATTCTTTTGTTCACGATCAGACTATGAAAAGTGGATTCTGATGCAAAAAGGCTTTGTTTATCTTAATCAACAAATCACATTTTTACAGATAAAATGGCTTTAAGCTGGCTATGTCTCTGAAAGGAAGGAAACCTGGGTGAACTGAGAGGGACTTCTAATGGTCGAACTTCTACCTGATTTGAATGTTTGTGTTTGGGGTAGCAGCAGCATTGCTTTATTGATTAGTTGTTTCATTGTAGAAATATTAACCAGGTAAAATGCGGGCAGCAGGCATTATGTTCTTCTGTGCTTAAATTGATTTAATTTAAAGTAATTTAACAAAATAGTGTAACTACCATTAAAAACTATAGACAATTTGAATAGCCAAACACTTCGTTCTTCGTTCTGAGGTGCTTGTCATGATTGATACGTGTGCCCAATTATCAAGGGAAATACAGCTCAAAGCTAGTTTTCCCTGAAATAGTGTTTGAAGTACTGTTGAAGAAAAATGTAATCTCACCATTCTGTCAATACTTAAGAGTCCAGCTACGTTACCTCAATCTCGTTAGCAAATGAAGCTTGTTATGTGATAATTTCCTCAAAGAATTGTGGATATGTAATTGAGAATTCCATAAAATGAACAGAGGAATGTCTTTGAGACTTTGTTTATCTGGCTTTTTTTTTCCCCAATTTAAATAAGTGTTCTATTATATTTTTGAAGCAATAAAAGAAGGGAAAAAAAAAAAAAAAAAAAAAAGGCCCATGGAACTGGAAAAATGATTTTGTGACAAAGAGTAAGAAACGGATTACAAGATCTTTTCCCTTAACTGCAAAATGAAGTTTTTCTTACCTGCCAACTCCTAACCAAGGAAACAGGGCCAAGGAAAATAACTTCTGTTCCAGAAGCAGAGATGGCATAAGTTTTATTCTGATGTCTGTCTGGGAGTAAGAAGTTTGCCATCCACTATGTGCCAATCCTGCACACTTGAAGGAGAATGAGCTGGGAGATTTCTGAGGGCAGCCCCTTCTGCAGCACCATTTCTGAAACCTGTGCTAAGCTAACTTAGGAACACCTTGACAGATTTTATTCTTTATGTGCTGTGTTTATCAGTAAAGACATTTGGAAGAAGTTAAATAGATATGTTCCAGAGCTAATATACTAACTGAACTGTTACTTTTATCTTTGTAGTCCATTCTGCGCTATCAGTTTGAGACAAATAATTGCTTTCTTTCATTGTAGGGAAAGGTGAACATGGAAAGCCGTACCCTCTGACAGAGGAAGACCATGATGATTCAGCTTATAGAGAAAATGGCTTCAACATATTTGTTAGCAACAATATAGCACTGGAGCGATCTCTGCCAGACATCCGACATCCTAAGTATGTAAATTGTCCCATGAGCTATTTCACACTAATTTTTTTTTTCTTTGATATACCTGAATAACCTGCTTTCCTGGGAAGTAAAATAGGAGTGCTGAGCCAGTAATGTGCCAGTTTCATTAAATAAGTAGTAGTAAAATTTTCACTGTACTAAAATCATATTCTGTCTTTTAAACTGGCTTCCCATCTTATTATTTACACACTGAAATAACAGAAGACATCTTCTTGTTATGAAATGATTTTAATGGCGTTTCTGGGTAGTGGTTTTTTTTTAAGTAGAGATAAAGAATGCTTCACATTTAGAAAACTTACTTCAGGTTTTCTCTTGTTAGTAGTTGCGAAGCTTTGGTGGCAGACTCAGAAGTTGTATAAACCTTCATTGGTTAAATTTTTGGACCAGTGTCTCAAAAAAATGTATTCTGTTTTTGTTACATAAAAAAGCTTGAGATCTTGGTGGGGTGGGGAGAGGAAGATAAATACCATGGCATCTTCTTCTTCCATGCTCTATTAGTAAAACTGCGGAAAACAATTATTAAATACAGAAGAGAGGTGACAAGTCTATGCTCCCTGTATGTTTTTGCAAGCTGATCTCCTGGTAATTTGTTTCTGACTCACTACTGTCTGCATAATCATTGATGTTTCTCCACATGTCCCCAGAAGCTAAGTGAATAATATGTTGTCTGAAGTGTTGTGGTTGAAACATGTCAGTACTGCGCCAGCCTTTCTCTGTGGTACCTTCCTCCTCCAATCCCAGCCCAGTTTGTCAGTGTGTTTGCTTGAGTGTCTCACTTGGGAAACTTGAACCATCGAGGCATGATTTTCACGTTCCAGTTCAGCTATGTTTCTGTGACCTTCCTAAAGTCTTGTGTGATGGATGTTATTGCAGTGTCCTGAGTGAACTGACTTGTCATGTCCACATTACTTTCCTTACATTAAACACTTGTAACATGAACTGTCCATTAGTTAACTGACTTCATCATGTTGTAAGACATATTTCTGTGTATAGCTTGCATACTAAGAAGTATAGCAAGGTGACAAAACTAGGCTCTGCGCTTCTAGTGGTTACTCCTTGAAACAAGTTAGGATTTGGTTTATAGAACCAAATAAAATAGTTTTCTTGCTCTCAGTAGAGAAACTTTGCAAAAGAAAAACTACAAATCTTCATGAATGCTATAAAAACTGAGTAATAAATCTTTCAATTTAGACCAGAATATATTTAAGCAGCTATAGTAGTTCCTGTATTTCTGAAATCACTTCAGCAAAATTACATGATTAGAAAGTCTTGAACCAAATAAACTTCACGTCCCACCTCTAAGAAGCTGATATTCTGGAAAGTGATAGTGATAGGTAAATTGCTCTTCTTAACCCAGATAAATTTTCTCTTTGTTTTGGAAACTGGGCTCAGGATTTGCAAAATATGTCTTGGTAAAGGAGTGAAGCAAGCAAGTGGTTAGATGTTTGAGCTCTCCAAAACTCAGGTTCTCTTTTTTGTTGTGGGTTTTTTAATAGTGTTCTTGCTTATTTCCTTTGAGTGTGACTTATTTAGGTTGCTTCAGAAATGTTTTCAGATAGATGCTCCTTTCCTTTTTAAGACATGAAAATGTGTTTGCTGTAAAAGTCTCTGGAGGAATGAAATGGTTAAGTTCTATTTTAAGGCCACCTTAACAACTTCACTTAGTCTCTTATATGTTTTTGTTACATTCCTCTAATATCTCCCATATCAATTATTTTACTTCTAGCTGCACCTGAATGATACTTCTGCCATTTCTATGTGCTCTTTAATGTCATTTCTGTAGCATTTTCATGGAATTGGATGTTCACAGTGTTACTTTAGACTAAGGGGTGATGGTGGTCTTCAAAAACAGATTAGTTAAAGTAAAAACAAACAATTGACCTTACTGAACTGATTTTTCTTATAGATATAGGGCTTGCGAGACAGATCAGTGCAAAGTGTATCAGAATAGGTAGAGGTTTTGTTTGCTTCTCGTACATGGTCTTTGGTTTTCCCTTGCAAATTCCATGTAGAAACTGAGTTTGGATAGGGGCCAGTATTGTTTGCTAGATAACAGCAGAAGATTAGGGAAATCTTAGATGTTTATATTGAAGGAAATACTTCTCTTGTCTTGGAATGCCTGAATTGTTGCAGGAGATAGTCAATTGATAATTCAAGATAAACATCCTGCCCTAACATCTGAAACAAAAATATAGCTTTGAGGCTATTCTTCAGAGTGTAGGAAAATGGGATTTAGATATGTGTTTGGTCTTTGTTGTTTTATATTATTATTCCAAATAGAAACCTGAAACAGAAATACCATCTCAGTTCATTGGGATTTCAGGATGTGTTTAGTGAAGGCAAGACTTCTTGTCACCTGAAGTTAAAGGCAGCATTTGAGTTCCAGGAAACATTTAGAGTTGGACATGGAATTACTTTAACGTTAAAGTTCCATACTAGTAGTAAAAATATTTCAAAACTGAACAGATCAGAAGGCAGTTTGTTAGTTTTGCTGGCCCAAGCCACTTTCTCTGGTTTGGAGTACAAGGCAGTATTTCTAAAGGCAGTAGTTAAAAGTGTGATCATTTTCTCTTGGAAAAGAATACTGCTGTTTAAGTGTCTAGCAGTTGCTATCAATTCTTATCTTCTCTGCATTCTGAAATAATCTGTGTTTACCAGATAAAACCAAATCTGATTCATGTTTGAATAGCATTCAGAATCGAGTTCTGATGGGGCTTGGGGGAACTATTGCAATCACCCAGCCTAAATAGAGAATATTAATTGTGGAATACCCTGTTTGAAACTCCTGATTCCTCATAAGCTAGACCAGCTAATTTTTTAGCTGTTCATTCTTGAATCAAAGGGATTCAAGTTGATTCTGGTTATCAATAAACTGCAAACATTGTGATTCAAGATCTTTCGTGTTTTAGGTGTGTTCATATAGGTTTATTCCAACAGGAATCCTTGTATCTGTGGTTTGTAAAGCATTTATTTATAACTTGTGCATGCATAGATGTAAAAAAAAAAAAAAAATCCTTGTTGGCTTACCCTGAATATTCTGTTTCCAGAAATCCCATCCAATTACATTTCCAGCGCTATAGATAGATGTTTTTTGCATTGATACCCTTAATAATTCTGTGATATGTGTTTTCAGCAGGCACGGTCTGGAGTCAGAGTTTCTGAGTACTGAGTGGCTCTTGCTGTATGGGATGGGGGTGGCAGTGGCCCAGCAAGCTTCCTTGCAAAGTCCAAGCAATTCTTGGTGATCATAGATGTTATATTTCTCACAGGCCTCTGAAAAGATACAGCCTTAACACGCCTCTCTTTGGAAAGAGGTTCTTTTGTTTTCATAATTAAAAATAAAAAATAAAAAACACACATTTCACTATACTTGCTGTACATAATTGAAGCTCTTCAACTCTTTATCCACAGTAGAAGCGGAGTGAATGCCTGAATGATTCTATTTCAAAATGTTTGAATGCAGTAAGGTTACTGTCTCTTCTGTTTTTAAATGAAGCTAAAATATATGCAGAGAGACATCTAAAGTTTTTTTTTTATTTAGCTGTAGGTGTGTGGGCTTGTTTGCTTTTGTGTTCTGCTTTGCCTGTGGGTTTTTTTCTTTGTGTGTGTGTCTTTGGAGTAGCTGTGGAGTTGCTGTTATTCCTTAATTATGTTTTAGTAAAATTTGCAGAAAACGTAGAATCATATGGGAGAAAAATGCATTTTTAAAAATCTGAGGCTGGAGTTATAGTTCTATAATCATGCAGTATTAATATCTGAATCGTCTAACGTGTTGACCAGTGTTAGGTGCCTTCTGTGCTCCAGCCCCAGTTCTTCTGCAGCTCTGTTCCTTTCAGATGAAAAGCTGGCTCCTCTGCTTTCCTTTTTTTTTTTTTAATGCTTAATGATGGAAAACTCCATGAGAAGTTGTAAAAGTTGGCTCAAAGGCACTCAAGTAATCTCTGCTTTAGTCAGTAGAGAAATAATTCAGTGCCATCTCATTGTTCAGAGGGCAGATGTCACTGCTATCAAGGGATGCTGAAGAGGCACTCTGGGTGTGCTTAACTTGGAACAGCTATTAGCTAGCTGATACAACTTTTTCTTCTAACTTGCTTAGCCTTATGGTAAGTTTGACTGCAGTCTACAAACCACAAAACCTACTAGCTCGATTCTGGTACTTCAGAGAAGTGTTGGTTCAGATTTCCCTACAAAGGGCAACATTTCTTGTTAGTATTATATTAACTTCATCTGGCCTCAGAGCAGCTGGTTAAGCACAAATTGTGCTTCTAGAGGGGTAGCGAGAAGACTGGAGGTTATTACTGACTGCTTTTTCCTGGTGCAGTTACTGCATAATGTAATGAAGGTGGAAAGTCATGCGTGCCAAAACACGATAGGCAATGTCCCCATTTCCAAGCCTCACCAGATTGCTCTCTGCAATTGCTTCAGGGCATCTCATTCAAAGTGTAGCTCCTCAAAAACAGGATCAGGAATATTTTATACTTGAGAAAACTTGTGGCCTTCTGTCTCTATCATGCCTGCTGTCAGTTCCTCTGCAAGATATGCATTGGTAGTACCAACTGAATAATTTCTGCTTTGTGTGCCTGTTTTTTATGGCAGAAACAACTAAAACGGGAATGAAGACTGATGATTTCCTCTCCACCCTCTTGGTGAGAAGCAATAGCTGCAGTGTTGAGTAGGTCAGTAAGGATAGCCCAAGACGTATAGGTCTGCTTACTGGAAAAAAATAAAAGAGGCAAGCTTTTTATACAGGTGAAAGAAAGTTGTTCTTGTGGATTTGAATGCTTTGCATGTTGTCTACACAGCAGTAAAACCTCTCATATTGCTGAGAAAATAGCAAGCTGCAATAAACATAACTGTGAAATCTAAAAGCAATAGAAAAAAGAATAGTGAAGGGTATTCACCCTGCAGCCAGTTCTGTGCATCTGGGACAGCCAAGGCTGTTAGCTTTTGGCAGTGGTTAAAACTTTCAGCTCTCAAAAGCAATACTGCAATTGGAAAGCACATATAACTTCAAGATCAATGAGAAGGATTGAGTTTTCTGGAGTTCCAGACTTTTGCAGTTCATGGGTGAACGCAATGATTATGTTTGCTGGCAATTTAATAGTTTCAGTTAAAGCTTAACAATACCTTCCTTGTTCGTTCGTATCAATTCTCACTTCCTGTCTGGGCATTTTTTTCATGCAGTTAGGCATCTACCTTGCATATAAGTTCACATACTGCTAATCCAGTGAAATTTCAGCTCTAATACTAAACACACTTGTAAATTGATGGTATGCTCTTGTTAGCAACAGAATTAGCTGCTGTATGTCATGCAATAAGGACAGGAAATGTGCAGCAAGGCTAGAATGAAAACGCAACTGCTTTATTTTGGCTGATAGAATTATGAATAACCTTACTGAGCTCTTAATTTCCCCAAGGCTGCCCTGGCCACAAGATGTGGTAGCAGATCTGAGAACTTGCTGATCAGGCTGGTGCTTACGGTCTCTGAGTCTTGACTGCAGCTTTTTCACAGCTTTTCCTCCCATGCGTACTGGCTGTAACTTTGATGTTGACGGTGGTCAGACCTAAAAGTATCTCACCCATTATTTTATCTTATCTATACTGGAAGGTGATATTGAAATATTTGAGCCTGGCTTCTTCTTCCAGTTTGTTTCCCCTGGATTCTTTCAGCATCCATGGTAACTGGATTTTTGCGTGATGCAAAAAGATGAGGCCTGTGATCCTCAATACAGGTGAACTGTGGATGTTCTTGCTTAGTTCAGTTCATTACTGAATTTCCTAACACTGGCAGGCCTTACAGCCTTCTGCATAGACAGACAACTGACTGCTGTGTAATGCAGGAACATTTTGTAACGTATTTTAAACTGACGTGATATTAACTGCATCAAATACCCTCTAGTTCTTGTTTACCAAACCCATAGATACGTTTTTTCATCTGGCCTATCCACTAACTTTTGGAAGCATTTTTGTAAACTTCTGTCATATATCCCATATATAATTGAAGCATTCTGGAGTTAGGAAGGCTTGCATTCTGTATTAATTTGGATGTGGGTAATGCAGCATTCACTGTATTCTTTCACTAATTTGGATCAAAGAACTTAAGGATGTCAGAGTAGCTTATTCCAATGGTTTGAGAAAACCTTAAAGTGCTGAGTCCTAAACGTCTTGCTTCCAGAGGAGGAAGGAAGTGCAGAACAGTGTTTGCATTTCCCTTGTTGTTTGAAGACACCTTGCAGTAATGTTCATCATCTCATAGTATAACCTTGCATGCAGTTCTGTGCTTTCTCACTGATCAGGTACTGTCCCTGTAATTCTCTGCTCCGATGTTACTGCAAATCTTGGAGGGGGTGTTGGATAAAATGGATTCCAGCCTTTATTTTGTACTTTGAGTTCTATATGCACTCATGTTTCATTCTCTCTAACACTAAGAGAATTTCTAGATGATTTGCTGTATCCTATTGTATTCTCAGTCAAGTTGAACGTGGTTGTAATCTTGTATTTAGCTGCAGTATGTTTAGTATGGCAAAGATGTGACTGACCTTTGGCAGCCTGTTGAATAGCTCTGGAACGCAAGGTCAAGTGGTAAAAGAATACCTAAGATTTCTGAAACTGAAGATCAATGGTAGCTGAATGTCAAAGGTTGGCTTGTTACTAAAGCAGTGTGATTAGAATGCACTTTGAAACAATGAAAACTTGAGCTTCAATCCTCTTCATTTTCCATCTGTCAGGAAAACAAACAGACTTGTATTAGAGGCTTTGTGTAGATTCTATTAAGGTCTGCATGACTTCTGAGAGGCAATCAGATGCTTTTGCTTGCTGTGATGAATAGATTTTGACTATACTGATATTTTTATAATCTTAAAAAAAAAAACAACGAAGGCGTGTATATACATGTATTCTGGAATTTGGGCATTCATAGGTCATGAAGTGCAAGGTTAAAGCTGAAATACAGTACTAAGATGCCTGCTGTTGTAAGATTCCTTTTAAGTGAGAAGCTTTGAGATTTGATCAAATAAACATATGCATTAGTGTTTTCCAAATCTGCTTTTAATATATAGCGATAAATAGGTAAGTTTCTAAAAGCACATTACAGATCTGTATATATATCTGAAGGTTTTGCCATAAGCAATGGAGTTTTAAACTTTGCTGTCTTGTAGAACAAGGCTTTGCAAGCATAGACATGCTTTGTGTCGTATGGTTCATCTGTCTTGTATTCTCTCTCTTTCCTTGGTTAGAGAAACCTTTCTATTTGAATGATGAAGTGAGACAAATGCTCTTTGATTTCTTTGAAGCCATAGAGAGTTTTTGGCGTGATTACCCATGATGAATCAAAATGACACAGCCAAATGTGAAATAACAAGCACCTAACTCAGCTTCATGATCTGGTGAAGTCACTTCTGAGTGAAAACCTGTATAAAGGATGCAGGGTTTTTTCCAAAGTAGTTTTCAAGACATGATTTTTTTTGTTAGCGTGATTAACAGCAATAACGCAAACAATTCTGCCATACAATTTCATCTCTCTTTTTCTCTGATCATAGTGGTATGTTTTTGCAGAAGGTTTATTTCTTCCAGTAGGGAAGAGGAAGTGTTGTGACATTTGAGGCCCATACTTGGTAAAGCAGACTTGCTTCTCAACTGAGAACTGCTGTGAAAGTAAAGATTACTTTCCCCTCCATCAGCTCACACACAGGCTAATTTTACAGCCTTGTCAAACAGCAGTGGAAATTATCAGTTATCACTACTTTATCAGGTGCAGTTGACAAGGCTAGATTGAAACAGAAACGCAGTGTGACTGAAGCTTGTTGCTGTAAATTGAACACTTTGACATGCTAAGACAATTACTATGTAAATCTTCACTGGAAATATGTTGTGTCGTGGTAGCTTTGTCACGGGCTTGTCAGCTGCTGGGTGCTGTGGTTCCTTTTAATAAAGAGAAGAAAAAGTCAGATCTGCTAAGAGAGCATGTACTATTGGAACTGGTGCAAGGAAGGTTTCAGGCTGATTCTATTTTGCTCTAAAATAATCTTTCTCTTACTGTAACAAGAGAAAATTGGGGGTGGTCTTTGTTTATGATGAAGTAAATGCTGGAGAAGGCTGCTGCCTTCCTTTCTAAATGCTGCAGTGGGATGTCTGAAAGACATTTAACTTCTCCTATGCTATTATCTTTCAGAAAGGGCAGTTTACAAGGTTGTTGATGTGTCTGGAAAGCACAGAACCTGGTAACTGGCCAAGGCATTGTTATTGGCATCCTTTAACATGGATAAAATATTGCTGTTGTTATATCTACAGGGTCAAACAAATTGCTGCTTTTATGAATCAACTTTTGCTGTGAAGTAGCTGAAATGGTGCCAACACTCTCCTTTCTGATCATTTTCAAAGCCCATTTTCTTTCATTTGCTCTCCTACAGAGCTAGTGGATCTCTGTACAATTATGTTAGCAGAGTAGCTGAAAAAAATGCAAAGTGGTGTGGTTCTGTATCTTTTCTTAAGCTATAGGATATTGTAGGATTTCTTTTTTTTTTTTTTTTTTCCTTTTTCCACTTAAAACTCATTGGGAAATTAAATGGCGCTACTGCTGTGCCTTGAAATAAAAGAATGTTACTTGTTTATTTCTGCCCAACACAGCAGACGATCTCCTCTTTTGAAACTAAAAGACCTATCAATAATCTTAGGACTCTCCATAGCAAGTAACAAGCAGTTACAACTACTTTGTGCTACCTGTTCTTACAGAGTGATCTCTTGTGTTGTATTTCTATTAATATACAATAATAATAAAATAATAATGCCTGCTGCACATAGATTCCATATGATTGTGGCAATTTTTTCTAACTATGACAGGATTGTATTTCAGGAATAGAGCATCCTCTATTATTTTAACCTTCTAGAAGTCTGCCTGTGACTTCAAAACTGGCTCTTGAAGTGCTTTATTCAGAAACTTAGTTTTAACTCTTCTTTTAGGCTAGGAGAATTCTGTGTCTCAAGGGAATGGTTAAAATCAGTCTCCGGTGTTGCAAAGTGAGTTGTGTGATGGCCCGGCTGCAATAACTTAGTGTAGGAGCAATGTTCAAGGTGTGCAGGTTGTAGAGTTCCAGTTTGTCACTTCTGTATGCTTAAGATTTCACTAATTTATCCATAAATTCTACTTTAACTTTTTGTTAAATAAATCATGATTTCGTAGTGGCCAGTTTCTGGTGATATTTGTGTTCGGTGCTTATAATAAACAGTACTGTATAGCTCTCTAATTTTAATTTCTCTAAACAGTGGAAAAATTACTGGACTCCTGGGGTTGCTGAAATGCAGCTGTATGGGAACCATTAGGTTATGATGTGAATCAGTGATTGAGCAGCTGGTGAAGGGGTGTGACCAGCCATAGGAGCACAGATGTGAGCAATTTACCTGTGTGACCAGGAGTGGACCCTAGGTCCTTCCCTCCCTAACCTCATTTAAAGAGTGGCAGCCACAAGGGAAGGATTTTTCTACTTAGAGCTCACCTCCTTTGGAGTGTTTAGTGAGCCTTGATGCTTGGAAAGGGGTAAGAAATTCCTTCTTTATTACCAAATTGTGTACTATTGGACATTTATATATGTAATATATGTAATATATATTATATGCTTTGACATTCATTTTTTTTGTATGTGTGCATGTTTGTGTATGGTTTGTATTTAAGTCTAAATTTTTTATTTTGTTACATAATTCTGTAGATTTGAGCAAGGGAATTGTGTTATGTCTCTTGTACAGCCTTCTTTCAAACTACCTTTAGTCTGGGTGCTGGCATAATGATTTCAGTAAGAAAACACATGTGTGAGCTACTTAACTAGCAGGATGAGTTCTGCTTATCACAGTTACTTGTCAAGTCTAAAAATGATATCTAAACCACAGAAATTATGTTGACATTTCAGAATTCATTAAATAATAGGTTTGCAGAGATCTATTGTTTATGCTATCTTGCAGTTTTAGCTAACAAATTTACTATTCATCATTGTTCCTTAAATAAGTGGAATAATCCCAAACTTACCCTCTGGTGAGAACTGGAGGTCTAGGTCTATTTGATTAGGATGTGCCTCTGGACATGCAGGTGCCCACTCTTTCATTGAGCTGACAGTACTGCATGAATACACATATAGATATAAACACGTATGTGGGATAAGACAGACTGATCAGGATCTTTCGGAATTCTTCAGGGAAGATAACATCTAATACTGAAAGATTAACCATCCAATTTATGTAAGTAGTTACTTATGAATCTGTATTAATTGTACAACTGTGTAAGGAAGTCTGAGGAAGAGGTATTGCCACATTACTTAATTCCAGCAACTTAACTTTTAGTACCTTAAACATATCTTGATGCATTTCTGGTCAAAGTGAGTAAATCCTACTTCAAAAGTTAAAAAAAAAAAAAAAAAAAAAAAAAAAAAAAGATTCTTCTTAGATGTTTGGCTGAGTGAACAAAAGTGTAGAGTTTAAGATGAAAGCAAGGGAAAATACAATGAAATGTGGAAGAATAGTCAAATAATGTGCTCTAATGCTAATCTTTGAAAAGTTATGCTTATATCAGTAACGGTAATGATATTGAGTATGCATGCCCAGCCAAGACTGATTACTGAAAACACCTTCATGGTATTACTACAGTAGAAGCAAAAATAAATAAATAAATACAATCCACTGATTTAAAGTATTTCTTCTGTGGAATTGAGGGCACAAACTTAGTAGATGTCATGGGAGCTTTTTCTTCTCAATCTGTGTGTTAGTATAAACATAGAGACATCTCATTCAAATGATCTCATTTTTAATGTATACAGAATAAAGTTATAGGTGTCAAATGATCTGTCTTCATTTACCACTTAAATACACTTTATTACATACTTCTCACAAATTATTTTACTCGTTAATCCAAATGAAAATGCTACTAGTGCAAAAACTGATTGTGATGGAACCAAGCTAAACATAGCAAATACCTTCCTGATTTAAATAAATAAATAAAAGTACTGCAAGACCTAGCAGTCACACCCTTTCTTATTCATTCCACTACTGATTTTTGTCTTTTTTTGTCTTTTTCATTCCTTAATTAGGCAGTGATGTGACACTAAAGCTCTCAATACATTTGCCTTTATCAGTTGCTGTGTGATTTGCTTGTGAAAGGGAGAGTATTAATTAATGTTGATTGAGATCAACTTTGTTAATAAACTTTTCTGTATTGAATTACATTTTATAGAAAATCTTGATTGAAACTGTCTGGCTGAACTGCCTGTCTTTCTTAAATCTACCATCCTTTTTTTGAGGTTGAAGTTAGGATTTATTTTTAGGCCTTTATAGATTTCTTAGTATCCCAAACTTAAATATATCCAAAGAATGCATTGACTTTCAATTTTTTATCACTTTTTATATCTGAAAAACACTTAGTCAAGAGTGATTTCATTGAAAATTCACAAATAAGTTGCAAGCGTTCAGGCTGATGAGACTGGTGATCAGAGTACATGTGTGCAAGTATTATAATTTTCAAGATAGGTAAGAGTTTACACTGCAATTTCAGTGCGAAATTTTGTCAATTTCAGTGAATGTAGTTCACTTTCATTTAAAGTATATACTCTAATTGGGAAACTTTTAACTAATTAATGAATTTAACAACTGATTTTAACAATGTTTAAAGGTCATCTTTTATACTTAGCTTTGTTCTTTTTTAAAATAAGTCTTGATTTTGACATTTTAATAAACCTAGGTAAGATTGAAATCTTAAGGAAATGTGAAGAACTCTTTAATTATAATTTCTCACTTCTTCAGAGAAATTTCCCTTTTGAAGCATTCCACAACATATGTAATCTATTAACAATACCAATTTTAGAAAGCAGTTGTGGTGAAATCAGGGTCTCTTTTATGTGGTGAATGCTTCAAGCACTGTTATTGTGATGGGATTAGATGAGAGCAAAATGCATGTACCCTTGACAATATTATTTGATGCTGGCAAAAAAAAAAATAAAATAAAATAAAAATAAAAAAGTTATTTATTGAGGCATCTTAGAATGTTAGAACCTGTGTAAATAGTCTGAAGAGTGGTCATGCTGTGTTAGCACTTCTCCAGATGTGCCCTATAGAACTTTCATTGCATAAAATGGTGCAGTTAAAAATAAATGTACTTTCTGGTACCTTATCTGTAGATTTTGCTAGTGCTCTTGGTTTAAACTTCATTCTCATCAGTAAAATGTGGAAGAGTTGAAGTATTAACTAAGACAGATCTATATATTTTAAGATTTGTTGACTAAATCAGTATTATTGTTGCACATAAAACTTGATATCATTTCTGTTTAAAATCTTAATCATATATCTACTCAGACTCTTTTATTCTAAGTTGTAGGCACCATTATTATATTGAAATATAGCAAAATTTTATTACGTCTTGTGTATGAAATTCATTCTGGTCTGCAGTGATTTTGAGGATCAGCAGTGGCTGACAAGAAGAGATGTCTGTGCTTCCAAGTAGTTTTATTGTCGCCAGGGTATTTGGCATCACTTTTAAAATGCAAGATACAAAGAGCCACACAGATGGAGTTTGATCCAATGGTGCATGCATGAACATGACCTCTTATTATTCTCTTTGTAAAGCTGATATCTTAGCAGTGGACATCTAGCTTTGTTGTTGTTTCATTCCATGGGTCTTTCCTGTATATTATGGCTATCCAACAGATCTGTCCTGTAGCATAGCACAAGTTATCCTCTCCTACAGATAATGCTGGGTAGAACTTCAAATAAAATGGATTTTTGTGTTTTGCCTTCTAAAATATACTGATCTGCTGTTATAGTTAGTCATAGTGCTAGAGTTTAAAAATGAACAGAATTTAACTTGCTTAAGAAAGAGGAGTAAGCCACCACTATGAATTCTAACAGACTGTATTAACAATAGAAAATACTTTTTAAGCTTAATTTCTGTGAATTTAAATCTGTCATTATTATTATTATTATTATTTTTGTATGTGTGAAAAGTAGGAAAACTGCATTCCTGTGTTCTGTGGCTTGTATCAGCAGTGAATTCATTATAGCCAAATACCTTTGTAAGGGTTATCAGACAAAAAGTGTATGTAAGTGAGGAAGAGAGGTCATAGGTAGTAGAATGATGGCTACGTTAGAAGAATTTAAGATGTCTTTTGCTTTTATATTCTAAGTGTCTCCCTTTTAGAGTTAATTGAATCATCTACTCTGTAGGAAGAATGAAATAGTCTTTAAACTATTTAAACATCCATGTCATTTTTCCTTCTCACCAATTACAAAATGCCATTACTCTGAAACCTTCCCCATTTGTATAGACTTAAGGATACAATACTGACCTGTGCAATTGCACAAACTTCTTTACAATCTGGCTTAAAAAGACATGCAGATATAAGGGTAGATAGTTGGATTCCCCTTTAGAAAGGACATCTTTTTTAGATAGAAAAAACATTCAGGGGTTTGAGTGTTTGGTTTTTGTGTTCTGTTTTGTGGATTTATTTTTTATTTTTCCTCCAAATGAGATGAAGAACTTTTCAATTCTAGAAACCTACTTTGTGGGAGCTAAAAATACTACAGGAAAAACCTTGCTTTCAGGAAAAGCATAAGAATAGATTTGTTCTAACCCAAGTATCGCTACTGACAAAAGTATTATTTATTTTTGATCAGTGGTTGTCTTGATTTGTCAGCTGACTCAGCTATCTGTGAGTAATAGGTTCCTTTTGTGTTACACAGTCTCACAACTGAGTAGAATTTTTACTTTGTAATGCTCTTGCAGAGTAACTGTATTTTGCATGTATATGTTCTCCCAGCAAACTGCTTAATAAAATGTTTCCAAGAAGATATTTATGCAAATGGCTAGTCGTTAAATTCATTTTTTCCATGGTCGAGGAAGAAATGGCTGACAGATTTAAATCTTATTTTAAAGAACACATTTAAATAATGATTTTCAAGTAACACTTGTAAAGTAGAAATGCCAAACTGACTGCAAACATATGTAAATTAACATTTTAACCTACTGCAGTATTTTGTATGCAGTTATTTTTTCTATAAAACACTGATTTTGGTAGTCAAAGTTTTTTGTTTGTTTGTTTGTTTGGACATTTTATCACAAAGCAGTCAATGTGCGTGTGTATTGATGCCTTGCTCAGAGTGCAACTTTGTCTTGGAGCAGGAGTAATCATTCAGTTTCATTGTCCACAGTGGATGTGGCTGACAGTGCAATGCCATGCTGTGGGTAGAAGAATGTGTCCCTTTCTTTCTTTAAAAATAAAAAATAAAGAATAAAAAGATAGTAACTTATCCAGTTCAGTAACTAAACATTATTCTTGAAATGTTCTCAAATATTAGGAGAAACTGAATTGCAAGACCGTTGTTTGCTTTTAGAGAGTACGGGGTTTCTTAGCATGTATTCACAGGTGGAAACAAGTTACTATTGTAAGCTTAAGCTCTGGTACTAAGTTAGATAATGTTAAAATGTCAGTGTAGTTTATATTTTGTTATTTGTATCAGTCAGCGTCTTCAGAAGGTGTTGCTGCTACTATATGTACAGCTGTAAAGGATTGTTTTGGATATCTAGTGGGATTTGTACCTGTGGATACTGTTACTTTGCACGATGAACATGTCAGCCAAGAAAGACTGAGTTGTTTCTAAGCCTAGTGTACTGGTAGAGCAGGCTGCTTTTTTAAGTTTTATACTCTGGTGGACTGAAGAAAAGGTTCGTTTCAGACTTTATGAAGGAAAACATAACATTTAAGGAATCTTTCTTGTGGACATAAGTTCTAAAAGCATTGCAGCCTAACCTCTGCAGTATTTCAGGGAAGATTCTACTGGAGGAAAAGAAATCTAATTCCAAACATTGTACTTCCATTATCTTTTTTTTTTTTTTTTTTCTTTTCTTTTAGGTACTTTAGTAATCGATTTATTTTTTTTTTTTTCCTAAAAAAAAATTTGCTTATTACTGTGGACAGTAAATGCCAAAGTGGACTTCACTATTTGCTTACACAACTGCTTTCTTCTCTCTCTAGCTGTAAGCATAAGGTGTACTTGGAAAAGCTACCGAATACCAGCATCATTATCCCATTTCATAATGAAGGCTGGACTTCCCTCTTGCGAACAATACACAGTATTATCAACCGCACTCCAGACAGCCTGATCGCAGAAATCATTCTTGTGGATGACTTCAGTGACAGAGGTAAGGCCCAGCCGTTTTTGTTTATTATTACTGGAAATTTGTAATGAATGTAGTTCCTGTTGAATCTAAAGTTTAAGGGAAAACTGAGGAAAAAATAACCGCTGAAGTACATTCCTTGAAAGAGTGTTTGATATTTAGCTGGGGCAAAAAAAACTTGTTTTTTATTTGCTGTAAACTTGTTTTTCTTTTCTTTTTTCTCTCTCTTTTTTTTTTTTTTTTTTTTTTTCCCTCAATGGTGAAAAGAGGTTGACTTATTCATCTTTCTTAGTATAATATTTTGAATATATTCTTTCTGAAACACTGTGAATTACTAGGGTTTCAACTTTATTACTTTTCTTTGCCTTGGTTTCCACACAAAATCTTTAACTTTATCCAGTTTGGGTGTAATTCATTAGACTTTAATCCTGTAATTTTACTGAATTACTAAGTTTTGGATTTTGGTACAAAGTCTCATACGGAGAAATGAGTCTGTTTAGAATAGAATGTAAAAAAAAAAAAATTGGTTCCAAATTGTTAATCAGACCTCATGGCATCTTTGTATGGCAAAATTAAGAAAAGTACATCATGTAGTAAATGTAGCCATCATTACTTGAATACAATGCAAGAATGGAATGATGTAAAGTTCCTTGTATGACTTCTACTTAAGGAACTGTTAAAATTTCATACATTACAATGGTAAAGAACTTGGAAGTTGTTTATTTCTCAAATTCATGTCCTTTTCTTAGAACTTTAATCATGAAGATCTTTGATGACTTGTTCTGGTTGGTTTTGATTTCTGGGGGGTTGTTTTTTTTTTTGAAACATCAATTTCTAATGTGTATGTGAGCCTTGTTCTGAGTAGACTGATATGCAGCAAAGGAGAAGAAACCATGCTCTTTCCTGATCTGAAAGACTTCTCTCAGCTAGGAGCTTTATAGAAACTTATTTTTGACTTGTTACTGCAAGAAGCTCCTCAGTGAATAAGTGGAATTTTAGCAGAGAGTTGCTGCAGTGTAAGAATTCTGTAAGATTTTAATTAAATATTTCAGGAGCTGGAAATATTGGTAGTGCACACATCTGTGCTGGTTTAGTTTCAGTAGGCCCTCTGAAATGCCTCTCTGTCTGTAGTGTAATTTAAGAGAAATCATGAATTATGTTTAGTTCTGGCTTTTCCATGTGTGTAGATTCTAGACTGTGGATGAAGGGTACAACAAATTTTGTGGGCTAACAACTTCCTAGTAGGAAATGACTGGCAGGGAAGTCTTCAAGTTGTCTTAGAGATTTCTGAAAACTAAAATCCTTATACTGAGAGAGTAGTATTGAGTCTATACTTGCTTTTTATGGTAATACTGTAGCATTTCTTTAATGAAGGTCCTAATGACTATTTTTATATGAATTGAAATGTATATCATAGAAAGCTTCTACTTTGCAGTTACTAGAACAAGTATTAATGCCATTAAAAAGGAAATGGTACCACTTCTGTTACTCTTCTTCTGCATGCCCTAGCATGAGTTCTGCTGAAAGTATTTTCGAAGTAATTCTCTCTAGTAACAATTCCTATGAAAATTATAGAAATCTTCGAAGTCTTCCTCATGTTGGGTTTTGCGAGCCTATCTTCTCAACTGGAAATTATTTTCAGCATAGTAATGCCTATCATAGTGTCTGGTTTGAAAGTCTGAAAGAAACCTATTAAGAAGGCTTGAATGGAGTTGGGCCTGGAACTATTGTGAGGAAGCTTTGCTCATCTCTTGTTGTTGCTGCTGTTGTTATTATTAAAATGCAGATTAGAAATGTACTCTTGAATAGTTGGCAGTTTTGAGTTTGAGCACAGTTGGTAGTATAGTTGTATTTTGGGATGAGGTTTTTAAGCATACAAGGAAAATGTGCTAGTATCTCAATGATCTGAATCAAAAAACATTGAACTTCAAGTTATGTAGAATCATTTTTGGTGTCCTTCAAGTGAGTTTATTTCTTATATTTGTTGTAACTTAAGCTGTGCATTAAATGAGACTTTATCAAGAGGTTTTTGTGCTTTTTTTTTTTTTTTTTTTTTTTACCTTATAAAGACATGTGCCAAGGATGTTATTTTATGTTGAAAAAAGTCTGATACACCTTCCCAACGCTTCAGACCCAGTTCATAAGGTGATCTCTTTAAAAAGTGTTTGAATAACTTTCTGATGTACTAGTGATGTTCCTTTTCCTGTTGATGAAATACTAGCATGCTTAGTTGTTGTCCAAACTGAGAGAAACATAGCAAGCAAAGTTTAATGCAGTATTGAAACAGTACGGTGATAAATCTCTATCCGTTTTTGTAATTCCTTACTGGGGCTTTATGTCAGAGAGCTGACAAAAGGCTACTACTTGCATTTACAGAATGAGTTATAGCATATGCGTTATCACTTAAATGGTTATATTTGTTCTGAAGCTTAGTATTTTTAAGAGTGTTCTACCAGGAACCTGAACATAATTTGTTGATAGTTGGAAGTGAGAATGAGATGCTTCAGTAGCGCTGTTATTTTAAGTGTTGCAATTAAAAAAGCCTGTATTTTTCTCTGATGCTTTCTACTAAGCAAACTTTTCACAAAAGTTTAAGAAGAAATTGTTACCAAGAGACAGTCCTTGTTAGAACTTGAGTAGATGAGAAAAAGTAGAAACTTGAAAGAGGTGTTGAAGATAAAAACATTGTAGCTTTTTTTTTTTTTTAAACTAATGCAGATACAAATATGGGAATGCGCAGAAAGATCTTTTGATAACAGATGATGAAAATGTTACAGTGCATAGCCAGGAACCCAGCAGTTTGCTGATTTGTCAGCAGAATTACTTCTGCATTCATTTTATTCATACTTGTTACTTTGTCTCCTGTGATCAAAATGAAAAACTTCAGGTAGCTCATAAATAATATTCACCATAAATTATGACAGCTAGATGTTATAGAAGTGAAAGAATAGGTGGTTCTTTTAAAATAACAATATAATTCAGACTAGAGATTCTGTAATAGGAATGGGGAAGTAATCAAATGTTGCAAAATTTGGAAACGTGATGAATTGTCATAAATAAAAAATACCATAAAAACAAATACATTAATTCTTAAAATGTCCTAGCAGATGGAAGGAAATGTAGATTAATTTTGAAGAATATCTTTTCATGTCATTTTTATGGAGTTCATATTCTTAAATACTAAAAGAATGTTGGGGAGGAGCTTCTTAGAAATAGTGGAATTATTTCTAAATCTTCATTTCAACGGAAGAGAAGTGTGTGGTTTTAGTTTGTTTTTGTTTCTTTTTTGTGTGGGGGGGTTTCTTTTTTTTTTTTTTTTTATTTGCATTTAATTAACAAATGATGTGCTGGAGAGACTAAAGGAGCTAACCTACAATTTACAGGAGCACTTTGTTGCTCTCATGGAAGTTTTGTTGAAGGTAGGGGAATATCTACTTTTTTGTTGAAGATAGGGGACTTCTACTTAGTGTGCCTTGGAAAGCTCTTGGTAAGAGAACTGACTGTATTGTATTCTGGTTCACACCTAGGATTGATTTTACTTCTGCTGGCTTGGCTGTCCATTCCCCTTTAGATACTTCCACTGAATTATCATAACTGAGTCCTAGGTTCAAGTGCAACAGCTTTTCCATGGAGGGTTGTTAGTACTGCTTTATTGTTAATAATAGTTTATTGCTATTTAGCATGTACATTTGTATGTTTCAAGAATGCCGAATATTTCTAATTCTGTGGTGGATTTGGGTTTCCAAATAATTCTGTTATCTGATTTATGCAAGCAAGTCATGTATTTCAAACCATATATAAATTAAAATCCTATTAGCTTTTGTAAGTGTCAAATGACATGGAAAATGAGTAATACTGTTGATGTGGACTCTGTGAAATGTCTCTGCCGTGGCATTGTGTACACATCCCTCTTGCCAGCTGGGTTTTTGTTTCATGGGACAATGAGCCATGTAGGAAAGTTGTTTTTTGTTGTTGTTTTTGTATTTTTTTTTTCCAGGAAGGATTTTTGTATGTGTGTGAGGTGACTTGTGGGGAGAAGAAAGAGGTTGGCATGCTGATGAGTTTTGTTTCTAGGGGGAGTGGAACAGTTGCTGTTATATCTGAAGTTGCTGTCTGTGCGTGGCCAGATAGCTGTAATGATAGCAAAGAGCAGAATTTAGGCAAGAATTCTGGAACAAAAGAAAATTAAACAGGAAGCTAGTTTTTGTTTATTCAGTTACAGAACAGTTTGTATTCACAAAGGAATCCACGTTTTGAAACGTGTTGAGACCAAATAGGTTTGCATCATCAGCTTTGGCCTGTGGCAGGGGGGCTAGAACTTGATGATCCTTAGAATGGCTTGGGTTGGGAGGCACCCTGTGATTCTATTCTATGATTCTATTACTGTGTTCAACAAGTGGTGTAGATTGCCAACACCTTTGCTGATTGCTTTGCACATTAATTTTTATATCTTTTTTTTGTTTTAGTCAGGCCTGAGAACTGTTAATAAGTTCGTGTCTGTGTGTGTAGAAGTGACTTAACCAAGCACTTTTTAATTCTTGTTTTTTATACTTCACCCCCATAGCAGTTACACCAGTTAGAGAGCTATTGTAAGAAGAATGTAGTGCCACAACCAACAATGAATTTATTAGTGGTAACCGTTATTGAAGTTTATTAATTAAAAAAAAAAAATTCTTCTAATGAGGGAGAAAGAGGAAAGATTGCAAATGTAGTGATCAGCAGGTTCTTGCAGGAAAGTACTAGTTTCTGTCACTGGCAGTGAACTTGTGTTTTGATGAAGAATAGCTCACTGGGAAATCTTAATTTATGTTGATAAGCTGTTCCCCTCTCATTTTGTCGCCTGTTCTCAGGGCTCTGTCCCTTTGCTTAGCTCTGTTTTCTGCACTACTGCTCATTTCATGCTTGAGTGCCATAATGTCCCATATCATAAAGCATAGGCTTTCTGCCAGATCACTGTTCTGTGAATAAGCTAGATTAATAATGTGTAGGTCAGCTGGCGGAACCAACCCGCTACACTGATTGATGAGGACCTGATTTACTTGGCCAGTGGATTTAAATGCTAGAGGTGCTCCTTATTTTGTGTGATCAAGGAGAAAGATCTGATCTACCCTCATTACCCAATTATCCTAATAGCCTGACAAAGCCTTTCTTGCCTTTACATAGGTTGTCTGATCCTGGGGTTTTTTTTTTGTTTTTTTTTGTGTTTTACTTTTGTACTTCTGTTAAGTGAGAGTTGTATGATTATTGATAAGGTAGGGAGTAGGTAGTAGAAGCAAAGCAGTTCTGGATATCAGCATGCATTTCTTAAATGGCAGGTTGTGTCATTTGTTGCACAAAGATGAAATCGTCTGCTTTATAACTGCAGATGGCTAGTTTATTTCACATCACTCATGATTCCAGTTTATCGATGCTTGGCTTCAGATAATGGGCAAATGTAGCTTTTCTGATTGAATGAAAGGGGATGTTCTGTTCTTGAATGACTATCCCAGTGGAGCCATCCTGTGATTCTCTAAGATGTTGAGAAATACTGCTTCAAAAATTTCCAGTGGTGTCAAAATACACAGTGTTTTAAAAATGGAGGAGGAAATCAACCTATTAAAAAATATAATGTTTTTAAGTTTGTCCCTTTCCTTTAAGAGCCTGATTTTCAAAATGGTATATAATTGCTCAGTGTATTTTGCTTTAAGCTGGAACTCGTTAAAGCTGAGTGCAATTCATTCATTTTCTTAAATACAACTCTTTACTCCAAAAGCAGTGCCTCCTATTTGGTGATGTTGGCCCACAGTGCAAGAGCAGGGAGTCTGACAGAATGGTATCTGACATGGAGGAGTGTATGAAACAAAGGTGTGTCACTGAATTCCTCCATGCTGAAAAAACGTTCATGGAGATGAAACAGTGGATGTGAGCCACCACTGTTTTACCAAAGATCTTAACTAAGAAAGTTTCCTAAACCTAATGATAGTTTGGAAAGCCAACTCTGGTTTATTACAGTGCTGTGTATGTGAGGATCTCTTCATAAAGCATGCACACGCTAGCGCTATATCACCCTAATTATATACATTTAAAACATGAATATTCATGGAATTTCCACAAAGTTCCCACCTGTTGTCAAAAATAGTAAATAGTAAATCTAACATTGCACCTGCATCTGTCAGTCAAGGGGTTCTTGCAAGAGGTCTTACAGTTCCCCATAAATGAGATGGATGTTGAGGTATGCAGTTAGCAATCTACAAGACAAGGAAGTGCCAAAGAGCACTTTGGCACCTCCTCACATTGTCTACACAAAGGAGCCTATTCTAATCTGTCTGAAGCATCAAGTGAGGCAGTGGGTGCTGCTTTTCAGCAGTGCTAACAGTGATGTGAAAGACAAGTCACACTCCGGATGGCCATACAGACAAGGTTTCTTGGGGGGCAGCATGCAGGCTCCTGTTGACTGCTAATGAGAATGTATAGATTGGTGTCGTAACTGTATTTGAAAAACGCTGTTTTGAGAATTTGCTTGATCAAACGGTATTATTGTGCTCTTTGTGCCTATTGTAGTTTACGTGGAAATAGATAGGTCACTCCCAAAGTAACACATCCTATATACTAATAATTCTTGACCTTCCTATATCAGAGACTATTCCTTTGAACTTGAACATCTGCTCATCCTGGAAAACTAATCACCTTTCTCCTAAAAAAGCATATAGGGAGTGAGGCTCCAAACAGAATGCTTCCAGCACTGTCAGTGCTGTAAGAATCTGAAGGATAATGTGGACAGAATTCATTGATGCTTCCTAGAGACACAGTAGGATAAGGAATGGAGAATTAAGCATTACTGAGAAAGCATTAGAATGTTATTCCAGGTTATGCATAGGCAGAGTGGGAGTGGAAAGGTAGAGAGAGGAACTTTCATACTTTTATGTATATCAGTACACATAAAAGAAAAAAAACCACAAGGGAGGATTCCTTTGATACTGAATCCAGAGCTAATGAGTAACTAGTGGATGCTGAGCTGAGGAGAAACACGGTGTTTTTAAGACTAGGCTATGTTTCAGAATGAGTGCTAGCTTGACCACCTGCATAAAATCGTCATGCAGCATAAATATCTATCAGAGGAGAGGTTATATGATCTTTGATACATGTGATTTTGACTTTGCCTGGCTTGATATCCATATCATATGATTCAAGTATAGTACATTTTAGAAGAGGTAGAAGAAGGAAAACATGTCTTAAAACTCTCAAAAAATCTGTTGAACTTGTATCTGAGAATGTTCCTTTGTGCCTGGAAAATCACAAGGAGAATGATCTGAATAAGTCTCATTCCTATCGAAACTGTTTTATGCAGTGTAGAAACCATAAAGAGCTGTTACAATAATCCCAGAATGATATAACATTTCTTTAATGCAGTAAGTTTCATTTGCACTGCAGATCCTGCTACCTATGTGATATCCCATGGTTGGAAGTTATATGATAGGAAAGAAACTTCAGCAATCATCTGCGGTTCAAGTGATGAGATTTAAAACTAACACAGAAAACAGAAAGAGATGAGATAAAGGTGCACCAAATTGTGTCACCTTGACTAACTGAATACTAAGCTAAAATAATTCAGCTGAACAATTATGTCTAATTCTGTTCTGGGATTACAGATGGAAACAATTAGTGCTGCAGTATGTGTACATCAATATTTACAAACAGTGCACTTAAGTCAAGCTGCCTTCAGTGTGTAACAGTACTCTGGAGAATGCTAGTTGCTTTGTACAGACTGGAGATATCTGCTTCATTTTGGAACAGCTGAGAAAGAAAGAAAATATAACTGAGCAATGAACATTTATTTGAAGCATGCTTACTGTGCCAGAATGTATAAGTAATTGTATAATCTACTTCACTAGTATGTTGTTTTTCTCAAGAATGCTGAATGACAGGAGTAATGTTGCCTATACCAACATCAAAATCCAAGTATAATGTTTGAAGTCTTGTTCAAGGATGCAACTGAACAGTATTAATACAAAAATATAGCCAGGTAATAAGAAAATAAATACTAATGAAACTCCTTGGTTAAAGCTTGATGCAATTCTGAAATCAGATCTGTCAGAAGACATTTCCAGGTGAAATAAATTTCCAGTCAGACAAAAGAGCTAGGCCAGATCCTGCCCTGCTTAATGTGACTGGGGACTGGGTAGCCATGCTGAGGCTGTGCCTGCAATGTGATCTGGGAATTCTGTGAGGGATTAACTGTATAGACACACCTTACTAAGCAAGAGCACTCTGTTTATTATCTTGTCGCCTTGTCTGTCCCTGTGGCACATTCTGGACAGGAGGGAGACTGCTGAGAACAAGAGCAAGTGCCGTGTATTAGACCAAGCCAGCTTTAGCCCCTTAACCTGAGATGGATTAATGAGCTGTAAGTAACAAGGTGCTTGGTGACCCTATCAGTTACACTGTAACTCTTGCAGGAGGTGCATTATGTGCAAAAGACTTGCAAGAGAATCTGTCATCCAAAAGTCATCCCAAACAGATGCTGACACCTTAGGTATTTGAAAGCTGTAAACTTGAGAGCTAACATTTATAGTTGGTATCTTCAAACCTCCTGTCAAGTAAAGTGTTTTCTCATTAAACATAGTGTTGGCAGGTATTTGTTATACTAGGTGTAAGTCACATAGGCACTGTGTGAGAAAGTAGTTATGAATTGGTATCCCTAATAGGTTTATAGCTGAATACTCACAACACTTAAACTTACCGGCTGTAAAATCTGTTGTACCAACCTTAGAATTATAGAAAGGTGAAGGATGTGTTCCATAGCCTCAAGAATTTGCAAAGGTCTCACTGCTGATTAAAACAGCATCCAGGAACCCTGAGCAATTCCAGCAACACCAGCTGGACTGCTGCTATTGCTGGCAGTGTAAACAAACTTTTACAGAACTGGAGTTTAATGCAGCAAAACTTCAAAGTAATGGAAATCAAAATGTTAATGTATTACTGCTCCGTGTGCACTAAATCAAAAATGTTACAAGGGATTGACTTGTTTTTGTCAGCTTTGGATTCAAAAGTCACCATATTATAAAAGGATATTAAAAAAGGTGGGGATGGGAGGCAAAGGAAAAATACAGCAAACTCAATTTCAAGATGTCTGTATTGACTTGAGGTATAACTAAACTTAGGATTTTTATTCTTTGCTGCTGCATTGAAAACATCTTTTGTTTCCTCTATAATGTATTCACAAATGTTATTTAAATTTTATTAAAGATGTAACTGGTACTTGTACTTGCTTCCAGTTGAAATAGACTAGGTATGTGAGTGTAACAAATACAATTGAAAGGAGATCAGGACATGAGTGAATAAACTCATTTGACTTTGTAATACCAGGTTTTATGCTTCACCATCTCTCCCACTTCAATCTTGATTATTTAATATTAGAATTTCTGCTGTGGCTTTTTATTCCAAAACTGTGGACTACAGGCTTTTTGCCTTTGACTACTGAATGTACCTTGAATAGCATTTTTATTGCTGAAGGCACTGTGACTTGGCAGAATTGCTGTACCCTCAGAGGAGGAAATGGTTACCCTGAGGTTAACCATTCAGCTCAGAAGAATAAGTTAAAAGTTTCTGCAACATATCTCGAAATGTTCTGTTTGCTGTAGCAAAATAGTATTGTCATGTTGTTGTGAGAGAAGGAGAGGTGAGAAGAGCTTCAAATAACTGAGACTGTACACTTTGCTGCACCAAATTGACTATAGATGTGGTTGATGTAGGATGAAGTTAGGAGTGCTCCTGTGCTTCATCACTCCTCCTGCTTAGACAACTTGGACACAAATCAGTTATTAACATTGCATGATTGGAATTGTTGTTTCTATGTGAAAGCATATTTCTTACTTTTCCACATAGTTGCTTGAATTGTTTAAATGGATGAGTGTTCTGGTGACTGTAGGCAGCATCCCTTTCAATTGTGAATGTGCAAGGAATTTTTAGTACGCTGATAAGGTAATGCAGACAGGCAGCCTGTGCTTTTACAAAGCAGGGTCTTCTGTGTGTCAGATCCTGAAAATGTTTATGCTAACCTTGTATGGAGTGTCATTTGCTAGGAATCTGTGAGAGAAATGGAATCACTTAGGTTGGAAAAGACCCTTATGATTATTAAGCTCAACTGTCACCTAACACCACCAAGAATAGAAAGAAGAGTCTGAAAGCCATCACCATGCTCACTTTGGGTAATTTTGAAATATGAGAAGCATGTTTACTCACACAGTAAACTGAATTAATTTTGAGTTCATTTATTTTTTCTTCTCAACTTTGATATTTCTGTAAATGAATTTATGGTTGAAATTGAATTACTTAAATTCTTTATATAAAATAGGTTTTTATCTCAGAAATAGAAAAGAGAATTTCTAAATGTGAGTATATGTTGGTTTCCATATCACTTTTTCTTCTTTTTTTCTTTTTTTTTTTTTTTTTTTGTCAAAAAAAGCACTGTATTGCCACGAAACATTAAACAGTTTGACAGTAGCCTCAAACGATTAACTTACAGTTTACTTTCTTCAGCTATCAGAGTTAATGAATTATGGAAAAGATGCATAATAGTAGCTAGAAAATTGGAAAAGCGGATAGTCCTTTTGCACTTCCCTGCATTCCTTCCTTTCTTTGTCTGAGTATCTAGAAAATCCCTTTTTATTATTTAAAGAAAACGTAAAGTTTTGATATGAATAGGTGATCTTGGGAGTCAAGAGGACAACCAACAGTGCTTAACCACTACCAGAGGTGTTATTTTCACAACTTTAATCAGTAGTGCAGCAGAGATGTTAATTAACCTTCGCATCTTTGGGTGAAACATCTCACTAATAAGGCAGCATTCAGCATGAAATTCTTTAATCAAATGGTGTGGTATAGTAATTGATATCCATTGCTTTGGAGCTCTGATCTGCAGTCCATCTAAGTTGTGGGTATGCTTTCTTATTAGTTGTCAGGAGTACGGACTTGAGATCTTACGTAGTACTTTTTTATCAAACTTACAGCTATGTTTTTGCTAGCATCCAGCTGGAGTGCTCTTGCCAAACATTAGTTCTCTGGTGTTTATCAGCTTTCATTAATTAGAAATCTAAATTTTGTTTTTCTTTCTTTTGTTTGTTTTCGTATCAATTGAAGTTTCAGTGTTCTCCATTCTTCAAATAACTCATCTTTTCGTTGTGCAGTGAAAGGAATAGCAGCTTTCAGTTTTCAAAGTTAAATGCAGTTTAATAAGTTGTAACAAGCTTTTGAATTAGCATCCCAGTGGTCTTTCTGAAGTTGGTAGTTTGTTATACTCATGGCTGTCTTAATTGAGATATTTGAGTTCACCTAGGTAGACCTTGAAAATACCTCTTATCCTTCCCTGAACACAGGCTTTCAAGTAGGCTTATAATCATAAGCAGAAGAGTAACAATACTGTCATGTGTATTGTGAGTTATATTTTCTGCATTTCAAAGAAAATAACTCAGAAAACCTACTACATTATTTTACCTCTTTGTAAATGTTTAGAATGTCTTTTTGTGTGTGTGATTTTTGTCTACTTGCAATTGTTTGTTATCTGAAATATATTACTGATGCTAAAAACGAGCACTTATTTTCATTCACTGGCACTAAACTTTACATACATATAAGAAATGAAAACGAGCATTATAAGCAAAACTGGAAGAAGACCTAGGCATCAAATCATAATTATTACTTGTAAGAAAATTTTAAACCCAGGTTTCCGGAGGTAAAATGCTGTATTAGCTTTATTCTATAAAAGCACTTCAGATCAGATAGTGGATGTAGATAATAGCTTCTAATAATTTCTCTGGGGAATGGCTTGGAGAATGTTGATTCAGTCGCTAACTACGTACATTTTCCTAAAATGAATGCTGAAGTCTTCTACAGAGTGGTACTTATGTGTAGTATTGCTAGTGAGTGTTTAATTTTCAAATCTTAACATGACCTAGAGAGAGAAAAATCCTGTAATGACTGTAGCAAATGAGTGCCTTCAGAGCTTTATATGTGAGGAACAAAGGTTTGTCCTGTCCTATTAATTTTGTAACCCGGGCAAAATCAGAAACATTTTAAGAGCTTTAATAGCTATTCTGACCTTGCTTCAGATATGGAGTAAAACAAGATAATTTCAGCTTCCATTAAAGCCCTGGTATACATTAATTCTGTCAAAACAAAACAAAATGAAAGATTGCCTACAAAAAAAAAAAAAATCTCAGTATTAAAAGCACTGGAATTCATTTGTATTCATTTAATCTCAATGCTTTTCTGTTGAGATAACATGATACATAATTTGACAGCATTTGTTTCCAGTGATTCTTTCCTGGCTAATGACAAGCAGTTCCAGCATCATCTGTATTTATTTAATTTATCTTGCATAATTGAAGGCCCTATTGCCAAATGCATCTCTTTTGCTTAGTATTTTATGTCTTTATGCAGATTTTTATTTTGTGCAGTCAAAAATCAAAAGTGTACTTATGCGTACTTGTTCATTGCTCTGTGCATCTTGGATGTCTCGCAGGGAGCATTAATGATGTATTGAATTGTCTTGTTACAAATCTTTCTGTACAAAAATACAATTACAATTTTGATTATCTTGAAAATGAATATTTTGTTCCTCTCAGAAAATCACTATCCAGACAATTCAGTCAACTTTGGGGACACCTCTAATGTGCTGTTATCCCAAATTAAGCTCATGTATTTTTCAGACAGATGGGCAATTCTCAGATATTTATAAATGGTTGAGCGCTTTAACAGATCTGTCATGCACAGTTTGTTTTTTAAATGTAGCTGATTTGTGCACAAAACATTATTAACTTTGTATCTAGCAATTAAAAAGAGCTTACTTCAATAGGACTGGGTTAAATCAGGCTTTCCAAGTTGAAGTTCTGCATGTAGTAGGTATTGAAGAATTGAATGCCAGAAACAAGATGCCTGTGAACATGCTGCAAGTTTTGGAGCATTGCCCTCTGCTTTCCCAAGTCAGACCCAGAAAGTGTTTTTCCCCTGGGAGAGAGACTGCTTTTCTTTTTATCCTTGCGCTTTCTGAGATTATATGCTTCAGTTTTTTCAGCTGTGCAAGGCTGTTGCTTAATTCCGCTGAGACGCAAAGTGTGTGTGGAGGCAAATAAATCTGTTGTGCTTTGGTCAGTTCCTTCAGCCTTTATTCACCCACTATAGGAACACCCCTCCAGTCTGCCCTCTCCATACAGAATGTCAATAAATAAGTTAGCATTAAGGCAAAAGATTCACACTTGAAAATGGGTTAACAAAGGAAATAATATGTTTCTCGCAAAGTGTGAAAATATTTATGAAAAGCTAACATGTAATTTAAAGCTTGTTTGAAGGAAGTCTATCCAGTCTACTGCTAGTAGTTTCTTCTCTAAGTTTGGCTTGAAACTTAAGCTCAGGAGCATAAAGACTTCTGTAATGGCTCAGCAGAAGAGAGTTCTCTGCACAGCATGGGAAATCCTGACCATTTAGAACAGGTCTTTGTTAGGGATTTTGTTTCGGTGTGATGAGGAGAACGCTTCTAATTGCACGTAGTTGCAGTATTTTTTATGGATGTATGGCACTAAGAGGGGTAGAATTCCCTCCAGTTTCTGCTGGTTTGAAACCGTGTTTATTGCTTTGAGTTTTAATATATATAATATATATATTTTTTTAATAGTTTTATATATATATATATATATATATATATATATATAAAATAGAGTTTTTAATATATATAATATATTTAGATTCATATGTTAATCTATTTTAATTAATGGAATTATTTTTAGAGTGTTTTCCCATGCCCATTTCCCATGTCTTCTGGCCATGCTGCCTAATGTGGCTGCCAGTTCATTCCAGTATTTTATTTTGAGAAGTGTGGGATTTCATTGCTGATGATGCTCTTCCTTTTTTCTTTAAGCGTTCCTAAGCATTCTGATCAGCTAAGCAATTATCGTTGCCTACAGGAAATGCAAACAGTACAATGACTGGGTGAGAAGGGGATGTTTTATAAGAGCGAGGAATTTTCCTGGGCATCCCATATATCCAATACCTTTAAAGGGCAAAATATCATTATTTTTTTATTTCTGACCAAAAAAAAAAATTGTCCTGTTTTCAAGGCTATATAATACATTACTGATTTTCTGTCTGAGGGTTATCGATGGAGAAGTTGAATGAATTGAAAATAATAAGGCATAGGATTTCAAATGTCCGCTTGTTTATGTGTACAGCAGTTTGTGCTGCAGCTCTGCAAACTAGCTGAGAGCAACTTTCTTTGCCTTTTATAGTGTTCTTTATTTTGGGGGTACGGTATTCCTATTCAAAAAGGGAAGGTAGACATCTTTATGACAATTCTATAAATACTCAAACTTCACAAATTCAAAAAGTACACTTTCCTGATCAAATGTGATGCTTTAAAATGTTTTGAGCACAGCTGTTTCATTTAGATGAAAAACTGAAAAAATTACTCAACTTCAGCATTTCAGTCCCACAGTTTGTTTCATACAAAACAAAACAATAGGTGTTTTGTGTCATAGAAAATCTGGTAAGAAAACCCTCTAACTTCAACGAGGCTTTAGAAAGCAGACTTTTATTTTTTTTTTTTTTCATGATTTGTACAAGGTGACTTGGTGAACGGAGCATGCTGTCTTGTTGTAATTGTATAAATGTAGCACCCGAACTCCATTTATATGCAATATATATGTCCTGGAAATGGCATACATATTCCTTTTTTTTTTCCCAAGAATTCATTAATATATACTAATGTCATTTGAGTGTGCGCTGTGTGGCACTCTGGTGGTCTTAAGACCCTGTACTACATCCCCTTTATTCCATCTTCAGCTTATTCACAGTGACCCTTGGCTGAATTTCAGTTGTTTTTACCTAATTTGGCAAATTTCCAGTGCTCCTTATGACATGATGAGCAACTTTTTCTCAGCACACTCTAACTCCAAATGATTTCTGTGGAACCCAAGGAGAGTCCTTGCATCTGATGGATGCAAGGTTCCTGGTACATATCAAATAAATAAGCGCTTTGATGATGTCAGTGGGCTAGTAGAAGCAAGGTTTTACACATACAAGGTAGGACTGCACGTACCAAGGAAAAGCTAAACTTGAAAAATTTCACTGAGCTAGCATGCATCAAATCCTTTTGCTTAATTAATATATCTTTAAAATAATACTTACTGTTCTTTGTTTCTGAGTCAGCCTATACTGTAGAAAGAGGAACAGATGTAATTATATTGGTCATTATCCTATAACACTGCAAAATATTTTGGAACAGATGCTAGTCCTGTTCTCTTTGAGTAGTTTACCTACTGTATTCTCTAACTGAAGCAAAACTGGCTTATGCTAGTGAATGAAGACATTAAAATAATCCAAATTTCTACTTGTGTCAAAAGCTTGTGCTTTCCTTAAATACACTTGAAAACACCAATTGAGATGCTTGTCTGAAATCCTCCTTCTGTTTTCGTATTGGCAGTTTGATGTTAATTGTAGGAAATAGATTTTGTGCTTCAAGCTGTAATAGCATATGAACTCACTGTCCATGGGTACGTTGAAGTTTGTCTTTGGAAGAAAGGAAGAAAGCTGTAAGCACTCTTAACCAATGTCTGAATATGTTATAATCTGTGTGCTGCCATAGATATAAGGGAATAAAATGGGTGAACAGTGTCTAGTACACTCGAGATTGTTTTTTCAGTATGTACTCCTGTAGTACAGATGATTAATTTTTGAAAGGAAATCCAAAGTATTGCTTTTCAGAATGAATGGTTTATTCCTGTATTCTTTTAAATTGCACTAATTGAAATGGTTTCAACAGAATTTAGAACTGTAGGAACTGTGAGCTAATTCCTACTTCCATTTTCTCGTGTCTCCACCTTGTTGTTTTTTTAATTTTTTGAAGTGTGATCTAATTCAACTTTGTTTTCTTCTTGAAGTGGACAACTTCTTCTGCACCTGTGAAAGCTTATGTATTCTAAAATGATGTGACTTGATTATGAATGACAGTAGAATAACTATGACTGTGGATTAATTAATATACAAATGCAGCATGTAATTGCAGTTCAAATTGTCTGCTTAAGAGAACTGCATTGGAGTGAGCAGTTGCACTAATCATTCTGATTAATATGTGATATTCCAATCTCTTTGCTATAATTTGCATCTCTAACATATTTATTGAGAGTCAGTGGGATTATTTTAGTGCTTGATGTAAATAGAAACAATCCAGTAAGTTCTGTAATATGCCTCTGACGAGGAATATAAAAAAGAGAAACAAGTCAAAAACTATGAGTAATTTTGGTTGTTTGACAGTGTCATACTCATTTATATACTGACTGCCTTTATTCCAAGCTGTGTTATGAAAAGAATTATTTAATGCTTTCTAAAGCATTCAAAGAGTATCTTGCTTTAAAAAGAATCTCATTGAATGATCAAATACAACTTTGTGGATTGCTGCCAAATATATGTTTACTTAAATCTGTGGCTTTCAGAAGTGTTATTATGCAGAGAAAAACAGTAATATTTGATCTGTGAGAATTCTGTTCTTTATTTCAATTTTTCTCTTGTTGGTTTATCCATGTGTAAAATAAAGATGTTTAATACTTCTTTGAAAGAATAATTTATTCTAAAATTACAAAAATGATTACACATTTTCTGCAATGTGTCGATTCTCTCCTTTAAATTAGTTACAGAAATGCACTGTGTAAAGAAACGCATTAAGTATTTGGGGAACAAACTTGCTTTTACCTTGGCTTCATAAGAAACATTACTGAAAAGTGCTGAACTGGGCAATTGGTATTTTCTTTCATGCTTAAATCGAATTAAGCTGCTCTGGGCTGCAATCAGCTTTTCTCAGCGGGAGCCTGCGGCTGCTTCAACAGCTTCAGTGAATGTGCTGTGCTGGACAGTTGGCTGCTACACACAACTGGTCACATCCAGGGAATCCAGCGCTCATGAAAATTGACAAGGGCAAATGATTTTAAACTGGGAGAGGGTAGATTGTTTACTGTGAGGATGGTGAAACACTGGGACAGTTTGCCCAGAAAGCTTGGCCCCGGCTGGGTTCAGGATCAGGCTGCTTGGGGCTTTAAGCAATGTGATCTAGAGTGTGGTGTCCCTATCTACAGCAGGAGTGGGTTGGAACTAGATGATCTTAAAGGTCCCTTCTAACCCAAATTATTCTACAATTGCAAATGTTTAAACTTGTACAGAGAAATGAATTAATCTTACTAATGATTTGCAAATCTGGTGTCCCTTCTTCACATAAGACAGCGAAAGTTCTGGGGCTAATTTAGATACTTTGACTAAGTCATGACAAATCAAAGTGTGAAATGACTCATTTCTGGCTTTGTGCTGAAGCAGCTCTGGGATGGTATAAAATGCCATTCTTTGCTGTTTTTCTGCATGGCTTTAGGGGACTAGCAGTTTTCAAGTAGAACTGAAGCAGGGTGATTGATGCATTAAGGTAAAAAGTCAGCGATGTAGTCTCCATCCCAGAAGGCGTGTTGTTCTTTGGTATATCACCTGTTTTACAAGGAAAGGCTTAGGGTAGATTGATTATGTATGAGAAAGGGTAAACTGGAAGAATTAGCTAAGATAATACAGCATTCATCTAGACAGCTTCCTTTTAAAATTGAACCAAAAATCTATGCAAGTGATGATAATGAAAAGCAAACAACCCTAGGGTGAAATAAAAGTGAGAAACTTATGTGGAAACAACAAGAAAAATCTGTCTTTATATTCGTAACAGCAGAAATGTGTTTACATCTATGCATGGACCTATGCTAATGTACGTCACCTCTGCATTGAGTTCCTTTCCAGGGCAAACATTAGATTTCATGGTGCTGAGTAGAGTTTCAAAAAGCGATAAGATGGTATTGTTGCTTTTATGATGTGTAGATTTTAATGGAAGTTATTGGTTTAATTCTAATACCATAATTCATATTCCAAAAGTTGCATTTTTAAGATCTTCCTAATTCTTTTATTGATTACATTATTTCTTTCTGCTCACATCACTGGGAATTTTTTTTATATAAACCTGTCTGTTTTTTATACTGCAAGCTGCAAAGTATTTTAGATAAGTTGTACTTCCTCTAAGCTCTTTGACTTTTGGTTTCAGAAAGGTGAAAAGAAGTTGAGTATGACTGCAACCTTCTATTTTCAACAAAAACTGCAGCACAAGATAAATATAATATATTTTTCGGGAAGTGTTATACCAAATTTTTCTTGGTTGTTTCAAGTTATCCATTTTTAGTCATGGTATCTGGTATAAGGTTGTTTTAAATTGAAGCATGTCTTAAGGAGAGAAGTGGTGTGGTGTTCATTTTGTTGCTGGTGTTTAGGACCTTAATCCTGCTTTGAGCTTTGTTTTTAAGATGCCTCTTGAATTTCTTGTCTTGATGTGGGACATCTTAGTGCATTTAAGTCTGAAGTCTGTCTTGTCTACTTAGTATCTTGATACCGTACAGTAGGTTTGTTTTGCCAGTAGCACAATCTTTTGTCCTTTTTTTTTTTTTTCAATGCTTTTTGAACAGAGAAACCAACATCATCTTATCTAATTGAGCAAGATGAAGTTAATCTCCTTAAAATTCCTGTTGCTCTTCATATTAGTCTCATCCTAGGGAAAGCATGTTATTAACTGCCTTGCCCAGAAGTATCTCTGGACATCTGCATTGCAGACCCAGCAGATAAGATTCAGTGTTTGAGGAACTTTATGCTGAATGAGTATTGGTGCTGGTGGTACCCAGTGATGCTGGTCCTTTAGAATTGCTGACTTTCATGCTTGTTCTGTATTTCAAACTTCCACATCATTCTTCATCAAAACTCTCATCTATTCAGCAGATTATAGCACAGCAATTGCAAATATTCTGTGGTGCCTTAAAGCACACGCTAATGACTGCCAGCATTTGAACAGCAAGACAAGTGGGTATTGGCTGTGGGATGCAGTCAAAGTGGGATGTGTGTATAGTGCACTGTACTGTGGCTCTGTACTGATAAAAAATAAGAAAGTTTAAGTTGTTTTGCACGATCTGTTGGAAAAGGCTAGTTTTTTTTTATCTCTTGTGAGTGTTTTTGTGTGTTCCTGCTGTACATTTATTTTCTTTTTCTTTCTTTACTGTCAAACACTCTCTGTTTTGAGAATATAGCCACTACTTTAACACTTTATTTATCCATTCCATTTTCTGTAGGAGCAGCTGCAGATTTCAATTCTGTAGAGTTTGTGAGCTTTAACAAAATGCTTTCTGTGGGCGTGTCAGGCATTTGTTTTTCTGAAGCCTGCATTGAGGCCTTAGAAATCTATATGTGATATTTTCACTGAATTTTTTAACACCTTGTGTGTAGCTATACCGCTGTTATGGACATGTATTGTTATTTTTTCCCCAATGTGACACTGGATTATATTAATAAAAACTGCCCACACGAAGATATACAGTCTTCTAGAGGGGGATTTACTTTACCCTTTCATGCAGGTTTCAACGCAGATGATTCATATTAGTCTAGATAACCTTACATTGAAGTGGAAGGTCAGCAATGATGTAGAGCAAGTCTATCCCATAATTTGGCTGACCTTTTTAGCATTATATTCATGATTTGTGCTTTCAGATTGTCTAGCCTCAGCATATGAAGTCTGGTTTGAGAATAATTTGATAAATCATTAAAATGGTGTACATGTATGTCTTTTTTTTTTTTTTTTTTTTTTAAGAAGTTGCAATGATGAAGTTGTTTTGGTCATAGAGTTGTAGCTGAGTGCTAAAATTGGTTTTAATAGAATGAATTGAAACATTTTTTTTTTCTTTTTTTTTTTTTTTTTTTTTTTTTTTGAAAAGTAGTGTCTTGCAGGCAGAATACAAAATTGGGATAGAGTGGGTGAGCAGGGTATTCCTTGGGGCAGAAGTGGAGCAATTACTTTGAATGCTCCCCTTTTCCCTGATGCCTTGGTAAGGACTTGTCCGCAGGCTTTGCTGACTTCCCTCCACATTGGCAGTATTTCCTTGGGTTTCTCTCTGAATGCTGACAGCTTGATATGGGACTGCCTGGTGCTGTGATAGACTCTTGAATTTTTTAGTAACAGGCACAAATTGATCCCAGGATAACAATAAATTATTTTGGTGTTTCCAGTTTTCCTAACTGCTGCTATTACAGCCTTTCTTTTGTGTTGCCAGATGCGATTTATGCTGATTGTAGGTTATGACTAAAACAAGAAAAGATACTACAGGACAAAAAGGCGTAACAATTTCTTAATGGTATCAGTGCTTAACTTTCAGAACATTATAGGTTACTTAAAGCATCTTCTTAATTTCTGAAGCACATAGCACTTAGTTTTATTTAGCATACATTGTTGTATGATGCCTACTGTAATGTATAACTTATTGCTATTTCAAACGCTGAACAAGAAAGTATGTGTATGTTTCTTATCCATCGGGCATTTACCAGATTTGTAGACTGCAGATCAAGTATAATTTCAGCATTAAATGTGGTCACACGTCTGGAGGATGCTGCTAGACAGATCATCAGTGAGCAATCCACTTGCCTTGTGAGGTGAATGTTGATTTTTAGCTGTTCAGACACTGAACTCTTGACATTATTTTCTGAGAAAGGTTGTGTGCTCTGTGAAATGTCTGAAGCTTTGTACTATTATCCAAAGATCTCTTTGGTTTTATATATATAAAAACCTGTAGTGATATTACAGTGTTACACGTGATACTGTGGAATATGGTCTTAGCATATCCTGCTGAGGAAGGGGAGTGGTTGTACGTGACCAGAGAATGGGATGGGGCGTGAGTCTGATAGCTGTCCTCTTGTTGATAACAAGATCTGCCTCTAGCTGTGGAGACCTCACCCAACCTAACTTACCTTTACATACCCTAATCTACCTCCCCCCTTGGAATACTGGCTTGTCATACTTTAATACTTTGCTTGCTTAGAATACGTGTGGTTATTGACATACGTGCAGCAGCTTGCTCAGTATACATTTGTTTTGGTGCATCTGATCTGCTTCAGTGTAGTTCACCATAGTCACTGTCTTTCCCTCTGGGCAAAATAAACAAGGGAATGAGGTGGGACAGGTAAGGACTTATGTCTTACCCAAATTACAGAAGAATAAAGGACAGCTTTTATTCCTTTCCTTCTCCTATACATTTCTTAACACTTTTTGCTATAATGCCGCAGTTTTATGCTACAGTCTTCAACTTGTAGGCATTTACATAAATGTTGACAGCTACGCAGCAAAAGTAGGAGAGGTTAAAGATAATATTCTCTGGAGTCTGAGTTTAGCAAGTCTATGGGTTACTTGTCTTGGTTGCCTTCTTACTTAGCCAAGCCCTGCTGCTCTTGTCTTACAGAAGTGATTGTTATTCTAGGCATAAACTCAAATTAGACTTTTAGTGTTTCTTAAGAAAATACCCGCTATGTAAAACTTAAAGCACAGCATCTATATTCACCTTGTACTTCTGCAGATGTTTTATACTCTAGATAATTCCTTTCTGCCCATTAATAACAGTGATTGTTTCCGTAGCAGCAGAAGTCTGACGATTTTTTTTTTTTAGGAACACTATTGAATGACACTTTCAATAATTGTCCAGCACACAGATGTATTACAAGTAAACAAGTACAAGTACTGCTATGTTAATGTAAAATTTAAAATAAAAGACAACATTTATGTAGATGAACTCTCTGGAGCTGAGTTTCTCCTGTTGTCATTTTGTCCTCTTTTAAAAGAATTGACTGCAAACTCTGAAGGCTTCTCTGAAGATAAGAACTGATGAGAAATAGTCTAGGGGCTATAGTCAGCCAAGCATCCCGCAAAGGAACTTTCCCTAGTAAGTGAAGACCAGAGTTCAACTGAAGGAGGCAATCAAGGTGATCACAAGAGGTCCCAGAACCACCACCACAAAAAGACTGAGCATGTGTCATGCTAGAAAGCAGAACCCTGTGTTAATGATTTTGGGGGAAAGTACTGACTGTGTATGTTCTGTCCAGAAAAACCTTTTTACATATGTAATGCAAGTAATGTATATAAGATTGTCTGTGTCAGGGATGCACAGTTTGGTGAAGCATTCTTCCCCCATGCATCTGGCGTCATAAAGAATGCTTACTTCTTAGCAGTGCATGGGTCTTAAGGAATTATCTATAAGACAGGTGTTTAGATCAGGTAACACACAGAGATAAACACTGCGTGATCCTAATCTCACCTGGTACTGATAGGAATTACTAGAAAGCACATGGAAATATAAATAAGTTATCTCACGTTATTATCTATCTTTTCAAGCCATCTCTTCTAGTTACCATGCTGTAGTCTGAATGAAGCTTGCCTTCAAGTTACACTTTTCTGTTCATGATTTAAATTTTTCAATTTTGTATGACTCTTTGGCAGTGCACATAGTTTTCCGTGGTAGTAACTTGGAAAATCTTCTAACATATGTTCTGAGAATTAGGGTATTTCAAGTACTAAGTGACCATTTGAAGCTGTTGACAGTTCCTGTTTCATGCTGATGTGTGCTATTAGCCACGTGTTATTTGCTCTGCTCTTAGTTTGCTTCTAGTAGTGTGAAAGTCAGTGTGTAGAAGCAACTTCCACACTTCTTAAAGCATATCTGCTGGAGGGAGAAAATCTATCGTTAGTGTGGTACTGGATGTCTGGGACACACTTAAATTCTTAGTTCCAGTGGAATATAAGAATTGTTGAGTAGGGTCAGAGCACTGTTTTGTAGCCTTTTCCCTTGAGGTTGATGCCATATCGGGTGGAGAATGATGAAAATGTATGTGTTTCATATAAACATTGCTAATATCTGTGCCTTAGGAACTTTGAGGCAGAATTATTAAACTTGGATGGCTTTTTCATGACTTTGTGCCATCCATTTTAACATTGTTTTCTGGCATTGAGTTCTGTATTTGAATGCATATTGAGTAGAACAAGTATCTGATAAGTTCACTTAAATTTGTTGTTATATATGTCAGTTCTTACCTTAAAGATTAGTAGAGAAGTTTAGTGATCCTTCTACCTTTCCTCTTCAGTCTCTTCTTTTCTGGAGTGAAGACTTAATCTATCTCCCATTTCTATTATTCCTTGATGAGAAATGTATTTATTTATTTATTTTCACAGTCTCTCGCCTTTCACTTTTTCAGCCAATCCCTGGTAATTGTGGAGAGGATGAGCTGTATGTAGGGTAAAGATCCAGGCACACAATTGGTTTGAGTGGAATAGTGATTTTATGATTTCTTTATGTTCTATTTCTTATTTTGATTACTAGTGAACATTGAGCTGTCATTACCAATGAGATTACTATTTATAGCTGGTATCATTATTTTTTTTCTTAGTACTTGTCAGTTCAGAGTCAATCATGAGTATTGAAGTTATCCTTCTTTTTCCCACATGAATTACTTTGTCTGCATTGAAATTCTTCTGCCATCCAGGTATTGATGGAACTATTTACAGTGCTTTTTACCAGTCTGAAAACCGTATATTGCCAGATGAAAAGTTGTGCCCTCATTATTAATTCTTTTCTGACTTGAATATACATGTTGGAAAGCATTCCTTCAACATACCTGAATGGAATACCGCTGTTGGCTTTACTCTGATGTGAGGGCTAGCTATTTACCTACCAGTAATATTATGACTAGCTGTTAATCCTTTCACAAAAGGAATTTTCTCTCCCTAGCATTTCCCTTGCTTTCTCCTTTTAAGTTAGGTAAGAGCAACATAAATTATATGTATATCATATTATCCATCCATATTATCCATTATTATGATCAGTCTGTGCATGAATTCCTTAGTTACTTATGCTTTCTAGCAGTTTTCTTGATACTGGTGTCAGACACATGGAACTGTAGTTTCCCAGGTGCTGCAAACAGGCTTAAATGTTGAGTCAGTATTTGCCACCTAGAGGTTTTTTTTAGTCTCAAAATGCTAAATGGTGGTCTAGGTACTGAAGCTGCAATTCAGCCATTTCATGCTAGAGTTCCCTGAAACTATAAGTGAAAGACCTTCTAGTTCTCCTAACTTGTAAATGATCATATTATAAACTTACTTTATCATGTTCACTTCTCCTAGAAATTTATTCTGAGGCAGATCTTCCACCTTATCTGTGAAGAAGTTCCTGTTTGTGGTGACTTTCAAACTCTTTGTGCTGTGTTCACTGTAAAAACATGAATAGATTTGTTGTTCTCCTGATTCCCTAATGACTTTTAGACAGCAGTCCTTTTGGCAAGATTTCCTCCTCGGAAAAGTATTTACTATTAGGTGTGTATCAGTTTGCAAACTGTACTTCAGGTTTTTTTGTCCCAACTTCTGTGACTTTCTTCTACCACCTACCTGCTATGCCTATCCTTCTTTTAAAGACAGTCATTAGCCACTTTTCATCAGCTTAGTAGGAGCCCTGTTATTTGTATTTTAGAAGCCCTACAATTTGAGGGCTCCTAAAGATCTTTTAGTAGCCATCACTACTAGAGAGCACAAGTGTGTCCATAATGTAAAATAAATAAATCCAGTCATGTAGTTGTGGCATTACTGTAAACTGATCAAAGAAGAAACACACTAAGACAGGCATGTCCAACCCATGCAATGCATGCAGCCCAGCTCCACTCACAGTGTAGCCTATGCGCTGTGATGTCACATCATCATGGCAGTGGTTTTGCCCTACCAAGCAGCCCTACCCAACCATGGGACACAGGGAGGGAACAATGCAGTGCTGACAAATAATATAGCTCTGTGTTTAATTTGCAAGGAAATAATGTCCATTTTCAAAGATTACAATTTTAAAAGACATTATATGCAGAAACATTCTGCCAAATTCAACAAAAACTGGGTCAAATATCCCACTATTTCTATGTTTTTGTTGCTCTCTGTTGGTTTTTTTTTTTTTTTTAATTAAAAGAATGTAACCAAACTATTTTTTTTAATGCATATGCTCATTTAATTCATTATGTATTTTATATGCAGCCCAAGGCAATTCTGGTTTGCTTAGTGTGGCCCAGGCAATCCAAAAAGTTAGACAACCATGCTCTAAGACTCTGGAGTTACAAAGCGAGTGTTCTTTATTCTCTGTGCCGGATGCACAGGAGGATCCTTCTACCTGGTTATGGGTGCCTGGCACAGAAGATCTTCAGTATCTATGCATTGTTTTGCATATGCAGAGGTTTCCCCAGGCAGTACATCCATATTCAAGGATCCCCTCTAATTTAACATAAATTCTACTTCCTTGCATGTGCTCAGTCTTTTTGTGGTGGTGGTCCTGGGACTGCTTCAGCAGTTATCAGTAGTCTTTCTCACTGTGCTCTCAGGTTGATCCATATCTTCACACGCATGCTCATTTAGCTCCTTGCCTCAGTTGCACAATACTTGCTTCCACATCTACCTATCTACTGAAGTATAAACATTTGATGGTACTTCGACGCAGACTCCTGTTTTCTAAACAAACTAAAGAGCTATTCATCAATGAGCATTAGAAAACATAACAGTACCATTACAACTTGCATCAGTGGAGCCCATTTTTTCAGTTGGACAAATAAATCAGTGTAGCAAAGGAAATCTCTCTGCACTGTCAGATGCTAGATGGCCAAATATTGTGAAAATTGGAGCTGATCAGTGGCATTTATAGGTGCCTCACCTATGGTCTTTTCTTGTATTGAATACTGAAAAATGAATGTAACGGTGCTGCTCAGTAACCAAATGCCTGTCAGTCTTTTATAACTTGTTTAAGGTCTTTTTTCAAGGAAATTTGTATGCAGTATTCAGCTTCATGGCATTTCTCTAGGCAAACATATAGAATCTACAACTCACAAAATTTACTGAAATGTATAGGAGAGTATAGGGCGAAGTCTTGCCAGGAGAGAATGAAAGAGCATGTTACCCCTCACAGATGCTGTGAATGTACCAGGCTCGCTCCTAATAGCAAATACTGCATTTGTTACTGTGTTTGCCTCTTCAGTGTCAGGCAGTGTCTTCAAAACATTCAGCTTTCTATCTAATGAAATAGAGTGGCAATGTATTGAGTTGTTCTTCAGTTTCCCTCCTAAGTAGACTGCCTAGAAGTTCTTTACCCCCCCGACCCACAATAATCTCTTGCTTTCTCTTCATAATGTTTGTTCTATATTTTAACTGCTTTGATGATGCTGTATTTATAATAAGATAGTTGGATGTACAACACAGCACTGAATTTTCTTGTATCCTTGTTCAGTCTGACCTTCAGGTGATCATATCAGAGAAGAACTGTTATTGGTTAACCACTTTTACAATATGCAACATTCAAGTGGTTGAATGAGTCCTCTGTTGCTCTTAATCATCCAAAAGACTGACGTGGAATCGTGTACTTGGAAAAGAGTTTCCAGAAGCATTTTGTATTACTAAGAAAGCAAACAAACAAAAACCAACAAAAACTGTCAGACTTCAAGGAAGGGGAAGTGTAAAAACCATAACATAGCTAGTAGCTCCATACTCCTTTTGATCGGTGTAAATTTAGTTCTTCGGTGCTGACTACAAAATAAATTGCTACAGAGCAGAAATTTGCCTCTACTTCCTCACTTCAATTGTAAGCTGATTTCTGCTTGTATTGTTAGGTGTTATCACCACTGAGACATAAACTTGAGGAGAATTTGTGACACAAATTTTAGCTCTTTTTAATAGCAAAAAAAAAAATGTGATTGTTATGCATCTGATCTTGCAAATTCAAAAATATTCTGTACTTCAATTATGCTTACTTTAAGTGCTGAAGGCCGCAACAGGCCTGCAATTGCTAGCACTAACAGCACAATAATACAGCCAATTGCAAACAGCAGTCTAATTTGTTGATTTCAAGTGAGGTGTAATTATATTGCTTCATTTGCTGAGCAAATCATATGAGAGCTTCTCTAAATCAGTCTGATTGTGTAATGAAGAGCTAATTACAAACAGCAGTGTTCTTGCAGTAAATTTATGGTAACTGCTAATGCCAGGTTGGCACAAGTGTGACAATGGCTCATTAGTACATTTACAAAGGCAGCAGTGGAACTCTGCCCAAAGCATAGCAACTATTCTCTGTTTCGGGAGACCAGAGTGATTACCTCTCTACCCGCCATTGTCATTAGTTAAAATAAATAAATAAATAAATAAAAGTCTTTAGTCACTTCTTGGAAGAAACTTAATAGCTTTTCTAGAAAAACCTGCCTTTAGGCCGAATGGCATATAATGAAAGCATTCTTTTCACCCTTCAGGGGAAGTTAAATTTTGAAAACATTTGACAAAAACCTCGGCCATTAGTGACAACTGGAGGTCCTGTATTTCCTTTTGTATCTATTTTAGCACCTGGCAGAATGTACCTATTTGCCACTGAACCATCGTGGAGTGGGGTCAGGAATCGTCTTGGCAATCACATTGCTAACAGAATTTCTGGTATTGTGTTTTTGTCAGCCCTGTGCTAACAAAAAGATTTTAGTCTTCTACATTCTGAGGTTTTTTTTTCCTGTTTAAGTTGAAATTGATGGTGACCTGATAAAGCTGCCATTATTTAATTCTTGATTATGCATACTGTCAGATCAACCAACTGAAGTGGAAAGATGAACTGGTCACTGCAAATTCATGGTGCAAGATATGTTCTCTAGTTTTTCTGAAGTTTCCATTAATCTCTTGACTTTTATTAATTTCTTTGAGTTCCATGAAGCATGCTTTCTTATAGGTGCTTTCAAGCAATCTGAATAATTTATATCTGAATAGATGTGTGTAATTGCCTGTTCGATTTTAAGCCTGACACCCGTAGTAGATTGAAAGCTATTTTACACAAAGACTTCTAATCTGTTAAATGGTGCACTGGGACTGATTTCCTATGAAATTGCCTGATACACTTTCTGTCTTGGCACAATAGCACAGAATAATTTTTTTCCTGTATGTCTCCATCCTGCTTTCTCTTCCCTCTAATGCAGAATAATGAAGCTGCATCTTATCATTTCCTCACTGATCCTGCATAGTGGCAGGTGACCCTTGTTGAGTGGACAGCCACCCCAAACACAGAAATGCATCTTGTTTAGATCAAGGGTGATGGACTTGAACTTACACCAAGCAGACTTCTTTGAAAAATGCTTGATACTTAACTTCAACAAAGGTGACTATTTGCTCTGATGCAGTCGTCTTTTGAATTTTTGAACTTCTTTTGTAATGTAAAAACAGTCCAGGCCAAATTTCTAGATCAGAACCTCATGTCCAATAGTGAATTCTATTGATATAAAAAAAGTCAGTCAGAAGGCTGTGATAGTCATTAATAGACAATTACTCTGCCTGGGCTGTCATTTTAAATAGCTACCAACAGAAAGCATGTGTACACAATGTTACTTCGATATTCCAGAGGGAAAATGAATACATAGAATTTTCATCTAATTATGCATTTGTTATGCGTGAGCAGCATCATTTTTTGGAAAAAAAAAAAAAAAAAAGTCACAGTTTACAAAGTATTTGGGCTCAATCTTGTGAAGTATGCATTTTTAACAAGAGATTAGAGATGCTCTCAACTTTAGCATGATATTCTAACACAAAATCTGTTTTGCTAAACAAATTTTCTGCTTCGTAACTAATGTAATAGTAACTGCCAGTAAGCCTATTAAAGGCTTACTACATGAGTATATACCTTACAATCTGTTTCATTAGACGTAGCTAAAACATTGCAGTAGAGAATGTCACAAATAGTTTTACATTTCCTTAACTGTTTTTTGTTCTGTGGAACATATGGGAAGAGGAAGTTGCAAAGGCACTGCAAGATTTACCAGAGTTATGCTATCAGCTTTTAGATTAGACAGTACACAGAAGGGGTGGAAAACTACTAAATATACTTGTATATTTTATCAGTGTAAATGTTAGTCATCCTACAGTATAGAAAATCTGTAGACAACTTCATTTTTCTCCTTTCCCTTTCATCTTATAGAACAACGGAGCACTAAATGGCTATCGTATTCTTTCTTGTTCCTCGGTCATATTCCTGTTAATCTGCTGGGATAGAGTTCAGGTAATTCCAGAAGAATTTTAACCAAACCCTATCATATTCAGAGAAGTTTGTACTTTGAATGAAGCTTACCTTACTTCCAGCTTTCTCTTCTGATCCTGGATTTGTAGGCTAGTCCTCTTCTCCATACTTTCAAAGAGATTATATTAATCTGCTATCTCCCTCAACCTCCCTACCCAAGAATTGTGACATACATCTTTCATAAATTGTTTTATCACTTTGATTTTCCATTAATTATAAATCTGAGCTTAAAACATTATTTCTTTAGGTGAGATGAGAGAATGAAATGAAAACCATCTCAAAATGGGCTGGTGCATGATTTCTTGTCTAGTTTCTCATGAGCATCAACATTCGCTATTGGTATATATAAATTTTTGTTATTATCACATATAAAATCTAAGTAACGATTCCAGTGGTGACACAATCTGCTTTTTGTTTTTGTTCTTCTGGAAACTGTTTTTTTTTTTTTTTTAATGTATTATTTTTCTTTAGAAAAAAAAAAAAGATGCAAGTAAACCTTTAGGATGCCTTTATAGAGTTAATAAATCTGTTTCTATTCAGAATAAATGTAAAACAAATTCAGACATGAGCCTGTAGCTATGAAAATTGTTTGACAATAATTGGGTAGGATGAGATGGCATTGTAACACAGGGGAAGGCTTTCTTTGTGAGATCCTCATGAGAACCAGACCAGGCAAATCTGATCTTACAAGTTAACGTGAAAATATTATGGAAAATCATAATTCTTATCATGGTCCTGTATTTTCTATGCACTGTAAATTTACAATATCTTCTTTTTTTGGTATGTTATATTGCTTACGTATGATATTTTAGTATCTATGCTTATGATGCTTTTGGGTGTACTTTATAAAATGAGTGTCCGGAGTTTGGTTTGCTAGTGAAGAAATAAACAAATGATATGGCAAGACTGATTAATGCTTTGGCCCACAGAAACGGGCTTCATTTATTCCAAAGTCAGAGTGACTGAGTTGGCTGGAGATGATAAACGGATGCAAGCTGAAGGATGATTTATGCATGTTTCTCTGGCAACAATACTATTGAAAATTATTGATGTCAGTTCTGGATAAATATGGCATTTCTTTTATTAATATTGCTACTACTTTTTGTGTTGAAGCACTTTGCTTCAGTTATGCTTGATGTCCACTGTCAAGGAGTGATTTATTTATTTATTTTGGAAGGACAACATAAGAAATAATTTCAAAGGCAGGAGGCTGAAGCATATGCAGGGTTTAAGAAGTAGGTCATAGGTGAGTTGTTTTTTTTTTTTTTTTACTGTAGTTGTTGATGTTTTCACATTCAAGTAACATTAGTGTATAAGCATACACGTGTATATGGTATATGCATATATTCTAGGTAGCACAGTAGCATAAAATCACAAGTTTTTATCTCAGAAAGTGCTCTGGAGATATATTGCTTTGTTCTGCCTTTTTGACAGCATTTTCACTGTCGAAAGATTGACTTGATAACTAATAGGTTGTTCATCCTTCTGACTATAGCTTTGTTGTTTGGTTTTTTAGTCTGCCTATGATACTGTTGGGTTTGAGGTCTCCTGAAGCCATCCCTACTGAAGTGCTACACATTTGTGTTCAAGTGCATGTCTATCCTTTAAATGTGCATTTGGAAACTTGTGTTGTAAGCTAAGGGTTAACAGTTGATGTCTATTTATTACTTCGTTAGATACTACTTAACACTGTTCAAGACAACTCCATTGTACAGGTTTTGTACTAATAGTGTCCTGTTTTATTAACACTTAATTCTATTCCATATCATTAGCTAAATCTGCTTCCTATGATTTCTTAATAAAATGACAGTCCCAGTTCAGCATACCCCAATTAAGTGAAGTATTTTGTAACAATGTATTACACTTAGAGTTCTCATCCTGAAGTGCTTTACATTGAGGTATATAGAATCACTGGTCTACTGCTCCCTGAGTGGCACAGGGCAGCTCTTAACTGACATTTTAAGCATTGGAAATTAATGACAAGAGGAGAAATTTCAGGCAGTTGTGTTAAGGCAAACATACGTTATTTTAACATGCAGTACATACAGGCTCATCAACATCGATTCAGTTCAATCAGCACTGAATTTTGAGAGCTAACCTGAAAACCTTAGAATAAATAATGCAAGACTTATCATTGAAAGACCTGCTCATTTTCCTCTTTTGTTCTCCAAATAACCTTGCATTTAATATAATATCATTTTTCTAGACAAAACCTAGGTGAATATTAATAATAATTCTAAATAGAAATATATTTAGATTAACTTCTTCGGAAAATAAAATGAAATTTTCATGCCAGTTTCTGATTGAACTTCAATCATCACAGCCTTTCTGCATCCTGAAGCCTTTCTAAAAATGTTTTCTTAAGGTGAAAAAAAGAGGGAGTTATTAGTTGACTTCATCTTTAGACGTAAAAATCAAATATAGACTTCAAAGAGCACGTCTGTTGCATGTTCCAGGAGCTTTGATACCCTGATAATTATTTGGGATTATTTTTTCTGCATCATAAACATCACTAGTTGTATTAAATCTTTGCTGTACCAGACATGGTAATTGATCACTCACAATAAAATGTCTCAGCTGAAAAGCATTACTGAAATAAGCAGTTGAGTTCTCGTTTAGTAACTTGGAAGTGTCCAATTTGCATAGTTTAGGAATGTAGGATTTTCATGAAAAATAATGCTGGCGAAGGTTGTTTTGCTACAGCAGTGTTATGGTTAGAGCTAAGGGACCTCTAAGAGAAGAAATTGTTTCAACAGTAGGGAAAGGAGCTGTGCTGAAGGAAAGTTCCTTACCCTGCCTGGGAAAAGACAAGGAAATCAGTTTTCAGTATCACTTCATGTTGCAGCTGTGATGAGATGAAGTTTTCCAAAGAAGATGGGAATAGAATGAAAGTAGGGGATAGAGACTTTTTCTTCAGTTCTGGGTAGCGTCACTCAGATTTTGTGGTACTACACAGATGGCAGAAGGGTATCATGTTCCCAATATCAAAAAGTTAGACTTTGAGGCAAAAAGACCCAGAATTTCTTGGATTAGCTGTTGGTTCACCCGTACGGAAGTAAAGCTAAAAATCACATGCTAATAAACTAAAACATAGGGGCATACAAAAATTTTGAAGTTACCAGCTGGGATAGTCTGTGCATGAATTTCAGGTAAACCTTAAAAAATCCAATTAGGGCAGTGACGTATAAATATGAGTGCTGTTCCAAAAGTAATGCCTCCCATTTTATTTAGCTGGCCCGCAACGTTAGAGATGGATATTGGTGATATGGCAGTAAAGGTTGAACCTTCCCAGAAATTTCCCAACATTGGGTATAAGCACAGCCATGCAGTGGGTGATGCATTTCAGCACAGATGACAGTGACAGTGGAGCACCTCTGCTTGTGTGGAGTTTCACAAGTGTGGCAAACAGGCTCTTATTCATTGCTGGTGAAAATGCACAGCTAATGGTGGTGACCTTGTTGAAAAGTAGTATTTTGTAGAGTTTGCTCTATCAAATAGTGTTACTATGCTCTTTGTATTTGTTGTTGCTTCTGTAGAAAATAGAGTTGTCAAACTGTTATTTTCTCTTGTGTTGTAATTGCAACACACATTATGGTAAACTTGTAGGAAAATGTTAGCAAGAAACTGATAGTGACAAACAGTACAATGGATTTCAACTGGCAAAAATGTTATTCTCATTTTAGCACATGAACTTTTCATTAAACTCTGAACTGTTTTTTGCTATTGCAGTACATTAAATACAGACCCCAGAGTGATATTAAAGCCTATTTAGAACTTATTAAAGAAAGTATTTGAATTGCACCAAACTAACTTTGTCTGTACTTTTCATATATTCTCTAGTAAATTAGTTTACTAAAAAGTCTTAGAAATTAATTTGACTTTTATATCCTTGTACATCAAGTTCTACCCTATCAAAGTATATCAAGTGCTACATTGTTTTAGTGTAACTAAATTATGCATAGTGTTTTCCTATTTTGCTGCTCTTGATCAATCTCTGTCAGCATGCAGCTCCGCCCATGAGAGCTTTAGGAAGATCATATTTAAAAGTCTCAGGAAACATTTGCATGTATTGTTTTCTGCAAACAAACTTTGTCTGACAAGCAGCTGTTGGAAAAGGGCAAAGTCTCCATTCTTTTCAGCACCCAACTAGCATGCACTCAGCTGGAGACTGAGCTAAATCACTGCTTCTTGAATGGGAGATATGCATTAAGAGTATTTTGTCAATATGTCTTGGTTTCTTGTTTCAAAATTCTCAGTACAAACACCTGTTTGTATGTGTCCTCTAGTTTTTCTCCTACGTAAAATATGATGGTATTTACTTTTAAAACCCTTGATGGGTAAGGGAGATGAGCACAGAAAGTGCTCAAGGCAATTGAATTCATGTTCTTTCCTTACATTCTATTCTAACAAGTACTCTTTTACTTGTCTGCAAAATTTAGTTTCACACTTTTTGAAGATTAATTTAGCTCACAGCAGAATTTACAATGGCTGATTACTTTAAATGGGGCAGCATGTTCTCATAGAAGAAATCCTGCCCTTGACTCTCACATTTTTTAAGTGACATGATAGTACAGTGGTGAATGCTTACAGCCATCTGTGAGGGTGGGCACGTAGCCCACTTTTAATAGGTGCTGAATAAACATGTTTTTAGATGGGAATCTTGTGCAGTGCTGCACATCCTCTTTCTGCTACAGAGAGGTCAGGCTCTATGTCAGTTTTGCCAAGCATTTCTTTACACTTCATGATACTTGTTGACACTTACACTCCAGAAAGGAGGATTTTTCTTAACAGTGAAAGCAGGCACCTGTGCCTACCTGCAAGGCAAATACAATTGTAAGAGTGACCTTGAATAACAGAATGTGTCAGAAGAATTGCAGAATTCCTGTAGCAATCCTCCCTTATTAATCTAATTCTGGAGTGCATTAGTAAATTAAAGAACAGGACACAGATTTCAAACATTTCAATGAAATTGGTAACAGGTAATGAAAACAAAAAGTACTCCCTCCCACAGGTTGTCATCTTTGGCTTTTGACATTGTTTTAAGATAAAGGGGACATTTTTAAAGATTTGCCATTTGTCACAAAGCTTAGTCACCTTTATTAGAGTCAGTTTAACTAGACTCTTAATTCAGCTCAGAAAAATTGTAACCTGTGGAAAATGAGTAATTTGTAATGTTAGTCTGAAGTTTTCTGCATCTTACTGTGTTATACAGTGTGTTGTTTTGTTGTTTTTTTCTTTTAAATACCTGCCTGTCTTTTAACACTTCAAAGAAAGAATTCTTTGTAAAGCATCATCTGTTGTAGTTGGTAGTACAGTTCAGTGTACCAGTTTGCTGATGGGATGTATTTAGAATGAAAGTTGTCATCACATAAAAGTCTATGAAGCAATGTTGTGCCTCAAATATGTATTCACATATGTTAAAAACCAAACAAAACCAAAATCACACAGAGAATGGTCAGTGTTCTTCACGTAAGCAAAACTTCCAAATAGTTTATCTTTGTATATAATTTCAAACATCTTTTGTTATTTCAGAGGAATGTCAGGGGAAATTATTTCACACTGATCTCCTTTTTAGAAGTTTAACAAAAAAATCAAACACTTTATTGCCAGAAATGATCTTTGGTGCAGTTATTCTATAGAGTGCCATTTGAACCAACTATTTTGCTGTGCAGTATTAACATTGTAAGTCTTGCACCTGAGCTCAAGTCCCATTTTACTTTTGTCTCTGTTGTACAAGAATATAAAATTTGTGATGAGGATCAGTGTCATAGAACAATGATAATAAGTTAATCAAAATATAAATAGTTCTCTCATGATCATGCTACTCCCAACTGCATATGTGCAGCTTTCATTTGACTGAAGTATCAGAAGAAGAAAGGATTAATTTATCTAAGTTGATTATCCTGAAGGGAACAACCTAACTCCCACAATGATGGAACTGATGGAATAATTAAAATCCAGCTTGCTCTGCTTCCTCATAAATCTGAATGAAAGTGAGTATAAAAATTATTTTACCTTGAAAAAAAAAAAAAAAAAAAAGTAATTTTTTTTCCAGAATTGTTGGGTACTGAAAGAGGCATCTACAGGCTTATAACATGAAAATGGATTACTCATTCTTGTATTTTTATATTTATAGCTAAACTTCTAGTAGTATGTGGTGCCAGTATATTTGATTTTTGAGCACATAGGTGCTACAAGAAGTGTAATGAATGAAACATGATATCAACTTTTAAACTTGATTTTTATAATTTTTATTTATTATCATTTTATTTATTTATTTATTTATTTTAATTAGTGTGATGGTGGCATGCTCTTTCTTGGAAGGACAATTTCTAGGACTTCTAAGAGGAACAAAATTGTCCTTCCAAGAAAGTCCACTCATTATATAGGACTAAGTCATAGACTTTCAGAGTCTCTTAAGTAAGTGCATTATCAGAATAAAAGCCAAATTTTACTTAAAGTTGCTGCTGTTTGCCTGCACATTCATTAATTCAACACCACTCCATCATGGTTAGGGGCTCTGAATCATAATTTTCTTCAGTCTCTCACACATTTTTTTTTCCCCAAGGAGATGCTACATTTAAAAGTTAATTAGTTTCCTTGCAAATGAATAAGTCAATAAAACTGAGTTATGATTATTAAAATCATAAAACTGACAGTCTCACAGATCTGGACTATTTCTGAACGTGTATTCATCGCATGCAAATTTCATTGGGTTACAGATCATCTACACTTCATATTCTGACAAGACAATATGCAAGGTCATTTTGAAGGGGAAAATAAGTTCAGTGTTGATTAGTGCCAGCCAGCAGAGCTTTCTTACTATCTGACCTCTGTCTTCTTTTTCTTTCTCTTTAATTCTTCTGATATTTTATTTGGATAATTTTGGAAGAACAATTAGGTTGTTTGCCTTATGTCCTAGTGATTACAGGAAGGTAGATGCTTGAACCAGTAGTGAAAAATAGCTGAAAGCAGAACATCTGAAAGAAATATAGCAACAGAAAATAAACATCAAGTTATCAAGTATGTATTTCAGATCAATTAGTTTTATTGGTGAAAGTTATTTGGTAATATGTTTCAAATTGCCAGTTTGGGCAAAACCAAGAAAAAACTGGGAAACTCATAGTTGAGTATAGACAAATGTTACTCAATATATGCATATGCTATGTGGTTAGCATAAGTCGATAGCATCTAATGTGACAGAGCTATTGTTAAGTCTTTCGGTGTTGTGATATTTAGATTTAACAAATGGGTTTAAGAATGGAATGAAAACGCAAGTTTTTTTGTGAATGGTCTGTATGCTGACCTTTTCTCTTACTATTTTTAGTGTGAGGTGAAGCTATTTTATTTCCTTAAAGCATCAAGTCTTTTCACTGTTTAAAAAAAATATTTCAGTATTCTTCCAAAAAAGAAAAAAGAAAAAAACAAATTCCAGAAGTCTTTCAGTTCTACGTTGTAACAGTCAAGATACAATAAAACATATGCCTTTGCATGCATCAAGATGGCAAAAAGCAGTAGAAAATCTGATAATCTTCTTTTGTAAGTATTGCACTACAGTGCTAGTGACTTTTTATTCTTTCTGAAGGAAAACTGTGTGGGTTGATCTTTTCTTTGAAGAATTTTGTAACATAAGAAAACAAAGTGAAAAATGTCTAATTTACAGTTACTTGCATTGTTTGAACTGCAGCTGCCAAATACTTGCAGCACATAACTTACTAGGTGTATGTAAGCAGTCACAATTTTCTTCTGTATTAGAAAAGAAAGGAAACAGTGTTATGGTCTTTCTGATGTTTTGACTGGATGTTCTGCAGTACTTTCTGTCTTCATTTTTGATGTCACGTTTCCCTGGGAGTTCAGTATCATCTCACCAGAGATGCAGAAGATGTGTTGTTTGTTTTTGTTTTGGTTTGTTTGTTTGTTTGTTTGTTTTTTAAAGGCAGGCTTAGTGGTAGAAATATTGCATGGATTTAAAACTTTTTAGTGGCAAGAATTCTGAAGCAAAAGTGGTGAAGTCATTCATAGCAATATTTGTTTCCCAGCTGTTTTGCCTTTTTATAGAGCCTATTTATCTTCAGAAGAGATTAAATTTGTGTATTTTAAGTACCACATTATTATTTATTTTGTTAATAATCAATATTACATACTTAAATTGGACTATGTGTTAACTTTGTGTGCTGAGGCATGTTTCTGTGTGCAAGAATGAAAATAAAACCTTGTAATATTCTACCTAGATAGGCTGCAGGATAATATCTGTGGATTAACAGTATGTGGAAAAGGAATTTATCCAATAATGCGCGTCATTTTAAAATGTGTGTGCCTTGATTACAAGAAACTGAATCTAAATTTAAGCCTCAAAAGTTTTGGTGAGTGGCAAAGTAAAATGCATGATGTTTTCACAAGGGTGTTACACTAGTCTGCTCCAAAGCCTTCATTAGCAGAATGTTTTTTGTTGCTGATTGTTTTTCCTGAGGACTTCTGTGTAAGAACAGAAAAATACATTGGAAGATGGGAACTGACTAAAAATTATGTAACATTTTGTGTTCTTGGAATTACGGAACTGATCTTGTGCTGATCTAAAGAAAGAAAACGGGAGGAAAGGGGAGAATCTGTCACCTTCTTCTCTGGTTTTGAAATGAAACATCTTGGATAGCCTTTGAAACATTGAATCCCATGAATACAAAATCATAGATTAACATGTGGATAGCCAGTTTATCATGTGTAATTGGATGTCCATTTCATGCAACATAAACTTACATTGTTACTCTTACACAGTGAGGCTACATGCTTTTAAGTGCTGTATCGGAACAAATATTTTCTACATCTGTTGTTAAATTTTATTGAAGAAAAACAGCAACACCAACACAAGAACAGGTAATGGTAGTCCCATTTCAGTGTCATTTCCTAGGACTTTGATTCCATTTTAAGAACAAAGTGTGCATGTTTATCCCTTGTCTCTGAACAAGAAATGCAAATCTCGTCATCGTGATCCCAGAATGTGCTAGCCTAACGACTGAGACCAGAAGTTAGCAACAGTAGTTAAGTCCTAAAAGTACTTTAAAGCAATCAATTGCAGCCAAGCAGGGATCAAGATGTCAGAGTATATACTTATTTGAGCTCTTTTGTTAGTCACTTTATTGGCTGATCCAATTCCCATTGCTAAAAAATGCTAAAATTTATAGAAGTGCATGCACTGAAGTCTGTGAAAGAGGATGATCAAACACAAACCGATGGTATTCCAGGTCAAAACTCAATAGTACTGTACTATTTGACTATTTATAACTTGTGCCATTTTCCATTTCTGTATAGAAAAGGCTATATAGTTGGGTTATTCCCCAGCTGTGTGATAGTGCTGTGTAACCATTAAACCAAAATATAACTGTGTTTCTTAAAGATATGATAAATAATTATGTAACAGACAAAAGAAACTAGGCAAGTTGTAATTGCGTGATTTGGAGATAGGTAATATAATGCTGTCAATTCCCAACTGTGCAAGATAAATTAATGTAGATGGAAAAACAAAACACTTTTTTTTTCATGTATGTACATAAGTGCAAATTTGTTCTTACTCAGTAGTTTATTACTGAGATTTATTCATTATTTTTTATTTTACTCTTAACAATTTTGCTCTTCAGTTTCAATTGTATTGACCAATAAAGAAAGGTGAGCAGCAAGCAAGGACTCTATTTAGTAGGTTCATGATTATGGGACAGACTTCAGTCTTAATTGGCATTTTCTTCCTGAAACTATATCTTACTTCAGAATCAGTTTTATGAAGTGCTAAGACACTTTTCAACAGCAATAGAAGTTTTTAATTTATGCTAAGAATATGTTCAATATCACATCAGTTATTCTTAATGTTTAACTGTCTGAATCACTTCAGCTTTTAATGTGTGTTACGATTCAAGCTGGCATGTACATAGAATCCTAAAGATTTTTCAGGAATACTTCAGCAAATCCTTTTGCAAGTATGTGCTCTTTAGATTGACTATTCTACCATTCCTTACTTTAAATTCATTTCTTTATTATGCATTTTTTTAACATACTAAAATACAATCTGACATTTCTTTTTTTAAAAAATGTATTGTTGTGAGTTTATCTTGATGCTATGTGGAGATGAAAGTTTGTCTGTCCGTGCTTGCATTTCCTCTTGTGCACATGATGGAAATTTAGCACTAATTTAGCATCTATTAATTGATAAGTATTATTTATATTGTACAGCAGCAAGAGAATATCAGTTGAGTCTGGCAGGAGGTGGATTCAAAGTAAACCGAAGGAAGGGCAGGTTTTTTTTATGAAATAGATCAACTGTAGGATTTAACAGGCAGTTCTATGTGTGCTAATAGGGTAGATGAGTTCAAGATAGGACTGGAAAATTCTTTCTGAAATATATAGAAGTTTCTAAAGTCACTTTCTAACGCGCTTAAAAATGAATAGATTGTAGAAGAGCCCCAGAGGAAGTATTGTGTACATTTGTGTGTCAGGTTTCTAAGCCAAACCTGCAAATAGAGCAATTAAAAGCAGATGAAATGAAATTTTGTTTAGGTAGAACATGAGCAAATGTAGCAGACATCATAAAAAGAATAATGTTATAAATTGTTATTTAAAACAATGTCTGTGCATCCTTTCTTTTCCTTTATCTTGACCATGAGATTCCAGCAACCTGCAGCTTTGCATTTCCATGGTGACTGCAGTTGTAAAGTGTATGCAGGGTTAATCAGTGCAATGCACCCTATGGAAAAATTGGTGCAGCTATTATGAAAGTACTCTTTTAAGTAATACTACTCTGAGTTAATTTGAAAAAATATTTCAATCTCCTTTGGGCACATAATAGCAAAAAAGGCTTTTTTTTTTTTTATTTCTGGAAGCTGTGGTGAAAGGAAGCTGTGGGTCATTTTATTCCATTTTAAAAGTTCTCTTACCTTCTTCTTGGACTTGGAAACAGATAATAAATAGTTATCATTTTAAGCGCTGTTTTGATGTTTCTAGAATACATTGACATCAGAATCAATTTCAGTGAGGAAGTCTTTTATCTTGTAATACCCACTTGGTGCCTTAACGAGGCTTGACAGGATCCTGCTGAAAAATTTTAAAAGAACTGCTCCAGGCAAATGTTTCATGGTGCATTACTTCAACATATATTATTGGGGATTTGATGGACTCGGTTACTGGAAGAACGCTGGATTCAGAGTCAGAAATATAACCAATTTACAAAAAGATTTGGAAAAAAAAAAAAAAGTAAAAGGCCATTCAACTCTTCTACCACTCTGTTCTTTACATCATCCTAAAAATTTTCCTGCCTCCATATTAGCAGAGAAATTCAAACAACTGGAATTATTTTAGTTGCCTAATATGTGAATCATTGTTCCAAAATAAATAAATAAATAAATAGAATTAGAAAAAAAGGAAGAAAGGAAATTTTCTGTAGCAGATACTACTGTTTATCACTTGTGTATGTGTTTATTTACATGTGCAGGGGTCTCTTAAAGCACAGACCTGAGCTTAGAGATGGCTTACTTTCAGCTAAGGCTACTTCTAGTGGATAAGAACAATTTTTATGTGACTGTTGGTAGCCTATCGCTTTCTATTCAGTTTGCTTTTATAAAAGTCTTACGCCTTTGAACATTGTTGAAAGTGTTTTTAGGATGAACAAAGATGAATGTAAAGTTCCATTTGATAAGTTAATGGTGGGTTCAATGCAGAAGTTAGACTATTGGGCAAAATCTTTGTTTAGAAATTGGTAGGCTGCAGGACTGGGAAGCTGTTGGCCACTGAGGCAGCTGTGGATTGCTGAGCACAGAAAGTAATAAAGCAAAAGGGCAGGCACTAACGTGCTTGAGATTTAGTGTTCTGTTGTACTGAGTATATGCTTAAATCCAACTCGTTGAACTCACATGATACTGTAAAATCATAGGTGACCTTCCAGCTCCTTGAGTTGGTCTGACCTTAAACTGCCGCAGCATTACCACGTGAGATACACAGTGGTCCCGGCTGGGTTCTGCTGGTTCCCTCTTTCATCCGTGCTCATGTCATGTTGGCTCTACTAACTCATAGTCATAGGGTGCAGCAAAGCAAGGAAGCCAGTGCCAGCCCCGGGAGGATGCTGTGCAGCCTGGGTGGAAATGTGAGGCCCTGTGAACATCTGCTTCAAGGTCAGGGCCCATGTTGATTACGTTCCAAAGGCCAAAAGTAATTTCACATTTCTGGAGTGAGTTCTAACACAAAAGTGATTTCAGAGAGAGCAAGATATGGAGAGTTTACATTTTTCCATTTGTTTCTACTGGTATCTTTATTTTGTTTTACCTGCAGTAAATTTGCCATAGCCATCTGACTGTTTTCCGGCAACAGCTCAGGCAAATACCAGAGATTCTCTGTATGTGGTGTCAACTCCGTCTGAACAGTAGCATAGCCTATGAACTTGCTTTTCTAGTTTTGTTCTTTAAAGTGAATCAGTGAAACACAGAAAAATGAGGTCTGTGCAGCATCTGTTTTCATTGCCTGTGATGTGGATTGGGTGTCTTGCAGATCTTGCCACATAAGTGGTGTGGTTATTTTTTGTAGTACAAATAAATGCTCCTGAACTAACACCATAGGTTTAAGCATTCTTAAAATAACGCTATTCAAATCTCACTTGAACAATTATGTGAGCTGTAATTATATGAGTGACTAATGATTACTCATAAAGCATGCTAATTAGAAATGTTGCTGATGCTAAATGAAAAGTAATGAAAGAGTTTCTAAATTTTCAAAATGAAGTCAAATTAAGTACTCGAATTAGTCAAAATAATTGTCTAATTTGGACAATGGATTCCTGGTTTTGATAATTCCGCCTTCCATAAGCATCTTCATTGACAGACAAAGGATAGTGATTTCTAAATATTTGTAATAAACATTATTTTGACATATCTATTGAACATCAGTGGATTAAACCTAATTGAATTTTGATTGCCTAGCAGATTTGTAGTGGATTACAAAGATGGATTCATTGGCTTATATAGAGAGCTTATAATACAGTACTTAAAATTCAGCCTCCTCATAAACAATTTAATTATTCTGCTTAGCATGTCAGCAATTAGTTGTAAGAACTTGCCTATTCCCTATCATAAACATGGTTTTCTGGAACAAGAAAATTAAAAAAAAAAAAAAAAAAATGTTTCTCCTAGCTAGGAGAAGAAAAAATGTAATTTAATTAAGACTGACTTCTTTCCTACTGTTAAATATGAGATATTGTGAAAATGGCAAGAACCAGATGAGCAAGGATTTTACTTGTTTTTCAATCTCACTGCAGTGTGTGACTAAACTTCATGAAGAAAAGCCTTCCCTTTGGTTAACTTTTGATCTACATTAGACTGTTTCCAAGAAAACCTTAACAGCAGCCTTTCAGCATAAAATTTCTCAACCTCACTGACCTTTACCGTAGGCTGTGCAAGCAAGTCCTTCAACAACAATTTTCCAGCCGGTAAAAACACATCGGGAAAGGGTATCTCATGAGGGCTTTTCCAAGAGTTCTTTTTTATGCAGAAAAGGTGGATCATCACTGAGGCATGAAATGGAGCAGGAAGGGGAGTCAACACCTGTAGTAGGCGACTGGAGTGAAATCACCATATGCAACATCGATCTGGGGACATGGGAGGAATGCACGTAACTACCTGCCTTAGAAGTCAGAGTTCCTCATTACCGGCATTCTATTTCAGCGGCTGAAGTAACCTAGGTCCCCCAGAGTATTGCAGCGTAACAAAACTGGTGCTATTCACAATGAGTTCCATGGATTTAGATGATATTCTGTAGGAGGCACTTGAATAAAGAACTTCATTGAATGTACAGGAATACTGGAGACTACAATTGCATATAAAATGTCCACACCAGAATGTAAACATAAGATCTGCCTTGATATTTCTCATTCAAGGCTTTGTAATCTTAGGAAAAAAAAAACACTTGGCACTTGGAAGACATTACCTTAATCTCTTGGTTGTTTTCTGCAGTACTGGCACTTGTCTTACTAATGCACAACTGCAGCAGTTTGAGAGTTCACACACATCAGGTGAACGGCCAGTGAAGGGGAGGAGGCCATTATTTCTCCTCTCAGAGCTGCTAATGACTTCACCTCTGTGTCACAGTGGGTTTGGTTGCTTTGTGCTGCTGCGGTAGAAAAAGGCTTTTCCTCTGGGATCATTGCCCTCTCTGGGTCCAGACTAGAGAATAAGACAATAAGAGAGCACAAGTGGAGTTAAAAACTTAGGTTCCCTCCGTGTTTGGGAGTCTGCTGGATTGAATATGGCTCACAAGAGAAAATGTCTGAAGTTGCTGAATTGTGGCAATTTGCAGAGAGAGGGGACAAAAGAGCATTCCTTAGAGAAAAGACTGCAATATTTCATTGACGGTAGTAAATCTGTGAAGGTGAACATTTGCTTGACCCTTTGCCACATCAGTCAACCATATAATGACTTTCAGAAGAAGTCTGGTGGTTGGGAAGCCGCAGCTATTGCTGCTATTTCGCTGTTGGCAACAAATTGCAACCAGAAGCTGCTAAGTTGCCTCTCATAGTGTGTAAATATGGGGTCTACATGACAGCCTTTTGCTGATTCATCCAAAGAAAGCTGCCAGCTTGGATAGCTTATCAGTTTGGCAGGAAGAAGTTCCTACAGGGAACAAGACTTAAGCTAAAAACTAAAAACAAATGAATATTGAGTTGTTCTGTTTTTCTCCTTTGTCAGACTTTGTTATACAAACAAGTGGTGCAGCATGCAGACTCTTGTGTGTCTTCTAGTATTAGCTGGCTGTGTGAATTGATACTATTAGGTTTAAGTCTGCATATGGTAGTTTTGCCCTTTCTGTTGAAGTGGAAAAGTATGACAAAAAGTCTCTCTCTTCCACCTTACTGGTGCATTCGCACAGTAGAAGCAGCTGAACAAAGAGCCCAGAAGTGAAAATATCAGTGTTCTTTTATGAATCTCTGATTAGGGCTGTATGGATTAATCCTTCATATGAGAAGTATTAATGGATGTCTGGAAATATGTAACATGCACTTTTGTGCAAAGGAAAGGCTTTACAGTTAAATATATAAAGGCAAATTTTGAAGGTGTTATTTGAAAAATTGTTCTTTTCTGCCTTTTGTTTATGCTTTTCTAAGCACATCTGAAAATGACCTTCCAGACTTTTTTGACTAGAGAGTAATCATGGTCTTCTCAAATAGTGGCACCTGTCTAGTTTTTTAATAGGAATATGTGTAACGTGTATATCTTACTTAAGGAGTATCACTTTGACCCATCTGTCCTTGTTTTTGGATTCAAGCTCATTTGTTAATAACTAACTGAACTATTTGAATCAAATTACCTGAGTCCTAAACTGTCAGAATTCTATTCCAGACCTTGGAGAAAGAAGAAAAAGTATTTGTCTACTGTGTCTGTTCTTCTTAGTTTCTTATGAATAAAATTCTAGTAAACTTCAGTTAAGTACACTAATTCATCCCAACTCTTCTGAGAGAGTGTTTATTGTAAAGAGAGATGCGCCAGCAGGATCTTAAATTGAGGTCTAGGTTTGGGACGACAATTCTCCTCTCACCCTTTCATATGTGAAATGGAATGATCCCTGCTGGCTTCATAGAGCTGTGACCTAAACAGCTGAGCTTTTGGACATGGCGATAAAACTGTGAATATCTTCCTACCACTGATTCCTTTCCAGGCGTGTTAGCGTGCAGAGACTGAGATGGAGGCACCCCAGGGTTTGTGCCTGGGGCAGGCTTGTGCGTAGTTCTCCAGGCGCTTATAGAAAGAGCTCAGGTCTGTGGTGTGACAGGATCCTTTCCTGTGGTAGAGTATTTTTTCTAGAGCTTTGTATTTAGAGGTTGCAGAGCACTGGCAAAAATTCTGGTTTGGTAAAGGTTTTGTAATGAGCAATGAAATAAAAGTAGTTAATGTAGTTATTTGCAAGGGCCATAAAATTACTCAGCCATCAAGAATAGCTGCAATTGACAGCCTGAATGTGGAAAACTGTTATGTGCCAAGCATTTTATGAACATCAGTGCAGAAGATCAATAGGTACATTGCTCAATATTGTGATTATACATTTAATGAATCAAGAATGATTTTTTCTATTCACCGTAATAAAATGAAACATTTTCCAGTGTACTTGTTCCTTTTGTGAAATTTTTAGGTGATTGGTTGCCAACATTTCTCAGTTCAATCAGTTTTCTTTTCTTATCTGATCTAAATCAAAAGTCTGCCCGCAGCTGGGAAGGCTAACTTCTCACAAAAGAAAATGCTGTTTGCCAGCTCTGATATTACCAGAGCAAAGATATGCTTTCAAAGCATTGTGCAGGCCCATGATTTTTCCTTGTATTCTTGTACTCGCTGACACTTTCATGGATTGTTACAGGCAGTGATCTTCTATTTCAAATAATTTCATATATATATTTCTTCTAGATGGAAATGTTCTATGCATCTCATTCCTTACTGCCCCCAACTTGGTATGCACTCAGCTAAGGAGTAAAAGCTTGTTGCACTGCTACTGGGCAAGAAAACTTTCAGCAACATACATGGAGTTTTTACCTTATCACAAATACCATACAAATAAAAACATACAAGTAAATTCTCATTCAACTTCACAGAATTGTAGGAGTTGGAAGGGACCTCTAGGGATCATACAGTTCAACCTCACTGCAAAAGCAGGTTCCCTACAGCAGGTTGCACAGGTAGGCATCCAGATTAGTCTTCAGAATTTTCAGAAAAGGATACTCTACAACCTCTCTGGTCAGCCTGTTCCAGTGCTCTGTCACTCTGACAGTAAAGAAGTTCTTCCTTGTGTTACTGTGGAAATTCCTGTGCTCTGGGTTCTGCCTATTGCCCCTTGTTCTCTTGATGGTTGCTGTAAAAAAGAGTTCATCCCCATCAACTTGACTCCCACATTCCTTTAGATATTTATAAGCAGTGATGAGATCTTCTCTCAGTCTTATTCCCAGGTCTCTCAGCCTTTCCTTATACAGGAAATGCTTTAGCCCTTTGTGGCCATCTGTCAGACTTCTTTTAGGAAATTCCTGTCTTTTTTGAACTGAAGAATCCAGAACTGGACAGAATATTCCAAATGTTGCCTCACCAGGGCAGTGTAGAAGGGGAGGATTATCTCCCTTGACCTGCTGGCCATGCTCATTTTAATGCACGCCAGGATGCCATTAGCCTTCTGGTCCGCAAAGATACATTTCTGGCTCATGGCCAACCATGACACCCAGTTCGGCTCCAGCAGATTGGCCTCTAACTTGTACTGATTTATGTAGTTATTTCTTCCAGAGCTGCAAGGCTCTACACTTACTCTTATTGAACCTCATCAGGTTCCTCTCTGCTCAACTTTCCAGTCTGTCTAGGTCTCATCGAATGGCAGCACAGCCTTCCAGAATGTCAGCCATTCTTCCTAGCTTTGCATCATCAGCAAACTTGCAGAGGGTTGACTCTATCCCCAGATCATTGATGAAGATTTTGAACAAGACCAAACCCAGCACTGACCCCTGGGGGACGCTGATGGTTACAGGACTCCTACCACGCTCTCTACCACTGATCACAACTCTCTGAGCCCTTCCAGTCAGACAGTCCTCTGTCCACCTAACCCTCCACTCTTCTATCCCGCACTAAGCTTCATTAGTAGGAAGCTGTGGGAGACAGTGCCAAATATCTTGTTGAAGCCAAGATACAAAACATGCAGCACCCTCCCCACATTTACCCAGCCAGTGATGACGTAACAGAAAGTTGCCAGTTTGGTTGAGTGTGATTTCCCCTTGGTGGACCCATGTTGTAATCTCCTGATTGCATTCTCCAATTTCTTGAAGATTTTCCAATGGCTTGGAGAACTTCCCTTCAGCCATTCCCACGTGGAAATATGGAACATGGTCTAAATGTTTTAATCTTTTTTTTTCCCAATTAGTCAGAGAAAGTTCAAGGTTTGGAATGAGGGATCCAAGAATGATATCACAATTTTCACAACCTTAGAAAAATTAATAAATAAACATAGTATATTTTCTTCAGTCTAAAAGTGCACAAGAATCTACTGCTCATTGTAATGCATTACTTGTTCAGCAACATCACTGGTTCTTTTTGTAAGAGTATTTTTGAAATTGACATCCCGTCCAAAACAAATTCTGTACACACAAACTCAGGTGCATTTCTGAAGATTAAAAGTGAGTGCCTGTCTGGAAACCTGAAACATAAAAAATAAAGTGGATTTAAAAATATATGAATATTAACAACTCCCCTTTTTTGAGAATACAGTGTATTTTATTCCACGCAATTTTAATTTGATAGTTTTTTATGTTTTGAAAATATACACTCTTATTTACTGAAATAAAAGAATTTACCATAGCAAGCTATGTTTCACAAAATAAAAGCCATGTAGAAGTTAACATTCTCTTTTCTTCTAAAATTTTCTAAACTTTAGGAAGTGACTCTTGGCTGGAAATAATGGTTCTAATTGCACCATGACACTTAGAGAAAAAAGCTGTTCTGTGCCGGATCTATTGGCAGATGTAAGAGTACATTTAGAAGAACCTAGAAACATAGTACACAGAGTATATTGTCTTATGCTAGGATGTATTGTTTCCATATTAATTGCCAACAAAAAGAAAAAAAAAACATCATAAAGCATATTTTATATAGTATTTTATAATATATAAATGATTAAAAATCATTATATGCATAGTCCCTTCTGTGATTAATTTTTGTCCCCTACAAATTACATCATTTGTATAGATCATGAGGTGATCACTTTCCTTCTTCCCTTCTTCTGTACTTGGCGCTTTACTGCATATCTGAAATGGAGCTAAAATAATTTTCTTCTGTATCCACACTAACATTATTATTCTTCCCCCATGTGAAATTTTGACAAGGTATTCAATAAATGTGGTGTGAGTTATTTAAAATTTCACGATTGTACCTGGTAGCATATTTGTTATTTTAGCATTGACTTTTGTGTTCTTCTTTTCAAATGTGGTGGTGTTTGCTGCAAAGTCAAAGTCTACTGCATTTGTCTTAAATATTCTATATTCAAATAATAGTTTATGAAGAAGTAAGAAAAAAATATGCCTCAATCTTATGTAGATGAAGGCAGTCCTTATAGCTGAAAGGGCATCTTTTTTTTCTAAATGTTCTATCTTTATAAAATGTATTAATATATTTCATGCAAATACATAATACAATTAGGTCAAAGATTTTGAGAACTTTTAATCAAGAGGAGGCCCTGACTTGTCAATTATTTGAAATTATTCACTGAATGAAATTGAATGGTATGGGGGTAAATGTATTTTTGGTAGCTCAGTTCTGCAGAGTGTGAAGAACTCACTAATTAGAGGTTTTGTTCAATAGTAAAACATCAGTATTTGATGCAAGTTTTAATAACTCTGTTAAGAAACAAGAGAGTGCAGGAAATTGTTTAAAATGCTTTATCTATTTTTCCCTCCAAGAGGCAAATATTAAAAGAACATCAAAACATAAGAATTGACTTCTATTGTTTGTCATCTTTAAGAGATTAACAATATAATGGGCATAAACTGAACAATTGTTCTTGTTTAACTCTATTAGGAAATACTATTAATTTTAATGGATATATACTGCTAAAGCTGATGAATGTAAACGATAGTTTTATGAAGTTAGTGGAAGTATACGAAGTGCTTTTTTGACTGATTAATAGATGGCAAGATTTTGTGCAGGGCAACTTCTTGAGTCTTACATCTTACATTGTAACTAGATAGTTTCTCTTAACTAGACATGACTTAACATGAGTCAGTGCATGATCACCATGTGAGATATGTGTCATTATTGCTGGCTGGCCAGCATTCTAAGTACTTGAGTCCATTGACGTGTGAACACTTTAAGTCTTTGCACAGTCATTCTTCTCTTGGGGCAACACCAAAGGGCAAATTGCTTTTGTTGTTTGTTTGTTTTAATATTAATAAGTATATTCTCAAGATGTTTAAGAGGATTTGTAGATCAGAATGTTTAATTTTATTTGATATAAGCAGCTGGCCATCTTACTTCATGAACTTAAAACATATTAACTCCTGTAATTAAAAATTGCTTGGCCTACCTTCACATGCATGCCCTTTTAATCACATCTCAGAAGACTTTCCTAGATGAAAGTCTTGGTGATACAACTTTATTTGAACTCTATCCCTACAGGCAGGAAGGCAGTAAATGAAAGGTTGGTTTGTTTGTGTACAAAACTGTTAGGTTATGACCTGAACCAAGGATTGAGCACCTGGTGAAGAGGCATGGCCAACCTAGGGAGCACAGGTGCAAGCAGTTCATCTGTGCAACCCCTAACCTCACCTGGTAGCCAAGGTGTTGCTTTCTTCTGAGAGTTTTTTGGTGAGCTCATGTCTTACTGGGGTAAGCTATTCCTTTCATGCTTTTAGTTTATGACTGTTTAATCTTTCTTTGGTTATTTGGAAACTGGTCAGAGGCAACTATGTAGCCTCTATGTTATTCCAGAACAGTTTGTGTACCTGTATTGACAGGTTTCTTGTTTTTGAAATTGTAAATGCTGAATGTAGCAATCCAGTGTGACTGGTAGTTTCCCTCCAAACAGAAGGAATGATTTAAGCTCTTTTTCTGTTTTGGGTTTTTGTGGTTTTGTTTATGCATGTGTGTGGCTTTAGTTTTTTAAGTCTCGAAGGAAATTTAATTTTAGACTTGGTGCAAAGTAATGTCTTTCGTACTTACGGTTTTGGGGATGCATATGTCTTTAGCTGGTATAAATTTCTGTGGCAGTGGATGTTTAGTCAGTTCACTGTATAGTAGGTCTAAGGGAAACTGAAGAACTCCAGAATCCTTTAGCTGTAGAGTTACATTAGCAATACACTTAAGCAGCAATTTCAAAGGGAGTCTTAGTGTTATTTATGTGCCGTAAATTAAACTTCTGCTTAAAGGATTTTTAGGTAAAGGTAATGATCAAAGATACAAATTACTTGTTCTTTGTTGTTAGGTTTTAACTATTTCTTCTCTATTCACTAAAAGTTGATAGAAGTCATTTTACTGAAACTAATTATGGAGCTACTAGTGTTAAGATGAAAGTGTATGCTTGCGTGTGTATGTCTGTATGTATATTTCTACTTTGAGAAGAAGCTCATAGTGCATAGTCCTGCAGCATCAAGCCTACTTGTTGGTGATTTAGATTTATATATTTTTACATGCATGAGTGGTTTTCTGCATTTGATATTGCTAAGCGAAAATGCGTTCCCTTAGCAGTGAAGCTCAAGGCACGAGTGAATAAAGTTTCTGTTAGAAAGTCTATCAGCTCCTTTTGTTGTAAGTATGGATGGAGGTTCTTGCAGTGTAATCATTGATACTTTTATCATCTTTATGGCTTCTCAGTAAGAGACTAATAAGACACAGTGATGTTTGTAATAAGGAGAAATTTTCAGTTATTGCTTTTATGGGTGTCTTATATCTTCTTTTCATTGCTCAGTTTGAATAGTCTGAACAATGTAATTTATAACAATAGGCCAGAATGACTAGATGATTGGCTGGCCAGCTTGCAGGATCTGAATTTCTGCTATTGAGGGACGGTAGAATTTTCCAAATCTGTTTCTTTGCTTCTTGTGCTTTCATAAAGACACACTTCCCATTTCCACAATGATGGATTTGTAAAAGTAATTTAGAAACTTTTTTTTTTTTTTCAGAAAGATTAAGATATAATGGTGTTACTGTCTTACTATCTTTTGTATTCACTTCTCGCTTTACTCATTTATGTCAATGTATATTAAATGCTAGCATGTTGTAGTTATTTTGGGAGGGGTCCACATATGTGTGTATATATATGTGTATATACATAATCTCATTCTTCAAGGTTGCAGTGTCACTGGGAGGAATCTGTCAGATGTACATGGTACATGATTTAGTTCTCTAGTTAAGTGGAGCCCTCTTTATTTTACTTGGAAAGTGTGCTTTCTTCCTTAAAGCACTAAATGTTTTCAGCTACACTGCACTGGGTTATGCAGTACAGTGAGAAGTCAGATTCTTGACATCTGTCCTTTCCTCTCAAGAATTCTCAATTTGAGCTTTTCCTAGTAAGGATGGAAAGTATTCACTGACTTATGCTCAGGCATATCAGTTTTGGACTGTGAGCATTACACTGTTGTGAGATGCACTTGTGATATGCAGACATCCTTGTGACCAAAGCAAGGACTCAATTCTCCTCAGCGTAGCAATGCTGGAAGTGCTGTTCCTACTCATTGCAATGCTTCTATAGCTGTCAGAAATACTGTGTCATTAGAATAACAATCCTAGACTTGCCAAGACTTGTGAAAACCTTTTGTCAGGAGAAAGTCTCCTGGCATTTCACCACCAAAGCCTGTGTTCAGTGAGAAATCACTGGGAAAGTAGCAGGTGGGCTATTGTCAGCAAAGGCTGGCTCACAGTTCTTAATGCAGATATGCTGCATAGATGATCCCACCATAGATGTTTTGAGCTTAGACTTAATTTATTTTGGGGGGTGGGGAAGGTGTGAAAGAATCTTACTTTCATGATTTACATGAAAGTAGACAGAAGAAATTATGCAATCAGACTTTTGGAATTCTTAGAACTGTCTGAGTGGGTGGACTGCTCTGCTTTCTGTAACTGGCATGTGAATATTTGGGGTCCCAAATGTTAACTTGTGTTTTGTCAGTTTCCTGCTTATTGATCCCTGAGGAAAGCAAAAATCGATAAACATTGCTCATTTGAACAGATATGAAAAAGTGTGAAGCAAAGAATGACTTGATGTAGTCAATTACCATTCAGTAAATTTTCTTCTTTTATCATCTCCCTTCTAAATTCTTTTGCTTTTTTACTTTCTTCCTTAATAGCTGGGATTCACTTCATTGTTTTTCTACTGGGGTAACAATTTTACCTAGGCGATGCAGGAAAGCTGGATGGTACAAATGTTCTTTTAGCCTCTGATCTGGTTAATAATTAATACAGTTAATATACATTAGTTGACCAAATTAATTAAGAGAAGTCTTTGGCTTTAACCGAAGTTTTAATAGGGAAACAAATACTGTTAAAGCATTTGTGCCGTCAATAGTATTTGTAGTTCTGCAGCTCTTAAGCAACTGGGCAATTATGCTCCTAGTCTCTTTGCGTTTGTGAACAGTGATCACCATTAAGTCTCTTGTTTCTCGGTGCTTTGGGTTACCTCTCTCAGTCAGTCCACAGCTGGTATTGGGTGCATCAAAGCAGGATCACTTGGGTATGCTTCCTGAATGACACTCAGCCACTTCTTCAGGTGTGTTTGTCATGATAAGTCTGTTCACTATTTCTTTGCATCAGTCTGGGTGATGACTCTGGAAAGTGAATCAAAAACCACAAAACTTCAGTGTTGTTACAGCTAGAGTCTTGATTTTTCAGATTTGATTTCCATCAAACCCCAAAAGCCTGGTATAGATGATAATGAAAACTGTTGATTGAGTGTCAAATATGAAATTACACGTTATCGATGTTGCCAGGCAGAAAATAACTTCAGTGAGGTATCCTTGCTCCTAGTGAACAGCTACACGAGTGTTAGTTAAATTCTACATAGTGCATTCACTTGTAATGGGAAAGTAACTTGTGACATGGGAATTGTGGTAGGTGTCTGATCAGACCAAACTGTGTAGATACTATCTGACATGTGACACCTGTCACATGAGACAAGGGCTATAGTTGTCTCTTTTTCTGTGTCATATCCCTTATCATATTCATATTACAGAGTGAGGTTAATTATTATTTTTAATATTGGGAAGTGAGTTCCTTAGCCCAGCCTGCAGCACAGGCCCCTGAGTTTGTAATGAATTAGCTAGCCTTTGTGGCAGCAGGTAAGCAGCTAGAAAGAATGGACTAAAGTGATGAAATTTCAACAGGGAAATCAACTGTTGCAGAGAATTTTTGGTAGTTTCAGATACTTTGTTCCTGTCACCTTTATATGTCAACCATAGATGATGAGAAATTTCTTTCACTGCATATTCTGTAATTTCACTCAATTTAAACTCAAGTATTTAGCACTGTGCATATTTGTAGTAAAGCCGAGGTATACTAACTGCGGTTTGAGCATGCTGATATGAAGAAATAGAACGTAGAAGTTTTTAACTTCTTCTCTTGCATTAACTTTATTAAATGTTTCAATTCCAATACTCTGCAATTATACAAAAGCTGCTTGGAAGGAAAGAGATATAAAACTCCTGTATATTGCTTTTATTTATTTTTTTTTTTTTTCTGTTTTGCAGTATTACACTGCTTGCAATCTAGAGCAGAAAATAAGGAGAAAAATGTGTGGAAAAGGGCACAGAAACATTTCTGCCAATTCCCCACTTGCAGTTTTCTCCTCTGCTGGTATTTACTGTTGATGTGCAGAATTTGAAGAGAATAGATTAGTTTCAGATAGGGGAGAACAGAATGGTGGCAGGTGAGTTTTATTTCCAGTTGTGGATAGTGAATCCTTCTGCAAATTCACAAAGTTTTATAAAAATCTTTACATACAACATATCAGCTGATCTTTTGTTGAAGGCAGTATACATTTTCATGTGCAAAGCAAGAAGAAGCTCTCAGAAAATGCATCCCGTTAGAGGTGTGTTCCTATTTTGTTTTGACACGTGTTTGTGTGCATATGTATGTCTATACTCATTGCAAGTATTTTTCAGATATGAAGTGAACTTTTACCACAGAAACATCCATTACTTTCTCTTTCATAGAGAGGTGATGGATAGGGTTTTTTTCATTTAATTTTGGGTGAACTTCAATAGAACTCGTCCATGTATTTAATACTTCAACATGCAGATCCTTACCTGGTATAATTTCTAAGCACTAGCGAGTGAGTGGAGCTACGGCAATGTTTGTTTATCAGTATAAACAGGCCATACAGTGGCCTCTTTTCCTGAATTTTTTTGTGCTGTTTTTGTTCTGCCTAGTCAATATGAAATCACAGTCTGAAATGTTTACAACAGTCAATCTAATTTTAAAATTTTGTTTAAACCCTGTTTGTACATTAGGTACTACTTTCCGAATGTTCAGTAAGTCAATAGGAGTTTTTAAACAAAGTTGTGAATATCGATTTATTTTTGTATGGTTTTCTGAGCAAGCCTATTTCAAATTTTCATTTCTTTTACACCAAGTTAAGCCTCTTGTGATGTATTGTTATCTTTTGTTATTACTACTGTTATTATTTCATCTTCAACATTTATCCAGACTTTCACTATTGTAACTGAGAACAGAATTCCACCTCATTATTGATGGTGTGTGAGCAAAATTTTTTGCATTTTTGTCATAACTGCATATTTAACTATATGGGTTGATTCTTCATTATCTTTGAGTGAGCTGCCTTGATTTGTTTTTAGCCCACTGATATTCAACAGACAAATACAAATTTTCATGGGATTTTAAACTGAGGTTAAAATTTCTTTTCTTTCCTCTCTTACTGAAAGAGGCAAAAACTTCTGAATATAAATATTAAATTTAGTGTTTCTGTGAAACCATCACAGAAAGGTGCATCATTCATTGCAGTTGCCCTGTAAGGAGATGGTAGGGGATAGATCCCAAGAAAGCCACCTGCAGGGAAAGTAGATGGAAGCAAATTAGGCTTGCACTCAGAAAAGGTGAACTGTGTTAATACTTACGAAATATGCTGTTTTCTAAAGGCTGTGAATGAGAGAGCCTTTCCTGTCTTCTGCCTGCTTGGTACTTGCTTGCTGCCCGCCTCTGTGAGCAGGAACCCCTTGTCAGATCTGAAACAAAGCTTTCAAAGGAGAGGGGGAAAACAAAACTCACTCATATTTTTTAAAAAATATTCCAAATAAAAACAAGTAGTTGAAATAAATTGAAATTGATTTTTATGTGCTTGTACCAAGCAACATCATGAAAGTTAATGCAAAATGCTGATAGTCTCTTAGAGATGAAAATAGTAATTATTTTCTGTTCAAAGTAACTTTTATTTGCTCAAAGGCTTTGGGTGCTGTAGCACATACTGCCATATTCAGCTATCCCAGGCCCAGAGGCTTTTTTACCCCTTCCATTTTGCTGAGAGCCAGCCTTGAATAACTAAAGATTCAGCAATACAAGGGGGGGGGGGGGGGGGGGCTGATAACAACAAAACTAAACAGAAAACTGCAAGTAAACATACATGTCAGAGTGCATATAGTTTTCATTTCCCCAGAGGCTGTGAAGGGCAGGCTATTTTCAGTTTCCCTTACTGAAAACAAGAGTGTACCGTACCTTCTCTCAAGCAAAAGATTCTCCTGTGAGCCTCTTGAGTCACAGCTGCTAGCCCATCCTGCTGTTTTCCTGTGTTGCCTCTCTCCGGAGTGCATGTGCATGTCCTCCTAAACTGAAACAGACACTTTGCTCTCCTACTGGGACCATATTTCCATACTGCCTTCTATCATCTTTGTTTCAGACGCTCCTCTGTTAAGACAAAGCTGGCCTACTGTGAAGCAGGTGCTCTGTTCTCAACAGCCCCTTTCCCATGGGACTGCTGTCTTGGCAAGTGTAATACTCTAGGAGGTGGTATTCCATTATTTTAGATAATGGGATGTGATTTCTCACTTCAAGTGTCTAAAGCTCATTCTTTATTCGTCTTCTGATGTGCATATGAGGCTGAAAAGAAAAGCATTAGCCCTTTTCCATAGCTCTCTATATACATGTTTATGTTAATACTGCATGCAGTTAGTCACCAAGGCAGGAGAGTCCCAAACCCTGTTTAACGCTTTGCTGTAGTATTTTTACCACTTTTTCCTCACAAAGGACATTTTATACACCTTCTAATAAGTTTGTCATAATTAAAAAAAAAAAAAAAAAAAAAAAGCCAGGGATCTCCTAGAAAGACTCCAGTGCTAGAAAGGTTAAGACCTGTGTCTGTTCAGCCTTGAAAAAAGAAGAGGTCAGAGAGGATCTGATTCACATCTATAAATATCTAAGGAGGGGGAGGCAAAGGGATGAGGCTGGACTCTTCTCAGCAGTGTGTGGTGATAGGACAAGGGGAAATAGCCACAAACTGAAGCATAGGAAGTTCTGCACAGATATGCATGGGAATTTCTTCACAGTGCAGGTGATGGAACACTGGCACAGGCTGCACAGAGAGGTTGTGGAATCACTTTTTTCTTCTCTGGAGATATTCAAGATCTGCCTGGATGCCTGCATGTGCAACCTGGGCTAGGGAGCTGCTTTGGCAGTGGGGTAGGACTAGCTGATCTCTAGAGGTCCCTTCCAACCCCTACAATTCTGTGGTTCTGTGATTTATATGTGTTTGGGAGGAGGCTTCATTTCTGTTCACAAGTTTTTTGATTTTTTTTTTCCCCATTCTTACTTCTTTAATACTCTTTTCTGATCTTATCTTAGTAGGTTGTTCTTACTTCTCAGGTAGTCCAGGCTGCTTTCTTCCTGTAGTTCGAGTATCCCAGGCTTCAACGTTATCTTTATTCCTTCATTAAATTGAAGGAGATGAAATGTTCTTCAGTGTCTAGCAGGCTTTCCATACGTTTGCTTCCTTTTGTGAGTCCTATCTCTGTGAAAACAAAAGTAAGTCAAGTGAGTCCTGTAAAGATATCAAATTCTTAGGGATTAGCGTGTATCAGCTTTAAGGCTTGAATTTTTTTTCCTTCCCTTACATGTTCTAGGTTTTGCATTGTGTTTACCAAAACTGAGTTTGGGAATGTGACCACTTATCCAGGCTTTGTTTATATGTTTAAAAGGACTCCTTAGCATCCTTTAAAAATATGGGCATATGAGTTTGAGTAGGTTTTTTTCACAGTGAGTTACTTCTTGTGATTCTATTTTTTTTTAATTTTTTTATTTTTTATTTTTCCACAGCACAGGTCTTTGCTTATGGCTGCTTTTTCAGTTTTCACATTCAGGATGTATTCTATCCAGTTCCGTGTTACAGAACTCCCATACCTTTCAAGGTGACCTATGACATCTCGGGTTGGGCTTTGTGGTTATCACAAAATCTTTCTTGGATAACCGTGAATATTATGAGGTTTTTCCCATGAGTAGTTGTAGACTAAGTGCCATGTCTTCTTGGTTCTGCATTAATCTCAATCACTATGTTCTTAACTTTGTGTTGCCAGGCTGTCTTCAAATATAATGTTTGTGTCCTTTTATGTAGAGGAAAAATAAGAACTGAAGTTATCTGCACATCATGAGGCTGTAATGTTCTAAAATGTTTGTGGGAGTCAGGCAAAGCTTATTGCAGTGAAGTCCTAAGATAATTAAAAAAAATCTCGTTAAATGCCATGGCATAATGTATTTCTTCTTCTAATTGTCATTTAACCCACTGAAGATGAAAAAGGAACTTTTTGTGTTGCTTTACTACTGGCAAACTTGTGATTTCTCATTGTCTTCTATAGGTGCTAGCAAGTTGTTTGCTTTCTTTTTAGTTTTGTCTCTAGACTGGTTTGTAACTTCTCATGTCCTTATTAATTCTTTCATTTTATAAAATTAGATACCATGTTTGTCTTTTCCATTCCTCAGGGATGCTCATCTTCAATGAACATCATGTTCATAATGATGGTGTTCCTGTAGGTTGAGTTTTATTGAATGTTGTGAGTTGACTTGTGTCTTCTGTCCTTAAATTGGGATTAGCCTTGCTGAACAGCTATGTATAATTTATTGGTTTTATTAATATTTTTTATTCAAATCTCCTTGAATTAAGAATTTATCCTTAATATTATTATTTTCCTTATGTTACAGTATTTTTCCACAGTATCAGGTTAATTTTTTAAGGAATCATTTAGTATACCTTTTTTAGTGACTTTTACCCTTGCTTTAAGTTTGCTGTTTTCTTGACTGCCTTATTTTGAGAATCTCTGAGCCATGACATTCCTCTTAGTGGTGTCTTAGTGGTGCAGTGTGTTTGCCTCTGGTGATATTTTAAGTGATCACCACACAGAGGAGGGAAATGAATCTGCATCAAGTTAGAAGATGCTTTGCAGAGGGAAATAGTAGGTGCTGAGTAGCCAGAATCGGCACTGGCATTATTAAAAACAATTACTTTGGACAATTTCTACTGTTTTCCTGGCACCTAAACATCCATTAGCAATTAAAGGTTATCATATATGCTTCTGTAGAGCATATACTGATTTGATATGGTCCAATTTCCTTCTTCCAAGTTTGTTCTGCAAGATGTATTAAAGTACAGTTAAACAGAGGCTTGGGAGACTCGTTTCAGAAGTGCACTTCTGATTTCAGTTACTTCTGCACCTAGTTCTAGTTAATTTGGTTCTTGTCAAGTGTCTCCTTTTTATGGATAGTGGAGCTGAATAACAGGAAATGCTTTTGTTACAGTCATCCTACAATTGAAATGTTTATAATTAGCTATTTTGGGAAGTAGAATGCTCGACTAAAAGTTTCAGAGATTTCCTATTCTGCATGACAGTAATGGGAGCTTTGTTGATGAGATGAGAAATTTTTGACACCTTTTCAAGAATGTAAAGACAACAACAAAAGATTTTACTAAGTTTTACTTTTCTTTGCTTTTATTTTTTTCTGCAGTCTTAACTGGTCTCTGAACACACTTTTCTCCATTGATTTGTAAATTAATCTAATTATTTCACCATGAATTGGGCAGTTGTGGTAGTATGTTCTTAGGTATGAATGTCCTTCATTGTAACGTGTATACTGTTTAGCTTCTTTTATTTAAACTAAAACAATAAACTCAAGTTAGAGTTATTTTGTATTGTCAGAAAGAAAATAGGGGAAGTATTTCAGTATTTTTCATGGGAATAAAACAATGGGGCAAAGAAGAGTGACAGAAAGTGCTTGCATATGCAGAAAGTAATTGCACAGATTAAATAACTATAGGATGTTGAACATCTTAGTGAGAGTCATAGTGCACTGTATTGAAACTACCTAACTAGTTCTGTCTACACAAATATGTACAACAACACAACAACAAAAAGATGTTGAGGAAAATGTTCTTCCTCATTATCTTTGTATACCAATGGGAAGATATTTTAGAAATTGCTGGGCTGAAAATGTAAAAGGAATAAAAATGTCGCTCTTTATCCTGTCAAACATGACTACAATAGGAAACTCATTCTTTGGAGACTACATGAATGCTCTGTGTAAGTGGGTGTCAAAGATATCACCAGGTAGAGTCATGCAGACTGTATTCATTAGTAACTGATAAAAAAATGCTGTTCTGGATGCAACTTCTAGCTACAGAATCAGTGCTGCAGAGGAATCTCTACACCCAGCCTGCTTCCTGCTGATTCCCTGCTCCTGGCTGCTGGGGGAGGCGAACCAGCCTGATTCCTTGAGGCTTTCCTCAGGTCATGCTTTGCAACAGCTTTCCTTGCAGGAAAGCCTGGTGGAGTGGGAGCGTGATCAGGCTCCTAGCATGCAACCCTGTCCAGCTGCAGCATTCAGCCTGGCCACTGGCACCACTGGCAGGCACCCCTCTGGCTTTTCAGCCAGAACAGCTTGGAATCACTCAGCTTGGTTTTCTAGTGTTTCGTTCCACCCAAGTTCACACATTTGCTGTTGGAAGGAAGCAATTCAGATTTCGTAATGAAGAATTTTTGTGGAAGGTGGTCCATCTGCCTTTGTAGCACCAGGCTTAATTTTTCACAAGAAATGAGAATTCTACATTCAGAGCTGAGATGCAGGAGTGGCGTTCCAGCAGCAAAGTGCTAATGTGTTTCGTGGTTAGGGTGGATGAGCATTTAGCTCAATTTTTTTTGTCTTTAGATGACTTCATACTGCTTTTAAGTTCTATGGTATGAATACAAATGTAATAATTTTGTATCCTGCATTGCATTTGTATCTCCATTGAATCTTTGCAAAGGCAACTTTCATGTGCAACCTCATCTTTTTTTTTTCTTTTTTTCAAGGTATGTAGTTTTGAAACACAAAGCAGATTATTCCCTCCACTCTTTTTAGCAATAGGAATAAAGTAATCTTACAAACTCCATGTAGGTCCTTAAAATGTCTTGCTGTTTTTTTTCTCCCTACTAAGTAATGTACAATTGTCACTAACGATATTGTATATTCTAGCTTATGTCATACTTTTTTTTACATTTTTTCTTGTTTTATTTTTTATTTTTTGTCTATAGTGTGAAGGAAAACATTGTGTTTTTGATTTAAATGAAACAGATCTCAAAGGGGGACAAAAGCAATATATTGATGCCCTGAGTCATGCTACCCTCAGGATATTAATATCCTCTTAATAAGTTGAAGGAAGGAACTCAAGCTCTAAAAGTAATTCCTACAGAAGACAGATAATGTACTTCATCTTGCTATTTTTCTTTGACTTGCTGTTTAGGGAGGGTGTTAAATTCCATTGCTATTCTACTAGCATCTTTCAAAAATATGTTCCCCAATGGACGGAGAGAGAGAGAGACATCAATACTGTGTAACTGTAGTTACCTTCCATGATCAATAATATCATTAAAATATACAAATGTGTTTTCTATAACCTATAATGCTATTACAGTGATTTCTCGCAGGGTTTTTTACATCAGGCAAACCAACAGTAGACTGTAAAGTAAGGTTTTGATGCAGAATGTGAAATAATGTAACAACAGATGGTTCATTTTTGTCTTTAAAATAAGTGAGGATATGAAGAATGGTAGACTTTAGCCCATGTTGTTTAACAAAAAATGCATTTATTGCTCCTTTACTATGTTTTTGCTTTCCAGACATTACTACTATCAGAAAATTGCCTTGCCTTTTGAATGCATACTAAATTCATGTGAAAATCTATCACAGATTTTGTTAGTTAACTAACTGCATAAGTTACGTGCATTTAATTTGTTTACTTTGATGTTGCTTGCATTGTTTCATCTTTTCCTCAACTAATTTGCTCAGAAATAGGCCTCAGAGGCTTTGGACATAACTAGTGTAAAACAGAAATTCATGAAGTCCCCTTTTACTGTAACTGTTTCTTGTTCCCAGCTCCTCCGGGATTTGTTTGCATGTTTTCTTAGTCATAAATTTGATGTTTTTTTTCCCTGCGTTGTTTTATTATATATATATATATATATATATATATATATATAAAATAATTTTAAGAGATTGTGTGATTTTGAACACACACACACACACACACACACACACACACACACACACACACACACACACACACAATCTCTTAAAATTTCTCTGCTGTGAGTCATAACTCTCTGTTAAAGTTTCCAAGCATTGGAAATCCACTTCCATAGTTGCTGATGTTGGTTGTATCATAGTGGTGTCATTTTCCCAGTGGACCAATACGAAAAAGTAATAGTAAGTACAAATAGTGAATATTGTTAGGACATGTGGTACAATGATCAGTGATCACCCCATTTATGAAAAGCACTTAGATGATATAGATATATATTTTAAATTTATAATCTGAGCAGAGGGTGTGATGTGCAAAGGTTCAGAGCTACATAACCTGTTTATGTAACCTAAATTTCATAAATTCAGTAACTTTGTGGATAGCTTATTGAACCATAAATTATGTTTATGTAGATGCAGAAGTGTGGTATGGGATTGAAAGCATCATAGAATATTACAAATATTAAAATTCTAGTGAGTAATACTGCTGTGTTCCACACCTTCATGCACAAAGAACAGTGAACAGGGAAAACACATCTCATTTCGCTGTCATACCTCACTGGATTCTTAAACGTTTTGCTGGAATTCCATTCAAATAGTGAGTGCTTCATATGCTTACTTACAACTGCTTAGAATATGTTTTTTTCTCAGCCTGATGCTCCTTGTGTCAGTTATTTGGTCACAGTATTAATGTTCATACATAGTCATGCTTTTTTGCCTTACTGCTGGGGAGGATTCTTTACTTAGCTCTTCATAAGAGCTCAAAATCATAGGGGCCAGAGTGACAGAAATTGTGTAGAAGATAAAACTTGCAAATGATAAACATGAATACATGCACTTGCATATAGTTTGGGTTTTAGGAGAAAGCTTCTTCTTGGAGGACAGTTGGACTGGAAGATCGCGTAGGTCACTTCCAACTTTGTGATTCTATGATTTTTCTGGAGTATGGATGCTGAAGGAAATTGTCATTGTTTTTCTGGGCTGGAGCATAAGTATCTTTAAATGAGTTTAATTTCTTTTACTAAGGAGTGAGAGTTAGTATCATAGAATGGTTTGGGTTGGAAGGGACCTGTCAGTGTTTTATGATTTTTGTTATTGGTATTACACATCATAATGTAGTATACTGCACTGGAAATTAAAGAGTTAATGCTCCAGTTCTGTGGATCATTGATAGTTCTGGGTATACCTGTTTCAGAAGAGAACAACATACCCCAGAGGACTTCATGTTGCTTTATGTTTTTCCATTTTCTGTTCAGAGGGAAAGATAAAAACTGTTCACATGTCACAAGAGACAGGTTTAATCCCCCTTTCAGATCAACCTAGCAGTGGGTGCTCCCTAGCCATCTCTCCTTCAGTGTTAGCATAAGGCCTTTGGTTTTCAGACTCTCTCTCTCTCTCTCTCTCTCTCTCATTTTATTTATTAGCTTCAATTCTATTTACATTGTATTATATTTTGTTACTTTGCATTCTGATATCATAGTAAATTAGCTTTCCTCCTCAGATTGTTGCCACTGTTCTGTTTTTATGCCCATCTCTCTTTTCCCTTTCCCAGGGCATGAGTCTGTGGGTCCCCCCACCCTATTAGTCACAGAACTGGGCCAGATCAGCTCATAAACTGTTGACAGGACCCTTAAGATCATCTAGTTCCAAACCACCTATTAGGCAGGGACACCTCCCTCTAGACCAGGTTGCTCACAGCCCCATTCCAGCCTGGCCTTGAGTGCTTCCAGGGAGGGGGCGTTCACCTAGGTGGGCAACCTGTTCCAGTGTCTCACCACCCTCACAGTATAGAATTCCTTCCTGATATCTTGTCTAAACCTACCCTCTTCCAGTCTAAAACTATTTCCCCTCATCCTGTTGCTACATGCCCTTATAGGAAGTCCCTCTCCAGCTTTTCTGTAGCCCCATTCAGGTACTGAAGTCTGTAGATATGACAACATCTCAAAGGATGAATACTGTTTGCAGAAGGAGGCATTGAATTCTCATCACTTTGCTGTCTTTTCTTGTTGCTATACATGTTTTGAAGGTGGTTAAGAAAATAATACAGGATTATATGTTGCTGAATATTATCTCAAAATATAAACTGACAAAAAAAAAAGTAAACTATCTTAATAAAGTATTTGAAATTAAGGCTTCTAAAGATGTGTTTCAGAAGAGTATATCTTCTCTTGAAAGAAAAATGTGAACAGAGAGAAAATCCTTTTATTTTTATTTGTTTTGCTTTGTAAAATCAACTATCATTATCATATGGCTGAAGATTTCAGTGACTATAGAGTGACTTTGTTTCCAGACCTTAATATAAGACATCCCTAAAGGTTCTTCCAGATCAGTGGTGTTAAGGATGAGGAGTGGTATATGCTTGGATTGGTCTAAGAAGAGATGAGATTCTTCAGTGTACAGGGAAGGGTTATTTTTTCCTCTACTTTGTGTAAACTGTTCTGCTAGAAAAGACATGCAGGTTAAGGGGATGACTAGGAAAAAGCAAGAAAATCTCAATCTCTCATGTGTTTCATAGAAAGTATATATTTCTGTAGTGCAAATACCTTTATGAGAAACTCAGACCTTAGTAATTCCTTACAAAGTGAAATAAGAGTAATGTAGCAGCTTCAAAGAAGAGTAATATTGTCCAGATTGCTTGACAGTCATTTTCATATTGAAGGAAGCAAGCTATTGTTATTAATTTCTAATTAATCTTAATTTTTTAAGGTTCTGCTAGTAGTATGCCCTGTCGTAGGCAAACATGTAGTGCGAGATTTTTATTTCTGCCATTTCTTGTTTGATGTCTGTAGTGCTAAGATGCAGTTTCAAACATATTTGTGCTCAAAAATAATTACTCTCCAATTGTTATTTTAGTGGTTTTGTCTGTACAGTAGTTTTGATGGGTGAGATTAATTGAAAGCATTGTTAAAACTTTGTAATGCATGTTTAGCACTGCAAGAATTGGTCACTTTTGCCTTTCTGTCTTATCATAAGGTTATTTCAGTGTGTACACTTGGCAGGTGTATGTATGCATAACAGGTCGCATGCATTGCTTTGAAATATGTTGTGCACAAGCATGTATTATTCAATTTTCCTAATGCAGCAAATGTGTATGTATCATGAACTTTTCCATTTCCATTTATTCTTTCTGTTCTATAAAGCAATGTATGAAACATCATGAGGTTCCTTTTCTATCTGTTATCTTGTCGCTTACTTGAATATAGAATAATCTTCTTTTTTTTTTTTTTTATCAAATGTAACATTTCTTCTAAGAGAAAACTCATTCTTGGTGAGCACAGTGAGGTTGAGGCTCTCTCAGATGAAGAGCAGACTGATAGCTGCAACAGCAGAGGGGGTGGTTTTGAGTAGCTTGCTTAGTAGTAAAACCAAACAGCCAGATATCTTTTTAAAAAGTGAAACTCATGGAGTTAGACTTATTCTTCAGTCTCGTGTGGTTTCCTGATGTGTTCCTGTGCATGCTGCCATTGGCTACTGAGATTCAGCTAAACTTCATTAAAAGTCCAAAAATTTGCATTAAAAAGTACCGTGAGACTATTGCTGCGTGAATTTGTTTTGAGTTTGTTTCAAATTGTGCTTTTTATAGTCACAGTGACTTTACAATGTCCTCTGAGTTACTGCTTTCTTTTTCCTTTCCTGAGGATATTCCTTATAGCTGGCATCCACAATGTCTTTGCCTCTACCAGTTCAATGACAGTGGTGAGAAAGCTGCTGCATGTTGAGATCAGTCCCTGGAAGGGACATATCCTGTCTCATCTTGAAGACCTATACCAGAATTCTGGTGTACTCCGGTCAGAGCTTTCATCTTTTTAAGACAAAATTTGATTTCCACCCAGATGGAATGTCTTGTCTCACTCCTTTCATCTCCTAAGCTGTTCACCTTTTTAACATGCTGCAGCATGTTAAAACACTTTAGCTTTCAATTTAGTTGTTCTTGAAAATGTGTACCTCTGCCTCAAGTGTGACTGCAAGTCCTGATAATCTAACGTACGTAATGCCTGATTTCAGGTCATGTAGTTCTCCTTCCTCCCCCTTGATGTGCTTCTTTCATGGCACCTAGGGTACAGATCTATCAGTTGCTTCTCGCTGACCTTGATAGCAAAGAACAGTTCCAGGCTAACTGAACTGAATTAGTTTGTCAACCTTCAGCTCCTGTCTTTTGTGCTTCTCTAAGATGTGATTGCTGAGGGAGGCAGAAGGTGTCAAGGGAGACTTAGAAAAGAGAATGGCAATGCTGCATGAGCTGGAGCAGGGGATGCTGGAGGTAGGTCAAGTTGAGATACAAAGTGCTGTTAGATGGAAATGACTGATTTGACTGATCCCTTTCAGATCTAAATTAATAAACTTCTATGTTTATCTTTTAAACAACACATACAACTGAGATGTCCAAAAACTTAATTTACTTTGTATGACAGCTTTCCTTTATGTGGAATAAAAATGCATGAGAGGCTCACGGAAACATCTTGGAAAAGAAGGCATTGAAATGCATGCTATTCAGTTTGTTCTGTGTGTTAGTTAAATATGAAGACAGATCTTGCAACTGTGGAACAAAACCATTTTAGTCCAGCTTCAAAACCTGGCTTTGGTTAAATTCCTAAACACCTGTGCTGGTGTCGTACTGAAATAAGATTTAAATATTGTTTTACCACTTCAGGATGAAAATGCAAATCTTATGCATGCTTGCATCTTGTCAGGACATCTCAGCACAAAGTGATTCCCGCTTTCACTCTCAGCTTCCTGCTCCTGCATGTGGAAAGATTAAAAGGGTCAATAATTTTGCTGACAATGGTACAGTGCTTCTGTGGATGGGTTGTTCAGCTGTGTCGTACTTAACTACATAAGAGTCTGATTATTTAGCTTGATAACTGTTGTGCTGTTTTGTTAGCCACATAAATTGGAGTTCAATGTGTGTTAGTTCCTGAATAATTAGATGTCATAGAAGCTGCGTGGAAATGTGGGTGAGCAACCTGGGTTTTTAGTTTAAACATACGCAGCTCCAAAAACAAATGGAATTGTGTTCTTATGATGTTTAAGGACTTCTAGAGCACTGCATATCACCAGCATCTGGAGACCGGTTACTGAAGAGGCTCCATAGGGGTCCTGCCTCAAGGCTTTTAGTTGGATGAATAATATATAAACTATATGGTTTCCCACTGAGAGCAACTGGAGCAGTATCAGAAGGAAATAAGCCATTTAGGAGTTGAAATGAAAATGAAATAACAGCACTGGATTTAAAAATGAAGCCATTTCAGTTTTGCACGTGTTGTTGAGCATAGTATATTGGATGCACAAATTCTGATGATTCTTTATCATTTCAGAATCTTATTTTTCCTAGTGTTGACACATGTCTATTTCAAAGCCTTAGAAAAAGGCTCATAAAGCATATTCAATTGCTCAGAACTGGCATACTAAATTCGCCTTCACAAAAGATGTGAAAATGACCTTTAATGTGTGCATTGTTCATTTTATTATGCAGGTTCAGCTTTACAGTACTGAAACTCTCCTGTCATTGTCTCTGGCTCTGGGTTTATTTGCTGCTCTTTAGACAATTAGGAACAAATTACAAAATGGCATATCCAGCGCTATTCAAAATCTTCTTTCAACTCATGAATCCCTTAAAATTCCTAATCATTGTCTTCTGTTTCAGTTTACTTGTCAGTAAAATGTATTTTAAAAGGACATAACTGAAAGGAGGTATTTGGATCTGAGAAGAAATTTGTTCTTGTTCAGTTGTAACTAAAATCTTTCTGTAGCGGTTCATTGCAATGGAAATTCACTGAGTGAGCACTTTAGAGCTGAAAAATACATCGACTGGATGACTCCATGAAGACAAACGGAAGATGATACACACACGTTAACACTCACCCCTATACAAACAAAGCCCAACCAGTGGAATGCTGATTGACAAAGGGACAAGAAAGCATTTTAATTTTTAAAAGCAAAATAGAAATAATACATAAAAGGACTGAGGATTTTGCTAGCCCTATCTTTTTAGCTTGCAGCTCCCTAACAGTTAAGATTGTCTGGAAGCTCACTCCTTTGAATCTTTAATTACAGTAGTAATTTTCATGAGGCAACTATCAACCACCAACTTGAGTGTAACTGAAGCTGATGCATTTGTGTTTGGTCATGAAACCACGATCACCTAAATGACATCAGAGTTGGAAGAGGGTAGCACTAGAATGTTATTCTTGGGATAAAAGGAGCAGGATGTATGTGGAAGCTATATGTTTTAGTAACTGATTAATTATTGATCAATTTCATATTTAGAGCTTTGGATAAAGAAATGCAGCTCACCTTCCAAGAGGAAAGAAATTGCTGTATTATTATTTGCACGGTGAAATAACAGTCACAAAGAAAATTAGTTATCTTAAAGTTTTGTAAGTTATCTTGATTTTTTTTTTTCTAAATTTTTATTTTTATTTTTTGAGTAACTACCTATGTGGGAAAGGGAAAGAGAAGTAGTTACCCAGATTGTCTATCAACTAAATTGGACCCAAATAATAACACAGTAGAGCTCAAATTGTACAGTCCCTCCTCTTTGAAGCCACAGCTCCAAATCCTGTATCCTTGTTTGAATTGTCTGGAGTTGTTTATGGGTATCAGTGCTGACAGGACTGGCTTGCTGCCTATTTATGGTGATGTTTGGAAAACTCATCCAACATCTTCCTTTCCATCCCTTGTCAGGTTTTGTTGTTGTCGTTGTGTTTTTGTTGTTGTCGTTGTGTTTTTGTTTGTTTCCTGGCCTCCATTTTCATTCAAAAATACTGTATCCGGAGTTATTTTAGCTTACTTGGTTGCCTGCTGTTTGGTGCTTATGAGCTGCTTCTTTGTTTAAACTGTATCAGGAGGGTAACTGACCTTGAAGATTCAATGTGGCTATTGCTGAACTTCGTGCCTCCAAGTTTACTGTAGGAGTTTAAAAGGCAAAAAAAAAAAAAAAATTGGTTGATCAGAGCAGTAAAAATGAAGAAGTGTTCAGAGTGCATAGGGATAGCAGACAAGGAAATAAATTATGGGTGAGCATTGAAGCAGTGTTTAAAAAAAAAAAAAATCAGTAGGAAAAAGTCTTCCAAATAGCACCTCGATCTCTCCAGCAGCACCTCGATCTCTCCAGCTCTTGTACTGATTTTCTGTGATCTATGGAGACAATGATAAACAGGCCAGGGTGTCTAAGATGATGCAGGAAATTATAAAAACCAACAAAACTATTGCAAAAGCAATTATGCTAACCCTTGCAGTCAGATGAGAAAAAAACAATGCAAGGAGGACAGTTGGGAGTGGGCATATGTTGTATTGTTTTGGGGTTTCTTCAGTCAAAACATGATATGCATTGAAATACAGTCTCTTGTAACTTGTGATACCCTTCTGGATATGTAGAATATCAAGCTCTAAATCCCTGGGAGTATAGAAGTATTCAGTTCAGCTGCATGCAGTGTGACTGTGCTATACAGCCCTACAAGTGGTACTGCAACATAACACAGCTTTAAAAGCATTTCTGCTTTTACTGATGCTACAAATGAATACAGAAACAAAAGGACTGATTCCTTGACAATCATTTGCTAACAGTTTCTATGAAAAAAGATGATGCGCTTCAGACCTGGAGGAAGGGAAGTACAAGGAAGGCCACTTCCTTGTAAGCAATCCTAGATTACTGCTGCCTCTGTCTGAGATTTTTTCCAGAGACGTTTCTTTGTCCCTCAGACAGTCTCAGAGCTTGCCATCAGATTTACTGCTTTTCTTCAGAATATCTCCATGGCAAGGTGAGAGCTCTATGGGTTCAGCACAGTAAGTTCATAAAATGAGAAGTCTGTAAAAACAGTCAGCACTAAGGTATGCTTGATCCCTCCAAGCGTGCAGGTACTTCTCATCCCATCACAGCCACAGCCCTCCTGAGCTGCCAGAGCAGATCCTCCTGCTGATATAGCCTGAGATAGCTTCAGCTGTTGCAATAAGGGCTGTTGGTCAGGATCCAGCTACATCTGAGAAAGCAAATATACCAAAATAAACATGAAATGAAGTAGCAGCACATTCTTCAACAGTGCATTATGACAGTCCCTCAATTATTGCCTCCTGATTTGTTGGGAGAGGGAGACAAAGTTACACCTGGTTTAGAATGACATATTAGTAGCTGCTTCTGTTATATCCTCTCGTTAAGTGAGACCTAGCTAATGGGACCTCTACACAGCAGTATGAGGTTGAATAGAGATTGTGTAAGCTTGGCCTCTGCCTGATTTTAAGTCTGCTTCCATCCATCTAGCAACTTTAATTTTCAGCTGACCATCTGATTATCAATTCAGTGTAATTTTTATCCAAATCTAATTTTCTGATTCTTCTCTTGTCTCTGTCTGCTTCTAAATGCTTTTGTGTACATTTTGTTTGCCTCAACTAATAAAACTTCTCGGTAATTTACATAAGTAAAATATCTTCTAGAAGTGATGGGAGAGGAAAAGCAATTTCTTTAGATTTTGAGTCTGGACTTTGGTACTGAAAATGAGAAGTGCTGCTTTGGTTTGTGAATTAAACAACTATTTTATTGGAGCCATTTGGGTAAAGCATGTGTAGAAACATTCATCTTCAGGAATTATTTTTTTGGAGGAAAACAGACTTCAATGCATTCTAGTAAGTTGAGAGATGCTTGCTTCGTGCTCCCAGTCTCAGCCCCTGGAGAACTAGCTTTCTCAGTAGCCTGGAGTGATAAGGGGCTGTCAAGGCTCTGATTTTCATCTCCTCATAACTTTAGTGCTGGATGCCTCCTTTTAAAGTTCCATGAAATATTAAAAACTTGTTTCCTCTGGTACTTCTCATCTAATTCAACACATCTGTACGCATTTCAAACAGATCATTTTTTCAAATCTCTCTCTAAACTGGTTGGGTCTTTTAGGAGTACTTTTGAGCAATTTCTAATGATAAAATTTTAAAACCCAAAGGCAATCTCTAACTGCTAATCACAACAGACTGCTCTTTGCTTTTCTGTTTTCCAAATGAATTGCGTGTGTGAATTCTGTTTTCTGCTATGTATGCTAGGAAAATTTGTAGTAAAGTTGTTTGTTTGCATTTATACATGTAGATATATATAAATTGTCTTTTTTTATATACGTGTCTTTTTGTAACGGGTGTAGGAAAGAATCAAGAATCATCTTAGTCTTTGCTTCTCACAGCATCAGCTGCACTGGTTTTTAAATGAAGGGTTGCTTGAGAAATGTATTCAACGACTTGTTAATGAAAAATGAATTATTTATGTTCCAAAACATGCTGCAAGTTATACTTCTAATGTTTGTTTAATCACTCTAAGCTGGTTTAGATGCTGCTTAAAGATATGACTGTTTCAGCTGCCATATGTAACATATGTACAATGACTCCATAGTCTTTCAATGTTTAAAAATTTAGCATTTTGTTTAAACATCTCTTAAATAACCACATGCCTTTCTTTTATGTTTGTTGGGGTTTTTTTTGCGTTTTTTTTTTTTTTTTTGTCTGTTCTGCCAGAAGTTCAGTCAAAAAGTGTCTTCTTCCTAATCATTTCCAAGGTGATAAGTTTGAGAGGTTCTCAACACTTTACATACTTCCCTCAGTAAGTTTGTTCTTATACTATAGTACACTGTTGACCAAAAAAAAAAAAAAAAAAAAAAAAACTTATTTTTGCTTGGATTTTTTTTTTTTCTACAGTTTACCACAGTGTGGCAGTAGCTTTTTTTGTTTGTTTTTGTTTTGTTTTGTTTGCTTTTTGGGCATTTACTACTCAACATCCACCAGATGCCTCCCAACAGATTCCAGCTGCAGTCCTGAGGATAGCAGCCATGCTCCAGCAGGTTGAGCTATGGCATAGTAGAACTGTGAAGATGTTCTAGGATCAAGTATTTTCCTGCTTCCTTGCGTGATGAATATGCAATGCAGAATTTCCTTACTTTGTCTGTTGGATGAGGCTGGCACAATTCTAGCAGGATTTTCCTGGAATGCTTTCATGCGTTTCTCTTGGAAGTTGCTGCTTTCAGCTTTGACCTTCCTTCTGTACAATTCCTTCATGCTCTTTGCTGTTGTTTCCTCCTTTTCATTGTTTGTCTATGGATGTGAGAATTATCTTTGTTGGCACCAGGGCAGCGGTCAGCCTGTATCTCACTGTACCAGTTGATTTGAAAGAGCACCACAGACATGCAGCTTCCTTTTTTGTTACTCTAGCCTTATGGAGATATGAACTCCTAGATGCAGTATTACGCTGTTAAGGAACGTGTTTGTAAGTTCTTTGTGGTAAAATGTGATATTCTAGTCTAGCCTTGCAGGATAGGAAGAAACATAGTGTACTGGGTAGCTGTTGTGTATGCTCTGCGTTTATAATCAATAGGTGAAATCATGTTTTGTTTTTTTTAAAGTGCCTCTACACTTTTGAGAGGGAACAGCACCTGTGTTCTCTTAAAAAGTTGGCCTGGACTTGTATGAGAAACAGTCCAGTACTTGTTAGCTGCATATGTGACCTTGCTTGGATTTTCTCCCTTGGAGGATGTGCAGAAGACTTTTGTTTCTGTGTTGGATGTTAATAGCTTTCTCTCTTGGATGAAACACTTAGAGGCTAGCATGTTTGTTATGTACTTCAAAATAAATAAGTGAGCATTATAAACTCTGTTTTTAGAGTAAATGCTGATCACAAAGCAAAAATAACGTTTTATTTTGAGTGACATTTCACATTCCTGTATGAATCTTACCTTCTACAACATCATCCTTGTGGAAATGATATAATGTAAGAGTATCTTAGGCTTTTTCACTAACTATAAAATGTGGAATTTGAGCTTATGTTCTTTTAATTCCAGCTCTGTACACAACTTACTGCAGAACTGTAGGAACATAAAGCTGCTACATAGATGTAAATGGACTGATTTGTCAGCGGTTGTGCAGAGGACAGTACTGTTTAGTTATCAGAATAATCATAAACGAGAGCCTGCACAGGAGGCAGTATTTTCAGAGCAGGCCTTGTAATATGCAGAGCTGACACGTTCACCTTGTCCTGATAAATGAGTATGTCCCTGTATTACTCATTAAGAAAATTTTTCAAGGAGAGAGGATTTTCTTTCAGGTTTTTTTTGAAAATGCCTTAAGCATCTGAACCTGGAAGTTGATACAAGTGGGTCACCTCCACTAATACAGATTTCTACAAGCTTGGCATGCAGCACTTGTTTATCACTGACAAAAGTGTACAGCTAATGGTAGTGATTGGGATGAAAAACAGGGGTTTGTAGCTGAGTAACAGTGTTATTGTGGTCTTTGTATCTGTTGTAATTTACATGGAAAGAAATAGGTTTTAACTTTTGAAGCAACCTAAATAATAAAGAATTGAACAATATACAGTAAAATCCAGTTTTCAGACAGATGTGTTAAGCTGGGAGCATAACCCTGCCTTAGAGTGCTTGCATGCCCTCTACGGAGTCAATGAAATGTTCTTGGCTTTGTAACTGCAGAATTGCTCTACTTCTATTTTCCCTGGGAAAATCATTTGGAAATATACAGTCCGAATAGATGGAATATTGATCTGGGAGAAAATATGTGATAGAGAGGAATGAGAAATGCTATTGTTTTATGAAAGTGGGAGGAGTTGAGTTTAATGGAAATGCTTTTTTCATTTTTCATAGAATCATAGAGTAGTTTGAATTGAAAGGAATGCTTAATGGCTATTTTTAGATGAAACTACTCTGCAGTAAATGGGAACCTCTACAGCTGAATCAGGTTATTCAGGTATGCTATTACTGTTGTTGAGGTATACGATGAAGATTAGCTGTTATATTAGTGCACTAATCCTTTATGGAAACTTCAAAATTTCACGATTCACAGTTGAATTCTGCTGTTCTCAAGTAGAAATCTGGAGACTAGTCACCAAAAAAACAAAAAAAAAAATCCAGATTATCTCAGTCAAGAACCAGTTCAGAATCCTCATTCAATTTATTCTTTATAAAGATAGAAGTAACCCTAAATAGCATTTTGACTATCCATATAATCCAAAATCAGCATTGTTTTTAGGAGACCAACATAAGTTTGTATGTACTGTTTTCTATTTCGTCGTCTTCTTTATTTCTTCGTCACATTAGAAATCAGATGAGAGACCAGCTTTTTAAGATTAACTTAATTCCCATGATGTTTGAGATATCATTTCACCTCTGTGAAATAAGCATTACCTTTTTTTTTTTTTCTCTCATGGTTTAGCATATTGTAAAGACAGAAAAAATTCAAAAAAAAAAAAAAAAGCCACCATATTACTGAAGGAGAAGGCTTAACAATTTAAGCAAATAAAAAACAAAATTAATTGCCAGAGTGTAGAGTTAGGTTGGATATTAGGGGAAGTCAAGCTCATGGTTTATTGAAAGCTCGTAATGTAATAGTAGAAAAACTAGAAATAAACAGACAAATATAGTAACTTTATTATTTAGTATAAATTATGATAACGTCATTTTTTCTGGTTTTGTTCTCCATATGTTGTCTAAAAGAGTCTATCTGGCACCATTTGTAAGAAAATAAAAATTGTCAGTTTCAAACTTTTTAAAAAAAAGCACATAATCCCAACAATGCTGGTCTGATGCATTCAAGAACTGCTCTTTTCTCTACGTAATATGCATTCTATGACCAATTATCATTTACTTATTGCTATTTTTATTTCACACTGTAGCTGTATACAGAACATGCTAACCACTATAAAAACAGACTCTACTTGCCTCCAGAGTTCTCTTGCCTGACTTTTGGACTGCATCTTTGGTATTTACAGATTCTACGGTGAAGTTATTAATTTAATTATGACATTTATCAGTCAAGAGGAGGAAAATAATTCCTACCGTGAAAATAATACTGAAAGACCAGGTTTTTTTTATTGAACTACTTGCTCTCAGGATAGTAAGGTTTTCTGACAATCGATCATTTATTCTGTGAAGAATTATCAATTTCATAGAAACAATTAAAAAGTATAATAATATAGAAAAGACTCAATCTTTTCAATTTTAAAACAGCGTTCACTTTGTCATAGTTTCCTCTTGAAAAGAGAAACAATTCTGACCCATTTTCTCATTTCAGGATTATGCGTGTTATAACATTTTAGCTTTACTAAACAGTTTTGAAGTTGTTCAAAGAAGTCAGTCTGTAATTACCCTGTGTCTCCCTTTACTTTAATTTATTTATTTGGTTTTGCTTAGCTTTGCAAAATATGTGAGTATAAGTAAGACAGAACAATAAATTATGAAGTGTCTGAACTCAAATTTATAGACTGCATACTGTTTTGAGAGCATAGTAGCAAAATGTTAGAGTAGTCCTGCTGTTCTAATTCAAGAATTGAGGGTTTTTTTTTTTAACAATATATCAATGCAAAGAGGGTTTCCATCTATTTATCTAAGTCTGACATAATTTTAAAGTCCAATTAAAGTTTGATGATTGGAGCAAACCGTAGTGACATAAAGGTGTTGTGCAGTGATTGTATGCTGTGGCAGTACCTGCTGCTGTTATTTAATTGGAAGAACATGGGCTCTTAGAGTTTGTACCTTCAGTTTTCTGTAGATCGATCTTCTGATTTTGCCACTTATGTACATCTTTAAAAAGCCCAAGTGATGAAAGAATTGCATTGTAATCTAGTGCCTAGGCTGAAAAACCATTCTCCCTTTAGATGCAATTCATCACTTCCTTTGTAGTTTGTTTGATATTTGTAGAGCCTTCAGTCTTTAAACGCATTTTTACTGCAGCTGTTCCTGCTTGTTAATGGTTCATTTTAAACCCATAGGAGATACTAAAAATGTTGAATCAGTAGCTATAACAATAAAAACAAAACTTTTTTGGAGATATTTTAGGAGTGTGTAGAAGGGCAGTCAGGAAAGTACCAATATTCAAAAGTTAGAAATGAGAGCAGTTAAAGCTAGCCTACGTGGCTCCATGCCCAAACTGCTCTGTAATACACATGGTATCAAATATCACTACAGCAGTATGAGAAGTGTCTGGATCAGACATGACCATGGTACTGACATCTCCATCTTTGTTAGCTTTCCAAAATGCAGATTTTACTGCTTCTTCATCGCTTGCACAAACAGGATGAAGTCTAGATTCTGTCCAGAAAATGGAAAATTTGTAAGAATATTGGATAATTAGGTACAAACTGATTTTTATTTTTTTGTCCACTTTAAGCTGCCTGTTAAGATACGAACAGCCTTTTTAATGTAAGATTGTTATATTTGAGCTGCTTTGGGAAGCTGGTCATTCTTAAGACCATATACATACAAGTCTTGTATGTATATGTGTGCACATCTGTGTATAGGTAATGCTTAGTGCATCTATAGAAAGCTTCCTGTACTTGATTTGTTTCCTTTCCTATCATTGGAAAACAGACCAAATACTTTGGAATTCTGTAGTAATCATGGGCAATTATGTTCTGTATAGAGCACTAATAATTTTTGGAAGCAGTTCTTCTAGCTGCTATTTAGTAACGTTCCATGTAGGATAATTCCTTGTAAATATGTAAATATTTCCAAAACAATCTAGAGGGGGTAAAAAAAAAAAAGAATATATATTTACTTATGTTTGCATATTTTGTGGGTTTTACATACAAACCAGAAAGTGTAACTTTTAAAAAAATGTTGATGGCTGAAATAAATACAAAATGTCTTTTTTCTGTATGTACTCAATAGGAAAATAGATTCATAGATTCATAGATACATTAGGTTGGAAAGGACCTAGTAAGTTTCAGGAAATATTTGAATCTCTTTTGGTCTTCAGTAATATCTGTCTTCCCTTTCATTGTTCTTTTTCAATGATGCTTTCCTGTTGCAAACACTCTTAAGTCTTTGAAGGGCTGAAGAACTATAAAATTGAGAAAAAAATCATTTAGCACAAACAGACCTCTGGCAGGTTTAGCACATCCGTAACAGCTGTTATAATTTGCCATATTTTTTTTATGGAGCATCATAAAGAAAAGGCCATAACTCCCATCTCTAAATGCAACTGGCATATTTCTTGCTGCTTCTCCTGCTGTGGACTGCCAATTACAAAGAGTGAGTAATGAAAGTGTGAACCCTTTGGAGCAGCCAATTCTCAGAACCATTAGTTTTCTTTTATACTCCAGCCTAATTCCAGGAATGTGCTAGATAAGAAATAAGACGTATCATGTCATTTCAGGATAATACCGTGTAATTTTGGGGTAATAAAGAATTCATTTCTGGAGAGAGAAGTGATCTGATATGGAAAAGTTCAATTTCTTTCTCTCCAGAGAGCTTTATCTCGTCAGATGTGACCTTGTATAATTAAATATATTTCAAATATCAGGAGAAATGGCAGCAGAGCAGACAATGGAATTCTCTTTTTTATGTAGAAATGAAATTATGTGAAGCAGTCAGTGTAATGTAAGACAAAGTAGATTGCTACTATTCGTTGTTTCCACTGGGGTTCTTGCTGTTTGATTTTACTCATTACGGTCCTATAAGGAGGCAGCTTAGTCTGTGTGACTAGATTTTTAGACTCATATCTAATTGCATTAATTCAGAACGTCCTGGCAAGAATCAGCATTTAATTGATGTTATTATGTGAATGTAAAAGAAAAAAAGGATGATGTCTGCTATATAAGAATTATAAATTTCACATGTGAAACAGTTGGAAGCTACTGGTTTCAATCTGTAAAGAAGATGTGTAGGATTTGGATTTTTTTTCTATTTTTTCCTAAAATAACAATAATAAAAAGTCGAAGTCACGTAGTTTTGTCTGTGTGGTTTCAAGTCAACAGAAATAAACACAAAAAGTTGTTTCCCTCATTTGAATCATACTGTATCACAATATCCGATATGATGAAAATCTGTTGCTGTATCAATGTAGATTTAAATCTTGTTTCCTAAGTGTCTGGCTGTATTAGAGTTCTTACGCTGAAGTGAAGTGACCAAAGCTGAAGGCTGCTTGTGTGTGAACTGCTGGAAAGAAATGGCTGAAGGTATTTTTCCTGAAAGCAGCACACATCCCCTGCTTTATCCTCAGATTTCTTGTTTGGTGTCTGTAAGCTCTTTTCTGGCTGTATTGGTCAGGCACCACGGGGCTAGTGCAGGCGGTCACGTCAGCACACTGCTCCCTGTGAGCGGGTATTGTGGAGATGGTGGAGTAGCAGAAAGCACTGTGCTTCGCTCTGCTTAATGTGCTTTCCAAGAGCCACGGCATGGATAACCTTTGTAAATGTTTTCTTTCCGTTTGATTTTACGGCTTTGGCACTAAGTGATAGGGCAATGTCAGATGCTATCTAGAAAACATATAATAGCTGGAACTTCTCACAATGGAATGTCCCTAGACCTTTTCTTTATGAATGGTGCCATTTTTGAAGCAATAATGGAACTTAATGTAACATGGTAAATTTTATTCTTGAAATAGAATCTTCTAGGAAATTAGATTTCCCTTTCACTTAGGGTACTTGTGGTTAACATCATTTCAGTGCTAGCTGAAAAGACAGTCTTAGGAACTTGTAGTCTGAGGTAGGTTAATACACAGCAAGATGATTCTAAGCATGCAGACAGTCTTTTGTTTCTTTTGCATTATGTAAGATGTTAAGGAATGTAGGGCCTGAGCATAAAAATTTATTGGTGTTGTCTGATATCTTTTGCTGCAAAAAGAAATATGCAGATTTCAGGAAAAAATGGGGCGACAGTGGCTGTGTTGGGTTTTCTTTTAATAATATTAATTATACCTCCCTCGTGCTTCTGCCATGGAGAGGAATAGTGTGTCAAAGAAAATCTGTCTCAGAATAGGACTTCACATTTTGGCACAAAACCTGAATTATATGCTGATATAAAGACATGAGCTAGACCTTTTTCTTGTGAAAGCAGCTTCTTGGAGTTCCACAAGGAGACAAAGTATTAAAGTTTCTCTGAACCGAAGGGCTTCTGCTTGCTCTTGGCTCTAGCAAGGCTGCCTGTTACTCTACAGAAATTGTCAAATATTCCATGATTTTATTTCTTTGAGGAAAGATGGTGAATGTTAGAATGTAATAATACAGAAGAGAAATTTTGATCCGATATATTTTCTCACATGTTGGCTGATATATCTGATTTGAAAAGAAAGTTTCTCTTCTCTTGCAAGTCTCTTCCTCTGGGCATCGTCTAAACACAAGTTAGAATAGGAAAGTGTATTATACAAATGTAAGTACATGCCAGTTAGCTGAGTTCTTCACTACCATTTGGGAATTCTAGTATCTTGTGAAGTCAACGTGTTGAAGAGTTTTAAAGTAGGTAACTGGCTACTAAATCAATGTCACTTTCTTTACCTTTGGACTATGCTGCATCATGTGGAAGGTGTACTCTGCTGACAGTTTAAATCACTTATGATTTGTTGGTGGACTTTTGTAACTGATGTACATGTCAATAACTGTTTAGTTCCTAAACATGTTTCTTCTAACTCTGGTAAAAATGGATGTTGTTGAAGTTACCTTCTTGTCTTTCTATACTGTTAAAATATTCGTTTTTAATCTATAATTTCCAGGATAAATTTCAGTTGGCTTGAAAATAAGATTAATATACTGTTTATTTTTTATTTTATTTACTTTTTTTTACTGGAACTGAGTTATCTGAATGCGAATTATGCAAATTCACATACAGGTTAGTGTATCAAGTCCTAGCTTAATCTTACTAATTTCAGTAAATTGACTCAGCGTCAGGTGTACATATTAATTCACCTGAAAGCCTTAAGAGTCATGTTCGTTGTATAAGTTCTAGTAACTTCACCAATTTTTTGTACTTCTCATAGCCTAAAAAGTACATAAATTATGAGTGCATGGGGCTGCTATTATTGTCATGGTTTGTAGTCAGGAATTGGAGCTAAAGTGTTTTGCACAGATGTGGACGTAGTTTACAGTTGTATATTCTTTCCGCCAAAGAAAGGAATTTTGATACATCTGACTTCTCTGAAAGATAAAAATCAAAACTATTTTTTCAAGGCTGGCTTAAATTGGATGTCATTACCAGCAGGAGGGATCTGATAATGCATGCCATATGCTTCCATGCCTCTTTGTATTTGTAGTCACAAAATGACATGATGATTGCAAAGGATTTGACAAGAGGGTGACTCATATATTGTGAGGTTTTCTGCATCATAACAGTGTATTGGCTTGAAATTGTTGCAATCTGTGGTTGGGCAGTCTCATAAACTAACTTTTACTAGCTGTTCACCCTTACCACAGTGTGAGCTCCATATACTCATTTATTTTTGTATCTGAAGCACATGCATGGAGTCATAGAAGTCTTAGAATTTGAAGGAACCTTTAAAGACTATCTAGTCTGACTCTCCTACGATGAGCAAGCACATCCATAGCCAGATCAGGTTGCTCAGACCTCCTCCAGCCTAACCTTGAATGTCTCCAGGGATGGGGCATCCACCATCTCCCTCTGGGCAACCTGTTCCAGTGCCTCATTGCCCTTATTTTAAAAGACTTTTTCCTTATATCCAACTGCAGTATTTAAGAATGTTTACTGATGATAAATGCCTGTGAGAAGGTATAAGGAAAGGACAGTGTTTTCTTGGAAGAATTTTAAACTAATAACATAATGTTAATTTCTTTGTTGCCAGTATCTTAGGTAAAGGTAGTTAGGTTTTCTTGTCTATACAGTAAATTTGCATTAATCAAAACTATTTAACAACTTACAACTATGAAAGATTGGTTCTCTGTTCCACCTTTTTCTTCTCTGGTCACATTTTCCTTAGTAATTCTGTGTGTGTGTTGTGGGACAAGAAGTGTGTAGGCATATAGAAATATACATGAGTATGTCACTCACTTTGTAGAATCACAGAATGGCTTGGTTTGGAAGGAACCTTAAAGGTCATCTAGCTATAATGCCCCTGCCACAGGCACGGCTGCCAGCTGCTAGGTCAAGTACTAGATCAGGTTGCCCAGGATTCCATCCAACTTGGCCTTAAACACCTCCAGAGGTATCCACAACCTCTCTGGGCAACTTTTCCCAGCACCTCACAACACTCGCACTGAAACACTTCTGATATCTAATGTAAGTCTTCTCTCCTTTTGTTTAAAACCATTTCCCCTTGTCTTATCAATATCTACCTGTAAAAAGTTGTTTTCCTTCATGTTTATAAAGTCCCTTTCTTTAAGTACTGGGAGGCTGCAATGAGGTCTCCCTGCAGCCTTCTCTTTTCCAGGTGGAACAAGCACAGTTCCTTCAGCCTGTCTTCTGATTATCTTCTTGGCTTCATTTTGAAGTGATGGCCTGTGAATGAAAGGCATAGAGACCACACATATATGTGTGTGTATGTGTGTATATATAAATATATATATTTATATTTATATATATGCCTATGCCAGGCATGTGCAATGACTTCTGTGTAGCACCTGAAAACTTCCTGGTTCCCTTGAGTCTTAGTATTTTGAATTTTCCCTTTAGATGTTCTGAAGGGCAGAAAAATTTTGACTGCAATTACATAATTGTGGCCTTCTGTTTAGATATTATTTTCAGTTTTGTGAACTATATAATGGCATCACGTAGTCCTGTACAGACTGGATTTGTAAAATGGTTATTTTGTGAGGCATCTTTCTGAATATTTGCTAAAGCTGCAATTGCAAGGCAATCAAGTAAAAACTGTGAATGGCAGCTCCAAAGAATTTATCTGCTAAAATTTCCATATTTAGAGAACGTATGCAAACTATGTTGAAAAGATTGGCATAGGAGTGACAAAAAAAAAAAAAAAACCTCTCTCTGACACTATCCTCACCCACATCTGTCAGATTTCAAATCTCTGTTGAGCAAATATTCTCAAGATAACTTTTTTTTTTTTTTGGGGGGGGGGGGGTAAAGAAAATATGCTGAGCATTGTTGTTTTTTTTTTTTTTTTCACAAATAAATATTTTTTTCTAAGTCAGTCATGAGCTGTTGAACCATTTTGCTGATTTAAAAAAAAAAAAGCATTCAGTCCATGAGATGGAAAAGTAGTGATCATGAGCTGTTTCAGTATATACTGATCACTTTTTAATAGCAACTTACTGGGCTCACTGCAGATTAGTATGATATCAGTTCACAAAATATCTGGTAGGAGGGTCCAGATTTTTAGTTTCTTAGCTTTGACTTATCTCTACTCTCATGATGATGCACTGAGCAGAGAATCAAGTTTCAGTTTCCTATGGCAGTATGTATATAGTTCCTTAAAAATGTGAAATAAGAAAAATTTTCATTTCCATTTTTCATTCTAGTTAGTAAATATATGCTGCTATTAGTTTCCTAATATCACAAGAATCTTAAGAATAAAATAATGGAATGAGTTTGTAATAACTGTATAGAGTTCTTGTTCATGAGTTACCTTAACTTTAAATGAAAATTGCCTAACTGAAGCCCAAAATGTAGTTACCACTGGATCAGGCTACTAGGGGAAAAAAAAATTGATTCACGCTTTCCTTTGATGTTGCTTTTGAAAGGGAAAAGAATTTTTAGTGCAGATACTGTTCCTTTTCCTAGTGGAGAGCTGAATCTTTTCTCTTGGGTGCCTAAAACTGCCTTGATATATAAGTATATATATGTGTATATATAAGTTTACTAATTTTTACTCTCGTAATCTGCTATGTTCCAGACGTTTGGGAAAATACTACATTTTTAAGTGCCTTTTCCTTTGGTCATTACCTTACAAAGCTAGTTTTTATGGAGTTAAAATTTTAGAGTGCATCTCAGATACTAAAAGTTATTCCAACTATACAGTGCTGAATCAAGTAATATTAAAGTGTTTTTTTAGTATTAGCTTCCATGTATTTACTTAGTGGAATTAGTAGAAAAGAACATTGTAAATATAAATACTGTACAAAATAAATCAAGTGAGTCAAAAATATTTCCATACTGAACACTTAAATAGCATCTGCCGCAGTCTAGGTATGATGACCCCTTGATCAACAGTCAGGATCAACAAGATTAATGAACCTCGATGTCTTTCAGTCCCTCTGGCCCCGTCAAAGAGGGCATCTTTCATCTCTGTGAAGTGTGTATAAGGAGCTGTAAGGAGGTAAAGCTGAGCATATTAGTTTTTCAACATAGAGAAGAAAACTGGTCACAGAAAGACCAGACAACAACAAAGCTAGTGCTTTCACAGAGCTAGTGATTTTCTTTTTGGGTGTTTTTATGCCATAATTTTCAAGGACAAGGGAGGAGATTCTCTGAATGCTTGCTTTGACAAAGAAAGCTAGAGTATAACAGAAATGTATTATTGCTAGCCCTGAGGAATTATGTATGAGAAAGTCTTTTCCAGTTTGCAGTGCAAGCCAAACTTGACAACATTCAGATGTCAGCAGTGGCACTCAGAGTTATCTGCCCTGTGTAGATTTGAAGAGCTGCAGAATTTTATAGATTATTTTTCAGGTAGGATTCTGACTTTGCTATAGCAAAACTACTTATGGTAATCATGTATGGCTAATGCATTCTTCATGGCAGTAAGGAGACTTGGTAAAAGTGCACCAGGTTTAAGTCAATCCCTATAGGCTGTCATTATATATATAATATATATATATACACACATGCATATGCAGTAGAGAAAACTGCTTGAAATTCTGAACTTATTCTCCTGTATTTCATTAATTGTGTTTAGATTGACGTATAGTGTTACCTCTTTAGTTAGATAGTCCTGAGATGAGGAAATATTGCCAAGTTCTCTGATTATTAGAGACAATCAGCAGATATCTACTATACTTTGAGGACAGTTGAGCTGCTTTTTTTTCCTGTCATTATGTTCATTGCTTTTTTTTTTTTTTTTTTTTTTTTTTACAGCTTAGATGCTTTTGTGCATTTTTTGAAAGGAAAGTAAAGTAATTGGGCAAGGAAAGTTTGTGATGAATGAAATAAAAATGTAAATACTTATTCGTAAATGTTTTTATTTGGAAATGTAATTTTTTTTTCCCCATACTTATGTCTACAGCTATTTTGATGTTGTCTAAATTTACTCACAAGCGGTTCAGGGTTTTTTGTTTGTTTGTTTGTTGTTTATGATTTCTTAAATTTTAAGATTTCCTTGATACAGGGTTAGCTCTGTTTTTGGCTCCTATGTCCAGGTTTTTAGACACAGACCTTTATTTCTCATTTAATATTTTCATCTGTGGACCTTACTGTCTTCAGTAGGTTGCACTGTCTGTAGAGCCTTCTAGCTTTGGCCACTAGCCTATAATCTTTGGTTGAAATAATAGTGTTTATATTAACAATATATGTTTCTTATAAGAGGAAAAACATCTTTATGAGTACTCCACATATTTCTTTCCCTAAAGGTCTTTCTACTCTGTAATTTTTGGCTCAACTTACTTGCTTTTGGTTAATCTCAGTAAATTCTGTTTTTTGCCTTTGCTTTCCCTATTTCTAGTTCCCTGTGTTTAAGGTGTTACATTTTCAGTTCTTTTGTTATCTGTTATCCAAACAGATAACAGCTTCAACTATCACCTAAAAGCAGTCTTTTTTTTTTTTTTTCCCAATGAATTCTGTATCTTAGCACTTGTTTAGTATTTGCAGAGAACTGACTTATCCTAAACAGTTCCTCATGGTTAATTCACCCCTAAACCAAAAGCAAAAGCCTGCTGTCCCTTTGCTTCTCTTCTCATGCAGCTGATAATCAATGTGATCAGGAGTTCAGTCCTGGCCTACTTCTTAATTTCTCGCAGAAAAAAGTTCATCTTAAAATTTTCCACTTGAAAAAGTCTGTTTATCCATCGTCTCCTCTTATGCAAAAATATTCTCTAAAATAAAGTGCCAAATAATGATTCCCAATCTTGAATGTTAACGTGTTACTTCCAACAAATGACTTCTCTGTCTTAGCAGAAATAGTGTATCAGAAGAGCATTACTTTTTGCTTTTCTTCCTGCTGTCTGTGTTGGATACATATGGTCAGATAGAGGAAAGGCAATACTACATCACCTCTTCGTTTTACCTTCATCTCTTATGTTACAACATGAGTTCTTTACATACTGCAAGAATAAGACCAAGTAAGATCTGCTTCAGTACTTTTGATGTCTACCATCTCCCACTTAAGTCAAAGGCTTTAAAACAATGATTTTAAAAGTATACTTTCTTCTCCTCTTTATCAGAAGGTTATTTTAGATATTAGCTGTGAAATATTTCAAAGGCTCTCATGAGGTCTTCAAATGGGACTGTTATACGTGATCTATTTGATCCTCCTGGCTGTGCTTCAGGTTTCTGGTCTGCAGTGTCACCATAGGTGGGCTAGTGCTCCATCAGTGCCACTAGCTATCTATTCATTTCAGTCATGGCTGAAATCAGAAATCTCAGAAATATTTAGGTTTAAGAATTGGAAGTTTAAAGTTGGGAAATTTTTTGTTTGTTTGTTTGTTTGTTTGTTTGTTTGTTTTTTGGAGAGTGGGTTAGGTGTTTTTGTTTTTTTTTTAAGCCAAAGAAATGTTCTAATTAGTGTACTGTAAGAGAACAGATTTTGCAAATGGGGAGAGAGGAAGAAAGTCAAACACATTTTTTGCCCTAATTATTTCTACATTTTTGATTCATTTTCATTTGTTTCTGACAATAACGCAGGTGATAAATAAGTTTTCAGAATTTTAACTTCTGTTTATTAATTAGTACATGAAGTAGGAAGACTACAAGGCTGTGTACAATCATACTATAAATCTGCAACTGTAGATCTGATGCTATATCCACTCTTGCTAAAAATTCAGAAGGACCTTTCAGTGACTAGCTCTAATGGTTAGTGACAAAGTTGTTGTTACACTGTACAAAAAGTTCTGAAAACTTTTCTGAATACTTTAGCGGCTATGAAATATTTAGTTCAGATCGTCTTTTTTCTTCATACTTTTTGTTTTAATAGTTAGGATATCATAGTACTATGATAAACTGCTCTCCATCTCATGTAATAGGTCCCTTGATAAAAACAAAGGATTTTAAAATATTAATGATTTCACTGGTGAAAGAAATTGAATGCCCAGAGGTGACGCTAAACTCTTCAATTCATAATAGTTAAGGTCAAGTTGGTGTAACTTGAATCCTGCTGCACTTCTACTGAGTATTCCGTGCTAATTACTTAGAGGGAATGTCTTTGACATTGCCCCTTTACATAGTAGAAATGTTGGGGACTTTACATGGTATTATTTGTTATTGTTTAAAATGCTGAAATATGTTTAGTTATTAGATTGAAACATTCTTTGGCTTCCATAACTCAAATGCATTATACTCAGGTGCTTTATCACTGTTTATAAAATTTCTTAACGCATTAATTAATTTGACTCAATATACAAATAAGATTTAAATGAGAGGTATGCAGTGTCTTTTTTCACTGGTTTGCTCTTCAGCCTTCTGTTATTTTTCTTACGCTTTTTAATATCATTAAGTAAGCAAAAATGATCCAATAGTTGGAATTGTATTTAGGGAGATGAAGTTTAATTGTAGCTTTGATATCTAGTCTTAATGATACAGTTAGATTAATTAGTTTTGGGTTTGAAGCTAATAGTTCTGCTTTAGAATTCTGCCCCTGATATCCATGGTATAAAGAATCTGAATTTCCCAGAGACATGGACTCAATCTTTTGAAATTAAAACTTCCTACAAAGAAGATTCTAAGTACTTCCCGCGTGATGGGTGAGGCCTTTATGCAGTATAGGTGATTTTTCAAGGAATGGAAAAGGAGTAAGATTAAATGCTTTTCAATTATTATGCAAGTTAATCAGAAATGTCCTCTAATTTCTTCATTCATAATGTTTAAGACATTAGTTTTTTGAGATGGTTACACTCATTTACCTGGAGGAACAGAGACTTTTTTTGTTGTTTTTTTTTTTTTTTTTAATTCAGAAACACTGCAGGCCAATAGTATTTACTTGGGAAGAATGAAAATCCTCAAAATAATGGAAGGATGAAAATCCCCAAAATAATATATCAAAGGAAATTCAACCCTGAATGCAGCAAAGCAGGCAAACCAAGTTTTTTCCTCTTTTGATTTGGGTGACTTAAATTCTTAAGAATTAATCTACAATCAGACAAACGAGGCAATACTGATAATTTCTATTTTAAGGCATTTTTTCAAGTAATGCAAATAAATGACTGTACTGTAATAGGACTAGCAGAGTGTGCTTCTAAATGCAAGAATGTATGGAGGCTAGTTATCTAGTGAAAAATGTTTGTGGTATTTTCTTAAAGAAAAATCTTCTATTCCTTTCTGTCTTTTGCTGTGATATTGAGTATCCAAAAACATTTGGAAATCAGCTTGATCCTCAGTGTTCTGACTCTGTGAAAGTATTTTTTCATGACTGAATATTGTGTGAATTTCTTGTGAAATGGACAGTGTTTGCTTTTTTTTCTTTTTTTTTTTTTCTTTTTTTTTTTCCAACTAAATCAGTCAAAGACAAAGCTGATAACCAAAGGAATTACAGATACTGAGCCTTGGCTGGAAGATTCTAATAGCAGCAGTCACTCTCTGAGCTGCCAATGATCTTCCAGCCACGATTGAACCTGGACTTTGTATTTTTAGATACATTAAGTATTGAAATTCTCTGAAGGAAGAAAAACATTTTGAAAGCTCCCTTCAATGTCATTTACTGCTGGTAATCCCAGGAAAATGTTGAATCAGAAGGAACAAATGAATATTTTGAAGTACCTAACAAGTATTAGCTGCAATGTGAAATACATTTTTTGCTGGAGACTGGGGAAATATGCCTTGTAATGTCTGTCATGTAGGTATATGATCCTGAATCAATACCGCTTCAGTATTTAAGATGCTGTCGTTAACAACTGATTCAGGTTAATAAAAGTTTAAAGAAAAAAAATAGTTTAAAAGCAATAAATTCCAGATGTGACGTAGTGAATTTGGCAGTGGAACAAATGTCTCCAAACAACTATGTTCTCAGCTTTCAAAAAATGAGTGTGCTTAATTACAGTTTTGTGGGAACATCTGTTGCTGCATTATCCAAAGGCAACAAGAATGATGGAACATCAAATCCTCCATATATGTTCTATTCATTGTTAAAGAACTTCCAAAATGACATACCTGCTCAGAACTTGTCCTCTGCTTCATTTCATAGTGGGCAGCAACAGATGTTTTTATGAAAACAGAATAATATACAATAGAGAAAAGGATTTATTCTCATTCTTCCTATGTGAAGTATTGGCATTTGTCAAGTGTGTGTGGGCAAGTTTGGAAAGATTTGTGAAAGTCACCTTTTTGCTGTAAAAATAGCAGTAGAAAATCAAATCCTCAAAAGATTGAAAAATTGATTCAGATTTATCAAAACAGTCCATCTTGATCACATGCTCTGAAGGAAAATATAACAGTTGCCTGGTAATTATTGTATGCAGAGAGAAGATTCTTAATTTGTTACTGTGAAAATTGCATTGAGTTAGGAATATGTCTAAGCTCACATTAATCTGTCATGTGTTCGATACCATAATATTCATGTGAACGAATAAAGGTGTTAGCATGGAAAATACAAGAAAAATAAATACTCATTAGGGAAGCTAATTATTATAGGAACACTTATATGCTGTTTGCAGTTGCCTGTGTACAGCCCTAGGAATACTAAGATCTTTATGACAATGAGTGGAGGTGGGGTTCCACTGCCTTAGTAATGGGAAATAATTATTTATCACCACTAGATTTTAGTGAAACATTTTAAGATACCTAATTTGCTGTTCTCTAATTCTATTACATAAAACAAGCAAAAACATTATATTTAGTTGTAATAAATCAGTATTGCCTTTTCATTAGTAATACTAAATTCCTACCAATCCTAGATATTTCACCTTGCTTCAGTAATATTAGATCTGTGTTTTTACTCTGAGTTAATCCTGTTAATCCGAATAGAGTGTTTTCAAAATGTGGGCAACTAGCACCCCTAATATAATAGGGTAATAAACTTGCTGAAGAAGTTATTGCAAGTAGTTTTGCTTATCTTAAATACCATGTTATTTCCAATTATATCCTCAACGAAGTAAGTCTTTTTATATTGTACTGACAATATACAATTACTCTCATAGTTACTACATGTAAGTAACCATTTACATATGATAGGAAAAACTAACTTTTCCCTGCAATTTCAGTCCTGACGTAATTTGCTCTCTCCTGTTAGTAAGAGTTGCTTCATAAAATTTGATACAATGTGAAGTTATTGTCAAATCAGCTCCTTGCAGATGTGAAGTCCTTAGAACAACATATTGTCAGTGATTCCAGGTGATGGGGGAAAAACAAGAAAGAAAATATGACTTTGTCAGGCTTACACAGCTTGGTAGTTTTGAGGGTAAAGTGTACATACAAGCGTATGGAGATATAAGCAGAGGCTGATTCTTCCACCCATCTCTCCAGCCCTCTTCTGAGGCACTTCTACTCTTCTGCAGTTCCCTGCAGCCTTTTTATTTGTGATAGATTTACTTGCCCTCATTCTTGTCTCAGGAAATTCATTTTGTACATATTTTGAGCCTTGTCTAAAGATTCGTTTTTCTGATTAGTTCGTGGCACTAAAACTGTAAGCTTGCATAAGAGATGCGTTTACTACAACTTAGTTAGTACTGTATCTTGTGTTTCTTTTATGTATTATATTCCACTTCTACAGTGTAGTACTTTTTAAAGTTTGTTTTAGAATGTGGATCAGTTGTTTCAGTAATAAATTAATTTGAAAATAAGCAAGCAAGCCAAGTACCTTGTTCTCTGAGGAAGGAAGACAACAAAAGCTAGTTTATCTGGAAGATTGTTACTTTTTCTGAACTGAAAAAATGTAACCATTTTGATGGGTTGTTTAGGCTTTCATGGCTTGATTAAAGTTTTTTGTAGATTATAGAAATCAAAACTATGAAGAAGCTAATAATCAACGTTATGAAAAAGTTAACATTCAGAGTTATGGAAAAAGGTTGCTGCTTTTGTTATGCCTGTTGCTGAAAAATCCCTCATTACAACAATTCTTTTCTGCCTTTTCTTTCGAAAGCTTTATAATCTTCATGTTAAAACTTCGACAGTTGGTACAATAAGCGTCTCTGAAGTTCTGTTGGCTTCTGAAGTGCTGTGTAGAATAGAAGGATTTAAAAAGAATTTTTACACTGAGGCTTTTCCATATCAATAGTGTAGTATCATATCCATACTGTTATCACAGAACAACTTTTAAACACTTAAGACTGATGCATTAACTTTCCGTGGTGGTCCTAAGTTGCTGTTTCCAAGTGGAAAGATTTGCAGCTCTCTCTGCCATCTCCTGAGAGGAATGTGGGGATGCTGTCAGGATGTACAGGGATGATATCAGGAAAGCCAAACTTCTCAAGTCTCTAATGTCCCTGAATTTCCGAGTGGGGACTCTGGGGTGCGAGTCTGAGACTACCTCATGATGATGAACATGTACATGTCTATGGGGCTAGTTGATATGTATCCCAGGGTCCTGATGGAGCTGGCTGATGTGATTGCCAAGATGTTCTCTGTCCTCTTTGAGAACTTGTTGCTGTCAGGTGAAATCTCTAGTACCTGGAAAGAAAAGGAAACAGCAGTCCCATGTTCAAGAAAGGGAGAAAGGAAGACCTGGGGAACTAAAGACCAGGGAACCTCACATCTGTGGCTGGGAAGACCATGGAGCAGATCTTACTGGAAGAGATGCTAAGGCACATGCAAGATGAGGAAGTGATTTGAGACAGCGTACATGGCTTCACCAAGGGCAGATCATGCCTGACCACTCTGCTGGCCTTCTCTGATGCACTGATGGCATCAGTAGACAAAAGAAGGACAACTGATTTCATCTACCAGGACTTGTGCAACTCCTTTGACGTGGTCCTGCACCATATTCTTATATCTAAGTTGAAAAAATATGGATTTGAAGAGTGGGCTGTTTAGTGGATAAAGAACTGGATTTTCGTAGCAAGAGAGTTGTTGTCAGGGGCTCTACATCCAGGCCAGTCAAAAGTGGTGTCTTCTCAGACACCACTTGTCCTGGGAATGGTGCTTTTCAACATCTTTATCAAGAGCTTAGACTGTGGGATTGAGTGTACCCTCAGCAAGTTTGCCGATGATGCTAAGCTGAGTGGTATGGACAATATAATAGAAGGAAGGGATGTCATCCAGGGAGACCTGGACAGGCTTGAAATGTGGTCCTATGAGAATGTAATGAGATTCAATAAGGCCAAGTGCAAGGTGTTGCACTTCAATTTGGGCAATCCTAGAGAGGATATGAACTGAGAGATGAGTTCCTTGAGAGTAGCCCTGATGATAATGGCTTGAAGGTCCTGATGGGTGAAAAGCTGGACATGAGCCAGCTGTGTGCTCTTCCAGCCTGGAAGGCCCCCTTCTGTTCTGGGTGAATGGATTTAAACTGAAAGAGGGGAAATTTGGATGGTAGGAGGAAATTCTTCACTCAGAGGGTGGTGATGCACTGGCACAGGCTGCCTGGAGAAGTTTTGGATGCCCCATTCCTGGTAGCATTCAAGGCCAACCTGGGAAGCCTGATCTAGTGGGTAGCAACCCTGGCCTGGTCAAAGGGGGTGGAAACTAGATGATCTTTGAGGTCGCCTGCAAACCAAGCCTGCCGATGATTCTATGTTGTCCTATGAAATTACTTTGTATCTATGGACTGTGGTCAAAGTGAGATATTTTATTTCAAATTAATGAATATATAATACAAGTATGTATTTATGCAATATGTAATTATTATGTGAGATACAAAACTCGTGTTTAATTGTACACTTTTAGAATTTAGAATATTTGTGATAACTTTATTTTTGAAGAAATTGTTACAGAGACTCGATTTGTTCAGTATTTATTTTTTGTCTTTTTCTGTAGATTTCCTTTGTTTACTAGAGAGCTCTCACACTGTATAGGACAACCAAAAGACAAATTGCTCTCTTACGATCACCTCTGCAAGGAATCTTGTTCTCCTTGTTATTTTTGTGCACAGGTGGTGTTGTATCAATTTTAGTTGTTACTGCCACTGTTGAACATGATAAATTCTCTAGAACAGAAATCAGGCACTTAATGGAGGCACTAAGCTACTTGTCTGTTTAGGGATAGTTAGATATTTCTGACGCTTTCTGGAGTTGTTCCATGTCTAGTCACGTCCTTCTCTGGATCACGATCTCCTGGTAACCTGAAAGTACATCAAAAGTGATTATGTTAAATAGTTTAGGTACTGAATACCATCCTTATGGCAATAATAGTGCTTAAGAACTCAAGTTTATGTCATGATCTGGTTACAGTGCTTGACAGAATCTTGCTAACATCTCAAATCATCTAAGCTGAAAAATACCCTCACAATCACCAAGTCCAACCATCAATCTGACCTACCAAGACTCATCACTAAACCTAACCCTTAGTGTAGTGTCCACAAGTCTGTTACATACCTCAAGGTATGAAGACTGCCCTGGCTCCCTAGGTGTCACATTCCTATGCTTGATCCCTCTCTCTGTGAAGAAGTTTCTCCAGATATCCAATCTAAACCTTGTCTGGTACGTTTTGATGTGTTACAACACTTGCCATCTGAGTAAAGTTACAGATACCCACCTCCTTTCAGGTAGTTGTAGAGACTGTTAGGATCCCTCTTAAGCCCCTTCTTTTCCAGATTAAACAGCTCCAATTTCTTCAGTTGTTCCTCATGATTCCTGTTTTCTGCTTCCTTTAAAGACACTTTTTGCATCCATCATCTTTTCTATAATCTCTTCTCAGGTTAAAAAGCTTACTATCAAAAGCTAGTGCAAAATGTTTCATCCTTAATCTTTAATTTTAGAAACAGAAGCCCATTAACAGTTAATTTTGTTCATCCTTTAATTCAGTTATCCAGCAAGAATACATACTTCCACATTCTTCTTCTGAGTAATCCTCTATCGATTTTAGCTTTAATAAGCTAATTTTAAGAATAGTACCTGTTGCAGTGTTACCTCAATACTTTGCTTCTGAGATTCTAATGTATAAATGAGGTGTAGATACCTCAAAAATCAAGGGAAGTATTTAATATTAGGTGTTGGCTTCTGTCTGCCTTTCTGTATTTGTAGTACTGTTTTTGTTAATATTTTGCCCATTTAAGAATCCAGAAATAAATTACGGTGAAAATGTGTGATTGCCAGATAAATCATGGTAGAAGTCTATTTTTTAAGTGATACCTCAGGAATACTGTCCTGATTTGCAAACTGATGCATCGTCATCAAGGTATTCCCCAGTGATCAATGAAAGAGAGCACTTTTCAGAGAGAATAAGAGGCAAAGACAATTGTGTCCATCATGTCTTCAAATTAGCTAACAGAAAGTATGTTGTAGAAGTTGGAGGGGAAGGATAAGGCATCATGGCTAGCAGGACAACTGTAAAGTAATTGTGAGAAATAAAATATGAGCATGAATAAGTTATCCCCTGAAAGACAATCCAGTTATTTATTTATTTTACAATTAATTAGCTAGGATTAAGTTTCTGATCAGTATTAAAAAATTCAAAATCATAGGAACTAGACCCATGTTCATAATATTACAACCTATTTGTCGTCCTCTGATAATATTAGCATTCTCATGCATTTGACTGTGCTTCATTAAGTTTTATTGTCTGCTATTTTACTACCCTATACATCAGCTCGCCAAGGTTTAGAGAGATTAATTACATTTTACTCACACAGTAGTCCATACTTGTATGGCCTAATTAAATGCATCTTCGCTGCTAATCCAGACAAGTCATTAATAACAATATTGACATATAAAAGTAAACTGTTCTGTGATCTGCATGTGCAGAGTGGTGTGACTGTGTTCTGTGGGTGAAGGTGTGGCAACTGTAGGGTTTGCTCCAGTTTCTGGGTGCTGATGTCCAGGGGCAGCCTCAGGACTTCCCCAGAGGAGGCTGTTGGGCTTCAGTGAAAGCAAGGCTGCCTTACTCTAGGTTTTAGAGAAAGGAAAAAATGAGTCCCCAGAGTGGATACAGAGGCAATGGATTTGTTAGGTGCCTGATACTAAATATTAGAAGTCATTTAGTTCTTGATGAGTTAGTTGCATGTTTACTAAGCAGTAGATTTGATGATGTGTTTTGCTAGGAGTTAAATAATTGCCTTCTGTGAGGATATGCTGTGCAGACAGATTGCCACTGAGTCTGTAGCTGCTCATCCTGTAAATCTCTTCTAAAATACAACCTGTGCTAGGATGCTTGTGAACTCTGCCTTTGCTCTACTTGTGATGACTGTTTGATTAGTCAGACAAGGTGCACTATTATCCTGACTATCCTCATTGCCTTTTTGTCTTATCCGTAAATGGTAAAGCTTTATATTAAGCGTGATTATATGGCACTTTCTCTGACTGTCTGTGCTTTTAGAGCTGCAACTGTCAAACCCTGCTAGTATTTTCCTTGCCCTTTTGCTTCGTTTGCTTACTTTCTGTGCCTTGAGAATAGATTAAAGGGCAAAACTTTGTCAGTGTTGTCACTCACCAGAGTAAATGCAACTCCCACTTCACTTACCACAGGTTGTCAAGTAGTGCAACCTCCTGGACAAAAGGCTCCAACCTGTCTAAGGACAGAGGGTTGTGTACCTTACACACAATATTTTTTGACAATGCTACAGTACTATGAGCGGTGGTGAATCAGCTAGGAAAAACATTCTTATTTTTCTTTTATGCCTTAATGGATCATTCAGGTTTGATCTGCCAGGTAAGATGTACCATTGTCTCTCTGCTTTCTGAATATTCTTAAACAAAAGAGAAGTAGAATCTCTCTCTTTTCTTTGCATTTCCTGAGTATAAGCTTCCAAAAAACAAAGCTGGAAGACAAGAATCTCAAAGGATTGTATCTTCTCATTGATTACTTACTCTCTAGGGTATTAACATTTTCTTTTGTAGTTATACTTTTTCTGTTGTTCATCTGTTAATACTATTATTAGTTCTTATTATATAAGCTTTTTTTCTTCTTGCAGGATTCGTTTCATCATTTTATTTCCTACAATTTTCATGCGCTTTCTGTGCGGTACTTTAAATTTCTTAAGCAAAAGGTTGCTATTTCATCTCTTTAAATAGCGTCAAGGCTTTCTTTTCTATGATGGAACTCAGAGACATGCTCAGGTCTCTGCTGCTCAGAGTCAGTGAGTACCAGTACTCCCACTGGTCTTTCTTGTAGTTAGTGACAGATGAGAAACTGGCAGGTAATAACTGCTCCAACAGAGCACTATACTCTAGGCATGGGATGATTGTCGTGTTGATGAAATATTATAATCAGATCTGTGTTGTGTAGTGTATACAATATACGCGTGCTTTTTAGGGAATGTACTCTCAGCAGTGCCACTAGAACAAGCTTCCCCTCCTCCTGCACCGAATAAAAGATGTACCATGTAACCAGACATCTGCAGAAGAAAGCAAGACTAATCTGATGAGTTAGTTTCTGGCTGTTGTTGTGCCCTCATCATCCAAAGCAATTATTGATTTTTCTAACAAGTCTGAAGAAAAAATAATGCCAGTACAATTTCTGACAGTTGTATAAATTATTGGGTGGCATATAGTGTTTTGTGAGTGCACAACTTCATATGCTCTTGTTTAAATTTTCTGTGTGGGTGGCATTTTTCCAACATGTTTAACTAAATTTAGTCCATTGATTTCTCAAAGTAAGAAAGGTTTTTCTTTTTAAAACTTCAAGATACGGACAATATTTATCTTACTGTGCTAAACTTACGTCTCACATTTTGATATCTGACTTCTCTAACTTTCATGGAGCTGTGATCTCCACAGGGTTTCTAAAGATGGTCTCTTCTCACTTTTTTTTCTCCTCTTTTTAAAGCTACCAGGAGAAAGAACAGAGAATAATTGCTGCCATAATTACTGAAATTGTTTACACAGCTACATTATTTGTCAAGTTTCATTCTGCTTAAAAATGATTCTTTATAGATCCAATTCACCAAGCATCAATAAAGAATAAGGACAATTAAAAATTGAATTTCGATGCAAATGTGGCCTTTTCCCTATTCTGCATGAATGCACATTCATCAGGCTCATAAACTCTGCTGTTGACAGTGTACCATTGAAATAACCAAGAATCAGCCATACTGTTATTGTTTCATGAGCCTTTGATATCATGATTCATTTCCTTCCAAAAACAGATTGCAAAAGGTCAGTAACATGTCACAGAAATCTGTGCAGCAACACAAGGAGACACATTTGCTTAAATTTGCAAAGGGTCTGCAATGCCAATGGGCCAGATCCCCACACACTGCCTTTTTTCAGCAAGCATTTAATGCAGAACTGATCTCATCCCTCATTCATTATTTCCAACAAGTTGTTAATAGAGTTACAGAATGTTTGAAGTTGAAAGGGTGGGACCTTCTGAAATTTGTTCATCTAGTTTTTCTGCTCAGTGTTAACTAGATGAAATTGTCCAGGGCTGCAGCCAGACAGGTAGGTGTAGTGCATCTCCACAGATAGACCCTCCACAGGCTCTCTGGGCAACTTTTCCAGTGTTTGTCTACATTCACAGTAGTAATGTGTTTTTTGTATTCTGTTTGAATTTCATTTATTTTGTGTCCATTGTCTCTTGTCTGGCATCACAGATATTTATAGACGTGGATAAAATCCTCCAAGAACCCTTCTTTTCTCCAGGCTTAACATCTCAGCTCTCTTGGTCTCTCCTTAAGTGAATGATACTCCGGTTTCTTTAAACATCACTATGATCTTGCACTCAACCCACTAGTCTATATCTTCAAATATACTAGGGAGCCCAGAACTGGACCCAGCACTCTAGGTGTAGCCTCACTAGTGCTGAGTACAGAGGCAGGATCACTTTCTCTCAGTGTGCTCATAGTACTTGTAACACAGCACAGGGTGCCATCAGCTTTCATGGCCGTTAGACTGTTGGCTCATATTCAGTTTATTGTCCACCAGGACACCAGAAGACCTTCTCTGCAAAGCTTCTTTCCAACACATTAGCCCCCACTGTGAAGTGGTGCATGGGGTTATTCCTCCTTGGACAATCATCACAGACGTGCTTAGTTCTGTATCATCATCCAGCTTGTGAGGAAGAGATTGAACAGTTGTGGCCCCACTATTGGCCTCTGTGATACATCAGAAAGTGACTTGCATTCTGCTAGACTTCGTGCCATTGATCGCCCTCAGAGCTTGGGTGCTCATCTAGCTGTCAGTCCATATCACTGTCCACTTACTTAGCTTACAGTTTGCTTTGTCATCTTCTCTATGATGTTATGGGAGACAATGTCAGAAGCTTTACTAAAGTTGAGATAAATGACATCCTCTGCTCTCCCCTCATTACTCATCAAGCCAGTCACCTCTCTGCAGAAAGCTTTGCCAGTATCCTGCCCTGTGCAGTTTTTAACAGACTTGAGATTGGACTTTCTCAAGTACGATGAAGTATTAGGTTGTTACTGACAATGCAACTTTTAATTGACTGTTTTGGATGAGGTGCATAGACTTCAGCCTTGGAGCAGATTAATGAGTGTGCTGACAACTCAGTGTCATGCAGTCACTCTTTATTTTAATGTGCATTTTATGTGTTGGATTCCATACATTTCCTTCGCTGAACTTGCTGTTTTGGCAAAGCTGAAGCTTGTTAGGGGGACTTTGTGTAGTGCACTAGTAGAATTTATTAAGAAATCCAGTATCAGTCCAGATGTGTATTTATATATTGGAGATGCTTCAGACATACACAGATAATTGTGTTCAAAAAGTACATTTTTCTGTGCTGTTTTAGAGGTAAGGCAATATTCACAACATCGTTCAACATTGAAGTTGTGGAGCATAAAACATGAACCATTTTATTTTTTAAATAATTCTTATCTGATTAACTGTTCAAATCTATTGTGCAAGTAGATGCACTTCAATTGTAAAATTTAATTTCCATTATATTGCATGCATGAAAGGAAGGAAGTTAGGCAAAATTTTCTCTAAGGAATTTGCTCTAATGTTTTCTGAAAAGGCATGCTTGAAGAAAAGCAGATAAAGTAAAGAACTTTTGAAAAGCCTCAAGGTCTGCGTTAACTCAGAAAGGCAAACTTGTTGCAACTTAAGGTGCAGATAAAAACTTATGCTTGGTAATTCACAATGTGGTAGTCTGTATTCCCTTGCGTTTAGATTGCGTGTCTTAATTTTAGTTAGTCACATAACTTTATCAAATATATCCACAATTTGGAGTCCTGATAGAAACCAAAATAGCAAGTTGTATTCATTCTATTTATCAAAATATGTTTCAAGTGAAAGAAATCTGGTTCTTAACCTTATATAACGCCATGTGTAGGAGATGTGATAAAATCTTCTGGGACAAGTATCTTTTGAGTGTAGTTTCAGATCAGCAAATGTTACTGCCTGTTTGGTTTTTTTTCTTTCTTTTTATTTGTTTTGTTTGTTTGTTCATTACTTTTTAATTGATGAAATCTGTACCAGCCATTTGGACAAGGAAAGGCAGTGTGAATTCTGTTTTGTTTGTTTGTATAACTATGCATTTAAATAAGATTCTTTGCAGTCTTTTATTGTTGAGGAAACTTTATTGACTGAGAATATTAAAATTTTCTTTTCAGTTTTGTACTCAGAGATTCTGTAATGGATCAGTACAGACATTTATACTGTAAGCTATGCTGAATGGACTGTTTGTTTTTTAAATCTGCCTGTTTTATTTCCATACCCTGAAATGATGCTTCAAAAAGGCAAATGAAGAGTTACAAGACTCATTTCTTCTTGGGAAAATTCAGTAGTACTCCTGCAACGAGAAGTAATAATATCTTTTGTGGAATCCAGAATCATAAATGATGTTTATTGCAGTGGTGCATGATATACACAGTAAAAATTATACAGTATAGGTCTCATTGTGAGAGGAATGCCAAGCAGTTCATTAATATACAGGGAGATGAAATGGGAGTGAGTATGCCTGTTTATCACTAACCAGCTGTTGGAATCCCAGACCAACCCTGCAGCTGCAGCTCAGGAATAAAAAATACCTCCTGTGTGAGTGAAAGGCTGAACAGAAACTGATACAAAGTTGAATGTCACCTTTCCAATAAATGGAATTATTTTTCAAAAAAACTTTATTCATGAAAACAATACACAATTAAAGCAATATAGGAACATATATTTTTTGGTCATCAACTGATACAGAAGATGCAAGTATGTGAAGCTCAAAACAGATTCAGGAAAAAATTCACAGAGGTTATTCTTTTCAAATGCAGTGATGAAGTAGTTGTTATCAGGAGGTTACAAAGTGTTAGGAAGACAGCCTGTAATGCTGAGGTTGCACAAACTCTTTGAGTTAGTTTTGTGGAATTCTGTGAATTTTTATTGAAGATAGTGCCATAATTTGCTGAAGATTTTTGTAACAGGCTTAGATCAAAGTTCCAAAATGAATTACTAATGGAATTTTGTTGTGCAGTAATATAAATGAGAATATTATTTACATTAATATTGCTACATATAATTAATGTCCGCATTGTTCTGTCTACCCGCATCCTGATGGGTTCCTGCAGCAAAACTAATAGACTTGCTACCAGGGGACAATAATTGGGTGTGACGCTATTTTAGTTCCGTGCTCATTCCTCTTCAGTTGTCTTTATTGTAACTTGATTACTTTTTCTTTGATTCTAAAAATTGCATTTTATCGATTTCTGATACAACTTCTGACATAATTTTTTTTACAAATTATAATATTTGCTGCCAGTATATATGGGTTAATTCTCCTAACGTGTAATGATTTCCTTATTCATATAGTTTGATTCAATCCAGGTTTGCTGCAGGCTCATTTTTCCTGATAGCACAGATGATTTTACCTCAGACTCGGAGTCCGTTACCTAACAGCTAATGCAGACTTTCCTGATCAGCCCAAGGTAGGCACTGCTTCAGCAGTGCTGCTAATTTAGATATCCTTGTACCCTTACGCACCAGACACAAGTGAGGCCTTATTGGGTTGCCACTTGTTTTTGCAGTCTTTGTCAGTTCAGCAGTTACAGATCCCAAGCACATCAGCAACTGCACCTTTCATTTACGGCCGTCCAAGATAGCAGATTTCATGTCAGAGAAATACAGTTCATCAGGCCAAGGGTGGAGCATGTGATAGCCAGAACTGAAGCACTCTTCAATGAGGAGTAGGAAAAAAGCTTCTGTAAAGGCTGTTCTTGGCTTTCTGCGCTCTGTTCATGTGTAAGATATATTACATTGTCTTATTAATAAAAAACTTCCTCTGTAGAAAGAATAATTTGCATTCTTAAAGGTAGGGAAAGAGAAGACAATGATATTCAGTGAGTTCCACATAGAACATTTTGAGACAGATCAAAATTTCTTATCTGGGGATTGGTTCTTTAAGTAGATTCTCCTGTACAGAATTTGATAGAATATCTCTAAGGATGTAAAATATATGTATTTATTTTCTAATTTAAAAAATGGTGCAAGTTCATGATTCTAATTATGAGTTGCTTTTGTAGTAATGGATCTCAGATTTAGTTGACAAGATTTTTTTTGTGGGGGGAAAAAATATATTTTTTTCAGTTTTTGTCTTTGAAAAACGGCTTGCATCATGTCTATCTACCTGTGTTCTTTTGTGAGGCCCGTGACAGGCAGAAATATTGTATTACACTGTTTCCTCTTGCTCTTTTTAGCATGACTTTTCAACATGTTGAACCTATGAGCACAATAGTCTGCTTAGGCGTTTGAGAAATGAAAATTGACTGCTATGTGTTTCAGGGTTCTTCATGAAGAGCTTTAATTTCCCCATTAACTTCTTCTCTGATACGAAGAACTTACAGTGTATATTTTAAGAGTTACATTTTATTGGTACTAAATACATCATCTGCTCCTTTGGGAGTTAACAGGTCAAATTGTTTTAATTCTTAAACACTAATCTTAGAATAACTAGGTGGGCTGTGATTCTGAGTAAACTAGAGAAATGTCAGCATTGTGAACTTAATAAGGTTGGTGATGTGGATCATCTGTGTTGTCCTTGATTTTCTGCTTCTATTAGAATTCTGGAAGTTCATTAACTATCTCCAGCATGTACTTAATTATAAGGTTTAGTTAAACAAAGCAGGTGAGGTTAAGTGTGATATGAAATTATATTAAAAAAGTGTGTACCGAAGGGAATTTTGTTTGTCCAGATTATGAATAAGGATAAGCACAATCTGTCTCAATTTTGATTAATTATTCTGTGATTTACCATAGGAATGGCCTATAAGAGCTTTATTGTGTCTATAACTTATAACTTAGTTACTTATAACTTATTTTTTTAATGTTATACTAGTCTTTTAAAAGCGATAAATTTAAATAGATGTGTATGTAAAGGAAAAGTAAGTTTCAGAGATGCTTCTGTGGAACTAGTAAGCTTAAGGACACCATACTTGTAACTTATAAGACAGTTAAGTGTACATTTCTTATGTGCACATTCTTTCTTGTAAGGATGATAATGTAAATTTTATTACGTCATACAGAAGGCAATTCAGTATTCACTCAGTGAAAGTGAGTATGCTTTTTTTTTTTTTTTTTTTTTAAACAATTAGTAGTCTCTCTGTTGTTCTACTGTCCTTTCTTCCTTCTCCTGAAATTTGTCAGGCAGAACACTTACTTCAAGCAGAGAAACACAGAAATTATGCAGGCATTTGAGTAGTGCTTTGGTTTGCTGATCAGTGTCTTTTTATTTTCTGTTGCTCTTATTTTCTTGGGTCCATTGGTTTGTGCAGTTTAAGCATGTTTTATAGCCTAAAGACTCTATTTTTGTATACTTTGTTCCCCATGAGGTGAAAGCAATGAGTTTCATTGTATTTATTTCTGTGCTATTCTCAATTAGTTTTATGATCTATACAGTAAGAATGTCTGTCTTGTAAATCCAATCCGTAACTTTCACTTCTCTGGTGATGGCAATGACTCCCCAGAGATACAATAAGAGTTAATTTCCTTATTATAAAATACTTTCCAGCTTCTAAATTACTGCTGTCCTAAAGCACACTGCTAACAAAGGCAGCAGGTTTGCAGCTGCTGGATCTTAATACTGAGTGTTGGTTTTTCTCTCCTAATTAATAACATGGGTCGTTTTATTTATTTATTTATTTATTTATTTTGTTATTAGCCTCTACGGACATGAATTCGCTTGCACTGGTAGTTTTACTATTCATGCAGTATTTTTATTTACAAATCTTTGACAGTTGTGTCAGATGGGCCACCAATAGAGTAAAACTTAATGGGTTTTCTTCTTTGTTAAGCTAGTGCTAGTGAGTAAGTACTTGCTTTTGTAACTTAAAGATCTGCACCAGTTTTTCTGAAAATAATAATTTGCTGCTGAGACATTATCTTTCTACAGCTATCTTTAATAAATTAAGAGAGTTGTGTCATAAGTAGAACTTCTGCTACTTAGTTCTGAGAAATCTAGTCTTCTGGGGGAGGATGAAGGAGAGAGAAGGAGAAGACTGTCTTTGGCAACAAGCTTTCTAATTTAATCAGGAGGGCTTTAAACTAGAGTTGCCAGAGGCAGAGATCCTCAAACCACTCCCCTTTGTGGTGAACAATGGTAATGGATGCTCTGGGCCTGGAGTTAGATCACAAGCCAGTAAGACAGTACCTGAGGTTCAGGATAAGGGAACTCCAATTGGTAAATCAGCCTCAATGGGAGCCCAGCTCAAATGCCTGTACATGAATGCATGGGGAATAAGCAAGGAGAGTTGAAGGCATGTGTGTGTCCAAAGGGCTATGATGTCAGTGGTATCACTGAGACCTAGTGGGATGGCTCTCACACCTGGAATGCAGGAATAGATGGGTACAAACTTTTTAAGAAAGACAGGCAGGGGAGAAGGTGTTGCCCTGAGGATAGATGAGCTGACAGAGGGCTTATGGGTTAGGGTTAAAGTGAAGGAGATGTAGTAGTGAGGGTCTGCTACAGGCCACATTCCAGGAAGACCAAGTGGATGAGAATCTCTATAAGCAGATAGGAGCAGCTTCACGTTCACAAAATGCAGTCCTCATGGGGGAATTCACCCACCCTGTTTTCTGTTGGAGGGACAACGCAGCAGCACACTAGAAACTGAAGGGATTCCTGGAGTGTACTAATTATAACTTTCTCTTCCAAGTGGTACAGCAGCCCATGAGAAAAGTTGCTGTGTGTGTAACGTGAGGCTCAAGGGCAGCCTTGGCTGCGGTGACCACAAAATGGTGGAGTTCAAGATCCTTAGGGCATCAAAGAGGGTGCACAGCAAACTTGCTACTCTGCACTTCAGGAGAGTAGACTTGAAACTCTTTAGGAAACTGCTTGGGTGACATGGAATAAAGCCATGGAGGGAAGAGGGGCCCAAGAAAGTTGGTCAGTATTCAAGGACCATCTCCTCCAAGCCCAGAAGCAGTTCATCCTGAAATAAAGGAAGGCAGGCAAGAATGACAGGAGGCCTCCATGCATCAACAAGGAGCTCCTGGACTTGTTTAAGTGCAAGTCTATAGGGATTGGAAGCAAGAACAGGTTAACTGTGGGAGGACTACAGAGGTGTTGCCTGGGTAGCCAGAGATCAGGATAGGAAAGCTAAAACTCAGAACTGAATCTAGCCAAACATAAAGGGGAACAAGAATAAATTCTACAGGTATAGCCTTGATAAAAGGAAGGCCAGGGAAGATGTGTGCCCTCTCCAGATCAAAACTGGAGACCTGGTTTTAAGGTCTTGCTTTCTGCTACTGCATCTTATTCTCTGACTGCTGTGGTGAAGTGTGCTGCCTCAAGTTCTTACATTCTTTACAGCACTTCATTAGCAAGTGAAGATCAAGTCACAGATAGAACATTAACACCTTTTCATGATACCTAATCACAAAGCACATCAGTCCTGTTAACACCACATCTATCATCAAGCTGGTGCAAACTGCAGAATTTTTCTTTATCACATTTTTAATTGTTGCACTATGATAATGGCAGTCTAACGTTTTAAAAGAAGGAAACATTGTCTGGAATATTCATTATGTTTGAAGAATTTAAAAAAGCTTAAAGTATGAGAAGTGCTGAGTTTAATTTGTTTCCCCAAATTCCCATCCTGTAATTACAGGGAGATTTTTATGAATTATAAAACACACACATTTATTTATTTATGCTTTTTTTTAAGGGAATTATGGAGTAACTGCTTTTGTGACTTCCATCCAAGTTAGACTAATGAAATATGGATGAAAATCTTTTTAAAAATAAACTGGAAGCAAACATACTCATTTAGCCTTCTTACCTAATGATTCTTTTTATATTTCATCTTTCACTTACAAAATCATCATAGATTTATTGAATATTGAAATGTATATTCCATGTTTCTATACCTACAATACTCATATTTCAAAGATATGGTCTTTAAGATATGTTGTAACAAGAAAGTAGGGAATTTATGGTAAGTTTTCCACCTACACTGTGTCTCTTTTATAGAAAGTACCTGTTTGATATAGCAGTATCACGTGTATTAAACAGTACTGAACGTACTGAACAGTTTCATCTGTATGGTGCATATAAAATATTTGAAGTGGTATTTCTGTTGGTCAGTAGTTTCATGATCGTTTTATTTTACTCATTTTTAAATGCAAGGTATCTCTATAATACCTATTGTTCCATGGTTGTAGAAAGAAGGGTTTTGTACGTTCACACTCAGGATATCTACTGGTTGTGCTTCTGCACCATACTGAGAACCACAAAATTCAAAGAGGTTTGTTGTAGAGAACTGGTGTCTGATTCACCATGTGTACTTCATTCCTCCCCTTATAACAAAGTAAATCCCTTTAAGGTTGTTACGCTTTTTGTTTCTGGCTTCACCACATCAAATCTTTCTGGTAAAGTAGAGTGAAGTGGGACAGTCAGAAATCAGTAGCACTGATGAGTTTGATGTTTGTGCATTTTCCCTTATCCTTTTTTTAAAAGGAAATTATTTTGCAGATGACTTTTTCTGTGGTGCCTAGCAACTCCAAAAATCTTAAACTGTTGTTTTCCTGTCACAGTTATCTCGGGATCCATAGCAGTGAATACCTACTCTTTCCAATTGCTTTACAGTAGCAGAATTTAGTTAATCCTTCTGTTTGTTGACGTGCTTCTCTTTCAACAGCAAAGGAACCTGGAGCCCATTGTCTGTTGGATTTCTGTTGCTCCTTTTGCTTTGAGAAATGATAATGAGTAAAATTGTATGGTCAGAGGAGCTAATGGAAGGAGCTGAGAAAAGATCTGTATCCAGGGGGATAAGCAGTTACTTCATTAGGATTTATAATGATTGGTTGAGGTGCCCAGGTGATGAGGGGAAAAAAAAAACAAAAAAAAAAACAGCCAAGAAAACAAAAAAACAAAAACAGCAGCACATTGTTCATGCTCTCTCTCTCTCTCTAACACATTGAAACCTGTTAGATATACTGTCTAAATAGATTTAGTTATGTTGCTCCGTGTGATTTAAAAAATTGAATAAAAACAATTGTATCCATAGTGATATCAACATACATTCACATGCATTCTCTCTCTCATAACAATCCAGTACTTCTGCAAATACACATTTATTTATTCTTTTATTATCTGCAGGTTGACTTTGGAGAGAATCTCAAATGAGCAAACTTGGTGGGGAGCGGAGAATTAATTTCCTGTACAGTTCAGAGAGATCTCATGGTTTTAATGTACTAATTGAATGACTTTATCTAATAACAAAGCAGTAATTATTTGAACTGAACTGAGGAATTTCACACTGTGCAACTCTTGGGCACACTAATGAAGCCACAGGATTTCATTCCCAGCTATGCTGAAAATGCAAAGGATCATATCATACTGTTCTGATATTCAGAGCAAATGTACGTTATGTCATGAGTTTGAAATATATATATCCATAGAATTAACTTGTAAAAATTAATACTTTGGTAGCAAAGAACTATTCTGATCCTTCAGTGCTTTATTTACTGCATAACTACAACTGTTGTTAGTAGGTGTGATTGAGTCTAGTTCGTAAACGATCTAGAGTTGCATGGAAAAGTGCTGCTGGATGTGTGCAAGTAGAGGTGCTCTTATAACGGATAACAAACATTCTGCTAATATGTTGCGTGTCTCCTGCTTTGAGTATGAAAAACAGCAGGGCTTCTGGACCTTGGCTTTGAAATAGTACTCCCAAATGGAATTAGTGCTGAATCCAAGTACTTTTTGTGTTAAAGTCAGAGTATCCCAGGTAAGGGCTATAGAGCATTATATCTCTGTAAATCATGGCTTGAAAGGGATAATTTAGAAAATTAGCAGTAATTGACAAAAAAATTAAATATTACACTAAAAGTGAGTGAAGTTGCAATTTTGCTTTTCAGCTCACCAACATTAGGAGTTGGATGACTCCTGCCTCTTTCTCCTTCTATGCCTTTGTGATGGTCCTGCTCTATTGTCACCTTCTTCTCTGAACTTATAGCCTCTTCTCTTTGCTATATTTTCTGAAATCTGTAGACCTTTATTTTATTTTATTTATATTATTTATTTTATTTTTATATCTTTTATTCTACTTTTATTCTATTTTATGCTATTCTATGCTATGCTATTTTTTTTGTTTTATTGTGCGCTATTTTTCTCTATTTTACTTTTTTTTTTTTTAATTCTTTTTTTTTCATTCTATTCTATTCTAATCTATTCTATTCTATTCTATTTTTGTCTTACAGGGGTGGCTGATACTGCCACTGTTTGGTTTTCTTAGAGCGTGGGGCTTGTCACAGGGATTGGCGTGACCACAGAACTGATTGTGGGGGTTATGATACTTGCAGGGTCCTTCAGAAGGGTTAGAGTAACGTCACGGTCTGTCAAAAAAAAAAAAGTCTGAGCAACTGCAGGACCTGTTGCAGGAGTTGGAGTAGCTGTAGGGCATATTCAGGGGGCTGGAGCAGACAAAAGGCCTATCTGCTGGATGCTGTTGCATTGTCATCAGATCCAAGATTCTCTTCCTCTTGGGGATTTTGAGTAATGTTGTGATAAGCATAGTCTTTCCCCAAAAGTCACATATCTCCATGGTAAAACACTGTAAAATTAATTAGACAAAAGAAATTTTAACAAAGATGCTATTAATACAAAGAGAAATTTCTAAGTGGAAAAGAAAGGCTTATATTTAATTGCTGAGATTTACTGTTTCTTGGGAGGTGAACTATGATTTAAATTTAGAGACTTTATTCCACAGATTTCTTGTTTCACAGAAATACTGGTGCATATCTGTCAGAGTATAGCCATCTGGCTTTAAGCTTACACAACCTATTACTGTCATAAAATGTGCATTGTATGTGTGTGAAAGCTGCAATGCTTCCTCTAAGAAATAAGTTCCGTGAAAAGAATGTAATGGAATTAGGGAATACATATTTCCTTACCCTGTTGAGTACAACCCCTTAAACAGTGGAGCATGTGATGCATAATCTCATTTAAGATTTAATAAACCTGTGATATTTGAGATAATTAGAAGTTTTTTTCATTTTCATAATTAGTCTAAGATTTCGTGTATAGAATTTGCCTAAGGTTTGAGTTATTTTCTGTGGGCTGGTCATTGTCATGTCAAATTAGTGTTTTTACAGGTCCTAAGCTTAGGCTGTTGATCTCTTTAAATATGAGTTATGCAATGCTATATAATCATCTTTACTGTAATTACAGTCCTTACAGTAATTACTTTTTTTTTTTTTTTTTTTTTTTTTTTTTTTTACCACTGTGGCTGAGAGCGTGCTTATTGAGTACTTATTGATAAATTGCAGGGTTTCTTATTAAAAATTTCCTAGTGTTATCTGATGAAAATTGAATTAGATATGTCATTTTGTGATTTAAGATTTAGAACAGTTATAAGCAGTTGTTGCAAACTGCCAGCATCTTCACGCTTTACCATGCTCTGATTCACAGAATCACGGAATTGTATGGGTTGGAAGGGAACTGTCCACAAACTCTCAAGGTAACCTGTTCCAGTGCTCCATCACTCTTACTGTGAAGAAGTTCCCACATGCATTTGTGGACATTCTTATCAGATAGCACTGTCAAATTCTTTATGAAAATGGAGAAACATCCTTAGTTTCAAAAGTAATAGAATACCTGAGGGGGAAAAAAAAAGTCCTCTTGAATTTATTTGTAACCAGGTCAACTACATTATATTTAAACTCCTTGTCATTTTGCATCTGCAGTAGTCAGTGAAAATGTATGAGACAACATTACAAGTAGTATCTAGTAGCTATAATGTTCTAGGTATGGATTGTGTTTAGATGTTAATCCTGACTGACAAAGCTGTGAGTGGAATTAAGTCGTTGAAGGACAGGTCTACTCTGTACCAAATACAGCTTGATCTGTCTAAAGGACCAAAAAAACACTTGAAGGCATCCTATTTTTGTTTCTTTAACACCTGTCTCATTTTAGCCTGTTACTCTCCCGCAGTTAAGTTTCAAGGTGTGATTTAGTGGCATGCAACCAATCTGTTTAATGTGGTCTGTCATCATGTAAAACAGAACACTCAGGCACCATTTTCTGTGCAGAAGGATTTTTCTTTTCTATCCCCAGTGTTTTCACTTCACCTTAATTAGGAGCTCTACTGAAAAGTTACATCTCTTTTTCTAAAATTTCACATCAGAATGACAGGAGAATAAGATGTTTTTGGTGGCCTATTAATTAGGACAAAAAAAATAGGCATACCTTTGTTTTCTGGGGGCTAGCTAGTAGAGCTGTGTGTCCATGCTCCCTTCTGCCAGAGAAATCTGGCATCTAATAGGGCTGTTGATATCCCATTCTTGCTCCTTTCAAATCCGTTTTCCGAACAACCGACTTCTGTACTTCTTCAGATGCCTATTTCCTTTACCTACTTCCCTTTGATGTAGGAAAGCAGCAATGTAAAGGAAGAAGTAGCCTCAGAAGACAATGTGATATCCTCAAATTATTGAGGAAGCCACCTGATACAAATAAGGAGGGCAGACACAAGTGTGAGTGCAGCTTTTGCAGGTAGGAATTGTGAGTATCCCATTTAAAGTGGTTGAATTTGCTGTAGGCTACTGAAGGTAAGGGTTTAATAGTTAGGTTCTGTCTAGTCCCATCAGTAGAAGTCTTTCTCATCTGCTCAAGGTGAGAACTGTAGTGTTGCTTTTTAGTAATAGTTCAGTAGCACACTTAAGTTCTAACTGTTAGATACTATAGACTTTACAGTGAAACTTTCCTAAATATTTGGTGTATCAACAACTAATAAAATGTCCTGTGAATTTTGTGATCTGAAAAAGATCCTGTATTTCCTAAATGGCTTGTATTGAATTATTGACGCTGCTGTCAGCTCTCTGTTGATCCCAATAGTGCTAACTGCTTTGATATGTCTTCCCTTTACTAACTGCATTTCTTTGCCTTGTCTTACAAGATAATTTCATTTACCTCTCAATCCTACTGAGGTTGGTTGCTCCAGAAACAAGGACTGTCGTGACCGTGGTTAGTAGTTACGCTGATGCAGGCAGGCAATCCATCATGGTGGATTTTGCATGTGGCAGCTGATAATTAATCATGGGGCAGAAACTACAGAGTATAGAAGAAATTTGTCTTCTAAAGGCCAATTCAGGGTTGGAGCATAAAGAATAATGAGTCCATAGCTGATAGTTCTTGTTTACCAATCAGTCTTCCTATTTTGCCCTTAAGCTCTTCTGTAGGGTTTGATGAAATTTTTCATAGAAGTGATAACAGCTCAGTGGAAAAAATCACATTTGAAGAGATTGGTGTGATACTCTTTTTTAATTTCCACATAATACATAGTAAGAAGAGTGAAATACTTGATCAGTCAGAAACTGTATGGGTTATTTTTGGCAAAGGGTGAAGGGGAGAAGTCTGTGCAAGGGTGGAAGGTCTTGCTGTTACAGTCATGACAGGCATTAAATATCCCCTTAAGATCAATAAAAGCTGCCTGAAAGCAACATACACATTTGCCATCATATTTTGGCATATTCTTTGTGATTAATTGCAAATGTTTCTCCTTAGAAATCAGTATTTGTGCAGTGTCCGTAGGTTATTTTAAAAAAGCGGTTAGAAAGCATGACATTTCATGTTTATTTTTCCCCTAAACTTGCTCTGTAATGCTTAAGGCAGCATGGTTTTCTGTATACATTTCGGTCCACTCTATGGTGACAGGATCTCACAGATCTACACCAGATGATTTAGTTCAGGAGTGCAGATCATATTCAGCTGCAACAGTAAAGGTTTACAGACATTTGGAAGAAAAAAAAAATATGGAACAAGCCAACATGCTTTTTGTTTTTTGGCAGTAGTTTCTCACAAATAATCTTTTAAAATATCTTCAGTTTCTTCTCATCCATTTTTGTTTTGCTGCTATGTTTTGTAGTCCTTGCTAGATTTCTGGACTATTGCATGGTACTGCTCAGCGGTTTAAGCTGACCGTGTGTACTCTTACTTGTGGTGTTTAGTATTTGTAGAAAATCCTACAAGCCTACCTCACCATCTGCTGCTTGTCTCAGAACTCCTCAATTTTAACTGTAGAGCCCAAGATCCTACATGACTACATTGCTGCACCTGAATTTTATGGTGCAGGATGCAGAGACACCAAACACTTGGAAAGCAGCAATTGCTAACTCAGTGTCACATCAAGGGGAGATTTGGCTTAGCAACCAATGAAGAACAGGCAACATTGATTTTTCTGTTGCAGTCTGTGTCTGTTCGTATGTGAAAGAGTTTTGTCACAAAAGGCAGATGAGATAGGATTCCACTTCTTTTTCCTTCTTGATGAACTCTCAATTGAAACTAGTTTGGCAGAAAGCCAGTGTGAAGAATCAATTCTTGATTTATTTTTCTTTAAAGAAATAAAAGCTTATAAAAGCATTTCTTCAGAAAATCATTAAACTACATTGTAGTTTTTGTGTTGTTTTAAAAGTTTGTCTGTCTGATAACAGTAGGATATTGAGGGCAATGAATCTTCATTCTGACTCAGTTACATCTATCTTATTTGACTCATATTCTTATGGGTTTCATGACAACTTGCGTTCTTTACACTCAAAGTTATACATTTGTTGTTTTTAGTAAGCCATTTGAACTAGCTTCCAAATAGACCCTGAAACTTTCCTCCCAGCCCATTGATGACTTTCAGCCCATTGAGTTAAGCAGGTGGTATTTAATGACAACATCCTTCTTTTTTTTTTTCCTCTGAAACAGGAGCTAATTGTTTCATCCACTGACATAAACCAGGACTCTTAAAGATCTGTCAGCGGTGACATTTCCATCACTAATTATTTTTAAGTACATGTAAGTCTCTGGCATAAAAATGAAGCTATGTATCTCATCCTTGAAGAAGAATGGACTAACTGCTTCTTGAGGGCACTTTGAGCTTTGATTATATTTCAATCTATATTTTTAATATTGTGATTCTATGACCTATATTTTTTGTAAAAAGAATGGCTTTCAGTAGGGTTTCTGAACTAGGTGTAGGCACCTGCATATTACTTACTGACATTATATAATCTACAAGGAGAATCTGCTTTGCCTTTCATTCTTCTTGATCCATTTCTAAATGTATGTGTTTATCATTTAGTTTACTGAATACAGGGCATTGAGTTATAGAATCAGAATAATGATGGTTGGTTCATCTAAGATCATCCAGTCCAACTGTCCACCTATCATCAGTATTTCCCAGTAAACCACATCCCTCTGTACAACTTCTCAATATTTATTTTAACTTTTTAATTGTTATAATTTGCACAAAGTGTACAGACTTTCCTGTCTATTGTATAGTGATAAATATGTTGTTCTACCTAAGTTTTCTTTCATTCTGTCTTTTCTGTCTTGGAAAATTCTTTCACAAGCAATTGCTAATCCTCAACACAATACCCCAGAACTTCATTTGCTTTCTGCCACAACTATTTTCAAGACTTTTTTGTTAGTTTCTGGATGTTTGAAATCCTTGTTGTTTATTTGCTAGAATTCTTAACATTGACCTATTCTATTAAATATTAAGATTTGATGAATTAGCATCTTCTTATAAGATAGCATTGTTTGATGTGAAAGTAATGAAAATCCATGGTTCAAAGGACACTAGAGAAAATTTTTCTTCTGGATGTCTATCTGGCTCCTTTCTGATGTCAAGCAAGTCACTTTTCTATCAGTGTGTGTTTTGCAGTCTGTGAAGTGCATCAAAATTATCCTTATCATTGTCAATTCTAAAAGTAATACATGTTCTTTAATTTGCTATTTGTAGGCATCCTAGGCAAAAATGGTGTGACAGCTTTCCTCTTTTCCATATAAAAGTTTTGGCTCAGAGAATACTCTAAATGAAATGTGTCATCAAGAGGATGAAAGATTAGAGAAGGGTGCCCTTTTTACTCTTTTTACCAGAAAATTACAGATCTCAGATTTAGCCTGAGAGATTAATCAGATCAAAGCATTAATCAGTCAGGAGGGAAGCTCAGTCTGTGCTCCTATAGAGGATCAAACAGGGAAAAGTGAACTCTGGACTGAGGGAAGATAAGCCTCACCACACACAAGTGGACCTCATGGTGAAGGTTCAACTTCTAATGTTGAAAATTAAAATGGTTTATTACATTTCAAAAGAAAACTACATATAAATCTTTACATGAACTAAGTTCCTTTTGGTAATATGATCTGAGCTAGGTTCTCTGCTTTTTTTCTTTCTCCTCTCTCCCAAGATTCATGGAAAGACTTTAATACTGAAATGAGGTCATCTTCTCTCCCAGCAGTTTGTTCTTCCTTGAGCTTTTTGGTTATGCTTTACATCTTCACAGCAAAAAACAGCTTTTTGCATAGTGTGTTAGAACCAGTACTGCCTAATCTCTTCTGTGTCATACTGTTGCCTGGTCTGCTCACCTCCCTTCCCGTCTATATTATAAAGTTATATGTATTGAGTGAGTGTAAGCATAGACCTTGCTGCCCAAGATGACTTCATCTTGTTATCACAACTTTCAGCCTTTTTTTCCTATAAATGAATAATAGTCCCATATCTTAAGTATTATTATAATCTCCTGAATGCATTTTTTTCCCCTTACAACCAAAAAAATTTTGGATTTGGGTATCACGAAAATGTCACTACCTCATTTTATGAACTGTCTATTTTCAAGAATTTCTCCTGATATAAACATAGCCCTGTTACTCATTATAACATTATCAAAAATGTACATTTCCTGTAACTGATATCAAACAGGTCTTGTCCAGCAGCCCATATTTACTTACTGGAAGCCTTAAAAGAAAAAATAAATAGATAAATAAAAGGCAAGAGAAAGGGAAAAAATAATAAAAACACTTTTTTTTTTTATTGCTCAATAGACTTGGGTGAAGCAGTTAGATTACTTTCCCATCCCTACACATAAAAGTGAACTAGATGAGTAACAAAGTAGCACTGTGATGTGAACTGACTTTAATCTTTTTCTAAACCATGAAAAATAGTATTAAATTAAATATGTTATAAAAATTAAAATGCAGAAATAAAAAAATCATAAGAGCATTCAATGAAATCACAAACAGTTATGCTCTAAGGACAGATTTAAAAGTTGCAAGAGCAATATGCATTTTAATAAGGGCAAAACTATCTGTAAAAAGGAGGAACTGCAAAGCTGAAATAGGCTGTAAAAAGTGTGTGACACACTGAGAGCTTATGAAACTCACAGCTCCTATACCCAGTGTTCATTCCTTTCCAATCATTTCCTTTAGCTGTATCACCTGTACACCAGCCAGTCTCAGGAACAGTTTTTGGCAAACCTGCTGCTATCTGAAAAGGGCCTGCCTCCTTTCCACTGGTCTGTACTTCACCTTAACTTGTGTCAGCATAGGGGCACCAGATCAGCCGTAAGACAAATGACTCTCCAATATTAAAATAAAATAAAATTCTATATGTCTTATTGTTATAAAAGTAAGAGCAAGGGTATGTATGGGTGCAATATGAAAGAGAGGAAATACAATTCAAAGCCACATAACCTGTTACCAGAGTCAGAGATTGACTGATGTAAAGTAGACAACATTTTACAGCTTAAGCTTTCTTTGAATTCCTGTGTGTATAAGCTATAAACTTACCTACCAGCAGTGTTCTCACCTAGTAAAGTATAAGATTTTTCATTCCTTTCATAGTTAGTACTCCTAAAAACTAGCTTTGGAAGCTCTTATTCACCATTGTACCACGAAAGGGCTTCTTGGCCTTCACCACTGTGGACAAAAAATGTTGAATAAATCAGAGAAGCTGCTCTTGGAGCTTGTTTGATGTCCGTTTCTCTAGTCTGTGCATGCAGCCTACAGTCAGGTGCCCAGAGGTGACTCTCTCAAAGGCAGCAGTGTAGCAGCAGGATTTAAAATGCATAGGGCTGACCTGCATGGAGCTGTTGTAATTGAAGCTGGTACACCGCCAACTGGCAAACAGAGTGGCAGTAATGAAATGTTGAGGTTAAAAATGTATGAATCAGCTTACCAATGCCATTAAACTATAATACAGAAGACAGCCTCAAAAAGCCTTGAGACTCCCAAACAACTGTTTTTAGTTCACTGTTATAATAGGGTGGTTTGTAAAGACCCAACAAGATTCCATAGCATTATGTTTTTAAGAGTTAAAAAATTGTGTGGTGGCATGAACCACAGTGGTTAGAGGCATAGATTGGGTTAGAAATGCCTCACATTATCAGAAAAAGTATTTGTTGTTTACAGATAAATATTCCATTTGAAACACGACCAAAAAAACTTAGCATTTCTTGTAAGTTGCTGAAGTGTTTATTGCAGTAAAAATATTAGAGAATCTTTTCTACACAAATGAGAGATCATTGTAAAACTATAAATGATACCAAAACTCCCAGCTGCTCCTATAGGAATGTTTGCCATGACAAAACTGTTGTTGTCTGGGGGAAGTTATTGCAATTGTGGCAGTTGAGTGGAGTCCCCAAAACGTTTATGCTTCGGAAGATGCTTTATAAGCAATAGTTTTAGTTGGTGGGCAGGATAAATGCTAGCAAACAGAATGGAATCTGGGTTGAGTTGAATAGAACAGCTCCTGGGAACTCTGTGGAATTGCAAGGTAGAAATTCTATTGTGTTCTGGGGAATGAAAAAAGGCAAGTTTTCCAGAGTTGTACATTTTCTGCATTGTTTGACTTGAGAATGGCACTTGCATCTGAGATAAATAGGGAAAGAGTGTGGTAATGAACATTATCTGTAGGCAGGAACTGCTTCCAGTCAGACAGGTTTTTTTGTTATTTATTTATTTATTTATTACTTTTCCTTAGCCTAGGAAGTTTTCTAGGACTTTAGAGCACCACACCAAATTTTAGGCTTAAGGTTAAGAGCTGTGTAAGAGTTACCTTTGGTCTTTAAATCAATTTCTAACAATTTTGGAAGAGAGAGGTAGGCAACCAGTGTTAGGCAGGGCCATTTTAATTGCCTTCCACCTTCTGCATTTCTTCCAAGTGAAAAGCATTGCATGTCATTTCTGTAGTGCCAACAACCAACTCAAAAGAAGTCAGTTATGGAGGGGACAGTTTTAATAAAGAAGGCTTGGTCAACAGTTTGCAACAATCATAAATGGACCATGGTATTGCTAAAAAATTGAGTGCTTTGGGAGGGTGGAAATGCAGATATTTTCCATATCCTGGATCACTACATCCCCATTTAGGGGCTATTTCTGCTAGTCATATTCGCATTTAAACCGTATTTGTTTCATGCTTATCAAAGTTTTACAGAAATTTGACATATTTTTGGATGTTGCTCAGGGGATAGTGTGTTCATTACCTACTGGGATGTGTGCTAGTTTTTTATGAGATAATATGGAAACAGAGTCATGGCTGCATGTGATACTCCCAGCTGGAAATGTCAGGGGAAGATTATTGGCTTTGGGTGTGCTATGTAGTAAAGCGGTTGAAATGGTGAAATATATCTCCATCGTTGCAAAAGCAGCTTTTGCCTAGGTAAAAAGTTCTTTACTAAAATATCCTAATAAGCAGAAGAGTACAGTGCCAAATATGATTTTAGGCATAGGTCTATTTTAATATTTGCTAGAAAGTTATGTATGAGAATCAGCATACAACGAAGAGCAAAAGAGATAAAAGCTAATACTTTTTTTTTTTTTAACTGAAAGCCTGCAAAACAGTGTGAAAAAATAATATATATAACCAATTTTTTAGTTGTATCAAAATTCCAGCTACATGAGCCTTGACATTTCTGTTTGTAAATACCACACATCTCCACTGCTCAGTATCATTACAGGTCAGAGCTTCGTCCTTTCCTTTGGCCTCTGATGGAAAAAGTGTAGCAGATCATTATGAAACATTAGCAATTGTTAGAAGTATTGCATTAGATTATTTCGTTGCTATTAAGTAATATATATTAGATAAAATATTAAAACTTGCTGTTCTGGAAGGAATTCAAATTCTTGCTTAAAATAAGACATTTTGATTTGGAGACTTTGTTAAAATAATTTTAGTGAAATTTAATGAAATTGTGTTGTGAAATTCAAATGATTCAAGGAGGAAGTTAAAGGGCTGTTGTTAACTCTGCATATTTCGAGGAAAAACTATTCTAGATTTAACTTTGCCTGTTTGTTTATTTCCCTATATTTTTTAATCTTCTGTGGGATCTTCGTTCCCTTTTTCTCTTTGGTTGGAGAAGACTTTGCAATCTGAAATGGACCCACTGAACTCAGTATGGGAGCAACCACAGTGGAGGGAGCAGGCTGAAGGCTGAGCAACATGCAGACTTGTATAATCCTTAATACCTTTGCAAAATCAGTGTGATGCATAAGAAGGGTGTTTTTTATACAGTGAGAGCTTTTCACTCAGTTTTCACTGAATGAATGGCAGAGAACTGTCAGGCCCATTGTTTCTTGGCCTCATACTATAAAGAAAATGAGGAACCTCTTTTGGATAACCAGAGTACAGCATATTTTCAGTCTCTTTGGATAAATAGCATTTCTTCAGGAAGTCTGTAAAAAGAATGTTAAGCTGTTTTCCATTTTAAATAATGTTTTGGTGGCAATGTGTATGTTGTTACCAAGAAGTTAGTTTAATCAGCTTTAATCCAGCAGATTCATAAAAAAACTAAAATTAGTGCATGTTCCAATGCACTTGAAATTAAACAGTGAAAGTGTGTAAAAGTGAATTTATGATTAAATAATTAATTAAAGACTCAAGGACATTTATTAAGTGGAATAGATGAACAGAGAGCACAGGAAAATGCCAGAGTAGAAACAGTAATCAGTGCTTCAAATACACTTCTGTGAGTTTACCATTAATTTGAACGATACATAGGTAGGCATTTAGTTTGTTATCATACTTTGCTGAATGGAAGTCCACCTCATAACCTGGACATGGGTGAGTCTGTGGAAGGCTTCAGCACCGAGCTTTCCAGGCTTTATAACAATGGTGCAAAGATACAGAGCTGCTACCTTTCATGAAAAGTAATGCTTTTGTATGGATGTGTGCAATCATGCATGTAAATTGTTTGGGTAAAAAGTTATTAGATTTTAACTGCGATTTCTGCTGTTAGAAAGGAACCAAATATTGAATGTAAGGCTGCAGAGTGATGACGGTACTCTGAGTGTTTTTTTTCCTGTGGGAAGAGTCCTATAATGATAGGACTCTACCCCTCAGGCACCAGTCAGAGAAAAAAATCACAGACTATGCAACACCAGCTGTTAAATACTAGGATTTGATTCTCTTGTTACAGATGCTTTGTTTCTGTTTTTTACTTGGGTCACATTTAATTGTAGGTTCTCAGGAAATCGATTATGTGAGGAAGGCAAAACTAGTTGGAGTATGACAAAGTGTCTTCAAATGCTATAGAAATATGCAAGTGTTTTCTGGACTCATCAATGATAAGTGTCACATATCTGCTTACTTTCTATTGTCAGTTTCTTACCTGTGATGGGTAGGCATACTCCTTGGAATTTAAAATATCAAAAGCAGGACAATCTAGTTATGCATTATAGCTCTGACCTGAGTAAGTATTTGTGAAGAGAAAAACTGACCTGAGCAGAGGGAGGGGGAAAAAATAAAAAAAGCAATTCATTGTTAATTATTAAGACAGAGTAAAGCAATTTTTTTTTTTTTGTTTGCAAGTGTTAATATGAATATGTGCTTTTAGAAATTGCTTAGTACAATTTAATTAATAAAATATAATACCAGTACTCCTTGAGCAGAAAAACTTGCATGTTCTGTAAATAATTGCATTAATGGCTAACTGAATTAATCATATTTGAGACAGGAAGTTTGACATCTTAGTGTAATTTGTGACTCAGACAGATTTCTTACCTAGTTTTGGCATGTTTCTGGTTGTCCCTACATCATTCACTTTCCCCATCTGAAAAACATCATAAAGTCCCCTAACCTGCAGCAATGCTGTGAGGAGCAATAATGCCTATAAAAGCAAAATGCCAGAAAATAAATAAATAAGCAAAATAGCTTTGACCTGGTTTTCCCTAGTCAGATTAACAACACAACTGCACAAATGTTAATGCCAGCATGAGGACAAGATCAAGTGGGAGTCTGAAAGGGTGGGCAAATTGCATCCTTAGGATCAAGCGACATAAAATGTTCATGAAACACCGTTAATGGAACCCAGGGACCCTGAATACATACAGAGTTGCAGCCTGCTTTAATCGTACATGACTGGTTCTTGCTGAAGGTATAAGGAAAGCTCACAATGACTTCAAAAGAAACAAGCTTTTAACTCACCTGAAAGAATAGCATTGTCCAAGCTGTTCCTTGTCAAGTCTAATGCTCTTTCTTCAAAGGTCAAAGAAGACCTGTGGTGGTTCTCCCTCCTAATATTTTTGGAACTGCAACAGTTCCAGAAGCCACACCGTTAGTCCAGCTTAAGATGTACATACTTGATAAATAATGAGGTAAATATTTCTCTTTTTTTGTATCAGCAATTTTGGAGAAGTTCTTCCAATCCTGTATAGACAGTCTGGCTTCTTCCTATTCCTTATGTTTTATTTTTTAAATATTGCTTTTTTCAGAGTTTACTGTCTTTGCCTGGATATTTCCACCTCTGGGGATATAGCAATGTAGCAATAATTCAGGACAACTAGGGTTTCTTTCATGCAGTTCATTTTGTAACTGTGTTGCTGGGCTGATAGTGTGCCATACCTTTAAAAACCCCAGTGAATAATGGCCCATTCACTAGAGGTAAAACCTAACCACTGTAGTAAATCTCTTGTGGTAAAACATGTAGGAGTTAAGAGATCAAACAGTACAAAAGATATTTAATTAGATGAACATTTAACGTTGATTTCAATTAACCAGTGTTACTTCATCAACTCATTGAGTTTTGGATTGCTTCTGTTAATAAGCACTTTCTTGTACACCTATTGAATCAAAATAGAATGGATGTCTACTTTGTTTCTAAAGTATTCCAACATAAATCTCTCCAGCACTGAGTCTTTTTTCACAGCTACTTCAATGCAAAGAGTTGCCTTTTAACTTCACTATCTCACTCCTGTCTACTAAGGGGGGTTAAGATGACCTGTCACACAGGAAGCTAGTTCTCTGAGCTGGTGCGCTGCACACAGAGGCTGGATGTAAGCTCAGCCACTTCCACTTTGTCTTCCTCTGAACGCTGCAGAGGACACAAATATGGTGCAACAAGGCATTAGTACTGAACATTGTAATATCAACACAATGTCTGGTGATATGAAAACTCTCTTAAATATTCTGTATTTCTGTGGGCTGAAATGGGAGTTATAAACATGCATAATAGCGGCTGTCTCTGCTTTCAGACTATATTAAGATACATTGCTTTTTCTATAACATTTTGTATAGAATTTGAGTAGCATTGTCTTTTTATGGAGAATGAAAACTAATCTTGCATCTCTGCATGTTTTGGAGTTTGTTTCTGCACATACTTCTTGGAAAAGTAATTATACTCCCCTTAACAGGAAAAATGTAAATCTGATTGTGTTCCTATATCTCATAGCTGAAGAAGCTGCGACTAGTCTCATTCTAGCATGTTAGTGTTTTAAAAAAGAAAGGAAAAATAATGTACTTACTTTTCTTAATGTTTTCATATATTTGGAAGATCAAGAAACAAGTCAAATAATTTTACAGGATTGTGTGCAGCCAACTGTGTTTTCCAATTACTAATTCTAAGTTTGATTATATGTAATATAAACTTGACATATGGGAAAATGAATTTTTCTTTTATAAATCATGCAGTTGATTTTGTAGTAAGCAGAGTGGAAAACCCAACCTCCTTGGGAAGAATGGCAAAAGATCTGTGGTTATAAATTGATATATTAATTTGTTTTGAAATGTGATGATGCCTGAAGTGTTTGTGGCCAGGGGTGTAACTGTATGCTAGACAGTACAAGGAACATGTATGAATACTTGAATCCAGCCATGAATATGGTGAAGAATTTTTCAGAAGGGCTCCTGGACAGCTTTCAGGCTGGGCCCACCAACGTTTCAAAACTATTCCCAGATTTTTACAGGCACCAGAATTATTCTTATTATGCAGTGTGGGATTTGATTTGGATGCTTTGGAGGTTCAGAGAAGTTAATAGCATGGGTGACACCAGTTAGCAGCTGGATGAAGAGCAAACCTTGACAGTGATATTTTGTTAGTAAAGATTGTGGTTTCTGTCACAATGATACTCTTTTCACAAGCTACCTGGCTGTGTCTACCTGCTGGCTAAGCTCCTTTACACCACTCTGGCAGTCTACAGACATTTTTGAGTGGTTGGAGTTCTACCTATGCTCATGCTTCCAATTTCAAACTCAAGAGAGATATGAATCTTGTCTTAACTTTTGTTTGCCTCTCATATGCAGTTCACTGGTACTTTCTTTCCATTCTAATTGTCTATGGTGTGAGAGAATAATTTGGTGGCAACCAAGACTGTGACAAGATCAGGGCAAACCTCAATAGGAGGTATACTAGACAGAGTCTGTGCTTTAGTAGGGGAATATAGTTGGTCATAATGAGTGGTACTAAAAATGGGATATTTCACCTCAAATTGTGTCAGCGAGGAAGGCACATTTGAGATTTCCTTTCACTGTTTTGAAGACTCATGGTTGTACTCATTTTTACCCAGTATGATTGCCTTTTCATAATAATTTCATAATAACTTCACCTTTCTGATTTATATTCAGCTTCTGATCTACCATAAATCAGTGAATGGTTTTGAGGAACTACCACCAGATTAAGGAAATTGTTTCCCTTCCAACATTTGTATAAGTTGTCTCTGAATGTTGAAGGCTTCTCTTTATCAAGTGAAATCTCTTCTTGTCAGTTGTCTCTTCATCTTGACCAGATCCTTTTGAATTCTAATCCCATAATCCCATATCTTTCAGCACTTTTCAACAATCTTACTGATTCGCTGTTTTCTGCGTGGCATACTTTTTTACCGGTAGTTAATGAAGAAAACAAGGGCAGATGTATGACAGATTGTGGCAAACCCACATATGATTTCTCTTTCTGTTTTAAATGTTAATGACCTGTAATTGGAATTTTCAATTAATGGGGGGAAAGAAATGTACCTTTTACTAATGCACATCTCATTTTGCATACGTTTCATTTGCAACTAATTTTACCTCCTTTTATTTAAACAAAGTGTTCTGCTTTGAAAGGTGAAGTGAGAAGTAAAGTCAAGTATCTGGCTTTGAAATTTCAGTTTTGTTAGTTAAATGCTTTCACATAGATAAGTTTGTCATTATTCCCTGAAAAGACAATTTTACGTTTTAAGTTTTTATTACATTAACTTTCTGAGGAGTAATTTTAGGCTATAAAAGGAGTATGTCAAAAACGAGGGAATTAGGCAGGTAGCATTACTCTTCTGATCTCTGGTACTGGAAATCATGCATAGACCATTGAGTCTGGAAAAGTTAAAGCTAAGCAGAGGACCCTGAACAGGATAAAGGTACAATTCTGTTTGTCCATATAATTGGAAATCTCTTCTCCTTTATTAATCAGTTTTGGTTCTACCATAATTATATTTCTGTATTGTCATGGAATCATTAATCATCAAAGAAACACCTCAGGAGTTTCTCATTTTAAAAATGAGCAAAAGATACCATCCAGAACAGAAGAAATGTTACCCTGTTGCAGGTTTTAACGTGGCAAAAAGCAAACAAACTCCTGAGCTATTTGTTCCTTTTTTCCCTGTCTGTCTTCACATTGAAAGCTGCTAAGTTCCATGTTGTGTGTTCAGTTTGTGATAGACACGGTATGATTCAGTCACTCCTCCGGTAGACTTGATCAGCTCCTATTTCTATGGCTCCTTCTCCAGACAATAACTGCTTCACAGACTGAGATTAGGAAGATAATGTTTTTTTCCTTTGGCTCAGGAGCTGCTGGATACTACAGATTATCAGATTTCATTGCTTTCCTTAGGCTGCATGGAAGCGTGTGAGGACAACAAATTCAGTTGCTTATTCACAGCCTCATAAATATTGAAATCCACAATTTTCTCTGTAACAATGGTGACTCTGTATTTTCATACCTAGAAATAGAGCTGTAAGTGCACTCTAAGAACTTTATCTGACGAATGTCTTTAGCATGTATCTGGAAGAAAAAAGAAAAAAAGATAAGTAATAAGGATATGGCATTAAAAGACACTTGTTTTAATGCATTCTGATGTTTATTTGAAGAGTGAGTTATGAAATGGCACTCTTAGCTCAGGCGGAGAATATCTTGCTGTTGTTCTTTTGTGTCTGTGTGTATGGTGTTGTTTTCTGGTGTTGTTTTTTTTTGCTGCATGTGATGCTGTTACTTTCAGTCAGTTGGATAGAGGAGCATTTTGGTGCAGGCTGCGGTAGCAAGATGCCAATGAGGACTTGTATTCTGTGATTAGGTCTTGTGCTGGGACTCAACGGCAGGATGCAGAAATGAGAGGTTTGCTAAAACTCGAAAGAATTAAGAAACAGTAGACCAAAGGGTTTATTCTGTCCCACTGAGCGCATGAAAAGAGCATACGGCAGCTGAGTCACTGCTGCTGGCTGTGGTATTCTACTGCAACCTGGAAGCAGCTGTAGCTGGTTCTCCTCCATTGACTTAGAAAGGTTTGCTTTTTGCTTTCAGTCAGATCAAATTAATGAAATTGTGAAATCTTTTATTCAGCCTTCTGTGAAGGTAAGCAGCTTTAAATCTTAAATCTGTAAAACTCTGCAGAATTTTTGGGGGGATGAGCAAGCATGAACAAAATGAGCAGTATGTGAGAAGCTGTCCACCAGTCACCAACAGCAGACAGGCAAGAGCTAGGCTAGGAAAAGTTTCGGATGTGTGAAGACTGGCTTCTAAGATTCATATTTCAGCATAATTTTAGTAGCTTTGCCATGTAATATAAACATAAAATCTAAGATTTCTCTCCTTAATTGCAACTGGGAACTCTAAGAACTAATTCATAAATATCTTTATATTATGTGTGTGTTGTTGCAAAATGTTCCAAACATAAAATTAATTATCCTTGTTGTGTGTCAAGCTCAGAGTGCTTCTCTTTATCAATGTCTTTTGGAAAAAAAAAAATCTACCAAGACAGAATATGTATCTCGAACATCATTGAACTATGTCCTTTATCTTTCTACAGAGCTGTTACAAATAGTTTTATATGCATTCAGCACACAGAATTTGTTTGCCTAATTTGCTAAGTTTTACATGCAGTGCAGACTGTATGAAGAGGAGTATGACAGCTCTAGAAGTTGAGATTAAAAGTGACACAGGCTGCATATTCCAGTGAATAATGCCATAGAGCACATAGAGCACGAGCTTTATGAGGACTGCCTGAGGGGGCTGGGATTGTTCAGTCTGGAGAAGAGGAGGCTCAGGGGAGAACTTATTGCTCTCTGTAACTACCTGATGGGAGGGTGTAGTGAGCTGGGGGTTGGCCTCTTCTCTCATGTAACTAGTGATAGAACTAGAGGGAATAGCCTCAAGTTGCACCAGGGGAGATTCAGGCTGGATGTTAGAAAACATATTTGAAAGAGTAGCCAGGAGCTGGAGTGGACTGCTCAGGGAGGTGAGCATGTCACTGGCCCTGGAGGTATTCAAGGAACATTTAGACGTTATGTTGAAGGACATGGTTTAGAGGGAACTATTGAGAATGGGTGGATGGTTAAACTGGGTGATCCTGTGGTTCTTTTCCAACCTTGGTGATTCTGTGATTCTATACGACCCTGGTTGTGTCCCTCACTGACACAGATCTGACTTATCTGGTGCACTTGGTGCTATAATACTGCTCATGTTTTGAGTTAAAATGTATGTGTGGGAAGGATGGAAATTAAGATCCAACAGCATATGAGACGTAGCTATATAGTCCAACAGACAGTTCCTCTACTTTAGAATGATTTGTGTCTGTTTTCTAGCTAAACAGCACTGCTTGCAAAACAGGGCATTTGTAATGCATTAGGAGAAAGAACTATAGGCTAGATAGGATACTAAAGAGAATAATAAACTCTAGATAATTGTGGGTTTGTTGTTACTTCCTTACCACTCTGTTTTGAGGTAAACAAGCAGTATGGTAGCAATCAGACATGCTGGCTGACATGTTCTTATGATTGGTACTGGCTCTCTCCAGTGCTTCATTTTCCTCTCCCAGCTGCACAAGTGATAGAACTCACTAGGCCTGAGCTGACAGCAGTCTGGGATCGTCCTCTTCTATACTTAAAGAACCAAGAAGTACCTATGAGTGATAATTTGTCCATTAGAACACTTTCACATCCCTTCCTCTGTGATTTACTGAACTCTAGAAGGGCTTGCAGATATTAGGTGCTGAATCTCAGTATTTGTGAAGAGCAAGCACATTCTGCCACCTCAAGATGTGTGTTGGGAAAGATGATTTTCAACTTCAGCATCTGTGGAATTATCAAACCTTTTCCAGGAAGAATTAACTTGGGAAAATATGGATGTGAAACATTAAATTTTGAGGGGAATAATGTATTTTTAAATATTGCCAAAGGAAAATCTCCTGTCTCACTATAATTCCTTACCAGCTGGAGGTATAGCTCATTTTTCCTCTGATGTGTGAGGATTTGCAAGATCTCTCAATTTTCATCTAACTATGTTGAAGTTCTGAATGATGAATTCAGCTTTTTCACGTATGGATGGACTTTCAGTGCTGAATTACTCTGAAGATTCCTTGCCTGTATTTGAACCTGTCCTCAGGACCTATAGACCAGAAACAGATAAAAGCAAATGTGTTACAGGAGGAGCAATGGCAATTTCTTTCATTTGAGAACAAATCAGAACAAATAGGCTTTTATTTTTCATTCTCTTCCTTCTTAGTATTGCACTACAGTTGAAGCTTTTTCTGTATATTTTTGCAAAGTTGCAAAAATAGAGTACAGACATTCATTTTGCCTTCAGCATGACAACCAAGAACTCCTCAAGTAACAAAGGATTGTTGTGAAAAGCTCAAAAGTATGAAAACACAGCTGTACAACTGATAGAACAAACAAAGTAAGGCATGATGAGAGAGGAAGGGGGGTGGGGGGGGGGGGGGGAAGGTTCAAATAATAACCTGTATGTTTCACTGCATTGCATGCACTCAAAGTATTTCCCTTTCTTGATTCATTTATCAAGTCTTTGTAAGCTTTTTCTGGGTCAGACTTCTGTGAAATTTTCTAGAGTACTGTGCACTGAATTTTTACTTTGACTTTGAGAGAAGCTTGCACTGTTGTGTGTTAGAGGAAAGGTGCTGCGTTAAGTTGGCATTACATTTGTACTCTGTACCAATCTGTCAGCCCATGTTTGCTTCAGATAGTTTACCTAGAGCAGTATGGTAGATGTTTCCAAATGCCTGATGATACTACTAAGTGACATCTGAGAAGCAATTCAATGTTTTTATGGTTTTAAAGTCGGGAGAATCACTGAATAGAGACTTCCAGACTGTTTTTAGTACATAGTTTCTACTTTGATGCCACCAGTTGAAACAAAGTCTGATTGGAAAACAGAAAGTTCAGGGAAGTGAGTGTTATAAAAAGACATAGTTGCAAAGTGCTCATAGAAGTAAAACAGAAAGTCTTCTGCAGTAATGTTTGAGACATGTAGAGTGTCATGTTTCTAGTTCAAATATTTTTCAGTAATGCTGCAAAACTAGATTTTCACTGTAACTCCCCTGGCATGTAAGTCCTATCTCCACTCCCTCTTGCCACTGAATGTGATGCAGTTTGTGCCTTGACTACCTTTTCTTTGTTCAATTCTGTTTTAAGAATTATGTATGTGATTGTGACAATAAACTAATTTTTGTTGTGGAAGGTTTTCATACTTTGTCTAGTTGCTAATATATTGTTTGCTTTGCTTGTGTCTTTAGTTTTGAAAATTATACTCTGAGGTTAAAAACTGATCAGCTTAAAGTACTGTATACTTTCTCAGTGCCAAAACTGCACGTTTCAGAAACATAAGATTTCTTATGCATGACCAGAGGTACTGTTTCTTTCACTATCTGAATTAAATGTATGCTCTAACAAAAGCTGAAATAAAAAAAAATAAGGCAAATTTATTTTTGTAGTAATGAGGTCTTCCTGCAATATACTTCACAACTATGGAGCACTATGATATTATAAAGTTTATAAAAACATTAATATTTAAATAATTGTGCTAAGCACTTTTAATTAAAAGATGTACTGACACTCGTGCTAAAGGTGGTACACCTACTGCAGCAAGACATTTCTAATATAGCTATATATAGATAAATACCTTGTAACGTGTCAAGTTCAACCTTCAACAGTACCACGGTAGGCTGTTCTCTGTATCTAAATCTTAATGTCAGCATATCTCTTTTTGTAGGTCATGTTAACAACAATATGATATGGATCGTCACTTTTTGAAAGGGACAGAAATTGTTTTTGTAACATAAGACTTATGGCATATGAAACTTCTACAGAAATCCACTGAATGTAAAATGTTTTCCATTTCCTGGACAGTCAAGTATTGCAATCTGAGCCTGATATATACTAATGAATTGGAAGAAAGCTGAAGAGTAAATTATCAGTGTTTCTAGCTTGTGTATGTATTTATGCTATTACAATTATTAAATGGATGTAGAGGACATTAGAAAAAAGTTATGTCTTTGATACTGGAGCTGAAAACACTCAGGAACCCATAGTGAGTAATGTCCTGGTCTCAGACAACAGCTGCCATGGGAATTGCTTTCAGGATTCCTTGGAGGACAAACATACAGCTTCAAACTCTTTCTCACCTTTGATGACTCCTATGAATGCCACATGGATAAATAGTGTGTTTATAAACTTGGCTGAAAGTGTGTATAAGGAGCAGTATTTTAAGGTGTGCCTGTACCTGTGAACTAGCTGCAGCTGGTGCCTCTCCCATTCCTCCTCAGTTTCACCCAAGAAAGGTGGTTAATAACTAAGATAGGATTTAGTATATTCCTTGCCACTGGCCACAATTACTGCCTCATGCACATATGAAATGTGTTCCTGAGTCTGTACTATCCTGGTAATTAGCTGATAAAATTGTACAATAGACATAGAAATAATTTGAACCACTTTTGTCTAAATTAACTTAATCATTCAGAAGTTCTAAATTCATATTGGTTTGTGCAAATGCTGGATGGATGTGCAGGACAGAGAAGGCAGTCAGGATAATTTGACCGCTCATAATGCCTGGTACAGCTCAAAGCCTTTCTCAGCTCTAGCCATGATCATATTAAGTTTGTTTACATTATGTCAGAGAAGAAATTACAGGTCTGAATTTAGTCTAGAAAATTATAGAAGATAATAGGATATGTAAGATGGAATATATTTTATACAGAAGTCATGAAAATTATAAGCACTAGGCCAAAATAAGAAACTTAGTAGATTACAAAATCAAGTTAAAAATAATTTAAAAGTTTGGTAAACACGGGTTGGAAAGAAAGTCTTTATTGAAGGTGAGATAAATTATGTATATGCTACTAACTTCTTAAGGCTATTAACTAACAAGTAAGATTAATAATAGTAACTGAAGATTTGGGATAATATTTCCTCTTAGTGATATTTTCCTGTCTATTTAAGTTTTTACACTTTATTTTCAGGTGTCTATATTAAAGAGACCAGGATGCAGGAGCAGATGAGACATTGGTCTAAGCTTATTAGAGCTGTAAAGTAGAATTGTCAGGGGTTTTTTCCATGTCTAATTATTTTGACAAAAGATCCCATAAATAACTTTTCTGGTGTTGGTGAGGTATTTTCTATCTGAAACATTTTTAATTTCAGAACAGTAGTTGATTTTCAACTCCAGGTAAATGAACAAAGATTTTGAAAAAATGTGTAATGTTTTGTTACAGCTGGATGAAACTTCTTGCTTGTTTTCTCTTAATGTTTTTTTCTGTTTTTCTAGCGAGCTAGAAAATCAGTATACTCCTTTTAAAGTTGGCCAAGTTATGTTTAAGAATTGTATTTGCTCATTTGACTCAAATGTGTTTCTGCATGGGGACGTTCCTGAAGCTGGCAACAAACTCTAGGTATGAAATGGCAGTTTAGTATGTTAATGAAAAATACTTCAGGGTCAGATTGTCAGAGTCAGGTGGAAAACTTTTCATCCACACTTCATATCTCAGGCTCTCAGTTATGGTTCCTATGTCTGCATTTGAGTGGGAGGAGGCATGGGAAGACTCTTTAGGTCACTTTTTAATTTATTTTTTAACAAACTGTGGCATTTCTGTTTAGAAAGCACTGTAGAGACTGCTTCTTGTTCCTTTAATGTGGTGCACAGCAAACTGTTTACCAGACAGAATTGGACAAGGCATATCTCAGTGAAGTCTAAGTTGCATAAATTTAGCTTTTGATGTATCAGTTTTCCCTGATTGGCACTGTAATCTGGGAGCACTAAGGCACAGTTAAACCAAACAGCTCTTCAGAAACTGAAATGGTGTATGAAGTTCATTGTAAATAAATCCTGACAATCACCTAAATCAGAATACCTTGCCTTGTCCCTTGTACTACTGATGCAAGATTTGTCAAATACAGCCTGGAGTATAAGTTGAACAGCTGATAACATAGAAATGTATGGCATAAGGACAATTAATTTGATGAAATAATTAGCATTTCTGTATTGCATTGTGCCATCACTTAACTCATCCAGTGTCCTTTACCCTAAGATCTCAAATTACGGAGGGGAGAATAAGCAAATATTTATATTCTACCAAAGTGATGTTAGAGTTAGGGGCTTCAAGAATCTCTATCTGAAGTTGAATAGCTCCTTGTTACTCAGTTTTGATGGTGTTACGCTGTACTCTGAAAACAGAAGTTTATTGATCTCAGAGTTATGAGAAAGTTTATCTTTGATTATTTTCTCATTGCATTCTTTCATACCTTAAGGGTATGAGCTGTTGAGGTTATGATGAAAGTATAAAATCAAAAATGTAGACTTTGAAGTTGACAAGTGTTTATCATCTTTGTATGTTAGTGAACTTAAATTAGCGCAAGATTTGAGATAAGTACTGTAAGCCAAAACAGGTAACTACGTAAGAGATTTGGATTTCTTTGCTTACCCTTGTTAGTCTTAAATTCATGGTGTCCAGGCAATTGTGGTTTTTTTTTTTGTTTTTTTTTTTGTAGGAGTTTTCATAACCAATCCCTTTTAATAGGAACTCCAAGGTGTTTTTGTGTTTGTAAGTTGTGGAGGGGAAGATAAGAATCAGCAAGTCTATTTTAACAGAACAATGTCCAGTAAATGTGTTTGACAATAATATATAACTGTCTGTCATTTTGTTGTTTCCTTTGGTTGTGAACTGTTAGTGTTCTATCAAGGGCACAAAACACTTCCTTGTCTGCAGGGTACTCTATTACAAATGAAAAGGGCGAGCCCAAGTGAATGTCAAGCACAACAAAGCATTACACAAACACTGAGCTGACTCGGTGCTTCTCCTCTATAAGCTGAGGCCCTGAGCCCTGCTGCTCAGTGCACTTCAAAGTGCTTCTGTTGTGTTGCAAAGTTTTTATAAAAGTGTGGAGTGTTGCTATAGAAAAGTCAGAATTTTAGAGGGCAGTTAAAGAGTGAGCAGTAAAACAGGAGTGGGAGGAGGGGGAGAAGGACTATGATATACATTGCATGAGTTAACTATTTTTTTTACAATTGAAAGCATTGAAAACTCCATGATGGCATGGAACATGGGCCTTGATGAGCAATGGCAGTTACTGACTGCTAGAATAACTGCAGTTTTCTGGTTTGTACTAGTATTTCTTGTGACAACATAATCTAATCGATGCCACCATTTAGAGAAAATGTATTTGCAGTCTATCAGATCTCTAAGAGTAACTTCTCATTTGGTCACATAGGTGATGATTTCAGTGATGGTAGCCTTGACAACCCAAGGCAGATACAAAGAATTGGACTGTTTTACAGTCCAAGTCAGCAGAACTGTTTCTCAAAATCCATGAGTTGCTTAGACTCAAGTTTACAGCCTCTTGATAAATATTATACTTTCTAGAGTATAAACAAAAATGAAATTGTAAAAATACTCTTATTTGTGTGTATGACCTACTTTTCCAGGATGGCAGCTGCTTTTCAAAGGTACTAAATAGTCTAATTATCCCACCTGGTGGTAAAGCCCTGGAAGAGGAGTGAAGAAACAAGGACTGCCAGCTTTAGTTACTTAGAGAGTGCTTCCTCTGCCCAGATCGAGGTACTTAATGACAAATATATAGGAATACATACACAGTTAGGGATCACTGCTAACTGAAATTCAAAAGCAGCAGCATACTGCCCATTACCTCTGGTAGGAAGATTTGATTTCAGGGATTTGTGTAACATCCTTTCGGTATCTCTCACAGGCTACAAGAACATGTTTGTGTGCCTGTGGCAAGAACTGCTCTAATCTGTCTCCTGGAGTTACATACTTTTCTTCTAAATAATAGGGACGCCTCAGGTCTCCTTTAAAGTATGGTAAATGTGACAGTAAAAAAGAGATAATATCATATTTTTATATATAGCTTAGTGATCAAAGAGCATTTTTAAGACATATGGGGTGTAGATTCAATTCCCTCTTCAGTTAACAGTGCTATATGTTTCTTTATGTGCGTTACATTGAGGCGCAGGAATCTATGTTGGAAACTGATAGCCATCTTATTTTAAAATACAAATATATACTTTCCAGAGGAAGAGAAAGTGAATTATTACTGTGCAGCAGTTTCCCTCAGAAATAGAAGCTCTTATTGCATAGACTGTTTAAATATTTTATCCAGTGGATATTTTGTGTAATATTGGCAGCAAAATGGGAAATAGCTTCCATATTTCAAGCATACTGTATATTTTAGAATATCTGGACATATCTAGGTCCATACTCATTCATGTGCACTCGCCTATACACATGCCTGGAGCTTAGAAAGATGTATTACTGACTCCTGGGGTGATTATAAGTTTAAGTGGATTTCGAGGACTGTGGTCATCAATAGAAACCCACTTTTCATAGGGTTTTTTCTGGATCTTATTTTAGTATTTGATGCTATAGACAATTTTCTATGTATCTGTTTGGAAAAGCTGTAGTATATCATTTGAAAAACTACTTTTATGTTGTTCATAGCAATATTCAAGAAACACCTGTATATTCAGTATCTTTTAATCTGACAGCAGTGGATATAAATTTCCTCCAGCCCAGTCTATCATTTTCAAACAACGCCTTGGCCCATGCTATCAAAACTAATTTTTTCCTCAGTGAGTGCTTTTTAAGAATTACTTCTATGCTGATAAATCTTTCCAAAATTCAAATTCCTATATTAAAAGTAAAGTATTAAAACACTTCCCATTTCTTTTTCACGAGTGATAAATTTACAACATCAAAATGGATATAAACCAATATTTCTCCTTTTGAAAAGCCTTTTGACAGAAGTCTGCTGAATTTTTCAAATGTGTATAGATATAATTTATAGCCAAGCATGGCTTACAGCTATGAAAGCTAACTGGATTAGATTTATTATACTGAAGTGTTGGAAAGGACATTCATTTCTAGGCGAAATTAAGTTGTTGTCTGTGGTTTCCAACAGTTTATATTCGTATAATGGTTTTTAGGAAGCCCTCACGCTATACGAGGTGTTAGTCTGAACCATGAACCATACGATAAGGATTGTATCTGCTGTGCTGGAAATCAGGAACAACAAGCCCTCCCTCATTTCCATTGTCCTGAGGGTAGCTGAGCTTTCTAGGACAGCAGTTTTCAAAAGAATTTTTTTCTGAAGCCCTGCTTTTGGTTCTTATATTTCCAGCTCAACTATCAGGTAGATATCAGATGCTGAATTGCTGATGGGTTTGTGTTTCTGTTCGTAACTGTGCTCTCCTGGTTTGTAAGCTGCAGCCTTGCCTGCACCACTGCGTCAAGCATCTCCCAGGGGAAGCTTTGCAAGGAAGGCTCAGTGCTTCCTGCCTGTCCGACATCTCAAAACTGTATCATCTTCCTGGTCATTCTTTTCACTGGATTGGTGCAGGAAAGTTTAAAAGGTTCCTATCTTAATTACTGCTGATGCTTTAAGCCAGGCTATGTTGATCCATGCTGGTGAGGTTTGCTGAAAGATACCAAATCACTAAAAAAAGTGAAATATATTTGTTTCCCCAGCCAGCAAAGAATATGCTGCCAGACTCTTCATCCCTCCACACAGCTCCCTGTGGACATACCAGGGCCACTAGAGGAAGCCCAGCATAGGCTGCTATGTCAAGGTACCTGCCGCAACCTGCCCCATTGGCCTGCTTCTCACTGGAAATGGCTGCTAGCCCACATGAAGCTGGGTCCAGCTCTCCACTGCAGGACACAGTGGTTGAGTTCAGTCTTACCTCACACTGCCCTGCTTCTGAAAAGTGCAATCCAATCAGAGATGTGAAGAACCTTGTAATTTTAAACATCATCTTTAAATCAGTGCAAGTAATCAGTGGCAGATATCCCATCACTTAGTGTAAAAGATTCTTGTCCTCAAGCCACTCATTCCTTAGCTTGTCAAATCCCAGCTCCATTTTTTTTTTTCCCACTGCTTTTCATTTTTTTGGTTGCCAGAGTCAGATAAGTCAGTCCATCCCACAGCTGCTGGCTCTGCATTTGCAAGCCCAAGTAGTGCATTTGGATTGCTCATTCTAAAGATACCACTGGTCGGAGGAGCATGTGTTGGCATGTTGTCATATCACCATTAATACACTTGTTGCAGAACAGGTTTAGTAGAGATGCAGAACGGACTTAGTAAATCTGAGGTGCTGGGAGCATCAGAAACTTTGCCTAGGGCTTCTTTCACTTTTGTTTCATGACTTTCAAATGGACTGAAGCCCCACTCATAGGGTGCACTGAGCAGCTTCTTCTGTTAGAAGTTACAGTACCTAATGAGAGACCACAAAGCACCAGTAAGGCGGTGTGCTAACATTTCTGTTTTGGCAGTTGAGGCCAGTCCTCATATGGAGTTGTATAAGCTCAGCAAAATGCTAAAGTGCTGAGTACTACTAGTGTTCCTATACTATGCAGTCGTTTGAGGTGCATGCTTGATACTCGTGCTTCAGGCTGATCTCAAGGCCAATCAGTTCTTGCGGTTATGATGTTCAGTCCAAACAAGCACAATTTGGTAAAGCAGTAATCATATATAATTTGGAGGTGGATAATATTGGGGCAGTTTGGTGATTGGCCTGACAAACGTACGTGAAATCTCACACATACACCTTGTGAGCCATCCAAAACGCTACGGTATTTTTAGCCTTTCAGATTGACTCCAGCAGTGGGTATTGGAGCCTATCTACTGGAATGAGGGTGTACCAATTGCACTACTATTGATTTTTAGTACATTATTTTTCTTGTCTTTGCCCCCTCCAGTCTTTTGAATGAACAATGAGGTCTAGACCACTCAGGAGAATGAGGTATGATTTCATTTATGCTTCATTATCTTCTGGCTTGAATCCAAAGACTTAACTTGACCGCAAAACTTGCAGGCACTGTGATTGGTCTATATTTACACTAAGAGTACTGTGTATCAAAAGCTGATCAATATTTTAGTTACAAAACTATGAACATTTGCCTTAATATCTTGGTCATATTTGAGTTCTTGCAATTCTGCTGACAAATAATATTCTCTGTAATCCCACTTAAGCATAGTAGTCTTCCCTTTCTCCTCTGTATTCCATGGGGATTGAGTAATGTGCTGTGAAACATTTCTGGAGCTACTTTAGAGAACATCAGTTTTTAATTCTGAGAAGCAATACCTCTGCAGTTTATGAACAAAATGCAGCATTCACACTGACGTAAATCAAGGCTAACTTCACTAGTTTCAGTTGCCTGTATTTGCAATAGCACAACCAAAGGCAACATTTCATCTTATATTAAAAAAGAAAAATAAAATACCAATTATTAACCTTTTTAACTCCACTATTTTATGTACAGTTGTTTTTTTTTTAGACTAAATCATCAGGCATGTTACACGATGCTTTGGCAGGGATGTCTTAGATTTTACTTAGCTTTCACCCCAAGTTATTCCCCAGTATTGTCATGCATGTGTGATTTATGCTACAAAACATCTTGAGAACATTTACATTACAGAGATGAATGTATGTAAGCTACTCCAACAGAAATGCTTCCTTATTTATTTCCACAGAAATGACAACAGATATAAAGAGTACAATAGCGCTATTTGATACAGCAAATTCTCAGCTACAAAACACTTTTTTCACCACCATTATCTATGCATTTTTGCCAGAAATTACCAAGAACCTGCATGTTGTGCTTTTAAAATCTTTATGAACATCTGTCTTATCATTCACATTGCTGTTGCCACTACTGAAATGCACTGCCCAGCACATCACTGTGGTCACATTCACTGTTTGGTCTCCAGAAACATTCAGCAAGTGTCAGTGAACGTCAGTGAGTGCAATTTTTTTCCACGTGGAGGAATTCTGTGACACACCTTTGCTTCATGCACACTTCCATGTCAGATGCTACTTTGTCAGACTGCCCTTCTGCTGCTGTTTGCCACGGGGCAACAACATGTAATTGAGTGTTGGTGGGAAGGTTCAACCTCTACTGCCATACCAGCAACATTCACCTCTGATATTATGAGCTGACATTATAAAATAGGAGCCATTACTTCCAGAGCAGCCCTTGTGTATGTTGGAAGGACACCTTATCTCATTGCTCCCTTCCCATTTTCTCTCTTCCATTGTACCTCAAAAAATGAAATTTTAAAGGTGTTCCAGTAATCTTTCTTTCAACCTTCACAGTTTTTTTCATGTTGCTTAATTGTGTATAATAACCATGAATGGCATGGAGTGTCAGAAAGGCTGAACATTGTTTTCTCAGCCAGAACACTGAATACATTTAACAATGTATTGAGGCTGAAGTCATATCAATTCAAATGTTTAGTAGCTACACATATTAAATGGCTGTTAGAAGAATCATCAAAATCAATACTTCATTTGTTTCTCAGGATGTGACTGCACTGTAGTTTAATTCATTCCTTGTCTAATTATCCCTAATCTGCTGCTCCACATGCTCAGCAAGTGGAACAATTGAGATAATAAAGTTGTATTAAGCATACTCCAAGGCTGCCCTGGCAATAATGCAAGGGTTGTGGATAATAGAGGGATTTTGTTCATTTTGTTGCTTAGTAACAAAAATATTACGCAAAGGTTGTGTAAAAAAAAAAAAGAAAGAAAAGAAAAAAAAAGTCATTTCAGTCAGATGTGCATTCTGCATATTTATAGATAATGATTAATGTTGCAGCTCAATTTTGACAACTTAGTATTTAGGTTTTGAATCTGCAATAAATCAGCAAATGGAAATGTCTCTTGACTTGAAAAGCTACTTATATATTCATTCATTAAAATCCCAAGGTGGCAATTTGTTTGAGGGCAAAATTGTTTTAATTTATACATATGTATGGAATGGTTTTTCTTCCCTTTAAGGCTGTTACAGGAAATTGTTATAGGTATTTTGTTAGGCTAGGCAAAATACTATCTAATTGGTGTGAGTGATGGAAATGGGAATGCATAACACAATATAGCAAGTGTTTATTCACTTAGCTTTCTGTACCACAAAGACTCCTCATTTTGATATCATACCCTGAGAACACCTTGATGTGTCATTTGACTTGTACAGAGTAATCAATGGAGTTTCTAGCGTGAGGTCACTGAATTCTATTTCTTGTTTTGTAATGGGATAGGTTTGTTAATATAGACCCAGTGAGACACTCAGAAACGTACTGTTGAATCTCAGCAGCAGGTTCACCAAGAATAGCCTGGCACAGTACTTCAGCAACGTAGTAGAGCTGCCAGTAATACGTTATATTTAATAAAAACAGTTACATGGATAAGAGGCAGAATCTCTTTTGGATTTGACTGCTACACTCCCATTGTGCATGGTTTTATATGCATTTTTCTACAAAAGAAGATTTTACTTGAAGAAGTAAAATCAGTTTTTCGACTGTAATGTTGACTTCAACCATTGGGATGACCAGAAGGACCATAGAGCTTTTAACCCTTCAGCCCTTAACAGCTGGTGTAGCATGTGACTGCAAGTTTATGTAAGAGGTGTGTACTGTAAATGCAGAGACTTAACTCTTTGTTTTCATGCCTGTTGACTTTAGTGAGTCTAAGATTTTAGAGTTTGGACAATTTTCTACACTAGAATTAAGTGGAGTTTATAGTGAATACATGCAATTCTGTAAAATAATAATTATATTGAATGAATGCTTTATTTGAAATACTTTAAGGTAAGTGTTATTTGTAAGTTTTTCCATTATCAGTGACCAGCCTGCAGGTCACTTTTGGTGTTTGCAGTTTGGATTTTATTTACTGAACGTACAAATCAGTTGTAGATCATCCCAATGTAGTTTAGCGTATTGATATTGTAATTACTATAAGTAATTTCAGTAAAATGTCTTTGTTCCAGCTGGAACTGTTTTTTCAGAGTGTGTGTTACGAAGCAATATTCTGGTTCTAGAAGGAAAGCAATGCTCATAACATGCTGATGTTTGTAGCTGCTGCTAAGCAGTGTTGTACAGAGCCACGGCCATTTGCAGTGAAAGGCCTGAGGAGCTGGGAGGGAACAGAAATAGGACAACTGACTTTTGCTGAGCAAAGGGATATTCTGTACCTTATGGCATCATGTGGAAGGAGGTTTGAAGGGTGTGGGAGTTAATCTCACTCTGCTGCTGCTCAGGGACTAGGTGGCCATTGGTCTGTGGGCAATTACAAAATATGTTCACATATATATAGTCATAACTATTTTCCTTTTCCCTGTCTTAGTCAATAATTTTATCTCAACCCACAAGTTCTAATGTTTTGAATTTTTTTTCCTGACTCTCTCCCCCATTCCACTGGGAAGAAAAGGAGTGAGTGAACGAATCTGTGGTGCTGAACCACCTTCCAGGTTAAACTGCAATGTCTTATTCCGATTATTAGTGAGGCTGAGCAAAGTAGAAATACCACTCTTAGTAGAAGAGTTGACCCTCAAAAAGAATGATGATGTAACTCTACATATTCTAATAGTATATATTTCTAAGAAATAATCGGTGTTTTGAGTTGTACATTCACATTTTTTGAATGCTGTTAACTGATAAAACTTGTGCTGAAATACACTAAAAATCTGAATTCTTTTTTCTTTTTAATTCACTTTTGACATGGAATTATTTGTGGCATTTTTCAAGAAAATATTATTAATTTTCAGTGTTCTTTATCATAAATCTTTAATAATTCATTATTAAAAAATTCCATAAGAAATTGAACAAAGAGTAAACTATTGTATTCCAATACATTCTCCACTAATTATGGCAACAAACTATAGGTAATATTGATCAGCTGTCTTTCACAGAAAGGCCAAACATTCCTGTAGTGCTTCTGAGGAGCATTCTGAGAATGTTAGTGGTGGGCATAAAAGATTTAAGATGTTTACTGTTTGATAAAAAAGATAATTGTAGAGGAATTGTTGCTACTTGGGAAAAGGATAATTCACTTATTCACAATTTACTTTCCTAGAGAAGGCACTACCAGCATTATTCCAGGGCTTTCTGTCTTCTCAGGAATTCAGTTGTGATGGAATTCTCTTGATGACAGCAGTTTTATAAAAATATCTGGAATTGTAAAACGTTATGGTCATGGACTAAAGTGTTGGCACTTTGTTTTCAATGAGTCCATTTCTGGATGATTAAAACTCACAGTGTCACACATGGGTAAATTTTAAGCAAAGTAAATCCCCAATGTCACCTTTTTATTTGGTTTTCAAATATATTTGCATTTTAAGTACATCTGATAGAGATCCAATTACTATAAGCTCTGAGGCAAACTTGATGTTTTTTCTTTTAAATTATGCTATTTCCTAGTGTTTTGTCTTGTTTCTTTGAAATATGCTGTGACGACTGGATTAAGTGGTGATTTCAGTAGCTTATAAAAAACATAAATGTTTGCATGTCTAATATGGTTTGTGTAGCAAGATATTGAATTCCTTTTTTTCTGAAGATGCTAAATTTCTGATTTCCTGTTAGCTGGGAGGTGGAGTAACAGTGCAAATGCTGATAAAACTGGTAAGAACAGAGAAAGCTAAGATCTGTTACTTCAGAGATGTGGAAGAAGGGAAGTCAATGTATGTGTGAATGACAGAGGTAGCTGCCAGTCCAGTAGTGACTGTAGCTTGTGCTGCTATGAAAGCTTCACCTGAAAGGAAAGATGAAAGGAACATGTCGACCAGTCATTCCCTCTGGTTCTTCATTAATTAAAAAACAGAGCCAGTGATGATGACATTAGCAGTGCAGAACAAAAACACTGTTTAACCCAACAGTCACCTTTAAACAGCTGAAAAAGTTACAAGCATTCTTAAAACATAATTGTATTTGCTTTGTCTGTAGAATTAAATTCCCCCAACGTTCATAGCAGATCACTGTCCATAACCTGGGGTCACCAGTCTATCTATTTACACCTTTTTTTTCCTGCTCTATATTTGTTTCTATTTATTTTAACCTACTTTACTTCTCAAAGTTATAACATTCGTTGCCAAAATTTTGTCGGTACTTTATTTAAAACACTTGTACTAGCTGATTGCATTTTTTCCTGCAGCTTAATTTTTCCACAGCAATATATATAAGTACAGTCTTTCCTGTCTGTAAATGTTTGAACTATTGTGATTCGGCATTTAATGTATTTTTTTCTTCATTATTTTTCATTTTTTTTTCCAAAGCTTAACAAAAGCATTGCATTGCTTTGATATAAGAATCATTAATTGTATTCTGTAGATCACTTGAGGACTATGTTACCATAGAAATTAAAAACTGTTTTGAATCCTCTGAAACTACTGATGCTTTTTAATTTATTTTTTTCTTTTTTGCAAGTTTGGATTGCTTAAATCTCAGGCATCACTTTAAGTTACAGACTGCTAGCTAGAGTTGACCCCACTGATTTCCATAAGGAGAGAAGGCTTTTTATTTACTGCCCCCCAAATTGTCATTCCACTGTGGATCAGTTGCCCTTCCTCAAAGACAGAGATTTTGGAAGTGGATATTAATTTCTGGGGAAGCTACATTCATAGGTCAGGTAATGTCTTCCATTAGAGCTGCAGATCCAATTGAAGAAAAAAAAAAAAAAAAAAAAAAAAAAAAAAAAAACCTATATCAGTTGGATCACCCACTGTGATGAAAGATTTGCCTGAACTACAAGTTACCCTGTTGCTCTCAGACTAACATGGCTACAGAACACCAACGCTGATTAATTCTGGTGCAGACTTTTTATTTTCCTGGAGCATCGGGGTGTCTCATGTCATGAGTGGCATGAGATAGCTACATTATTTGTGTACTATTCAGAGTAATTTATATTAAGAGAATGAAATGACTGTTATCAACAACTGCTTTAACCATTTTCTTTCTCTTTCTGCCTTCTGATTTTACCTTGTGCCTTCTATCTTTTGACTACAGTTACAGCATGAAAGAATGCCTAGTAGGTAGTTGGTAAAGCTTGCAGCTTTTCAGGAGTTCTCACCTATTAAACTGGATCTCTGCTCTTTCAGTGTAACATTAATAGTTCCTGACATTTTGTGTATGCTATGTATTTTAAATTGCCAATAATTGCATAGACGTATCCTTGAGAAGCTCCTTCAATTATTTTTCATGATGTTTAATCAATATCTGACTAAAATCCCTACCACCCAATTCCCTTATCACTTTCCTGAGCAAGAGGGTATGAAATTCCTTAGCTAACTTGAGTAAAAACATTTTGAGGACATCTCTGAAAACATCCATACAAAATATCTTGTATAACCTCTCTTTCTCAGAAATGAATATTTTGTCTATCCCTGGTAAGTCATTGTTAGGTGTAACTTTGTATTATTTGTCACCAGTAGCACACAGATGAATATATAGCTACTAATATGATCATATTTACCACACAAAATGGGAATGCGGTGATATCGTAAAGAATAAAAGTTTAAATTAAAAAGAAAAAGACACCATATTTTTGTGTTATCAGACTCTTGTTCATAGCATCATTTATTTGGTTTATGCTACATATGATCAAGATACCGAAGAAATGTTTCAGATTTTCAAAACTACATGCTTTCATCATCTTGCCTTTTAATGCAAAGGATTGTAGCTAGGATAAATATAAAATTCTCTGAAGTGGTTTCTATTTCTTACTACTATTGTTGTTTATCATAACTATAAGTCCTTACACAATTTTAATTAACATCATATGTATTCTTCATTATCATCATTTGCTTTTCCTACATAACAGTTCAAATATCATAGATTGTTCCACTAAGGTCTAAATCCTCTGAATCCTGTTTCCAAACCGATACCATGGCTGAAGTTACCAATGCTACTCCACACGTTTGCATAAGCAAATCTAATACTAAATCTTTGGAAAGGGAAATGTTTCTCTGTGGAGCTGAATTTATTTTGGAGAAGGGGTCAGGGGAAGATATAGGTCTCTGTAGCTGTTGCATTGTTATGCTGTAATAAGATCTGAATCCCAAATAAACTGCCACAGATAGCAACGAAAATTTTGCACTATCAAATGTGTAGATAAATGAGCCTTTGAGCTTGCCACATGGAAAAGTGCACGCTGTATCAGTGTTTAACTACCTACATCATGATTGAATTTCTAATAGGAAAAACCTCAATTAACATTTATAATTCATCTTAGTATGCATATTCATAGTGCCAAATGTTACTGCATATTTTTCTTATTCTCGCCCTTCTTTGGGAAGTTAATTTTCTAAAGTGGAAGGTATAACATGATAATGAAGATTGTTACCCAAATAATCAAATAGACAAAAAGTTTTTTTCAGTGCACATCAGTAATTAAATAGGGAAATCAACCTAAACTTCAAAACAGTGACCCTAAATTCATTAAGCTTAGACCAGTTCAGACCTGGATTTATACTTTCTTTACTCATTTTCCCAGCAGAATGAAGATTAAAAAATTCATGCTAATTCATATGGGTGTTTGGAAACCTTCATGGACCAAGGTTCAGAGATTTAAATTAAAAAAAAAAAAATGATTTTTTTTTTTTTTTTTTTTTAATGAACAATGGTTAGAACTGTTTCCTTTTCATTGGGTGTATGATCTTCGATTCAGCCTTGGCAAACAAGCAGTGTCATTTCACGCAACCCACTCAGGAGCAGCAGCAGGGTGTCTCAAAATTGGGCAGAGGATGCAGTAAAGCATAACCATAGGCTACAGTCCTACTTACCGCAAATAACAGTGATCCTCAGATGCTTCTGCAGCATGCTAGTTATTTAACAAAGATTACATTGACCAAAAGAGCTTAAGGTTTTTTACTGGTCTAATCATGCCTAACAGAGGCAAAAGAGGTTTTGTTGCTTAGATTGTTTGTGTACTACCTTAAGTATACTGACAGGAGTTTTGTTGAAGTTGAAATTGCTGGATTGAATTGTTAAGCTTGCAGTTCATTATTGAGCCATCTTTGCTTACAGCACACTAATGTAGCACTAAAGAGCTTCTTCAATATGTACATTTAATTTTAGTTTATCAGTAGTATGGGTTGAAGTGGAAGTAAAATATATATTTCTGCCCTGTAAACAGCAGAGACTATAAATGTCCCTTCAAGTAGCACATGAAATGTAGGTGTGTTCCAGTTTTGATCTTTGTCTCAGAATACTTCCGAATATTTACACCAGAAAAGGAAAATATTTCAGTTCCTTTTCCATCTTTTGCCCCCTGTTTTTACTGCTGAATAAAAACCAGCAAAACACGCTGTGTTCAAGTAACTTGTTAACTGTTTAAAGGAAACACAATCACTGTGTAAAATCAGACTGGTAGCAGTCATGGTATTAACACATGAGTTCAGTTTTGATGATAATTCTAAATGTCGTGGAATTGCAATAATAACTTCTAATGATGAGCATCCTGTGAAAACTTCTGAAAGCTGCCTTAATGAGTAACATTTGCAAAGTTGCTTGTAAAATTAGAAAGTCTTTTTTGGAAATGCTGAAGCATGTTCCGATGGTACTTTCTCATTGTCTTTATCTACTTGAAGTCTTTGGTCAAGCCTCACTTCTTTCTGACTTTGTCAACTTGTATTTGCTAAGCCTCTATGTCCTGTTCAGTGTTGTTGTTTAGTTGCTGAACAACTAAAGGTGTTTTGGTTGGTTGGTTGGTTTTTCTGACATTTCATCCATTTAAAATAAGCTAAACTGTACTGTGGGATATCTTCAACCACACGTTTCTATGTGGCTGATATTTAAAATGCATGGTGCAGTTCAGTCTGCCCACTCTGTTGAGATGCTACACATCAGTCCAAACTGCCCATGGCAAGGCAGATGGAGTGTGGAAAGGACATGAGAGCTGTAGGATCTGCTGATGACTAAAACATTTTATTCACAAGGGAGGACAATCATAAAGCACAGATCACTGATAATGTAGTAAGTAATTCAATCAGGTTAATGAGTAGCAATTCTTGAAATTCTGCTTTTTGCTCACATATCTCTTCCTTATCTGATTTATGGTGCTTGTAAGTACTGGGGCACTACTTTTAAGTCATTGTGGAGTGGCACATCTTGCTCACTAATTCTGTCCAATTCCTTTTTTTTTTTTTTCAGGTAGCTTTTAAGAATAAATTTGCTAAAGAAAGAGATACCAGAATATTTGAAGTGTTCACCTGCTAAGCTTTTTTGTTGTTGTTATTAATGATAATTTTTAAAGTATTTAAATACTTTCATTTTTAACAAAGAACATTTAATAATGTTTGAAAACCTTTAATATTCTGCCCTTATTGAGTGATGAGCTTAGCTGGTGTGCTTGTAGCTTGTTAAAGGATTTTCTCTTACTTTAGCCAGATTTTTTAATGAGAACTTCCAAATGTAAGCAAGGAAACTTTCCTGAAAACACCAGACTGGCTGTCATTTATTCTTCTAATTTCAGATAAAGAAGCAAAGTGATCTATAGAGATGAAATAAATGGCATATTTTTTCCTAATGCTCTGCACCATGTGGCTGAACTGTGAAAATTTCCGATTATGTAGAAAAATCTTTCTCCCAAGTGTGCAGCTCATAGTTGTCTGAAGTTGTTAATGCGAGGAATTGTTGCTAAAGCATATATTCATAAATTATACTTACAGTGATGAATTGTACAAAGGAAAAAGAACATGGATCTTTCCGTAGGGTCTTCTTGAAGACAACCTTTGCAGTTTCGTTTTAATAAGAACATTTATAGGATTTAGATAACAACTGGGGATAAATTTTCAGTTCTCCAAGACAGTGATTTAATTGCCGCCATGGGATTGTTCCACATTTCCCTTTGAGCCTTGATTTGTGGTTACACCAACTGGAGTTTTCAACTCTGCCTAATCTGGTGGGCAGCTTGGTTTCAGGAGGGGATGCTTTTGTAACAAACAAAAGAGGAAATGCAGCAGCCAGGTAGAAGGCAAGCTATTGTAGATGGTGTGAAATGAGGAAATACAGAATACAGTGATTTAGAAAAAAATACAATTCAGCAAAGTCTGAATCCATGTGTTCTGGTGGTTCAAATGAAATTGTTCTTAGTTTGAAGCAGAGATGTAAAACAGAAAGAAAATGAAGAAATGAGTTATTCTTTGCATACAGTTTTCATGATGGGTGTGTACAGCTACTTGTGCTTTGGTATATCTGCAGAAGATTTTCAAGAGAAGTGCAGTTTAAGGTAACCATTTCCTTAAAGGCATATATATTCATCATGGTCTCGGTTTCAGACAAATTCTGAACAAGGATGGAAGCTTGTTGGGTTTTTTTTTTTGTTTTTTTTTTTTTTGTTCTTTTTTGTTTTGCTTTGTCTTTTATGTTCATGTGGGAGTATTATAAAATACATCAAAAAATTTGGTCCTGCCAAGTCTTTTTAGTTTAGGCACTTTCACATGTCTCACACAACATAAAATGCATTAAATAATTCTGGTGCAGAATGCTTCACAGTGTTGCTGGTGGTAACAATTCTCCATTTTTCCTTAGGCAATCACCTTTTCCACTTTAAGGCATAAAAAGGGGGTTAACTATAGACTTTAATAATAAAAAATAATAAATAATATCTTCCTTTTTAGCAAAAATAGTGCCCAACCTGCTGTTTTATTCTCAGGTAACTGCATTTCTAATGGCAGTAATGTAGAGCTTGTGAAAATAGAAGAATGTATAAGTGACTGACTTCAAAAATCCCACACAATCTTATTTTGCAATATGTCCAGGCAGAGAAGGAGAAAAAATATTCAAGGAGAGGATATGAGCCTATGGAAGAGTGAAATGTAATGTATCTCAAGTGGTAGAGTCACAATTACAGTAATTCTAAACAGCTGTATTTAAAGTATAGTTACTGTTTTGGAGGAACAGACAAACAAAACGGGTTTCATTGAAAGAAAGAAAGCTCCTGCAGCTAACAATTAATTTGGTAAAAGTGCTGAAGTGTAGCAGAAATAATATTTAAGAAATCTCAGTTATGGTGTAAAATTGACTCCTACTCCTTTGTCAGGTCTTTCTTGTATTAATATCTGCTTTACAAATTGTGAATTTTATTAATTAATGATTCACATTCTTAATTGATAGTGAATTATTTACTCAGTGAATATAATTTACTTTTCAGAGTATTTAACATCCCGAAGTGTTTGACTGTTTTTGTGTCAGTTTGCTCTTTAATTCTGTATTCCAGGTTACTTTGGTGAATTCACTTTGGTGATGTCTCACCATGATGATGAATGAATTGGTGGTAAATGATTTTGGATAAGCCACTTTATTTCTGTGGGTGGATCTCAAGGTGTAGTTCACAACAAACAGTTTCAGTGAAGTGACTTAAGATAAGGCTCCTCATGCATCCATTAGCCATTATCGGTTCCTACAGATGTTTGGTTTGGAAGGCCTCTTAAAATAAATAGACCAAAGTTAGAGCAGAAATATTTGTTCTTGGCTTTAGTCACCTTACAGAGGCAGTAGTTTGTTCCCTTTTGTTGTCTATCCAGTCTCTGGAGTGAGGCAGGAGCTTCATAGTGAGGAAAGTTTGCATCTGTTGCCATTTCCAATCCTCGTGTCCATATACACTGATCAAGCGTTTGAGACAATTGACATTGTCTTAAATATCTTCTGCTATCTTCTGCTGCTGTAGAATATGTTTGTGCCTCATTGTCATCCCAAATTTCCCTGCCTCCCTAACAGTTCTCAAAGCTTCTCTTGGCAGTAATATCAGGGCCATTCCTGCTTCCCTGAATTGAGGCCTGGAAGAAGGAAAATGGGACAGCAACTGGATTAGTGTCCTGCAGTCTGAATGGCTCATAGAGAGGCTGTGCCTGCCTGAGGTTAGTGAGGCTCATGCTGCTTTGCCAAGCCAAATACTTAGTGTCATTGTAAATTCTGCCTTTTATTCCTCTGTGCATACTGAAGTTTCCCCAGTATAGTTCACAAATTACCTGTCTTATATGAAAGTCCTTTTCAGAAGATCTAAGTTTAAAGCAAAGTACATTTTTATAAACTCGCTCAATACATAAAGCTGTTGCTCTTGTGCATAGGGCTGCCTCAGGCTTATGGCAGATACTGCATCATTTCACTAACAATCCCTCAGTCCCATGGTAAGCCATTGTCTGGTGAAACAGATAGCTCTGGTGTTCTGAGCCTGCAAAGGTTCTTAAAAGTAAAAACAATATTGACATTGACGAATAGATGAAACACTGCCTTCCTGACTTTGTTGCTTTCAAAATATCCTGTCGAGTTGTGCTGGAGTAGTTGTTAAAGGAAAACACACAGTTGGGGTACTTGGAACAAGAGATTAAGAAAAGTCACTGAGACGTGTTCAAAGGAAGCTGAAGTGTTTCTGATTTTTCCTCAATCCTTCCAAAATCATAATGTGAACATGTTGCTGCACATACCATTTAGTTACCAAAAAACAGAACGCCTTTGTATGTTGTGACAAGAGTTAGAATTTTATTGTTAACTCAGTGTTTTAATTGCCTAATCTAAATACCACAAGCAGTTGATGTAGTGAAATTAAAACAGTGGTAAACCAGCATCTTGTTACTTAGTTTTTTCACCCTCCTAGAGTCTCTCCATGACTCCTCTGCTGGTGGTATGATTTCTTTCTTAGGGGAGAACAGCACAATTGATACAGAGCTAAGCAAAATGGGATGTAAAGCAGTTCAAATAGTATTGCTGAAGCTTAGAAACAGGAGAAGCACCAATTTACCTCTGGTAACTGTAATTTTAGAGCTAGGAAAGCCAGACAATAGCCATCAGATCTTTCAGATAGTTGCAGTCTGTTTCCTACTTATTTTTAGATATGGCACATCAAGCCATAGTACGTTTAAGAAAGAGCGTAAGATGTCCTATGTCTTGAAGTATTTTGTTTTTTGTTGTTGTTTTTTTTTTGTAATCAAGACTGAGGCCTATAGTTAGGACTTTGTAATGCCAAACTGAGTGGACTAGAGAACTGCAACATAAATGAGCAGTTAAGTCTTTATTTCCCTTGAAAACAAAATTCACATTTCAGTAAAGCTTAACAAGTGGAGCAAATTGCTTTTGTATTGAGGGATTCTCTTATCCTTGAGAGAGTTTCCCTTGGGGAAAGTTGAAGTGTATATTGGAAGCAAGAGAGTTGGAGTATTATTTCCTTCTTTTGAACATCTCTGGGTGATCTTGGGGAAAGCTGACTCTTCTGCATTTTATTTGTCCACAAGTTATGTGTCCTCCCTTTCAATTGAAGCCGCAAAGTGAACCAGATGAAGAGAGGTATTGCTAAATGTAGTCTAAATTTTCTTCTGAAGAATGATATTCCGTTATGAACAGGAGTTGTATTTACTTCAGAGCATTGTAAAAACTTGTATTTTACTTTTTATTTATGTGCTCTTTACTATTTTATGTTTGGTGGTTGCTTTGGGTTATTTTTTTTAGTCTTCTTATTTTCAGCATTGCCTATACTAACTCATTTACTCAACTGTTATTTTTCTGTTGCTCTTGTTTTCTTTCCACTGCTTCCAAGAAAATATGAACACAAAAACATAACTGGAAAAAAATTTAAAGCTCTTGTACTCAGGTAGTTTTTAAATCAAGCCAGACATGTTCTTCAGCCTGTAAGCACTGCCATGGCTTAGCTTCAGTTTAGAGAACACACACTGAGGGGAAGATGCATGTGGACATGTAGCTGTGGTCAGGACCAGTGGGGTTTCTGCAGTCACCCAAGGTACTGACAGCTTTTAAGTTAAAGGTGTTTTAAAATGAGAATGAGATTATCTTTTGTTTTTAGGTCCATATTACTTATATTTCATATAAAATTTCATATATATTTTACCTTTAAAAGCAGTTCTGGACAATGATGTTTTTCCTATATTCAGAAGGTTTGAAATATATTTAATCCTTTTATGCTGATCTACAGTATATGTAGTTTTAACAGTAAGAGATGTACAAGAATTGTGTTCAGATTTAAACCATTTTGTCCATCTTTAAAATCAGTAAAATTGATAAAGAAGGTAGAATCAGTCCAGTTTTGAAACACTGTGATACTTTCCAAGAGCTAGAAGACATTATGGTGGCAATGAAATATACAACTCTAACAGCAGTTTAGTTCTTTTGCTATAACGCTATGCGCCTAATTTTGTGAGGAAACTGTGGCAAATAATCATAGTTAAGAATTTAAAAAGATCAGCTGATAGCCACTAAACCATTAACCTTTTATTTAAGAAGAATGTACAGAATTTGCTAGGAGGAGGCTGTGTGTATGTGAGTATAGGTCAGATCTGGCAAACTATTGTGTTTGGTTCTGGACTGATGTCCATCCATCCAGAGGAGGAACAAGCCCTCACTCCTAAGGCTCAGCTTTCCAAAGAGATTTAGAGCAAACTGTCCCTGCCATAGCCATTCCTCCTATCTAGAGATGACTGTGTCGGTGTAAAACTTTGTGACACATAAAATGAAAGCTAACGGATGATGTATTATGTCACATCCTCTGTCTTTTGTCATTACAAAGCAGTCAGCAGGATGGAGGAGGGAAGTTGCTGGAGGGGTGCTCAAAATGAATTGGGTAAGGACATTTGATCAGTCTGGTCCTAATCCTATTGTCATTGCATGAAAGCTGCTAGTAGTAACATTACGTCTTTCTTTCATTTATTTATTTAAACTTTGAATCTTAGCCATTCATTTAGCATTCAGCATATCTTTCTGTTTCTTAAATTCGCACTGCTGTGACAGCTGAGAGGCAGGAAAAGACAAGTTTGATTCAGTGTGTAAAACAATGGGAGAAAAAAAAGATAAGAGAACTTGATGTCTCCTTTTCTAAAGCTTGAGTTATGCAGCAGCTCATTTATTTGCAATTTTCTGGTTTAAAATAAAAAGTGAAAAGACAATTCTCTACTCATAAAAAAAATAACATGGTGTTATTGTTTGATTAATAGTTCTTCCTGATGTTAGGAGATGCCTAATTATGCTTTAATGTTTGTCTCATTATTTAGAGGAGAATCATCATAGCAGATTAGTCCATGAATAGAGAACGCTTTCCGTTTTGATAATTCACATACTTCAAAATACGTAACCCAAACAGCAATCTAGTTCTTACAATATAAGGCTATACACCTAATTTTTTGAAGGAAATTGTTGCAAATAGTATTAATTGTTTTTTCTAAAGAAGAAGACTGCCTGACTTAATTCCTGAAACATGACTCAAGCAGATTGCTTTTCTTTGCCAATGAGGCACCAGAGAATTCCCAGAGTGCAGCTTTCTGAAAGTGTCCTCAGCAGTGTTAACTCTATCATCTTTCCCTGCACTTCATGACATAGTAGTGACCTCAAGGGTTATAATAAGAACACTGCTAAGATTTGAAAATAACTGAGTGAAACACTAGGAACTACTGTTCTAGCTCCATAAAGACTTAGAGGTTTCAAAGTATCAGAAGGGATGTATTTCCCCATAGACAAAGCTCAGAAAGAGAAAAGTATTGAAGTAACAACCAAGAAAGTGTTCAGATGATGGAATGCAGTAATAGAGAAGTAGCTGAATGCTTGCATCAACAAATAAGAAGCATGACTTACCAAAGCCTGTAATGACCTGCATTCCAGCCATGAAGATATGTCTGCTTATTCTACATGCTACATTGTGACAAATAAGAAAATACAAAGGATAGTTAAAAGTTAATGGCTACAAATTTATTTCTAGCATTAGGTACACTATGAATATCTGTTTCTGTACAGCAAGGAAATCTTATTGAGTATTGTCATCTTGTACCCTGCTGAACCATGCAAACCTTACATCAGTTCATCACTTCATAGTAAAACCGGTGCCTTGGACTTCCAGTTCCTACATCAGAGTGTGTTTTCTAGAAGACAAATGATGCGAAGTCAGAGCAGAAGGGCAATTTTTAGATATAATACTAGACTTTAAGAATAATGAAGTATTGTCCAAACTCTGTTTTGTATTTTGAAATCTCAATTTTAAAGCATTTTTCATTTCTTATTTGCGAGAACGAAAATATGTGCTAGGAAAAAGCACTTTCTGAAATCTTGAGGAAGAGAAGTGATTGCAAAGTGAGAATAGGAGCTGAAGGTTTGACCCTGAGTGATTAGTACACTTAGTGGACAAGGATTAAAGAAATGTAGGTGGTGGTTGTATTCCAATATCCTTAGGTTAGCAGAGCCTAAGTCTCACAACAGTTTACAATAATGTCAGTAGAATTACTCTGGGAAATGAAAGTGCTCAGTGTAGGGGGCTGTATTAGGGTCTGATGCTACTTAAAAAGTAATTACCTGAGTTCTGACTTCTATTTCTGCCCTTCCCGAGGGCTCTGCAAATATAAGGTCAGTCCCATCCTCACAGCAGTGTTTCAGCAGTTCTCTGCTGTAATCTATCTTTGGCATTTGATAGGTTAAGAAGTGGTATGAGAGAAAACAGCTCTCTGACAACAGCATCTACTGTAAAAGCCAGTTATATATTTTGGAGGAAGAACTAAAAATATGTCAAATATAGTTTAAGGCAAAACAGAAAATGTCAGTGTAATGACAGGTCTGAAAATCTGCAAGACTGTTTGCAGTGTTATAAATATGTTCAAAACCAAAGTTTTGCCTGACGGGTTATCATTTACAATTATTAACAATTAATGTTGCCAGGATGCAGTAGTGTAACTCTGAAAATAAGGGGCTGGCTTTTCTGAGTTTATTGATCTCAAAGAAAATTACAATTTCCTAGATTCACTTCAAAATAACCTTCTTCTAATTGGCCTTGCAACATGGAAGGAACTTCACAACATGCTTTCCTTGGGGACAAGTTACTGTATATAAATAACTGCGTAGTAAACAGACTTGGTAAAAAGAATCGAATTTTAATGCAGCAAGGTCACCTTTTTGACAGTTTCATACTACCTCATTGTGTCCAGAGAATGATCTGAAAAGGCAGCCATACATTCGTTTTCTTACCCTATACTTAAGTTGCCTAGAAAGTTGCATGAGCTGTAGGGCAAATGACATTTGTTGCACTAGATGTGTAAGAAGGTGCCATTGCAAGTGCAGCCATCCATGAAAGGAAGGGAAAGGAAAGGGAAGGAAGTTGCAAAGAGGATAAAGCTTTTGCAGCTTCTTCTCTGTTCTCCCTCCCCATCTGAGTGAGGTGTGTGTCTGTCAGCATGCTCATGCATGCCATGTTGGGGTTTGGTCTGCCAAGGCTCTGCTAGGAGCAACTTCCTACTGGTCAGGTTGAATCTCATTCTGTGAGCCATGCTGCTGAGCTGGCAAGCTCTCCCAGGGATTGAAGTGTTCTGCAGAGTGGCATTCAGTGTGGCATTCTGTGGCAGAATTGCCTGGTTTCTTTCCACCCCTGATTTGAGGCACTGTATTTATAACCCACACATGCAGAGAGAAATGTCTTTCATTCTTTGTGTACCGTCTTCAATTCAGTCATTAACTGGGTTCTGTTTCTTGCACACTTTTCCAGTGATTTTTTCATTTACATTGCAGCAAAAATAACTTCCTGATAAGTTACTTTGACTTCCCATTTAGTACTGCTTTGTCATACATAGCCAACTTTCCTCATCCAGGATAAGGTAGTTACATTGTGTAATGTGTTATTCTTCTGATGAACCAAATTATTTTTCCATGTGTTATAGCTGACAAACAATTTGGATTTGTTGCTTCTATTTTAATTCTATAATACATTGGGTGTTGATTGATTCCTACAGATGTTTAACTTTGATGTGTAAAATTGGATGTTTGGTAGTTTTGTTGTTGTGGAGCCTTTCAGACCATAAGTAATCACTAAATCATTAAGTCTTTGGACAAGATATCCCCAGCTTTCTCAGAACTGCACTGATGCAAACACAGCAAATGAGGGAATCTGTTGTCATCTGTGGAAAAGATGTCTGGTGCTAATTGCTATTTTACCAAACAACTTTAAATTTTGCTCTCTTTTATCAGTCTGTGTCAGACTCACCACGTCAAACAGTTCTCGCAGGATCTGTCTGCTTCTGGAACTTCTTTTCTATGGCTATGGATCAGATAGAGAAGTCTATCTGGCAGAAATATCCACATGCAGAATGTCAAAGGTATCCTGGTCTGCATCAAAAGAGGGGTGGCAGGAGGGAGAGAGGAAGTGATTGTACCCTTCTACTCTGTCTTCATGAGACCCCAGCTGGAGTACTGCATCCAGGCATGGGGTCCCCAGCAGAAGAAAGACATGTATCCTTGACTGAGTTTTTGTCCATGCAGCAATCTTATTCATAGCTAGAGAAAGCATGGGCTGCCCTTCTACCCCCCCACCTCCCCCCCCCCCCCCCCCACAAAAGAAAAGAAACAGAAAACTGTTAAAGCCATTAAGTGGGTTGAATTGATGAGCTCAAAGAGTAGTTAATCAAAGTCTTGATGAAGTTGGTCAGTGTCCTCATGATTGACCTTTCACTCATAACAAATCTATAGATTATACTAAAATAGAGAAAGCAGTTTATACATAAAGTAGCACAGTGTCTGTCCAGAAGGACGATAGGACTGTGCAAAATAAATATTACAAGATTCAGGAAGTGCTGAATTCTGTACTTGGGTGAATAAATTCATGTTCCAGTAGTGCTGGAAACTGGCTAACTGTGCTGCAAATGACTTGCAAAGGTTATAGTGAATAGCAAGTTAATAGGACCAAGAGGAGGATCACCGGGAAAGCAAACAAGTCTGAGCTGTGGTGAGCAGATTAGGTGAAATTGTAATCCCTCCCTTGATGTTGAGGCGGTGTGCATCTGGGATGCTGCATCCACTTCTGAGCTCTACAGTTCAAGTAGTACAACAAAAGCTAAGGGCAGTTCGGTAGTAGAAAGCTTGCAATGTAATCATAGGCCAAAGGCATGTGACCTTTGAGAAGAAACTGTGAAATATGGGCTTGTTTAGTCTGACAGAAAAGCAGCTAAATTTTGATCTAATAGATGCCTGCAATAGCAACTTGAATGAGAATTACCCAGATGACAGAACCAAACTCTTTCCATTACTGACAGGTGGTAAAATAAGAGGCAACAGCCCTAAAGTACAGCTTGGGAGTTACAGTTTGAATACTGGGAAAGAAAGTTGCTCACCAGAAGGGTATTTGGATTTGCTTACCCAGAGAGTTAACCAGTGGAATTGTCCATCTTGGAGTCTTCAAGACTTGGCTAGAAAACCATGGTAGCTGACCTGGTACACTATTGACAACAGTTATGCACCCAGAAATCATTTCCAGCTGACCTTCACAATGAATCAGCTCAAAGAGTAACTTTGAAAAGAAAGGTGGTGCACTCAAATTCACATGCTCAGCTCATATTCTTTCTTTAGGCTGATTTTTTTTTTCTTTTTTCTAGTGCATATAGCGTCAGTGAAACTAAAAAGAATAACAAGGTACTGAATAAGGCTGCTTTGGAAAGCAGAAAACAAATAATAATAGGCCTCTACATCTCCTTTTCATATCTTCTGTCAAGCTAGACAGAAGCATTTCAGTCATCAAAAAATTAAGCGGACGTGTTCCAGGAAAAATTTGTGTTCAGAGCCTCAGGAGAAGAATGGAGGGCATGCCTGCTAATCTTATTTGTAAAGATACTCCCATCTCAGAAAGATGTACAGATGATAGAGGTCCTTTTCGTAGTGGGAGCTATGTTGCCTATATGTACTTACAGGTTTTGCTGTGCATATTGAGCGCAAAGCTTTCTGTTACTGGCCAATTGAGAAAAAACTTTTGAACTGGCCTCATTATCATGGCATGTAAAAGCCATTTGGCTGCTTTAATTTTCACCAATAGAAATGGTCGCTTGATTTTTTTTTACTGACGTAAAATTACTGTCTGCTATGTTGTTGGCTATATGGCTTCTTTCCAAATGCCTGTGCTGAAATAACAGGACAGGACAGCATACATTTTCCACCACTGTAAGTTACTCTTGTATTTAATTTATACCGTTCATATTGGAGATGGTAGAGCAGCTCAAAATATGTCAGTAAATAAAAGTAAAAAAGAAACAGATTTAATTAAGATTGTTTAGCAGAGTACTTATCAGTTCTACAGGCTCTTGGCAGATCTTAATGAAGTGGATTGTCCCTGAACTTCTAAGTGGGGGTCAGGGGAGCAAAATTAAGATTAGAGCAAGTCTCAGACCACCTCATCATGCTGAATGTGTACAAGTCTATGGGGCCAGCTGACATGTATCCCAGGGTTCTGAGGGAACTAGCTGATGTGGTTGCCGAGACAATCTCCATCATATTTGAAAACTTGTAGCTTTCAGGTGGAGTCCCTAGCAACTGGAAGAACGTCAGGTTCATATTCAAGAAAGGAAGACCTGGTGAACTTATAGGCTGGTGAACCTCACATCTGTGCTTGGGAAGATCATGAAACAGATCCTCCAGGAAATAATTGTTAAGGCATATGTGAGATGTGAAGGTGATCCAAGGCAGCCAGCATGGGTTCACAAAGGGCAGATCGTGCCTGACCTATCTGGTGGCATTCTGTGATGGAGCGATGGATTGTGTGTTTGACATGCTTCCGTACCACATCCTCATAACTAAACTAATATGGATTTGAAGGCTTGATATTTCAGTGGATAAAGAACTGACTGGGTGATTGCAGCCAGAGGGTTGTTGTCAGTGACTCTATGTCCAAGGGGTGGCTGGTCACAAGTGGTATTCCCCAGGTGTTTGTCTTGGAATTGGTGCTCTTCAATATATTGGTCAATGACATAGACAGTGGGATTGAGTTGCACTCTCAGCAAATTTGCTGAGTGGTGCAGTTGACCCAGTAGAAGGGAGGTGACACCATCTAGAGGAACCTGGATATGCTCAAAAAGTGGGCACAACAGAATCTAACGAGGTCACAGAGAGGTGACAAGGCGTAGTGCAAGGTGTTGCAATCCCAGATACGAGAACAAATTCAAAGAACTTCTTGAGCAGCCTTGCAGGGGACTTGGGAGTTCTGATGGACAAAAAGCTAGAGATGAGCCAACAGTGAGCTCTTGGCCAACATTATCCTAGGCTGTATCAAAAGAGGGGTTGCCAGCATGGAGAGGGTGGTGATTGTCCTTCTCTATTCTGCCCTTGTGAGGCCCCACCTGGAGTTCTGTGTCCCAGCCTGGCGGTCCTCAGTATAAAAACTGAGGAAATGCGGAACTGTTGGAGTGGGTCCAGAGGAAGACCAAGAAGATGATTAAAGGGCTGGAGTACCTCTTTCATAAAGAATGGTTGAGGGAGATGGGATTGTTTTGCCTGGAGGAGAGAAGGCTCCAGGGAGTCCTCATTGTATCCTTCCAGAATTTGAAAGGAGCTTCTAAGAAGGGGGAGGACTGACTTTGTGCAATCTGATAGCAATAGGACAAGGGCGAACTTTTTTAAACTAAGAGAGGGGAGATTTAGGCTAGATGTTAGGAAGAGTTTTCTTATTCAGAGGGTGCTTGAGGCACTGGAAAATGTTGCCCAGAGAGGTTGTGGGTGCCCCATCTTTGGAGGCACTGAGGGCCAAGCTGAATGTGACCCTTAACAGTCTGATCTATAGCAGAGGGGCTGGAACTAGACAATCTTTAAGGCCCCCTTCAACTTGAGCCATTCTGTGAGTCTATGATCCTATGAATACAATTAATTGTTTACTTACAACACTATAACAAATTGAACTTTTGGACAGAAATGGGAGGTATAACAAAAGTGAGGAGAATAAACTGTGTTACAGCTATAGATCTGATTGGACCTACTGGACTGTCCAGGAGATACTTAACTTTTCTTTGTGTTCGCTTTTCTCTTTCATGATCCTTACTGCAGTCAAGCAAGCTCTGAAAAACAGCTCCAATTTTCACATCATCTTTTAAGTCTCTCCTCACATCTTCTCAATAACTTTGGAGGAACACTGCTTGTCACGCAGCACATGTTGCCAAGGGGTACTGGTGCAATGATGAAATGTTCTTTGAATACAGCACAACAGGAGAGAAAAATTACATTTGTACTTTTTATTGCATTGATTTTTTTTTTTCCTGACAAAGGCAGAACTTTAATTTCTAATGTATCTTTGGCCACATAATTAAGTAAGTTGGTGCTCTGCTTGAGTAGAGTTTCAATTACTCTGATCAAGCAATTCTGACTCTGATACTCTTAGAAAATTTTATCCAGACTTTAAATGAAGACAGAGTAGATCCACATGAAGTAATTACAATGGAGAATCTGTTTACAGATTGTCACTGGAGGAGACATAATGTTGCCCTTTATCATCACTTGTCATAGCAGTGACAGCCTGTAAACCTCCTGCCTGTGCATTATTCTTCATTTGTCACCACCTGTGCCAACTCTTGGCCTGGCAGGTGCCTGGCATGTGTCAAACATATGATTCATGGGTACATTTGATCAACACTGTAAAGAAAAGCATGATGTATTTTCCTTTAAATTACAAATTAGACATTTATTCCCCACATCTAGTGACAGGAGTTTTGGCTTCTTTATATCCAAAGTGCACCATTTATAGCTCACTGTACAATTTAAATTCTGGCTTCTCTCTTGTGCCTAACTCTGAAAGTGAAATTTATGTAATGTTACAGCATATAAACGAAACCATCCTACCTCCTTGTTTTATTGTCATAGTAAACTTTCCTGAACTGATTCCCTTAGTAATAAATGGGCTTAACACATTGTCTTCTGAAGATTTAAAGACTATTTTATTTCATGCTTCTTTTAATTTAACACACTGTTGTAACTTCTTTCAAAGGGTTTCTTTAGAATTATAGTTTTGTTCTGACATTGATTGATGCATGTTTACTTGGGCACCTGAGTTTACTTGATTCTAAATGTGTATGTGCTATGCATAGGTTTTGTGTGTGAGATGCTTCTTCTGGAGATAGTATTAGCAAAACAGTAATTGGGAACTGTGAGAAAAAGTAAGTGTACAATCAGAAAAAAAAACAAAACTTGTTTCCTTTTTTTTCTTCTAAGAAGGAAATCTTTGGAGTGCTGTGAAATGGGACAGTTTTATTTTGGAGATAAAAATGAGTTTAATCAAAATTTGTGCATTATGATAAATGCTATCAAAATAATTTGTTAGTCAAATTTATTGCCAGACAGAGAGTTATAAGATCTTCTCTTTTATTTTTTAAATAATATTTGAACTGTGAGATTGCCAGGTATTATATTTGTTGAAGCATCCTTGGATCTTCTATTAGGTAGCTGACTTTCAAGCCAGCTGCTCACTATTAAATGACCAGTAAATAGAGTTTCATTTCACCCAAATTGAGTAATGCAGGAGTTGCTTTGGTGAATAACTGAACATGAAGGATATGTTTTTAATACTTCTCTGAACAGAATAAAATGTCACTTTTTTTTACAACTAATTACTACTAGGGGTCAGTACTGACACCAGTGCTCTTTAATTTCTTCATCAATGACATTAGCAGTAGGAAGAATTGTACCCTCAGAAAATTTACAGGTGTTACCAAGCTGGGTGATGTGGCCAGTAAGCCAGAGGAACAGGAACTCAGCCCTACGTAGGCTGAGTGAGCACAGGAGAACCTCAAGAGATGCAATAAGGCCAAGTGCATGCCTAGCACCTGGGTCATGGCAGCTCCTACTGTCAGTACAAGCTGAGGGACGAAAGGGTAGAGCGCAGCTCTGCCAGAAAGGACCTGGGTGTACTGGTAAATAGCAAGCTGGGCATGAGCCTACAATGTGCTGGCCAGGAAGCCAACTGAATTAAAAGAAGTGTGGTCAGTAGTTTGAGGGAGTTGATCCTGCCCCTCTGCTCTACTCTTTTACTCCTCTTTTATAGTGAGGGTGGTGAGGCAGTGGCAGAGGTTGCCCAGTATTTTGTAGAAGCCCCCATCCCTAGAGACATTCAAGATCAGGCTGGATATGGGGCTCTGAGCATCTGATGTTGCTGAAGATGTCCCTGTTTGCTGCAGGGGAGTTGGACTGAATGATCTTTAAGGGTCCTTTCCAACTCTAAGGATTTTATCATTCTACTATTCTACTGTCCCTGGCTGTTACTCTGTGTTTGTTTATGGCATCAGGATTTGGTAAGATTAGACCTAGGTAGTGGCATAATACATCACAAGGGAACATATGATGTGAGAGTACTTTCATATTAAGTTTAAAAATACATTTATCATTACTTACACGTCCAAAAGGGACATATTGATTCTCAGAAGTTTGTTACAGTTGAATATTGAACTTAAATACGTCCTATTTTTTCCAAAATGACTTTCCCAAACATTCTTCTTGGCTAAATCTTAAAACTGAATATAGATAATATAGGTTAGCTATTCTAATTGGCGTATCTTTGACTGTGTTGTAATTTATTGTTAGAATATTATCACTGTGATTGTTTTATTAAATCTAGTTACTTTATCTAGGTCTTACCTCTAGTAGTTGATATACTTAGATTTGTTTATAGATGTGGCCTTTTATTTATTTTTTTTTTTTTAAGTTTACTTGTCTGGGCTCTATAAAAAATTAACTCTTAATTTTGTTTTCTTCCTGATTACTTCCACGTACATCTAAATGAGGATATATTTAAAATTCACCAAGACTAAGATGTATATTTTTTATATACTTGTGCTGATTTATGAGTTTTTATTTGAATGAAAAGGATAATATTAAAAAAAAAAGATTCAATCATTTCATGATTCATTCAATGAGTAGAGTAGAAAACTGAGTAGATGAAAGCAATATTATGTGTGATTTTGATTTCAGAAGGTGTGCTGTGTGTTTTAATGTCATCTTCACAAACCAAATGACGTTCTGTCTGAAATGTGTGAATAGCTATTTGAAGAAAAGGAAGGAAGTTGGTGTTTGTTGTACAGAATTTTGACTATTATTCTGGAAAAAGAAAGAAAAAAAAAATATTAAAAATGTGAGAGATCCCTTTTCCAGATTTGCAAGGAAGCAGTGAAGGAAGAGTATGAACTATCATTGATTTCACTGAGTTTGTCATCAGTTGTGTCCAAGCTCAATCAAATCATATTATAAATCAATTTTATATTATTAGTCTCTTTTCTGTTCTTGTATAAAAAGCTAAAAACTAATTTGGCATGACTATAGCATTGTGGGTAGAACTTTGGATTTTTGGTTGCAAGAGATCAGAGGGGAAGGGTTAAATGACCTTAAGTACTACAGAAGTTTCCACAGTGTCTCAGGAGTAAAAGAAGATGTGGTACCTAAGAGGTGAGATTTGATCTTTGGAAGTATGTAATATCTTGTCAGTTGGAAATTGTTTCATTTTTTCATGGCCATAAAATGATTTTTTTTTTACGACACAGGAAAAAAAGTCCAGATTGACAGTCCTAACAGACTTTCTTGTGTTTCCTGCAAGGACTCTTTGTATCTTTGTTTTTAAGGTCTATTTCCCTTCTTCTGTATTTCTGCACAATGGGAATAGCCTCAGTGGAGCTCATAAAAACAGGAAAACAGGTCGATAAATACACGCCTTAGACAGTCCTGCACATGGGCACAAAATGTTCTAAGACCTGATTTGACCCCAGGCCAGTCTGACTTGTAGCTGGTACCTAAAATGAGTCTGAGTGGCACGCAGCCCTTGTCAAATGAATGTGATTGGGCAGACAGACAGCATCATTCGAAGACACAGTACACTTTTGTGATCATGACTACTGCAGGATTGTGTTTGTTTTTATTGAGTATGTAAGTAGCAAATTGGGATGAAAAAAGGGTTGCCTCTTTGCAGAATGAAAATCTGGGTATTCTCAATTCAGCCATAGAATAGGAATGAAAACAGATTTTTATTTGAATGTCAATCCTTATTTTTTGTCTTGTACTTGGCCTCATATCATATTTTTCAGTTTTCTAACAATGTCCCCAGGAGACTTATCACATTTCTATTTACTGCTTGATCTAATACTTCTCCTGGAAACGACTCTCATGACTCATAGGACTCCAAAGCATTTAGTTCCTCCCTTCTAAAGCCTGAACCTGTCTGTAATCCTTGCAAGCTGATGTTGTCAAATCTCAGGCCTCTTCTGCATCAGTGCCAGAGTGCAACATGATTCATCTGTTCAGAGAATCATTCCATGCAACATTGTCCTACTAAATGCATGTAACTTGTCTGCACTGCTCTAGGTTTGCTAGCAGTGCATTGACAGTTCAATGTTTTCTACTTCTTGATCCACAGGTAAAGGGGCAGAGACAAGGAAGAGTATGTGCAGGAAACTGTTATTTTAGTGGAGCTTAATTTTATTTGTACAGTATCCTGTATTCTCTGTGCTGTGACTTCTTTCCTTGTTTCCTTTAAATCTACATTTATACACACGTGAGGGTACTGCTGAAGTATTTTCTACTAGTTTGTAACAAACTTCTTGCAATCAGTAGTGATGTAAGGTCTGGATCAAAGCCTGTACTGACCACACAAGTGCGAAGAAAAGAGCAGTTGATACAGTTAAACATAACCTGGCAAACTTGCATCAGTGAGATTTAGCTTACAGTTCCTAGCATCACTAAATGTGGCATCATGCCATGTTATTAGTATCAGAGACAAAGAGAGAGAGACACTTTCCTTGCCTAGAAAAGTTATCAAATTCTTGTAAAGCAACAAATCTGAGAAGCTGAGGTGTTGTATCAAAGGCAAAAAGATCAGTGCAACTGTTACAGATGCATTTAGAAAGACTCAAAAAATGTAAGATCTGATTTCTTTGTTTGGTGGTGGTGGTGGTGGTTAGTTTTGGTTTATATGGTTCTTAAGTGTGTGTTTTTAGTCAGAATAAAGAAGGTTCCCCAGAGTATTGCTTTATGATACAACAAAGCCAGATTATGCAGATATGAAGTATATCAACTGCTGTATATTTACAGCCTGATTTTATTATCTGTCCATTTACTTCATGCAGGTATCCAGCTATTAAGATCTGCATGTCTGGTTCCCTTCCCATTAATAAAACAATCTAATTGTGCTAGTTTACTTACGCTTACTTTTAAAAAATTATTTTCTGTTTGCATTTCTTGATAATTAGTTGGTAATAGCAAGTCCACTTGGAAAGGACATTTTTGATATAACGGTGTGCCAGAATATTTATGTGGCCTTGGGCTGCAGGAACCAGAGAATGCATGAATATCTTGCAGTTGTTTTGGCTGTGATTATATCGTGGATGGCAGGTTGCCAGTAGCAACTGCAGTAAAAGGTCCAGAGAGTCAGTGTCTTCCCCTGGGTGATAAAACAGAGCATTTGCACTTTCTGAATCATCTTAGAGAGGATTTGTGGCAGATTTGGGAGGTCTTGAAAAGACGAGAGATGGAAGTGGATAAGCTTGCAGGTTGTATGCCAACCTACCCTTCTGTTGGCTCCTCCAGGCTTGGCACAACTGACGCTTTTTTTGCCCTTCTTTCTAGAACATTTAAAAGAGAAGCTGGAGGAATACATGGTTCGTTTTGCCAAAGTGAGGATTGTACGTACCAAGAAACGAGAGGGGCTCATTCGGACCAGACTGCTAGGAGCCTCGCTGGCTAGAGGAGAAGTCTTGACATTTCTGGATTCCCATTGCGAAGTCAACGTGAATTGGCTGCCTCCCCTGCTTAGTAAGTGTCTGAGTGTTCATCAGTCGTTAAAAGTAGAGCATATAGCACAGCTGATGCAATCCAGGCTGCAGCCCACAGTAAGGACATACAATGTATAGAAGCACTTGGAGCTTCTCTGCAGTGTCTGAAGAGGCAGTATGAGTGAGAACTCAGAGAAACTTGAGTAGCTCCAATTGATGTTTTTTTGTTGTTTGTTTGGTTGGTTTTTTGAAACCAAAGAACTAGTGAAACTTTGAGGTGACACTTCGGCCTCTCAGAGTTACATTAGAGCTACATTTTATTGTGTTATAACTACTGCTAAATCTAGTACTGTGCTAGGCCTTTCTTTACTATAAACCTGAAAACTTTTGTTGTGCATTTTTCATACTCCTTCCTAGGCTTCCACATTCCGTTAAAACAGCTTTCACTGTAAATGTATCTAGGACTTCAGAGTTAAATCCAATAACAACTACATTCACAATAGAAAGCTCAGGGAGAATGATTAGCTATTGACTGCTTTGCTGGATTCCAGCTGCACCCAGCAAAGCTCCATTAGTCAAAGAAATGGAAAGAATCAATTGTTGTAGTCTAGGATTTCACTTAGAAGACACTGTCCCCTCTTTTCCCTCCTGACTACATATGAAGGATTTGAAAGTGAGTACTTTCTTCTAGGAAAGCTAAATAAAACTGCTGAATTTGTTGTTAAGGAAATTTATGTTAATTACAAGAATATGTCATAAGGGTATGACAGGATAGTGTTTCATCAACTAGTGTTTCTTGAATTTTGTTCCTAAGCCTTGTTTGGCCATACAATAAGCCAATAAACATTTGCAGCCAAGAAGAGATGCTGTTCTGCTAATGAACAATCACTTGAGACCAAAAAACAGAAATATTAACTAGTTTTTCCTCAGATCAGTAACAGGATAATTACAAAATTCTGAATTTACATTCTTTCTAGCTTCCACATCAATTTACAGTCTATCCATTCGTTACCACACTGACCTTAATCAGCATTTTTAGAAGTAACCTTGCTGTCTTCATGTAAAGCCCAAATGGCATAAAGGAGCGTAGGGAAATGTGAGTTTCAATAATCCTTCCACAGGCAGCCCTGACAGATTAGCTGTTAAACACCATGGAGTGCACTTATACATCTTTCCTCTACCTTCTGTTTTTTCCCCGAGGTGCACAGTACATCGCTACTAATGTAAAAAAAAAATCAGGAAGATTGTCATTCTTGTCTGCTGAAATCTTTTTCTAAGTTGTTGCAGATGAGATTTAACCCTCCTATTTTACTAGCTTAGACGTGTGAAAATTACAAATTGCAAAAAAGTTCCTTTTCCTGTTTTCGTGTCTGAAGCGAAGAGGCGTCTAGCTGGATTTGACCCTATAAATAATGCTAAGCAGAATGGTCACAAGGAGTTGATAATAGCAGTTAGGTTCACGGGGATATTGAACTGATGATCTAAATCCTCAGTCTTAAGACAGAAAAGTGCAAATATGGGAGAAGCATCCTCAGAGACCAAGACCCAGCTCTGTCCAACTCCCATGTGCAACGTCATCTTTCACAGTCTAACTCCAGGGGAAGTACCCTTAGCAAACCAGCCAGAGGATCTAGGAAGTAATCTTAAGAAACACAGGAGCCCAGGTTCAATAGGCTTGATTTTAAATAAAAGAATAAGAGCATTACACAAGGGAGGGCAAATAGACAATGAACGCACAACTTAAGAATGCCTTGTGCCCTGTTTCCCCAAAGGGAAGAGGGGATTTTCTCAGAACCATTAGGTGGTTGTTGACTAATGATAGTTATAGATATTTGCTAGTATTTATCTAAAGATTTGTCATGTTATTCATACGGCACTGCATTTGAATGCAAATTGTTCAAGGAAACCAAAACAAAATGCGCCCTATTTTAACTCTGATTTTCATCCATGGAGCATAGTGAAATGTCCTCAAAAGGAGCCCATTTCAGCTCCACTCTGGTGTGAAGATTGCATCACTGAGGCGGGCAGTGACTTGCACTGCTCCAGAGTAGTAGAAGTTCTTATCAAAATGAGACCTTGCATGATAAAGGTTAGAAAGAAAAAAAAAAAATCAAGACCATTCTCAAAGTTATTTAGGCATCCAGCTTAAATTTTTAGAATTGACTATCACTTTTTAGACCGTAGGAAGACTGAGTTACTCCAGTTCTTGTAAGATAGCTGAATAATTCAGCCAGAGATGTTTTCAGTTACAGCTCTTTTTTTTCTTTCTTAACATGGCTGCAAAATGGCTTTTCTTCTTTTTCTTTAAGCTTTATTTAGTTTATTTGGTTAGCTTCAATGGCACTCTAAACTGAGATCAGCCACTTCAAGATCTCAGGGAGTTTTGCCTGGTGGTCACTGGGTAGGCAGCTGTAGCCATGTGGAAATACTGGTAAACACAGATGGTTGTTATCACTTCTGAAGTCAGTGGAAGAAAAACTGTGATTTGGACTCCAGCTGTTGTAGTCAAGTCCAGTGTAGTACAAAATCAGTTGTCATGGGCTTGAAGTAAGAAACTGAGGGGCAAACCAGCTGAAAGATTCAGACTTCAGAGCACAAACTTTTATGACAGTTTGGGAAGGATAATTTGTTGAGCTGTAGTCACCATTGTAATCACATGTAAGTACAAAAATAAGAGCATTTCTATAGTATTGTTACTTTAATCAGAATAATTTGAAAGAAACACTTGAAATTAAATAGGTGCATAGTTCTCATAAAGACAAAACCTAAATTTTTGATATAGTGGTTTACCCGGTTTTGTAAACTTCTGTTTACTGCCACATACCCATGCTCTGCTTCATACTAAAAGTGCTGAAGTCAAATATGTATGTATATCTGCTTAAAATTTCAATAGAGAAAACATGAGCAATGTTCCCTCTTGATCCCAGGCTTTCCCTCCGCTCTGCAAGATTTTTACATGTGCAGTGATGCTTATCTATCTTTTTTCCCTGTATTTGCAGTGTATATGCATTGAAATACTGCATGGATGTTTTCGGAACAGTAGCCATTTGTGGTAGGATGAGGAGGAGGCTCCAAAACATTTCAGCTGTGACTTTCAGTATCTTACATTAGGAGCAGTTGGGATAGACAGCAGTGGGTGGCAAAGGTAGCGGCATGTTTGCGTCTGTAAAGCTATGATATCAGTACTTTTGGGGAACATAAGCTGCCCCTACAGCACTTCTTTCTGTTTCCTGAATTCATATTCAGGCTACATTTAAGCCTCTGAAGCCTGTATGTAAAATTCATTATTTCAGGCATACTGAAAGAAAGATTGAGGCTGAAAGTTTGATTACTTTGCCTTTTGGTTGCACAAACATGTAATTTAAAACCCTGCTTTCCTCAAAAGTCAAGATTTTCCTGTGCTTTTTCATGGACCAGGCAAGTTAGCACCATCTTATTTGCAAAAGTCTTGCAGAGCTGTAGGAAGAAAGGTGGGGTTTGAGTTTGAGCACTGCTAAGACAGTTGTATCACTGGCTGTCTTTGCTTGTTTCTAATCCTTCAGTCTGCTTAAAGGCAGCAGCTCTTAAAGAGAAGGATATTAATGTATGAGTCTGCCTTTGACCTATACCACCCAAATCAACCCCCTTTAGTTTCTCTCTTCCGATCAGTTCACAAAGCAAGGATCACAGACAGATTATTATAAGCCTTGAAACTATTAGTAGGACCATCACAGGAAAGAGATTATATAAAAATGTCTTTACATGATGATTACAGATAGCACTACCTCATATATCAGTGAATGTAATTATATTTGGCAATTGCAACAGTAATGTGGCCATTATGTCTCAGAAGAGCTTCCTAGAATATTGTGAGAGCTGCACTTTAAATTTATTTCACTGTTCAAGATTTAGGATGTGAAACTTCCAGGCATGGCTATTTCTCACTAGCAGTCAGTATTGTCCCCCCATTTGGACAGTCTCTTAAGCAATAGCTGAGTATAAATATAAAAGCTACAGGTATTTTGCTAAGATGTATATATAGTTTTCATTTCAGTCCTTCGTAAGCAGGGAAACAAAGTCTACGTTAGTAATAATCATGCTAATATTTTCTGCCTTACTATCTAAGTGTTTATTACACTTTCCACCCTCAGATATATATATATATTTTTCTAGGACATTTTCATGCACCAGTGAAATCTAATTCTTATTTAGAAAAAAATCACATAGACTTAGAAAATGTGTTATATTTTGCATAGAATCTAGGATATCATCTGGAGAAAAAGCTTTACTACAGTTACAATGTTGAGACCTTGTTTTGTGGATAATTTTTCTGCTATTCTTTAACTCCAATCCAGCTACAAAGTTTTTGTGTACTTCCTCACTGCAAAACATGATTCTTCTGCCTAATTCTTGCAGTTGGCATATCTTCTTTCCTTTTATTTCTTTTCTGGGAAGCTCTAAGGGATTAAGTAATAGGATTCTCTAAAGGCAGACTCAGGCCCTCACTGCTTTTATATTAGAGACGGGAATTTGCTTTAGTCTCAAAGCTCAATTTTTTTTTTTAAGTCAATTGAAACTTCCTTCTTTATAAAACAGGTGAGTAAGAATAATGCTCTAAGGCTTTCTCTGTACTGCCAAGAAAGGCACAAAAAGGACAGCAGCCCTGTTTTGTTCCATGTGTTGGAATTTGTCTTTAATTTTAGCATCTGATCTTGGAGCTGATGTTCACTAGTGCTACAGAGCAGGGGCTGAATAGTTGCAAAGTCTGAGATTTGCATTTGGGAACACGAATCTCTTTCACAGGAGCTTGCCATACACATTCCCCACAGCTGAAGGAGTATTTTTACATTTTGCTTGCTGGCTTGTTCCGTAGCTGACAGATTGGGGACAACTCAGAGTAGCAAAATGACAGAGATATAGATGACTGGACTCCTGTTGGTCTCAGAGGGATATGCCTCCCTTTAAAGAATGGTAAATGCTTCTAATCATTCCCCAACTGCATTAAGTCCACTTAGACAAAGGCATGATACAGATTTGATAAATGAAATGTTTTGGGGGCCACAGGAAACAAAGCAAGCAATCTTCAAACATCAAAAAACCTGTGGGATTCACTTTGCAGTAATATGACAGATGGCTTGACTAGACATGCCATTTCCTATTTTCTACTTTCATTTTTCAGACCAGATTGCACTAAACCACAAAACCATCGTGTGTCCTATGATCGATGTCATTGACCACAATCATTTTGGCTACGAGGCACAGGCAGGGGATGCCATGCGAGGAGCTTTTGACTGGGAAATGTACTACAAAAGAATCCCGATTCCTCCTGAGCTCCAGAGAGCTGATCCCAGCGACCCCTTTGAGTAAGTAGAAATAAAGGGGAGAGTGGGAACATGAAGCAAAATGAGCAAAGGCGGCAGCTGCAATAGAAGAAGCCAGGCCCAGGAATTTCCACGCATCACAGTTATTAAAGGTAGTAGAAGCAAGCAGCTATGAACTTCAAACAGGCAAAAAGATCAGGGCAACAAGTTGTCAAATTCACAAGCCGTGCTCACTAACACTTCCTGATCTTTTTTGGCCTGGTGGCTTTGCGAAAATGAAACAGACACATAGTTAAGAGAAAGCATTGGCGTTGGGAAAGCAGTGAATGTGACTACAGTAATTGTCTTTACTCCACAGATTGCTTTCTGAACAGATTTTAGTTGTGTTTTCTTTGCTGAGGGTTGTTACAGTGCATGCATTAATCACTGTGTCCACATTTGTGGCAGCAAATGCTTCATTTATGACTGGTGATATTGCTGTTGTATGTGTGTTGCTGTAATTTTAACATGGAACTGTCAAACCTGAATGCAGCATCTGAGGCACAGAGTCAGATATGGATGATCCAAATTGTTTATTACAGGTTCTAACATCCCTTATGTACATTCACAAGATTTCTCTTTTAACTTTCCCATCCACCTTTACATGTCAACAAAACACTCCACAAACACTCCTTAACCAGGCATGCAGGTGCTTATTCAATCAGGGTCATGAGTTGTTCCAAGCCATGCACTCTTCCTCCTGTTGGGGTCTGCCACCACACAGCTTACTTGAACTTGTTTTCCTTTTCTTCTGGAGTGTCCTTGGTTCTCAGCTTCCCTTTCTCATGCTGTTTATCCTGCTCCAGAGCTTCTGCTATGAATTTACTTTCTTGTATTCCCACACCTGAACAGCATCAAGCAGATCTGGATATAATTCTTGATAAGACAGCCTGTAATACCAATATTATATAGAACAGCTTATTTAAGGGAATTATTTTCTACGCTTCATAAAATTGTATGTTTTTATTTATTTATTTTTTTAATTCTCAGCTGGAATTAATCCTCACCAGCAGAGTGGGGCCAGGCAGGCAGATGTGGTTTGGTGTCTCTAGGTCTCTTGTTCAGCATGTATCCCAGCAGGGCTGGCAGGCAGACTTGCTGTGATGCTCATGCCTGTCTGAAGTGCCACACTGCAGATTTTGACAACTTAAAAAGTCAGCATTTTCCCCTCCTCAAAACAAAACCTGGAAGCAATAGCAACAGAACAGAAAATCAGTGTTTCTGGCCCAGACTGCATCATTTGAAAGGAGAGGATCTGAGTCATGCAGAGCATGACCCTTGTATCCATGCTGTGACTGGTATATTGAGAAAAAGTAGGTAATTTCAGCACGTGGCTTATTTTCATTGTTTTCCTTGTTGTTTTTTTTACCTATCAGTGCCTTATCTAGGCACATCAGTCTCTATCCTGCACTGGTTTAAGTGCTGATGGAGTACTTTCCTCCTACTGCCAGTGTGGTGACTCTTCAACACAGATGCAGCAAATGCAATCACAGAGTGCACCAGAGTTGCTAGATGCCCCCCTACTCTTCCACTAGTCTTCCTGGTTCTCTGACCAGCTGTAATTTCTTGCTGCTTACTGAAAGTCACCTCATAGATCCTATAATTTGGTTCAGCATTCAGAATTTGTGTGCAAGTAAAACTTAGCTATTGCAGCTAGAGAGATTCTTATCAGCGGTTTCGCTCATTTACAGTTTGTCATATTCATCTCTCAAAAACAAGGGGACTGAGGAGGAGATACTTGAAGGAAGCTAATAGAACAGACAAGGTTTCATACACTACAGAACAGATGAGACGATTTTGCACGAACTGTTGTTACCAATGTGGCAGCAGTCGGTGCCCGCCTTGCCCTGCCTGCATATGTAACACACACAGATAAATGGCTTCACAAAGAACATGTGATGTGTAAATCTCTTGCAATTTGAGTCACTGCCTCCCCAGAAAAGCACACTTCCTGATTCCTAAATAAATCAAGAAGAGCCTTCCTTTGTTTTCCCCATCACAGAGTCCAAATCAGAGGGGTGCAGGTTGAAAAGCAGACCTGCACAGAGACTCACTGTGCCCACTCCACGTTTGGTAGCAGAATCGAAGACTGGCTGAGCTAGGACAATGTTTGCTCAGTCATACCCACTGCCAAGAATGGCTAGGGTTGAAGTGTTTTTAATGATCAATATTTTTGCTTAGTTAAGAAATTGCTTTCTAATTGAAAGTCAGTACTGTTTTTCTCCTAGGGCCTTCTCTGTTGACACCTGAAGCTTTTAATACTTACAACAAATAACGTAAATGTTACGGAACTCACGTTAAAGTATCAGTAACTTAATTGACTGAGACAGCTTCTACAGAATTAAAGAGGCATAACCATTTTCCTTTAGGTGCATATGCTAAAGCTAGAAATGGATTCAGCCAGAACTATAATTATGATGTTACTATTTTTTAAGCAGTAGGAATATATACATATATATATATATTTAAGTATTTTGCTATTTGTATTCTAGTACCAATGTTTCTTGCTAACAGCATCAGATCTTAGTTGATCCTTAACAAAGTGGAAAATTGCCCAAGTTAAATAATGACTATGAGTTCCAAAAACTGTGTGGATGAGTTTTTCCCCTCACTTGAAATGCCAGCCCATGTTCAGCAGTAAAGGTCATATCAGCCTTAATGTACATAAAAACAGATCAAACTGGAGAAGACCCAAACTTAGTCACTGCATCATCTGAATGGTGTGTTTTCTTTCCATCTGCATGTGATCAATATACTGCTCTAGTGGACTTCAGCAGCATTTGCTGCTGGCTCAGCAGAAGTGTGGTCAGATAGGCTTTGCAGTGACAGTAGCATGGAGCTGACTGAATTCCAGTAAGTAGCTGAGCTAGCATTTCTGGAATTATTTTTTTCTTAAAATATACATATATTTATTATTTTTTTCCCTCAGAGTCTCTGAACTTCTTTTTTTCATTTCCCTCTGTTGTATGCCATGGAAGCAATAGACATTTTATATAGTGTTCAGCTGATTTGTTGCACTTGCAGCCCATCACAGTTGACTGCAGTGATTTTTCTCTTTTGATGCACGTACAACTCTGTGATACATTCTGAAGGAGACTTCATGTTGTTTCTCTCTGATGCACTTAGGGCTGAGTATCAGACACAGAGCAAATTGATTCTGCTGTTTTGTGGGAAGCGGTCTTTGTAAGATAAATGTGAAATCACCACTACACCATGATGATGCTCAGTGGCTTGATCCCAGGGTCCCTGATTGTTCAGCAAAACTTGAGATAACTTGTAAAATGTTCTTCTGGTCTATAAATCGGGAGCATCAGAGATGTTTACCTCCTCTGTGGCAAAGTTCATCATGGCTTGTGTCTTTCATTGGCTTGTTTCTCTGCCATGGTAGAGATTGGGCCATTGCTCACAAGCTCTGATGGTACTGCTTCTCTTTCTGTGGTGCAAAACATGCTGTCCTCTGGAGGATTTTACCTAACCGAAGCAATTGCCATTTAAAATAATAGGGCAATCTTGTTACCACAATGCACTGTGATATAGAGCATGTTAGTGTACATGATCTACTATCCTGTCTGGGCTAAAAGCTCTGTGGAATTTTAAAGCAGGAATTTGATATGCTCAAGCCTGTTGGGGATGACTGATCTTTATTTCCTGTCAGCACTTTTGTAACATCAGTTGGCTTTATCATGTACCATCTGAAAACAGGCATTAGTGTCCTTTGGTGCCATCAGCAATGGGACAAGAAAACATCAAGAATTCAGCTCAAAAAAACTATTTCGAAAAAAAAATCACATAGTGGAGACAACTAATATAGTTTATGATAGGAAGGGCTGCGCAGCTCCTCAGAGCAGTTTTGGTTGAGGTGTGTCTTCATGATACATTAGGGGAGTGAAAGGTATGAGCAAGACCTGACAGCATTACCATGGAACTGCAGCTCAGAATGGAAATGAGGGGAGTGTTCTGCTGCTTACTGAATACCACAACTTCCAGCATCTGTCTGGGAAAGATAGTGGAGTTTTGGTATGTGAAATACCATTTGGTCTTTAAGGGTTCCTTTCCATAATGGCCTGTTCGCATTCTGATATAGAGCTGTCATCACCAGACCTCCCAAAAGGGAGTCAAAGCTGGAGAGTCACATAATTCTCACAAAGGAATGGAAGAATAGCTTGGCAAATACTTTGCTAGCCAATTAGAAGATGCTTTGTAACATTTGCTGAGATTTCAGTGCTTCGTACACAGTTTCCCTTTTATGAAATAAGAATAGAAAACCTTCACCATCCTAAGGCTGCTTTGGGTACAAGTGCAGCCAAGGTTGTAGGAATGAGGTTCACAGTAGTATGTGGCATTCATGTATTATGGATGTACTTCTGCCAGAAGTTAAGCTGCCCAGAGTCTGTGGAGTTTCCCTCTTTGGAGATTTTCAAGACCCTCTTAGGCACTTTCCTGTGGAACCTAATGTAGTGAACCTGCTGTAGCAGGGGATTGGACTTGATTCCCAGAGGTCCCTTTCAAGCCCTACAATTCTGTGGTTCTAGTAAAAGTTTGATTCTGCTCTGTGAATGAAATTAGGTAATTGGCAAGTTGTTCCCTTGCCTAACAGACTCTCAGCCTTCAATATAACGCATGGCTTCAATGTGATCAGTTGTGCGTTAGATTACCTGGCACTAGATTATCTGTTGATTTGCACATTTACAATTGTATTATTACTATGTAAGCTGTTGTCAGGTTTCTCTTTTATTGGAATTTAATATACTCTAGCTTATAAGTATTAGTTTTTCCACAATTCCTGACTTTCACTATTTATAAATATTTTCAACAACATGGTGGTACAAAGAAACTCTCTGCATAGGCTGCATTTCAAATCGACAAGTACTTTTACAATTTTACGATCATTTTCTGAAATTTACAGAGAGTAAAGGATCGAGATTTCTGTTCTGTAGCTCCCAGTGCTTTATAGTCTGTTTCTTTTATGGCTGATTTCTGCCTATAAACTTATAAATAACTTCTCACAACCAGAAACAGTTGTTCTTTTTTTTTTTCACAGCCTGAGTATAATCTACTGTTTTGAATTGTGCTATAGGAATATTTGATGCAAAGGCACTATTCTACAGAAAAGCAGTTGCCAGCTAGTGTGAGTTTGTGCAATTTAGGGTCTTGATTTATTGTTTTGACAAGCAGTGGTTTGTAGAAGAAATAATAGTGGAGATAACAACAGCTTTTACAAACTGCTGTCCACCTGCGGCCCCATGAAAATTTCAGAATTCTTTCAGTGAAAAATACAAACACTGATATGCAGCATTTATGAGTTAAGATATTAATATTCCATTATTTTCTCTTTCTTCTTAGTAGAATTTTGGTGTAGAGGTTCTATACAAGCAGTACATTTTCTCTGAAGGCCAGTTCAAAAGAGAGGCCTCTACAAAGAGCACGGTCTCTTAGATTAAAAAATATCAGTTATAAGATCTGCTGCTGGTATGATTTTTCCAACCTCATAAGAATCATTTCGGCAAATAGTTGATTCCTACATACTAGTTGAATTGAGTAGATTCATGTTGGATACACGACTTTTCACTTGAACATTACTAGTGCCTCATGTCTCCTTAGGCGAACGGGACCAAATCTCTGTAAACTTGGTGTTGCAGTGCCAAAGTAGCTATGCTATTTCTGCTTCTGTGGAAACTCATGTTTCCAATTTTCTTTTATAATTGGATTTCATAATTACGATAAAAGCATAAACATCTCGAGTGTAATGTTTCTGGAGCTGTTAGCCTGCTACTTCCCACAAGTATAAACTTCAGAGCTTGCTAGTTGATATGCCCATATGCTAGGGCAGATACATAGTGTGGGTCATCAAAACTACCAGTAATTGGAAAACTAAGTAGTTTCTGGACATGAATTTAATATTTCTGAACATTAAAAAAAGGCTGGGATGGTGGCCAAGAAAATGGTAGAGATGCATTGCTTAATGTATCCAGGTGAGCCATTTAAAGCTATCAATATACTATTGGTAGAGATGATTTGGTTTTCAAAATTATAAAATTGTGTCTGAAAAATTTTCAGTAATGAAAAAGAAATCACCATTCTGAAATAGTTATTTATATTTCTAACTATTCTCAAGCCTTATTCTCTACAACATTCAGTCAGAATTAGGTGACACCCATCTGTACTAATAAATAGAAAAACATCCTTCCCTTCCATGCAGAAGTCACTGTAATGTTTACCAGCGTCATGTTGGGATTGACTTCTGCATCCACTGCTATTTCAAGTTGTTTGAGCTTGTTGGTCATTGCTTTTTTAAAGAATGACTATTGCTGTCTAGTGTATGTCTATGCTTAGTTGCCCCCAGTAAAAGACTAAAACCAATTACTGATTTTGTTAGACCCTTCACTGTGCCAAGCAGCTTCCAAATCTGTACTTAATGCATGTTCTATATTTGTTCATTGTGTTAAATTTACAATTACTGTCCAGTATGGGCAGTTGGTGGGAGTTATTTCCCTCTTATTCTGTAAGATTTTCCAGACATTCCACAGTGCTATAGTACTTTGCCCTTCAATGCCCGTGGTTCTTTTTTCACAGCTAGCACTGAACTAGGTCTGCTTTAGAAACATCTTTACCTGTGAGTGTACACCTGATTCTTAGTCTATAGTGAATAATTCTGACTGCCTAGCTGACTTGGCATCGGATCCCCTTAGCCCTGGGGATGAAGACAAGTTTCTGGCGTCCACTTTAAAGAACTTAATGCATTATATGCTGGAAGTATGAAAATCAGGGACTAGGAGGAATTGTTAGGAGTCTCCTGCTTCATCCACTTAGCCTCACCCATCTTTTTATAAGATTTCCAGTAGAGTAGCCTAGTTTTAAATCTCCAGTGATGCAAAGTCACACAGTTTATTATAGAGTCAGTGCTTTAGTACTCTTCTCATTCATAATAGCTAACCAGCTTTAACTCTCTTCTGTTTTATCCTGAACACTGCACACTGGGAGAACAACTTATAAGTACTTGAGAACTGATGTCAGATCAGTTGACTGTTCATTTTCAAGAAAATTATTATTTTTCACTCTCTTTTAATATCATATGATATATTGCTGAGGATTATCTTTGCCTTTCTCTGGACTCTTTCCATTTAGCCTGAGAGCTATACTAAGAGCAGATACTGCAACAGCCAAAGCCTTTTTGTTTTTGTAGTAGAACAGGTGAGCAAACCTATCTACATCAGAGTCTGCATACCTATTTCTATTTACTTGATGTTGTTCTGTTCTGGCGTAATCTTTGCATGGTTTTTTTTTTTTTGCAGAACTAGTATGTAGCCAAGTTTTCATCCATCTCCTTTTTTTAATTCAGATTTTACCTGTTTAAATGCAAGGCATTTATCCCTATATCTGTTTAAATGCCATGGCTAAAAAGGTGATGTGTCTTTGTTGTGCCTAGTTCAGTGTGATACTTGATACTTAAAACATGTTTCTTCATTTCTCCAGCTTGCCAGGTCTTTAAATTCTGGTTAGTCCTCCAATTAGTTTAAAGCCTATTGTAATGTTGAAGTTTGTGGAACTGACAAACTCTTTTCTAAGTTCAGATTGTGAGAACGAGATGAATCAAGATATATGATGTGTTTAGATTTTGTTGGTGCATCCAGGGTTCCTCTATTTCCTCAGCCAAAAATGGAGCATGTACCACTTCTGTGACTCCAGATAATTTGTTCAATTCAGAAGCGATGCTTCCTGCTGGGTAAATGTTTATAAATCATCTTGTTATCCTGGTAATAATTAGTGGTCTTTATGCATGTCTTAAAACTCAGATCCATTGGACACCAGGTATTTCACGCATAGAATCTTCTCTGAAAGTTCTAGATGGTACAAATTTACAGAACAATTTCATCTTGCGCTTCAGCTCCCTTTGCAGACCAGAGACCAGCATCTAGGACCTTAGGGGCACAAGTTCCAAGCAAGTACAGTTAGTCAAAATGTAAATATGTGAAGCCCCACAGAGTAGGGTTGCTGAATGCAAGTGTTTAATGAAACATTGAACTGAATCAGATGCAGGGCAGTGTCTGCAGCTACCCTCTCAGAACAGTTTCTTCTCTGATGCTGGGCTATTGGTGATTGAATTTTAGTTATACAGAAACAGCCGGTAGCCATCACTCTGGTAGCCGTTGTGCCTAGTATGCATTGCTGTCATTTTTAACTCTAGCACTTATCTGTGAATTGATAACTTATTAAACACTCAACTGAGAAAAAAAGAGAGTTAATGCCAATTTTGAATAAATATCAGGAAAGTTTGGTACAGGTTTTGGCATAATGAGTATCTTACAAGTAAAACAAACAAGATCACATTCTGAATCATCGCCAGGCGTTCTAGCATTTGTTTTCTTTTCATCTAAGTAACCAAAATATGTTTTTCCTAGCTGTAAGATGACTTTTGCCAAGATGCAAAGGCAAGTGCCTCCAGCAGCCTGTGAGGCAAAAATTATGATGAACATCCTAAGTTTTGATGTGCTAGTTTATTTATAAAATGTTGTGAATTTCTACTGAGAGACAGTGAATAAATAAGACTCAAAAAATTGACATTTGTTGCTCCATAAACTAGGACTTAGCACCTAGGACCTCATGGGCATACATTCTAAGCTAGTGCTGTTAGGCAGAAAGCACCAAAAAGTGTTGTAGGTATGAAATTGCATGAGTCAATTGCCCATGACAGAGAATGAAGTGCCTGGAGTGAAAGAGGAGACACCATTCCCTGCTGACTCCTGGTTCTCTGCAGAAAATTTAGGTGATTCTGTATAACCACTCTGGTGCTTTTGTGCTAGGACAGGTCTCCACTCAGATCCACAGGCAAATGGCCTGTGGATGTGCGTGGAGTTTGGAGAGGAGGAGATGGTGATAAACCAGGAGCGCAGCAGGAGAGCAGCAACATTTTTCCTTTTTGGAGCACTGAGAATATGCGAGGAGAAGGTAAACAGCAGGGAAAAAAGTTGTTTGATGATGTATTTTCAACCCATCGTCTGCAGATGAAGAGGTTTCCGAGAAGCACCAGTAGCTTTCACAGAAGTCACCAAAGGAAAAGTGAAGTTACTGAGTTCTTACTCCACAGGAAATATTTTAGGTCTCTGAATTGCTTCTTTGTGATATGTTTTGCTGCTTAGTCCATTCTGTGGTGATTCTTTTTGACAGAGTGACAATTTAAGTGGCAGTAAAGCATAATCTTTGTTCATTCCTGACTTGTTCAAAGGGCGTTCAGGTAAGAACAGTCTTTTGGTATAAGTTGCCTATGTGTATAGTTCTGGTTTCAGAATGATAAGTTGATGGAGGTAAATCATATGGACCCTATTGATTTCAGTATTGGTTTATATGACGTTATATCAAGCAGCATAAAAAAAGGCAAAGAAATGGCTTTAAATGTTCAACAGCACTGCCCTAAAATTTATGCTTTATCTTATAGTACAGTAATTGTTTGCATTTCTATTCCTGCTAAATAGGGATACTGTTATTGTTCTGTAGAAGAGAACTTTTAGCAGACGTTATTGGCATTTGTTGTTTTTTTTATCACAAAATGCTATTGCTATCCAAGACAATTTCCAATAATATTTCTTATAATGATTTTTATAGATTCATAATTTTTTAATGTCAAAACAGAATATTGTGATTTTCTTGATGGAATGCATTAAAGACATTCCTAAATCTTCTGAAAGGTAATCACACACTTATAGTTTCTGTAGACATGAAAAGACTCAAAACTTATCAAAATAGGGTTTTTGAATGAGTGGCTCTATGTGTGCTTTCACTGAAACATAGAATGGCTTAGATTGGAAGGGACCTGAAAGTTCATCAAGTTCCAGCCCTCTTGCCACAGGCAAGATCAAGCACTAGATCAGATTGCCTAGGGCTCCATCCAACCTGATCTTGAACAGCTCCAGGGACGGAGCATCCACAGCCTCTCTGGGCAGCCTATGCCAGCACCTCCCCACCCTTTCAGTGAAATATTTCCCCCAGCATCTAATCCAATTCTCTCTTTTGTTTAAAACAATTCCCCCTTATCCTATCATTATTTACCCATGTAGAAAGTTTATTTTCCTCACATTTACAAACTCCCTTTAAATAGTGGAAGGCTGCAATGATTCTCCTTGCAGCTCGCTCTTTTCCAGGTGGATCAAGCCCAGTTCCTTTTTCTTATCTTCATAGGAGAGGTGCTCCACCTCTTGGGTCATCTTCATGGCTCTCCTCTGGACCTTCTCTGAAAGCTCCACATCTTTCCCACGTTGGGTGCCTCAGACCTGGATGTGATACTCCAGATGGGGCCTCACAAGGGCAGAATAAAGGGGAACGATCACCTCCCTTGCCCTGTGGGACACGTCTCGTAACATTGGCCTTCAAGCTTGCAAGCACACACTGCTGTGTCACTTCAGTTTTTCATAAACAAGAACCCTTAAGTCCTTCTTATGAGCGCTATTCTTAAGGAGTACTTCTCCCAGTTTGTATATATATTCTGTTACAGTTTTGTGACTTGAGCGATAGAATACTGATGAAGCTTGTTTCAGATCCTTGATAGCAAATGGTCAAGTATTAGAAAATGTTGAATGATTACATGCTTAACTCTCCTCCTTTTGTTAGCATGTTCTTGAATATTAAATTTTCTTAAGCACTGTGGGCACAGCTGACCATAGACTGTAAGAATATCTTTGACAAGGAAGGCTGATAGATGGGCCTTAACTGCAGACAGATTTAATCTGTCTCATCAAATGCTTATTAAGAAATTTAACCTCAGTTAAATTGCGTTATACAAAACTTCAGTTGTATCAAGGACTGCCAAATAGCTGGTTTCTGTAGTAATTATTAGACTTACATCTCCACCTGCTGGCTAGTGAGTAAATTCCAGTTCCAATGTTGGTTTAAATGACATCCAAGCTGTTTTTAATATTGTAACATTTTTTACAGACAAATTGCTTACAGACACAGTTTTAAGGGGAAGCTTCTTCAAAGCTATGTAATTAAGCAGATGATGTCAAACTCATTGACCTATGCTTACTAGCCTTGGTCCTAATAAAGAAAATATGACACAATTTTAAGTGAGAATAAAATTTAAAGTGTGTTTAACCCACCTATCATGTCCTTTCTGTGGGAACTTGTCAGCACATCCAAGAGCCAAGAACGCAGTAAACCTTTAGAACTTATTTCCATATAGCGTAATAAAGCTTAACAGATTAATAAGAATGATTGTAAGTGGGCTCTAAGAGGAATGATTTAAGAAAAAGGAAAATCTATTCTAACAAAGCACTCAGCAGCTGACTCACAGGTTAATTATCAGTTTTGGCATGCAAAAGATAATTTTATATATATATATATATTTTTTTTTTATTATTTTTATTTTTTTTAAGAGCCACATACAGAAGCCTTCCTAATTGCAGTTCAAGCATTTGCAAAGAGAAAAGGCTGTAAAATTCAATAACAAAAAGGGCAAAGTCAAAGTGATAATGAGAATTTCCTTGGAGTAGATTTCATATGTTAGTAACAGTAAAGGAGGGAGAAACACCCTGTAAAATCTGCTCGTTGCAGCAACTCTCCAGTATGATAACAGCTGTGGAAATGGCAAATGCAGTCTTGGAGCTTGTTTTGCCATAGCTCGTGGCCCTCCAAGGTTACAGGATATTTCAGAATCTCAGCTAGCTCCTACTCCTCTTCCTCACAAGTTAGGGGATAATTTAATCTCAGCCTAAAATGGGATCTAGTTCTTCTATCGCCTTAAGGCACAAAAGCCTTTCCCTCATTTCCCCAGGGAGAAGGGGAGAACAGAGAATAAATAGACACAAAATTACAACTTCAGATGTTCCTTCATACCTTAATTTTCTCCAAAGGCTTTGTTGTCTCTTCCTTCATGAAGGTGCATTCATCTGTGAGAGCGGATGTCAAATCCTCACTAGCTGCTTTTTAAACTTTTCTTACTGACATTTCTACTGAGTTGACTTAATTTCTACTTAATTAGTGAATTTCTGGCCTCGGGAATCTTCCTATTAAGGATACATTGGTAATTTTTGCAACTATGAGGAATATTAAGAGCAAAATCTCCGTAGTACTCATAAAGAATAATTACAGTGAAACTAGAGGTGTGATATTTGGGTTGAGTAACACTAACCCTCCTGCGCACACACACAATTCATTTTACAGAGACTCAGCCTGGATCAGATGTCTTATCAGGTCCATCTACAGAAAAGTCATGTGAGCCATTTAGAGTTAAATATCTGTTTCTACAGAAGCTCATGTTAAGCAATGCTAGAATTGAGATGCTAAACAAAGTAGGGTTCCTCTAAGTGTTTTGCTCTGAGCAATTTTTTCACAGTAGTTACAGAAATAAAACAAAATAGGAGCATGCCCTGAATGGGAAATCAACTATAACCAGCTGGAAAACAAGTTTTCCAGAAATGCAGAAGAAGCTTAAAAGACACTTTGCTCTGTGTCTCTGTAAATAATAGGCACCAACAGAAATATTTATTACCTACTAAGACAATAGCTGTAGTTTGCAAGATAGCTTATTTTTGATTGGTTTAAATAATTCTGAAACTTTAAACAAATTGGAAAATTTCTGTATGTTTTGACATTCCAGACATAGGATCCAAAGTACCCTAACAGCAGAACCAGAAATGAAGCAGAAATGCATGAAGTTTAACCCATTAAGCAAGACCGTTGGGCTCTGTGTTACTTGACAGCATCAGAATGCCTCACAAATCTCTGAAAACGTTGGTTCTTCTGGAAATGGATTGTAAACAACTGGGTAGCCAGGTTGTTTACGCATATGTGTTCCATCAGATAGAACTCCTGGTCTGTCTCCAAAGAGAAATCAGATTTCATTCTGATGCACTTCTTCACCCTCTTCTCATCTAATCTCAGATTCATAACTCCTCTGACTATTCTGGCACAGCTGAGTTAGGTTTCATTTTTCCTTTTTCTGAAAAGAGCTGGACAGATTTGTATGCAGCCTTGTACTGCGTGTGATCTTCATCAGTGCTACTGATCTATATCTGTAGCTGGGAAGAAGTCCACTGATAGATCTTAAAGTTGCATTTGCCCTTTCTAAAGCTAATCTGACACTAGTTTCAGCCATTCCTGAACTCTCTGACCTTGCATATCTCAGTTATTTGAAACAGCTATTACTGCAGAATATCAACCGATCCAGTTGTGGTTTCTTTGAGATAATGGACAGAAGATATACAGAAGAGCACTGAGATGAGAATGTTTGAAAGGTTCCCTTTGATGTTTCTTCTCCAATACTTGGGTCCATTTTCATTCAGTAAGTGCTGATGGTTTTTCACTTTCTCTAATGAAGCTTGAAATTAACATAGCTTTTTGTTTATTTTCTTATTTGCAGCAACATCATTGGTAGTAATAGCATGGAACTGGGAACAGTTCTTGTAACGCTGGAGGACTGAAGTGAAAAGTATGTTGTATGGGCCCTGTATGTATATAGCTAGTATCTAATACATCTGCGTTTAAACTGCTGTTTCTTTGGGGAGGGGCAATCCATGTGAATCTAAGATACAAACTATTTTGACTCTAAACTTACCTAACACATATGCAAGTAGACATAAATTCTGTTGTGATTTGCATGGAAAAAATACTTGGCAAAAGGGAAGAATTATTGCAGTTCAAGAAATTTTTGAGAACCGCAGATTAGCATATTCTACTGATGATCAAGATTTTAGTAAGTAGATTTTAGCAGCTGAAAGTATGACAAGAGATGACCAGCTTTTTGATATGGAAAATGCATCCTGAGACATATGTATCTGGTATCTATTGAAATAGAACTGGTGTTCACCAGAGTCTGTTAATATCAGAGTCAGAGTCTATTAATATTTACTTCGGAAAATTCTAACTTTCTAAACCTTTTTCTTTTTCTTTTTCTCTTTTTTTTTTTTTCTTTTTTTTCTTTTTTTTTGACCCTGTAGGAATAAATTTAACAATATACCTTACAGAGGTATGATAGTAATGGAAAAATAGTCCTAGGTAACTATAATCCATTTTTCAAAGTTAAGTATTCCAGTGTGAAAAATATACTGGTTTGGAGATTCTCTTGTTGGGGCTGAATAAAGAGGTTAAAAAGATGAGAACAATAGGTAGAGCAGTAGTAGCTCATGGCAGAGTCAGAGCAGAACTGGTATCTGAAGTGCTGTCAGATTTGTTAGCTGAAATAGACCACTGGGGATTTTCATGACAGCTTTCCTTTCTGCACATTTGATATTCCATATTTCTGAATTATTCAGCGTTGCTTCTGCTAAGTCAGATAGTGTCTCTGGAGCGTAATTATCTTAGCAATGGTAAAAAAAAAAAAAACAGGAAAAAAGAAATATACCAATTATATATTCATTGCTTTTTGAATACTTGGAACAGGAGTTTAAAATACCAACTGTAGTTCACAGGAATCTCCAAGTAGGGTTGAGAAACTCTAGAAAAGATATTGTCATCTCAGTGGAATTAATAAGAAAGCTCATGTTGTATGAAGCAGAACAAAATGAAACCTTTCAAAAGGTACAACAAAAAATAGACCTAAACTACTAGTGAAATGTGATCTATTCTAGGACGGTCCCTTTCTCCCCATGACAAATGCTTTAGCTGTTGCTTATCTATGCCTCACCTTTTTTGGAAATTAAAATTCAGCTCTCACCAAGAAAATAGTGGGAATATTTAGCTTTTTGCCTGGCATTATATTATCGTAGAATCATAGAATGGGTTGAGTTGGAAGGAATCTTAAAGTTCATCTACTTCCAACCCACCTGCCATGGACAGGGTTGCCACCCACCGGATCAGGCTTAGCTGGATCCCACCCAATCTGGCTTCAAACGTCTCCAGAGGTGGAGCTCCTCTTCCAGTTTAAAACCATTCCCTTTGTCAAATCACTATCAGACTGTGTAAAAAGTCACTTTCCCTCCTGATTATAAGCTCCCTTTAGGTACTGGTCCCTTGGACAAGTTCAGTCTCATGAAGCAGGCTTGGACTTGCTCCTTTCTTTTGTTTTTAAAACCGCTGCTTAGAGGTTCAGGGACATGTGAGAGAAGTGGGATGGCTGTCTGCCTGTGAAGACTGAGAGAGTCAGGCTTTTGCTAGAAAGAAACGGCATTTCAGGATGGGAAACTGAGCATTTGATTGGGTATCTAGATGCTTCAGTCTTAGTCTCATGGTAAGTCAGAGTATTCCACACTGAACAGTCTTGTTTAGCTAAAAAGAATTGTTCTTCTTGATAGTCATAATGCAACTGTGACCTATGGCAGAATGTACTCTCAGAGATGGAGACTGCATAACCTCTGTCTTTGCTGTGAACAATGTACATGAGAGAAAAAGGCTTTGCTGCTGGTCCCCTGTACTGTGAGCTCACATTTTTGTTTGTTAAATATATATATATATATATCATCATGCATGTCTCAGATCAATGTGTCAGATGAAATGAACTCTTGAGCTGGTCTCTAAAATAGTGTGAATACCCTTCAGTATTTTTTTCTCCAGATTGAAACAAAGTTTTAAGAAATAAAATGAGAAAATTATTTTTTTAATTCCACTTAGTGAAAAGTAATTACTTTTTGTTTTATTGACCTTTGTTCTTTCTTGAAGGGTTCTGTTTGCATCGCAAAATTTAGTGAATATTTTACCAAAGCATCCAACCCAAGAAGAAAGATAGTGTATTTAAGAGAGGAAGCTAAGAACAAGCTGCTTACTAGAGATGCATGTGTCAAAGCCAGGCACAGGGCAAAATATAGTATAATAATTGCAGATATCTCAGTCCTGTCTAGATAGAAGTCCTAAACATTCTGGATTTTAGGTCATTTTGATATTTTGAACTGTTGTTGTTTCCTGGGGAACTGAAGAAGGAAATAGTGCTTTACCTCAGTAATATAGAACATAAGCAGCTGTGCTCTTTCTTATTGCTGGTTGTCCCTGGTAGTGCATGTGCTTTTTGGAGGTCTCTGCATTTGAATTTGTCATGAATTTGTCAACTGTACAATTATCTATAAACCATCTTACATTAAACTCAATACACTGTGGTGCTCAAGTGTTAAGTTCAAACAGAAATATCCACCAAATTTTTGCTCCTACCTCTTACACCATCTTCCCCCATTTTTTTTTCAGTCATCTTTTTTCTACAAATTAACTGATCTAAATAAATTGATTAATCAACTCTTCAGAAAAAAATATGTAACATTTCCTAAAATAGTTTTGGTCATTTAGGTGTTGTGCATACATGTAAGGAAAGAATACAAAAATAAATACCACCAACATTTAATGTCAGCTGCAAAATACCCCCTTTCCATTTAGGCTGATATATATACAACTTCATTATCTCAAAAAATGCACAGAAGTTATAGTTCTATTTTCTGTGCACAGGCCTTGTTAGAAAGCAAGTGAGCAGACGCATGTTTATGCTGATGCAAGGAGAGCTACTAATATTGTGCCAGGTGGATTGGTTGGATGGTGTTAACAAACACAGCTCAGTATTTGGAACTTTAGATCCACGCAGATAGACTTCAAAATATTATTAACTGAATGAATTTAAGTGACAAGGATACACCAAGAAATATGCTTTCAAGTGCTTTGTGAGCATAAACAGAAGCTTATTTCAACTGGTAAAATTTTGAATACAAATGCTGATATTATGAAAAACAAATGAGAGCAGTCAGAAAAGTTAATATAACACTGAATGTTTTGTCAGAATCTTTGTGTTTTATTACTACCAGAAGTAAGCTTGATTACTGAGTAGAATGAAAGCCAAATGAGCCATCTGTCCCCATTCGTTGCCTGCAGCAGTGATATCAGAGTTGACTTCGGGGCCAATCCAGTTGGTGTTCTCCAGGGGAAATGCTGGATGTCACCACTCTGAGTACATCTTGCGGCCATGCTTTTCTGCCCTGAAGATAGGATCAGCACTCTGATAGTAACAATGACAAGCAGAAAACGTGTGCCAGGGAAAAGTTCTCTGAGATGGAGCTTGGGCTGGCTGCAGCTTCCCGATCTCTTTCCTGAACTGGAGTGATAGAGTTGTTTGAGTAGGAAGGGACTCCTAAAGACCATCTAGTCTAACTTCTCTGCAATGAACAGGGGCATCCTCACTCAGACAGATTGCTCAGAGCCCTGTCCAGCTTGACCTTGAACATCTCCTAGGACAGAGCATCCACCGCCTCTCTTAACAGCCTGTGCTGGCACCTCACCAGCCTTTCTGTAAAAAAAAACTTCTTCCTTATATCCAATCTAAAGTAAATAAGACTCTCTTTGAGAGTGGATTAAAAATCAGAAAAATTACTAAATAATCCACTACCATCCAATGCTACAGTTGTAGTCTTATTGCTAATGTATATTCACAGTAGTTGGCATCAGGCAAAGGCATTACATGAAGTGATCAATTCACTTCTATACTGTCAGATACATCTGTTTCTTCAAAACTTCGTGTTTTAATGAGTACTATATAAAATTAAAGGAGTGGTGGTTTAAGTGAGAGGAGTAACCTGAAAAATGTTTGATGTGTTGGTGTATACATAAAGTAGCTATAACACCCTCACCTGTAGAAGTTTAAATACTGCTCTGAGACAGTGATTTATTTGAGAGTTATAACCATTCTTGTGCATAATTGTTTGTTTTGCTACAAAAACTGCATTTTCCTGGGAAGAGGAGTCTTTACTGATTTACTGGCTGTCATCACTGAGATTAATTTAGTAACTGAGACATAGCAAGGAACATTCTTAATTCACTGAAATACTTCATTTATGTGTTTGTAAAGAAAATATATAACATAGTGATTAAAACTTGCAAGACTTTACATAACTAAAAATGTTTAACTTTTTAAAATGCTACTTTAAAGATATAGTGTTACATACTGAAAAGTAATTTGAGCAAAAATTCAAAAAGTGTATTCAAACCTGAGGCACATGTGAAATCATATTACAAGGGATATTTTAAATGTAACTTTTTTTACAGTAGCCCAGAAAGCATTTTATTTTATATTCCAGGTCCATTTTTTACAAACAATGCTTCTTAAAATATGATGTTCTCAGCAATTAACTAGGCCAGTGTGAATCCAGGATGCCTCATTGCACTGATGCTGTGAGAAGAAGACCCAGGTAGAAGCACAGTGGCTGAGGGAAAGACCTCCACAGGTATCAATTTCTAAAAATACCTTTACAAGAATTGTTATTTCAAATGATGATTTGTACTACAGACAAGCTATGGGCTTTCTGAGAATGTATTATTATTCTTTTTCATTACTTACAGCAGCAAATTGCATGATGACTCTATAGGAAAATATATTGAAAAGATCTTATGTTAATCTCCTCTCGGAGTACAAATTAGTTATGCTTCATCAATAAAACTCTGTAGTTACAAAACTAAATTGAAAATTGTACAAGTAAAAAAAAAGTTCTTGACTGTATTCCTTTCTGTGAAGCAGGAGCTTTTTATTACTTTACACTATTCATCAAGTATGTGGAACATATTTCTTTCTGAATATATGGTTGTTGGCTTTTGTCTCGATAATGAAATATGTTTGCACATTGAATGGATCTTGACAGCGGAGTGAGCTTCATTATTCCTCAGAGATGCTAACATCTACTGGAGGAATATTGGCTCAGTTGCATAGTATTTATCATGTGGACACCATTGCTCATGGCAACAGGAGTTTGTGGATGCTGATATTAGTCACTTGGAGTTTTACATCTTTATTTTCAGTGCACAGCAAATAATACATTGATCTTGAGGAGTTACTAGGACTGTATGCAGACATCTTGTGCTGGTATCCGCTCTTTGCTTCCAGAGTTCCTTATGCTATGGAAGCAAAAATAGGAAAATTCATCATATCTCAATTCATAGTCGTTACTTCAGATAGCACCTGTGTGGATCTGTGTTCTACTGCAATCTTTAAAAACTGAGATCAAAAAGACAGTGCTTTTTGGTTTCATACATTCCTCAAAAAGTGAAATCAAGTCTCAAGGTGAATTTCTTTTCTGTAAGATTGCTTTATATAGGAAGATGGACTACACTGAGCTTTCCCCTTGGAAATGCAGATGTATGAACAACCCCCTTATTAAAGGAAAGGTATCTAAAGGCTGTCAGTAACAGAGTGATGCATGAGGGAAGAAAACCACTAATCCTATGCATGCTGTGCCAGATTTGCTTGAAGCTGCTGCCTGTGCTCCAGAAAGAGAGGCAACAAAGACAGAATGCTGACCTCTGTGAAGCTCTTTTTTTTTTCCTTAGGAAATGCACTCAGTCTTTCTTTCTTGCTATTACTCATTATCAAGAAATTGTATCTTCCAAACAGATCAGATCTTGGCCTGCAGGAATAATTGCATCCACAAGTTACTGAAGAATACTGTCAGGACTCCACTTCACCTGACCCCAAAACACAGCTTAGTTTTGACTGTTTTTGCTTTTCTTCCTCCGCTGAGGCATTAAGCTTCATCAGTAAACACAATTACAAATGGATGGTGTTCTTTTAACAATACTTGGAAGCAGATTTTTTCCCTTTGGCTTGTTTGCTTTCCCACTTGTTCCTAATATTAGTTGTTAATGGAATAGCAGCTTCTGTAATTACAGGGGAGGCATAATTCTGCATTTAAAGTGTAGTCATGAGGGGAAAATATTTGCAGTCTTCTGTTTCATTTTATCTTTACTTATTGAACAGCATCCTGCATATAACTTCAGAAAGAAAGCTGTAAAAGAGATTGTCAACATTAGTAATTTCAGTCTTTGACCTGCAATTCCATGTTTTATAATACTTATTTGTGCTGCAATTTGTATTTAATTGTGTCTGAGAAGCCTCATGCATAATGTTCTTCCTTTAAATCTTTCATTAGTTTTATTTTCTTGCCAACAGAATGGTTGAATGCTACAGCAGCTGCTTTGCAACTGTAATTCTTCTCTCTTGTTACTGATAATGACAGCCAACAATTTACTGTATGTATGAAGTTATGGTTATGAGTTGTATAAAGTTTTCAGAAAAATATTTTCTCAAGCATAGGAAAACAAATGTCAGGCAGACCTAATTACTGTTCTTCTTCCCATAGGCTCTCTTCTCTTCTTCTAGCTGGAGTTGAGTTGTTGGAAAAATGTAATCATTTGCAAAGTACTCAGATCATCCCAATTGTTTAGCTGGCAGTTGGTGAATTCTTTTACTCTAGAAAGTAAAAGAAGGACTGCCCTATGTGGAGGGAATGTAACCTGATGCTGAGATCGAGAGCCTGAAAAGAAAGGAAGTTATAATAGCAGCATGGGCACGATCATCTCATCAGTTACTTGCATCCTTCAGAAGCATACAGTCTTATTATTTCGTATCATCAGCATTGACCCTAGCTATTTTTACTGAATGATAGACTGTAATTTCAAAGTTCAAAGACAGACTGCTGAGCAGTACAAACTAGGGTGATAGAAGTGCCTGCAGGGCTAAAGTGAACTCCTGTGTTGAGAAGCTCCTGGTCAGGTTAAGCAGTTTGGCTCTAGGGAGAATAGGCGATGTGAGGTGTGAAGCCCACCTATACATTGGCACTGGGGTGAATTACAACAGCACTTTGGTCTCTACCAAGATTCAGTTCACACTTTCAAGAACAGCTTTGTTATATGAGAACATGAAACTGGGGAACAGTGAAACCATTCTGTCTGAACTGTGGGCCTTCAAGTAACACTAGCACTCCTTTTTGTATCTGTGTTTGAAGTATTTCCATGCAGAGCTAAGATCTTGTTGGACAAGATGCTCTGAGCACTCTTTGTGTAGTCTGTAAAATAATAACTGTATTGCCAACTCCATCCTTTGAATATCATCTGTCCAGTGAGACTACCTGTCAGTTACCATCCAGACGGCACAGAGACAATTGTCTGTCTCAGGTTCGACTGTGATGGAGGAGATCAGATGAAACCACGGATTCACTGATTCTGGTATCTGCCATAGGTAACAATAGATTAATCTGATTATTTTGTTATTAAGGATTTGCTTTTTCTCTTTTCTTTTTTCAGAGAAGTCTTGACAATAAAGCCTTTGTAGGTTAGTTGCAAGAATCATCCTTACTGTCCAGCTTATAAGGATTTGTCGTGGCTTTTGTGTTTTTTCTAATTTAAATCTGAAATGATAGGGCTTGCAGATGAAGATTTTTGGAAATGAGTCAGAATGACTGATTGTCTCAACTTTTTCTAACTGTACAGATATATTTTTTTAAATTAATGTAAAACCTATTTTATCCCTATATGTATATGTCACTCCGAAAGCAATGCCTCCTATTTATTCCTATGGAAACATCAACAGATACAAACACAGTAACACTGTTTGATAAAGCTAATTCTCCACTAAAAATCACTTTTTCATCATGGTAACCACTATTAGCTATACATTTTCATTAGCAATGAACAAGAGCTGCATGCGTAAAAATCTGCATGGCCACCCAGAAGTGGCTTGTCTTTCACATCAATGTCAGCACAGCTGAAATGCACCACCCACTGCCTCACTGTGCTCAAATCCGCTGTTTGGTCTCCATAAACATTCAGCAAGCATCAGGGAATGTCAGTGTGTGCCATTTTGTTCCACATGGAGGAATTCAGTGACACACCTTTGCTTCAAATGCACTTCCATGTCAGACACCATTCTGTCAGAGTGCCCCTCTGCTGCCATCTGTCACACAGCAACAACATGTAATGAAATATCGGTGGGAAGGTTCAACCTTTACTGCCATACCACCATCATTCACCTCTGATGTTGAGGACCAGCAGAAAAAACTAGGAGGTATTACTTTTGGAGGTGCTGTTCTGTGTATGTACACTGAACTCCTGTTTCCAGCCCCAAGACCAACGTGCTTTGGTAAGAACTGTTTTTACCAGAGCCTGTGTAAATCATCACAGCTCTACGGAACATTCATTATCAGCGTTCAGGGTTAGGGTTCATGAACAACAGTACAATTTTGCTGGCAGTATGTTGTGCAAACACTTAAACCATCCAAAGAGCCAGCTGCAGGTATACAAGACATCCTTTGGAAGCTGAATCGTGTACTCAGTAATAGAGATTTCTAGTTGCTCTAGATGTGACCATTTATCAGTAAATAGGGTAATAAGTGTACTTGTGACACACATGTAGTTATTTATAAGAAAAATATGATATTTCAAGTGAGATAGACTATTTTCCTCTCGGCTGTATATCAAAATGTTCACATTGCTGAAAGTTTCTAACAGAAGTGAACATTTACAATAGCAATCAACATCTCTCACCATCAGAATATTTTACTAGCAGTTAATGAAAACTGTCTGTACTCTAGCATTACTTTTGAAAACAACCAGTTCACATCCAAATCCTGAAATCAGAACACTAGATATTACTCTTTTGAGGAAATAAAATAAGCTATTGAGGGTATAAAATGAGCTATTGGGTGGGGTGTCTTCTGTGATTCCTAACAGTTGAAAACCTCAAAAATAGTAATCTCCCTTAGACCACACTATAGATATTGTCTCTGTCTCTTTGCTGCTAGGCACATTCCATTGGTACAGAGTGAATGAGTTTATGCAAATGTGGGGAGCTATCCGTAGTCAAGACTTTCATTTTATTTTTATTATCAAATAGAGATTTTTTTAAAATGTGATTTATTATGATGATAACACAGAAAGGTTCATTTCCCTAGGTTTCAACAGCTCTGCCTGTAAAATTAAAAGCGTATGCTGTTGTGGGACAATGAAGTGCTCAACCTCATCAGCTTTCAGTTCCTTCATCCCTTGCTGTAAAGTGGTTTCCAGTGTTTTTCTGTCAGTTCCATTTCTGAAAAACTACTTTCACTGTTTCGTGATTTTACAAGAAAATATTGTTGTGCCTCTGGTGCAGACAGGATAAAATCCAACTTTGTTATAGTTGCGTATGTCCCCATTACCATCCCTACAAGTGCAACATAGCAAATTATGGATCTTTAAAAATTAGCAGCAATACATTTTGGAATCCATATTCAGGATCCCAACATGTCTTCAGCTACATACTTGCCTCTTCAGGCATCTGATCTTGGTTGTTGTTTTTGATGCTTTCTCTTAGTGTATTGATTGTGTTCTTGAAGATGTTGACCAGTGGCAAATGAGTGGCCTGCTTTTCAGAGCAATGATGTGAAGCTTCATGGGCTCCTGTATTCCTTTGTAACACTGTTTCGGGCTTCTACATTAACCACCAAAGGTGTAAATGAAATATTACAACTACCTTTTCTCATCATTCCCTGCCTGAGTTTGAAGCAGCATGCACGTGCAAGGGTAGAGTGGAGCGCTTGCTGACAGTATTTCTAAAGAGCTGATCAAAGCAGTAATACTCAGACACATCCCATGTTCCATGGCAGATCACAGGCCAAATCATAACTGTGTATCTCATCCTCTTAGCAGAGTGTGAGGGCTCCATCTGCCTTTGTCAGGATCACCACGCACAGTTTGCAGGACCCCGGAGAGCAGCTGGTTTCATCCACGTGGAAATCAGTATTACCTTAAAAGATTTTTAATTAAGAGTGGGTTATTGGAACCATGCTTCCACTTATTTAAAGTCTTTGCAACTCAGAAATGTTCTAGAAATGACCTTCAGTAATTGTTCAGTGTGATCTGACATAGGAACAGTGGGGCAAGCAAAAACAAAAGGAAACCCACTGAAACCTGTGTTGCCATTTCTCTGCAGTGATTTAGTAACTTGCCCACCTGAAGCATTAACCACCAAAACTTCAGCCTGGATTACTGCAGGAAAGTCAGAAGGAAAAAAAAAAAAAAAAGGGCTTCCTTTTTTATTTGAAATTTAGGAAAGTTGGACTGCTTTTTCTGTCTTCTTCCAAGTTTTCCAAGTGTTGTGAGTATATTTGCAGTTTACTGGTACATCTATCGTTGTCAATAGAATGACCTCATTTTCTCACTTGCTGACCAAAAAAAGTCCAAAGCAGCTTAGTAGTGATGTCACAGGAGATGCCATAGGCCAGACAGACACAACCCTGCTGGTCCTGCCTACAGCACGGTGCTATTGGCACTCTGCATTGCCCAGCTGTTCTGGTCTGCTTGTGAAGTTGTGCTGGAAGGTGGGATAGGTGCAAAAAGAGCAGTTTTTAATCTCCGGTTGTGAAGTCACTTTTACTGATTGTGTGCAAAGCTAGCTTTCCGAGCTGCAGTGTCTTTAATTTGGAACAGAAACAGAACTTTTTAGAGCTATAGAAATTGGAGCCACAGAGATACAGTAAACAGAAAAGTTTAATCAAATCAACTCTAACTTTTAACAGCAGACTGCTACCCGGTGAGATTTGTTCTCGTTATTTAGCTCGGTGTGTCTATAGGGAAGACAAGGTCTGAATTAAAGGGCTAGTTTGGAAATTAAAAGAAAATGTCAGAGAACCTATGTTTGGGCTACTGGATGTGTTTTAAAGAGGAATCATTTTTAATAAAGTTAAAAATTTCCCCCTGAACTTTGCTTATAGTGCTATACTGTTTCATGTAAATAAAGTAAGCAAAAGTAAGCCCTGGTAAAGGAAGGTAGTTCTTTGGCTTATACCTCTACATCTAAAGAGAAGAAGATAGCATTGTAATTGGATAGTAATTCTGTTGAGCTACTGCCACCTTATATTCTGAGAGAACATCCTTGAAGGTAGTGATGCAATTTAATGAACTGTTGTTATTGCTAATGTTTGGGAGGCAGTGTTGGAGCCACTGTACAACCATGAGAGATGACCTACAGATATGCTGCTGGCCTTGTTCTTTATTTGAAAACAGAAGCTCCATCTCAAATGAGATGTCATTTTACCTGAGTATTCCCTTCCTTTGACACAGATTTCCTTGTACATATTTTTCCTGTTTAAAACTAAGATGTACACCCAGTTTAGAATAGTGTCATTGGCCTTAAGATACCAGCCTCATCTTTTATAATAAAATAGAGGGGAAAATAGATGGTAGTAGGATATTCATTGTGCCTTCAGCTGAATGGCACGGGCCTTTGTAATCAAAGTAAATTGATTATCACAAGAGCCAGAAGTAGGTTGACTTCCTACACTTGCAAATTTGCCAGGCTGTGCAAAAATGTTACTGATCTGTTTGAATTTTGACATTGAATTAACTTTAAAGGCAGAATGTAATGTACTGGCTTTTTAAACTGACAAGTTAAGAAAGCATATATCCTTTAAAATATATGTAAATATGTGTTTATGTATGTATGTGTATATATTTGTTTTTAGACGTGATTCAAATGATTTACAAAAAGCCAGGAGGGCTAATGTAAGTCCATATTTTAGGGACATATTTTGCCTCAGGTGTATCTTTATGTTTGCATGGTTTTTGCTGCATGTGTCCAAGACTGTCCCCTCGTGACATGAACATGGCTCAATAGAAATGCTGCTCTCAGCTCTCCTTCCTGGAATGTTGTAAGAGTGCTTGTGCATTGGACTCATTTCCTTAGGTCTACTTGAAGCATAGTATTTCAGCTCTTCTTTTGCTTGTCAGTTTTATCCTTCTCAACACCTTTACCTGTAGAACATTTCCAGAACCTTTCATTTTCATGTTTCAGCATGATAATTTTTGCAGGCCAACCTCCTTAGTTTGATTACTGTAGCAATAATTCAGATACATTTCCTTTGGATTATGTGAGGTAATTATGAGAGAGGGAAGTCTTCTTTTCTGAGTCTTCCATCTCTACTGAACTATCCCAGCTCTTCCACAGCTTCATTAATTTTGTAGACACGGGAGGGAGGGCTAAATGGAACTCAGCATCATTACCCATAAAAAGGTTCATCACTCTTTTACAATATGATTTGTCAATGAAGTTTAGCAATATGCTAAGTAAAATATGCAAAATATTCAAAGGAGCTATGTGATTAAATCCCATTGCAAATTTTTATAAATGAAGCTTCAAGTCCTTTTAGAACTTTGTGGCTGAATTTCTACAGATGACTTTTTGACTGTTTATTGGAGAAGAATGGAGCTTTATCTCAGTATAAACCTCCCTCAAAATGACTACCTGAAAAATGAAATGCAGTTGCATAGGACCTTGTGAGTTAATTTTAAGTGATGCAAATTGATTGTTACACATTTCAGTTCAGTTATATGTTTGAATACAACTTGAGGTGATAGGTTATATAAAAACTAAGTTTGGTGCCTTTTTTTTCTTGTGTAAAAATATTTGCTTAAATATCAAAACAAAATTTATATTTTTACTCTTAAAATGAATGAAGTTACTATAACAACACTTCTAAAAGTTACATGTAATGAAAATGCTTGGTGATTGTGTAGAACCTCCTCTGTTGCAGTTTGCATCCATCGCCTCTTTTACCTCCGCTGACAAGCACCTGGCTCCATCTTCTTCATATCCTCTCTTCAGGTCTTTATAGACATTGATACACCAGACCTCCTGACCTTTGATCATGTTGGTGGCCCTCCGCTGGACTCGTTAATGTCTCTCTTGTACTGGGGGCCCAGAACAGGATGCAGTACTCCAGATGTGGCCTCACCAATGCTGAACAGAGCAGAAGGATCACCTCTCTTGACCTGCTGGCAGTATATCACTGTATTAGTCTTAGCAGTAAGGGCACATTGCTGGCTCACATTCAATCTTAGCCTTCTGGCCTAAGAACTGGCAAAGAGTTAAGGAAATCTTATGAGGCTGTCACAACCTGCTTCCACCAGCTACTATCACTTGTGGATACTGTACTTCATAGCCAATGCTCTGACACTTTGTCTTGCACAAGTATGTGTTGCCTAGGAAAGTTGTTACCTGAACTTAAAATATAGCAGAGCTACTAAATCTGAAAGCTTCTCTACTGTTGGAAAAGGGAATTATTTTTGTTGTCAACATTGAAGAGAAAGACTGAATTTGAATAGGACTGCTTAAAAAAGAGGATATTTATAATTACCACATTAGTCCTTTTGTGCTAACCTAAGAGTAATCACTTTTTTTAGGCTGAATACTTCAGAAATGGCTTTATAAAAAAAATCAGGAGGACATTTGGCAAAGGAGTGAGCATGGGTGAAATTTTAGTTCTGTGCCTCTTAAAGGACTCCTATCTTAAATGAATTATCACCAATAAAGTAGTTTACTGTGTGTCAGTGAGAAAATAGGTATGAAGCATACATATACACAGGTATTCAGTGTAGGTATGGTGGATACAGAGATAAGGGAAGGAAAATTATCATTATATTCCATCTACTTAACAGTGACAATGGGGCAATGACAATGCATCAGTCTCTGCTCAGTGGAAAACAGCAATACAAATGCTTCTCTCAGTTTGCTCTGTGAAAGTTGTTGTCATATCTTACCAAAAATATTCAGGACTGCAGAATTAACATACATCACAAGGAAAAGAACAGCTGGTAGCTCACAGTGTACTGTGATGATAGCTTTGAATTTACAATGAATGAACCGCTGAGGTGCAGATAGTATTTCTGTGGAGCAAGTCAACTGAAAGACATACCCCTTCTGTAGATAACTGGTCTGACACATATTTAAAGATGCATGGGCATTGGAGATACAGTGTTTTACAAAAACTGTGTTAGAAATGGGGCACAGATTCATCAAATAAAGGGAGAAGTTTCATAACCATCTTGTTAAAATAGATGTCAGTAAGATACAAGGAAACAGTAAAGTACAGAAATATTCTACGTAAAAAACTCAGTATAGTTTAAAATCATTAAATATCTTTTTAATGTACTTGTTTAAACAGTGAAGTATATAAAAGGTTCCTCTTTTTTAATTTATTTCTTGAAAAATTCCATGATGTCAGTCTTAGCTGCATTGACCTCAATTACATCATGGTTTTCTATTCATAAATAGAAATTGTCTTTCAGTTTGTCAGTTGAAGCAGCCTCTAAGTTCATACTTTGTCATTTGTATTATTATCCTGTTAACCAGCAGCCTTTTGATCAACTTATCTTCATTTTTATGCATCCACTTCATTTCTTGTTAGTGTCCATATCTCTGTCTCTTACTTCTCACATATATAAGATTTTATTTTTCAGTTGTATTAGACCTTTTTGTTATATAGAAATAGCATCAGCTTCTGTTGTTTGCTTGAGAAATATTTGGTGGACTATCACAACTACAGAGAGCACCACCTCTCTGGAACAAAATATTTGAATCTTTTCACTCCTTTGAGAAGCTGTCCTATGGTATCCTTAGGGTGGAGGTGCATACTCCTTATTTAACAAGACATTGACATTCACTATAAATAGTGGACAAGCCCAGTTCAGAGCACTGCTCCGTAAGTCACCACTCATTTCTATGACTGTCACTGTGCCAGCAGCCCCACAGGCTCCCTCATCTGTCCTCCTCTGTCACATCTGTTGCTCCACAAGGTCAGTAAGACCCAGCACCAATACCTGTTATCAGCTGACATGTAGCCAGGTTTTTGGACTGCATGCCAGTAAGCTTAGCACTGAAGGGGAGTTTGTCTAATGTGTCCTGCATGGGATGGACACACTTTTCTGATGCTTCTATTCAGCAGTGCAGCAGTCTTTAATAGGTCTGAACTGTATGAAGAAATATGTAGTGTAATACACTGTTGTCTGGATGTGATACTATACCTCTTCAAGCTTCAGCTGTTACAGGTAGGTAATTTCTCTCAGTCCTTTCCAAAGCACCCCAGTACACAGCAGCATGTCAACTGGTCAATGATCAATACACAGTATAACTTTTTCTTTAGGTTGAATAATGGATGACACAAGCCTGCATTCACCTACTGACATTATCTGACACAAAATATGTGTCTTGTAATGGTCAGCTTCTAGTCTGAATGTTAGCATACCTACTGGCATGCTTCATCTAGCACAGTGGTTTCCAGGTGCATTCAGGCTTGTTGTCAAAGCTTCTCTTCCTTGCAATTTAATGATTCCAAGCCTTGATGTTCGGTTCATTCATTTATTTGCAATGTTCTACATTTCTTTTTAATGCAACTTCTTGCTGCTTTTAAGCCAGTGTCAACCTTTCTCTTACCTTGAAAATTCATGGATGATCTCTTCCTCCTCTGTATGTAAATTATGAGACATCAGAAAATTCTTCACTGGCTACAGTTAAGCTACAGTAACATTATTTCTAGTATACTTACTACATATGTAAGCTATCTTTTCGTGTTAAGTATTTTCCTGACTTCTCAGCGTATCTTCTTTTTGTGATAAATAACTTGGGTTTTTTTGTGCTCTGAAAAATCAAACTGCTTTTTTGTCCAAGCACACCCATTGGTGCTAAGAGAAAAGCGGTATCTTGGGCCATTTTTTGATCAGCTGAATACTACTTGCAGTATTGTTTCTGAGTGAGTTTGCGAGTACTTTTCGTGTGGAAGGATTTTATAACTATTTGAAAGTTTAGCGACCTTAGCCTTTCCAGCTTTTCTGATGTTTTGGGAGTTCTTGTCCTTTGAAGTCTTTGACTAGAATTTTTTTACAGCTTCCCAGTATAATTACTCACATAATATTATGCTACAGTAGCTCAAGTCTGATTATTTAAGTGGCTGAGTAGGATGTTTCATGAAAAATGTCTTCTACAAGCATAGCTTTGTACTTGACATTTCTACTCATATATAAAAGCCATTAAACAAGACAGTAATTCTTCTCTTTCGGGCTCAGTACAGTTATCATCTGTGTGAGTAATCCTATTGACTACATAAGAACTTCCCATATCAGTCAAGATTGCAGGACTGGATTCCAGTCTTCCTATTTTGGAGATAATTTAAGCCCTATTTGGCAGTAACTGCTTGTGTCACAGGACAGAATCCTGTGCCAAGTGGTCAGGCCCACAAAGCTTACTTTGCTCATCCATCTTCACTGTGAAACAGAAACCCATCCTGTTTTGTCCACTCCATCTCTTTCCCTGCAAACCAACAAGTGACAGAACATACTGTGAATAAGTATGAACACAGCAATGCAATGTGATTTTTTAATTTTTTTTTTTTGAAGTGAATGCAAGAAATATGAGTTTGCTGCTGTTCCAGTCACTTGTTTGGTAGTTTTACTAAATATAATCAAGCTTCAGAAATTTCGTGAACCATCACATAAATAACAAGGGGTTTCTTTACTCAGTTTTACCCTTGGAAAATCTATACATTAGTTTTAAAGTATCATTTGTAAGTATCTGCCAAATATATTGCTATTAAGTCTCTGGCTTTTGTGTGTGTGTGTGTGTGTGTGTGTGTGTGTGTGTGTGTTTTTTTTTTGTTTGTTTGTTTGTTTTGTCTTTTTCTATCGGATTCACTTGAGGGGATTGACATTTTCTTAAGCCATTCACTGTGCCAAGAGAAATGCTCATGGAAGTTACTAAAAGTAAGAGAATTAGAGATAACCTGCATTTCCCCAGTGAGTTCTGGGACTTCATTTCTTCTGCCCATAATGATTAAGTTTTTAATATTTACCATGCAATTCCATCTTTATAAAAGGATATTTTGTTTTGATTATTTAGAACCTGAAGACACAAAGGCTACCTTGTAATTAGATGTATGTTGTTAGGAATGGAACATGTATTGTAGTAGTAAGAATCCCCAGGGGAAGGTTTCTTATAAAAAGTCAATTTGATTTATTCATATGTGAAAAAAAAACAGTCAATATTTGAGCTAAGCAATGTCAATAAAAGTGAAATGTATTAACATACAGTCTATGTTACAGAGCACAGCCTTGCCAGTTAGAATATTTCAGCTTTGTTTCACAAAGCTACTGTGCACTTTTAGAAACATAATCTCTAAAGGAAAATGCAATTAATCTCTTAAAAACAGAACTCCTCAGTCATGAGAATGAACAGTTTAATAAAAGATGTACAATGTGAGTTATATATATGTTTTAGATTGCATATTGGAAGTGAAAGGTGAAATATCTGTGAGTTTTTTCATTACTATGAATGCAGATGAGAGGATTATTTTATGACATTCATGCTTGCAGGGATCCGTCATCTCAATAGTGGCAGAAGCCACCCAGCTGTCTGTTTGCTGTTTTGGCTTAGATAAAAGATAGCATTATAAAAAGTGAGAAGATAGAGAAAATAGGCAGAACATTATTCCATTAACTTGATACCCTGTTAATTAACATCCAGCTTACTGAAATACTTCCCAGCCCTATTTTGTTATCAAATCCTAAATCAGTGGCAAATAATGCCACAGTCAGTTCTTCAGGGATTGTACTATCTGCTTCCACTTCCACTAACAAGCTGCCAATTATAATTTAGAAAAGAAACGTCTCCAGGTGAGATAATTATCCATTGGGGCTGTAGTGCTACACATAGCATAATATCCAGTTTCATGTCTATTCTCTGATTAGCAAGTTCCACCAGAAGCTTTCCACTTGCTGGCCACCCATCAGTAGAAACGTGTTCCTTTCATAACCTTGCTCTAAAACATCCAAGGCAAGTGTCAACCAGAATTGGTGGAGCAGCTGTACTGAACTTTCTTCGGTCTGTTACCTCTTTCCTATTCAGTGTTGATCTCTTTGTATCCCTGTTCAATGAATCAGTGAACAATATAAAAATCCCAAGATCTCTCAGTGTACTTACTTCATTAGAAACATCATTGTCTTCATACTGAAAAAAATCATGCTTATAAATTTTAAATGCACCTTTTATGAATATCTGCTAATACTAACATTAAACATCTCATTTGTTTTCTATGCTGTCTGTGGAAAAGGATGAGTTAAAGTAATCCAAGCAAGTTCCACATGTTTATTCATGGAATGGTGGTAAATTACCACTGTGAGGCAAATTTTAGAAGTTTTAGAAGCTCCTGTGGAAAAGCAGATGTTTAACTCCCAGCAGTAGCTCTGTAGCTATCTACTATTGCCTTTTTCTGGCCTGCACCTGTGAGGCTGAAATGAATTGAGGAGTTTTGCTCACATTCAAACATGAGTTGTTTCACATTTTGTTCAAGGACTTAATTAATCATGTTTGCAAAGTCCCTTTATTTTGCTGTTAGATTGGCCTGTTCAGTAATGAACAGAATTTGTCTTAAGGAAGGGAGTATTTAGAAGACTGTCTGGCATGCCCTACATCTATGTTCATACCACATTGCCTATTTCTCAACAGGGGTCAATAAAGGTAAATGTTTGCAGAAAAGGTAACTGAATGCATCTGCATTCACATGCACACACACAATTCTAATATCTTAATTACTGTTTTTCTATGCACATTGTCAATCTTTTCCATTTTTCAAGCACAGCATTCCAGTCATTCACAATTTGTTTCACTTAACTCTTCAGGTCCCCTGTGATGGCTGGAGGTCTATTTGCTGTTAACCGAAAGTGGTTTTGGGAACTGGGAGGCTATGATCCAGGACTGGAAATATGGGGAGGAGAGCAGTACGAAATCTCCTTTAAGGTAAGTCATCAACTCACCTTATATAATGCTTCCTTACTTAATAGGTTTTATGCCTCTGGATTTTCATTTCTGATATGCTTTGTGATCCTGATTAGTTCACTAATACTCTATTTTGTGTTTTAACTACAAATAATTTAGTGCAGATCTCTTTCTTAAGGAATTTTCCCAAATTTCAGACAGAACTATGCCATAAACATATGCTCCAAAAACTAAACAAAAATCACTGAGTGCAGTTTTCTCCAAATATCTTGTAGCTTACCACCATCGTGAAGAGTTACTTTGTCCCTTGTATCATGTCTTCTCTACTTACCTTTCATCAGAGGTTGCACCTGCTGAACTCTATCATATTGAGGGTAGGCGCCTGTAGGGTCAGCTCGTGGAAAGGGAAGAAGAAAGTAATAGGAAAAAGAACCCTTTTCAACACAATCACTAGATTGGCTGAGTTCTTATGAGCTGTTATCAGTAGGCTGGGTTTTCAAAATCAGCTGATTTTTTTAATTGCATTTGGATAATTAAAATGATAAAATTGCAATGGCAGAGAGTTTTAAAACGTTCCAGTTACGTACAGCCAGCAATCCTATCTCCTCTGTGGGGACATGTGTATTCAAGTCAGTTATTTGGCTTTTACATGCTGATTTGAAAGTCTTGTTGCTTTCTACATGTCAGATAGGTATTTCCATTAGTTTAATGAGAACTAAATGTATGATTTTGAAAATTCATTTTACTTTGTTTCGGTTTACCCAAAATTAAGAACTCTACCTTATGAAAAGGTTTTCAATTAGCTAATAGGATTTCATTATATAAATTAATTAAGTCAAACGTGTATAGATAAAGCTTGGATTTGTAACCAGAATTCACATTTAGCTTCAGGATCTTTCCATCCTACTTCCAAACTGCTACAGTGTAAAGCTCAGTAAATAAATTAGTCAGCCGTGACTAATATTGTACATATTGCTCCATCTGAATTTCAGCAGTGATTAAAACAATAGAGCTATGGCCATTCTATTGAATGAAATACAGTGTGATCCTACACTGGACTGACAGACTGACTTTATTATGAGAGTTATTAAAACTAGAAAAACAGTTTGTATTAGCTGAACTACTCTCCTCTTTCTCTATATCATTTTTACACCACAGCAAAATAAAATTGGAAAGCAAGGGAAACCCAATAGGTAGAAATCATGTTTAGAATATATCATTTTACATTCTATCCATATAAGTCATTTCACAGTCGAATGTAAGTAGCAACTTGCAGCTGTAACTAGACTTTCTGACAGGTCATCTAAGATTTTATTATCCTACTTCATGTATTCCTTTTATTTGTCATCACAAGGAAGTTAATTGTAAAGCAGTCCAGTCTTTGTATAGAAACCATGGTAACAGCACTGAAACTGAGATACTAGATTACCCCAGTATGTTTTGCTCAGTAGATTTTTTTTCTAGGCAGCTGTGTCACACTGAGTCTCATTTCAGTCATATCTTCTGAATCATCTCATTAGTACACACTAACCTTGGGGTCTCTGTCCCTGTTATAATTATTAAAAGAAGAGGAAGGAAAAGGATTGCCTAATAGAAATAGCTTTTTCTTGGAAGAACTTAATGTATACAAGTTTCAGAAAAAAAGACTAGTTTTGTTTAGAATGACAGAAAGTGGAAGAAGAAATCAAGGGGGCAGGAGAGGGAAACAGAATCACCAGTATGAGCTGGGGAAACGTTTCTGGTTCAACAATTTCTACATGAATAGCTACAGATTCAGTAATCTTGAAACATTTTAAATTGACACCAAATTACTCAGTTTAATTTACTGATTCTACTTGCAAACTTGTGAGATTGATGGACTTGACATCTTTCTGTTAGTCGTAAAGTCAATGAAGAAAGCAGATGACCAAGCTGTGAGAGACCTTACTTGAGCTGGTAGGAAACTACGTCTTAGAATTCCTTAGGATGACCACAACCGTGGTTTCTGGAAGTGCTGTATCACGGGTCCTTTGCATCCAAGCCATATCTAGTATTAATACTATTTTGTATGGCAAATAATTATTCGGAGCATACTGCTGCAATAACTCTCTCAAGAATATATCTAAACACCAGCACTCAGTTATTTCTTCAATTCAATTTGGTCTTGAGTATTTTGTAAAAACATGTTTCTTTCATTAAAAGCTGCAGAAAGAAGCTAATTTGAAATGTCCCATAACTATAGAAATTTCATCTTCAAATGACTGTTTCAGGCTGGTCTTTAAACTCAGCATTGGACTTGGTGTTTCTTTCATGTTCTTAATATATCATCTTGTTTTTAACTTTGAGATTAATTTCTATGAAAGCTGCTATATAATTGTAAATAAGCAAATGACCCAGCTACTATTCATGAATACCTTACTGATAATATGACCTTCCCTGTGTCAGACTTGGAATTCTTGTGATTAATTGAAATACAGTGATGTAATTGTGAGAGAGAGCGTGCCAGAAAGAGCTGTCACAGACTCCCTGGAAGGAAGCATTGTCTGGTTAACTTTAAACTATTATTTCTACTCTGTGAGATGGAGTAAGGAGCATTCACACATCATTTTTGGTCCTCTTCTCAGTGCTGAGTTTCAAACTCCACTTCGTGGACTAACAAATAATTGTAACCCCCCACCCCTTTTTAATAACTACGTATATTATATATATGAATCTTTTCAACCAAAGATCTCTGCATTACTGTACCATAATTATCCACAGTCATCCCTACAACTGAACAGCAGAAGTGTTGACTGCAAATCAAGGGGATAGCTGTGAGTGCAGAGTGTGGGCTTAGGCAGCTGGCGAAATTGGATCTTTCAGGAATACATGATGGTTAGATTTGTGCTAGTCTCAGAACTCAGTTAAATAGTCCTCAGTTAAATAGCTTCAAGTTCTCTGACTTAAGGTTTTGTCGGCTTCTTAATTGTGATCTTAGTATCAGCTGCTCTGCTCTGTGAATTGAAGGCTGGTGCAAGAGTCATCAGGCACTTGGTAATGACAGCAAACCATATGGCTTTATGAGTTCAAGATGCTAAGGTAGAGATTGAAGACTGATTAAAAAAACTATATAGCAAAATTAGAACAGGACGAGTGGTTGCATGGGGAGTCAGGCTACAGTTCATGACACGAAGAGGTTGAAACATATTTGGAAAAGGTTCTCCCCCTTGGAGGGACAGTGTCTGTTTTGATGTTTCTCATTGGCTGTTTCATTAGATATGACCTGGGGTAACAGGCACCAGGCATCGATGCAGAGCAGAGTCGTAACCAAAAGTCTTTTTCTGAGTGGGAATTTTCATTATCTCACTACACATGGACAGAAGGTGAGTGGTGTGAGGAAAAATCTGCTTTTGTGTGTTTGGGTGAGTGAGAGTCCTAGAAGAACAAAAAATTCTACAGAGAGTGAATCTACATTGAAACTAAATTTACAGCACAGCAATTCATTGAGCTTCTCCAAAATGCAGGAAGCCTCATGATGTTTCTGTGATATTTGGTACTGTGCAGTAGCATGAAAGGAAACTTCCTCAAACTTCAAACAAACCTCTATACCAGGTGCTGAGTTGTTAAGAGCAGAGAGGGACAGGCTTTCTGTTTTGTTTTGCTTAACAAAAAGGCTGCTTATTATATTTGCTTGACCTATATTTCCTCAGTTAGGAAAACCAACATACTTCTCTCTTGTTCCTGCCTAGTAACATTGCTGTGGAGGACAGCAGCAATTGTAGAACTGGGTGCTGCATTGACAGTTGTTCCCAAATCAGAGCACTCACACAAATCCACAGATGGAGAAGCAGTCACAACCTGTGTCTCAAAATATGACCCCCTCATTATAAAGTTTCTTATATTAATTTTTGGAAAAGAAATAATGTGAAGTATTTTAATTTTTTTTGGCAGCATAACCTCAGGATCAATTTTTTAATTAAAAAGATATATGGTGTATTGCTAATGATACTGTCCAGGGTGTGCTTAACTTGAGAAAACTGTCAAACACTGGAACTGACCTGATGAATAGTTTCCTTTCTCATTAACCAGGGAAGTCACTATTTAGGAAATCCTAAATTTAAACCTGCTAGAAAGACACAGTTTATGTAGTAATTTCCAAAATATATAGAGTGGTGAGAGGTATTCATTTCCTGTGTTTGCTGAAGATCCTTTATACTGGACATTCCAAAGGCATAGACATAAATCATACCTTAACAGAAATGCTCATGCTGATCCCCTTGCCTCTTTGAAGCTAATCACCTATATCTAAGGTTTTGTTCTTATGCATGCTGACATACCTTCCAGATTGTATTTATCCCTGTTTTTCAACACGCACCTCTGAGATCATTAATCCCTTTTCTTATCATCATCGCTATTAATTCCCTCCACTGCTGACAGTCTTGGGTGGAGGCAGGGAGTAGGGCAGCATTACCACTTATCAATGCAGTTATAACCGATATAGACTCGGTATTGGAGAGGTGCTGGTGACTGCTGTTGAAATATCCATAGTCATCAGTTTCCAGTGTACGCATTACTGTTTCATTATCACTGGCATGAAATCCCACTGCACTGCAAGTAAATGGTTTTGCTGTTTCTGACCTTGCTGGCCACACATCTGAAGCCATTGCTGTAGTTTTTCAGTCTTCTCTTGCATTCAGCTGGACATTCTTGTTACACTGAAAAGTTCACAATAAATTATTCTTCCTTCTCCTTTTCAGCTGCTGCCAAATCTAGTCTCTTGGCTTGTATTTCAGGAAGAATGTCTGCAACATCCCATTATGTTTTTGTATTCTTATTTTCTACACCTTTTTCAGCCTCCTTGTGGTGGTATGTTTCTCCTGTTTTTAGTCACTGTTTCTTGCTCAGTGCTCAGAGCATCAAGCTGACAGCTTTGCATGATGTACTTTCCTCTTCTACCGGTTTACTGTTTTGTGGGTTTTTTCCAATAATTTCAGTGTCTCTTGCCATTGTCTGTCTTGTTACTGACTCTCAGCAGCAGCAGTATATTTCTCAATTAGTTTTGAAGCCTGATCCAAAACCCATTCAGTTCCCTCCTCAATCTTTTACTTAATTTGCTATAAGTTTACGTTTCTGTTCCCAGCAATACATCCTCCACTGCTCCAATATCATGAGTCTCTTACTTCAGTAATTATGATTACAGCATAACATATGGATTGGAATCTCATACTCTTGTGTACTGTATTTACATTTTACAGATAGTCTCTCAAGCTAGATAGATAAGGCAAAGAGGGAGAGAGCAAGTGACATTCATTATGAGTAATATGAAAAGAGGGTGATTCACCCAATGTCCTACAAAAGCCATATAGTGGAAACAGAAATATGTTGCAGCAATTCCTATGCTGTATTCAGGACCCAAACCACATAACCACAACAATCTATTTTGAAGGTTTGCATTAATTCTTGCCTCTGGCTTTCAAACATCCCCATAAAGTGTTTTGCAACATTCTCTGGGAAAGACCTATATAAAGATAAATTGAGATATAGTATATGGCTGGCACATAAACTACTCTTCTTTTGATCTATCCAAACTGCAATTGCATTGTTTTGGTTTCATCTTCATTTTTTATACCTCAGATGTGGAGCAGATTCATTGCTTTTGTTAAGAGGAGGCATTAGCAATCTTGAGAGTTTCATTGCTTGCATCTTAGATAAACAGAGGCATCAGTGTTGTGATATCATTTTGCCAAATGTCCCACACCACCTGAATTGCTTTCATGGTACACTGAAGAACTGCAATATTTAACACAGAAGCCATTCTCTGATTTCCTGCATTCAGTGCAGGTGACATAAAAATGCACATTTTAAAGACAAGGTTGCCAGAATTGATCTTCCCAGGAAAATATAAAAAACACCTTTAAAACCATTCTGAAGCTGAAAGATAAACAGGAACAGCTGCTAAATGTCCTTCAAGGCAGCCCAAGATTCACTTCAATTACCCTACACAGAGCACCTCAGGTGCAGCACAACGTTTTCAAGTTTTATGTCTATCAAATATAAACCTAACACAAAGTGTTATTTCTTCCCATTTGTTATTGCCTCAGCATACCTGACGGGCTTTTTTTCTGAATCTTTCTTCTTCTCTTCTCTCTTCTTCTCTTCTCTTCTCTTCTCTTCTCTTCTCTTCTCTTCTCTTCTCTTCTCTTCTCTTCTCTTCTCTTCTCTTCTCTTCTCTTCTCTTCTCTTCTCTTCTCTTCTCTTCTCTGATATCTACTGCATAATATGTCTACCTCATCTACCTCAGCTCTCATTGCCTGAGTTAATTAATATTGGCCTACAGATATATATGTATGTATACTACTTTATACTGCTTTCTTGTTTTGTTTTTTATATTTGTTCTGAGGCTGATCTCCCCCTGAGTCAAACTTCTATTCTGTCTCTTCTTTGGTGACTTAGAAATCTTTCTTAATGACTTCAGTGTTTTGTCTAGCCTTCAAAATAATGTTTTAATTTAAGAAACAGCAGTGAATAGTCAGTATATGCCTGCACTTTCATCAGTGCATTGGGTTGTTTCAGAACAGTCACAGAGATTTCCACAGAGGAAGTAATGTACAAATGAAGTATTCACAGAAAGGTGAATAATGTATTTTTACATGATTAGAATTACTCACCTGATTTTAACATTCTCATTTTTAGAACTTATAGTATGTTTATGGGCGTTGTGAAGTAGGTGACATGGGATTAGACAGGTGAAGATTTGAGGATTTACATGTTTTCTTTGAGAAGTACATTTTACAAAGTGCCTTCAAGAAAAGAAAAAAAACGCATCATGTCAACATGACATAGCAAGGTTGCTCTGGACTGTAATGAGTTATTTTGGCACAGATACAGGGCATTCATTTGAGTCTCCATTTCCAGCCTATCAGAAGGACTGTGCTCACGCTTAATTCTGTCAACATACATGTTTTCATTTGGCAGAGCGATACCCTGTACAACTGCCCATATAACCCTGTGCCACCATCTGCACAATGTGCCTTCCCATCTGACATGCTGCCACGTAGAGGAAGCAGCAACACAGTGCTTCTTGCCTTAGAAGGACAGACTTCTGGGAGCTGTTAAGCCCCTTAAGCAATTGAACTGTGCAAGGGGGTCTCTGGTCCTGCAGGGCAAAGCCAAGCGCAGGATCTTCCCCCACCTCTTACCAGTTTCAAGCATTCCTTACTCCCTCCCGCTTGCATACTTAGGTTTTTCCGGTAGTCTGCTGTAGAGCCTCAAACAATTACCAGGTCTCAGCTGGATGCCAGGGCTACCAGCTAACAGACTACAAGGGTCAATACCCAAATGGCTCTTAAGAAGTAGCTTCTTAAATTGCTCTGCAGCTCGAGACCTCATGCTAATACCTCTGCTTTCTCCATTCACAGCATGAGTAGGACAGTCAGTCTCAGGGCTGAATTCCCACTTGCTACCTCAGACAACCGCTTTCGGTCACACTTAAGCACCAAGATGTCCCATTTTGCAGTGCTTAGCGTCTGCATGTTTGGATTACTGAAATTTCATCACAGACTCACGACCACACAGCCAGGACCGCACAGATGTAGTGCAGGCAAACACAGTGAAAGATGCCAAACTCCTGTCCGTTTTCACTGTTGTTTTAAGTGAATGAAATTAATCATTTATTTTTCCTGTGCTTTCAGTAAGCCAGCAGCAATAGCTAGCTAGGCAGGAGAGGCAGAATGCAAAATGTAAGGTCAAAAAGTACAGAGATGCACATTGTTCTCTGCAGGCCTCACAGAGAACATCAAGTATTCGTAATCATATCATATTTTCTGATACCTTTTGTTAGGGATCTGGTTACTGTTGTTTTAACTGGGGGCATGCCAACTTCTAGATGAATTCCTTACTGCATGTGAGTCATTGGTAAAATATTTAGTTGTCTGTTCTGTTGTGCTTTAACCTCGTTCACAAATTTGCTTCATGTCAGTCCAGAATGCTTCAAATCCAGATAAAATCATATGTAATACATGGACCTAAATTCTGACCCCAATGAATGGAAATGTTTCTCAACGCATCTTTATGTGTACCTACATAAAGAGGCACTTAAAGGATAAGTCCTTACGGTCTCCGCTTCTGTGCAATTTAATTTTAAACAGGGTGAGAAGGGGCTGGGGAATTTTTGTTTTCAGTCTAAGGTTGGCATCTGAAACCACAAGTGTCCCGTAATGTTGAATAACTGCCATTCTCTTATAATATTTGCAGAGAATGAGAAAAGTAAATTTTGTCAAGACTGGGGAACATTTTTTAATATCAGTGTTTTCACTGTGAATTTTAACCTTTAGCTACCTGATTGGTTTTAGACTGATTGAAAATGTTCTGTTTGGGGGATTTCTGGAAGTGTTCTTTGTTATTGTTTTTTATTTCCCTGATTTGCAAAGTCATATTGCTTTATTTATCTGTTTATTTAAAATCAGAATGTTATAAATGTTGTACGTTATGTAAGTCATCTAATAGCCATCTTGGTAGTTTAGTAGTTCAGCATAGACAGTGATTTTATCACACAATTTCCATTGTTTCTCTGACATGACAACAACCTAGCTCTCACTTAGTAAAATCTGGTTATGCTAGGTGAAGTGTTGTGAAGAGTTCCTTGCTTGCTGCCCCTCAGCATGCAGCTTGAGTTTTAGTCCTGCAGAGGTCTTGCAACTCTCACCATTTTTTATGGAGTTCTGGTTGCTCTAACCTGAAGCATCAAACGTATCTGCCAGGTGACTCTATTTATTTCATTATTAAATGTATTAATAAAAAAAAGAAGTGTCATGCTCTTCTTTCTCTTTCTGCATGAATTTGATCAGAGGTAAATTGACTTTGTTTATTTTCCTTATAAATTGGAGTACACAACAATGGAGCTTAATGTTCACTGTTCAATATAAAAGATAAGATGGGTATTTTGTTTGTTTTTTTCTTCTGATTGATGGTTTGTATGAACTCACATGGCCTTCTTTTGACATTTTGGCCCTGTATATTTTAAACAGCTGCAGGAGGATCATTACTAGACATACTAAATATGTACTGTATTTCTATTTTAAACATACTCTGCTTTTGTAAGGTGAGATTCCAGGTACCAAAGAACCTTTTTATCTAGTCCCAGCACTGGGCTTGCACAGAAGGCCACCACTGTGAGTACAAGAAGAGTCAGTACAGAATGATGTTTAGTTTTCACACATCCCGTGAATTAAAATGCATGTTTTGCTCCACATGTCTTCAGGAATCATTGTTTTCTGTCTCCTTTCCAGGTGTGGATGTGTGGAGGTGGCATGTTTGATGTTCCATGCTCTAGAGTTGGGCATATCTACAGGAAGTATGTCCCTTATAAAGTTCCTTCTGGAACCAGCCTTGCACGCGTGAGTAATTGGGTTTTGCTGTTTTTCACTTTCATTTATAATCGGTTTCTTCATTTCCCATGAACTAGATTCCACACCTAACAGTAAGCCATTAAAATGTGAAATGAATGTTGCTTTATTTTTCTGAAATGAGATGTGCAATTGCTGCAGTTATGCTGCCTTGCAGAGATAAAATTGCAAAGAGTAAAATGAAAGCTTAAAATTATAGGGTTGGACATTTCAGTGCAGAAGTGTGTTTCATACCAATTCAAAAGAACCTAAGAATAACCTAAGGCTTATGCTTCTTGAATAGCACAGTGTTGTCAGTTATAGCAGGACCAATTTGAATGCACATTTTCTTATCAGTCAGCGGAACAGGCAGAATCTTGCATAAGGAATATTTTCTGAGGGAAAAGAACTGAGCAACAATGATTTGAGCAACTGTCTAATTATTCTATAAAACCTGGTTATAGGATACAGACAGCTTGGAGCCGTGTGAGTGAGAAATTGGAAGACCTCTAGATATTTCTCAAAGACTACCATCCGTATCCACAAGGGGCTTTTACTCAAGTGAAAAATGTTCTGTAACTTTCTGGAGATGTTCTACGGGATGTCAAAAGATGGGAGACAAAGGGCACAGATGTAGCTTCCAGGCAGATACTAGTATTTATTCATGCCTAAGTTTGATCTTTTCTACTTTAGAGGATTTTTTTCTTTTTAATAAAATTGCATTAATATTAAAGTCTGTATATTGCCATAGGATGATATTTTATGAATCCATTTTTTCCTTAATAATGAAAGTATGGTATGAATAAAAGAATAAATTTCTTTTAAAGGGGAGATATTCTTAGTTTCGGCAACATGGAAGAAGGCTTGCTGTGATAACTCTGGAGACAGGAATGAGGTCTTCTGTACTCTCTGCCTGACAGCTGCCTAGTGAGAGAAAAAACTGCCAGAAAAGAATATCCATGTAAATAGCGAGGCATAGTAACAAGATTAGTGGTTGTGGTAGTGCTAGTGACAAGGGCACTGATTAAGTTGGGAGATCCAAATCTTCCCCTAATCTAAGTACATGTATTCTCAAGTATCCTCGTTCAGATTTCTACACTGGTTGAAATAAATTGCTTTGTTCGTGGTACCCCCTGGTGAAATCACACAACTTGAAATAAGAAATCCAAGCTTCATTCTTTGTTTTCCTCTATTATAGAACAGAGTATCTCATAAGAGAATAGCCTGTCTTGTGCATTATGTGTAGGAGACAAATTCAGTCATTTCTGTTTAGACTTACTATTATCTCATATAGCTCAACACTCCTTTTCATGATGGCACTATGGAAACCTGCAACCAACAGGTAGCCACAGCCTGCAGTCTCCCTTTTTTCTATACATAGGTATGTGTGTGTATATATGTATATACATATATACATATATATATACACACACACATGTAATGCTTTTATATTTTTATATCATAAATCTATTTTTGCATGATTCTAATAAAAAAATTGTGAAATATTGACACCCCAAAATCCCTGATATAAAATTAATTATCTACCAATACTTGCCCTGTGTCTTGTGAGAAAAGATGTAGTGTGCTAATAGGATGGACCTTATCCTTTCCATTCAAGAAATAGTTTCATCTGTGTTGTTAGAATTCAAGACATGATGATGCTTAGGTGATTTTCTGGCATATGTTTAATGCTGAAAGAAAATCCGAATTTTCAGATTCATAAATATTTTCTGGTACAATATTCTTAATCAAAATATGACTGTACAAGATCTTCTATACATTTTAGTGTTTAATTACTAGAAAAAGAAAAAAGGACTCTGAACAATAATGTACGTAATTTTAAGAGTAAAAATATTCTCTTTCTGCCGTCCAAGCCAAAAAAGCAAAAGCAAGTATGCACTCATCTTTTGTATATCAGTCCCTTTGAAACAAACCATTTGTGGTTTTGAATAAACTGTCCCAAACAGAGCTGTTAGCCAAATGGCTAGTTGCCTGGGTTTTTCAGCAATCTTTATTGTATCCTCCAAATATCATGATGTTTCCAAAGCTGATAGTCTAGCTGTTAAAAATATTTTATCTGAATCTTCCCTTCTGTTCAGAAATGTAATGGATAACATACTAAAGAAAACCCAAAAGTATTATCCCTGCAGTATTTTCAGTACTTAGTTATTTCCATAAAATTTTTTGATAAATCCTTTTCCAACTTCTGCTATGTAAAGGAGGATGCTGGGAATAAGCTGTAGGAAGCCCAAGTGGGATTTTGTGTATGATTGCAGTAGCCCCTTCATTAGTCAAGGGAGAGCTTTCTGATATGCAAATACTGCATTAAAGAGGCATGGATTTTCTCATCCTTTCCCTCAACACCAGCACAAGGGACACTGGGACAAGTTAGGAAGATGGAACTCCTAGGCAAACTCAGATCATGCCATGGATCTCTTTTCTAGCTGTATTAGCCTATGTTTGCTCATTATCTACTCAGCTTAAGATCAACATTTTACCTTCCCTTCTGTTAGAATTTTACCTGCCCACATCTCTTAGCAGCAAGTTTCAACATGCAGTTTTGGATAGCTGTGTAATACCTGACCAGTTCAGATATATTTTTGAAGAGCTATGATCTGTCATGAGAATAACTTGATTTATAAAATGAAAGTCTTATCAGAAACTGTTTTCTGCCTTCGTCATCAGTAAATAACCATTAGTGTACCACACACAATAGCAGGTGTCATTACATCAATTTTCTGTGTCCTTGTTATCATATTTCTTTCCTTCTTTTCTGTCATTCAAGACCTGACAGGCCTACACGTACTTCATGTATTGAAAAACATCCACCTATGTCTGTTAAACTGGTTGTACAGAATAAAATCAAACTATAAACATGCATAGTAGATTTATAAAACAGACTGTGACTAACAAATGCAGATAACAAAACTAAGTCTTTTTTTCTGGAGATGTCTCAGGATGTCACTGCTTGCCAGGGGCCAGATTTACAGGTACATGCACATAAAATGAGATTAATGGGCATGCAGATAACAGCAGCGATTCTTCATTATAGTGTGAAAGTTCCACATAATTATTCATTCATTTGTTCAGCCACCCTCTGCACAGCACTGCAGTGACTAATAGCTACTTTTGTCTGTTTTAGGTAAAGTATAGCAAGCAAGGCCTCAAATCTTAAAACCCTCCACAAGATGTCCTATTAAGAACTTGTGAATGGTTTGACTATATTGCTTTAGTTGCTTTGTGATATGCTTTGGTGTTGCTTTTTGTTTTGTTTCACTTTTAAGAATTTCAGTTAAGCAATTTTCTTTTACTGAGTTTCATATGAGGTTAGACCTTAAAATGCAATTAGCAATTTATTTTAGGCATATCCCAGAAAATTATTTATTTCATTTCCTATTGGGGTGGGGGTATTTTTCTGTTCATGATTCTGTCAGAGCTATAAGAAAATTGTCAGTAAGAAATCACTTTAAATAGGGTATACAGAGTTGGACTCAGAATTTCAAAATATATCCACAGATTTTTTTTTCATTTACAGGTATTTTACACAGCATTTTAGCCTTAACTCAGAACAGTAGCTCTTTAGGCTTTCCTGAAGGGAAGGGCATTCCCAATGAAGTTCACGTTTGGATGCTAACCCAGCAGCATGGTGAATCCTAATCTTAACCTGAATTCCTCCCTGCACTCCAGGACGTGGGATCCCAGAGCACAGTGATCCTCTGACCCATCAGGCACAAGCTCGATGATATTTGCCTCATTGCACAGTGTCGCTGAATTGGGACTTGCAAGAGTTTGTTTCAGGAGTTCAGCTGCTAAAGGTGGGTTCAGATTCCCACCTGAACCATTCTCTCAGCCTTTTTCTGTGGCTCTGAAAAGATAGTTTCTTTAAATAAAGAAATGTAGCTAGACCATCTGGTGCTGTGACTACGTTTGCATTTTTGGCAGAGCTTCCTTTAATATTATGATCATTTATTTTAATTTTTTTTTCCAGCTGCAGATAATGTTTGGGCTTTTCTTAAAGCAGCCCTTCAACATTTTCTTTTGTTTCCAGACAAGTGAAAGAACAGAGGAGAAACAGTTAGGTAAAGAGAGCTCTTAGGACTGTGTTGCCTTGTGTCTGGAGTACAAACCAGAAGATGAGGCATGCTGCTCAGAGGCAGTGCTGGCACTTTTGCAGTCACCTCCCCAGCATAGAAGGTTATTGCACAAATTCAGTTAAGATCCAGTAGTCACAGTAAGCAGCTTGAAACATTAGGTTAGAATGAGCAAGTCATTGTAGAATCAAGCAAGAATTGCGTTTCTGCAACAGCACAGTTGTCATATATGATAATGATGATGTCTATACAATACAACTTCTCAGTTTCCATTCTAACATTTTTTATTTAACAGATCTATAAAATTATCATTAAAATTAGATAAGGCGAGATCTCAAGCAGAGCACTTACCCAAAAGAAACTGTAATATCTTCTTATCCTTGAACACAAGAAAGTCACAATGTATTTTTTAAACACAAATTTCATATATTTTTTTCAATCTGAATATAAGCTTTGCTTTGAAGGTTTAAAAAACAAACAAAAAAAACAGAACAATAACAAGACACGCGGTTTAACTGTTAGCTAGCTGAAAGGAATGCAAAGGAGGCTGAGAACTTGGGTGCTCCTGGATGTCAGTATCATTGCATTGATGGCGACTACTTCCTAGAGTTTGTTCAACAGCCTGGGACTGGAAGCCACCTCATGTAGCTAGAGAGATGTGTCTGGAAACAAACTGCTGAACTCTCTTCTAGGCTTGTCACCAATGGTGGGCTGTAGGCTACCGAGTATGAATCCACAAAGTGAGCATCACAGTGGCAAACAGATGTTACATTGTTGTTCTGCTTCCTGCTGAGGAGCAGGCAACAGTGAATAGTTTGTATTTATACTCATCTGAAACAGGTATCTCTAGAGTGGCCAAGAGGATGCTGTGCTATACCCTCTCTCCACAGCTGTCCTACAAACAGCCTTAAGCACAAAGCCTGGGGCAGGAAGAGTCCTGGTGATGCACCATGTGTGGACACAGAGCTTGCTGCCCACCAAGCTCCGCAGTCTGGCCTCAAGTGAGCATAGATGTGTCCTTTAGTGGCAGCTGACTTTTTCCAGCCACCTCTTCCCTTTTTCTTCCCTTTTTTCAAAGTGTAGGCTCAACTATTTATTTATTTATTTATTTATTTTGTTAAAATATGAAGATTCTTAAAGAGAATGAAATTTTGTCTTTATTCAGGTGACATCTCAAGAATTTCAGTTCTAGGTTTTAACAGAATAAAGGCTGAAAATAGTCTCTTGCTTCTCTGCCAGCTGTGCTGTGCTAACTCCCACAGAAGTTATTTATATACACCACCAACTTTGTCACCTGGTTAGTGAACTGTTTTCCATCGAGAAGCCTTTCTTTTACACTTACAGGCATCTCTTTATTTGCTTGCTTTTTCACACAAATACAGACCATTATTGTAAATGAAAGCTAATGAAGTTTTAAACACTGTTATTTACAGAGGACCAAAACAAGATGTCCAAGAGGAGAAAAGAGTGCCAAACAGTAGCACTGCCTAATGCCAAAGAAAAAAGGGAGTTGGCAGAAGAGGAAAGGGAAGAAAGCCCCCATTTTAACTTAACAGATGTGGGCAGATATTGAGACTTGCGTGTCACAAAGCTGTACTTGGTGTCCAGAAGATGTTTTATTATGCTTCCACTGTAGAAATATATAGAAAAGAGAAATGATTGTATGCTATCATTTAAGGAGGCACATCTGCATAACATTCAGGTTTAAGGTACTGTTTTTCTCCTTGTGAGCACTGTAAGGATTTCTACGCTGCTGCCTCTGTCATATTAATCCATACTTGTTGAATAGGCTCCTCCCGTCATACTTTTCTCCTTCCCCACAGAGATTTATCATTACTTTATATTACCCATTTGCCAGAAGAACATAAAGTATTGTTTTTAAATAATTTTTTGTGTAAAACAAACTGTAACTGTATATTATGTTATTTCTAGCTAAATGAAATGCAGCTGCTTCCAGAAGTAAAAAAGATACACGTCCTGAAGCATCAACAAAACTGTACTTTGCAAAACAAACAATTAAGAACATTTAAAATAGAAAGATGAAGTAGGTAGAGAGGAAATAGCCATATAGGAATGTTATTAGGAAGAAATAGATTGATATGTTGGTTGTGGCAGAAATTGTCACATTATTTTTAGCATATCAACAGTTGCATCCCCTCTTACATTTCATAGCTGAAGGCTCTAGGCATGCTACAGTGACTCGTGTATGACTGATGTAATTGAAAGTGATTTTTGATGTCCTGGAAGATGAGAGAAAAGACTGTTATGACACATAAAACAATGCCAGATGTGTATGTTTCTGCTGGTGACATCCAGCTTCCTGGAAAATGGCCAGGTTAAATGTAGGACAACAGGAATTCACTGCAGGATGCACCTGTTCCTGTGGTAGTTTAATATTGACAAAAGCAAAGTCTGTGGATTGGGGTCAGGGTTGGTTTCATACCAAGAGTGAGATAGGCACAAAATCAAAAGAAAACAGGTATGTAGGAGAAGTGAAACAAATGAGAGGCGTTGCACTGTTTTAGTGCCACTGGATAACAAAAACATACATAAGAACATCTGGAGAAACTGAAAACAGCAATTGAATTTTAATGGTAGCTTAACTGCTGCATCAGGGACATGAATTGGAAAAGATATAACTGTGGGATGGAGTTTTGCAGGTTTACAATGTGCAGTAGTATGTCACTAGGCAACATTTTTATCATGAAGTATGGAATTACTTCTCTCTTCTCAGGGACCAATCTAGTTTAACCTTGCTCAGAGATAATATTTATGCATCTGTCCTTTCCTATGTCCTCCTGAGTCCAGTTTTCCAACTTTCTAACCAGCACCCATTTTCTTCTCACTGAGTTTCAGTAATAGCATGTCTCTTGAAAACGGTGGACAATCTTAGATCCTTAAAAAGAAGGGACTGTCATTTGATCAAAGAGGTGTATCTCTCCTACTCACTAAGGAATGTGAAAAGGACAAAACATTCCATGAAATATTTCTGTCTCTTTCTCCGGTCAAGTAATTTCAACTCTTTTATTGAAGTCTGGATATCAGTGACATTGTAACTTGCTCTCTTCTTGTAGAACATTGCTGAAAGAAAATGGAAAAAAAAGTTCCAGTTTTAAATGTGTGAGTTACATTAAAAAATCAAGGAAAACTTGTCCAAATATGAGCCCAATAGTAAAGGATTTACCAAAGAACAAATCTGTAGCAGCACCATAAAATTTAATTACTTCAAAAACGCATGTATGAACAACAGATGGCAGGTGATGTATGAGTCTTGCTGTGACTGATATGACCTTTGCATGCATCATTCAGCTTCTAGGTGGCACTGTCACAACCTTACGCATAGAAATATGCATAGAAATATCTTTGGGTTTATTTTTTATCGTGGAGAAATTTCACTGATATGAAGAGAGAGAATAAGTGATCACTGGTCTGTCATGGATAGGTCTTGAGTAACTCCTCAAATGTTCATCTGCAGTTCCTGTGACTTCCTTACATTGTGTGTCAATTCATGTAACTATTTAATATTGAACTGATCTTCATTTAATTACTGCTGCTTTGTTTGTTTGTTTGTTTGTTTGTTGTTGTTTGTTGTTGTTGTTGTTGTTGTTGTTTCCTTCTCTATTAAAACTGCAGCTTAGCCAGGCTGGACATGTGTAACCTTGCAATGAGTCGTAGTTTGCCATGGACATGTGTAACCTTGCAATGAGTCGTAGTTTGCCAAGCTGCAGCAGTTTTTGAGCTGTAGAAACATATTTCATTTTTCCTCTCAGAATGCGTTAAAATAGATGTTTGGATTGAGGTAAATAATCTAAGCAAATATGATCTACCACATCATGAGAGACCCCCAAACTGATTATTCTTATTGATAAAGATATTTGAAAAGGCATTTTAGAAACCAGCATTTAAAAAGACTTCTGTAGAAGATTATGCAAAGATTAACAGCGCTAGAAATTGAGAGATTGAAGCCAACTTTTATTTTGTTTAATTTCTTTGTAGATTAACTTTACTGTGAGACTGGAGTGCAGTAATGCATCCACAAAATGCCACATGAGCTCATAGGCTCTTAAGTCTCATATATTGTAAAGTCCTTACAGTGCCAAACTGCTTGGCACCTGTTTTATATTCACATTCTGTCAAGATTTGGTAGCTGTTCATTCTCATTTATGGAATTTAATATGCATATATGCTTCAGAATGTATCTAACTTCATTCAAAGCTCAGGCAAGGAGGACGTCTCACAGTCCTCCTTCCTCCACAATGTCAAACTCTCACAGATAGTGGGAAAATCAGTTCTAGGAGAGACTTATAAAGGGCTTGAAATCAATTCCTTGCAAGCATGTCATTTGACAAGCCTTAAAGTAAGATGGCCTCACATTTCAGTCATGAACCTCTTCCTTCCTGTTGCTGGTAAGGTCGGTAGGATACTAGAATTTCATTGACATGTTTGTGGAGAAGGAGGCTTTTTCCATAGAGCAACTTCTCACAATATTAGACAACCACCGAACTGCAGAATTCAACCCAGCAGAGAGAGCTCATTCACCTCCAAGGGCATGCTAAGTTAGTATACTGTAAGTAGTAATGTGAAATTATGTTCGCCTTTGTGTAAAGTTGTTCTGGGGTAGCTTGCAGAATTTGATCTACATGACTCCATTCAATCTAAATATGGGGGTTAACTGTTATTTGAAGGTTTTTTTATTGGTCTTGTTTTTATGTTAAAGTAAAATGTTGTGATTACCGAGCTTCTGTAGTGATAATAAGGATAAGAATCTCGTGTTAACTGAAGACAACAAACCTCTTTAAAGTATTAGGATACAGAATGCTTTCTTAAAACTACCAACATCAGAAAGAGCTTTCTGCTATTCCAGGAGGGGGGGCTTCTTACAGTCATGTTCAAAATAGTCCAGAGGTGCAAAACTAGCAAATTGACAGTTTATATTTTTGAAAGGGTACCTACTGAAATTCAAAGGGCTGCTTCATACAGGTTCAGCTAACAATGGTAATGTATGAACATGCTGAGAATGTATAGTTTTTTATAGAATCTGCCAAGTAATGGAAAATTTTTAGCATAGGAAGGAAGCATAGGTTTTGGAAGAAATTAGGAACCAAGTTTTAAATAGATCTGAATCCTGTCAGACTCACTTCAATGAGTAAAATTATGGAGAAGATTACTTTAGGAATAACTGAAAAGCACAATGTAGTCATTAATCAGCCAAGATGTGTTCATGAGGAGAAAGTCCTGTTCATGAACATTATTCCATTTTTAGACATCACTCTCAGATTTGGGTTTGAATTTTGGGTATCTGGTGTGGAATCAAGGGTTGGACTCCATGATCCCTGTGGGTACCTTCTAACTCAGGATATTCTATGATATATGGATAAAGCAGCTTACCTGATACTTAAGGAGTAATGTGCAGAACTGCACTTTCTTCAGCTTGGGTAAGGTCTGATCATCACAGGAAAATTAAAAAAAAAAAAAAAAAAAGAAAGAAAGAAAAAAGAATTACATCAGTTAAGGGTTTGTAGGAAGACAAGGAGATTTTGATGGGTGAATGGGAACTTTGAGCTAATGAGCAAGTATAATAATATGCCGCATTTCTGTTGGACTCCTTTCTCATTCTGTTACAATCATTTAGGGAAGAATGCTGTTCTTTCAGATTAGCCAAATAACTGGAGAAAACTCCAGCAGTCTGCTATAATACCAACGGGCTAAGTCTCTGCTGGAGTTACTTTCAATTTTTCTTTCCTCAGAAATATTTTTACTGTACTTTTACCATATGGTTTTTAATATGGAAATGACACTATTAGATAAAGAGATTGCCAAAAATATAGCATGATATTTTCTACAAAAGTCTTAAACTTTATGTGCATTATAGTAATGAAGAGTAATGAAGTGTACAACATATACAAGTGGAAAATGTGCTAGAAGGATCACAATTGTTTTCCAGATTTTAGCTATTGGGTTTAGTATACTTAAGTATATTTTGGCCTCTTCTGCAGAGTCTCATCCCATAGTACTTGTACTTTGTAGATTTTTATGTCATGTGGTTTCTGCTGAAAGCATGGGATTGTCACTTAGATAGTATTCTTGAGTTTATTCTTGCTTTCTTTGTCCTACCCAGTTCCTATATTCTTGAATTCAAATGTCTTGTAAATTAAATAAATTTGGATTTTTATGACAAAAACAAAAGGCAACCTTATGTGAGGTATGAGCCATTTCTGTGTAGGTATAGAAGTGATGTTATTTCTTAAACTTCTTTAATTGTGCTTGCTTTACCCCTGCAGGTTTCAATGTATTTTGTTCACTGAGACAAAACACCTAGAAACATATCTTGCAATTTCAGCTACAAGTTCATTCTGTGTCTTGCTGTCTTTATATTCAGATCAATCTTATTAGTTCAGAGACTTCTAGTTTATGCAGATTAATAAAATTCAAGGAAGGATCTTTCAAATGAATCTCAAGAGCAAATCAAAGTAAGAATCAGGCTAACTTATATGCAGAGAATGTTCTGAGAAGAAGCATTACCTTATGCTGCTGATAATCAGATGTACATTGTCCTCCAGCTTATTACAGAGCAAATCTCAGCACTTTGCAGTTAGTGTTCTATAAAAAGAATATTACAAAACTTGATGATCCTGTTTTTACAAACAAAGCAATAAGAATGCTTCAGCATGTCAATGTCATCCAATGAGATGTCGCATTATTACTGGAATAAGAGGTTATTGGGCAGCTGTGGAAATGCAGAATAGAATAAATCTATTCTCCACTTCAACATCTGCATATAAATTCATGTAGAAAAATAACATACAGAAATAGAGATAATCCCCATCCCTACCCCACAGCTATTTAGCCTCCGTGATGCTAAACAACAATAGAATTTATTTATTTCAGTCTTATCTGCCTGGGATTTTTCCTTACAAGTCTTTTTTATTTTATGATTTCAGTGAGCTGATTTAATTACTTTGAACGAATTTTTACACAAGAAAATTGGTAGTTTTCTTTCCTGCAAAGTGCCAACAAAAATAAACCCTGTGGGACATAAGCCAGAACTGGGATTCACAAAAAAATAGCCCTTGATATGAATAGGATGTGTGCAGAAAGCCACAAGATGCTCTACCTGTCCCACAAGTTGCTTTGCCTCAGCTCAGCTCCACTCCAGAATTACAGGCTCTGCTTTTGCAGATTTGTTGGTACACTAATACAACAAACCTTCCTGTCCAAAGCTAGTGCAAAACCAAACAGGAGATGGAGCACTATTGTGTCATGACTGTTTGTCCCCGTACATATGCATGTAATTCGTGCCCAAAATGTGGGCATGAACTGTGAGATGTAATTTTGGAAAAGAGGGCAACTAGACCTCAATTTCTGGAAAGTTTTCTAAAATCACCCTAAAGAGAATTGGGGACGCAACAGGGGATGTGGCTTGATGAAGAGAAGTTAGCCAAGACTGGAGAAAGATCAGAAATACAAAAGCTAGGCAAAGAGACCATATGATGGCTGAAGTTTAGATGCCTTTCAGATGTGAAGAGAGATGTATCAGAAGGAATAGCTCGAACTATTCATGCTAATTAGAAGGTTCCAAGCTAACAGGAAAAGGCATGGGTACAAATGTTACCAGCTGAAAGAAAATCTCTGTTTAACATCCAGCACTAATTAAAGCCCATGTGAAGATGCATAAAGAGTAGAAAGTAAAATTAGATGTTCATCAGACAAAAGATTTTATTTTACAGAGATAGCAAGTAAAGAGGATATTTAATGCTCCATAGTAATTGCTCTACGCTTTAACTATATGTTAACAATGAAAAGCTAGACCAGTTAATCTTACAAGTTGTATGGGCTGCTGATTGTTTTTGTTTGTATTATTCTCCCCATCAGAGATATCATTTCAGTCAATGCATGAAAAAAAAATAATGTTTGCAGTTTTTTTTTCTGCTGCACAGAACCTGAAGCGTGTGGCAGAGACATGGATGGATGAGTTTGCAGAGTACATTTACCAGCGACGGCCCGAGTACAGACATCTCTCAACTGGTGACATCTCTGCCCAGAAGGAACTTCGCAAGCACCTGAAATGTAAAGATTTCAAGTGGTTCATGGCTGCAGTGGCTTGGGACGTCCCCAAATATTACCCACCTGTGGAGCCTCCACCTGCTGCCTGGGGGGAGGTGAGGAATACAAATTAGAAGAAATTTAAATGAGCCTAACATTTTACCTCACAGGAAATTAAAAGTACGAAATTATATTTGGCACCTTTGATAAGTAGTGTTATTAAGGGACTTCATCTCTGAATTAGCCATTAAAATGAGGAATTGTCATGTCTTAGGATTGTTGCTGTCCATTTTATAATTAATTACAATGTAGCGTGTACAGGCCATAAGATACGTGCCCATTGAGAACAAGAACATGGAAAAGATCATGTAGCACTCGTTATTGCATGTCACAAGTTGATTTTACATGCTGAGAGTCTATTTAGCAAAAAGGAGGTCGCAAAAAGGAAGTCTTTATCTGCTTACATACCTCCTCCTATTCTTGCAGTTCACCAGGGTTACTGTGCAGGTGCAGTTAAGTTTGGCCTGTTTTGTTTATATATACAAATATGAAAAGTGGAGTCTTGGTAATTTTCTTTTTGAAATACTAGTTTTACTGAACCTGTGGTCCACATTTTGTAGGTTCCACTTGCTGGTAGCAGGCAAATGGAACGTGTCTTTGGGGGACAAAGGAAAGGAAAGGAGAGAAAAGGGAAGTTACCATCTGAACATCATTTGAGCGGGGGCAAAGAAATGACCTGCTGGAACTCTCCAACCGTGCTCAAAGAAGTTCTGCCGACAGAGTTCTCTGAAGAGCAGAGCCATGGCAAGCCCTGTTTTGGCATTTTGTTTTGTGTAGGTGAAATGAAAGCACAGAGTGCAGGGACTGGAAATTACTTCCATAGCTAAACTGGAAAGCTCAGTGGCTCTCCTAGGAGCTGTGGCTGATTCATTGCATCTTGGAGGTGATATGCATACAACTTTTTCCACTTTATTAATTAAGATTTATAGGAAATGCTTTACTTTTCCACTGTATTTTGCAACTATTTAAAAAAGTAAAAATATCTGTGCTGAGTTCTGGACCTCTCTCATTTTGCTGGAGATGCTCTTAGGGTTCTCAGACAAACTGAAAAATGCATTTTTTGACCAAAACCTTTGGTAAGATCCTTTCAGTATATCACCAGTGGTCACAGTCCATCCAGGGGATTACTAAGCACAGGTACCTTTGTTGTTCTCCAGATTTCTTTCTTTCATTCTGTATCAATAGCTGATTGCCTCATCTCCAAATTTTAAGAACTTCCCATGGCAGTAGCAATCCTTAATTCTTCTCTGCAAGCTGCCAATTAGGGAAGTTCAAATTAGCTTCAATTTATGTGTGTCTTAATAGACATTACTCAACAATGAAGTCCTTTGTCGTTAATATATCTTTAATGCTGCTGCCCACACTTCGTGGGATAAATTTACATAAAAAGGTAACAGATTTGTTGGTAGAAGCCAGGCTTGGTCAGGGTCGTGTGATTACTTTTATGTCTTCTTTCACAGTCTTCCACGTGTATACATGTGCATTCTTCAAGGAATATGATCATGAGATTTGTAACTTCTATGGGCAGCCAAACAATCCTTAACTCAGTGAGAGGGCCTAAGTAAAGGAGATTGGGATTCAGATATTAAGTCTGCACACATCGTTATCGATGCATTCCTTGCATAAAAACACAATTTCTTGAAAGTAAATTGTACATCATAGCAATGGTAACTAATCTGTATTTTAAAAGTACTTACTGAGATCTTAGGAAGGAAATGAAGACCAAAGACTTTGTTTCCTCTAAAATAACAGTTTCTCTGACATAACAAGAGAAGTTTCAGTCCTACCACTCTTTTTTTTTTCCTGAGACTATCACATTCCTGTGAAGTTTTAATTAATTTGTTGGCACTTGCGAAGAACTTGAGCAAATTTGAAGGTCAATGGCTGTCATAATTAGAAACAGAGAGAGGAACACAGACTGTGTTTTACTGTTTTGTAAGAATCAAGCAGCTCTAGAAGCCTTGCTGACTAAACACACCAGAAGTCTATGCCAAGGCTGACTGCCATTTAGTACTGTCTCTGCCTGCACTTGGAAAGACTTTATATCAGTCTGAGGAAGAATAAACAAAGAGGTGCTCAGGCAGTCTTTGGATCTGGTATTTTGATGCACAACTAGTAGAAGCTATCTGGTGTAAATGCAGACATCTCATAAACAACTTCTGCATAACTTTTCTCTTTCTGCAAACGCTCTTACTTAAAATCTGATTCCTAATTCTCTCAACAAAATCTATTCATGGTAGAGAAGAAGTAAATCTGAGAAACAAAGAACTAGTTGTCTTCACTACCCTCGGCATGACCTTATCTCTTGTTCTTGTTTGTGTCTTTTGTCCTTTGTAGCTGACAGGGTATATCTTTCATTTATATTTTGTTCTGCCTTCTAACATCTGAAATATGTGCAGTAAAGCAATGCAGCAATGAATTCAGACAGATTAAGGTTAGTGAGATTGTCAGTTCCTTGAATGAGATTATTGTACTGTTTTCTCTCCTGGCAGGAAAAAAAAAAGGCAAATTTTCAATTAGATTTTTTCTTTTCCTTAAAAATATATTGGAAACTGTGCTATCAGCTGAAAAACAGTAATAACCATCCCATTCTCTTTCAAAGGTGCAATAATTTACTTGTAATGTGTATTGGAAATCCTGCTGAAGGAAGTTAAAAACAATAGCTGCATTAGGTGAAATTTGGGCATTGAATGTTTTCTTAGGAAGAATTCCTAAATCTACAAGCCACTGTGTGTGTATTCTGCAGCTTCCAACAATATCTTTGAAAACACATTTTACAGTAAATCAATCATATGCTGCCAGACATTGTAGTAATTTGTTTTAGGCTTTACAAATCCTATTGTAAGGGAGATATGAAAAAGATTGATTTGTTTTACTGAGTCAAAAGGGAAATATTTAAGCTTGGTTTCATTTGTTGTTGCATAAACTTCTTATTCAGTGATTTAATACAAAGCAAGTCACTCAGTCACTGCAGCAGTGTTGAGCTACAGAACATCAAAATATTCGTTTTTCAGTCCAGACCTCATGGATTTTATAGAATTGTTCTACAACGCCGGCATGAAAATGTCACACATGAAATTAAATCAAGAAGCATATCTGAAAAAGGATTAAAATGTAAGAATGCAGTAATCTCTTTTGATTATTTTTGGTTTTAAAGTCTTACCTTCGTTGCCTTAATGAGTAAGTATCAGCCCACCAAGTGTCACATGGGCATTGTATGAAAGTAGTATAACCAGCGATTTCCCATCTCACACAGAACAAGAGCACGCAGATATGTTTCTTGCAGTTCTTCCATCAGGATCAATGTCATGCAGCACAGCAGAGTTCCCTGTTTCTTCAGGGAGGTCTTTGGCAGTGCCTGACTTTTTTCAACTTCAACTTTTCCTTTTTATGGCTCACAAAAATGATAAATCCATTTCAAATTGCTGTGTATCTGTTGTCAGGAAAGGTGTCTCATTTCTCTTTATTTGATCTGTAGACATTGATGGCCCTAGGGTTATCTGAGAATATAAGCATGCACTAAAATCATCTTTAAGTGCTGCTCAGGCAAAGAAAAAAAAAAAGCAACATAAATGGATGTTTTTAGTGTCTCTCAAGAGTTACAGATACTTTCTTATTTTCAGCATTGAGTCAGATATAGGGAAAGTGTTTATTTGAGCTGGTAAAATCAAGGTTCCTTTCATGTTGCTGTGTTGTATGGGACACCATGAGGATAGTCACAGCATCATCTCCACCTTCATCATTTTAAGGTGACCGTGCTGAGCATAAAGCTGCCTTTAGATTGCTCTGCTTCCCCATTTTTGTTTTTTTGTGAATTTGGTTAGGGCACAGTGAGCGCACAGAGTAGACCCTCATGCTGCTGGGAGCAATTCCCCATCTCTAACTCAACCACTGCTTCCACCAAGGCTGAGGTTACCCAGGCTGACAGTGGGGCTGCAGAGCAGGCAGAGCATCACCCATGCTCTCAAGAGCAAATCTTGAAGGAACTACTGTATTCTTCAATGTAAAAAGCCAGACCATCTTAATCTGCCTCTCTCATGGAGAGCAGATGAAATCACATAAGTCCTGCAAAACTTGAAGGGAGATGGAGGAGAGAATCAGGGAAAAAAAAAAAAAAAAAAACAACATAGAACTTCTGGGTTGGGATAAAGCTATTTATTAAGATACAGAAAAGGAAAAGTTTAATAGTTAATAGTTAGGACAGTATATGTATGAATGTATATAACAAGTTATGCACAGTGTACGAAAAGGAAGTCTAGGGAATAGAGCAAGAATGAGTTACCTGGAAGTCTACAAAGAAGTTGCCTGAGCAGCCAGGGATCAGGTTAGGAAAGCTAAAACACAGATAGAATTAAATCTAGGCAGACATAAAGGGGAACAATAAGAAATTCTACAGGTATAGCAGTGATAAAAGGAAGGCCAGGAAAGTAGTGGGCCCTCTCCAGCAGGAGAATGGAGACCTGGGCCCTAGGAATATGGAGAAATCTGAGATGCTTAATGATTTCTTTGCCTCACTTTTCACTGGCAAGGGCTCTAGCCACACTGCCCAAGCTACAGAAAGCAAAGGTAAGAACTGGGAGGTGGAAGACGTGCCTGCGGTAAGTGAAGACCATCTAAAGAACCTGAAGGTGCACAAGTCCATAGGATAGGACGAGATTCTTCCACAGGTTCTGGGGAAGCTGGCAAATGAAGTTGCCAAGCTGCTGTCCATCATATTTGGAAGGTCGTGGAAGTCTAGTGAAGTTCCCAATGACTGGAAAAGGGGAAACATAAACCCCATTTTCAAGAAGGGAAAAGAAGATCCAGGGAACTACAGGCCAGTCAGTCTCACCTCTGTGCCTGGCAAGATGGTGGAGCAGATCCTCCTGTAGGTCCTACTAAGGCACATGGAAAATCAAGGTGAGGTGATTGGTGGTAAGCAACAAGGCTTTACCAAGGGCAAATTGTGCCTGAGAAACTTGGTGGCCTATTACGATGGAGTTACAGCATCAATAAATAAAGGAGGAGCAACTGACATCATCTACCTGGACTTGTGCAAAGTGTTTGACACCATCCCACATGACATCTTGGTTGCCAAATTGGAGAAAAAAGGATATGATGGATGGACCACTTGCTAGATAAGGGACTGGCTGGGTGGTCACACTCAGAGAGTTGTGGTCAACAGTTAAGTGTCCAAATGGAGACCAGTGATGAGTGGTATTCCTTGGGGATCAGTGCTGGGACCGGTGCTATTTAACGTATTTGTAGGCAACATGGACAGTGGGATTGAGTGCAACCTCAGCAAGTTTGCAGATGACACCAAGGTGAGTGAAGCAGCTGACACTCTAGAGGGAAGGGATGCTATCCAGAGGGACCTGGACAGGCTTCAGAGGTGGGTCCATGCCAGCCTCATGAAGTTCCAACACAGCCAAGTGCAAGGTCCTGCACCTGTTTCGGGGCCATCCCAAGCATGAATACAGGCTAGGTAGAGAATGTCTTGAGAGCAGCCCTGAGGAGGATCTGGGGGCATCAGTTGATGAAAGTCTTAACATGAGCCAGCAATGTGCTCTTGCAGCCCAGAAGGCCAATTGTATCTTGTGTCTTTCTTTATGTGAACTGTGACTCTCACATTTTTTTGAGTAATTTAGAACTGGTTATTTGCCATTACCTTTCCCTGTATCCATCCCAGCCCTTTGTTAGTATCAACTGAGAAACTGGAACAGCCTTGTTTCTGTACAACACTGCTCACCCGTAACTGTAAACATTGGTGCGCTATCAGTGTTGTTTTCTCCTAGAGCAAAACATAGCATCATACCGGGCACTCTGAAGAAAACAATTCTGTCCCAGCAGAAACTAAGGCAGAAATGTTATTTAGGAGGCAGTCTATTCTTCTGTATGTAAATGCTATTGAGAAACACGAGGAAGCGTACAAACCCTGAATTTAGAATGGAGTATTTTAACAGGAACTAATAATCTAGTACAGTTGACCATACTGACAACATCTGCCACAAATATTTTATTTTTATAAGTCCTTTGTTCTTTTTCCTGGAAATTAATGTAGAAATAACTATGAAATCAGCAGCTTCAAATGTCTTCTTCAAATGTAAAACCTAGGCTCAAAGAGCTTTTATCCTCTAATGCCCCAATTCCTTTTTAATATATTCCCCTCTCTACTCTTGTAGTTCAATTGAGCTAATCTGCTTCTTTCTCTAGGCTTTGCCTATTTGTCAGGAACTTTTTTTTTTTTTTTTTTTTTTTATGTAGGCATGCTAATGTAGAAAAAGGAAGTTGCAGTTTTCATGTCTATTTAACTCCTTCATAAAACCCAAGGACAACTGTATCTAGACTTGAGCAGTCCTTTATCTTATGGCTTGCTGCCTTATTTAAAAGACAGAAATCAGATGATACAAGAGCAGAAATCTCCCTCACTTGGCAAGTTTACGTTTTCCAAAGCATAGGTGCAACACTGAAAGAGTCTCTATATCTTTGGTCTTACAACTTCCCCATGGAATAGGATGAAAATGAGCCCATTAGTCTGTGCTTTAACACATCAGTTGTTCTCTATAAGAACTGTAGGGCCCACCATCTTTCTTAGTAGTGTTGTCCCAGTGTGTGTTCAAATAATATTTCAAGAACTACATGTGAGATAAAAAGTTCCCACAGTTACCCAGCTACAAAAGTTAGAAATGGGAGTGTGTTAGGAGTGCTAGTTATGTCTCCAGTTGTAACTTAAATATTTGACGTTCATTGCATGACTGGAGACAAAGCAGTATCAATGTATACATGAAAATGCAGCATCTCTTAGCTGCATTCCTACTCTCCTTCCTTCTTCTGTGAAGGGATCTTAGGGGATTTGTAGGCAACACAGTTCTGGTGTTCAGCAGAATGTTCCCTGTGGTTCTGGCAGCATTTTGATGGCGTGATCCAATTTCTAGTGACTGCCAAGGCCACACAGAAATGCCTGAGAACAAAAGCACAGACTTGACTGATATGTCTGTAATACAAAAAGAAAATGAAAAACAAACCACAACCCCTCTGCAGCTGAAAGGATGGATTATTAAAAAAAAAAAAATGAATTACCATTTCAGCTGCAACAAACTAAAATAAAACTAACTTGAGGAAGCATTTCAGGAGCAGAAGAAATAAAAAATAAAAATTTAAAAAAAAAAAAGAGAGAGAGATGGATTCCAGCAGTGAATATACTAAATGTTGCTTTGGCTCAAAGCTTTCCAAGAATGCTTAGAATACATTCGCCACAACATCCAAGTGAGTGAGAACAGGATGGAGTAATGCCATCTAGACAAAATTATGACAATCCAATGAGCATTCATTAGATGTGGGGTGTATTCTTTCATTATATAGATCTGAATCCAGATAATCTTTGGAAAAGTTTTTTCACATAAAAAAAAAAGATACATAAAAATTAAATATTTTCCCCTCATTGTTCTTATATGTCTTTTTTTATGGATTATATGAAAATGAGGGGAGAGTTATTGAAAGCTTATTATCTTTCACCCTTTTTTTTGCAGTCAACATGACTCTACTTTGGGGCTCAGTGCTGGATTTCTGTATCTGTGTAAACTAGAAGGTTAGCAGCAATTGCTTCTACAGCGATTTTGTTGCATAAAAATAAGAAAAAATGCGCTAAAACTGTGCTTGTCCGTATTTTGAAAGATATGCCTTTGAGCTCTGGTGATGGCTCAGAGAATTCTGGAGCTCAAACTGCTGCTCACGTCATTTGCTCAATCTGCTCCTTTCTAGGCTAAGCAAATAGATTTCCTGAAGCCTTTCCTGGAGGTGATGTGTTGTTTTTTGTTTGTTTGTTTTTTCTTCAGGTCCTGTTGCTTTCCCATCTGTCTAAATCTTTCTTAGAACATGATGAATAGATTCAATTCCAAACCTCCAAAATAATAATAAAAAAAAGAGCAAAGCAGTTCTACTTTGTGTATTACAAGCAGAGGGCTTACTCCTTTTGTTCTCCCTGTGTTGTTTTCCGTGATGAGTTGTTTTTTTATCCTGTTTTGGTTTTGGGCTTTTTTCTGTGAGATAAGCCATATTATTTAAGAGTAGCAATATTTGTTTGTCTAATGTGGCAATAATTATGACTTAGAAAAAAAAAAAAGAAAAGAAATTTCAATTGAGAATTGGAATCATCCCCTCAGCTGTATTCAGCGTCTAGCTTCTCTTTTTTTAAAATACCGATTGAAGTAGTTGCAACAGTGTCAAAATGTGCAGCTCCCTCTGTCTATTGTATGTACAGAATCTGTATACATCTCCAAGAATCCTAGAATAATTACGGTTGTAAAAGACTTCCAAGATCATCTAGTCCAGCCATCCACCTACCACCAATATTTCCGACTAAATCTCATTCCTTAGTACTTTACCTAAACATTTCTTGAACACCTCCAAAGATGGTGACCCTACCGTGTCCCTGGGCAGCCCGTACCAATACCTGACTGCTCTTCTGGGGAATAAGTTTCTCCTAACATCCAACCTGAACCTCCCCTGGTACAACTTGAGGCCATTCCCCCTTGTTCCATCACTAGTTACTCAGGAGAAGAATCTGACAGCCACCTTGCCACAACCTCCTTTCAAGGAGTTGTAGGGAGCAATAAGGTCTCCCCTGAGCCTCCTCTTCTCCAGACAAAACAATCAATCCCAGTTTCTCCTGTGCCCTCACAGTTTTGTTGCCCTTCTGAGGATGTGATCCAGGGCCTCCATGTCTTTCGTGTAGTGACGGATCCAAAATGAACACAGAACTTGAAGTGCAGACAAATGAATGAAGAAGGTGCATAGGCTTTGGTTATTTACTGTCTGTGTATCTCAATTAAATGGGAGGTTTCTTTTTTAAGAAAGCCTTTTCACTTTGGTGTAGCACTTCTAATCAGCTCAGCCAAGGTATTAAAGGGAAAATATGTGTTATTTCAAAATAAACATGACGCTATCCTCTCTTTAGTAGTAGTAGACAGCCTATGCATTTTCAATCCAGTCCTGCAGGAATATGTCCTTAGCAGTGTTGTGACTGAGAGTCACAGGTTACTACTCAATTGTTTCAGTTTCCAAAGTGATACTTTTAAGAATAAGTCCCACTGCAGTTTGTTTGCAGAAGCATACAGACAGCACAAGGAACTTTTGTAGGTAAACGTGGTTAAAAAAAACCAGACAGACTCAGCTTTGAACTTCTCATTCTTATTTTTTCCCTCTTACTTTCTTTGCATGAGGCTATTTCATGCACACCTACCTCTCGTTTGTTAAGCAGAACATTTCTAGCTCTGCTGATTCTGGAGCTCTTCAAAAGAGGAGATCATTCTAAGACCTGGTGCTCTACCCTGTAAAACCTATTCTATACCACTGAGTCTTAAACTCCTCGGTTTCTAAGGTAGCTGAATTCATAAGAGACTCCATTCTGCAGCCTTGTTTGATGTGAAATGTTGCTGCTTGACTTTACAGATTCGAAATGTGGCATCCAATCTCTGTGTGGACAGCAAACATGGAGCCACAGGGACTGAACTAAGGCTAGACATTTGTGTGAAGGATGGCTCAGAACGGACGTGGTCACACGAACAGGTATTGCAACAGCTGAAAAAAAAAGTGTAAAATTGTTGATCCTTTTTTCTAGTTTCTGAGCATTTATCTGAGGTTTCTTCCTTTTCTTAGGTTACAGCTAAGTGGTCATGTTATTTTTTAAATGATTTCTGACCTTAATAGTTTCTTAAAAGTACTCTTCTTAAACTAACCTTGGAATTTTCCCATATCCTTTTAAATTTCCAAAGCGAATTCTGGTTCTCAAAGAGCTTTCAGATGCCCAATTCTATTACTTTATGTCATGAAAACATATGGAGTTCAGTTCACTTAACTGAAAATATTTTTAAAATCCTACTGGGCATGTAAAGCTGTAGTGATTGTCTCCTTTTATGTTTCCATCTCCATAAACGCAGTAAGTGGTGTTGTATTTTAAATAAATATGAGCTATAAGCAAGATAAGTATTGTGGAAGCCACAATGGGTTTCACAAACATGAAGGATGATAAAGGCTCAAAAATGCTTTAATCTAGACTGGTTGGGAGTAAAAGCATAACTTCTCAGGAGTGCGGAGGAAAAGAGCACTGATTTGTACTCTCCATGATTGTGAGTACCTTAGGAAGGAGATTATGACTCATTAGCTCTGACCAGTGTGAGCAAAGAAACTGGATGAAAAATACAACCTGTCCATTTAGCAGCAATTTTAATGAATGTGCCTTCTGCACAGCAAGGGACCCAGATTAGAAAAAAAAATCCACAAGGCTGAGGAGGAAAAAATTGACAGCCAAGCATGGCATTTTTGAAGATAATAAAAGCTGAGGAGGGACGAGTTCTGAGGAGTACTTGAAGTGCTGAGGTCAAAAATTCCTTCTCTAAGGATAGCGGAAAGCGCAGAGGAAGGTGTGCAAGTGAATGAAGCTGAGGAGCTAAAAATGATTGCAATTTAGATAAGTGGCAACTCAAGAGAAAGGAAGCTGCTGAAAGAAGGCTTCCTCATGCAGCTGACAGAGATGAAGTGCAGTGATAGGATGCCGAGATAGATAAGTAGAATTAAACTATGTTTAGGAAAGCAGGAGTTGTTTTGGCAGGGAGCAGCATGTCCCTTCTCGTGGCTGAAGAGCATTCAGAGCGCTGTGAGGCAGCATTCCTCCGAGCACTGTGGTGCGGCTGTGTCTGGAAGGGACTGACAGAGCCCAAGCCAAGTCACTGAATTCAATTATGCTGAACAGTTCAATGATTCTTTTGGGTTGTACAAGAGGAGCGGGGTCACGCCATCGACTGCTGGTTTTTCTCGCGCATTTGTCCAAGAGCTGCTGCATTTAGAGTGTAATTCGGAAAAGAGGCGGCAGAGGGCAGCTCCGGACAAGCTGAGCACAGCCGGGCCAAGGAAGGTGAAGAACAGGCAACTCTTCGAGCTTCTCGGGGTTTGCAACGAGATCTGACCGAGGGTGAAAAAGAATCGCTTCAAAAAAACCACCTTACTGTTGCTTCAGAGTATAGCTAAACAGACAGACAGGTAGATACCGTCTAACACTCAAAATGGTCTCTTTTCTATTGGCAAGATGGAGATGCAACCTGGTTTAGGGAGCCTGCTTTGGCAGAGGGGTTGGACTATATGATCTCTAGAGGTCCCTTCCAACCCCTACGGTTCTGTGATTGTTTGGATTCCCTTGTGTTTGTGGTGTGCCACTGGTTGGTAGGGTTTTCTTTCTCCCAGAGACAGCAGCACATTCAAAAGCTGCTTTTCCAACTGAGCAGAGCATGCTTGCCCTTAACCTGTCTACCAGCCAGCATAAATCCTAGAACTCGCACAAGAAACTTTGAAGAATCTTTTGAACAAAATTAGGGTGATGTAATTTCACTTTCTTCTAGAAAGAGACTTCATTTGCTTGAGGTTGAAAAATAGAAGCTATAGAAGAAAGATTATTGGACTAATATCTAGTACTCTATAACAGGGTAACTTTTTATTTTTGTAATCTTGCTGGTTTATTTCATTATAATTCATTGATTTCTGGATCAGTTTAGAAATGAAGCAAAGCAAATTTTACTCAAATGTTCAGACTCCCAGTATGGAACACAGCCAGATGACTGGTTTCAAGGATCAGTCTGTGCAAGGTGCAGATTTTAAAGACAGCAGTTAAGGAAGAGTTACAGAATCTCACAGACTTTAAGATGGAGCAAACTAGATTGACTTAGGTGAATCTCAGAATTTCTATCCCACAGGGAATTACAGTATATGCAAATTATCCAGAGGAGAATTATCGGTTTTCCTGTAGAAAAGAAGCTCTGATAATGTTTACCTTCAGTAGATCAAAACATTTTAGTGATACTGGGCTTGGATTTTTTTCCAAAAGCAAAGTAACATTCTTTCCCTCTGCCTTTTCCAGTATTTTCCTCAGTGTAGAGACGATGTGCTGTGTTATGAACACCTGCTTTTTCACCACTCCAGTCATGTTGCTGCCATTAATTCTACACATGCTGGTAGACAGTCAGAGTTAATGAAAATACTGAGGATTCTATTATCATATTTCAAGTTGTGTGAACTGACACTGAGCAGATCTTGTAACTTCTGGTATAAATTTACAGGGAGTTCTTTAGAAAAATGTGATATGAAGAAAGCAGCAGGTGTTAGTGCTGATGGTACCACAAGATAGAAACAACTCTTTGTGCTACTTGATTCATGTCACCTGAGCAGCCCCTGAGAAAGAGACCTTCCACCTCAGGGTTGTAAAAACTAACAGCAGGCAAAAGCTTCATAAGCCACTTGCAGATTTTCTGGTGAACGAGAGAAAGAAGTCTCTGGGAACTTCCTCAGAATTAAAAAAAGAACAGAGAGAGAAGGAGGGGGATGAGTGGGGCGTGTCTTGACTCTCTTCCTCCTCTCTTGCCTGAGCTAATTTCTGTTTCAAGGTGAAACTCGGGCAGATCAAACAGCAGCCAAGGATGTGGTGGCAAGCATCTTCTCTGTCTTCTCAAGTTCCCAAGTCTGGCCAGGGATTAAGTGGGCTGGCATTATCTCCAGTTCAGCCCAGTCTGTTACTGTGCAGCCTGCCTGGCTCTTTCTTCTCTGCTCAGAGATGTAATTCAAGCCAAAGTCTAGCTCACAGATATGATACTGCCTTTGTGTGGGGCACATGTTTTCTGCTTAAATGTTGCACTGTGGCCTGAGCACAATGCACCCTGACAGGCTCCAGCCAGGCAGTGATCAACTGAACAAAGTTGTCAAGCTGGAGAGCACTAATGGTCTCAAAAGGGCCTTTGTCCAATAGACAGTCCAAAGCCCGTGGCTGCATCTGGCAGTCATTTTTCAGGCCCCATGATAACTGGGAATTAAGTTATTCCTTTAAGATAAGACAACTGAAAAGCTGTCTTTTTCCAAGCTGTCCTGTGCGAGGGCCAGGCGTCATCAAAAGCTGAAGCGTGTCAGCCAAGGGGTTACTTGGTTGCAAACTCAGAAGTTGGGGCTGTGGTAGGAGAAGTGGATGCAGAAGGAACCATAAGGACAGAGAATTTCTTGGACTCAATAGAAACAGCAGCCCTGGAGACCTCAAGTGAAGAGAAAGCCAGCTGCCTGATTCTAATGTGTTTGGAAATCTTTGTGCAGCTTTGTTTCAAATCTGCAAATGAAGGAGTACAGGAAGGATTCTCATCAAGTCAGGCTCTGCAGGCTCCGAGCAGCTTGGGTCAAAGAAACATCCGAAGCATCAAATAATGGCAAAGCAGATACTTATGGTGTCAGAACCACAATTTATAACATGTAGCTTTGCTATGCATTTTACAGAGGAAAGATCATTTTTACACTGGCTCGATTTAGTGTTGAATAGACAGAATTTGCCATGTTACAGAGGATGTGATAGAGTAGGAAGGTTGGAAGGATGTCGATCTTCAAATGTTATCTAAGATCTTTTTCCTGATTAGTTATTTTTCATTTGTCTTAGGGGCAGAAACTAGTTTTTAAGACTAACAAGGTTTATTTTATAACTCTTTTGCTAGGAAGAATATATTTGCATTTTAAATGCAACTGTTTTACAAAGCATCAGGAGGGGGAGGAATCTGTGCCATCTAATCAGTGAGATCTACTATTACATAGATTGTGTTTTTCAGTGAATGGGGATTTTAAAAAAAAGTGACACCCTATCTGGTACTAAGTCAAGAGTCTTGACTTTCAAGTGGAACATAGCCTTCAGAAACCACACAGGAGTGGGAAAGGCAAAGGAATACCCTGGGTCGGTCTGATCTGATTTAAAAGCAAGCTTCAGCTCTTTCAGGTGTACTGATGCATTCAGTGTGGCAGTAGTCCTCAGGGCAAGGTCCAGAGAGCATCAGGAATGGCCCCTCAGCTCACCAGTCACACACAGAATGAAAAATTTGGACAGCTATTCACTGGGAAAGATGAGAAAGGTGTTGCAAAATGATATCTTGCAAAGTAGTCAGAGAGTGGGAATATTGCAAAATCACTGTTCCACACCATTTCTCCAGGTATGTTATTCATCACTTTGAGCTCCAAGTTTATTACTTGGCTGTAGAAAAGTAAAGCAAAAGAAAGGAAATTGCTTTTGCTGTTTTTTCCTTCAGAAGCAAAACATCTCAAACTTTTTTTTTTTTTTTTTTTTTTTTTTTAAGAAGCTGCATTGTAGCTTTTTCATATATCAAATCTTTCTTCTGACTTTGGTTGTGAAATAAGCTGTTTAGCAGGGAGTGCATAATGCTGCTTCCAGGAAACATAAAGATAAATGGAGAAAGACTTAACCTTTTAAAAAGCAGGGATTTGGTTTGAAAATGAAGTTAAAGTTGTCCACTGCATTTTACAGCAGATTTTACAGTAAAAATGCACTCTGCGGGAAAGAAGAAATAAGCAGGACATGGGGGAAAACTGAGAAAATGCTGACTGGAAAACCAGAAATAAATAGGGAATGACAGATGCAAACAGAGAGAACAAGAGCTTACAATGAGCCACAAGAAAAACAGCAAATATTCAGATATATGCTTATATTCTGTGCCTGCAGGCCACAGGAAATAATTATGCCTCTTAACATGGCATTTGGAGGATGGTACAGTGCTGAAGATGCAGCATTTTTAAAAGATGCCTCTTTTAGGTAGATCACAGAGAGTAGATAGCTGGCACAGTGAAAGGTTCAAAATCTAGGAACTACAGCAGAAATACTCTAAATCATCCCCCCCCAGTCATACTGAGCTTTAGTTTCCATTTGTAGACAGTGGTTCCAGCATCAGGAAATGTGTGCACTGTGGGGAGCAAGGTACCAGGTGAGTGCCAGAGCTGCCTGGGATGAGATGGCTGAGGTGCTGCAGGCAGGCTAAGAACAGCATAGACTGGAAGCTATTCAGATAACTGCTATTCAGATAACGAGCTTGCATGCAGTTCTGCATGAACTGTCACAGCTAAATGGTTTCCAGTAGCAAAGTTTGATCATTTAAAAAGAGCTTTATTGGTGTTATGCTTCAGTCTGTACTGTGGAAGATCAAGAGTCAAGTAGAAAGCCATGGAATAGCACTGACACACATGCATACACACACAAAGAAAAAAAAATTAAAAGAAAAAAAAATCACAGCTCTCAGCACTGCTTCTGGTCAGCAATGTACAAGCTGCAACCTGCTTTCTGCAAGGATTGGTCTGTAGAAAAGGAAAATGCACTCTGTATCTTTAAATTTGGTATTGTCAGACCTGTCACCTTCATCTTATGATTGAACAACTGCAGTGTCACAGCATAATTTCAGACAGCTGGTGCCTGATTGAGAAGGATTCCTCTGTTAACTCTGAGCCTCCACAGTTCCTCTCAGGCAGCCAGAGAAAGTGCTTTAACAGGCTGCTTGTAGCTCACAGGTTTCTCAGCAAAATGACAGATCATTCAGTGTGTGGTGTTTTGCAGTAAGTAATAACTAGTAATAAACAATTGCATTGTCTGGCTGTTTTTCTAGCTGTTCACCTTTGGCTGGAGAGAAGACATCCGTCCTGGGGAGCCACTTCACACCAGGAAGTTCTGCTTCGATGCCATCTCGCACAGTAGCCCTGTCACACTGTATGACTGTCACGGGATGAAGGGGAACCAGCACTGGAGCTATAGGAAGGTCAGAGTCACTCCCGGTCATTTCAGAGATTCAGACTGTCCTGAGCCTATACTCAGTTTAAAATAGACTTGTACCTTCAGAGAAGTTGTGTTTTAAAATCCACTGTTTTCATTCCAATTTAATTTTGTGGTAAACTCTCTAGAGTGTGCTCTCATTGAGTGTTCAGCTACTTGTGTCAAATTTAAATGAAAATGGATCTGATCCAGCTCAGAGAATGTCTGTGTTGGGTGTCTGAAAGGTGTTATAGCATTCTGGCACTTAGAAGATGCTAGTGTCATTTTAAGTGAGACGCTATTGGAAATATTTGCATCCAACGTGACAGCATTAGGAAATGATGCTCACGAGTTAAATATTACTATTTTACTACATTTTTAGAAGTGGCAGAAATGTCTCCCTCAAAAAACCCCAAACCAACATTAAAAGGACTGCTGTAAGCCTGAAGATGTCAGGAGTTTATAAATTAAAGATAAGCAGCTTAGACACTACTTTGATCTGTCAAGTTCTGCCCATTTTGATCAATCACTAAAACAGGAGGTCAAGCTAGGAAATGAGAGTGCTTCATTTAGGGTGTAAAAAGTCCTGGTAAGGCTACCAAATTTTTTAAGGAATGACTAGTTGCCTGGATTAAACATTTCTCTAATAAACTCTGTATTCTGTGCAGGGTAAGGACATACATTTCTCTGAACTGAGAGCTTCTTCTCATGCATCCTTCAATTTTCTGCAACTGCTGTGCCTTGTCCTCTACATTGCTTGTGCTGAGACCCAAGTGACAGAAATTGGATTGTGCCACATAAGTCTCTGTAGTACTTTCTAGATTAAAGTTATTAGCAGAAAGCTAATTCAGAAACATTAAAAGTAGCTGTGCCCCAACTATTTTGAGTATCTGCTTGTTAGCTTCTGTTGCTTTTGTTGTTTTTGGGGGTTTTTTTTTTAGGCTTTTTGGGGGTTGTTTTGTTTTGTTTTGTTTTTTTACCATATTTGTGTTGCAGTCAGAGATGTACCACAGGATTTTCCAGAAACGTGCTCTTGAGATTTCACTTGTAGTGAAGTTAAAAGATGTGGACTGGCTATTTAGAAGACATAAATAGTTGTGGCTGTATTGCTGCATATATGGCTTCGTAATGTCATTATAATCGCTTCTTGCTTCAGAACACTTCCAATTTATCTTTTTGATTGTCCAAGCCACACCAAGGAAGCTTTCATACCGTTAGCACTTCATTGGTGCCTAATGTAGCTGGTTCATAAGAAAAATGCAGATCTGGAGCTGCCCTCTGTATGGCTCATCACCTTTGATGTGGACAGAAAACAGCAGACAATCCAAAAAAAAAAAAAAAGACATTTGAAAAAAGAAAAATGCACGAGTTCTATTAAATCCTCTGTGCAGCTTCATTTTTCATTTCCAGAAGGCTGACAGGGCTCATATAAAAATTCTCAGTGCAAGGCAGGCATTTTCATCTCAGCAAAAGGCACCACAACGTTTTGCAGTGATGAGAGTACTGACATAGTCCTAGCTGTAATACTAACCTGACAGCAAGCTGATTAGTTCGTATGAGCATTTACTGCTTAACTATAGAACTTCAAATTAAAAAAAAAAAAAAAAAAAGAATTGTGCTGAAATAGTGAAAATATGCTCATTATTATTATTACTTAGACTTAGTGGGTAGCCAAGCTAAAACTTAAGTTGGTTTTGATTGTTTCATAGTGTTTATTTCTTCAGATGCAGGGCAGATTTACCATAGAACATTTTGATGGTACAACTATACAAAATAATAATAATAAAAAAAAACCTGTTATCCTTACCTAGTTTTAAGAGCATCTTGGAAATAGGATTTATACTGTTTCTCAGAGACAAGTGAGCCATACAGCAAATGGATGTTTCTATCAGTTAAATTGCACGTATAGTAGAGCTCTTTACTGATAGAATAGTATGCAACTAAAATTGCATTCTAAGTCATCAGAGTAATAGTCTGTGGTTCAGCAAGAAATGCCTTCTTTTAGAAAACAAAGAGCAGATCAGCAGCTGTGTTCTTTTATCTGCACCATGTACAGAAGCTGTAGCTTTCCAATGGCCACGTGTCCATCTCATCTGTAATTCTTCAGGAAAAATGACCTTGTTGGTCAGTGTCTTATGAGATGCTTAATAGCATACTATTAAGCATCTATCATACTATTCCTATAAAACTAGAAGATAATAGCTTTTTAATAGCTTAAGCTGCTTTCTCTTTCTAAGATTATTTGCATCCTCATGTCAAAAGCTCTGAGCAAGTGTTTGAAATTCCAGTAAGTCTATGATAGTGAGCAATCAGTATTTTTAGGACCAGTTCAAACTTTTCTGTCTGTAGTAAAACAGCCAAGTCTGCATTTAAGAAATCTGTAAAAAGTGATGAAGTAGACTGAATCCAAATAATATTGTGAACAACGCTGTGGGTTAGAAAAAGGAAGTGAGTTTAATAATGGGGAAAAAAAGCATTGATGCCATAATGGGGCTTTGAAATCAATTCTGGGAGCAATAGGAGAATGCAGAAAATAGTAGAGATATTGGAAAATAACGTCTTTTCAAGATAAAGCTATTTCCTTAACTGCATTTATGATTCCTAAGCATGTCAGTGTCAAAGATCAACAGTGGATACAGATTTCTGTTCCTTCCAGTGAAGGAAAATGCTCCTGTTTTTCAGCTTAGCATAACTCTGGAGTGATAGGTAGTACACTGGTTCTGATAAAGTATGATTAAATTTATGTGCCCTGGTCTCATCTGTAGAGCACATGTATTCAAGAGAGGGCTGATTTAGTAGGTCTTTAAAAAATAATGGTTATAATTGTGCAAAATCAATTTCATTATACTATAATTCTGCCCTGAACGTAGTGATTATGATAGAAGCTGGACTGGCAATGTCAAAACCTGTGCCCAGAATAGCACCATTTGTTCATAGTCTCCTGACAGTTTCAGGGACAAAACTGCAAGAGTAAGTTCACTCTTTACTCTGTGAGTCCATAGATTATTCCCTCGGACAATGAAAGACATGTCATTGCGATAGTGGTTTTTATCATATGGACATCTGTCCTGCTGGAACTACGCTGGGGCTACTGACTAATTTCAGATAAACTACTGCAGCCACCAGCTGATAATGACTTCCAGTTGCTGTTGACCTTGGCCATAGTTATAGCAGTGACCTAGAAGAAATGAAAGGCTCTGTGTCTCATTACCAATCCCCTGAACTGTCAAGAACCATTATCTTATGGAGAAGTTTCTCCTTCTGCAAATAATATTCAGACTTGCCTTTGTGCAGAAGGAAAAAAAAATCGCTATGCTCTTTTCAGATGTTTGAAAAGTCTCTGGAAGGGTCCTTGTAGCTTTTTTTATATTGGTTTAAGGAGGAATTTATATATTTCCCTCAAAGTTCTTCTCTGGGGTGCACGCAACTGTCACCCGTTAAAGTTCTCAGCCTGTTTTTATTGAGTTCCATAAGAACTGCAGGCTTTGACCTTAGGTCAGTGTAAGCTGAAGATGATAAATTAATAGGCCATTATACATAGCTAAGGCAGCCAGAAGTCTTCTCATAGTAACTGTGTCCCTCTCAAAAAAGAGGCGCTCATCTCTCCTAATAACCAGACTGTCTGAAAGAAGCACCAACAATGCTTCATTCAAGAATTGCATCCCCTGGATTTTTCTGTGAGAGGACAGACTGCAGGCTCTTTGAAAAGGCTGGAGTGTTTCTCATAGCACACTTTATGTACTGAAGCAGATTCCTCTCTTCTTGTAACAGCTACTGTGTTAAAACTTCTAGTGTTTCAGCTTCCCGGTAGCTTGGATGTGCCTTTCCCAAGCTATGATGTGAGGAAAACCAGTCATCCCCTTCTCATGAGGCTCCATAGCAGGTGGGCAGCCACAGAACCCCCCTGCTCCCTCCCAGCTCAGGCATGACTGCTCTGTCAGGTGCCCACAGAATGGCAGGAGGGGTTGGCAAGATGCTGAAGGGCACCTAGCCACCCTACAGGTCCTTAGGATCTCTGGTATGGCCTCGTCCTAGGCAGGGTTTGATAGCCCTAAGTGCAAAGTGCCTGTGATTGCAAGCTGCTCCACGTACAGAGCCTCTGGCCCCACCATCCACACAAAGTCTGTTTCTTTAGTTAGCCATGCAGACTTTGGCTGCATCCCACAGAGCTACTGTCTTGTGAGTGTGTGCAGTTAATGGGGAAGAGCTGGGGTGAAAGCTAGTGTTGATGAAAGGCAGGTGGAGCACCATCACCCTCTACCAGAGCATAGTGCCACGTTTCTGAATTTGCTCTCTGTTGCGTATCCTAAATATATAGAATATAGTGCTTTACCAGTGTTTCACAACCCCCAGAACCAATCAATTTTTCTCTTTCTTAAATTAAAAAAGAAGCTTTCCGTATCAAAGTTGCTTTAAAATAACTTCTATTTTTTTTAGATAGTGTTATTTTTGGTTTTGTCTTCATAACTTTTTTTCTGAATGGTGAGGTATTTTTAGTTAAAGATGTTTCTGTATGACTGTTGCTCAGCACCCAGAGCACTTTGGTGAGTTTGTAACAGGTTGTGATTTGACAAGTAGCTTTCTTCTTTTCTACTTTCAAACTGGGTGAACAAGCACATCCTGAATTAGTATTGAACTGCTGGCAGAGCTTGTTTGGAGAGCAGGGGAAGAGCCTGGGTGTTGTTTACCAAGAGTCATCAGAAGTTTATTTCCACAGATACTGTAAATGCATTATATAGTCCCTGGAAACGTTCAAGCCGTCTAATTGCTTCCACGTCTGTCTCTTGGCTGCTTGCCTACATGAACTAAATATATTGAAACTAGCCTACCCACAAATACCTGTTGCTCATCTTGGTACTTTCTGCTTCACCAAGGATTCGGAGTGGGATGATTTAAAATTCACTTTTTTTTTTTTTTTCTTTAAATAAATTGAATAGAACTAAAAACCATGAACATCCTATTTTAAACAACTTAATCCAACCTTATCCTCCCAATATCTCCGTGGGGATCTAAGGCAGCATTACAATTTCCTTCTTAGGAGTAGAACGTGAGTGTTTCAGTGGCTTGTCTTACGAGGCTGCAGGCAAAGACTGCATTTTATGGGGTGAGAATTGAGATCATCAGTTATGCGTCTGTCCATCACAGCACCTCAGTTAATATTTGTTACCTGTCTTCTTCATTGAGTTGAAGATTACCCATTTTCCAGACAGATTTTTACAGATCCTCCCACCAAGCAGCGCAGTAGAAATTGTCAAAAACAGCCTTCCCCCTCCAAAAAAAACACCAGGTTCAGACATTAATCGGTGACTAGGGAAGCACGTGGTGTGTAAGGAAAGACATCCTCTTTTTTTCATTATACTATGTGGTTGTTAGCTAAAGACAAAATTATCTCATCTCATTCTTCCCTGAGTCCCCAGTTTTTTGAAGGTTAGCAACATATGGAAGAAAAGTGCTGGATTCTCTGCAAGTTTCTAAATTAAGCTATGGTTATTGCACAAGGTTATCACTCAAAGTATTTGAAATTATTTCGGCTACAACTGTGTTAATCCATGTTCAGTAAAGTGAGAACACTTCCAATTACTTGGCATTTGCTACTTAATTCTATTTTTTTCTCATTTCTGTAGGACAAAACTTTGTTCCATCCGGTAAGCAGCAGCTGCATAGATTGCAACCCATCTGAAAAGAAGATTTTCATGAACAGATGTGACCCTTTATCTGAAACTCAACAGTGGGTTTTTGAACATATTAATATGACTGTTTTAGAAAAATTTAACAGCAAGGCCAGTTCCTAGGGAAAATAGAAAAAATGAACACACCCACTTACACACAGCCTGCAGACTACGTTTTCGCCAGCATCTGGGTCGAAGGAGTCAGGAATTAAATTTCCTAGATCCAGGAAGTCTGCTCTAAGGATTAAGAAAATGCCCCAGCAAGAGCCAGCAGGCTGTCCTTGAGGATGTACAGTATCTGAAGAACTTGGCTAGGAGCCTCACCGGATGCTGCTGAGAACTTCAGGCTGAAAATTCCCTTGCTGGTCAAGGGAAAGTTTTGTTTAAAAACTGTTTAAAAGTACTCCAAGTTAATAAAGTAAAACAAAACTCTAGAGTTTCTCAGGTCTAATCCTGCTGTAGTGAGTAGTTCAGAACAGACGCTATAATTTGGGATGGGTACGTGGTGTGCATGACGGCTACAGGAACCTGAAGAAATCCCAGGTTTTAGAACTAAACATGCTGGTGGAAGAATAATGATGTCCCAGCACTCCCTAGACAAGATATATGTTCTGTTGATATTCTCATAATAAAAGGTCGGGTTAAGCAGGTTTAACCCTCAGAACTGCTGCAATTAATTTTAAATACCTCCCTTTTACATTCCATTCATTACCAAAATAGGAATGGTAGAAATCTTAGGGTCTAGAATTACACTGTAGTGAAGCATGAAATGGACTGTAAGGTTTTGCCCTCACATTTCTTCCCTTCAGTTGAGGAAAAATAACATAAAGCAATCAAATTTCTATACGTGGTATATTTAGCAGTTGTGATTCAAATCCTGTTGTCACACACGGTGAGATTTTTTTTCAGTGACAAACGTAACAGCAGCTGCAACATAATAGAAGGCCTGTGGACTAGCTATCTTTCCTAAGGTAGAATCTTTACCAAAGTATACATTAAGTTAAAAATAGGTTGAAAAAAACATCATGAGAGCAGGAAATAATTGCATACTGCATGCTGAACTAGGTTAGTCAAATTAACATTGGTACACTGCCATCACCTAAAAAAGCGCTGATTCTCTGTAGTGCAGCTTGAAAGATATTGCAGAAATCATGTGGTATTCTTGTTAGATATAAGAGCAGAGAAAATTTAACATGAGGCTAGCTGGGTGGTTTTAGAGTTCCTCATGAAATCCGTGATGGAAACGTAAGCTGTCAAGTGAATGGTCTGCAGATCTCATCATGGACGAGAGGAGGAATGCAAACAAGTTACACATGGCAATATTTTGGTGCTTTAGGCACAGTTACAGTTCAGATTCAGGCAGACTTCTGTCACTCTGACAGGTGTTATAGGTGTCCTTCAGACCTATTGAGCTGTTCTCATGAGAGGCCTCTAAAATTTATTTGAAAGGCCTATGGCTCTTCTCAGAAGGAATCAGTTAATACTAGTATGTGGAACATAACTAACAGGTTTGGGATTTTCTAGGTGGGAGCATGTGTATAGGTATATCAAATAAGTATGTGTACTGTTTTTGTTTGAAAGGTGTTTACAGACAAAAGCAGCATAAATGTGGATAGATGACAGTTCCCCAGAGGTGGTTATAACAATGCCGTCAGGTTCCAAAAATATCATAAGGAATTAAATTGCTTAATCTGCATGCTGGAGAAGTGGATGACTAGCTGAAATAATGGTGTGTAAGCTACTGTGTTTTGATGCAGAGGGGCAAATATGTTTTGTGTATAGATCCTTACTCTGTATTTATGCTCAAAGAGTGTTGATTGCATCCAAAGGATGGTTCTCGTACCTATTAGTGTACGCTAGTTTATGACAGCACCTTGTAGTTGCAGATTAAAAATTGTATTAACCTAAAATTGTCGGTTATAGGAACTGCTTAGGAGGGGATGAGATCTTGAAGCGTTTAGGATGCATGCACTTGGATGCATCCACGCATTGAGTAATTGCTGTAAGTTAGTGAAGACACCCTTCAATTAATCTAAAAGGAATGACTGTAGACATCATTTTATGATTTTAAAGCAAAGGAACTTGCTTAGGTATTGTTTAAATTTAATTGTGGAGCACTGAAGGATGGAGGTAGCAAAGCTATTGTGGGGATATTTAGATAGCTGTCAGTATACAGAAGCAGTCTGGGCACTGCAGGCTGTCGCCCTTCTTGGATTCAGAGCTTGTAGCATCATCATTTATTTTGCAGCCTGAACATGAGAAACGAGGATTTGGAAAAAGAATAAAATGGGTTCCTAAAATGTAAATTCAGTCCTCAGGCTGCTGATTGAAACTGGCCCTAAACTGTCCCCTATGCCCAAAATAGAGAGGCAAAGGAGAATTGCTAAACCAGCAAAGCAATTTGTAATATGCACAGATTGGTAGGGTTATATCATTCAGTCTCTGCCTGCATCTCGGTGGTCTGGTTCTGAAATGTCTAATGGGAACTAGACTGCTGCTGGGGCAGAGATCTTCTATGCCTTTTACAACCCTCATTAATTAATATTGCACAGCATCCTCCACTGCCAAAGGAAACCTCTTCATTACTCAGCTGAACAGTGATTGTAAGCTCTAGTAGTCCCGGTCAGGTTACAGTCCATCTGAATGGGATGTAGATGTTTTGGAAAAATCTGTTCTACATATCATTTTCAGTTTTTATAGGCAAAATATAAGAAAAGATATATTCGAGTTTTTTGTATGTCAGCAGCAAGCAGCTTTTAGTTAGTCTGGAAATATAAAGTTTATATGAAGGTCCAGATCTTGAAAAACATTTAATAACTTGCCACAGTGTGGTATTAACACACACACATACATATACATGTACATATACTTGACTAGTGGAAAAAGGCAGATGGAGGAGACATTTGTTCTCACTTCATGGACTGAGATTTCAGGTATTTATTACAACCAGAACTGCACAGGAAGGAAAGGAAGGAAAAAGGAAGTAAAGGAAGGAAGGATAGCAATCAATATCTTAATAGAGAAGATAGTTATTTCACTGTCTTCAGTTTAAGCAGTTTTCTTTTTTAAAAAAACAGAGAGAAAAGAGCTCACATGCAGCTTTTCCACGGGCAGCTGTAATTCTCCTGCTGAGCAGAGAAGGTGGCCTTAGGGACAGAGTTTCAGAGCTGTGCTCCTGTAGCATTTGGGCTGATGGATTCACAAAATGGTTATGACTTGCTAAGCACAGGCCTCCTTCAGCAGAAAGCATTATGAATAATAAATGATCATTCCTACCTCTAAATTAAATTCTGTCTTGAGTGTTCTCCAAAGCTTTCCACTGATAACAGCATTTCATGACTAATTTAGCATTCAGAATTTCTTTAAGTCTTCCAGCAGCCTTATCTTTTTCTACTCAACGGACATCCGAGCAAGTAAAAAGATAGGATGGACAGATAGATTTTTCCTGCCATATTTAACCAGAAGCATTTAACTTCAATCTACATTCCTTACAAAGAATATGAAATTTCTGTACAGAAAGGTGTTTAAAAACTACTACTTAGTGCGCAAGTAGCACTAAGAGATAATTTCTATGAAATTCCGGCGTGTGATTTGCTTCAGTTTTTCCGCTGTTTATTTTACAGCTGAGAGGAATTTAATCAACACACCCAAAAAGATCTTTGTGTTTTCAGAGTTCATCAGCACCTTCCCTAAATTTTTCCCACTTAATGCTTTCTGACTCTTTTAGACATCAGCAAAGCACTACTAGTGGAGACTGTAGCAACTGGAAAAGTAGCATAGACACCAAGTGCTATGAAAACTCTAAAATCATTTGTGTTTCCCTGTGCATATTCCAAAATCCAAACTAAGCAGAAGCCCTTGGTGAGGGCTTAAGGGAGAGAGCATGAGTGGGAAGCAGCATTGTGCAGAGGTATGACCTTATTTCAGGAAAATGATATCATTTGAGAAGAAATGTTTCTGCAACATTATGGATACTTTAACGATATAATGCATACTTCCTGAGTGTTATCAGTTTATAAATAAATGGGCTGTAGCTGCTGAACTAGGTCATCCTCATGATAAAGATAGACTAAGCTTGAAAGGAAGCAGAAGTGCTTAACAGCCTTTGATTACTGGCAATTAAGCAGGCATCAAGTCTCTGTGACCTCAGTGAAATCGGATGCCACAGAAGATCACAGAAGAAATGTATATAAATAGCTTAACCAAATTCATTCTATGGGTGGCACCCCTGTAAGAGTGGATGTTGCCTTTGCTTAAAAATAAATGAAAATTATAATCAGAATTAATTTACAAATTTACTGCCAACTTCTGCAATGAGCTGGGTGAATGATGGCCTTTCAAGCCACCCAGACACAGTGGGGAAGAAGTGCTTTGGGAATACAGCTCCTGGGAGGCCACCACCATGGGTGCAGCCTTCTCCTGCTAAAGAAATCAGCCTTCAGTGCTGTTGGTCCAGCATCTTTCCAGGGAGCATAAGGTGTACATGAAAAGAAGAATATGATGACAGAATTTTTAATCCATCAAGGTCATTAGGTAAAAACATTTCAGAACAAAAAGCTGAAGTAGCTTTTTTATAGCTGGCCTTAGGTATATGAGATTAATGAACACATTAGTATAACTCCCTTCCAAATCTGTTCCATACATTCTCTTAGAAAGAGAACAGAGGTACTGAGGTTCTCTAACATCACGTTCTGGAGACCTTGCAGTATATGAAAGTAAATTTTGAAAGGTTTTTAGAATATTATATCAGGTATATGCAAAAAGGTAACAACAACAATAACAAAACAAATAAACAATAACAGCAACAAAAAAAAATTGACTTCTTAAGATTTTGCTGGACTTCTTGTTCTAAAATAGTATCCACTGATCAGAAAATTTTAGATGAATAAATAATACAGTTTAGTAGCAGTACTTAATGTTTTCTCTTCTAGATTTCTACTCTTTATATTAGTTAATATAGTTAGTTGCTGATAGTTATTTTGCTGTTATTTTTTAGCTACATATAATACATAAATCTGCCCTGAAGTGTCCTCTCAACTCATTTTTTTCTTATTATAATTCCAAATGCACTCAACTGAGAAAAATCTAAGCAGAGAAAAGACCTTTAAGAACTGACATCTAACAAACCTGTGCAGAAACAAACAGACAGTGAGAAAGCGTAGATGGAAATGAACTGAAAAATGCATCACATTCCCAAAGCTTCAGCAGCATTCAGAAATTGTGTTCATTTTGTATGATGGCTCAATATCCTTTCAGTGCATCAGTAATATCACTGGTATTACCCTTGCATCAGGATTTCTGAAAATGATGTGCTATCATTTGTCACAGTAGATAGACAGCACACTGCAGAGAAAAAGTCACTTTGTAGGAACAGTTCCTAAAAGATCCCTTTCAAACACTGCAGCCTGGGATGTCTTCAGAGCCTTAGCTAATTATGAGATTCCCATTTTCTTAGGTTTTGTTTTGTTTGATTGCTTGTTGCTTTTTGTTTGTTTGTTTCTTTTACAGGACTACACACTACACTGGCACAGGCTGCCCGGAGAGGCTGTGGAGTTTCCTCTTTGGACATCTCCAAGAGCTGTCCAGACACAGGCTCAGGCCCCAGCTTTGGGTGGTCCTGCCGATAGAGCAGGGGTTGGAGCAGAGGGACCCAGAGGGCTCTGCCAACATTAGCCATCCTGAGATCCTGTGCCCCAAGGGTCTTAAAGTGCTGACAATAGGGGAACAAAGAGGATGTGGGTTAAAGCTAATAAAAATGTGTGGTTGCCTAAAGATATCAAGTCCTCGGCACTGCTGAGCATGTTATTTATACACAAAGATAAATCTGTTTCTTCTGTGTGGCTGTTGTGGGAGGAAAACGCGAATGGGAAGGAGCCAGCAGAAAAGTCCTTATGTAGCAGTGGACACAGAAAGAGTCACAGTGACCTTTCATTGAGAAGCAGATGAATAGGGTCTTAAGAGTGGTATCGCATAAGGGATGTGAAATGAGCTGCGATGTGACAGGTCTGGTAAGCAATGCTATCTAAAAGACATTAGGACATGAGAAGGGAAAACTTGGTCCTCATTAACCTTTGCCCTTATTAGCTTTGGCAGTACCCCTGACCCTTTTTTTAAGGTATTAGTTGATCTAATTAAGTTAATCCTTCACCCTGGCCAGCAAATGACCCAAGCTGGAAGGAATCACAGCCCAAGCAAATTTTTCTTGATCAGCTTGTAGCAACTGATTGACACAAATGCTAGATGGTTTAGTCAAAAACCCTGACTGGCACCAAATCTAAAACAGTATAACCATCCTGAAAGATCCTTAAAGGCCCTTTATGTCCTTCTACGAAAAAAAATATTTAATTTGCTTCAAGGAGCAACTGATGGCAATGATCCTAGATTATGAAGATCAGGAGTAATGAACTTGCACAGAGGTGAAAGGCCAAATGTGCAATTGTGATATGGTGGTTTAATTGAGAAAGGATGTAGGAAGTAGTTGGTACAAGGGAAGGAGCAGGAGTCGGGTTTATTTCTGGGTATGTAGGAAGCATGACCTGCAAAGGTCAGCCGTGGATAACTTTGGGTACCTCTTCATACCAGTGCTTGCATGTTTATTTCCATTGCAAATGTTCAGGAATTGAGAAGTAATCACTCCCACCTCCTCCCGCAAAGGACTTGAATTTAAAAGAAAGAACTGTGTAATCTGAAACATACTGATCATGAGATTTGTGAGCATAGCTACAGCGAAGTTTTGTTGGACACCAAGTCAGTGCTGAGTTTTCCAGCAAAGTTACATGTGTATATTCCCAAAGATGCTTTGGTAAAGGAAGCAGAACATGATGGTCGCTACTTTAGTTCAAATTAATATTTCTCTACATCTCAGGCTGTTTTGAAACACAATAAGTGGTTAACTAAATTTTCAAGGAAATATCAACCCAGGTGAGTATAAAGTAGCTCTGCCTCCTCCCAGTGTGAATCAAGGTATCTCATGTTCCCCTTCAAACAGTGCATAGAACTCCTAAACATAGGTAACACTGTGAGTCTGCCATCATGACACTTTGCAGCATTTACCTCTTTTTTAGCAATTTCAGTTATTTTCTTCATTCTTTATCCTACTTAGTCTTGCCTCTGACTCCTAATCTGCAGAATTTTGCCAGAATGACAGTCTTCCTTTCCTTCTTCCTGGTGTGTGTGAAGAGGTGTTCAGCTATTGTACACCCCTTCCTCAAGATAACAGTGATCAGTGCTGCTTTGTTCTTGCCCTGGCAGAGCCGTGAACCCTTCTGCATTGGGTACACCTCTGTTGTCAACACGCAGAATGGTACTGGAGCAGAAGGAAGGGGTCCTGTCCGCATGGATCAGTGTCTCACTGCAAGTTTTGTCCATGCTGAAAATGAACCTCAGAACAGGCAGACAAATGTCCGTTTACCTTCTGCAAGGGAGAACACTCCACTGGCAATCAATTTTCTTGCTCATCTTTAAAATTCAGTCTGAAGTCAGAAAGGGGATTATGTAAGACCAGAAGCATCTTGTTCCATTAATGTACTTCTTACAAATGTTCAGAAGCAGCTGAACTTAAACTTTGCAAGTAGGTTTTAACTCGTGATTATCCATCCTAAGCTAACATAGATACAAGAAACTGGGTTATAATTCCATCAAATTAAAATGTGGTTTGTATAAGCCATCAGGGAGTTACAACAACTTTAATTGAAGGCATTATTTCAAATGTAAAATTGATATGTAATCCCTGGTGAATACACGATACAAGTTCACCTTCAGTTGGGCTGGAGAGATGCAGAGTGACTTTTATTTTTACATAAAACCACAAGTAGAGAGAGATTGTCCAACATGCAGCAGCTCTTGCTTTTATCTGTATAGAGTTTCAGTTTATTCCCCAATAAGTTAGCAAAGGTCATATATATAGGGAAAGATTTCCCATGATACTCATTATCAAAGCTGCACTTGCAGAGATGGCAGTAAAACATCCTTTTCTTTCCTATTAGCAGAAAATCCTTTCATTTGTTTCCTGTTTGTGTTTATACACCCCTAGAGTCATTTATTTGTAACCAGAAAACATAAATACAAGTTTAACCCTGTCCCTTTGCTACATGAGTTCCTGGTAAATCAGAGTATCAGCATGAAAACTGTATTAAAGCAGAGTTGAAAGTACTGTCTGACAAGGAATAAGGATTCCTTATAGAAGAACAGTAAGCCTCCCTGAAGTTATATTTCCTTTTTTCGTGTAATATGAGCATTCAAATCACAGCCAGTGCTCTGCATCCAAACGTATCGTGGTAATCTGCACCTGGAACAATAATGATGCTTCATCAGGGCTCTGCTGCCAACTTTCTGTGTGAATCTATGCACCATGGCTTTGTAAAACCATTCTTCGGAGTTGGGAATCCCTACAAAGGACATTTCTTCCAGCTTTGGCCTGACCTTATGTTTTCCACCTCAAATTCTGTTGGTCGAAGTAGCTTGGCATTGACCAGTTCTCCAGAAGGTTGCCAGATGATCTGCTCCACCTTGCATCTCCTAATGCTCCATGGCAGTCCAGCCCAGATGGACACATACGTGGCTCACCAAGGATTAGATGTCAGAATGGAAATGTATGGTCCCTTCTGAGCCTTTAAGATGCTTCTGTTTATCAGCTAGCCTTTGTGATGGTCAGAGTGATTTCCAGGCACTTCTGTGAGTCAGCAGCCTTTCCTGCAGGTATCCTGCTAAATACCCCCTTCTCTCATTTTTCTGAGAGCCTTTGCTTGCTGTTAAACAACCTTCAGGAAAAAAACAACTCCTCACAATTCAGCTATTACAAACTAATTTTAAAGGACCAAGAAGGGCTGTGGATAAGTTTATGCAATCTCTGCCCTGTGTGCTCATAGGCAAGGCAGCCACCAGTGGTATGGTAGAGATCAGTCCACAGGAATTGAAACAGAGTTGTGTAGTTTTCTGTTCTTTGGTAAGTTCGATTTAGGAAATATAGCTCTCCAGGAAGGAAAAAAAAAAAAAAAAAAAAAAATGGAGAGAGAAAATGGGGAAAATATTTTCAAGTTTTCCAAGTATTATACAGTAGACTGCAATTAGTAATATATACATAATAATAGGTAAAATGAGAACATAAACTTCTGTGCTGACTAGTCTGAGATAGTTGGCTTAGATGTTTTTAAACTACAGTGGTAGAAGCTTTGACCAACTTGTTGATATATTAAAATTAAGTTTTTAAGACATACTTACAAAGTTTACAGAGAGTACATGCCTGTAATTTACCAGACTGTAATTAAGATCCTGAATAATGGAATAAAAATTGTACACCTGTCCTATTTTATATTTGGATGTGTCAAATTATGGAATACAAAGTAAAAGATTGCTGTAGAGCAGTTTAAAAAAAAAAAAAAAGGAGACCATGATCTGAATGAATAAATACCTCTCAGAAATTACAGCATTAGTGTTTCAATTTGTTGTGCATCTGCTGCTGCTGAAATAACCTGCCATGCGTGTCAAGTGGGGAAAGAGCCAGGCAAGCTTGTTCAGAGGCTGCTTGCAGCCAGTCTGCCCAGGGCCATAGGGCTGCCTGCTTCTCCCACAGCTTCAGCCACACCAAAGCAGAAACCAAAATCTACCATACCACCAAAGAGCAGTGTTAGCTCTGGCAGTATCAGACCTTGAATGCTCATTTAGATGAGAGACAAAAATAGAAATGTTTACAGTATTGTCACACATACCATTCCTCAAGTGTTAAGTAAGGAAGCATAAAAAAAAGGCAATAAAGATCTGATTCCAGTAAGAAGTGATGGAAAAAGAGATTTATTTGTCCTTCTCCCACCCAAAAAAAAATCAATAAAAATAAAATAAAATAAAAAACTAGAAATTCCCAACTGATTCTTATATTTTCAACTGATAATATATAAAATATATCATCTTCCAATGTCAGATTAAGATATCAAAAGTAGGTAACCAACGCTGAAGAAATTCAGGAGTCATATACAAGAGCAACAAAAATCAATCATCTTCAAAGGGACAGAAAAGATGCTTATTACCTATTATCTGTCTTTCAAGGAATGAATTTTCTTTTCCGTTTGCATTTCTACTTCAAGCTTGATTTTATGCATTCCCATACGCTTCACTTCTTGAGTACTGTACCTCTACAATAAAACTTTCTGATCTAAATTATTTCATTAAATTCATCCCTTTCATCCACTGCATATTTTTTTATTTGTGCAAGCATCTTTCTGAGAGTACAATTAAAGTGAGCATAGCTTTCTGTCAGAAATAGCAAATATAAGAAAAGCATAAGTATGCATTGGAAATTTGTGGCTGTTCATTGTATAGACTGCTTAAAAGGCTGCTGCATTCAAATGCCAGCTGAAGGCATCTCTAGCTGCAAAAAAATATGAGCTATCATTTTCCATCGAAGCTTCCCACTGAAACCATTCCTTAGATGAATTCCTTAGGCAGTTCTGAGCAAACTTTGGTAACTATCTCTCCAGAACAATCATAAACTGAAAGGATGTTAACAACAACAACAACAACAAAGTCCTAGTGAGGGAGATTTTATGAGTAACAAAAACTCATATGAAAGCCCTAGGATATTGGAGCAATTACATTACAGGTGCTACTCTTTAGCAAGGGAACAACTAGGAACAAAGAAAAAATATTATTAAAAGAACAATAAAATGTTTTAGATACATCACAAACAATTAGCCATTAGTTTTAATGTAGCCTAAAGTTAAACAGGGTAAAACAGAGAGTATTCTCCCACTTGCATCATTTAAATTTCATAGTCTGGGGGGAAGCACTGTGTGTTAGGAAAACTGAGAGCCTTACATGAGTTTTGTGTCAATTATCTAATTAACTTTGATTACATCAGATACAAACCATCAAGGAAAAAGAGCTTAAAGAGCTCTTGCAGATAAGGGCACATCAGGAAAGTAACAAGATTTGAACTGGAGAAGGAAAGGACGCTCTGGTGTGCAGCAGAGGATGGGAACCAAATAGCAGCTAGTAGCTGCTGGTGCTTATTTACAAACACAGTCCAGTGATGGGCTGAGCAGGTTTCTGATCTGACTCTTTTGTGTCAAGACCAAACTGTGGCATATATATTGCTATTGATCAAGAAGCAGAAGAGTATCCAAGTCTGGCTTCTGCCTCCTTGTCATCTTTCCTCCTCCGGCAGTGCTTGCAAGTATGTGAAGTTTATCAGTGAAGTTATGAAGAGTGTGATGAATGTATACTCTAACTATAATTGTATCCTAGCTGAGCATGTGGGCAGCACCTCAAGCAAGAGGAAGTCTGTTCCTCCACGGGTCAGCAGCAGCAGCAGCAGCAGCTACGTGATTTCTGCCTTCAGATAGTTTCACATTTGCAGCAGCTGTTCATACGCACTTGCCGCCCACATCCTAAATTTCCATCCTTAAAACTTGTGATACCACTAGCTCTTGCAGTAGCTCCACACGCTAGCTGCTGATTAGCTCAATGGCAGCACTCACATTCCCCTGAATGTAAATCCCAGCCCAATTCTGATAAAAGCCACCTGCCTGTGCAAGAGGGTGCTTGGTGAGGTATTCACGTTTGGATCACTGTAGCTGGACAATCTTTTATGATTTTTGAGGTAAGAGGAAAAAAATATATTTTTGTTTTTTTAACTCTGCCTGGTTGTATCTTACATGATATTCACTAATGCCTCCTCTAAGCATGTCTCCTAATTTAGATCTAATAAACTTCTAGTTTTAGGAAATGCTAGAGTGAATTTCAATGCTGGCAGGTGAAGGTAGAACTGATGTACAGGAGAAGAGCAATGCCCAACACATATGCATACAGATGAACAAGAAGAGCTAGGAAAGCACATCCAGGGCACTGAGCCCAGCAGTGGCACGTGGTTGGCTTGGTAGCTATTGCCCAAACTAGGCCAGAGGATGGGCTGCTGTGCCAGGATTTCTTGGTTTTCTTCTAGAACTTGAACCGAAGCACAGAGTCAGCTATCAGTGAATATCCCCTGAAGCACCTCCCTAGGCTTCCCCCCATGTATTCTTGGTGATCCAGGCAGGTCCATGCTAGCACTGACTGGTCCATCAGTACAAAGGGGCTGCAGTTAGAGTAAATGGTGTCACCTGAGCCATCCCACATCACCCAGCTCCTCCACTGACCATCCCAAAGGGTATGTAAAGCCTTTACAGACTTGTTCTCTTTTTTCTTGAGCTTTTTTTGTTCTAGGGGCTCCTGCTTGTGCCTCCTGATTAGTGACCAGCTGTGGCTTCATCAGTTTCTTGCCAAGAAATCTGCATTTGAATTCCTCTGAGAAGGCACATCCACAGCCCTCCAAAAGCTGAGGCATGCAATTGAAAGGATACAACGACAACCCCCAATCAGGTAAGTGACTTAATTATTTGTTGTTGTCAGATCAAGTGTCAGTACTGTAAACATGTTTACAAAGATATTTGAAGCAGTTGTTGCTGAGATATGAGAGCAAGTACTACCAACCTGTGAAATAACTTGTTAGGCCAGGAAGGAAGGCTGGGCAGATAGGGAAGGGTAGGGAAATGAAGTTGCAATCTGATCCATGGAGAGTGCCAGTGTTTTTGCTGCTAAGAGTTTATGAAGGTTGTACCAACAGGGGATGCTAGCTGATTGCCATGTAAGCCTCAAATAACCATGGAAATAGGACTATAAAAACCTACAGCAGGCTACATCTAATGGCTTGAACTTATTTTTTCTAAATAGTATTCTAAATAGACTAAATGAGATTCTTATTTAATCTGTGCCCCTGACCTTTTTGGAGGCCCAACCTCCCTGCTTGTCAGGGCTCTATCTCAAGAAGCTGCAGCCTGCTCTACCGACTTGCTGGCCTCTTGGCAAGAAGGAAAGTGTGACACGTGCCTTGCTGAGCAAAGCAAAATGGCATTGCTGCCCATCCCAGCCATCTGTCAGCCTGCCAAGTGCTATTTGTGTCATTGCTGCACCACCACCATTTCTGCAAAGATAAGGAAAAAAACACTTTTTTTGCACTAGCGGCAATATAAGCAGTATCTGAGTCTGATAAGAGACGTGGAATGGCCTAGATATGCAAGTATTTCTCATGGAACTTATTGGACGTAATTAGAGGAGAGTTTGCTACTTTGCTAAAAGCTTTGATTATCATTCCTGCCTGTTCCTTCTTTCTGACATACCTTTTGAATTAGGGAATTTAAAATTACTAGAGGAGCTCATTTCATTTTAGGAAGAAGGAATAAATGAAGAAAAAAAAAACAGACATTTTGTGTCCTTTGAACTATCCACTTTTGGTATTGGGAATGTTGCTGAGCTTTTGTTCTGTGTGAGAAGCCGCCTTCTTTCATCAGTCTTTCATCCGCATTCTTACTGAGACCTTCTTCACCTAGAGCACTCTTAAAAGGCTGAAGTTGTGCTAATTCTCGACAGGATTGTTAATAAGCATATGAAGAAGCTAAGGAAAGTTTAGCCACAAATGGGGTCTATGACGTTTTCAGTTCTCTGAAGAGCCCCCATCCACATAAACCTAGAATAATGCTTCCCTTACAAAGCACAAGTCTGAAGCGGTGTGAGCCAAAAGTTTTCTGTTATTTGTCTTCCCCAATATTCTTGGTGGCTGATCGCTGTGGTAGGCTCATACAAAAACTATTGCTCATTTGTTTTGTTTTGGTTTTTGTTTTTTTTTAATCCTAAGTACTACACCAATAATAAAGAAAACAGTTTGCATTTCAGATGAAGAGGCAATAACGTATCACAAAATATTTACTTTACCCAGAAGAGCAGCAATTTACAGACAATTTAACAGCAATTTGACTCTTTTTGTGTATATATTTAAAGCTTGCAGCAATGTTTTCACACTAAGGTTTTCATTTGTGCATTAAGTAATTTTCTTTAAGGCTTAGAATTTGATCTGGTAATATGTTTGAATTTAAATTCTCCCAAAGCTAATAGTGGTCTAGAACTTAGGTTTTTATAGCTCATGGCATGCAGGCTATGCTTGTTTTGTTGAATTTTTATTGTTATTGTTGGGATATTTTGTGGACTTTTGTTTTGTTTTTTTACATCTATGTATTTTTTTTTATACAGATTGTAGCCTTTATTCACTTTTCTGGGGAAGTTTAACAGTATAAGCTTGTAAGTTTTCTGCTTTAAAGTGAGATAGAAAACCTAACCTTTTTACCTGGTACCACAACTGTACTATAGACTTCTCCTTAAGCTTAATTAATGGTAGTGTCAGCAGCTGTGTACCAGGATCAAATACTGCCTCACTCACTGGCAGCTGTCCTAATCAGCAAAGCCAAACTTCAGTGCAACCACCTGGGCTTAGCTTTGTGCAGGCGGTCTGTAGAGCTGAGCACACACTACCACTCATGCTGTCTTCAAAGGCAACACTTTCCTGGATAGTGTCACTGGAGGACTGGTTTCCATGCAGCATCATGGAGCTAGTGGAGGATGAGGGTAGGAAACTGTTGTGAGCTTCACTGTTGTGTTGAATCACAGGCTTGCACTCCACACTGAAAGTAGTTAAGTGCAGTACATTTTCCTCAATGGGTTTGGACAGGTGCATTGTACTTGGAGGGCTGGCAGAATCATTGGTTCCTAGATGCAGATGGGTGGCAGCTTCAGATTTGCTGGAGCCTAAAAGCATTCTATTCAGCTCCGAAGTTCTGCATTTATTTTTCCAATTCTGTTTGTTTTATTGCATGCTAGTGTTACCAAAGCCAAGAGACACAGTCTCACAACTGACTTCATTTCATTCAGTGTTAATAAAGTTTTGGCTAGTTATTTCCTGACTTCATAGTCCTAGGAAGAACATGAACCCTGAGGAAATAACTTGTTGTAATCCATGTTTCTAATCTTAAAAAGAAAATCAAAATTGGAATAATAATTAAAAAAAAAAAAACATAAAAATTTAACTTCCTGCTGAATTATGGTGTATTTTCTCCGTAGTACATAAAACATTCCTTACGTTGCTTTTGAGCTTATCTGAAGAGTGAAATCAGTTTTTCTGTGGTAAAATTTGTTCTTGCTTTCATGACAGCCAAGCAAACATGTACTTATGCAAGCAGCATTTGATACCCAACAAAAGTAAACAACCTGTGGAATTCCAAGAGGAAATGTCTCATGGAACAGCAGGCCCTGCTTGGTTCTGTCCTGCACCTTTCAGGCCCCCAACAGCTTCAGTGTATGAGGGAGCATGTCCCTTGTGCAGGCCTCAAGCCCCCAGTATGAGCTCTACAACCCACCTCAAGTTCTTTCATCCAAGACTCAATTCATTCCTTAGCCCCTGCATCAGGGCTCTTCCTGGAGGGCCTCTTTGGCTTTTTCTTCCATCTCCTCCACGGTTTTGTTTCTCAGCTACCAGCTTCTCACCCAGCAAGGCTCACTTGATTCAGACTCTTGTTCTGCTTTGGAGGCCTCTCTTGCTGGAGGAAGCTCAGAAGTAGTTTCTTGGTCCATTTGAAACTCAAGGGAGACAGAAAAAAGATATCACTGGTGCTAAGGCTTTGCTGGCTGCAATCGGTTATGGTCCAGATTTGGTGCAAAATCAAAGAACAAAGGTGCAGATATTGAGAGGAAAGCTACAACAACAGGAAATGCATTTACAGCCTGCAATTTTTTAAAGCCTGTTTTGAGTGCTGAAGAGCCCCTTCACAAGCATTCTTTATTACAATAAAGCAGGGACAAAGTGAATAAATCATAAAACTTTATTGCTAGCAAGGAGGAATTGTTCATTTGATATCCGGCATTAAGGGAAATTAAAGTGCAAATAAATACCATCATAGTACATATTGATTTTTCTTTAAAACGTGATGTTACGGCAAACAGGACTCAGAAACTGGCTTTCCTCCAACAGCATTAAAAATTAAGATCTCAAGTAGAAAAAAAAAATTAATGCCCTACGACTGCGAGGTATAAAAATACTTCTGCTTTCCTGTTTGTTTTCCTTCTCTTGTTATGGGGGTGCTAATTGTTCATTCTAGTCTGTTGGTTGAATCTCTATTAGTTAAAAGGAGATTTTCTGTTGTTTACATCTGACCAAATGCAGAGATGTATTGAGGGGGGGCACTGACATGACTAAGTATACTTAGTGGGTAGGATAAGAAACAGCTCTGCTAAGAACCATGTAGAGCAGAAATGTTGGAGGGTATGAAAGAGGACAAGAGTGCCAAAAAACTACATTTGGCTGCTATGAGTTACCAAATTCACAAGACAGTAACTTGCTGCATAACCACATATATAGCTCTCTGCAGCAGAGAATGCCGTGGCAGAAACCCCAGCCACAGACAAATCTTGTGAAACCTGAAGGCTCAGCCTAGCTGCAGGCTCGCTTGTGGCAGCAATGCTTGAGGAGTTGTTTCCCAAATCTTCTGTCTGGAGCGTGGCCCTGGGCTCCCATTGCCATAGAAACAGAAGTGCTCCCTGCTGAGGAGGCAGCTGAGCCCTGAGAAGGTCACCAGGGGCTTTTGGAAGGCTGGAAAGCCTTCTTCCCAAGTCATGAGGCCCAAGTCAAGCTGAAACAATGAAACGGTTTGCCAGTGGCAAGCAACCAAAGTTCACAAGTTTACCTAATGAATTATGTTCTTAATGTGTTAGCATTGACTTTAGGGCTATTTGAGCTCTCAGCAGGTTTCTGGGGAGAAAAGAGTGATAGGGTTGTGGAGTGAGAGTAGAAAGATTGACTACATTTTCAGTTGCCAAAATGTCTTCCTTCTGTGTATCTTCTGCACTCTCCCTGTCCAGTGTCCGGCAGAGCGGGTGTAAAATGGTGTGCTGCTCAAAATATTGGGTCTGAGATTACCTCGGGCAGCTCTCTCTGCCTCCTGGGACTGTCTGCATTTGTGGGAATGGGAGAAGGGAAAAAACGTCATTGGATCCAGAAAGGATCATCCTCTGGTTGAAACACTTTTTAAAGCAGTAAAGTTTGTGATGTTCCTATCCATGCTTAGGGTTGTATATGCTTTCAGGACTTTGCTCTTGAGAGTTTAAAGCATTTGGATAGCACTTCCTTCAAGACCTGGATCAACCATTACAGATTATGTAAACTATATCTGGTGATAACAATGTTGAGAAGAAAAACATTCCCCCGCCCCCAAAAGGTGCTTAATGTAAGGCAGAATCTGACTGTGTGTGGGCCACCAGCGAGCACAGCCTGGTGTGTTCTCCTGTTGTGGAACAAAAGCCTGACTTGGGTCTGCCCTCCTTTGCCTTGCTGAAAGAGGCCATGACAAGATGCCAAGTAACTTTGCTGTGCTGCAAAATAAGTAAAATAGGCTCACGCATATCCGCTGTGTGTTTAATGAGGAAAAAGTGAAAGATACTGGACAGGAGCCTGCACTGAGAATTCAGCCACATCCTTTATTCTTTACCCCTAGCGCAAGGAAGGAAACAAATGATACTGAATACAGGACATTAAAAAAAAAAAAAAAAAGGAAAAATAATAATAAAAACATCCTTTTACATGAGTAGAGGACAAGATTAGTGTTAAAGCTGACTTACTAAAAAGGATTTTAAAAGGTAGTTATAACAGTGCAGTTAAAAACACCATCATGTAGAAATATTCAGCTGTCATAACATTTCTTTATTCTTTGTCTTCCTATCTGACTTCTGGCTTTTCATGTCTATCTGGAGTTCTTGTTATCCCCGTAACCTTAACAGAGTCTTAAAGAAGTCTGCAGCTTAACAATTTAATATTTTTTCTTTAGGGTGCAGTTAAATCAGTGGTTATTGCCAACTCAGTTATGGAGAAGCCAATATGCTCACACAGCCTGGGGCAATGCGGAAGCACAAGAAGCTCCCACCCACAAGCCTCAGTACTCAAACAATGGCTTAGGCACATATATAACTTTGTAATAACAGGGTCATCGTGGAGTCACTATCCTATAGCTCCTGGTAAAAGGGGGAACCAACTGAGACTAGAAATGAAAACCTGTGCACAGCCTTTTTTTTTTTTTCCTTCTTCCTTCTTCCTTTCACTAAAGAGGCTTGCTTAACATTCTTTTTCTCCAATTAAGCATCATTATATTTCATATGTCTCATTATTAACAGAATCAGCTGGTTAACCCAAAGCCTGCCAACAAAGCAGAAGCTTTGAGTTCAAAACATTGTATATAGAGGAGGCAGTGGAATAATGTGCTTTTTGTGGATGAAAATTCTTTAGCATGTGCCTCACACAATGCTTGTTCTCCAGCACAATACCAGAGGTAGTATAGTTGTGACTGGGAAAGCAGGTGAAGGAGGAAAAAAGGAAAGATAAATGACTGCATCCTGATTCCTGTCTAAGTCTGCTGCCTTTGGGCTTAAGATAAATGGCCAGGCTGCAGCACCCAGTCAGAGTACACACAGCATCAGGCGTGAGCAGAGGAGTGCTGGCATTATTTGAGCCAATGCAAACAGCCGAGGACCAGCTGCCATAGCACCCAAGCAATCCACCTTGTTTGGCGCAGACAGCCACGTGGCATGCTTGTATACCTGTGCTAGAGTGCAAAAGGAAACGTGAACAAAGCTGTCCATGTGCAGGTCTAGCAAACCAAAACCAAATTATGAGGTCAGTAATACTGCAGGCAATAATTAGACCCTCAGTAGATTTACTTGTCAGAAGATCATGAAAGTCTTGGTATGACATAATGGTACAAAACCTAACAAACTATGAAATGTCAGGAACTTTGGCTCAACTGAGGCAGCCTGCAAAACCCAGGTAGTTTTAGTTAATGTTTTAGGCACTACTTATTCGAATAATGTGATATGTGAGCATGGCACTTTGGATCACACTGAACTTTACATTAGATATCTACAAGTTACTGCCACGTATAACTGGAAATGTTGGTCATGCAGAGAAAGAAAAGCCTCTAGTTAGAGGAATGTGTAATGCAAATATGCTATGCACGCAAGTGCTAAGTGCAGAGAGGAAGAAAATGGGGAAAAAAAACACTGAGTGTATCAGCTACAGCTAAGGATGATGCACCCTTAGATTAAAAAGTTATTTGTTAAGGGTGTATGTTCACAAGCTCCTCAAGTACAGCAAGTATCTTAAAGGAGAAAGGAGTAATCATACAGTAAAGGAAGCATACATTGAGCTGTGTTTACAAGTGAATATAACAATGAAGCTGATTTTTTTTTTTTTCATAAATATTTTCACTCTACAGAGTAAATCTTCAAAGTAGTGTATGGGAGTCGTGCACACAAATCTCATTACTCTGAAAGCTGCTTAGAAACTTCAGGCCTTGGAGTCAACATACCACAACACATTCAGAAGTAAAATTTCAAAGAGCTACAAAAGCTTCCAACAATTAGCTAATTTAAGGGGAAAAAATGAAGAAAAAATAGGATTGAAAAGGATTTAAAAGGGAAGAATTACAGAGGGGTTATATGTTAAGAAGGAGGTATTTGAAAAGGATTGAAAGGGGTACAGTCGGAAGTGGATGTGGTTAAGGCATTTGCAAGATTAGTTGAAGAAAAGTCTGGTAAAACTGGAAGTAGAGAGCAAATCCTGGGACAAATGAATATCGTTTCTTTGATGTATTTGGGAGACGCAGGATTTATACATATTCAGCATCTGGCCTGTGGACCTTAAGCTTCATCACTACTTTTATCCAAGCATTCTTATTAAAATATAACCATAAAAACTAGGATGTTGCGCAGAGACAGAATATTCAGTCAGTGGTACCGAACAGCAGCAGGTATTTCAGCCTAAGGGGCCTTAGAGAATTAAGAGCCATAACAGTAACGGAAGTTGCAACTTGATAAGAAACCTGGCTTACACAGTATTATTACTGCTATAGAGATGGGTTCCGAGTTTGAAGCTGAATTTCAAACATATCCCTTTAAGAAAGAGGGTGAGATAAATATTAAAATTTTAGAGGTGATGAGGAAAGCTCTGGCATCCAGAAGACACTGCCTCTAATTAGTGCAGATCCTCCTTTTGAAACTCTTGCAGGATGTTTTTATCTACAGATAAGCATATTGGAAGTCTAAGATGAGTAGGGTGTGTGTGTCTGTGCTTTAGATCTCACTTACCTCTAGGATTAGGACACCTGTAACATTCTATAGGTGTCTTAGGAACAGACTCGACCAGTCTGTTCTGCTCACACTAAGCAAACACAGGGTAAAGATACATAATGGAGAGCATACACAGCAGCAAAGGAAGATAAATAAAGAGCTGAAATGGGTCAGCATGACAGCATTCAAACTTTGTACTCCCTGGCTGTGCTGCAAAGCCCCTAGGATTTTATTTATTTATTTATTTATTTATTTTGCATTTTACGTGCTAAAATTTCAAAACAAGAGGGACAAGAAATCTGTGTCCTAACATTAAGCAGACTGATTTCTAAGATTACTCTTATTTCATTTTCATTGCTTCAGTCAGCCAATGCCACGTTTGGAGCACTGTCAGTGCTGAGGTCGAATAGACAAGCACTGAGAGCGTCATGGTCATAAAAATAAGCACTGTCAGTAGGATATATAAAATCATGTATTGAATTTGAAACCTGACATTGTATAAGAATGAAGGAAGCCAGATGCATCTGCTAAGCATTTCGGGACAGATCTATTTAGTATCCTTCCTGAGCAATGTAACCTTATTTAAAAAATAAGGTAGGACAGTGCTGCAGAGCTAGAATAAACAGCAAGGCACACCAGGACTTGATTATGTCAAAATGAAAACATAATCTTTTCTACCTTGGTATTAAAACTCATCAGAGCAATCCAGATTTTTCTCTGAAGATTTGGTCTATGCAATCAGCATGAACACTGATGTGATTGCTATTCCTCTGTATGTATTGTGGTATGGGAAAACCCTTGTCCTCATAATGGAGATTGTTTTGGGTAGTTTAAAGTAGAGAATCATTGAACTGTACTCAGTTCACTGAGTGGGAAACTGAAAATCCTGGTAGGCTCTCCGATAGACTGGAGCCTGATGAGGAGCCCATATTACAAAATAAACCAATCGTTTTTATGGATAGAGAAAGAAGAAGAAAGCTAACAAAAGGGTATCAGGAAAAGAAGGCTCTGGTAGAAGCTCTATAAGATGAGAGAGGACTTCCTTATCAGATGCAGCAATTTCTCAGAGGCTTACAATGAGCAATTTTAATTTTTCAACAGCAATTCAAGTTGTGCAGCCACTCAAAACAGTGTAGAAGTTCTTCTTAAGATAATTGCTTGCATTTTGCATGTGTTATACGTGCTTACTCTTTCAGAGAGTGCAAGTTATTGATTGCTCCTGCCTTTAACAATGCATCTCTATCTGGGCTACAAAACAACAACTGCATGTTTAATTAGCTGCTGTAGATATTGCAATGAAGACTGTGCCTTAGCAGATTCTGAAGTCTGGACTCACAGATGTAGGAAATTTTTAAGCTACCTTTGATCATTATTCTCCTTGAATAATGAAGTTATGCTGTTCTGCAGCATACAGTGTATTAACGCTGAGTTTAGAGACCATGTAATCCACTCAGATAACTCCTCTCTCCAGTGCCCATCTACCCCTGGCTGTTGGGCTGATAGGATGTGCTGCAGGTCCAAGTTACAGCCAGAAGCAGATGGGAGCCCTTTTTCCCACACTACTGTCCACTACTGCAGTAGGGAGCTTTGGTGAAAGAATGCTTTGTGAATTGTGGCTGCTTACACAGACATAAAATATTATTGTTCCCACTAGCCTGCGTGCATTTTTACCTACAGTCTTTTATCACCTGTCTGTGGGATTATCCTAAAGCGTTAAGTGCAAGGCACTGGGATTTGGCACCTCTACAGCTTTCTGTGGAATCTGATGCATCAAAGTGCACTTTGCTAAAGTACACGCATCTTACGTGCAAGAAAATCTGCTGCTATGGGTTTAATGCAAGCTAAATCATGAGATTACTTCTAAAATTCTGTATGTAGATGTGAGGCTTGTTAACGCAGGAGTCAGCTGGCCCACCACCACACATTTGAAGGGCAGGGAAATCTTAATGCAGGCAAAACTGGTAATGGATGCTGATTTTACTACTTCCTTCTTAGTGTTTTTTTCTTTCTTCTTCTTCTAGAGGCATATTTTTCAGCCTAGATTTATTTTTTTTTTGTATGCCAATATTGAGCATTTATGAATCCCTATGAACAGCATTTCCAGTTTTAGGAATCAACCCACACAGGAGAGGAAAACAAGGATGTGAAAATCTGAATCTTATTTACATGTATATTACTACTTAACTCTGAAGGTATCAGAAGAAGCATTTAAGTGATGATTTTGATAAGAGCACTGTATTAAATGCATTTTTTTTTCTGATTTATTTCATATGTAAGTAAAGCACATTGTAAGAACATAATTGGAAAAACACTGGTCAAAAGGCATATGCTGTCCATTACAAAAATGCCTGCTTTTCATGTCCGGTATTTTAAGAGTATACTAATAGACACACAGTAACAGGCGTTTCATGTTCTGGAAGTAATATTTTGTCTTGTCTTTTAGTACTGTATCACCAGATGTGAAAAAATCACCTAACTTTCTGTATATGAAATGAATGCATATTTATGGCACGCTGATTTGAAGTCTCAGCAACTCTGTCCTCAGGCTGCAGCCTTGGTGCTGCTTCTGACACTCAGCGCCCTGCATACCAATTTAGCATTGCTAATTAGTGCTCTATTTTTAGTGTTGTGATATATTCATGATTCTATGTGTCACTAGTGTTTCCTTCATTTGGTAAGTGCTGAATTATGTACTTGGTGCCACTGCTTCATATGAGGAGCTCATCTTGACTCGAGCACTTCCCCAGACTTCTGAGTGTACATTCAAACTGTTTGTGATTCTAGTAATGACCACAGAAGACCATGGACTAGAGTTTAAAGTGCACGGACACAACTCTGTCCCTCTTTCCTCATCTGCAACAGGCCTTTGCGACACCCTTATTGTCCTGATTTGTGTTTTCTGGTCATAGAAACTGACTGAATGCCATGTATACACATTTGGCTTAGAAACAAAAGGAAAAAGGAATTCTTTTGACTAACAGTGTCAAATTTAGAAAAGTGAAGGCCACAGCTAGAAAACTTTATCCAAAAAAAATTTGGGGGTGAACTCCTGGCTCAACTCAAGTCAGTGGCAATGTTCCACTTACTTCAAATGAAGGTGTTCACCCCTACTAAATACTTACTGTCCTAAGGGCTCTATAATATGTTTCATAAACATTACATAAAAAATGAAAAAAACCTCCCTCTTGCCTTCAGAAAAGGGAAATTCCTCACCTAAGGTAAAAATCTTTGCTGCCAGGTTTCTGTGGGAGAAACTGGCTGAGGTAATCCGACAGCGATGGAGTATTCTGGGATTAATTAGACGTGGCCTAGATACATGCCGGAGAGTATCAGCTCTGACCTAAATGCTGCAAGGAACAGTGCCCGTGTCTCTTCCTTTGTGTTAATCAAATCTGACACCAAAGGCTTAGCAGGGCAAGTTTGGAGAGAGATTTTGCATATAAGAAAGAGAGGCAAATTGTTAAATTAATTTTTATTCATTCTGTAATTCTACTCATTCAAGTCTAAAATGTATTGAAAATACATTTTATCTTCCCCTTTCTTGCAAGTTAGTAAGAAGACAAACAGTTTTTTCAAGCAATTAACCAAGAATTTACAAAAGCTCTGTTGAGAATCACCATGCTGTGCAGGTTTCCTATAGCTTCTACTTTGTCCCAGAGCACCATTCCAGGAAGGGAAAAAATAATAATAATAATTACACTGATGCTGTGTTCAATTTTAATCATATTCCTACATGTCAAAGTTGTTGATAGCAAACAATAAATGGAATCAGCTTCTTTTTGACCTAAGACTTACATGAGCATCTTTCTTTACTCAAAGGGCCAGTTAATGGGAATAGAAACAAATAGCTGACTCTTCAGTTCAATTAGAAATGGTGTCAATTGGAATGAGTCTTTTACCACTTAATCTGTAAATTACAACTAGCTTCTAAACCCTCTTTTTCTAAAGGATATCCTCGAGCTGACCTAACTATTCTGAACAAAGATTTAGTTAAGGCAGTGTTGAAATAAAAGTACAAGCTAGAGATTTGCTTTCAGCCCATTTTATGCACCTGGGAATTTCAGAACACATTTGGCTTCATCAGACTACCCAACCAATTAGTTGTTAAGTGACTGTGGTCTTGCATTAGAAAAGGGACTTGAATGGCAGTGAATTGCAAGAGCTGGAAACCCACAGTATCTAAAGATGGATGATGTCTTGTCACTGCCACTATTACTTGTCACAAGTGACTAAAAGGCGGTGGAGCTCAGCTTGCCAGGATGATGACTTTATTAAAGTTTTTCACCTTTATTTCAAATGATTTTAGACAAGACTAGGAACTTTGACTCTTAAGACACAGAGACGTTACCCTTCAGTTTGGGGAAAAAGGATGGGAAACATTCAAAAATAAATAAGTATATACATGCATCTACCTGAGCTAGAGCTGTACAAGTTGGAAATTGCTTAATTCACGTCAAGTAATGATATGTATATAACTAAATAAATTTGAGTAAAGAGAGAAGCTTCCTAAAAAATGATACATCTCCATGTTGTACTGAAAGCCTTATGAAATCTATTTTTTTATTATTATATTTAGTAAGAGTCTTGAATACATGCAGTGTCATGATCCAACAGTTGCTAGTTACTGCCTGCAATTTCAGAAGCCATTCCCATAAAACATGCCTTTCGTAACAGAATAATTTCACTGAATTACTTAATCAATACCACTTGGTGTCAGATTATATCTAATAGAAATAATCTCTTGTGTAGGAATTTCTCTCCAAGTAGCAACTCAATGGAAACAGGGACTCCTTAGCATCTCTGTGCTCATTCATGTCCACTTGGAATACTGGACACAGTGTTGTGAAATGTGCAAGAAATTAAGGAAGTGTGGATTTGTCTAGCAATACTTTACTTTGGTAGCATAATTGCTACCGAGACTTCCCATAATAAATCTGTGATGAAAGCTGTGTACAGCACGCTTGACGTGACTGATGGTAATAGTCACACTTTTGTTATCAGCTGCAGGTACCACACATTACACCGGATGCCTTCCCCATTTCCAAGGCATCCAAGGAACTCAGCTGCAAATTAAGTCTGAGTTTTCTATGATCTTACTCTGTTGCTGTTATTTCGGTGTTAATGCATAAAACTGTCTCCTGGGCTGGACTTTCACAGTAATTAATTGACCTTTTGTGTCTATGTAAAATGAGGCAGAATGCTCTTCCTACTCTCTCATGCTGTGGCTAAGGAGCAACAAAAGATGTCTGGCAACTTGCAACTGTTGCGCATCAGTGTGCAACAATAACAACCTTTGGTGGCCCTTCTTAACCCGAAGCATCTAGGGCTTTACCTCCTTTGTAACTGACATGTTTGGCTTGCCAGTGCTTTACAAATGATGATTGTCTTCAGCAAATAAGTTTAACTTTGAACGTGAATATATTCAATACATATTGTTATCCAGCTGATTGAGACCTTTAGCCAACGCAGCACATATAATACTGAATTAATAACGCCTGTTAACTTGAATGTTAGTAATCAACAGTTTATCAATAAATAGTCCAGAGAATCAGGGAAACCTACTCTATTTGCAGTTGTTTGTGTAATATTTTGTTGTACCTTGAATGTACTTTACATCATGATAAAACTGTCCGTTTTGTTGAATTAACTCCACTAATTTGCTATATTTTAAAAGTTTTTAGGAAAAGGAAATTGGCATCTGTATTGTGGGTGTTTACACCGTTCACTGTTCCAGCATAACAGAAACTGCAGCAACATATTTCAATTTTCCCTGCCCTAGATTCAGGAAATGATGCAACTTAATTTCTGTTCTAAGTGCTCGGGAATACGTCAACCTGAAGAAGGATATTTTCTGGATCTGAAATACTGACACATCTGGCTCAAAATGCAGGTGAGAGTTCCTACAATAAAGCTACTTAAAGTATATATTTCGCTTTTACTTTTAAAATGGCTAAGCCTTGCTCAGAATTATTCCAGTTTCCCTCACGCTTAAATAAGACACCCACATACCAGACCATTCCATCTTCTATTTTAATGAGATCCAAATCTGTCTGGGATTGTCAACAGGCATTACAGTTTAGATTTTTTGAGGACTTGCAAATCCAAGAGAGGTTAAATTTCTGTAGACTAAAGCAACATTAATCATACAACACTGGCCATAAACATTGATTGGTACTCAATACCAAAAAGTGCAGCTGAAAAAAGCACATAGATTTTTTTGTTTTGTTGTTTTTATTTTGGTTTGGGTTTTTTTTTTTTTTTTTTTTTACAATCCATTCTGTGGAACATGGGTGGAATAGAGACCAACACAAAATAATGAGCTCACCTACTGTTGTTGTGTAATAAAATATAGGATCAGCTAGAGGTGATATTGCAGGAGGAAAACTAAGTAGGCATGACAGGAGTATGGGGGCTAAATATAATGACAGGAATTTCACAACGCGTTCTTTACAGAAGTGACAGAAAAAGCAAAGGAGGCAAACCATGCTGTGCCAAAAGCATTAAATCAAATCATGAGATACTGAAGAATAATTTTTGGTAAGACGTGTATTGCTAAACCTCTGCTCTGGCTTGAGAAAGAGAAAAAGAGAAAAAAGAAAGATAAAAGGGAATTGTAGGAAGAATTGCATTAAGGACTAGTTATCATGAACACACAACAATGAAGATGAAGCACATCTCAGTCTGGTTTGTAAGAACATGTATTAACTATTACTGAGAGCCACTTATTTTATTTTTAAAGTGCATTTTAAACAAAGAAATTAAGAAGAATTTTAAAGCCTACAATTCGATTCCGTTTTATCAACTTAAATATTAGTCCACTGTAAATATTTAGGGTATAGCTTTATCTCCATGGCAGTGAATGTCAATCTCTGTGCTTCTGAATTATCCCAGGTGGTGAACACCACATTAACCCCAAGTCCCTGCAATGGGGGCAGTATCAGCAGGAAGAGTGAGTGGATGGCAGAAGTCAGTGTAGATGTGGCACCTACAGACCTGTGCAAATGCCCTACATAATTTTCCACAGGTGCCAGTGGCCAGTTTGTGTGAGACCCAAAACAGCTGTATGTAAGACTTTATTGCCTCTGTTTGGAGATGATAGTTTAAATGCAGATAACTCTAAAAGCGTGGATGGTGAAGAAAGAAATGGTTGGGAAAAGGGGCTGAATGGAGCCAAAAGTTTGCATGAGAGCAGGAGTAGGAGTTGGAGAGAACAAGTTCAAGGGCCAGCTTTCCCTGGAATAGCCTGCATCTTGTTTGTCACTGCTTGCAACCATACAGAAATACTCATCACTGCCTTTGTCTTTTACCAAAGCAGGACACGGCGGCAGATGGAAAGCCAGAAAGCTGGCCAGGGCATGGGATCTGTCACCAAGCCTTCCCAGACCCTTCCTGAGCACCAGGCTTCACCAGGCCCAGCACATTTTCTTTCCATCTTCTCTTTCCCCTCCAGTGAGGCTACGAAAGCTTCCCTCCACGTTATAAGCATTTTACATTACTGAATTGTAGATAAGTTTGAGACGCTGTGATGAAATGCATGTGAAGGTATTAATCATTATACTGACAAATGTATAGTAATATACAATTCAAGACGTAGACATGCCAATGCCCATTAAAAGCCATGTTAAAATGAAACTTACCCTCTTGTATTCAGGGCATTTGGTTGAGGAAAACGAGCTTTTGCCAGACAGCTGGTCTGTTTCAGCACTTTCTTAATGAAAGCATGCCCGAGACTGCCATTCTATTCACGTGGAGTGTATCTATCCTATAGTGAAATACACACAAAGTGAAGCATCAGCAGTTAATTCTAGAAACATCTAAGGGAAGTGAGAGTCCTTGAGGCCTATAATCCACTGTTAATTTCAAAGACTCTGCTTGCAGGCTCACTGAAAACCTTGTGACTTCTCATGGCACTCAGCAGAAGGAAATTAGACTTGGAACTGCTGATGTGACAAGGGAGAACTAGGTACTACGGGAAAGCTCTCTGCAGATGACCAGAATTGGGGTGGGGGGGAGTCTGTGCAGCAAAGCCTTTGCAGCACAGATCACTACATGATTTACACTGTGGTAGGTATTAAGGTTTTGGGGAATTTCCTGTCAAAGTCAAAAGTTAACACACAAGCAGAAGGCCAAGAGAGGCACATCCAACACTGAGCTTTCCCAGGGCTGACAGCTGAGCGGGGTTTTGACATTTGCAAGTGACCCCACTGCAGACATCATCCCCCAAATCCCCAGCAGTGAGGGCACTGAGTGGCTTAGGGGATTGGTAATTGGATACTTCACCCCAGGTCACGGCAGCCTGGCTTCAGGAGCACTGAAAGCTTGCCATGGCTCAGATACCACTGGGTGGTTATTTGGAGGCATATGCAGAAACCCACGTGCAATTTAAATGCAACAAGCAGCAGGCGAGTCCACGTATAGGCACAAACATTATGACAGTTGCCAGCCTGCTAGAAACATTTGAGTGACAGAGTATTGGTCTGACAGAAGTTGATTAACTCCCTAATAACATATGGGTTTATTTCACGTTCAGTTTTAGCTGGATACTCAGAGCACCAGGGCCGGGATGGTCTTTCACAACTGAGGGAAACAATGTTTCTGTTCAGCCCTCTCTCCCTCCAGGTCACAAGTGACTTTTTAAAGTGTTTCTGAATGTTAGTGGAGGCAATTTAAGGACAACATTAATTTGAGTTTTCTATCTTAGCCGTATGAATTCAGCAAGAGCAAAAATATATTCTGCAGATATTTTTAGGCACTTTCCTATATAAGAGAAACTAAGAGTGCAGCATTTGAAACCTCAACCAGTCTTCAATGAAGATAAATACCTTCAGTGGGCTGGAAGAGCAAGCGACTGGAAAACATTACCGCCAAGGTCAGTATTAACCAGAAGCCTGTGAAGTCAGATCCACAGCCTGGTCAAAAGGTCGGATATAAGGAAGAATTTCTTCTCAAAAAGAGTGGTGAGGCAGTGGAATGGGCTGTCCAGGGAGTGATGGAGTCACTGTCCCTGGAGGTGTTTAAGGAAAGAATAGATGTAGTACTTGGGGACATGGTTCAGTGAGCACGGTAGGGCTGGGCTGACAGCTGGACTGGATGATCTGAGTTGAAAAAGGTAGCTGATGAGGCAGGCACAAGGTACAGCAGAATACTGGCAAATGCACAACCAAACTCTTGGTCACTCTCAAGACTGAAGTTCTGTAGTGGTCATAGATGAGTTTCAGCAGCATGTAAGCTTCTGCTTAGAAAAAAAGGAAAAAAAAAAACAGACTTCTGTCCAGCAGCCTTATAAATGTGCAATCACATCTATGGAGTGGCACACAGGTCACAGCTTGACAAGCAGCAGCAGAGCAGTATCACACAGCCACAGCTCTGCACAGTGCCAGGAGGGATTTATGTTCTCCCTCTTCCTGCATGCACTTAGAGCACCAGCACAGAAAACAGAAAGGGATCCCAAAACCAGAGAGTAAAACAAGGGAGGCAACAGCCTCTTGCTGTCATGAAGTCTCCTGGAAGTGGTGAGAGCTGGGGAAATGCTTCCAGTCCTCTTGCTTGCTGCATGAGCAGCCCCAGCCTGCCTTTCCCTGCCACTCAAGAGGCAACTCCTCAAACCAGCTCACACCTGGAAGGGCACATCTTCAGCTTGGGGGAGAGATGCTGGGAACCACTCTTTCAGACCTAAGGGTGTCACAGGGCTGGAGCTGCTGCCTACCCTGTGAATGCTGTGTTTGTGCATCTTGCCCCTGTCCTGCAGCAGGGAAGGATCACACAGTGCTGGTACAGGCTCCACCAGCAAACAAAGGCTCCTGCTCCAGGCGTGTCAGCTACAAAGGTCAGTGGGTTTGGCCCATTTCCCTCCGATGTGATCCTGTTCAGGGTGCAAGATCCTGTTGTATTCCAGCAGTGCTTTTCTCTGAACAGTAATGCTCAGTATTGCTGCAGCTCACAGCACATGCGGGAGAAAAAGCTGAAAAATGCAAAAGTGCACTGAGAGCACTGAGAACAGGGGAAAGGCAAAGGTTTTACACGGGAAGGACACAGGTTTTACATGGGAAGCACTGTCCTTGCATCCCTGCACTTTGTGCAATACTCGGATAATCATGCTTGGGTGTGTATGCGCGTGTGCGTGTGACAACCCTTCAGGGGAGGAAATACGATGCCTAACTCTCAGCGCAGAAAATTACTAACGGAATACGTGCGAAGCTGAGAGCTGATAAGATCTCTGTAATCTCCTGCTTAATCTGCTGCCCTCGAGAAAAAAAAATCTGTTGACTTTACATACAGCCTGGCCTGAGCACACAGCAGCGCGGCGCTGCCCTGGCTGTGTCAGATTGATTAACGGGCTCGTGTTATCCTAGCCGCACGGGATCACCGCAGCCAAACGCTTGCACTTGAATTTTCCCCACCCGGTGACACGCGAGAAGTGGGGTGGGGGGGAGGAATAAAGAAATAAGGAGAAAAGAAAGAAAAAACAGAGGAGCCCCCGGCCTCCCTCCCGCCGCTCCCCGCGGGGTGCGGGGCGGCTCCGGGCTGCAGCAGGTGCGCGGGGAACACCGCTGGGAGCGGGGCCGGCGGTACCCGGAGCGCGGAGCCCCCTCCCCGGTGCGGGGCGGCCACGTGGAAGCGCGGCTCCCACCGCCGCCACTTCCTGCTCGCCTCGCCCCGGCCGTGAGCCCGGCGGAGAGGCGGCGGCGGCTAACGGGAGGAGGGGAAGGGAGGCGGGGAAGGGGGGAGGTTTTAAGGAGAAAAAAAAAGAGAGAGAGAGAGAGAGAAGAGGGGGAAAAAAAAAGAAAGAAAGTTTGTACGTGCGGACGGGAGGAGAGGCGCAGAGCAGCGGGAGAGGCGGCGGCGGCAGCGCCGAGCCGCGCGGGGCGGGGGGGCGGAAGGCCGGCGGAGCGCGGGGCCGGGCGCTGCGTGCGCGGCGACGGTGGCGGCGGGAGGCAGAGGGCGGACGGGAGGATGCGGCTGAAGCTGGGCTTCCTGCTGCGCGCCGTGCTGCTGGCGGGCAGCTTCTTGGGGCTGCTGCTGCTCTGGTCCTCGCTGTCGCCCCGCGCCGAGGAGCCGGCTCCCCCGGGACGGGTGAGTGCGCGGTGGCGGCGCCGGGCTGGGGGGGGCGGCGGCGGCGGCGGCGGCGGGCGGGACGCGGCGGGCAAGGGGCTGCCGGGGGGCGCCCGCCCGGGCCGCGGCCTGCAGGCCCGAGAGGGGAACGCCGAGCAGAGGGGGCCGGGCTCGGCCCGGCGCCGCCGTGGGAGTGCCCGCGGCCAGGCCGGGGTCCCCGCGATCCGGCTGGGCCCCGCCGTGGGGTGGGGGCCGAGGGCGGGCGGCGTCCGGAGCCGCGGCCCTGACCGCTTGTGCGGTGCTCCGGGTGGCTGTAGCTGGGGAGCGCTCGTGGCTCGCACAGCCGCGCCTCTGTGCGCCGAACGTCCCGCGAGGAGATGGAGCGTGCCCTAGGGATGGCCCCGTGCCGACCTGCGGCTGCCGAGGGCACCGGAGCCTCCCGAGCTGCTTCTGGGGGTCGGGAGAGGAGAGCTGAGGGCCGAAAGCTGCCGGCTGCCCCTGGCAGCGAGGTGATGTGCTCTCCCACGGGGAGAGCAGGTGTGGGACGGCTGGTGCCTGTTGGAGGAGGTGAGCCTGGAGGAGACTGGCCAGGATTACTGCAGTCTGGGAGAAGTCGTTATGGTTTATGGTGTTTATTTAAAAAGCGATCCGTTACGATGTGGTGGCTAATGATCTTGGTCCTGTGTAGCGTGGGCGATTGTCAAAGGGCAGCAAGCTGACATGATTTTTGCTGCTGAACAATGGAAATGACTTTGGACTTCAGCAGATGCTCTGTCTTCTGAAGCTGTTACGTTTTGCTGTATTGTGGCAGTTACTGCTGAGATAATGGGCTGTCGCGGTTTTTTCTTGAGATACACAGTTTATTAAGTGGTGAAGTTCCTATAATCTGTTTTTTCAGGCACAACAAGGGCTCTTCTGTGTAGGGAGAATTCTTCAGGACTTTTATTTGCAAGCCTCCTGAGAAAACATCAAGAAATAAACATTTCACGTCAAAACCGGTTGAATTACTCATCCTGCGTAGGAAAGAGAGCGGACCTGCTGGCAAGCATCCTGTGGGGGAACATGGGTGGTGTTCTGGGGTTGCTGTGTTGACGTGTGCAGGTGCTGTAAGGACCCTGCGCCCATTCTCAGAGGTTGCTGGTGAGCTGAAGCCCTGTTCAGCTCTACTGATTTGCTGGACTTAAATTGTGAAGTGTTCCTGGCTTGTCCACGTGGCATTGAAGGAGTCAGAAGAATTTTGTCAGCCTAGTCCCTGATAAAGCAGCTCCCTGACCTGCTCACCTCCCTCCTTGCTGGAGGAGGAGGCGTTTGCAATAGCCACCTCAGGAAGTGATTTGGTCTTTGCTGGGAACAAATATAATTCTCTCAAGTAAACACTGTCAAAGATAATATCTAAACAGAATACACGGTTCGTTAGCTAGACCAACTATTTACTTTCATCGTGATGTACTCAAGAGCGAGGAACACATTCTATCATCATTCTTTAGGAGATGGCAGTATTATTTGTACACTTGCGCTTCTGTTTGCTCTCTCCTCCTCAGAGGCCTCTCAGGCAATGGGTCCCAGAGAAGCCTCAGTGCCACACACACTTTGAGGCCAGCAGATCCACGGCTGCTGGGAGGGAACACAGTGCACGGTGTGCATTGGCATGGGGGCTGCTGTGCTGTGCCTGGAACACACTGTGCGTGCCTTGGTATGGTTTCAGCTCTCTGTTGCTCAGGGTGTAGTAATAGCTGGTTCCCTGTGATGTAGGGCAGCTCAAGTGCATGTTTGCTCTGTTGTTAGCTGTTGGAAAGTTTGTTAAACTGGAGATGACAGAGTAATTCTTCTTCCCTTACATCACCCTCCTTTGCTTGTGAAGGTCTGCCCAGTAGTAATTCAACTTCTCACAGCTAACCTTGGGCAGCGCCACCTCCATTCTGCTCTGTGAGCCCAGGCATGGCTGAGAGCACAATTTTAATAACAGTCAGGCATTAAAGAAACACAGATGAACAAAAAGCTACCTTGCTCTTTTTATCTTCATAGCTGTGAATCTTTTCCTGCTTAGTGCAGCAAACAGGGATGGGCTACACTGTAATAGTGAAGAATTTGTAGCAGTTTATAACATTCTATCTTCAAATATTTATTTATTTTCCTACTGATTCTAAAAGATTTGAGTGGTCTTTCTGAGAAGCGAGATGACTTGAGGTGCAGAGTTTCCAAAGGAAAAGTGAAAGCGGAGAAGTGGCTATTTGGGAAGGAAATGAGAATGTAAGTAGTAACAGTTGCACAGGAAGGTGGAGATGAGGCTTTTTGTCCTTCCTTTCTGACAGAAGACTGCCACAGATGGATACATTCGCTGCTATTGAAAGTGTGTTCAGAACTTGGGGAAGCGGCACACTTTTGCAGATACTCAGCCTGTAGAGCTCTGTTTCTGGAAGATGTCATTCAGGGACAAAATGTTTGTGGGATTCAGGGCAAGGCTGAGTAAATACCAGCTTTTGTAGCAGTAAGAACACCTGCTATCCGGCAGCAAGGATTGCAAAGGTACTGAAGCATTAGCTAGGGGCGCGCACGCTCTTGTTTGTAGCTGTAAGAAAAGAGCAGTCAAAATCTTGGTAAGGTAACATACATATAGCGGAGTCTTCTGGATGTTTTTTGTTTAAGCTCTTCTGAATCAAGGATGATGGTTTTGGAGCCAGCAGGAGACAAGTAAGAGCAATCTTCTTACAGTGAATAGCCTAAGGAGCCCAGCTATGGTGCTTTCTGGTCTCAAGTGAGATATGTTGCTAATGATCAGCCTCGGAGGTACAGCCTTACAAACTGGTATTGCCAAGGAGAGAATAGGAGCGGGAATGCAGTAGGCAGAGCCAGTGGGCTGGAAAAGTAAAGAAAGATTCGAGGCTGAGAAGTTGAAAGTGGTGCATCTGAAAGGAGCGTAGTGCAAATTCAGTGTAGGTCAGCTTTAAATCTCCACATCTGACTGATTACAAAGAGTTAAAATGACCGTATCAATCAGTATCCAGATGCTTTCAGTTAATTATGTAATCAAGTTTTTCTTTATTTGTTTTATGATCTGCTTAGCCTCCTCAAGGCAGTGCTTGAAGGACATGCGCGCTCATGGATTTTGTGGCAGCAATGTAATTAGTGATCTCCTGCTTCTTCTAATCTTTGTTGGACTGCTGCGGGAAGGTCATAGAAACTGCCCATAGGAAGGAGAGATCGTAGGAAAGTGGTCCAGCATGTTTTATCATTCATAGCTCAAGAAGCTTGTAAAAGATGGGACGGAAGTACACCGCTGACTGCAGGGATAGAAATGTGGCGATGAGATAGTAAAAACCATGAAATAAATTCTGCATTCTGAACTCTTCTCAAGTGCAGGGAGGAGAACTTCCTGAAACTTCAGTGTGTGCTGCATAGCCTGCTGTTTGGGAACTGAGTGCTTCATGTTTGGAACCCAGAGGCTGCTAGCCCATAGCTGCTGTGTCCAGGCTACTGGTGGGCTTGAAGCAGAGGCTGCAGCTGTCACCAGCCAGTAGGGCTACGTGCTGCAGTTCTCATGTGGCTGCCTGAAAGTGCAGGATTTATGATGTGGAGGAGGAGGAGTTAGAAAAATAAGAAAAGAAAAGCAAATGGAATTTTTCAGAGTTTTCTCCTGACACCCCTTCTACTGTCACTTTAAAGGCCGATAATATCCTGCGTGCCTTAACTGGATTGTCACTGAGGACTTAATGACAAGTTGCGGACTGAACTTGAAGTGTTATTGTGGTTTAAATTAGATTCTTTGCAGTAGAAGTCCCGGCGGAAATTCGTTGTGCTCCCTTAAGGAATAACAGCAAATGTACTTAGAAGAGAAACTGAGAATTGGGGAATTTGATGTCATTACTGGAGGGAATGCAGGAACAGAGACTGGAATCAGATGATAAATCTAATGCAGTGGGAGGAGATGTGTTCAGCTGTGTGGGGTTCAGGCTGAAGGTTATCAGTCCAAGTGCTAAGTCCACTGTGCACCATGGCGAGCAGACGGTCCCCCCACAATTGCTTGCTATGGTTAGCTGTGCTTCTGCCAGTGTATTATTCACCACTTTGCCTTTCTGTAGTTGGGTGAGACCTTAGACAGAGAACACCAGGTTGGCTCTTGCTGATTTTGGTGTGGAAATTTTGCAAAGAGAAGCAGTGAGTGTTCTGTAGCCTAAGTGCTGCTGTTCTAGCAAGTAAGCATCGCTCCCTCCCTTCCCATTTATCACAGCAGTCTTTAGTATTGCTAGTGACAGTAATAGGCAAAATGTTTTGAGATATTAAATGTTAATTTTTTTTAATGTGCGCTTTCATCTAAATTGGCTTTGAAAAAGCTTGTAAAAGTCTGTCACCCTTGGGAGAGTGTAAAAAGCCCAATCTCTATCTTATTAAAAATGAAGTCTTTTGTCAAATGCTTCCAGTTATGGTACAGAATAAATGACCACAACGTGGTTTTTTGAATAATATGAAGAAATGAAGAAAACCCTACCTAGTCTCTACCATTTGGGTGTATGTATTGTATTGAAACTTTCTTGAACTTTTTTTTTTTTTTGTCATTGAAATCACTTCTAATAAGTTAAGTAAATAACTCATTATCTCAAGTCTGCTAATTATGTAGAAAGCTGCTCTTCTGCAGGGAGCAGTTTAACACCATTTAATATGTATGTGACAAGATGCCTATTGTCCTATTCTAGCCTCAAGTATTACCATTTGTGACTAATGTAAATTAAATAACAGCTGAAAAATGGCAGATGCTGAGGCTGGTGTTTGCTTTGTAAGGATCCTGTTGCTGGAAAAGGAGTTCTGGTTAGTCCAGGAACCTTTGGTGGTGTCTTAGTGGCCACACTGTGGGGTGTTAAAAATAGCGTGCTATCAAGTCCTTACTTTAAAAGGTGGGAAAATCTAGATAACAGTTCTGTCTTTATTCTAAAGGCACTGAATCAGGAGATGGTGACTGAGCTGAAGCAGTGGAAATTCTGTTATCAGTAAGTTCAGCTATCAGACAGGGCCCAGTGGGTCATTGGGGTGTCAGCCTGGAGAGAATTATACCATGTGCAGAAGTGGAGGGGGAGGTGGGGAGGGAGGGAGGGCAGGCAGGCAGGCAGGCAGGCTGGGCTGTTTCATCACATGGCCAAGCAGCGTGCACCTTCCCTAACCCAAGCTCTGCAGAGTTAAAATTGCTTGTACTGAGCTGGCATTCCCTAATGAAAAATGACAGTATCTTTGTCCTATTTTTGTCAGATATTAAATCAGCATTACGAGAGACTGCCAAGTGGAAATAGGGCAGGATAAGCTGTTACGTTAATAGGTTTGACTTCTACCTTGGAGGGGGGTGGATGCTTTTTGCAGAAAATAGGCCAAATAAACTAAGAGAAGGATTCCAAGTCTGGTAGCAGTTACATTTAATTACTAGATTTCCTCTGTAAGTGGGGAAAAAAAGTCTGCTGTGAACGATTAGTTTAAAAATAGAAACATGCTGCTTAAAAGGCCGCCTCCTCCATCAGCTTTCTTTAATCATTTTGTGAATTAAAGGGAATTTATCCTGCATGAGTCTGCCTTTAACAGCCCACCTCCGCCCTGCAGTGCTCTAGATTTAGGTACTGTTTTGGCAAACGAGGTATTTTCCTCTTGTGATTAATAGCAACACCAAGGCAGTGTATTCAGAAAGCACAGTGCACCCAACAACTGGGAGTGGTACGCAGCCAGCAGGGTGCGTCTTGGCAACCTGTGATGCTGTTCAGGCTTGGATGTCGGGGCATTCTGCTCTTTCAGCCAATGCAGGTTTTCAGGGAAAAAAAATACAGAAGTCAGGGTAGATTTCTGAAAGTTAAACCAAAGGCTTGGTAGGCTTGTGCTGTGTAGTTTCCTGGATTGGGTTTTTCACATTTAATTGCAGTATGTGCTATGCGCCTTTCTGAAGGGCTGTGTTATTATAGTAATTGCAAACCAGCCAGAGGAGCAGGGTGATGTTTGTGATCAGTTTTTGTTTTCAAGTGACGATCTTCATCGTGTTCTTCCAATTTGTGGTTAAACGGTTTTGGAGTGTTTGTTTAATCATTTGATATCTCATTAGAATTGGTAGGTCTGAAATTTGAAAAGTCACATACTTTGCTTCTTGCAAGCTATTGATGGAATAGGTTAGTGCTTTCCTAGAGATGCGCTTCATAACATAGAATTTCTATTTTCTGAAAACCCACGGAGTTCCTGTTTCATTCCTACTCAGGATTAACAATATTATCCTTACCTGGCTAGGTAGATGCTTAACAGAGAAAACAAAAAATGCTACTTTTTGTGTTGAAGAGGTGATACCTGAGAAGGGGTTGTATTCAGCAGGCATACCTGAGGAAAGGAAAGCTGTGGCTATTCACTGCTATTATTAAGGACAGAAAAATATCAGAGTCCCTACTAAGCTGCCATTTTCATTTCTTTCATTTCCCAACTTCTTCTGCCGCAGGCTAGTGTAGGCATCTTATCATTTTGAAGCCTTTTTCTTCTCCACACATCAGCATGCTTTCTTGCAATTCACAAAGCACATGAGGTTTTCTTCCATATTATAATACTGCGTTTGTTTCAGGTTTGTCTCTTACTACTTTTTCTTGAATCCTTCATTTTAATCTCTGACTTCAGTGACATTTTTAGTATTGCTTTGGCTTTCCAAGCTGCAGCTTATTTTCTTCTGATTTTTCTCATGGAATGCTAGGTTGCAAAGAGCAGCAGCCAGCACTGGTGTGTGGTATACCTCTGAACAGCAGGAGGGAGTCGGAGGAAGGTAGAAGGTAAAGCCTGTATGCTGGTTTATATGCTCTTTACATTTGGAAAACTTTCTTTACAGCTGAAGGTCTCAGAATATAACTGTTAGCAAAATTAAAGCACGAGCAGATGGTGCTCTGCCCACAAAATTTCTTACTTGCTGTGTTGTCTTAAAAAAAAAATTGGCAATGAAATGGCTTACCAATAGTTGTTCTGACTTAGTGATTATTTTAATAAGGCAGGCAGTATTATGCTAGCGTGCTTTAGAAAAAAAAAGTGCAATATTTTGAATGAAGTAGAATATAATTTTTTGCGTAGTTGAACATTTTTGTCAGAATTTCAGGTTTAAGAATTGCTTTGTTTTTAACCTTTCATAAAAGATTTCCCTTTGAAAGATGACTGAAAAACAATGAATAGCATTTCAGTAGGGTTTGAAGCATAGCAGGATTCCATTTTATTTCTCATTTCCTGCCTTTATGGATTTGAGATATTTAAGCAGTGCCTTTATTTTGAGCTAGTTAATAAGAATTCCAGCAGTGTCAATCAGAGAGGTATTTATTGTTTTATTATGTTAATTTGTTGTAGAAAATGCATCATCTAATAGCATCCAAAACTAAAACAAGAAAGAAACCAAGCTACCTCTTAAAGCGTCTGGGATGGTAATGTCATGAGTTTTCTATTCTTCCTATCACTGAAGAAATAACAAAAAAAGGCAATGTTGAGATAACATGTTCTTCAGAGAAAATAAATTGTTCTCAGCGTGCTTTAGTCTTGAAACGTGATTTGCTACACATGCACTTAAATGAGGCCTTGAAGTCAGCTTTTCAAGGCTTGTATATATGTCCTTTATAAGCAGTGCGTGCGTCAGTGTGCATTTATCATGCATCTTAGATTGCTTCACCTGCTAAGCGACTGGTAATCCATCTCCCCAGTGTTATTCTAATATGCCAAAGCCTTCTGAAATGCTTTAAGCAGCAGCTGTGAAATATGTTGTTGTTTTTTCTCACCTCTTCCATGTATTCCACCTTTATTTTCTTCCCCTCTATGAAGTATCCTCCTCCTGGAAAGAACCAAGACATTCACTAGCGCTTAGCTTAAACTCAGTGGTCTGCCAAGGTGGAAAAGGGTGGTGGTGGTGATTGTGATTTTGGTAGCTGTTTGTTTCTTCTAATGGAAAAACAGCTTTTAGTGGTTGTTTGTAAGTGTATTCTAGTTGTGGATGTGCAGGCAATTGCCTGCTTATCATCAGCAGCCATTCTCGAGATAAAAGGATAGTGTGTGGGTTTCCTCTGCCTCACCTCATACTGAAAAGGCAGAAGAATCCCCTACTGTCTCTTGTACCGCTTCTTGTGGACCATCAGCTCCAAATGCTGATGTTTCTCCCTGGACCTCTGAAGTAAGATTGAGTGACCTAGATGTCCAAGAACTGAAGCCTCCCTGTATCTTCTGTCCCTGTCTGGTTTTTTGGTTTAAAATGTTTGTCTTGAAGACTCCCTCGTTTTTCAGCAATGCACAGAGTTTGAGAGGTTGAACTGAGGAATATTACCAGTTTGACAGCAAGGCTGTGATCTGTTTGGGTGCAGCAGTGAGCTCCTACTGGTAACGTGTGATGAGACACTTAAGAGAGAATCCAAAATGGTGATACCATAGCCATTATTGTGTGTGGAGAAACAAAGGGCCCAAGATACAGAGTCATTATCTCACTGAGCAGACGTGCCTTTTCCATGGGTAGCCAGTCAGTCAGTCAGTCACCTCTCAGGTGGCTGCCAGATTCTCCTCCTGTTGTTATCTTCTACCAAGACTTGTGATGACAGGGGAGCTGTCAAGCTGTTTTGATAAAAGGGAGCAGACTGCCAGGATAGTTCATGTAGCCTTTAATCTTTGTGTATGCCGGAGGGGCCTTGGGAAAAGGAAGATGGCAGGGAGCAGACGGGATTAATTTTTCTGGATGAAATGGATATGTCCTAGGGGTTGGCCTACTTTAAAATAATTAGAATTCTTTGAAATGTGCTGTCCTTGAGCACGTTTTCTGTCCTACGTCCTCTTTCTCTGATTTCACTATCCCTGTATATTGTGGTTGGGACTTACGAGAGATGATTTCTGCTTCTTTGGGTGGGGGTTGTTTTGAGGACGTTTTCCAACAGTGCATATGTCTAAACCTAAGCTGACTTGACTATATGTGTGTGGCAAAATGTGCATCAGTACACATAGTCAGATGTACTTTGTTAGTGTAAACTAAGCAACCTCTCGCTTCTCAGCACAACACCAAGGCATGGGATCTTTGCATAATTTTATCTTTACAGAAATTGAACAGCTATATTTTTGCCATAAAAATTAACTTTCTAAAAACGGTTCCATTTGTTCACATTGGGTGACTAACGAATGATGGGATCTGTACTAGGAAGCTTAATATTGATCGCTGTTTGACTGCAGCCAGCACAAGTCTGTGTTACTGTAATGAGATGCATTGACTTTTGCAAGTTCACCTTCATATTCACTCTCATCCTCAGATGAATACCTCAATTACACTTTCTTTTTTTCCCCTAGTCAGTTTTATTTTCCTTGTTGATTCTTTATTGGGATTTAAAGATTTAGTTAGGTTTATTCACATGACCCACAGCATGAAGTTAGCTCTTAAAGGCATGTATATATGTCCTTTATAAGCTGTTCAGCAACTTCGTGGTTTTCTGGGCAGTGTAAGATGTTAAGTGAAATAAGGATCTGAAAGTTAGGAAGAACAATGTACAATTAGAATACCTCTCTTGATTTTTATCCTCAGTAATAGCTTGGACAGTCTGTCTTCTAACAAGTTTTTCACAGGATATTAAATGCTAATGTTTTTATGGAAAAAACTCACTCCTTAATAAACTCTTCAACTCCAGTCTAGGATTACAGAAGTCTTTATGGTCTTAAGTGCTAAGCCCTAAAGTTCTCACCAATGGAGTTGGCCAGTTAATGTTACTGCAAAGGAGAGATTACTTGAACAGGTTTCATCATGCGTGATACCTGCAAGACTTTAGAATTTAGTCTGCTGAAAACTTGTCAAAATACAGTTTGCACTTTAATCCCAGCAATCCTGATTTTCAGGAATGATTCACAGCTATTAATTGCTAAGAGACAGAACTCTTATTTATTAATTTGGTTTATTTAACAACCATAATTTACTTCATAATATTTCCAAAGGCGTAGTGTTCCAAACAGAACTCATTATACTTTTAGGTCAGTGCTTTAAAAATGCATTTTAGTGGTTTAACTAGATAGGCTTGACTCTGATATCTTAAAATGTTCATCACTGAGAATATTTTCACGTATCTGAGATAACTGTGTTTTATCATCTTCCTTTTTTCATTCCTGAACCAGAGGTTTGCTAAGTGGAGAGCAAAATACTTCTGTACATTTACTAAGAGGCATGTGTCAGGGCTGTTCCGAAAGCAATGCCTCATATTTTATTATGTTGGCCCCTAGCATCAGAGGCAGATGTTGGTGGTACGGCAGGACAGGTTGAACCTTCCAACCAGTATTCCATAATGTGTTGTTGCTGTGTGACAGATGGCTCCATGATGAAAAAATGACACCCACTGATATTCATTGATGCACACTGTACATTCATGGAGACCAAGCAGTGGATCTGAGCACAGTGAGGAGGTGGCTGGTGCGTTTCAGTACTAGTGACAGCAGCATCAAAGATAAGTCACATGCCAGCTGACCGTGTACAGCTGTCACACTACGAAATGAAGGGGATCTTGGTCACCTAATCCGTGTTAATTGGCTAATGGTGGTGACCAAGCTGAAAAAATAGTGTTTTGTAGCTGAGAATGTGCTCTATCAAACTGTGTTATTGTGCTCTTTGTAGGTGTTGTGGTTTCCATGGGAGGAAATAGGAGGTGTTACTTTTGGAGTGACTGTGTACACTTATTTATAAGATCAGTTTTACTTAGAAGAAAGTTAAGTTTCCAAGTACAGAATCAGTGCCTTGCAGCTGAATCAGTTAAATATTCATCTTCACAGTTGTGTGTAGCTGGCTTTCTGTAAGTGACTTTGGCTGTGAAAGTGGAAGTTTTCAGTCTGTGTGTATTCTTGGAGCCCTATTTGTGTTCTAGTGTCAATCCTCAACAACTTTCTATAAGGAAGTCCATTTTCTCCTCTGCATGTGTTTGTTAATCTTGACAGGCATTTGTTGCTTAACTCTTTCTGTGCTGCATTGGCTGTAGAAATCAAAGAAAATTTGAAGTATGTAAGACAGACCTGTTTTGGTTACTCCGTAGTGTTATAACCAGAGCTGGCTTTGTCCCAATGCACAGTGCGCCACAGTGCTCGTTTCTTTCATGTTTTACAGACTAGCTACAGCCCTGTGTTAGTGGATGGTATTTGTGAATGGGAAGCTACATTTCAGTGCGACAACAAGGTTTAGTTCTTCTGGAGAAGTGTTTATATCATTAACACTTAAATGTATATGAAATTGATGGAAGCTTTTTGTTTTAGTGAGAGGTGAGATTTTTTTTCTGTAATGTGGATGTTCTGCTTTTAAAGGGTTGTTTTGTGGGGTTTTTTTTGTTTGTTTTTGTTTTTGTTTTCTTGATTTTACAGTTACTTAGATTTATTTTATCTGTAGACTGAGATGTGCTCCTCTGGCTCTAAAGGTGTAAAAGATTGGTTGCAAGAGTGAGAAAACCCTCACTAATTTTGTTTAATTTTTTATCTTATGTGGGAGTTCTGCATGATGCTTGGGTGCATTTCTCATAAAACATGGTACTAGAGATTTAGAAAATCATGTTCCAATCATAATACTGTTTAAAGTGACTTATTTTTTTTCATGATAACACTTACCATCAGTTGGAGCTTTCCTAAAAAAGTAACCTCACAGAGTGCAGGGGCAGCTGCTGGGCGCACACAACTTCCCTCCTCCCCAGATTCAACAACATGCAACTCTCATCTTCATTCTGTAAGGTGAAAATGTTTGCTTTCTTTAAGCATACTTTTGTTTCAGAAGAAATAGGTTGAGAGAGATTCATGTTGAGAGTGTAATTGTTCCTCCTGCATTACTGTTGTCACCGACCATAAAAAAACACTGGAAGAACACTGTTGGGTGTCTAGGGTATGTGAACAGCACGCGTGGCTCAGCCCACCCCAGACAGTGTTTTATTGTGAAGGACTTTCCCTTCCTCAGCAATGCTTGTGTTACTTCTGGTTTCTGTGACGGAGATAGGGCCTGGGTGTGGCAGCAACTCAGAGAACTGCTCAACTGGGCAAGCCTGCATTTTTTTCTGATGATCTTATTGCACCATGACTTTCTGCTTATGTGCATTGGGCTCCTCAGAGCAGCACAGAGATCTCCTCAGAGGGAGCAGAAAGGCTGAGAGAGAGAGGCACTCTTGCACCTTTTAATTAAAATAAAGAAATAGATGAAACCAAACAAGCCATCAAAGAAAAAAATAGTAACAGCCAGCCTCCCTGTTGAGGCAAGCAGCTGCTCGCATGCCAGACTGGAGGTAACTTTTCTCCTGGGTGCCCCTGGAGATCCTGAGGATGGCTTTGAGGATGGCTAGAAGTAACTCCAGTGTTTTGTGCATTTCGTTGCTAGGGCACACACTTGTCTATATTTTTCGGCTTCCATGGCTGTTTTTTTTTTTGTGCTCCCATTTGAACTATGAGCACTGGTGTTCACCCTGCTTATGGATGCCAGATTCCTTTGCTTCGGGGAGTCATTGATTCAGCTCTGTACGCAGGCATAGAGGTGCTTGTATTGGCATGCAGAAAGGATAAAAATGTGTAGAGGAGAAAAGTAAAGCATCCATCTTACTCTTTAACATCTAGCATCTATCAGGCAGAGTTTTAAATCTGCAACAAATTAGAGAAGATAAAAATGTGAAGGCAGCTCCTCTGCATCAGCTAAGATCAGTGTTTTTTGTTTATTTGTTCAGCAAGAGCTAGGTGCATCTTATAATTTATTTTCCTGATATTCCACTGTTCAGCTTGCAGCAGAGATGAAAAATACCACCTTCAGGTCTTACTGTATCGGTGTATCTGCAGTCTCAGGGAGATAAATGTCAATGTAATGCATCACAGTATTGACATTCTGAAGTATTCCAAACTTTTTAAATGAAGCAGGGAAACCAGACCTGAGTATCTATGCTCAGTAGGAAGAATAGGCAAGTTGTTATTATTATAGGTTTTTTTTTGCGTTTAATACAAACCTGACTTCCTTTACAAATGTACAGCTATGTCATACTGCCAAGAATTACAGAACTGGAAATGTCATACTGAACAAAAGGAAAATATGCTGTTTCCAGGTAAAATATTATGTCTGAAGTGACTTCTCTTGCTTGTGGCTTTCAACTGCTCTTTACTAAAGAGACGAGAGTTCCTGCTATTCATGTACTGTTGAAATTGTTAGAAATGAAAAGCTGAATGGTAGCTTATTTTTAAGCTGAATTAAATGTGAAGTGGAAAAAAAAAGAAGCTTTAATGAAGTAAAAAAGGCATTTTTTTTTTTCCTATAGGACCATAGGGTAGCTCAAGCAGGAAGGGAATTCAAGAGGTCCAGCCTCTTGCTCAAAGCTGGGTCAGCCACGGGGTCAGACAGGCTGCTCAGGGCTTTGTCTGGTCAGGTCTTGAAAACCTCCAAGGAGGGAAGCTTCTTGACCTTTCAGTCTACCTGTTTGCCATGCTGGGCTGTGGTCATGGTGAGAACTTTTCTTGTATCCAGTTGGGTATTTCCAACAGTTTCTTTAAAGTAGCAACTGACCTCTTCATCACTTCCTGATCCTTCTAGTTTGCCTGAGTCTTAACACTGTATAATTATTTAGTTGTAGTTTAAGAAAAAAAAGAATTTTTTTTTTATTTTGTGTTGGTTTGTTTTTTGTTTTGCTTTATTTTTAGTTTACTAGTACTGTCAAGTGGAATAGGTATTTAATCGTAATTGCCCTTCACTAATATCTTTTCTATGTTAGATGTAGTAAGTAAAGGCTGTAGTTTTCCTAACTGCAGTCGTTAGCACCTCCAGTTGAAGCCCACATGCTTTCATGTGTGCTTAGTGTTTATGGAAATCGCTACAGCTGCCAGCAGTTTTATGGAGGCAAACAGAACCTGAAAAAAGGCTTGCAGTCATTCTTGGATCAATTTTTAACTAAAATTCCATTCTTGTTATTTATATGGAGAGCTTGAGTTGCCAAGACTTCTGTGTTCATACAAAAAATCTTCGTAGTAAGTCAACATTTGTTAAAAAGATTGCAGTTCTTCAAATCTCAAATATTTCTTGCTATGTTGTTTCAGTGATGGGGATTAGACCCAGTGCTGAGGAGACTGACTTCCATTTGTTGCAAGCAAGGAGGATCCACATGTGTCTTTTTGTCTGCTGCATGCAAAAATAATATAAATGGTAGATTGCTACAATCATCTACTGCTGATTTGAGTGCAAGAAATTGCAGCAGTCACTAAGAGGCACTTTTGTATTAAAGCCCATGTTAAAAAAAAAAAAAAAAAGGAAAAAGGACTTGTAACACTGATTGAAATTCTTGTCACTTAAAAGGTAGAATGTTTGTGAACTGCAGCATGTCTGATGTCTGGCACTTTATACCAATGTCTCTGGGGAGCTGAAAATGACAGTGTGTACCCTGTAAATCCAGTGCTCCCTATGATTTCTAGCAGTGTTTCCTGGTTTAGAGGGAGAGAGGAAAAGAGAGCAGCTGCTGGAGTCTGTTGCTTATTCCCAATTTGTGTAGTTGCTTCTCGACAAAGGGGTTGCTGTGCTCAGGTGAATGGTGTTTATTCACATTTTCTCCAGTCCTGTGGTTTAGAAATGTCAGCCTGATTGTACCTGAGCTGAGTCACGTGAAAATTTTCCTCAGGATGGCTCCTGCCTACATCTGAAGAAACTTAGAGAGCGTGTTCAGGGATAGGGGCTGAACTTTACTGCCACAATAATAGAAAGCAAGTAGGATATCAGGTGCTGAACCAGCTTCGAGAGCGAAGACTTGAATGTGAGTCGTGGGCAGATTCATGCTGAGATTGTACCACTGCAAAGCACCAGCACTAACCAAGTAAAAGTCAAGGCAGTCTGCTTTTTGAGGTCCAGTATCAGTATGTCTGCCTATTAGAACTCGTGGTCTGATTATGAACACAGTGACTTCCCTAGTCAAAAGAAGAGATTGTGCTCTCTACACTGAGCTAAGTGCAAGGCTGGAAGGGTGGTGGAGAGTAGGGTGTAGCAGACCAGTTCAGCAAGATCTGTTCGAAGAAATTTGTGGCTTAGGTCATAGTATTCTTGCTGAATATCTGAAAGATGCAAAGAATCCAACCATGTTCACACATGATATGGTTCTTAAAGCAAAGCTATGAAATAGGTTTTGACATTCCTCATAGAATTGCAGGGGAGGGACCTCAAGAGGCCATCGAGTCCAACCCCCCTGCAAAGCATGTTCCCTACAATAGGTAAGTGTCCAAATGGGTCTACATAGCAGGAGACTCCACATCCTGTTCTAGTGCTCATCACCCTTACCATGTGCTTGTATGGAAGTTCCCATGTTGAAGTTTTAGGCTGTTGTTCCTTACGCTATCACTACACACTGCTGAGAAGAGCCTGGCCTTGTTCGTTTACCTACCACATCCCTTTAGATATTGACAGATATTGATCAGATCTCCCTCAGTCTTCTTTTCCCCAGGCTGAACAGACCCAGATCTCTCAGCCTTTCTTCATACAGGAGATGCTGCAGGCCCTTTAGCATCTTTATGTCCCTCTGCTTCTAGGAGATCCCTGTCTTTTTTGAACTGGCTAGCCCGGAACTGGACACAGTGTTCTAAGTGTGACCTCACGAGGGCACAGGAGAGGGAGAGGATCATCTCTCTCAACATCTGCACAGAAAAGATGCAGGAAAGAAGGGTCAGGGAAAAGTGAGACACAGTACAGTTGATCACAACAAGCGATTTTCCCCTTGCTTGTCAAGTAATACCCAAAGTAATTAAGTAAATACTCTGAGTCTTCCAAATCTATTGGGAATTCAGATGAAATTTTCAGAAATGCGTTTTTGACGACATGAAATTTTCGTGCAGTGCAACTTCTGGGTTTGGCTGTCTGTTTCTCTGAGAAAGCTTTCAAAATGGTAGGGTTGATCAAATTGTGAAATGCAATTTAAAATAAAAGACAGAAATAGGCTGTTGTAAAGCTTGAGAATGGTAACAGTCTTTCAAGATAAATGAAAATCTATTCATGCAGTTTGTTTCTTAATAGTAAGAAATATGAAATGAAATTGACAGATGACTGAAAAATGGAGCCATACAAGATGTAGCACAGAAACCTGTATGCCTCGGTCAAGCACATCCATCAGCAGTGGATTTTTCTGTATTGTGAATGTAATTTAATCACTGAGGTATATAAAACAGATTCGAGATTTTTAAATATCTATTTGAAATAAGGATAAAGTTCCTCAGTCCTTCTCTACTGGGTTTAACTAGTACAATGCTCATAGCTGATGCCTGGGGAGCTGGAAAACATGACATTACTTAAAACATTAGGATTTATGGTAATCTTTATTTCTCAGACTTCTTCCCTATGGATAGAGAAATAATACAGTTGGTTATTTTTAATAGAAAAGCTATGGGCTATAAATTCTAACTGCTTGGTCTCTTAAATTTCATAATTTAAATGTTAATTGTTAACTCTAGAAGAAACAGATGGTGTGTTTCTTTACTCAGTCATTCTCATGGGTGTCTTCTATATTTGTCATCCATTTGATTGCAGAAACTACTGAAGTTGCTTGCTATGCAGGTTTAAGTATGTGCACCTGTGGCCAGAGCAGAATACCACTATAGGAATAGCAAAGCTACCTGGATCACCTTATAATAAATTCGCAAGTTATTCATATAACATTACTGTTTTAATTTCTAGATATTTAGGATCGTTTGCTCTTATATTTTGTTAATTGTTCAAGATGAATAGTCCAAGATTCCTGCAAGGGATGGAACTCATTTTAACTAGGAAATGGGACGTATTCTGCTAGCCTCTGATTGACAATGTGGAGAGAGATGGCAAAGCTCACATGAAAGAAAAAAAGGAAAAAAAAAAAAAAAGGAGCCATGGACCAAAGGTCATAGACAAAGACCTGGTATATGGAAGCCCTTTTGAATTTTATAATCCACTCTGATGGTGATGGTGTATCAAGCAATTGTCCACTTTGTTTTCTGGTAATTTTTCTAGTCAAGCATTCATCAGATCCCTTTGAAGAGGAAGACTGTGAACAGTTGTCTAATTCTGGTTTGAGGATAATGGCTGTTTCAGCAGAATGGCTAGCTCCCAACAGTGCTGACATTTCAGCTTTAAGGGATGTGAATCCCTTGCTTCTCTATCAAATATGTCCCCTTTTACCTTAGATCCTGGGGAAAATGTTTTATTGGCCAGCAGAGTGTTGGTTATTTGAAATGTATTGTATCCCAAATATGTTTAGATTATTCCACACTTAGAATAAAATTAATAAATGTAATCTTTGCACTGTTTTACCGGTCTTGACTTAAATGTCTAGTTTTTGGTTAAAAAAAAAAAAAAAAGGTGTTTAATTTATCAGGCTGCATTATAAAACATTTTGCTTGTGAGATTTTCTGCATGATACGGTCCAAAACCATCTCTCTTAGAGAAAGCTTATTGAAAGATGGAAGAAAAAGCAGTACTTGAATCTGAAGATCTGATATGCAATTTGAAGGTCTGAATTGATGTTTTTCTTTTTTAGAATATTTCACCATTTCCAGATGTTACGTGAATCATTCAGCAGTGTTTTCAAAGGCTGGTCAAATATGTAGAATTCTCCAAACCACATAGTGATGTGCAGATGATGATACTCCTAATCACTTGAAGGAAGGGAAATGGGGAAGCAATTTTGCACCTTCTGCAATAAATACAGTACTCTTTGAAAGAGTACTTGTTGATTTTTTTCAATAGGGTATTCAGCTTGTTTCTAGATTAAACAGCTGGAAAAAGCTTTTACCTCCAACTTTTTGTCTGTCTAAAACAGAGTAAGCAATGCTACCACCTTAATAAAAAACTGCTAATTAAAAGGAGAACAGAAGATCGCACTGAAACAAAATACATTAAAAACAAACGTTTACGTAGATGAGTGATGAAAGTATTGATTAGATCCAGCAAGAATTGTGAGCGTTTGAAGATTTCCCACAGTTTTCATCTGCTTAAACAATTTTCTGGAGTTGGCCGTGCCCTTAGAAGTAACTTGTTGCATTTTTGTTGTTGTTTAGAAATGCATCCTGCTACCCACTGTTTTATTCTTCCTCTGATACCTGCTGCACTGTTTTTCCAGCATTTTCCAAAGTATTTACTGAAGAAGCAAGTCATCTTGCAGAAATCCCACAGTAAGGTGCCCAGTGTCCTGCTTCTGGCTTGGGAAATTGAAGAAAAATGCTTTCATAAAGCTTCTTTAAAGACAAAATATAATTTTCTAGACAATAACTAAATGCTGTCCTTCATATGAATAGACAGAGCTTGTCATCTTTCAAGTGCAGAGTTATTACAGGAACAGAAGGAAAATTGAGAGAGATTGGGTGTTTAGCAGGGTCTCCACTCACAGTGTTCAGACAAGAACCTAGGCTGTCTTGGAAAGATAGGGCTCAGTATCTGGTGGGCTCTGCTTACCTTGGAAAGTTTTTTTTCCTCTGCTTCCACAGCAGAATGATGGCTGTGCCCCAGGGCTTGATGCTCTCCTTGCTTTTTGGCCTCTTCATAGGACTTGGCTTTCCAAACAACTAAAATTACAAGAAAGTATTTCAAATAGCCGAATCTAGCAAATGAGTCAACTGGTATACAAATCTTAATTTTTCATCTGTGCATACCATCTCTGGCACAGCGGCCTGTGTGGTACATACAAGGATAAACATACAGAAATATCAGACAGGCACTGAGTCATTGCCATCTCTTCTTGAGAATGAATTGGGGCTGCTGCTCTGCAAAAGTTTGCAGCTGAAATACCGCCCTGAAAACATGCAGTATGTAGCAAAGTTTTTGTGCGAAGGAAGGAAGAAAGTTTATGGGCATTTACAAAAAACAGTTGATGGCAGATGTGCAGGTGAAGCGCAATATCTGGTTCAGCAATTTCTTGATTAGACTCTTTTTAAATTCTTAGCCTAAAATGACCTACCTTGTTTGATGTCCAGTACTTACTCTTCCTGATCTGTGTCACATTCCATTAAGAAGAGCGAGGCAGGCACTGTGGAGACAGCCTTCTTGGAGAGGAGATGGTTTTGGGCTGCAGTGTATGGCAGGAAAGGGAACAGTGCAGTTAGCTTCACTGCAGAGAGAGGAGAGCTGAGAAGAACAAGAAACAGATCTATAGATGATGGGAACAGATGTCTCAGGATCCAACACTGTACTGCAACAGAGAAAAGATGGTTCACATAGTCTAGAAACATAATTCACACGAAGCAGTGCAGTGGATTGGAATATGGTTGTTTTTATACTCTTTTGTGTATCGCTTTGTTGATCACTTTGCCTTTCCTTTACTGAAAAAAATATTTTTTCTAGTTGCAGTAAACTTGTGATAAATTCTTATTTTTTTTTCAAAGTTTAAAAGCTTTTTTGTCATCTTCGGTGAGTGCTCTGTATGGAGAGTACCTGGCTCATGCTTCTGCCTTACCCAGCGTCCTCTGACTATTTTTATTCTACAGCAAGCAGCTACAAATGTTGGTTTTCTGTTTTCTTTTTTTTTTTTTTACTGCACAAGCTGCTAGTGCCAGTATCTTTCTAGAACTCAGGAGAAATTGAAATATAGTATGACTTTAAGTAATACAGCAGCCTTGTTTGTAGTTCAGTTTAAGAATATATGTGCTACTTGAGTGATTGTATTCTTAATGATGAGAGGCAAAGACTGCCATAATCTGCTTATTCATATATTTATTTGAGTTCTTCTCTTTTACATCTTTTCAATCACTATTTAAGATGGTGTTGCCTTCCAGAGCTGCGAGGTGGTAAACACTGCCTGTGATTATCTCCACAAAGCTCTCCGAGATCTCTTAAGCATTGGGTGAGGTGATTTCTCAACAAGGCTTCTTTTATACAGTGTGATTATTTATTTATAAACTATGACAATCCAAGAAACGTAAAAGCCCAATAAGAGTTGAACCTTAGGCAAAAAGGAAGGCAGGTTGGGGAAGTTGGCTCAGTACCTCCAAACAGTAGGCATCTGTAAAAACGAAGGCAATAGAAGATTGTTATTTTTAACAACAGTAATTTGTTCTGAAACACTCAGTGACTTTTGTTCAGGCAGAGGAGTTTAACTGAGAAACTACCTGTGACACAGGGATTTAAGAAATATTGAAGTTCTCCCAAACTGACCACGTGAGATAGGCAAGGGCTGTGTTTTTTGTTTTTTGTTTTCACTGTCCTTTCTGCTCTTAAAACCCACCAAACGTAAGAGGGATTTAGGGTGTTACCCTGTTAGGCAAATAGTTGAGCTATCAAGTTATTTCAACTGAAAATAAATGTTAATACACTGTTAGAAATTAATATCAGTGACTGTATTTGCACGCATGCCACAAAAAAAAAAAAGGAAGGACAAGAGGCGATCTCCATTTGATTTGGTACCCAGGGGTTTCCATAGCTTAGCAACATTTTGAATGCAATGAAATGTTGGCTGCAAACCGAGGCAGTATGCAGGAAATAGCCTGTAGCCACTGTCCTAGGAGAATGTTTCTGCTGTGACAATGTAGATGGTATCTTTACAAAAATCCAGGAAGGCAGGAAGAGCTAGATAATGTTTGTGCTCTGGGAGATCTTAGAGTAACCATGTAACCATTAAAAAAAATTATAAAGTATTGAGAAACTGAGCCTTGTGGCCTTCTACCACTCATAGGTTCAAACAGCAGCAGGGACAACCTTAAATATTAGTGAATATTGTTGATTTTTAGACTTGTTACTAGGCTACATTAACTTGTTTTTGCAGTTTCCTTGGGATCAGTGATAGAGGCTCCTGTATTTACATGTGGGTCACTCAAAACTTGAACAGTACCTTCGTTCAAAATAATTTGTAGTAGTACAACATCAAACTTTTGCCAAATTCACATTTTGACAAACAGTTCCTGTCCTTTATTAGGTATTTATTTATTTACTTGGAGGGAGGCTGGGAGGTCGCTTGCTTTTCTATAAGCGATGCTTTCCAAATCAGGAACAGGAGCATTAATATAGAAGAAAATTATTCATCTTACTCCCTTAAGTTGTTCTGCTTCAACTAATTCACGTAATTTTGGGACACAAAGATCCTGCTAATTTTATTACTATTTTTCTCCAGTGTACTGTGGTTCACCAGTGTTTACTGAAAGCTGTTGGTTACTTCTGTCTGAATACGAAGCAGAGGTGTAAATACTAACAATGCTCCTGTATTGCCTAATCAGAACAAGCAGGGAGAGGAAAAATCTTCCTCGGTGCTGTTAACTAGCATTGTTACAGGTATCTAGTTCTGGCAAAACAGTTCCCTTTTGAAGAAATCTTTGGGAACAGAGAAAGTGTGCAAGGAAAAGCAACTAAACCAAAAATACTGGCGGGTAATGAGTAATGCACCAGGCATCAATCAGCCTGGCAGTCATTGTAAAATTTAAGAAGCATGTGAAAGGGGCAGGTGTCCTTTTTATAAAATGATAACAATAACAATGATAATAATTTATATTTATATTACATCCTTCAGGTGTAGTGAAGTACGCAGCAGTATAAGACTTGCTGAACACACATTTCTCCAAAGCTGCCCTTGCATCTCAGTTACGCTTTTAAGTTGTATAATATTTTAAGGAGTAGAATATTTATGTATGTGGGAGGTTGTAGATATATAAAATGTATGTAATTTAATGCTTTCATTAAAGTTCTTGTGAATACTTTTGGAGTTTTCTGTGTGGCTTATAAGTGGCTTCAGTCCAGGTCTTATGTGAAGTGCTCAAAGAAGTAGACTGATGTGGTCACCTTCTGGTAGGTTTACTTGCTCTTTGGGGATGCCATCATAGTAATATGTTTGTGGTGTTGTAGTCAAGTTTGTCCTGTCTGTCAAAGCTTATTGCAGATTGGTATAGTGCAGCTAATCAAACTAATAGGTTTGATTTAGGTCTTATTAAGTGCTTTTTTTTTTTTTTTTCTTCCCTTCACAATATTTAACGGAGCAAAAATCTACACTGGATAAGTGGCACTGGTTGTTTAATGGACTTTGGTCTTGTCAGTACATCTGTCAAAACTGACATAAGACCATAATTATAGACTTAATGTTTTCCTGGAAGTGTTGGTGATGAATACCTGTAACAGTGTACTTTTTCATTTGAGTTGCACCACGTACCCAATTACAGTGATTTAGCAATCAACTATTTTTACAGGCATGTGTTTTTAAACATCAGAATTTCTCTATATTTTGTATGAAATCATATTTTTTCTCTGTTTCTACAGTTCCCATAACTGTTCCATTCTAAGGTTACACAAGTTTTAAAAGTTAGTGTAGGAACTATTGAGGCATGTGCACTCCAAAAAAACATGGATTTTTCCTCCCCCTTTGTTAGCAGCAGGTAGAGCAGAGTCATGCTAGAAGCGTGCCTGAGAACAGCATTATTTTAGTATCTTCTCAGCACAAGTCTAGTCAATAAGGAAATCTTTGTGGATCCAGCTTGTGGTTCTTTTCTCTCCTCTCCTCTCCTTTTTTTTTTTTTTTTTTTTTTTTTTTTTTGTAATTGAACACATCAAAACAACTGCCTCTCATTTACTCAAATAATTGCAAATGCACAGCACTAATACATTGTATCAAAACCTCTCTCTAGTGGTCTTATTTCCCCAGTAAAGTAGGAATGTGGCTGTATTAAGATGAAGCAAACAAAGAAAAATGTTTAAAATATGTTGAAATCTTTGCTGAAGTACCAAACTTAAGCTGAGAGCTGTGTGGTCTCTCTCAATTTCCGTGACAGCTTCTTTTCAAAATACTTCAATTTTTCCCCTTTGTTTACTTTTAAATCTTGTCACTCGCATAGAAGAACAACTTGCATCAGGGGACTTCTGAGAACTCTTGATTTATCCTCTGTTAAGTCTTTGAACTCTTCCTTCTGGTAGGAAAACATGTTACTTGCCTTTCGTGGTAAGTGCCAGTGGTGTAAATGCAGTGACAGGCAAAATTTTTAATTTCCTTTTTCATCCTTGGGTAATGAGAATAATACAGATTTCTACTTCATTATACGTCTCTCAATTTCTCAGACATTGCTGATTTTTGTCTAGATAAGCTTCTGTTACAGACATGCTTTTGAATTAGTGAACCTTTTTTCAGCATGATAATCTTCGGTTTTATAAATTAAAACAAATCCACTTTGTTTTTTTTTAACCATCAATTTGTACTTCAGACATTATTTCATAGGACATCAGGGAGTTGCCAGTCTTGAACTGGTTTAATGAAGAAAAGCAGACTGTGCAACTTTGACATTTTCCATTTTATTGCCAGCCAGAATCCCAACCCTCCTGTCAGCTGACCAATCCTGCAGCCTCATGGAGAGGCCTCTCCCATTTTTTTCTTGGTGAAATTTAGAAAAATGCTTCCAAGAGAATACTGTTACATTCCTCATAAGTTCAATTTCATCCCTCTCTTTTTCAAAAAGGAAGAACCTTATTTGCAAAAAAATCACACCAAATATCTCCGTTTTACACACGTCAGGGACTGACTGTGTTTATACCATCTCAGTATTTCCAAAACACCCATTGCAGTGACTCATACATAATCCTTTTTAGGGGTGAAAACAACATCTAAAGTACAAAGAAGCTGGTTCTAGAGAAACTTGCAGAAAATCCTAAATGTAGCATATAGAAGAAAAGTGTTCTGAGGGGAAAAAACAAAACAAAACCCAACCATTTCTACATTACTGCATATAAACAGCTAACTACACGTCCTTGGTTAAGATGTAATTAGGCTTTTGTTGTTGTTCTTCAGTGGTCTTCAAGTGTGAGAGTATTCTCAGGATTTTGCCTCTATCCCTTAGTTTTAGAAACCCCAGGAATGCAGTTGTGTGTTGTGCTCAGTTCTGAGACCTCCCTGTACCTTACTGTCATTATCTGGGCATTATTCTGAAGTGTTTTCAGGCATTGTTAAGATTCAGTTGTTTATCTGCTTTTTGAAAGGTTATGATTTTTTTCATATCTGTGCCTTCTGGTCAGGCTGATACTCTGGTATGAGTCTTTTTAAAGCTGATCTTTTAATCAGCCAGGCACGCTGTGTTAAAACAATTGTATTTTTTTATATATATTATATTAAATTGTTAAAAAAGAGAAGTTCTGGAAGTTCCCACCTAGGGCATTGTGGTTTATATAATGGCCAGAGTTGTTCTTTGATTGTAGATCGACCTTGCATTTTCTTCTAGACTGTATTTACAAACCTTTTGTCTCAGTTATCTGTGGACAGATGAGTACCTCCAGGACCATAGGCTGGACCACACATTTAAATACTGTTAGTTGCTTATTTTGAAAAATGTGCTTAAAATGCTGTGCTAGATCTGGCTGGTGCAGACTTAATTTTCTTCACAGCAGTCCAAATGGTGGTATGTTTTGGGTTTGTGGTCAGTACAGCTGTTATTATAGCAGTGGCTGAGCAGTGCTTGTACAGCCTGAAGGCCTTCCCCAGTTTCTCACTACCCACCAGAGAGCAGGCTGGGGGTAGGCAAGAGGGTGGGAGGAGATGCTGCCAGCTAGATGACCCAAACTGACAGAGGAGATACCGTATAATGTCATGCTCCTTAGCCATCTTTTGCTTGGGAACTGGCTGGGCATCACTCTACTCATGGGAGGTTGTGAGTGGTTGCCTTTGCATTACTTGGTTGTTTTTTTTCTTCCATTTCTCCTTACTAAACTTTTTGTATCTCACATTTGAGGTTTTCTCTTCTATTCTTCTTTTTCTCTTCCCTCCATCGCTTAAGTGTGGGGAGGTGGGTGCTGAGCAGGTCACACTGTGATGCTTTGGCCCACAGCCAGTGCCTTCCCTCAGGTTTGTCAGGTGCATAGTAATTGGAAGAAGAGGTGAGTGTCTGCAGGTGTGTAAGCTTCCTATTCTCTGCAATATTTTTCGAAAAATGAAATATGTTTAGGAAACAGTAAATAAATGCATTACAGTGCTAATTGTATGTAATGATTATAATGTGATATCAGGAAAGTCATGGTTCTCATTACAGCAATATAAACAAATTACTTTGGGAAGTGTTATGAATTAGAAAACAAGCAAAGTAGAAGCTTGTAACTATTTTATAGGTAGCAGAAGTGAAGTGAAAGGGTATTTAATTTTGTACAGGCCAAGGGTATAAGAAATTCCTGTCTTATTGAGACCAGTGATCCACCCAGCCCAGAAAGACATGCATGTAGGTCTGGCTGCTGTCTCTGTTCCCTAACTTTTGGAATCTTCCAACATCCAGAAGGGTTGAATTAGAGTTTTTAGGAGGTACCTCCCTACCTACTCCTTTTGCTGTCCATTTTCAGATCAGTCACCCATTACTTTGCCTTGTCCCCCATTGTACTATCTCTGTCCACAGCTTCCCACTTAGTATTTTCCAGGAAATCGCTGCCAGTGCACAGAACTTTTTCTATTGTTTTGTTGTTGTTGTCGTTGTTATTGTTTTACCAAAAAACTATTTTGCCAAGTGCCTCTAGTGTATTCAGGGTCAACAGCGCTTTTGTATTCAATTTAGCCATCACCCTCATGATTTTCTAAACTCCAGAGATAACACCCCTCTGCTTTTACATCTCTGAACTGCAGAGTCTCAGCCTTTCTGGCCATATGTCCTGAGGCACCACAACCATTCTGCTTCGTTCTGATTTCTCTGTTCTCTCCCATCTCTAACTCCTGCATGTCCTATTGAGATGTGGAGGATTAAATACTGCCGATGATGTGAATGCATGAAAATTATATGCTGTCAAAAGCACGCTCTCCTTTAAGCACCCTTTCTGATGATACTCATTATTTTGTTGGCTTTTTAGCTGCCTCTGCACTTGGGAGCAGAAATTAGGTGCAACTTTGTAAGGGTTGAATGCTCAACAGTGTTCTGACAGTTGAGTGGTGGAGCCTTCATGTTGATTTGTAAGGCAAGTGTGAGATGTTTTATTGAAGAGTCCTCTTGAGACTTTTTGCTTCCTTGCAAAACGTGCCTTTTCATGTGCTCTCTTATCTTCTCTTTCTCTTGTTGCCTTTTGAGAGTCCCTTGAAAACAGCAGAAGAGCAGAATAATGTAATATTTCTGCGTTCTGTACATCTTAACTGTTTAAATTAGAGAAAGCAGAGAGGTTGAATATTTCTTGAGTAAAGGATGTTATTTTGAATTTGAGCCACTCTGGCTCCCTTTGTTACTGTGCTACTCTTGGAATATTTTATTGTGGATTTTTGTTATTTTCTGAAGGTGGTGAACGGTGTATGAGGTAAATACTGTGAGGTAGTAGCAATATATCATTGGTGCAGTAAGGTCAGACTAGCACCATCTTAGCCATCAAGTTAAGATTGTTTCTTGATAATGTACCATAGTGATTCTGTGTGATTCTGTCAGCAGGTGACATCCTTCTGATCTCATTCTTCACTTCTGATCCAGTGTATGCGACTGGGTAGTGAGGTGTTGGCTGAAATCCATACACTAAAAATCCATAGAGGACATCTGTTTTACAAGTAGATACTTCTACCAGGAAATCTGAACTTTCTGCAATGTTTTCTCATTATCCTATTAGTCAGAAGTACTGGGAAAAGCAATGACTGTATTTTTTGGTGCGTGATCATGGGTGGGGCTGTTGTACTCCAGCAACTTCATGCTCAGCCTTTCTGCCAAATGTATTTCAATATCACCCTTGTTCTATCCCCGTGTATCTTACTGATCACTGAAAATGCCAAGGAGTTTCCAAAATCCTAGCCTGTCTTCGCAGTGCAAACTTGGCATTTCTTTGGGAGGGTGGTATACACTTGTAAAGACGCTTTAAACACTGGTGCTTTCAGTATCAGTGCCTGTGGCTGCTGACTTCAGCCCCAAGCATGGCATCCATGGCTGCACAGCAGTTCAGAGCAGGACTGCAGCTTGTTTTTGCCTTCTGTGTCCTGGTGCCTTCAGCTTATCTCACAGCTCTAAAACAGCACTGCTGTTTCAGCAGAGGGAATAATGCTTGTGGGAGCAATTTTGGGGGTGAGAAGGACTTTAGGGCTTTGCCAGGACCCACTCTCTCAGGTAAGTGTGGACATGGTCCAGTGAAGCTCTCCAGCAACTACTAGATTTAAGTATTCATTCAGCCCCTTAACAGGCACTTCTTTATTCTTGCTTAACATATATTTAGTATCAAGTCTCAGTTTCCAAGGTACAAGATTTGGGGGAAAAAAGAGTAATACATTTATATGATCTCCTGCTGTTTCTCTGTGTGTATATATAGGATGACAAAGAAGCCAACAGACCCTTGCCAAACAAAGGAGAGCATGGACTAGGAAATGAGAAGTTCAAACCTGTGGTACCTTGGCCTCATGTCGAAGGTGTGGAAGTGGACTTGGAATCCATTCGAAGGAAAAATAAGGCCAAAAATGAATTAAATCAGCATGGTGGTGGTGATAACAATCCACAAAACGTCATCCAGAGGCAGTATCTCACATTTAAGCCTCAGACATTTGTATATCGAGATCCTGTTTTACGACCTGGAGTCCTCGGTAATTTTGAACCCAAAGAGCCTGAGCCTCATGGAGTTGTTGGTGGCCCTGGAGAGGAAGCGAAGCCATATGTTTTAGGACCAGATTACAAAGAATCCATTCAAGCCAGCATAAAAGAGTTTGGGTTTAATATGGTGGCAAGTGATATGATCTCACTAGATCGGAGTGTTAATGACTTGCGTCAAGAAGAGTAAGCAAACTTTTTGTTTTCTTTCAGTTCTGTTTTTATAAGGCTTAATTATTTTCTGTCCGTAGATCTTAATCGATGCTTAAAATAATATTATTAATTAGGCCAAATTCTTAAGACTTCTTGTCCTGACAGGCAAGAGTGCTGTACTATACCAAGTATTTCTATATATTATGCTTAATGCTGTGCCAATTATTCCTTTCATAAATGCTTTATCTATGTTGATTTGTCTATAAAGTCATCAATTTTAGTGTTTAATTGCATAAATTTGGATGTTCCAGTTCCTGGCAGTCTTCCTTGTTGTATCATCTCTTTTTGATTCAGAACTTAAGATTTGTTTTGAAGTAAGGATGGTTTTTTATTATTATTATTTCACGCAGAACTGCCTGTAGTATTGTTTATTTAGTTATAGTTTCATGACAGTGCTTTAAAAAAATATATTGTTTCCTTTAAACATTTTTACCTGCATTAACAGAAGTGTATAGATCTGCTGCAGTGAAGTTTGGGTTGGAGCTAACAGCAGAGTAGTCTGCTACCTGCACCTCTCACTGCATTTATCACAAAGGAAAGTTGGGGAAAAAAAAGATTTACTTGCCTTGAGGTGTGTCTGCTTCACTATGAGGAGAATTCTGGGAAGATATTAATATTTACTCTGTGTATAATTACCAACAGGTTTCCACAATCTCTTTCTGTTCTTTGTTAAATGCTGGAGCCAAATTTGCTTTCAGGCTAATCTGTTTGATATTTTTTTTCCTTGTTAAACATCAAGGAAAGGTCCCTGAGCAAAGTGACTGATCAGTGTTTTTAGCCCTTTTTGCATTGGATAGGAAGGTGTATTAATTTAGATATAAAATAGGTTCCTCTTCTCCACAGCAATGGAGAAGGTTGGCATCTTGAGGGTCACTTTGATTTTAATTCTGCATTGCAGTCAGCAGTTGGACCTGAATACTTAAAAGACTTCATGGAGGGGAACAAATGTTCAGAGTAACTCGCGTAGGCCACTGTTTCCTTCCAGATTTTTCGCTAAACACTGCTACTTCTGCTGAAGTATTTGCAACCACTGAGGACCTTCCTGGAAGAAGCAACAGAGCTAAGAAAATTGGTGAAGAAAAGCTGTTTTCCAGTCAGGTTCTGTAATGAGCTGAGTAGAGTGAAGCTGATGTCAAGAATTTGTGTTAGTAGAGTTCATTTTGACCCTGCCTTCCCTCAAAAGAGGGGGAGGAAGGAGATGGAAGCATGTTCCCAATCTTCACTCTCTGTTCTGCCCAGATAGCAAAGCAGAAATGGCAGAATGTCCCACATCACTGGGACTGGGTTACTTCTACCCAGGCTACTGGCCATTGGCGACAGTGCTCAATTACTTCCTTCTCCTCATTTTCCCTGAGCTGAGGGGTATGAGAGGGGCTACATATCTGCCTGGTAGATCCAACCCTTTAGCTTCTTGAAGTGTTTTTGGCATAATCTCCAAATTTCTCCTTACTGCTGTTCTAAAGATGCAAATTCCTTAAGAATACTTAAATACTTAGTATGCTTTGGGGAATAAAGGACAGCCTTGGTAACACTGGAAAAAAAAAAAAAAAAGAATTTTACGAACAGTTTTCTCCAAGCACACTTGCAAATAAGTCATCCAAGGAGGTCAAAGCCAGCAGCTCAAATCAAAGTTAGGCTTTATCGTTTAATAACATAAGCAAGCAAACAAAACAGCATGAAAAATATGAGCAAAATGCATCTTTCAGGCAACTTTATATCTAATATTTAGTATACTGAATAGATGAAATTCTTGCAGTTACTTTAAGTATGGTAAAGGTTTATTGCTATCTCCCTGTGTAACCCCCAGGAAAGGCAGAAGAGAAGGAAAGCAGTAAAGGATTGTTTGGTACTGGTATATGCTTTCAGTATCAGTGTATTCATTTTCCTGCTTTTTCCCCCTGCAAAATGTAGCAGCTCTCCTGATGGATGTCCCGTTTATGTTTTTTCCCCTTTTCACCCTTCTGATCCACTTAGCGAGTCCTGAAGCTGTTTTGGTTGGTGAGAGTGGGCAGCGTTCACTTCAATCCTACCAAAGAACAGTATAATCATCCTTTTTTGACTACCAGCACCTTAGCATTGTTAAGTCAGGAAGATATTTCAGGTGAAGGCTGGGTTATTCACTCAGAGATGCTCAAATCCAGGTAGGCCCCTTGTCGACCTTCTCCTTGGGAGTTAGAAGTTCTTCAGCATCACCCTAAGCAATGAGCTTTGTTCAGGAAGGGACACAAAGTGCTTCCCCAGGCTGCACTGGCAGGAGAGAAACAGTACTGTAAGAACAGTGTCTCTGAGCTTAAAAGACATGTAGCTCCATGAAGGGGAGTATTCAGTCCTGCTGTGGTTAGATTTGTCCTTACTGTCAGACCCACAGCCAAGGGGATTTGCCAACTGCCATTACTGATTCAGCAGGAACTTCACTGCTGATTGTAGACAGTATCAGTTTCTTAAAAGAAGCTGAAGTTTTGCTGCCTCCTGTAGGGAGAGATCATGTTGGTTGAGTACTGAGAACTCCAACTCTGAGTTTCTGTTTTGAGGTTGAAGGCAATCACTTTTCTTGGCAAGGGGAGCTGCTATGGATTTAGATGGAGCAGGACTTGTTTTCCCCTTACTTCTGGTTGCAAAGAGGAGGAGGCAGGTTTCACAGGCCCTGTCTAAAACCTCTGCATGGTTGCTGAAGGAAATTTTTCCTTAAAAGTTAGTGGTTTTTACCTTCTTCGGATTTATTTATTTTTATTCTGACAACTTCTGCCTTCTGAGAGCATTTGTATTCAATTCTACACGTTGTTCTGAATCCTAGCAGAACGCTGATAAAACTTGAGCTTTAGGGAATAAGGTCATTAATTTATTTGTTCCCAGGGTGTTTTTGTGATTGGGAGTCTGCACTGAGATAAGGCTAAATCAAAACAGAGCAATGAAGAATCTGGATGATCTTGGATTCAAGATAATCAGACCATGCTAGGGAAATAAAAAACAAACCTGGGCTGGGAATGAACGCTGTCAGGTATGAGATGCATCCTCTCAAAAAGAAAAAAAAGTTGTTGCTAGAGAGAGCAACAGTAGGGTTTTTGTTTCCAGCACACAGAGCCACTGGTGCAGAATTTAATAAATAAATTAAATAAAAAGGTTCTGGGTCTGACCAGAGATCTGCTTTCTCAAAATTGTTTCTCTGCTGAATAACACATACTTGGGAGAAATCGTGCAAGAATGGAGTAGCTTTCATTCCTAGCAAACCAGTGGGCCAGGGCTTCTTGATCCAGAAATTGCAACAGAACCATCATGTTTCATGGACCTTTTCCTGTGCATGTAATTGTCTTTTAAATGCATTTGCACTCTTGAGATTCATAAAATCCTGAGTCAGAGTCTCTTTCCAGGCTGAAGAACACTGTGTGTGCTTAACCTTTCCTCCTGGATATTGTCATGTACCTCTGTTATTCTGCCAACCTGTGATACAGAAATATCAGCAGTATCAACCTCGAGCTACTATATTAATGTTCTGTACTTCTTCCTTATTATTCCTACCACTGTTTGCCCTTTAATCAGCCTTGAGCTAAAATGTGCACAGAGCTGCCTTTATTCAACTCCAAGACTTTCTGAGTGACAATGAATGACAAATTCAGAGGCCGTCTCTGAGTGCTGTGCTGTTATGCTTCATGTACACTCACCTGTGCTCGCAGTGGGCTCTCCTGATGGCTTATTGCCTGGGTAGCTCCTGGAGTTCCTCTGCAGCTTCTTACATTTCAGTAGAGGCAGCCTAGATTTTAATAGGCTTTTTACAGTCACAGCCTCCCTTCAGTGTGAGCAATATCCATTCATTCCTGTTCCTTAAGCTGTTACTGATCTACAAAATCTTCCATCTTATTGTGCTTTACTTCGCTGTAGAACTTTGCTTCTGAAGAAGCCAAAGAACCTTTGTCAAAGGCTTTCAGTTACTTTTCCAACAGACTCACACATATCCACATACTTTCTAATTCCTTAAAAAGATTAATAATGTGATTCTGCGACATGATTTTCCTCAACAAATGCTGTGATTACAGTGTACTGGTTTTGTTCTTTATTATTTGCTTCTGTTCACAGCACTGGAGTAGGACTCAGTAGTCTGCTGTTCTTTGAAACCCCATGTCCCTTCTCTAAAAGGACAGTGTCAGCATACAAAGTCCTTAATTTTAGGGCGAAACTTCACCATGTCTTTGCTCTGTTTTTGTATGTTTCCCTGGTTATCTGGTATTGGTCACTGTTAAGATTTCAGTGGGAATGCTTAATTTAGGTTTCCCACTTCTGAAGTGGTGGTCTCTCTTTATTTTGATCATCTATCAGCCCCGCAGACTTTCTGGCAGGCAGCCTATCCTACTTGTTGTGTTTGGAAAAAGTATTTCAATAGCAGCTTTCATACTTGTGTAAGTCTTTCTCAGACTTTTTTTTTTTCCCCATCTATCTTACCGTTTACATTGTTTGCCTGAATTAGCATTCATTTCAGTTTTCCTTTTTGGATACCACCCAGTTTATTTAAAGAACATCTCCTTCTCACTGCAAACAGCACCTGACTTTTAATTATGCTGCCTTTCCTCATTCCTTTCTACGCTTTTTTTTTTTTTTTTTTTTTTTTTTTGGTTTAATTATGAGTAGTGGTAAACAACACTCTCAGCTTCTAATATGGTGTCTTTGAGAAAACCCTGAAATGCTACCTGAATGCATTTTAACAAGCCCACTCAGTCCTTTATAGTTCCCCTATCCAAGAGAAGGAGTTGCTGTGACACCTCTTGTTTGACACTGGACCTTCAGTGCATTGTGGCTGCAACTGGAGTGTGGCTCCCAAACAGGTTTACCTTTAGCAGAGCTCAGTGTAGTGACAAGAGTAAAATTCTGCTGCTACTGCTGCTTTTGCAAGTTCTCTGCTACGCTGCCCTCTGACGTCACTAACTAGTGATGCCTACAGCTGTAGGTTTTGGAGAACAGTTTGGATTTACCATCTCCCCTGAGTCAGTGGAGGTCTCCTGCCTGTGGATTCTGTTCTTCCAGGCACATCCTGGTGGGTGGCAAAGTCCTGCATGGGTGGCCAGTTCTTCACTCTAGTTGTACTGACAGCTTCCCTTGTCTTCATCCGTGTCACATCTAAACTCTAGTAATCTGTATACCTGGTTTATTTAATGAAGGTGATCCTCCCTGGATAAAATTAAACAGTGCCAAAAAGTCTCACCAGATACTAATGAATTTAAAACAGGCTACTACTCAGTGTTCTCATCCAGGCACCAAATCTCTGCTTCTTTATTTGCCATTTCCTATCAGTTGGGTAAATCCAGCTCTCCTCTTCCTCTTTCCGTCTGGAAGCAGCAAATAAATGAATTGTATGTGCCCTCTCAGCCTCATGTCTGAGGGTATGAGATATTGAATGAGTCCTCTGGACAAGCTTCTCCTGTTTTCCTTCAACTCTTTTCTATTATTCTTCGTTACAACTAAAGATAGGAAGGACAAAGCAGATACAGTGCTGGCCAAAGGGACATTTTGGAGCTGGGCACAAAGCCTAACCAAACAGACCTCTGGTTGCAAAATCAGTCTTCTAATTTAATAAGTTTAAAATAGAGACTTAAGTGAGTTAATTATCCCGTGTAGAAGTCCGATTTCTGTTTGTTTACATGGTTAACTGTTAAATTAATGACAATGTTCTTTCTTAAGTTTGTACGGAAAACAGTAGTTCTACAGTATAGCTTTGGAAGCAGAAAATCTTATAAAATATTCTGAGTATGTTTAAAAAAGGTGAAAAATATTGTTGAGTGTTGTCACCATGTGTTGGCCTCCTTCTAACTGCGAAGAGCCAAACTGCATTTTCCTTTTTTGTCGTCCTGAGTGAGTTTTTTGCCTTATGCTGTTTATTCCCAGCATCTGTCCTTAGTAGCTAGCTTGCTGGGAGATAAGACTTTTCTTTGAAGCTGGGAGCTTTTTACGGTCAGGTGTAATGATGTGCTTTTGGTAGAGCCACAGTGGCTGTTCTCAGTCACTTTCTTCCTGGTGTTTTTCGAAATTTGGCAAAGTTCTCACACCTGAAATCATGAGCTTTTCTTGGCAGATGTTAGGGAACATTTAAGTGGTGACTTCCTTGTGAAAGAGAGTCAAAAAAGCTGAGAAATTTACTCTGTGGGCAAAAGCACTGATGAGTATGAACGTGGAGCTCTGAGAAGAGGCTGCACGGTGCGTGACTCATTACAAAAGCTGCGCATGGTTATGCAAGACCAAACCAGTGCTAGTTGTTCCAAAGAACCTGCTTTTAGTATTGCTACAAAAAATACATAGCTACAGTGTGTGAATTGAAGTAGTCTCTCTTGGCACTAAGAAGCAGTGCAGGTTTTTCTTTATTAAGTCTGTTTTCTTAATGGAACATCCCCATCCATGCTGGTGTATTTTGGCAGGCTGAAGTCACACTCATTGTGCTCTGGATTGAAATATAGGTGGAGTAGCACTCCTTACTTACACTCCTTACAGCGGTGCAAGTGGTGCTGTTGGAAACTCCCTGTCTGTCCTGTTAACTGACTTTGGTTACTCTAGAACCCTAATGCCAGGGACGTTCACACTACTGACCAGATTTTTGCTGGGGTAATTAACTGTGTTGTCTGTAAGAAAGGATGAGTGCTCAGCGTGCTTTGCTCAGGCTTCATTTGCTGTTGTTGTCCCACCCGTGGAAGGCTTGCTTGCAAATCATTCTTACTGACCCGTAGGGTTTTAGTTTTAGGACTCAATTTGCACTTGGCTGTTTTTGACAGCCAGTTTTTACAGACATTGCAGGAATTGTACCTTGAGTAGTTTGACTGTGAGAGGAAGCATTGTGACTCTTTGTGAACATTATGACATGAGACAAATTAATCTCTCACTGATTTTTTATTTCAGTATTACAGCAGATAACTGCTGTCTATTCACCAGCATAAGCCAGAATCTCAAGTGCATTACCCACACATATCTGTCAGTCTTGTTGTGACAGAGTAAATATTTGTGTTTTTTCCTTCCCTGGATTATCTGTTGTTTTTTTTATTTAATTTAATTTAATTTTATTTTATTTTCCTTTTTAATGGCATGGCTGCTGTTACAGGATGTGCCTCCTGGGCCATTAAAACTCATACTTGAATAATTGGATCTGTTGTCTTGGATCACCTTTTTACTTCAAACAAAAATGCTGATAAGCTTTTGTTGAAAAACCTGAAAAAGTAGCTCTTCCCTGTGTGAGTACAATGCTTCTTTTGTACAGAAATGTATTTTTCAACAATTGTTTTTGCATCTCCTCCCATTCTGTAATACAGTTTTTATGTTCAAAAGTGAATGAGAATTGACTTGTTTTTTAAATCATAAATGAAGTTTTGAAAGATGTTCATTCTTTTTTTTTATTATTTTTAGTACAAGTGGAGGAGGGAATTCTTGTCAGAAATAAACACTTCCGAGTTCACTTGAGAATGCACACATGCAGAGCTCTGTTTTGGCAAAGCAAAGCAAAATTTAGTATTTTTCCTATCATAGTTTGATGGTGATATCTAGGACACTTCAGTTGGTTCAAGTGCAATTGAAAATACCAGATGTTATAGCACAAATTCTTAGTGCTGACTCGAGTTTAAAAAATATCAAAATCCTCGCTGAAAGCATGGGATGAGGCAGATAAATCCTGGCTGCTTATAAGAAGTAGATGGTCTTTTTATTCTGAGTGAAAAATATAAATGTACTCTTTTCTTTTAAAGTGGTTAGTTGTCAGATGAATCTTTTCATAACTAAGGAGATCGAATAGAAAAGCACTACAGTGAAGCCTGCTTTCTTCAGGAATTTGATTAGTAGCTTAATTATAGCACTGTGCAAGTTACGTATTTGATACTGTTATACGAAATATGCCTTTAGTAATTACTGTTGGAATCAGTGTCATTACAAATGGAGCATTAGGAGCTTGGTTTCATTTCACATAGTACCTTTGCAACAATCTGTGGTATGCTGTACCTGTTTGTAACTGAGAAGACCAGTTTTACGGCATGCCCAACAACCAGTGTGTGCTTTACTGAGTCCTGGGGCTGGGGCAAGTGCATCACAGAGGTCAAACAAAGTAGAGAAGTTTGGGTTGTGCCTGGTGGGCTACTAGCTACCTCACTCCTGACAAGGTTCCTGGAGAAAAAAGTAGTTAAAATGTAATGGGGAATGTACTGTCAGCATCTCCTTGTGATGAGGAAAAGTTTGAATTACAGGTGTTGTGCTTAAATGAATACAAACATTATCTGTATACGGTTCAGGTCCCAAAAGTGAAAACTAAAGTGAAGGTGGATCCTGTCTAAGGTCAGCTGCCAGCATTTTACATGTTAAGTTTCAACCAAAAAATAGTTGAGGCAAATGGAGGAAGCGTTCTGTCAAATGAATTGTAACGTGAATGCAAAGCTAAAAGATAATTGAACTTCTTATGCCCTATCTTGTTCCTGCTAATTAGAAACTTACCATCTATCTTAGAGCTTTTAAATAAACTGATGTAAAATAAATTGTAATTCAGCTCAGTTGAGCCTGGACAGGAACTTCGAGGTTTAACGTCTGGTGTGGTAGGAGTGAGGTATTTTCTTGGGATTGAGCCCCAAGCTTCTCATAGCCTTTTGCTTATTGTATTAGGTAACACCTGTCAGTGCTTGATAAATACGAAATTATGCATAGTCTGAGTTCTTTTGAGCTTTACATAGGCAAATACGTCAAGCTGCCACTTCCTAAAGCAGTGCATACCCAAGCAGAAAGATGATGGGAATTGCCATAATGCATTAGCTTCTTTGCAGCGTTTTCTGACAAGTCAGTGCTGGCTGCTGCAGATGGGAGACGAAAGTAGAGGGCAACAAACAGCTCTTGTGTAATCAACCCACAGAAATGCTTCCTTATTCTGCCTGGTGGTTGGCTCTCCCTGTCTGTCTCCTCACTGTGGTAGTGCTCAGTGTGCCACTCTTGTTCTGCAGAGGGGCTTGAGAAACACTGGAAAAGGCTACGCTGCGTTGAGCTGAGAGGATGCTGCAGATCTGCAATGCCGTAGAACAGTACAGCTCTAATTTGGAAGGTGAAAATGATCTGTTGAATGTCACAGGAAAAACAAGCTGAGGACAGCTATCAGCGCATGAAACAGGAGCCTTCAGGGGAGAAAGAGAGGTTTGGCTCCCTCTCTCTGTAAGGCAGCTTCCCCCAGGGAAGGGAATTTATTTCTGGCCTCACTGTCCTGCCCTGATGTATTTATTGCTTATCCTTCTTCATTATCGTGAAAGTGATACTATAGGCAAGATTGCTGTGATTAAAAAAAAAAAAAAAAGGCAAGATTTATTATTTTCACTTTGCTGTTAGCACCAGTGTTGGCACTCTGTACAAACCTGGTCATGAATTAGAGTTGTGATGTTTTAAGAGGCATGATAGGAAGTACAGCTTGTGCTTCCAGGGGCACCAGTGTTGAAAGTCAGTCACATAGCCTTGCAGGCTGCTTCCAGAATGGAATTATACAAAGCCTATAGCTGTTATCAAAATAGGAAATGCTGTTTTGGTGTAGATCTAAGCTGTTAAATAGTGTGTAAGAGTGGTTTTGCTACTGCATGCTGAAGGCAAAAAAAACCAAACAAACACCTAGCTGTCTTCAGCTGAGCAAACCGTCCTTTGTGGGCTGTCTGTTCACTTCTTTTCTAGAACCTCTGTTTTGTAAGTTAACTAATACAATTTTGTATTGATGGGGATGATGCATAAAAATACCCTGTAATGATTAATAAGTAGGATATGAACAATAGATTTACTTAAGTTACATCTTAGCAAAGAAGTGCGCAGCTGTGTGTGGTTCACTTCTGTCTTGTCAAGGCAGTGCTGCCTCTGACCTGCAGGCTGTCGAGCAGTAGCCTCAGCTGGCACCTTGGTGCTGGCAGCCATATGGATGAGTGAGCTGTTTCAAGGTGCCTCGTGAAAGAAGTGCTCATCTGTTTTCCTGGGGGAAGGGGGTGCAGTTTACTGCAATAGTTGTAATAAATCAATGACTTAAAACAGCAAACGGTCCTGAATTCAGAATGAAGCTATGTAAACAGTGTGCTGCCTGCTGAAGCCCTTATAAGTGCTGTGCCCTTATAAGACAAGAACAGATCTTAGGAGAAATGGAAGCTGCAGTGGAAACAGAACTCTTCTTGTTAGGCTCTGATACATTTTTCAACATGAAATATAACTTAGAATACAGTTTTGAAGTGTGAACAGCTTTATATTCTGGCAAAATGGAGATCTTAGCAAGGAAAGATTTGTTCTAGGTGAGCTGTCTTGGTTCCCAGCTTATCACAGCTGACCTGTGGGCTGCAGCTGAAGGGGCATCGTGCAGGACAGAGGCTGCAGCCTGTAATGGATGGACAGGATGGAGCACTGGGGATGAAGCTGGAGCCTGAAAGCTGGAGTCTGAAGCGCATTTAAGTCCTCTTTGTCACGGAGCCTTTTGTACTTTGAACTTTCCCCATGCCTGATTTCAATAGCAGCTTTTGTCTGTGTCCATGCCTACCTGACCCTGTCTTTTAAAACTGAAGCATGAGCTTGGAATTGGAGGTGTTTTACTTCCCTTTCTGATGTTTAAAATTCACGGGTAGACGTGTACTGTAAAATTCAGCTTCAAATACATGGAAAATGTGTGTGGTTCCGTGGTGTTTGGTTTGCCAACCACTGGATGTCACTGCTGCCTCACAGAAGGTTCTCCTAGCTCCTTCCCAGTGGGTTTGGACAAACAAGAGTGGAGACTCTCTCGAGCTGTCACTCAAATAACTGCCCACTTGCATTTCTTGGAAGAAGTGCCACATCAATTATAATACACATTAATTGCTAATATCTAAAACAAACCTTTAATTCCCAGTGCAAGGTGAGAGGCAAGATTGTGCTGTAAATTACTGCAGCCTGCTGAAGCTTGCGTGCTTGATTAGTCAGTGTGCTGACTGTCCAATAAGTGAAATGAAGTCTCTGGAAAAAAACTAAAAGCATGATTTAGAGGTATAAATGCAGCATTTTTACGACTTATAAATGGCACATTTTGTAACACGTGATTTTTCAAGTTTAAAAAGTGAAATGTGCTGACAGATTTGAGGAGATTAAGTTGGAATTGTAGCAAAAAAAACCCCACCTATCTAGAATTCTGGCTTTATGTTTTGAAAATACACTAAATGCAGATAAAAAGACACAAAAAAGCATATAAATTGCTCACAGATGTGTTGAATTCAAGTTTTTATAATAGGTTCAGGTTTTTTTTAATATGATAAATTACTTACTGCCTCTCGTTATGCTCCTGACTATTTTCTACCCTCATTTTCTGCTATGGGAAGTGAGAGGAAAAAAAGCACATGGAAGATTTTGGTTTGTTAGAGTGTTTGCTTTATTTGAAGGTGGTCTGAAATGTTGCAACTGTCTGAAACTGGTTAGAAAAAAAAGGTTTTCTATCATAACATTTGAAGATGCAGGTCACCAGCACCAGAGGCAGAATTTTCTGCTACTTTCTACACAAAGCTCTTGAAAAGTGCTGAGCTGGCATTCAGATTTTGAATTTATAATGCTGTTTTCCTGTACTCTAAAGTACCTGTGCCACTAAATTAACTCAAGTGAATATATCCATAAAACAGAACACAATTCTGTTATTAATATGCTATTAAACACACAACAGAAAATCTTCCCCAAACCAACTCACTTCAGTCCTCTGGACAGCATAGCTATTTGCTTTCACCTCTGCAAATAGCTGCACAAGTTCTGCTGCTGCAGACTGAAGTGCTGCAACTTGTAATCGGATGAAATCTTTGAGAGGAATTTGTGGGAGGAATACATGAGTCACCTGATCCGTTAAAAAGAAGTCCATCTAACACCCACGTGTTGGTAGCTATGAATATTATTAGCTGCAGCCAGTCCAGGCATAACAGCAATTAAGGTAGAGGCTTTTAGACATGAAGATGTACTTTTGGAGATTATGCTGTTGCAGAAGTTGCTTGTACCAAGCCTGATTAAGAAAGAAAAGGCCTGATCAGTTATAGTTATAGATGGATTTTGTTTGGTAATTTTCATCTCCAAAATGGATAACCTGTTTCTACCAATTTCAGTTTTCTTTATGGTGGATGAGGAATATGCATGGACGCTGTTTGCAGAAAAAACATGGAATGCTTTTATCTTGATCAAGGACATGTTATTTAAATACCTACCTATGAGTTATGAGAGTTATGTTCGCATATAATTGAATATTGTTTCAGAAAACCTGGTGATTTCTTTGTTTTCAAACACAGGAATGTTTCTTTGTGTTTAGCAACCTTTTTATGTATATAGCGAAATATAACTATGGCAATTTCAATGTTTCCATTTGTCAAGAATAATTTTTTAATACACAATAGATATATCTGAAAAGTCAGATTCTCTCTAGTAGTGATTTTACTTGCTGAACATGAAAAGAATGAGGTCCTTCGTATTGTGTCTGTTGAGATCTAAAGCGCTACATCTCTGTAATAAATAGAGCAAATAAATATCGTTTGTTTTTTTTTTTTTTTAATGGGAAAAATTTCTTCTCAGAAAGAGTGGTGAGATATTGGAGCAGGCTGCCAAGGGAGATGGTGGAGCCACTGTCCCTGCAGGTGTTTGAGAAGGGGGTGGATGTGACACTGAGGGACACTGTCTAGAGCTGTCACAGGCATGGGCTAGATGCTTGGATCTTAGTGGTCTTTCCACCCCCAGTGATCTATGATTTGGAAAAGGAGGCTGATTATCAAGTAGGAAAACTCCAAGGTATAGGAATTACAGGCCGTTGTTGGGGAGACTGAATATTACCTCATTTAAGGATGCAGCTGAGGAAGGGAACAGCTGCAAAGTAGAAGTATTGTTGATAACTGTGATGAACGTTGAAAAGCGTGGCCAAATTGCTTGCCTTGCCTGCTTCTAAATCGTCTGTAATCCCCTGGGGGAAAAGAAAGACCATTCAGACAATTTGAGTGGGGAAACCTGTGGTGGACAAAAATAACAACGGCCCTAAAAGTATAAGGATGATTATGCCATTATGTTCATTTACCTGTACATCTTTTTCCTTGATCTGCAGTTCTTGTGGTATAGGCTGCTGCCCATATAATGTCAGCAGCAGGAAGAGAATTCAAAGACAGTGATATCGTTTAGGGAATGCAAAGGCACAGAGTTTGACGTAAATCTTACAGGAGAGAGGGACAAGGGGATGTGTATTTTTCTTCTAGAGAGTGCAGCAAAATTGAAATGTAGAATGTTTGAAGTGGATACAGAAAGGCTTTTCATGGCACACTGGGCTAGAATTTAGTGGTGCAGATAATTCTGCTGAAGCACTTGGTAGGAACTGGCATAGGAAACAGTTACATTTCCAGTGTCACTCTATCTCTGATGCTGAAAGATGAGAATAAGTAAAAAAGATATTACAGCCAGATACAGGCTTGACTGGAACTGTTACTTGAATGTCCATCCAGTGTATTTGTAGGAGTAGAAACTGTTTTGTTCAAAATATGTTATTAATGTGATAGCATTAGCAAACGCTAAATAGGCATTACATTTTCAAATAAGCCATAAATTCTAAAATGAAGTGGCCCTTCAGGGCTCAGTTTCTCATTTTATTTCTTTGGCTTTTCCACGCAATTATTCTATCTGTTCAAGAACTATGGGCAGTTGCACAGATTTGGCCATGGTTGTTGCTTTTGTGGGTCAGGTAAAACGTGACTGCATTTTGAGCAAAGGAGGGGAGAGCTAGACGGGACCTTTCTTTTATCTGTGTTTGTTATACCTGAAAGTTTAAATATGAATAATAAAGATCCCTTCTTGTCTGCATAAAGCCAATGGAAGTGCTTTAAAGACAAAAACAAAGCAGAAAAAAACCTGAAACAGTCCTGTTATATCTTATGTAGTAAGCTTAGCCCACCCTGGTATCTCGAGGGCATTCCTGCAGCTGCAGTTGGGTGCATCCTTGCAGCATGGTGCTGGCAGCAGGGTTGTGCAGAGTCTCACACTTCTGCACATGGTGACAGAGGCTGCAGATGTTTGGCAGCTCCATCCCACCCTCTTGTGGGAGTGAAAAGGCCTTGCTGTCTCAGTCCTCGCACCACTGCGGTGTGTTAGAGCTGTCCTACGAAAGATGTTATTAAGCAGTTCTGTACATCACAATGTCAAAACCAATACAATGCAATCTTTTCACAGATGCAAATACTGGCATTACGATGAAAGCCTGCTCACCTCAAGCGTCGTCATTGTCTTCCATAACGAAGGGTGGTCCACACTCATGAGGACGGTTCACAGCGTCATTAAGAGAACACCGAGGAAATACCTGGCAGAAATTGTGCTGATTGATGACTTTAGCAACAAAGGTACGTCAGAGTCTTAATACACTGCTTGCAGAAAAAGCAAATGCCTTGTTCTAAAATTAGTTTTCTTTTGATTTATTGCCTGCCGTGGTCTGAGTTGACTGCAAGAAAAGCAAGCTGATTCTTCAGTCTTTTCAGCTTTCAGTAAAGGAAAGGCTCTTTTTCAGTGAGCGGCTTTCATGAAGGTGACAATCCTTTCTGTGCAGTCAGTTGCTTGAAAGACAGGGCTTGTGCTCCATTCTCTCCTATAGCTGTGGAGGAGTGTGTAGGAGACAGCTGGGAGAACAGGTCCTTTGCTCAGCTCTTGTGAAAACAAACAGTTTTTAGAGTACTGAAGGAGTTGGTGTTTAACCTGTAATGAATAATTTATTCCCTTATTCTATAGAGGAATCCAGGTTCTGGTTTTTTGTTTGTTTGTTTGTTTGTTTAACTATAAAAAAGTTATCTAAGGCAATTGAATTATTCTGATTTATTTTCACTATCTTTTTAATTTCTGACATCCTTTAGTACTGTGTAGAAGTGGTTGTTTCTCAGGGGGGTGAGGGAGCTAAGAATTTAAGCACACGTTGTCTTCTGCCTTTCTTCGAGACCTGCATATCAATTCAGAAGTCCAAAGATTTTCCTCTTCCTTTGTAATATACAACCTCAGCTTATACTGATAAAGTATGTACTTCTGTGTGATTCTTAAAAATATAAGCATACACTGACTTTTTTTCCTCTAAACAAATTGAGACTGAATGCAGAAAGCTGAGTGTTAGTAATATGACTATAAGATGATTGGTATAGACGAAATCACCTTTTTTCAACTCAGTGCACTATTTTGAAATTTAATTTTAAAAAATGCAGACATTTTTTGCAAGGTTTTATTGCTGCCTAGCTTTTTAATGGAAGTTGACAGAGTAGATGCATAAGTAACAACATCTTATACATACAAGAAGCATATTCTTGTGGCAGTGTTTAGACATCAGTTACTGTCTCTGACTTTCTCCTTTCAGACAAACTACTCAATTTCCTTGTCCCTTGGCTCATATTAATGTGGCAGCAGCAGTACATCTGCCTCATCCACAGGTTTGTGGGAATAAATCCATAAAACCTGAAAAACTTTCAGCCATCAAGATAATAGTGAGCCAAAAATATACTTAAACTCTTAAGTTTTTGTAGAATAAATTTGTAGGAAAAGCAGATCTGTGACAAAATAGTCTTCAGTAGTTCTGCCATGCAAAAATCATGGTTTCAAATCTTTGCCCCTTGTATGTCATTCCATGCTGTATGGCTCTGATTTTGCAGGGCAGAACTAATCCATTATTTTGACAGAACTGTGAGCATGTATTATGGTAAGTCTCTTTTAAGATGACAGTGAGGAGCTAGGGTAGGCTTTTAGGAGCATAGGCAAGTCAGACCTGGTCAGGAGTGCAGAATACACACTCTTTGACCTCCTCTCTGTGAAATATCTGCATTGGGCAGGGGCACAGACAGCAGATGGCTCCATGCTGAAGCTCTGTTCCTCTCAAGCAATCTGCACTTCTCCCCATTCAGCCTAGCAGCAGTTGTGTTCTGCTTGTGTGCCTGCTGTGAACTCTTAAGACTGAACTGATCACGTAGTCAGAATTGAGTATAAATTGCTACTAAGATAATTAATACATGCTAATTTTTACATCATATCCATAGATAGGGAGGTATCATTTTCTGTTTGTTTTTACAGAAGAAGTTACCTGTATTGTAAACTTGTCTACATCTGGCTCAGTCTAATAAAGATACTGAATGGTACATTATAGTCTCCTGTATCCTTTACAGCCTCTGAGAATTTGGCTTAGATATACAAACATGCTATAAAACAGAAATATCTTCTCTCCTAAGGGATATAATCTTAATAATTCAGTCAGCAGACATGTACTGTGTTTTTCCTTTGCGGCTGGGATCACAGCTTTCCTTCTGAGCTGTTCAAGGACTGCCTGAGTGAGCAGCATGGAATAACTGCAATGCTGATGGTCTCTAGAAACATTACCAGTCTTTTACTACTAATGATCAGTCTCAGTATTTGGGTTGCACATGAGTCATAGCTGACTCTCTGCTACACATATGTCATTTATGGAATGAGTTTGGCATAACTGGTGCTGCTCTTTTCCAGTACATGACTAATGTTAAATAAAGGTAATATTTTTCCAGAAACTTGTTTTGGAATACAGAATCTGTGCTTTTTACACACACATGTATGGTTAGCAGATAGATACAGCTAGCCTAGAACTAACTTCCAGCAGACTCTTGTCTTTATTTTTCCTACGCTTCATTTTCCTAGATGACTTAGGTCAGAAAATGGAGTAAAGCATACACAGGATGAAGCGTTCTCATGCGTGAGCATGAAAACAAGCAGGGACTGGAATGGCTTTGTACACCTTGCTGCAACTGCATTATTTCCCTATAATAATTCATTAAAATGCTTTAGGCTATTACTTGGTAAACATAATTAACTTAATTTCCATCATTCAAATTGCATTCCAGATTAAAAAATGGCTGAGGGAGGAGAATCTCACTCCACTTCTTTCTCCCTGGAGAAAAGCATGATCTCGTGCAGCCGGCGTGCCATGCCAAGCTCCCTCAAGAGATTTGCAGTTGTTAGGAGAGCTGCACATCACAAACAGCCATTGCCGTAGTAGAGCTGCTGGTGGCTTTTTGCTTCCCCAGCCAAAGCAGAGGTGGAGCTGATCAAACAGACAGGCTTCGTGACTTTCTCTTCCCCACCCGCTTTTAGACCGCTCGCTTTGTGTCTGCTTTTCCTTACATACCTTAGAGGGAGAAACGGCTGCAGTGCTTTGAAAATGCTATTTTTCATTTAGTTCTTTGTGGAAAGTCAGCTGGGAGCAGCCTCTTTGGAGAATGACACTGCCTGCCTGCATTTGTCTGCTCTGCAAACAGTGGGTCTTGGCTGTGGAGGGCTGCTCCGGGAGATGTGCTGCATTCAGCTCCAGCATGCCTTTCTTTGCCAACACACAGACAGAGCAGTAACAAGATGATGATGCAGAGCTAATTCAGTTGCACTAGTTCTGATATTTGTAGTGGAAAACTCTGTACTAATGCATCCTAGAATCCATATTCCTTCTGTTTTCTTTATGGTTAACTGGTGTAGCATTCCATATGGTAATAAAAGTGGGAAGCAGTGGGCACAGACAGGTAACAGTACTTTCAGTTTAACCGTGCTCACAGGTGGGATCTGAAATGTGATTGGGTATCCCTGTCCGAACCAAGAGCCCTACACTTGCATTGTTAGAGCGTGGGGACTCGGAGGCAGCAGCCTCACAGAGGGCTTGTGGTTCCTTTTCTCTTGTTCTTTAATAAATGACATCCTTGAGTAGAGGAAGAAAAACAGAGCTCTTCTCCTCCCCACCCCCAGCTGCAATCTGCAGTGCCTAATGTCTTTTGGAGAAAGGATGTGCTTTTTAAAAACATTGATTCATGCTGTAATCATGCAGTGAGAGAACCACCCAAACAAGGGAAGACCAGATTGGTGGTTATAGTACTTTGGGGGGTAAAATGAACATTTTAAAAACAGAAAATAAAATACAGAGAGGTTGCAGACTGATATCATGAATACTTGTTTTACATGAATGACATTTAATGTTGGCCAAACAGTATTTCTAACTGTAAAAGGATCAGGGTTTTATACGGTACTGTCATGCAGCCTAGCAAGGCCAAGTCTCTATAATATGGGAAAGGGGGAAAATTCAGTTTTCCTGTGGGAAAGAGCTGCTAGCCCTGGCAAAGACTGGGATAATGGACTGTAAAGCCCTGGGACTTGTGCTGTAGAAAAGCTTTACACAATCAGTTTTACAGGTTTTTACAGCTCCCTGTGAATTGTACAGAGCTGAACATTCAATAAGTAAAACATTTGGCTTCACAGGCAAGAGAGCTGGAAATAACTTCATAAACTCTAAAACCTTCCCAACAGTCCTTCTGTTGCATGTATTTGGAATGTGCAGAGTAAATAGTGGTTTGGTATAGAGATTCTCATAATGCTGTTTCAGGGTGACCTCATAATTCACTTAAATTTATCCCATAACATTGTCATATTGCATATTCTCTGTATAACTCATGGCACGTTACTCTGTATAGCATAAGTGATAAAATTTCTTTTCCTAGTTTGATATTTATAGATCCTTGAAGTTATTCTAGTTCTTACGGCTTTACAAAAGAAATTGTAAATGCATGTGGGAAGAGGATACTTTTGCTTGGAAAACTTTTATTGATTTGAAGAGAAGGGATAATATCAGTATTGAAAGAATACTGATTTTGAAGATTTTCTGGTCTTTGGTAGAACTGCTGAATTTCAAGTTTGGAAACTTCACTTATAAGAAATAACATTCTTATCTGAATAATTTCATGTAGCTTTTGTTAAAAATATACATTTTTTGAAATACTTTTGGCAAGAATATAAGACTTGTTAAAATGCAAGGTGCAGCAAACTCCAGGCTTCAAACCTTTTAAGTCAGAGTGCAGAAAGCAGTGTAGCTGAAGCACCTTGATGTATGATAGCTACTGCAAGGGATGTCCTTGTTCTTCCACCTCGACATGTCCTTCTTGGCCATGTCTACCTCTGTGGTTTCACCAAACAGGAGACAGGACAGTCAGCTCAAAAGCTGCTCCTCAAGTGGATTTCTGCCCAGTAAGCAGCATGTGTGGCACCACAGTAGTCAGAGGTCCAGCATGGGTGGGAGGTGTTGGATAGGAGTTCACGGAGAAGCCAGGAGCAGAAGAGGAGAGAGAAGGACTTCTGTCCTTTCTGGCAGCATGCTCTTGGCTCAGCACAAATATGTGGCTGTCTGCCCCTTCAGACTGCTGCAGACCTCGCTTTGGGTGTCCCTGCCCCAGTTTAGGTGGCTCATTTTGGGTCCTAATGGAGAAACTGAAACTGGACGTGATTTGTTCAAGCCTTTCGGTACAGAAATAGATTTCAAATGAACAGCAGTAGTTGAATTAGCGTAGCCTCAAACTGTGAGTGCCTGACTGCCAGTTCTTCTGCCTTTTTGAATGTTCTCAACAGAATCAACTGTGTGAAAATATTATGCAACACTAGTGTTCTTTTTTCAAATTGTGTGGTAGAAATGTGCTTTCCAGAGTAGTTTGGCAAAACCCAATGCGCAAATACAAATCTTTAAGCATTTCAGCGTAGCCCATCCTGATTCTTGCAGATAACTCATCCTTTTATTGGCCAAGTCCCCTTGGCTTTTATTTTTTGTCCTTTTTGTGTTCTGTAGGATCTGTAGTGTGATCATCAGTACAACGAGCCATAGCTCATCCATTACAGTCCTGGCCCTCCCAAGTGTTGTTTTTATTCATTTAATTAAAAGATTAGCCTAGCACCACCATTGCCCCAAGCTGGGACAGATCTAGATGAGGGAGGGGAATAATGTGAGTACAGTGGGTGTTTGTCTCAATTTTCCTGATTTAAGAGACTAGCATAACAGTTTTTAAAGTCAGAAGGAAAGTTGGCAAAGAGAGATGTTAAACTGAAAAGCAGTGCCTCCTGCTGTATACATGTGATATTGTCTGATGAGTTAAGACCATATGCTGGAATGTCGAAACTTTACTGGTCTATGTGATCAAAATATAAGTGAAGACCTGAAAGCCACTTTGTGATACAGTGAAGTGGAGTTTTTCATCCACCCCCCCTGTGGTGCAGCCAACCACTTGACCTACTTTTTCTTGGAATGTGATTTTAAAGAGATGAACTTGTACCACAGAGTCAGAGAGCTCCTAGGCTTGATCTGTACAGGTTTAGTGCTAGTGCACAGCAGTCCAAGCTGCTGCTTGAATTCAAGATTCCCTAAATCCTATATGTCTGTAGATATATTGAAGTAGAGTTGGAGTTGGGTTGTATTAAGAGTACAAACACAACTATTACTAAGCTTCACCTAAATAAATTTTTCCTGTTATTTGATAGTTCACCTAAAGGAGAGACTGGATGACTACATTAAGCAGTGGAATGGCCTTGTAAAGGTATTTCGAAATGAAAGGAGAGAAGGTTTAATCCAGGCTAGAAGCATTGGAGCCCAGAAGGCTAAGCTTGGACAGGTAGGTTTAATTTTACACCTTTAACCTTTTTGTTTGTTTCTAATATTAAGATATATCAATGTAAAATAAGTTTAATTAAATCTTTGTGAAATTACTGTTCATTTGCTTCTCTGTTTCTCTCTTTTGAAGGTTTTGGTTTATCTGGATGCCCACTGTGAGGTGGGAATTAACTGGTATGCACCACTTATAGCTCCTATCTCCAAGGACAGGTAATGCTCTCCTATGACTTCCAGTGCCTGGCCGCTTAGGAAGCAAAAGTCAAAGTAACAAACTTCACATTTAAAATTAAAAGCAGTGTGCTGTGTATCTTGTCAGCTTCTATCTGTATCAAACCGTGTCAATATTTGTTGAATGACGTATTTGCTGTCTCTCAGCATAAAAACTATTTGAGGAGGAAGGAGAACAGGCAAATAGGTTTTCTGTTTCAGAAGGTTTCCTAAGTATTTCACTTAAAGTAGATTAAATATAAAACAGCACTTCTCTTTTGCAGTGGTCACTGTTACAAAAATGTTCTATTCTAGCTGAGAAAGGATGGTGATTAAATAAGGTGTTTATTTTAACTAAATAAAACTTGTTATTTTTGGTAAAGGAAAAGTAATGGTTAAAGTTCTGATTTAATCAGGATTTAAGTTACTGCCGTCTCACAAGTTTTATAAATTTGGGATTGCAAGATGTTCTAATTTGGTTTCTGTGAAGCACTGGGGAGCACTGCCTCTAGGAAGGCAGGGCCCAGGGCTGAGTCCATCTGTCTTGCAAGGCCAGGTGTCTGCAAGGCAGAAGTGGCTGTGCTGTGTTCGTGGGACCCATGTGCGGTGATAAGAATGGGGATCCCATGGACTCCATGTCTGGCTGCTGTTCCCATGCACTACCACGCTCCCAGTTTCGTAGTCAGGACTGCATGGGTTTGGGAAACCATGGGCTCGTTTAAACACTTTAATCCTATAAAGCAATGGTTTGATCCTAAAAAACTATTTATTAACTCGTCATACTAGGAGAAGTATCTTGAAAAGTCATCTTTGTCTGTTTTTTAAAGGTCATAACTTAGCTTTGAGACCATATGTGGGCCAGAATACTAGATAGAAAATAAAAATGCTCGGTGTACTTCCACTGAGGCTGTGTTGCTCTTAGACCTGACAAAAAGGTGGGAGAAAAAGGCAGCTGAAGGGGCTGTTCCAGCACTGCCTGTGGAGGTGCTGGGAACACTGCAGCCTCCCACCAAACGTTGTTCCCTGGGCACAGCGTACTGGTACTTCTGCACCAAAGGGAAGAGCACAGCTTTATCACTTTTTGTCTCCTGTCTTCTTTCCTATCTTATATGGGAGTTGTCTTACGAAGATGGAAGTGCTTGAAGAAAAAAAAAAAAATATATATATATATAGGATTGCAGTTTGGTCATCAGGAAACTCAATTGGGAAAATCAGGGAGGATAACAGGATGACGTATTTTCATAGTTGAAAGTTGTGTATGAGAGATAACTCTGAGGAGCGTACCATAAATTAAAAAAGAAAAAAAGGAAAAGAAAAATTCTGTTGGAGGCTGTTGCTAAATGAGCACCAAGAAATAGTGAAAGCTGACCTTTTATTATCTTGTTGGCAGCTACAGTCTGATGTGAATAGAAGTTACAGAAAATAAATATACTGTAAGAACCCAAGTCCTCTAAAGGTTCTTCTGTTGCCTCCAGCAATTCTTTGCAAGAGGTACACATAAAGGAAAAAGTATAAGAGAATAGATATGTTAGCATTTTATGCCTATCTCTCCTGCTTTCAGAACCTCTTAAAACAGCAAGAAGAAAAGCCTCAGTTTTTTCTAATTAGGCATCATTTTGGAAACAATGCTTGAAAGTGACTTTTCGTATGAACTGCTTTATGAGATTAATAATTAATGGTGAAAAATTCAGATTAGCCGTATTACTCTTCTTAAATTGCATTTTGCTCTTTCTTTCCCTTCTGTAAACGTTTCAGAACTACATGTACTGTACCTCTAATAGATTACATAGATGGGAACGATTATTCCATTGAGCCACAGCAAGGTGGGGATGAAGATGGTTTTGCCAGAGGGGCCTGGGACTGGAGTTTGCTATGGAAACGAATTCCATTAAGCCACAAGGAAAAGTCCAAACGAAAACATAAAACTGAGCCTTATCGGTAAAGAGAGCTGTTTATATACTGTGAACTGTAACAAATGAGTGTCTAAAGCCTTTCCTTCTTCCCTCCTCCCTCTTCTCCCACGAATCACGGTTGGCGCACGCATCCTCCGTGGGTCCCTGCGCATAACCACATCCTCCCCGCCACCATCCGCCACCCGCAGAACCACATGCACTGTGCCGCTTATAGATGTCATAGATGGCAACACTTTTAAGATTGTGCCGCAAGGGGGTGGTGACGAAGATGGGTTTGCTAGAGGAGCATGGGATTGGAGTATGCTATGGAAGAGGGTGCCCTTGTCCAAGCGAGAGAAGGAAAAAAGAGAGACAAAAACCGAACCGTATCGGTAAACGCTAAATCACTTACACGTTTCTTTTTTCTTTAGTAGATATTGATCCACTAAATCTTGCATGTACACTTAAGCCTGAAAATATTCCTACCTCTGACCACGCCAGCTGCTTTGTTTCATCAGACCTGTACGCTGCAACCGATCTCTTGCTCAAAATGGCTTCGCTACCTTCTGCTGCCTCTCCATTCCTGCTCTTGTGTGCTTAACAGGGTGTACATGAGAACAGCGGGGGGTTGTCTGGGGAGATAAGGCGTTGTATGAATTTGTTTCCAGGGAAAACTTTATTTAGCTACGATATTTTTAAGGAGTAATGCTGGAAACAAAAGTGCTTATTTAACCATTTGGTTTGAAATAATGAGCATGCTGTGAGTATTTGTAACAGCTGGTAATGCGTAAAATCTGTAGGATGCTGTCATGGCTTGGTGCATGCGTACAGCTCGTGGGTTATGCACGTATATCAAAAGAATCCCTTTTGTCATGTTTCTCCCACTTGCTTCATAATAGATCACATCTGACAAAGAAGCATACTATTTGGAAATCTTGGCTAGATGTTTTCTAAGGTCTCAGTATGCTTGGGGATTTTACGTTTCACATAAAAAGAAAAAGAGAGAGAGAAAAAAGAAATCCTTACGTTCTGGGAAAACTCCAATAATTTTTACACAGATTTTTACTTCTGCTTCGGAGCAGGGTATGATTTCTTCCCAGCAAACAGAAACTGGCTAGAAGCTCTAGCTTAGGGTTTCTGGATTGCTTTTCAAGACTGGGAGGCTGTGGTTCTGCTGTTTTTTATTACTTTCCCCTTCACACTTAACTAATCGTGTTACTACATTTGAAAGCAATCTTCACATCTTCAGAGTCTAATGTCTTCTATTGCTTGTATATATGATTTAAGCACTGTAAGAACTTATGTTGGTAATTCCCTCTCCTCACCCATGATTGTTCTTTGCTAAAATGGCAACACATGCAAGGAAGTTATGAAGCTTTGATCTGTTTTGTGTACAACCTAAATAATACCATTTTCTGACAAGGCTGTCCACATTGGAACTTTAATATTCGCTTGGAGGGGGATAAACTATTTCAAACATCACTGTTGTGTTCTGTGTTTACCATCCAAACAGGTCTTAAAATCCTTTAAACCGTTCCCAGAAACACACAACACATGTTCTCGGAATAGTTTAAAAGACGACTTTATTCTTAATAATACTTTGATAGTCACAATGCCCTTTCCAAAGAGAATTCCAAGTCGGTTATGTCCAGGCTGCATGTGTTTTGTTGCAGCAATACTAAGATGTGTAAGCCCAAGTAATGGCTTTTCTGAGATAGGATTGCCTAATTAAAAAAAAAAGAAAGAAAAAAAAAGAAAGAAAGAAAGAAAGAAAGAAACTAAAGCAAAACTGAGAAAATGATCAACTTTCAGCAATGCGAGAAGAAACCCCAGACCGATTCCCGCCCTTTTAAGCCCCAGCCTAGTGGGGACTGCAGGTTTATCCATTAGGGATTTTTAATATTTATTGATGCTTGGGTGGAAAATGCTTGGTATCGGTCCTGGAAATGGTAATTTTGATCAAAATTTTGTATAATTAAGAGCCTATATATACAAAAATAAATCCACAACTTGGCTAAAAATTATACAGATGTCATTTCATGAAATCACTGAATGCTTATGACAAAGCTTTATGATCTTTCAGTGTATTGCCATTAATCTAATCTTTGCTATATGTTATCGGTGAATTGCTTCCTTGATTATTGCTTTCTATGAACGTTCTCTGACCATTTTGGCAGGAGGAGTTACACTGTATTCTTCTTCCAGGTCCCCTGCCATGGCTGGTGGATTGTTTGCCATTGAACGTGATTTCTTTTTTGAACTGGGTCTCTATGATCCAGGCCTTCAGATCTGGGGTGGTGAAAATTTTGAAATTTCATACAAGGTAACGTTAAATAGTGAAAACTTCCTTAGAATCCTAGAGTAATAGAATCAGAAACGTTGGAAAACACCTCCAAGATTTTCTAGTCCGGCCATCCACCTACCACCACTAAACCACGTCCCTTACTACAACATCTTAATGTTTCTTGAACACCTCCAGGGACAGTGACCCTACCGCTCCTGCACAGCCTGTTCCAGTCCCTGATGGCTCTTGCAGAGAAGGAATTTTTCCTAATATCCAACCTGATGGTGTCAGGTTGGGAAGCTGTCCCTAAGTGTAGATTTTGGTAAGGATTTGGGATCACACATGTGCCCCTGAATAGCTAAGCCTGAAACCAGACCGACAGGAGGGGGAAAACCTGAGTGCTCAGTGTGTGTGTTTGTAGAACAGTGCTGTCTTTAAAGGAAGTGATCAGAGAACAGGCACCCTTCGATTAAAGCACAGATGCATGTAAAGTAAACAGCAGTGCACCAAGAGGTAAACTGCCCCGGTTTCCTCCTCCCTACTGTTTTTGTGGGTGAAAAATGGTCTCGTGCTTTTCAGAATTTAAAGAACTTCTCTTCAAGGGAAGTCTTCGTAATTGAAGCACTAACTGCATAATTCATAATAGCCGCAGATTTTATTTTCAATCCTAGGCATATGCATGCTCTTCAGTTAGCAGGAAATGTAAGATGATAATCATTAGCTTCTGGTGTCTTCAGTATTCATAATGACTCAAGTGGCAGACAGCAGGAATCTGTCCCAATTAACAAACGAATGTGGAGACATCGAATATCCTCAGCGGTGATCTGTGATACTATAACTGAATTCAGTAAAAGTACATTCAGCGCTTCCCCAGCTACTCTTGCTGTTGATGATTCTGGGGAAAGCTCTGAGTGCATTTGCTCATCTGTAAATCCATATGCAAAAGGCAGTTATTAAGGATGTTCCACATACAGGGTTTTTATTCTTCCAATTCCCCATCTTGGTTAGATTTAAATGATGATTGAAATTACATGCAGTAGTTTTGTAATTGAAGTGGATAGCTGTTGCTGATTATGTAGAGACCTTGAAATTGATTTCATGTAGATCAAAACCATTTATCATTGTTGCATGCGGACTTCTAGATAGCAAATAAAATGTCTCTGCGTATCAGAGTTTCTTCATGTGTATTTTAAATCAAATTCTTAAGAAATTAATATGATGATAAAACACGCACAATGAAGGAAATAAACTTTTGTGCCCATCTTTCCTAGTGATGTAAGTCATACTTCTAATATGGAGTCCAATCTTAATCTGGAATATACCTGAACTTACCTAGAATTAGGATTTGATGCTGCATTTTGAATTTGTCAAACCTATGAGCAAATGAATTCAGATCTTATGGGTGTATTCTCTTTTCCACATAAATAGATGGATTCTCCCAGGATGTGTGGGAGGAAGGAAATTTCAGAATGGGAACACACATTCTCCATTTTTATTTTCAGCTACTACAGCTGGAAAAAAATTACAAAATGAATCAGTTTGTAAAAGATCTGTAACAGTTTATAACAAAATAATTTGTTACCAAATTGTCCTAATCTTCTCGTAGTCTTTATTAAGAAAAACTTAAATCCATCTTAGTGATGGTGTGTGAATTATTCCAATAAAATCAAAATACTGCTCTTCATTTTAAAAATTACCCCATGCCAGATTTTGTTCTCTCATTCATCACCGTTGTTTTTAAAATAGCCATGGAATGAGAAAGCAGACTATTTTAAAAGCTTTTTGAAAAATTACTTTGATCGAGTAATTTTGTGGTGGAGTTGAAGATGGACTTGATACAGCCTTTCATTTCAGATCTATTATGTCCACGCTTACATCTGAAGTAAAAAACACTGAAGTGTATCACACAGTTGGTATGGTAGGAAAAGTAGCTGGCATCTCTTTCTCTTTCTTTTGCTATGTGTTTTTCTGTCTTAAATTCCTGTACACGTTTATTAATATCCACATTTTTTCTTGACCTTGTAGATCTGGCAGTGTGGGGGAAAACTGCTCTTTGTCCCCTGTTCTCGTGTTGGACACATCTACCGTCTCCAGGGCTGGCAAGGAAATCCTCCACCCGTGTACGTTGGGTCTTCTCCCACGCTGAAGGTACTGATTTGTTGCAACCCTGAAGGTCTTTTGGTGCAAGTAGCAACAGATTCAAATAGGTCTATTTAAATTACCAGTAGCAGTTTAAAGAGCACTTTATCCAAAGGTGTTTATTGCCTGAAGCTGAGGTGGCCGTCTACATAGGAGGGAAATCTTCGTGCCAACCCAAGAGTTTGTAAGAACAGATACTCCTGAAACCCAGCTACTTTCTTCACCCTTCCCCAGCATGGAGGTACAAATTAAATTTCCTACAGCTTTCTCTCACCCCCACAGCCTTTGCTGAGCTGTGCAAGCAGCAGAAAGTGCCTGCCTCTGCTCTGGTGAGTGCAGCACAGTCCTGGAAGGTGGTGAGCATGGCTTTGCAATGCTCTGCTGGTTTGGAAGGATGCAAGCCCAGGTTCTCTCTGAGTTAGCAAATGCAGTTCCCCAGCATCTCTCATACTTTTATAGCTGCATTTGTAAACACAGGAACAGAGGATGATACCTGGGAAAATGGCGTGCTTTGCACACGGAAGTCCATAACTCCTCTGGCATTGTGTAGGTTAAAAAGTGTTGCTCGAGCCATGACGCTAAAAGTAGACATCACCTCACGGAAAGAGTGAGCAACCTGTCTGTATCTGAAGAGAGAACTTGAATCAAGAAAAAATGGTTTCATATGCTTTTGTACCTACCAAAAGAAGGGCAAGGATAATTCTGTTAAGGTTTCCTATTGCCTGGCTAAAGATTCCTCTTGTGCATTGCTTTGGTATTTGTATATTTATAAATGAAAGGCTCCATTCTTTATAAATTCCCATCCCAGAGCCATTGCACTAGCAGTTTCTGGTGACGATGACTACAGATTTACAGGCTTAGAAACTGTGGCTTGCGCCAAGCTAACAGTTGTTTCTATTCAAAAGTGAATGTCTCAGAAAAGGCTCAGAGCAGAGAACTAATGTAGCATGTACAAAACAAAAATATCCTGTATTAATATGGAGACTTGATTAACATTTTGACCAAACTAACAGCAGGAGCAGTACCATGGAAGGTAGCTGGAAGTAAGCATAGCTGGATGTAGTGACAGAGAAAAGAGCAATGGGAGAAGAGATTGTAAATGATAGCTCCATTTTTCAATGCGGGTAAGCTTGTCTGAAATTATAAAACCATTCCATTAATCTGAAAAATACGATCATTTGTTCTGTTCCTAAATTCCTTACGTGATTCAGCTCGTCTGGATAAAATAAAACACTGCTGGGTGTTCTTAAATGATAAGGAGCTTCTCTGTACAGGGCAGTATGAAGGAGTACCTTTCTCCCACTTCAAGTGGGAGAAAGCCCCCTTTTATGTATAGCTTTACTTATTTAATTAGTACTTCCTTAAACTAAAATAATAATGTGTTTTTAGTCAGATTTATTGAGACTGTTTTAACACTGTCATTAATGCTAGAATATCAGAACTAAAACAGGTGCATCTAGACCACATAAAGCTAATTCAGAGGTAAGAGACATCAGAGCATAAGAAGTAAAAGTGAAGGAGAGACTTGTTCACCAGGCAGACTGTCCTTTTTCTCCCCTTCTAAAAGCATCAATAAACTACCTCACTTTAGATGCATGAGAATATAAAATTAAATTCATGAAATTAACATGGTTTTGTGTCTGACCTGTTGTGTGTGCACCGAAGTAGCAGTAATGTCATTCCTCTTCACAGAACTATGTCAGAGTTGTGGAAGTGTGGTGGGATGAATACAAAGATTATTTTTATGCCAGCCGGCCAGAGACAAAAGCACTGCCCTACGGAGATATATCTGAACTGAAAAAGTTCCGTGAAGATCACAACTGCAAAAGTTTTAAGTGGTTCATGGAAGAAATAGCATATGATATAACATCATATTATCCCTTACCACCTAAGAACGTGGAGTGGGGAGAGGTATGTACAGCACGTAACATGTATTGATTTTTGGAGCATTCTTTTTAAAGTTGGGAATTCAAAACAATTGTTGCTTGGCATCAATCTGAGAAGAGACTCTTTGGTTCTTGCTGTACTAATGTAAATGGTGCCAGCCAGACAGCTGCAGAGAAATAACCAAAGGGGAAAGCATTCTACTTTAAGAGGTGAAGTTTTGTTAATTAGCTCCACGCTTCCTTGATGGATCGTTCTTGTAACTGTCCCTTTCTTCACTTATGTCTAAAGATTTTTTCTCCAAAATTGGACTTCAGTGCTTTCCAAAAGAAAAAAAAAAAAACAAAAAACCTTGTTTGTATCAGAGTATTGGCAAAAATTAATAGGCAATTTTTTTATTTTATTTATTTATTTATTTATTTTATGAAGGCTTACAGAATAGATCATGAAATACAGAGAGAGTACCTTCTAGCCCTGATTACTAGCCTGGAATGTACTGATACCTGTACAGCCTTGGTAAATCTCTGTCCTGCATGTAATAACTTGATATGATTCTTTAACAGCTTTTTCCAGCATTAATGTACATGAGTACAGCATTGCTACATTAAGGGTGTGGTTACAATTTTGGCATTTTCACTTAGAGAACATTCAGCAAATGCGACAGTTTCACTTAACTGAGAGACAGAATGTTACCAGTGGATGCAGGCCACCTCACTAAACTCTGCCCCTTCTGGCTTCAAGCTAACGCCTCCTTCCCGCTTTCAAATGATGTTTTGGCTTTTTTCAGAAGGTGCCAGCTTTGCCCTTCCTCTTCTGTCAATTTCACTTTTGTAAACTGTGGAGGTAAAACTGAAAAATCGTCTTGTTATTAAGGGAGGAGTCCTGTGTCCCACCAAATTCATGATGAAATGGACCTGCTTTTCTAACTTCAGAAGAGCATTAGAAAACGGAGGTGTATGCATGTTCTTGTTCTCTGAGGAATTAGTGATACAGAGCATATGTGTGGTGGAATAGGGCTATAGTCTTGTATCTGAGGAGCCAATCAACAGTGTCACTGTTATTTCATATCTGAAAGCTAACACAAAGCATCACATTAGTACATTAGCTTGAGAGCCTCTTTTAAATTCACAAAAAAGTTAGAAACACTTGTTATACATTGCTTCAGCAAGGTGAAAGTATCGGAAGAGAACAAAATAATGACAGTCACCTTGTGAGAAACTGCCATTGATAAAAACAAATGGCTATGGAGAAGGAACAGGAAAGACTGAAGTTCAGAAACAACTCCGAAGTTTCCTTCAAGTCTTACTGGCTGCAAGTTGTCTGACAGTATCTGAGATTTTTTTCCCCTGTTTCTAACACTGCACTAATTGCATTTCCAAACCATCAGGAAAGGAAGTGTGGGTTTCATCTTCCCCAGGACTGCCAGGAAACAGGCCTGTGCTCTGAACTCAGTCCTCCCAGCTTCCTTCTGCAGCCGCAAAGGAGAAAGAGATTCCTGCAAAGAAAAAGGGATTTGGCAATGATGTTATTTGTGTCTTTGCAAAGCTATTTTTTGATCCTTTTGAGAGTAGAATGGGATAATCAGCAACTGAGGCATGCTTTCCAACAGGAGTTTTACTCTTTGTCCTTTTGCCTCTGCCTGCCTCTCACCTGCTTTTTCTTTTTTCCCCATGTAATTGCTGTTGCAGAACACGCTTCTGCACAGCCGGACCAGGAGGCTGTGCTTGGCTGCAGCATTAATGACTACTGTTTGCAGCTTCTCTGCATCAAGTTCATCTCCTCACGTCTTCCAAAAGACGAGAGCAGTTTAACCAATCTGCTGCTTTATTTAGGAAGATCTGAGAGACTGAACATGCTTTGATAGGAGATTGAATAAATGAATAAAATACTTGGAAATGCTGCATTTCAGTGTCATTAGTCTGGAACTGAGCTTCACAGCTCTAGTTTTATTGGTGACAAGCCCACAGATTAGTCTGGGCAGCTAGTAGCTCCCATCTCCAATACGTAGCATCATTATTTATGTGTCACGCGCAGGTTTGTCTTGTACCTGTCTACCAGATAGCAGTTTCTGGTCTGAAAGAAAAGTGGGAATTTTCTGAACTCCTTCACACTTGTTTTCCCATGAGAGGAACTGAACATATGCAACCTATTTTTTTCCAGATCAGAGGCTTTGAAACGGCTTACTGCATTGACAGCATGGGGCACACCAACGGCGGCTTTGTCGAACTTGGACCATGCCACAGAATGGGAGGAAACCAGGTAAGTGACTCTGAGGCAAGCCTGAAGGAGAAATACTTACACTCATGGATAACAGGCCGTGTTTCTCTTAAGTCTTTGCATGAAGTCACTTCTGTACTACCTACGAAACAGAGAGTTGAAGATTTTTCATAAGCATGCTGCTATTGTTAAGTTCAGGAATCTGAAAGTATTGTTACAAACCAAATCCTGTACGAAATTGAAGGGAAATGAAGAATTTGTTTCTCAGTGAAGCAGGTACATGTGAAAGCAGCCATATCACTGCATTAGAGCAAGTGTAACTCTTAGCATTGCTGCCGATTTGTCATTTACCCTCACTTAATTATTAATCCTTTGGGAAACAGCTCCTCTTTCTCCAGCTCACTTATTTCACAGTGCTGTTTTGCTTTAATGAAAGTATAAAATATTTCCGTGCAGCAACTCACCTTCCACCACAAGGGACAAACAATATGAATTTCTCTGCTTCGCTTACAAATTGACAGAACATATTTGCTAATATACAACCCATGCTACTATTGCATATTGGACCTGTGTCTTCACAAACCTGCACACGCTGCCAGATAAGCATGCTATTCTGTATTTGCATCTCCTTTTTAAGCTGGATGACTCTGCAGCACTTGCAGCCTTTGTTTATCTTGCAGTGGACTTGAACCAGGTGGCTTTTCTCACTGCAGTCTGAAATCACGTGCAGGACAGCACTTTAAAAATCATATCTGCTTAATAGGCCTTGGAAATGTCTCTTTTGTTTTTATATTTAATGCAGAAGTTCTCTAAAATACCTTTTCTGTAAATGGTACACACAGAGCATGTAGTAATTCTTTCATAAGAAGCAAAGATAATGTTTTTGAACATGTTGTGTATGCATTAGTTTGATTTCCTCCATGTGTAGAATGCTGAAGTGTTACTGTTTTCATATGAAATTACTGCCCAAGCCTTTACAAAGATAGGGAGGTGTTTAGCCATCAAATTGCATGAAGGCTTCTAGCTGAACACTTGCAGAAATTTCCCAAGTAGGTTTCCCTTTGTTGGTATCGTCTTTGTCTTGCTAGGCAAGCTTTTTCACCTTCTAAATCCTTAAGCAAAGTTATCCATAAAACTGAGTGTTTCGCTAGCAAAAATGTATTACACTATGTTGAATAAAGAGCCCTCCTTAAAATAGGTGTCAAAACACTGGAGAATATTTAGCATGATGGAATTCTATTGGTATGGCCTTGTTTCTAAAGCATTCTTCTAAGTCAGGCTGTTAAGAAGATGCCTTCTTTTTTTTTTTTTTTTCTGTAGCTTTTCCGAATCAATGAAGCTAATCAACTCATGCAGTATGATCAGTGCTTAACTAAAGGACCAGATGGATCCAAAATTATGATCACGCATTGTAATCTGAATGAATACAAGGATTGGCAATACTTCAAGGTATGGAACAGACATATAGGGGGAAAGTAATTATCATTTGCATCTTGTTTTATTACCCCTTTTCTATTATTACTCTACATGTATCAGAAAACAGAGATCTGTGACAAGATCAACTGAAACAAACAGAGGAAATGTTAATTACACGTTCCCAGAAATCCCTGCTTGCTGGGAAAACTTCCTCTAGAGAAAGGTGTTCTGCAGGCTCTCCTATTTGCTGACTTCTGAAGCAAAAATCTTGAAAGCAGACCTCCTGGTGCTCCATGTGCTGCCACAGGTGTCAGAGGAGTTAGCACTCATTTCAGAGGAAACAAAGAAGTGACTGTGTCCCTAAAAGCTTTACGTGCCACCACCCTGTGTGCATGTGTCTTTCTTTCAGGAAAGTTTCCCCACTGGGTGTCGTGAGAAGATGCCTTAAATGCTGAGGTGCATTTAGCAGCTAGTGACCATGTATCTAATTTGGGGGTGTCTCAGTTGAAGTGTTATCCTGTTGGAAGAAGTCTATGTAAGAATAGGTAAAAGTAGTGTTGTTACTCTTTGTCTTTTTGTGCTCTTTGCCTTTTTCAGTATTTCTTTCTCCTGTTCATTAACCGTTCTCTAAAAACACACTCTGTTGTGAACTAAGGGTGTGGTGCCATTATAATGCTATTGCAAAATCTCTGAGTTCTTAATAAAGACTCGGAACGTTGCCTGATACACATGCACGGGCTGTTATGGGCTATTTAGTCTGTAAGCCTCTATTAATTTGAGTTCTGAAAGCCTAAGATTATATTTCTTTTCCTCTTAAAAAATGAGACTGAATTGTCTAAGGGTGATGTTACCACTGGACGTGGCCAATGGCTCTGTGGCTTAGTTCTGTGTTTATCTTCTGTGCTGATGTTTTTTTTCTTCACTCTACCTGCACACTGCATACTTATCAGTGCATTAGCTGGTTATCTGTATTGAGCCCATCTGGAAGCCACAACTGAATGCACTGAATTATATTTGTTAGCCTTGAAGCCACCCCACCTTTACTGTTATCTCCATAGAGCTCTGAAATCTCAAGCAACATAATGCTGTTTCTAATGTCTTGCGCAGTTTAGATGGGCAAAGTTCTTTAAATCTGAAATGTAGAAGTCAGAAAGGAGTGTTTCAGTGCCTACTGACTTGACTCTAGTATTGGAATAATATATAGCACTTGTTACCTCACCAACCATTCTAGTGCATCCCAACATGTCGCTTGGCTCTCCTCTAAGCATTTGGTTTATGTGAGAAGATCCATTTCCTCCCCATTGGTACCAATTATGTAATTGGTTGCTTATTACCACAAGTTATAAGGAAAGCCTGGTGGGCGCAGTCTGGGCTGCACAACAAAACGCTGATTGGCTTCTAGAAAAAATACAGGGAGGAGAAGAGAGCAAAGGGACCACCAAGGGTGTGTAACCAAGCAGGTCTTAGAACTTTGGCACTCTGCTGTGCAGTGCAAAGGGTATGACCATTTCTCCTAACGAGGAGGGTGTAAGGAATGAAATGCTTATGAACTGCTGAAAAATGTTGCGGCCTGCTGTTCTCCTGACAGGAGAAGTTATCTGGCCAGTCAATTGGTTCTGGAATGCTAGTTCACGTGCCAGTTCGGTGAGCATAACATCTGTGCTACTGCATTTAGCAGCAGGGCTTTCGGTGGCCAGGCACACATCCGGAACACAGCAGAGGTCAGCTCATGACTTCTGCTCTGACTTCCATCTACCTGTCCAAGCAGCAGACCCATGTGTCCGTCCCCACGATGGGCATGGACATCCAATTGCCCCACTGTGTGGATGTGCATGTGTGTGTACAAGTGATGGGGCAACGGGAGAGGGAGCCAGCACTCCATCATGTGCAGGTGGGAGCACAGGGCACGGCTGTGCAACCCCACTGCAGCAAGTTTGTTGCTGCTCCCTCACTTGGCACGATGCATGCAGCTGGGCAGTGGGACAGCCTGGAGCCAGAGGCTGTTTGGCAAATGGGCTCTGCGGGAAGGGGGGAATAAATGAAGCCAAACTGAGTCTCAGCATGACCGCGCTCAACACAATAGGTCTGCAGTTTCTGAAGCCATCTCTTGTTGCTCTGGAGGCCGGCCTTGCTCTCATCCCCTCTTTTCTTCCTTCAACCAGTCAAACAAGGAACAAAGTTAGTGCCTTTTCCCCAGCAGAGTTAATGTTGCTATATGTGACAGCTAACCAGAGGAGGATTTGCCCAGCAAGGTCAGCTCTCGTAAAGCTGTCTTTGAGAGTTAATCTTTTGTTTGGGTTACGGGACAGATGAAAATGCTGCAAGTGTTCTAAGCACAGTTTTGCTTATTTTCTTAGCAGTTTGTTTCCGATGAGAAATGCAAGGCATTTCAAGTTGACCTACGTGCATCAAGCATTTCATAATACAAAGGATGTAAAAATCCAAATAAGTAGTACGAATATGGACCTGATCTTTATCAGGGACCCTGAAACCTGGTTTTGTAACTGCAAATAGCTGCATTACAGTTGTGAAGAAAACTAACATTTTTTAAAATGTCCTTGGTGTTTGTTTGCTTTTTTCCAGAATCTGCACAGATTTACACACATTCCTTCAGGGAAGTGCTTGGATCGGTCAGAAGTCCTACACCAAGTTTTCATTTCAGAGTGTGATTCCAGTAAAGCAACGCAGAAATGGGAAATGAACAACATTCTTAGCGTGTAGATGAACAGAACCTACCTACTGACACGTTCATTTGTACAGGACTGAAAATAGCCTGAAAACTGCTGCAATTATTAACTGTACATCTCCGAGCCTCCTGACTTGGATGAAGGACATAGATGAACTGTGACTATTACAATAACATTATCATCCGCAGTTAATGTTTACAAAACTGCTTTACCTTAAACTCTGTAGATGTTTACATCTTTTTGTTTTAAGACGTCGGTAACTTAATGCGCTCTTAGCCGTGTTTCATAGGAACACAGCTAAAGGCGTTGTTGTCTTCTTTGGGATTACACTCAGGGGTCTGAAGGCAGTTTTTTTTTACACAAACTTGAAAAGGTTGGAGTAACCAGATTTTCATAGAACTTGGTGATTATCAACCTGTTGTAAATTTTTATTTAATTTTACATCTTACTAAGCACTGCCACAGGTTATTAGCCAGGGTGGCCTTCTCTCACAGTCATGCTGCTTTTTTGGAAGGTGAATTTCAACATATTTAGTGCCTCTTCCGTTTCTCTCTTTCACAAGAAAAGCATTTATTGGAAATTAGACAATGGATGTCACCACAGGCGGGGATCGGCTGTCCCACCCCACGTAATTACTGTCTTGCTGAAGACGGCTGCTCTCAGCAGCTGGGCTGCTTCTCAGTGGGCAGAAGCAGGGCTGCATGCAGCCACTCTGAAGGGCCCCTTGGCTGTGGGTGCTCCAGAACCTCATACTGGGGCCAGCAGCCCACCTCTGCTGTACACGGGGCAGCAGCTGGGCACCTGGCGTGCAGAAAGGAGGAGCTCAGTGACAAGGCTAGCACCAATGTGGTACGTTGGGTTTCAATGAAGCACCCTTGCAATTCCAGTCAGCAATTTATAAGCACTAACTTGCTAGTTTAAATCATACGTTATGTAAAAATAAGAATAATCTAAAAAAAAGAGAGATTTTTAAAAAGCTGCACAATTATTAAAAAAAAAACAATCCAGCGCTTTGTTTATATTGTTATTTTAAATGAAAATCACTTAGAGGTGATCTAAAACTTTTAATTAGGAAAAAAAATCCAGCTCGTTAACACATCTGCGTCCTTGTTTGAAAGGACGTCTGTCCGCTGTTTGGAAAGGTTTGAAAAGAGAAGTGGAAATCTTGAAACATTTATTCATATTAATTTTTTCCGCTTTTTTTTTTTTTTTTTTTCCATTGGAAAATTTTCCTGAGGGATTACAAACACAAAAAAATAACCACTTGGTGCTATAGTGTACAGAACAGAGTGCAAAGAAGTTTCTGAAAACGTTCCGAATGGGAGTTCACGAGAACTCCCTCGGGAGTAGAAGTACTCTGAATGAACAGAGAGGTGGAGGAGAAATGACTTATCCTCGCTTCCTCATTCGAGATTTTGTGACTGTTAAATGTTGACATCAGTGTCCTGACTTAGAGTTATGCCTATAACACGTCACACTATTAAGTACGACTAAATATTCCCTGAGATCTAGACTAGCGTTGCATGCAGCTTTCATCGGTGTTAACAAGGGTTGTGTATCATATATGGTGAGAGTTTGATTTTTCTAGGGCAGACTGCACTGATATATTGGCTTGGGATCTTTCCTAGTTTCTTTAAACTTCTCATCTATCCTTTCAGAGGTATGAAGAAGAGAAAATAAAGGAGGGAGAAACTGGAAAACGGAAAATAAGGGTGTGCGTCGGTACTTGTTCCTTGCGTGTGTGAAAACTGACTCCATTTTTGTGTGCTGGGTAGATTAATTTAATCATGTTACTATGCATAAGAGAAAGAGTGGTGGCACATAAAGCTGTGCGTTCTAAATGGGTGTTTTGTGCAATTCATTAAGAGCTGATGCTGTGTGTGAATACGCATCTGGATGTGAGACCGGAACATGAGATCACAAGAAGCTGTTGCTGTAATGTCTTTTTCATACTATAACTCGCTTGGAAACAAAAAATAATAATAATAATAATTCCCATATTCTTGCTCTGTAAGTTGATGATAATATCACTATGCATTTCTACATATTTTATAAATTTGATTTATGCAGATTTTGATACACTGTATGTTTCTGTAGAAATTGTATAAATCTTTCAGAAATTTATTAGGGGGAAATCCGGGAAACATGTATATCTTATGGGTTGCTTGTTTTTTAGGTGAAGTAAATAAAATATTTGAATTTTTTTGGGTTTACTATATTTTTTTAGAGAGTAAAAATGGATTATTATCTTTATAGGAAGCCCGTATCTCTAAGTCTTGAGAATTTCTGTGTTACAAACTGACAGACATTAAAAGCACTTTGTTTTACTTTTTACCTAGGTACCTTTTTGTCCTATCTGTGGGCGAGGAGTTTTTTATCCAGAGAAGTCAGGAGTGAATTTCTCACCGTGAGTTGCCACGTGGACGTACTTGGATTTTCGTATTAACTGCACTGATCTATTTAGGTTAGGCTTAATGTGCTCACAGGGAAATAAAAAAAAGGTAAAAATAAAAAGGACACGAGAATGATTTCTAAATTAGAACAAAAGGTCCTGGTAAGGGAAAAAGAGAAAAAAAAGCAGCCTGTACAACCTGTGTGTTTTTCACAATGTTGCATTGTTCTGTGCTTATTCTGAACAATCGTGTGGACGAAGGCTCTTCAGCAAGGTAATGGCACAGCTTCTGGTCTGGCAGACCTTGACTGACGAAAAATGCAAATTCCTTCCATTAAACAGGTGCACTGTGAGGGAAAGGATCAAAGGCTGGAAGAAGGATTAAGAGATTATTTAAACAGCAAGACAAAAAGGTAGGCACGCACGTTAGATCCCTTCTTGTAACGAATATACTTCACTGAAAAGAAACGTGATTGCTTTAGGGAGAAACGTGCCGTGTGTGAGCTGGAGGGCAGGCAAAGCAGGGCAAGGGGCTGTGGGTACCACCAGTCCTATGCGTGCGATCATTCAGTGTAAAGGCAGAACTGCCTCCGTGGGTTGCTGACTGAGATGACCAGATGTGGAATTTACACCCCTTTCTTGTGCAAGAGTAACATCTCCTGCAAAGGGGGGGAGAAGAAGAGTAGTACCTGTATTAATATATAAATATCAGGAAGCTTTGTATTGCACAAAAGCAAAGAATGTTCTGATTTAGGATAGGAGCAGACAGAAATCCCAGGTAGCGCAGCAGCCTTGTTTCCCTCAGCGGGATTGGTGTGGTCAAGCAGCACGAGGCAGAGTGAAAGGAGTGGGCAAGGATACTTCTCCTTTTCTGGCAATTTACAGTTTGAGGACTTTGAGCTAGAAACTGTAGTTTCTACGTAGTATTCCAGAATTTGTCTGGCCACTTTCTGAATCTGGGCAGACACTGGTCATCCATCACATGTGATTACACACAAAAATTTCCCGTTTCCTTAAGAGAGGCGCTGGCATTGCAGTTAGTTTCCCTGCTGAGACGAATCAGCGAGACACAGAAGAATGATGATCTTAGTAATGATCTTGATTCCCAGAGGAAGAATTAGTGCTAGGTCAGTGCTGGGTTCAGCTAGCCAGCAGCTGGCTTCAAGATGGCAGTACTGACAAGAATGTCATCACAGCACATTTTTCAAAAGAGCTTTTGGAAGGATGTGGGCTTTTCTATGGGAAGGTACTTGACCATGCACTTACAGCTTGTCTATTCAAATGTCATTCCTTCAGCTCTGCTGATGAGCCCACTTACAGATACAGCTTCAGCAATTGATGTCTGGATTAAGAGACTTTGAGAATTGCCAAAGAACTTGTAGGTGAAGCACAAGATTTCCTGGCCAAAGATTTTGCTGATGGTGGAAACTGTATTCAGTCGTGGAGCAACAAAAGTCTGCAGTAGTGAGGCTGAAGTTACCTCAGGATATCTGGCTGGGGCAGCCTATGGGTTCACTTACATATAGCTGGCCCATGACAGCTCTTGATTATACTGATGAAGATAAAATTGTGTAGACAGAAAGATCAACTTCTTTTTCTTTTTCTTTTCTTTTTTTTTTTTACCAGGTAGGTTTCAGTCTCCCACACATGCCATAACTGGAAGGGCTACGAGTCCCACAAAGGCTGCGTGTGTCGGAGAACGCAGCAGTAAGTTCTACACGTGGGCTCTGTTATGGGATTCTAGACACTGCGCTCAGAAGGAATTGTGGAGAAGCACACCGGGCTATGACGCAGCTCATATGAGAGGCCCAGCACCTCCAGGAACGCAGAGGTAGTAGGCAAAGAATTTAGATTTTTCACGGTGTGGAAAGAAATACAGGTCAAAATGAGACAACAGAGATTAAATGTTTGTTAAGGATGGCAAGACAAGTGAAGCACGTTCTGTGACAGACACCACCACAGCAAATAACCTGTCACTGAGCAATAAGTAGGAGATAATATACTAGTGTAAGGTACGAGGTTCTTCTGATACACCATTAGGAAGTAGATAACAGAACGTCAGGTGAACAAAGATAGAACTCCTATTTCATTTTTTTTCTGATTTCTCTCCGTGCTCCTTGATGATTTCTTTGTTACAATTTGAGTTTAAGCCTGTATATACTGCATTCAGTCCTCGTGTCCGTAGCTGTTTTGATCAAGGTCTTCCTTTTGAAAACAAAACAAAACCGTGCTTCAGATTATAGGGTTCTCTTGGGAAAAGTAAGACCAACTTTATAAATAGGCTTTGCCCAAGACATTGGTCTGAGAAAAATGAAACCTTACATTTCTTCAGGAAGAAGGTAATGAATTCATAAACAGTTCATGCTTTTTTTCTTATTCCTTTCTCAAATAATGCCTGACGTGCTGCTTGCTTTTCTATAAACATCTGTTATGTCTTCACAGAATCATCATACCTCCAGCATCTCCTCCAGACAAGTATAATGTGGTTTATTGTCCATCCTCGTTACCAATGATGTAAACATTAGGCCTTCTTTTTCCCCTTTGCATGTGTTAGGGGAGCACGTAGTAACATGTAATATCTTTTGTATTAAGAGTGTATTTCACCTTCTGTTTAAATCACGCTGCCTTTGCCATTCTTCACAGTTAGTTCTCATCTCTGCTGCAGCACTGGTCACCACTCTTCTACAAATGATTTACATACATATATATTAACCAGTCTTCAGTAGCCCTTAACCTCCAAAAATAACCTGTGGGTTTTCACGGGTGATTTTCCCCCACCGGTGAAACTGATGACTAGATCCTATTCGGTCCCAGTGTTAACCAGTCACTTGTTAAGAGCTACAGTGATGGCTTCCTTTCTTTATGAGGAGTCTGTGGGGAAATTCAAATGGAGTAGATCAGTATACCTGATCACTCTAGCTTCTTTTTGACTGTTTTTTTCTTTCACTTCTTTCTATTTTTTTTTCCAGAGAACGGTTACAGGTCTGTTACAGGACTTCCACTCGCATCTTTTTTAGCTGTTCATTCAGGAATTCTCATCTGTGCTATGAGAACTTCTTAGCTTGCCATGTGGATATACTGGTCTGAAGTGCCATGTGGATATACTGGTCCGAAGTGCCCTGTATCTCCAAGGAATACTTTCTAAAAAATTAGCATCATATTTGTGACCTTCCATTCCTCTGATACTAAGGCAGTTTTAAGTGGAAAAAAACCCAAGCAGACCCGCATATAAAGTACAGTTAAGGGTTCAGCCATTCCATCCTTGAGTTTCTTTAGAACTTTCGGATGAATACCATCTGTCCTGTCATTTCATTTCAAAACCTTTTACAGTCGGATTTGAGACAGATGCTCCACCATGCCGCCTCCATTAAAAACCCTGTCATGAGAACTTTCTGAAACCCCTCTACAAGATTTAAAAAAAAAAAAAAAAAGAAAAGAAAAAAAAAGCTTTATTTTCCTGAAATCTGCTCTGAACACTGATTTTCTGTCGTAATCATCTTTTGTCCCAAAGGGCAGTTCAGTAGACCTCCTAGTTCTTACGTTCATGGAAGTTATTAATCCATGTGTTTTCTCAACTTGTCCTGCTCGTATTTTTTCCCTGCTGCACGCTGCTGCATCTGCTTGTCAGAGTGAGAGTTTCTTCTGTGTTACGGGTTTGGAAATAACTTGCAAGGGGGAGAACCGTTTTTATTTGTTAGTTGTTACATTTGTTATTCCTTCACACGGGCTCTTTTATTCCTGTCAGTCTTGGATTTGGTGCGAGGTGGATTTGGAGCTCAATTAGCCGCTAAGTGAAATTGAACCCCAAAGTCTTCACCTCGCTGAGGAAAATACGGGGACATACACCTCAAGATGTGCTCTTCATCTTTTAAGAACAGCTGAAGGGTTGTATTTTGTTGCAGTTAAAAAGCACTGGGGCAGAACTAAAAACGTTTTGAGTTATCAAACTGGTTGATTTACCCTGATGTTACCGTTCCAATGCAAACGCTTATTTAAACCGAATCAGAAAGGGTCGTGGGGGTTCTGGGGGTCTGAGAATTCAGGGAAGGGGATGGGAAGGTTCCGCAGGAAAACCTGAACACAAGATGCAGAAAGTAATAGCACAGTAATGTCAGCTACGTCCTGTGTTGTATCAGTACAGAAGAGTATTGCTGATGAGGACACAGGTTCTCTAGAACTGCAAACGCTGTACTAGAGAACAGCACACAGCACGACTTTGGGCTTTCAAGGCCTGCCGAGGTTAATACCCCACTTCACTATAAAACATTTTGAATTGGCTTTAGCTACCTGTGAATATTCAGTATGCCGTGTACCACAGTGACGTGCTGAAGCCATTTTTGATCGTACACGTATACCAGTGACTTCCCATTTTTCAGAACTTTTGATGGGCAGTAGAGATGTTAAAATAAGAATCTGAAACGTGCCCTTTATAGGACTTACTCTCTAGGCATGAAATGACTTCCAGCACTGGGCTTTCAAGGGCTACTGTAGGGTGTTTTTTTTAACCTGTCACCTCAACAAATTAAATGGAGTGTCTTAGTTTAGCTACGGAACCTCCAGTTTTCCCTGTGGAAAATAAGATGCCTTATTGTGTATTCACGCCACGTTTGAGTAAAAATCTCAGACCATGGAACAGTGCAACTGGTGCTACTGTTGACCCTCTAACCAACAGCGCACCAGGAGCAGGTGTTCTTCACAAAGCCCTCCTCTTCTTCGCAGGGATCTGACTCGTGGTATGTGGGAACATTCCAACATTTTTCATGCTGCTTCACAAGCTGCGTAGCCTCTGAGAAGTCACTACTACTGGGGGCCAAGGGGGGAGAGGGGAGGAAAGTGGGGAACGTCAGGCAAAGAGTGGCACAGGGGGACACATCAACTGCAAGTAAAGGTGGTGTGTATGAAACAGTGACTTAGAGAGGAGAAAACTTAAGATCCCGTGGACTGAAGAAGCTCAGAGCGCTTTAAGGGACCTGCCAGAGTTAAGGCTCCCTCCCTGTCAAACATAACAAACAGCGCAGTAATCATGTACAACATTTTATTACAAAATTGTTAAAAAAAGTAATACAATGAATATACTACAAAATATAAGATCAGCTATTAAGCTACCTCCTTTATTAGCTAAAAAAAAAACAACACCTGGCTATCATTCACTGAATTTCAACAAAACCATTAAATATGCAGAAACATTCCACAGCTTTTTCTTTGAAAACTGAACTGTAGCAGCACTCAGCTACTACTTACATTAGAAATAGAGGTCTCCCTACAAAGAACCACGTTACCTATACACAAATCTGTACAGATTTTTATACCGAAGCTAACAATGAGCTGCACTCGAGTTCACATTCTTAGCAAAATATTGAATTTTGAGCATAAATCTTTACAGCAGGACATTCATTTACTCCTCATCCTCATCTTCTTCTTCTTCCTCCTCCTCTTCCTCCTCCTCCTCCTCCTCTTCTTCTGGTTCCGCTTTCTTCTTAGATCCTGCAGGCCTCCCTGGGCCCTTTTTTCCCACATCACTCTTGCTCTTGGCACGATACGCTGCAATATCCTGCAAGAAAGATGCTGCTTAGTTGCTGGGGATGCGACTCTGACAACAGTCGTGTACCACCACATTTTAACACAGCACACGTGGAGAAGTGGGTTTTCAGCCTTAGGACTTCCAGGTTTTCAGCTTCTGGTGAGAGAACATACATTAATCCACACAGCCCTACGCACTTTATGGATGCAGCGTGTTGGAACATGACAGCACGTTTTCCCAAGTAGGTGACCCATTTTTCGGGAAGGAAAGCGCTGATAAAACTCCTTAGACATATAGAAAACCGCATTCAGGTTCCTTGCCACAGCGTGTGGAAGCCTGACAAAGCTCAGCGCACACGTTTGGAGTTGTGAACCAATTGTATGGAGGCTAGGTGCAAGACAGAAGCGACCTTTACAGCGACTCCTACATCTTTAACGAGTACCGTGTTATTCTCACTGTACCTTTTCATATTTCTCCTTTAGCTTTGCAGCCTTCTGTTCGTAGGGCTGCTTGTCTTTGGCCGACTGTTCGGACCACATTTCCCCTAACTTCTTCGCCGTGTCTCCGATGGACAAGCCGGGGTGATCGTTTTTGATTTTTGGACGGTGTTCGGAACAGAAAAGGAAGAACGCAGATCTGAAACGAGTAATTTAAGCAAGTAAGAGCCTAGCACAACGCACACCGCGGGGTTCTTTCGATCCCAGCAACACTCACGGTGGTCTTTTAGGAGCGTTGGGGTCCTTCTTCTTTCCCTTCTTCTCTCCTTTGGGGGGAACGTAGTTCTTCATCTCCCTGTCGTAGCGAGCTTTGTCTCCCTTGGCCATCTCCTCGAACTTGCCTTTCTCCTTGCTGGACATAGTCTGCGGACACACGCGAGGGAGGGGCGCGGGATCAGAGTGCGCCCCGCCGCCCCCCACGGCCGCGCAGCAGCCGCCCTTCCACCGGCCTCACCTTCCACCGCTCCGAGCACTTCCGCGAGAACTCGGCGAAGTTGACGGACGAGTCCGGGTGCTTCTTCTTGTGCTCCTCGCGGCACGTCTGCACGAAGTAGGCGTACGAGGACATCTTGCCCCTCGGCTTGTTGGGGTCGCCCTTGCCCATGGCGCTCGGCGGCGGATCCTGGCGGACGAGGGCGGGAGCGGCGCCGTGAGGGCGGCGCTATTCCCGGGCGGGCCCCGCCGCGCTCCCGCCCCTCTCCCGCCGCTCCGCCCGCCCCGCCTGGGGCCGGCCCTGCCCCGCGCTGCCCCGCTGCCCGCTCGCCGCCCGCCGAGCCCCGCACGCCCGCCCGCTCGCTGGCCCTCCGTGGCGGCCCGGCCCCTCCCGCCGGGATCCGCCGCCCGCTCGCTCCTCTCCGCCCCTCCCGGGGACGCAGCGCATCCTTGCCTGGCTGAGCGGCGACGGCGGCGCGGGCGCTGCTCCGTGCGCGGCTCCTGCGGACTGCTTTCCCGGCGGCGCACTTACAGCCTCTTGTTTTCCGCAGCCCCTGCCCGCCACGGCAACTTGAGCCGCCTGCGCCTCGGGGCCCGCCCACCGCCGCCCATTGGTCGCCGCGCCGGTTCAAACTGCCCGAAGCCCCGCCCGACACGGATTCGGCCGGCGCTGATTCGCCCGCCGCGTCGTGACGTCACAACCGCGGTTAGGTCGCGCGCGGGGAGTCGTTAGCTCTCATACTCGCTGGAACCGGTTGGGGTGAGCGGACAGGGAGGGGGGGCGGGGGGCGGGGCTAAGGGCGCCGGGCTGCGATTGGCGGAGGCGGACGGTTTAAAAAACCGCGGGGGCGGCTGCTATTCGCCGGCCGGCTCCGCGCGCGCTGTGATTGGGCGGAGCGGGATGCTGCGGCGTGGTTTAAATATACAAAGCCCGGGAGGGCGCAAAAGGAGGGGAGCCGCGGCCCGAGCCGGGCGGGCCCGGGTCCGCTCCCGGGGTGCCGGGGCCCGGGGAGAGGCTCCGTTAGGAGCGCTGAATGAGAAGCAGCTGCCGGGTCCGGCCCCTCGTGCTCCCCTTTTTTCGTTCCGACAGGCGCGTGGGAACGCACACCTCCTTTGTTCCTCTTTCGCTGTGCTTGCTCGAGCGGTGCCAACTCGGAATCCTCTTGGAACGCAGTGTGAGTTGGAAGAGGTGTGTGCGCCCTGGGCAGGTGTCAAAGCCTGGCTGAAGCCGCTGACAGGGCTCTCACAGCACTTACTTCTGCGGCTACTCCTTCTAATAGGGTGTAACCTACAAACGAACCTTACACTTAGCTTCTAAAATAAACATCTGTGCAGGGAACGTTCTGTGTTGCAGCATTTTATTGCCACAAACCAACCCGGTACCGCTCGGTAGTGAAACGATGCTGTCAGCTCTGTAGCAGTGAACTCAGTCCAAGGAGTGCTTCATGTCTTTACGCATGGCCTTTACAAATGCTTTTACTTCGTGCATTACTCAGAAAGTGTGCCTTTGTTCAGTGAATTCAGCTGCCAGATGCTTGCTCGTTTGCTCTGTGGCCAACCACCTGCGTATGGCAGTTTCTTGCAGAGTGCTTTCTGGTTAATAAAGTCATTTGGTAGCAGATCCTAGAATGCTAACGTGTGCAGAATGAATCATCGTACAGCCATTGCCGTGTCTGATGTAAAAAAAAAAAACACAACACGTTTTTGCTGCTCAAGAGACGTACCCAGAACTCTCTGTATCGGGCCACCCAAATGAGAACAAAGTAGTACTGCCTCCTGCAATAAAATATTCTCATAGTTCTTCAAACAAACAAACAGAAAAAATCCATGTAAGGCTTCTATATATTTTTTTATTATTATTATTTCTCTTAGTATTACAACTGCATGTGAAAACTTTACTTCGCAGCAGTTGCTGGAGATTCTGGGATAAGATTGCAGTGATTTTTTTTTCTACTGCATCGTTTTTTCCTTATCTACCCTTAAGAAAACGGTTGTGGAAAAGCAGGTACGGTGAGAAGGTGGAATTACTGCCATGGGAAAAATGAGACCTGCCTGTCTTTCAAAGGATTTAATCAAATGGTTTAAGGAAGCTGTTCCACGTTCTTCTTCAAACATCCTTTTCCTAGATTCTCTTCTCTGAAAAAGAAAGCTTTTGTGCAATTAAATGTGAGCACGGAAGGTTTCATCATGCGATGTCATGTAACACAGGGCAGCATAACAAACCACACAGTTGTAGTCTTTAACATCTGTCTGTCCTGCAACAAGGAAGGCAGTATTGAAAATTTGCCATGCTTGAATATGATACTGGAAGCTTTCTGATGCAGTGCTGATGCTGAAAGCTCCACGCAGGAGCACTGACTTCAAGAAAGTTGTCAGTTCCAAAGCTGTCTTTCTACAGAACATTGGAAATGTGTTTCTCTGTGTGCCCAGTTCCACAATAAGCTGTCACTCTTTCTTCATTATACCGTACTGTTCCTTTTCAGACAAAACCACAAATTCCGTCTCAAGAGATTCGGTCGCTGTTACTTTTCCAAAGCAGTGATCTACGCAGTACTGACTTTGGTCAGTCCATGTGGTTGATTTATGGATGACAGTTGTGGGTAAGAAGCGTAAACTCCAGGACTTCGGGCTTACTTCTAGTTGAATAATTCAGCTCATGAAATGACTTCAGTTTTATAGCTGTTTTCAAGCCATTTTGTGTTTCTAATCTGCTCTACAATTGCAATTTTGAGCGCTATTGTTAACTTCACTTAATCTTCAGTAAACTGTCTGCAGGAAGATAAGCACTGCAGCGACTAGAAACGTCGGGCAGAAGAAGACAAAAAGAACAAGGGGTTACAGAGCTGAGAAACTGGTTTAAAGAAAAGTGTGTGGTGGGCAACGAAAATGAGTGAGTAGAGTATAATACTTTACTCCTAGCTTCTAAGACTTTAGCTTTTCTGAATGTTGTTATTAGGGCATAAAGTGATGAAAAGCTCTTGTTTGAATCTCAGTCAGCGCTTCCATCAGCAGATCTGTTGTGTTTGGAACAGATGGGATTCAGCTGAGGGAACCGCAGACTCCAGTGGCACAACCAAAACTCAGACCAAGTTGTTACGCTGGTGTAAGTATATATACGACGGCAGTATCAGTTTAAATTCATTCCTTTGTATGAAGTGGATCTACTTTCTCACCCCAGAGCTTCTGCTATTACCTGAATTCCTGCACGGAGTGCACCACAATGTAGCATTAATGGCAGTGAAACTGGAAAGTAATCATTCTTGATTAATTGCAGTCTGCAGCTGAAATGGTTTCTCTTACAGATATGAGAAGTCACCGTTTACCGGATGAAGAATGAAAGCGAGTTATAAGCACTCACGCTTTTAACATCACCCAAATAACTTCTCAAACAGCAATGCAAGCTGTTGAAGGGCAAAGCAAATTTAGCTTCAGATCATGAGCATTTTTTGTTATAGGGAAAAGAACTTTAAAATCCAAGACATGAAAAAGATTTAAATAAGTCACTGCTTTAGAACTCCCATTTCTACTGTGTGTTACAAGGTCTACAAAAACTGTGTGGTGGGGCCTATTTCATATGAGTGTCTCTTAAACTCAGTAGGCAGCAGGAGCTGTGGGATTAAATGCAAAATACAGGACTACCTAAGCTACTGCTTACCAAAACTCAAAGCACAACTTGCTGTCGTGTTCCAAATATTAGCAGTTATTTTCTTTGTACTTTGATAGAAACATACATAATTGCAGCAGGCCAAAAGTTCTCTAAACTGATGGTGTCTGTCAGTAAGGAATTATGTTTAAAGTAACGTATTAGAGCTCTTCCTATTTTTTCAGTTATTGTTCAGAGTGGAGACAATACATATTTTATAAAAATGAAATATATTTACCCTCTAAACATAACAGTTTTATTGTATGTACTACTGTAAAGGCTGCACAACCAGTTAAGCAGCTCGTAGGCAAACAGTGGCCTTGGTATACCAGGCTGTTTCAGTCTGAAAGTTCAGGAACTTGTTTTGACTTCATACTGTGTACCAAACATTTAAAACAAAGACGGCCTACATTAGGCACCACCAGGGACAGCTGCAGAGCAGAGAGTGAAACTGAAGTGGTCATATGATAGGAAATAAACACAACAAATCTCTCTTGGTACCGATGCAGATAATATTAGGAACACCAGCTGTTCCTGGTCACAATAATTGCTATACTTCAGCAAACTTAGTCTGAATTTCATTTATTTATTTACATTCAAAGAAATACTGGACTCATATTCCCTTTTTGATCTTAATACGCTTCCTTGTGTTTTGCTATATTGTTCATCTCTTTTTACAAATATGAGAAGAAAATGGCTTTTTTCCCTTCTTCATCCATTCATGGGCGGTATGAAGAGACTTCAAAATGTGATTACTCATAAATGACAGTACTAAATTGGTTTAAATAGGTGATAGATAGATAAATAGATAGATAGGTAGGTAGGTAGGTAGGTAAGGAAAAGGTTTGTTCCTTCTGCCCCCACCTCTCCACTCCCCAAAATCTTCATGAACACGGATTTCTTTCCCTGAAAAATAGATGAGACTTAAGTGAAATGTAATTACTGCTACCAAATGTTGCATCTACTGGGATTTGGCGGACATTAATTCCAGGATATTTTTACCTCTCAATAGGAAGACAAAGGGTTGGCTTGTGTCTGGCCCTGGAGGTGTGACATCCAGGAAACAGAGGCTCTAATCCCAGTTCAGCTCCTGAAGAGTCAAAGCACCCGTGTGAGATTAGCCACTAGCACTCATGCTGCCAAAATGCAGCATGTGGCTACTGATGATGGTTTACAAATGTTGAAACTTCTACAGAATGTTTTGTTTAGACCTTTTCCATTCAGAAGCGCTGTTTTCTTCTGAGTGCGAGAAACTTGAAAGCAAATTGAACTTGACGGCAAAAGTCATTTTCTACGTAACCGCTGTTCTTAAATCTTTTAGGGAAGAAAAAAATACAGTGAGTTGACAGAGATGTATACCACAGGCCACACGAGGAAGGAGGAATCTGCATTCTTCTGTCTCTTGCAGCCAATAGAGAGAGGTGGCTGCAAACAGCCCAGTTCCTTGTAAGAAATGTTAGTACTCACAAGCTCATTGGCCTTGTGTGCAAGTAGTAAAGAAACACAAATTAACTTAAATGGGTCTGAAGTTTTGGTCAAGTGAAGTACATCCTGATATGAAAATCGTTTTGGCCAAGGGAATACCACTGTGAGTCCATCAACTGATTAATTAGTTCAGGACAAGAGCATGCTTTCAAAGGTAGTCTCCTGATGGGATCTTACTTACCACGGTTTCCTTCATATTTCAGAGCTGTCTCAACACACACGAATGGAGGTAACTCCTGAATGAAACCAAACTGAAAGCTGAGTTGCAGGAGCACACATCACTGACATCTGGCTCATGGGATTAAAGTTATCTGAAGTAACGCCTCCCACACGCATGTCATGTGAGTTGCACTCTCCAGATATGTTCTTTCTGTGCTGCTGCTAATGTTGACATTGCTGTGGTAAAATAATTTTCCCATCTCTGCTCTGTTATTGCTTGCAAAGGGTGCTGGGGTGGGTCACTGAAATGATCATAGGGTGCACAGGTGATCGGACGAGAATAGAAATAAAATGGCTAGGACATTTTGAAATTGTTGATTCAACCATGGTCTCATCCTTGGTCATGGATCTTGTGTGATCCTGAGAAAAAAGGCTGTTTGGTAAGAAATCTTTGGTTCTGTAATTAATCCTTGCTGTTTAGTATGATCACAGGTGAAGTTAAGGAGAAGTTCTCTGTAATTATTGGCAGGGAGAAACCGCAACTACAAATGAAAATAAAGCAGGGAAGGGTGCAGCTATGCATTTGAAAAAGAAATCTCAAATGAAGTTCACTTTCAAGGAAAGGCCGGCTTAGTCAAAGCCACTGAAAAACTAAATTGCAGCCCAAACCGTGTCCTTTTCAGTTCCTTTTTTTTTTTAATTAAGAATCCTTCAAATCTTCAATCTCAACTTCGATGTAAACCTTGGAGAGAATCCTTTTTGATGCAAGACGAGATCAAACATGCTGCAGTTCGTTAGCTTGATTGCTGTGCAGTTTTTGTCATTACATTTTGTATAGATAATCAGCATTTCTGTGGTATTCTTAATTAACATAATGTGGACAACTGTTAGAAGCATGAAACCCTCCTTTCAACTCTTCCAGTATTATGAAATGAATTGTATCTTATATATATATAGTATATATATATAAGATACAATTCATTTTGGAACAGACTTTGATGTAACTATGAACGTAGATAACCACAGAAAGTTGCTAAAGAGGTGAAACACTTGTATTGCTTTTGCTGATTCTGAGATAAATTACAAGATGATGTAAAAATCTGCTCAGTCACTTGTGGGGAGAGGGGAGGTAGTGCCTGTGGATAGCTGTAATGGCAGAATCAGGTCTCATCTGTGGTTATCAATAAATATTCACTCCTAAACACCAGACAAAAAGCCTTTAAACCCCATTACATCTGTTTAAGCATCATAACTTTGAAACTAGAAGGTGAGAGACACCTTTTCTTTGTGGTTATGTTGTATTTTTGTTTGTTTTACTTTAGAAAACCTTCTTGATTTGATTTCAAACATATTTGCAACTGTAAGGCTGGAAGCCTCATGAGTAGGAAAGCTGAGACTCTAACATCATCTTCTAAGTAAAGGATTAGAGATTTGAAGAGCATGAAAGATGAAGCGGAAAAATCTCAATCTGGTGATTTCTTAGGAAGCAGCAATGCTTTTGATCAACTGCTATGTACTGAATGATTGATGGCTGTAAGTACAAATGGGGAAACAGCACCCTGTGTACTTTGCAATTAGAAAAATAACTTCTGCCTATTGGTCTTTTTTTGTGAGAAATACTGCAAAATTTTTTGTCAGCTCTTTTCCCCATATTTTTCTATTAAGGGTTTCCTTTCAACAGTATCAGGAAAAAAAGAAAACAGCTTTATTTCAGACTGTAATTATACTTGAATTTGTTGGGAGTATAAGCCTTTATCTCTTAAACAGAGTGAACTATACAGGAGGTCAGGAAGACATTTAAACATAATTGTATTCATTTAGTTTTTATGAAAGTATCCATACTATTATCAGACTCTACTTGAGCAGAGTAATCATCCTCTGAAGAATGTTTATATTATGCACTGTCGACTCAGGTGGAGGAACTGTTCACCTGCTCCCAAGGAGCACTCTGTGGCTACTGTGTGTAGTCAGACCTAAAGATGCTTACAGCTGCACTGCCAAGATGAGGACACTACAACGGGACAGAAGGACGCAGAGGTTTTCCATTTTCCTTTGTATAAAAAGAACCCAAATCAGAAGAGATCATGATGGTGTAGAGAAACCATTTATTATTTCCTGATAATATAATTTATTGCATTATCCGCAGTAAAAAGTGATTAAAGACCACGTCAGATCTAAGTGATGTAACCAGGATATGGTGCTTCTCAGAATACAAGATGGTAGCAAAGACTTTATGCTTTGTTTCTGTGGTACCGAGAGAGAGCACAAAAATTCACTTCAATACGTGTTTCTTTTGCTGATGAAATAAAGAGCCGACCCAGCTCTTTATTTCTTTCCAAGGGATTAAAAAAATAACTGTTAAGTCATACACGAGTATCAGATCTATTATCCGTAGCTAATTTTTATTCTATTGTTGAGCAAGACCTCTGGGAGTGATAGTTTTTTGCTGTATATCCCTGGTTACATTTCAGAAAAGCACTACTGTTGAATTTTGCTGGGTTTATTTTGTATTTCTGTGACAACGTTTATGCACTTTTTGCACATGAAAACGAAGCCTTTTCATAGGAGGTCCAACTAATGCTTATTGCAAGAGTGAGCTGGTACAAACTGTGAAGGGGCTTGTATTACAGATCTTCAAAGCTTCTACAGTACACAGGCTTATCAGTTTTAATCCTGTAACACCTAGATTATTCTTAAAATACAGTGCTTATTTTTGGACCCTGTTTACTGCTTTCTAATAAAAGCACGTGTTACATAAACTCTTAGACACACTTAGTTTTCATTTTGTAAGCTGGAATGCTTTAAAAAAAAAAAACAACGAAAGGAACGCTGGCTTCAACAGGATCACTCAAGGACCCAAAAATACCAGTTTTACACTAATTTAATTATTTGGGTTAAAGGTAGGATTTTCTCTCTCGTCGTCTTAGTTCTCCTACAATAAACTCCGTGCTAACTGAGATTTTGTTACCTGATTAAGTATCCAAAGTTGCATGAATCTCAGTATTCCTGTGTTTTCAGCTTCATGCTTAAACAGCTGGACAATAAATGGGAGGCAGCAGCACTCAGGGGGTGCTGGAGTGGGAGAGGAGAATCAGAATTTAAAAGGTTTGAGACAGAAGAGCATGATAAAAAGGACAACAACCTATTGTGTGAAGGTGTGTATGCAGTTACAAACTACATTTCCTTTCCAAGATTACTCCTAACTCCTTCATAGCGTGCTTGCACTATATTCAAGGTGATGTGTCCAGTTATCATTCTTTGCATGGACTTGATGGTGTAACTGAGCAGTAAAGCAGATGGGAGTTAAACCTACTGATTTTCTTTTCCCTGGTCAAGTTGTAACCCAACCCAGTTTGCCACAGAGCGTTAAAAATGCTTTTACAGGCACAAAGAAAGACAGGGCACAGGTGTGAAAGGGAGCAGCTCGCTCACTGCGTTTCTCAGCCCTGCTGCAGCCTTATCATGATCTAATCGTGAAACTATGATACTGCTCTATTGAAATTCAGCTGAGGAATTAACATATTGCCCAGCACGGCTGAAATAGGGCTTTTAACTGCTCACAAACTGTTCAAAGAGGATCAGAGATACGCCTGAGATGTAGAACTAGTCTGTCCATTTTAACAAGTCACAGCAAACGTAACGCAGCTCGTATATTTTATGCTCACTGCTGTAAGGTCAAAACCACCCGAAGAAATGCTCTCAGAAGGCACCATGTAAGGTGCTAGAAATTGCTGCTCGTGACCCTGGCTTCTGCTGGAAGCTTCCTGGAGCTCGGTGTTCCAAGTATATGCTTCCTATATTCTTCTTTAGGTAAGGCCTCGTTCTGCTGGTTTGGTTTTGTTTTTAATACTAACATCACGACACTTTTTGAAAGGGCCCGCTCCCACGAAACTTCACAAGCGAGTTGACCGTCTGTTTGCTGAGATTCCACAGGGCGCCCAATGAAACGCTCCGCTCGGCCTTCAGGCTGATAACAAAGGAGGGCTTGATATGTTTTCCAGCTCTTATCCAGTTAACCACGAAACGCCTAACCGCTCCGTCTCTCAGCCCAACTACGGCCGCCGCTCCCTTCCCCTCACGCCGCGCACTTCGGGAGCCGTAGTTCCCCCGCGTCCCGCGCGCGGCTGAGGGGAACCGCATTTCCCGGCGGGTCCCGCGGCGCGGCGGCGAGCATGCGCGGCGGGGCGGGGCGGCGGGCAGGTTGCTGTTGTTGCATAGGAAACAGCTGAAGAGTCTCCACATGACAGAGGGGGAAGGAGGAAGCGGGGCGGCCCGGAGGGCGCCGTCAGCGCGCCGGTAGCCGCGGGGCTCCGAGCTCGGAGCGCGTCCCCTCCCGCCTTCCCGCTGCACGCGGAGCTCGCGGCCCCGGCCGAGCGCGGCCGGAGAGCCCTCCGGGCCCGAGTGCACCGCCGCGGGGTATGAACGGCTTCGCGCCCGAGGAGCTGCCCCAGCGCGGGGCCGACCCCCCCGCCTCCGCCGCAGCCGCGGCTGTGAGCGGTGCGGGCTCGGGCGCGGAGGTGCCGGCGGGGCTGCCGGCCCCGGGGCTGACCGCGGGAACCGCGAGCTCGGCCGGAGCGGGCGGCCCCGGGGCCGGGCAGCTGTGCTGCCTGCGGGAGGAGGGAGAGCGGTGCGGCCGCGCCGCCGGCAACGCCAGCTTCAGCAAGAGGATCCAGAAGAGCATCTCGCAGAAGAAGGTGAAGATCGAGCTGGACAAGAGCGTAAGTCTCGCGGTGGCGGCGGCGGCGGCTTTTAAAGTGCTTTTTCTTTCTAAAGTGTTTGGGGTTTTGGTTTGTTTTTTTTTTTTTTTCCTTTTGTTTGCGGGTTTGTTGTTGTTGTTGTTGCTGGCGGCGGGGCAGCGCCGTTTCCCGGTGCCTCCTATCCCGCCGCCCCGCCCGGCGCCGGTGGGAGCGGGCAGGGCTCGGCGCGGCCCTGCGCGGGGAGCTGGGCCGTGCTGTGGGGGAGCAGCCCGCGTGCTGCGTGACCTTGCGGAGGTAGAGCCGCGCGGAGCGGGAGGAGGCGGCGTTTTGGCTCCCGCGGGAGGGCAGGCTGCCCGCCTTCCCAGCGCTTTGCGGGTTTTCGTGCTGGCTTCTTGTCGCGCTGAGCGGTTGATGCGCGCCGTTCCCTCCCGGCCGCGATCCTCCGGCCGTGGCGGTTTGGGTAATGCGCGGCATAACAATGCCTCCGTGCAGAGGAATCCGGCAGGAGTGCTTCCCCACGTCGGTCCGCGTGAGCGAGGCGGCCGAAAGAATGTCTCCGTCGATGCCTCCGTGCCGCCAGGCTGGGAGGAGCTTGCGAGCGCTTGATTGAAAGATGCGGTCTTCCTCTTGCAGGCGAGGCACCTCTACATCTGCGACTTCCACAAAAACTTAATTCAGAGTGTGAGAAATAGAAGAAAGAGAAAAGGCAGTGATGACGATGGCGACTCACCGGTGCAAGACATCGACACTCCAGAGGTAGCCAGCAGTTTTACTAATACTTGTGTTAAGTCTGTTCTGACCCACTGCTGCTCCTGCTTTTGAGGGCGGCTCCTGATGCCCTCGGCTTTTCCTATGACAAAAGCGAAGTGCGTTTCTATCTTAAAAGTGCAGAATCTCAGACTAATTTGAACTTTACTTAAGGCTTTGTCACCAGTAGCCCACAAGAAGTTGTGCTACGTGTTAACTACTGGTTGATGACTGGAAGGAGTTATGTTCAGGGCTTGGATTGCAAATGTTTCACTGCCACATCCCTCCAACCCTTTCCTCCCATATAAAACGTGTTGCAGATGGTACCTGCAGTTGCCACTTCGTGTAGCTGAAAGTTTCTCAGTGAGAGAGCTCTTGGGTTTTATCCTTGTCGGGGTGGAGATGCTCAGGCAGCTGTGCTCCAAAGGAGCTGAAATAAGATGGCATTTTTCCTTCTCTGCTGTAGGCCATTGAATCGCCACCCATTTGGAAAGTGAGCTTCTTTCAAACTTTTTTCATGGTATAACACGACTGCACTCAGAGCTTTCTTTGTCCTACGCATGTGCTGGATTATTTCTGCTACAATGTGTGTGTTAATTGTGAGCAGAGCCTACCTGGCCTCAACAGAGAGATTTTTCCAGCCTCCTTCAGAAAATGCTAGAGGAGTGCTCATTTATCTTTATGGTCAGCATCTGCAATGTACGTGATAAAGTGTTGTGCACACAGCTCGAGCCTGAAGGCTCTGACTAAGAGGATTTTAGGAGATTGGAAGCAGTTTGATGCTGGGCTGTGGTTTTTGTCTGCTAAAAACATTGAGTGGCATCTCTGAAGGCTCTCTGAACCTGCTGTTCTGCGTGGCTTAAGGTAGCTACGTGGCAGAGTGATAACTGCAGCTTTTGCCTGTTTGTTTACTCAGACACGAATAACAAAGTATGACACAACTGGTGGATGTCCCTAGGACAGGAGAAAAAAAGTGTATTTTCAGTGGTAGTGGTGCAAGGAAAGTAAGTAGTTCTGGAAAGTTAAAGCTAGCTGTTGGAGCAACAGCAGAGTGCACTTCCCATGTGGTGCTCTGCGCCTTCGATGCCCTCTGGCCCCAGACTACCTTGATTTTGAATTGCTGCCTTCCTGTTTCCAGCAGTAGGTGTTAGAAGTGATTTGTACCAAGAAGCAGTGACTTCCACAGTGCTGCTATCTTGAGTATCAGGGTATGTCCATCCTCTGACGTGTAAGGCGTAGTCATATCAAGTCTGGCCAGGTCACGAGGAGTGCACTGGCACTGCTGTTGCATTTAATATTCCAAAGCCGAGGCTGCTAGGTGACTTTAAAATAGAAGTTAATGCCTTAACCAGTCTTCAGTGCAGGAAGTTTGGAGAATGCTGCCGTAATTCCAACTAACTTAACAGAATTTCTTGTTCAACCTGCTCTCTTAGCTTCCTTCCCCCCCCCCCTCGGTTTTCTGATTAAACTTTCTTCTACACTGTCAAGGAGTGAGAGGGTAAGCTGTTGCTGGGAGAAGTGGCAGTTGATCTGAGCTCATGGGATTAAAAACTGAGCGAGTACTGGGTTGAGACTGTGTATTTATATCCCTGAGAGGAGCTTGTGCAATGCTCTGAACTGTCAGCTCATACTGAAAAATAGTTTTGGGCAACTACGCCTGTGCACATAACTCCTCTGTTGTGCTTATTGTAGCAGGGATATTCTTGGAGACCACGACCAGCTTTTTTTTTTTTCCTCTCCCACCTCAAGCCAAAAGCTTTCATGTTCTACATCAGGTTGCTTTCTTCCCCTTTCCTCTTTTCTTTTAGGTTGATTTGTATCAGTTACAAGTGAACACACTCCGAAGGTACAAAAGACACTTCAAGCTACAGACCAGACCGGGACTTAACAAAGCACAGCTTGTGGAGGTACATTTATTCCATAATAGAAAATGCAATTTGCCACGGGATGCATTGTGTTGTTTGTTTGTTTTTTTTGCCTGCACGGTGTGATCCTTGCATGAAGTGCATATATGATGTGGGCTTTATGAGAACAAAAAGGAGCTGCTTATCTAGTTTCCTTCGCTGCCACATCTCCTGAGCCAAGTAAAGCAGAAGTGAGGGCTCCTTGCAGAGAAGGACTCCTAACTTTCAGAAAGAGTGTGTGCCGCTTGAAAACAGCGAGTCGAGCACTAAGGTCATCTATGTGTCTTTGAATGTCATGGAACCATGGATTTATTACCTGCGCATCAGCCACGCCTTCAGCTTAAGTATCCTACTGATGATAATGAGAAATTGAGAGGTAGCAGTGAGGTTCTAGTAAGATTCAGGCTTGGCTTTAGAAAACAGATGAATATAGGCATCTGTACATATGTAGGAAGTGCAGAGATCTGAAAAATAGGCTTCCGTTGATTATTAATCCTGGTTTAAAAACTGGGCATCTATTATCACAAAGTAGAAGCTCATGAAACTCCTTTTTTCTTATCAGCATTTCTAAAGGTGCTTAAGCTGTATGTGTGCACAGCTGTAGGTGTCCCTTCTGTATGGGAGTGCAACTTTCAAGTAATTCTTTTGCACTGCAAAGACACGGTTACGTACTGCCAACACAGATATGTGGTAGTGCTGGTGGTCATTTCAGCAGGGAGGAATAGCCTCCACCTCTTCATTTTTGTGCTGTATTGCTCAGTTGTACTTCAGCGCAGACGTTTTGTTGCTCTCCCTACTAATTAACACAGATTAAAGCCAAGGTTATTAAATGTGTGAGAGCTCTCAAGGGCTAAACTGCAGAAGAACAATGCTGCTGCCTCTACAATTAGGAACTTAAAATAATTCTTTTTTAATGTGAGAGTTGATGCATGGATACATCCTCTTCTTGAATTAGCTGGACTGATTTGAAAAAGCACTATTTTTGTTCAGGTAAAACTGGCATTTCTAAGGGTCTGCTTTAGGTGAGATCCTTGCAGTAGCTTATGCTTTGTGTGCTGCTCAATGTGAACAGGCAAGGCTTCTGTCGTGTGCTTCGTGTGAAGGACCTGAAGGATCCTTGTCAGCTGTAGCTGCAGAACTTACTGTCATTTACAGTGCATATGATTTATATGCCCAGACGTAAAAGGGAATTTCTGGTAGCTGTTATTCACAAGCCTAATTTAAAGGGCTCTGTCAAACTGTCCCTGTTTTTGTTTTCTTTTTCCCAAAGTGTGTCTTGGAGAGCTTTCTAACTTGCTAATTATGTTAAGTATTTACACTTACGGCTTGTGGTAGTTCAATGAGCAGTCTCACATTTCTCACTTCCTCTTGCTAATTTTAGTCTAAGAAAGTATTCTGCAAGAAGCTGGCGGGTGGGCTGGGGCAGGCAGTGCAGCAGAGTGTTTCCTTATAAAGCTGCCTGTCCGTTGCGCCGAAGGGGCAAAAACTTTTTAATGACAAAAGGGCTTTAATAACTGCAGAAGCAGACATATGTTAGCATGTACAGCGTAGTGAATTTTTGTCATTGACGGCCCTGTTTCAGAGAGCTAAATCTTCAGTGCTCGTTCTTAAAAGTGCTTGCATTTGAGTCCTCCTTTTTTTTGTACACAGTTCAGTACAGGCCCCCCTTCAGCATGAGTAATGAGCAGTAACCTCATTTCTGAGCTGCATGTCCATGATAGTCTGTAGATGTTACATGTTCTGTATTCAAAGAGCATCTGCACAGATGTAATGATGCTCTTACACTTCTTGGGAGAAATCTTTTGGTTTTTTTTTCCCTTTCCTGATAATTTTCTGGGCATTTTACTTGAGAAATTAGGGTGCTACATTTGTTTCAGGGTTCTCAGTAAGACAGTTCCTTTCCCACCTTGCGTATGACTCAAGACTTTTGAAGGGAGGGAGGGTTTCCTTTGTCCTAAGCTTTGAATGTGGTCTGTATAAATCTGAATCTTCAGTTCCTGTGTATAAGTGTTTTAATTCCCTTGCATTCTTCCTTTGTAGATAATTGGCTGCCACTTTAGGACAATTCCAGTGAACGAAAAGGACACCTTAGCATATTTCATCTACTCGGTCAAGAATGACAAGAATAAACCAGATCTAAAGATGGATAGTGGTGTTCATTAGGCAACAGAGATTGGGACTGACGCTCAGGCCACAAATCAAAAGACTGAGAGTTTTTGTTGATATGCAGAAGCTTTCTTTGTAACTTTTTCTCCCCAGAGAGTTTCTCTGTTTTATTTTTTCATAACCTTGATGATATGTTTGAAAACCATCTCTTATGGAACAAATTTCCTCACAAACTATTTTAAATAAATATTACTGATATTGTTGCTCAAGTGGGTGTGTCTAGCTTATTCAGTGAGTTATTTGTACTTCAGAGCTGAACTATTACGACTCATGTAGCAATATTAAAATATTTTTCAATTCAGGTGTACCAAGGGTGCATTTATGGATGTGCTTCAAGTTCTCACAATGCAGTGCTGTCTTGAAAACAAACAAACAAAAAACCACCTACATTATGTTAGACTTTGCAGTGGGCTCTTTTTCTTGAGGTAAAAGGCTTTAACTGACAGTTCCAGTTATTCTCTGGGCAGAGATGTCTGAATAACATTCTCATTTTCCTCTTTGGGAAAGGAATTGATGTGGGCTTTTCTGATTCGTTTGTTCATCTCGTTGTTGCTGCTCTATGTGCTTCCAAGCACTGAGGCCTTCCTGCTCTTGTATTAAAATTGGGAGAAGAAAGAAAAAAAGCAGTTCTTGAATCTCAAAACTATAAGTATGGATGCAAAGATGCCTGCAGCTCACTGTACTGAGAAGTCCTTCTGCCTGGGAAGAAGTGCTTCAGCTGCTGGCTTTTCTCGTTCATCTCCTTAATTGGAGAATGGCAGACTGAGTTTGTGTTGGGTTGATACAGTGCCTTCTATTAGGAGTGCTGTTTCTTGTTCCTTGCATGTGTTAACTCAGACACGTTTAAACACAGTGCATCTAAAGTTACGTGAGCAGAATATCATTTTAATTTGGTATCTTAGCAAAGCCTGTGATGTTGGAGACGGTGTTATGTGGAGATCTTCACTGCGACCAAGATGCTCCATTTTGCTCTTTTGACCTGTGGCACTCAGTTGCTTAAAACTGAGTGGTAATAAACCCTAAACTCAAATTGGCTTCCTTCTCAGGAGCTACAAGTACCCTAATTTCTTTCACTTACAGTGTCATGTGTCTTTCCACATGGGAATTTGGCAGCGTTGGCTGAAGTTCAAGCTGGTCAGTGATATCAGGCTACTGTGGGATGCGGTTGGTATTCCTTTGGAGAGATGCAGTACTCATTTCATGGCAATGCTGTACCAAGGGTATTTCATAAACAACTTTACAAGTTACATTTGTAATCTTCACAGCTTTAGCTGGAGAGGCAGCCAGGGAGCCTGGAACTGAATTGAACACCTGGAGGATAAAGTCTTTTTCTTTATTACAGGATCGAGAACAGGGATGAGTGTTCCTGCACTGGTCTGGCAGGACCTGTGGAAGCTTTTTCTCGAGGGGCAGAGAGTAAGGAGAGAAACAAAAGCAAGCTTTTGTCAGGAATAGGCCTGTGGCCCTACGCTGCTGCATGTGGAATGCAGCAAAACATTTTTCCATCAGGTTATGTATTTTCCCATGTCAATAGTGGTGAAAGGAAAGTAACTGAAATCATCGACTGACTTTACTACCCAGCTGTGCATTTTTGTTGCTGGTGCTCTGGAAAGCTCTGAATGGCAGATACACACTACCTGATTAGGAAAGAAACTAGCTGGCGTGACCCACAGAAACTACGTTTCCTTACTGCTACTAGAAGCTGATAGAGTACTTAGCACAACAGTGGATACCATGCATTTTCTTAGAGCACTACATTTGGTTATTTTGACAGTGAGTTGCCAGATTCCTTCCATCCTCCTTGACTAGTTATTTTGTAGGAAGCTGAAATGATGCAGGAATGGTTATATGACCCAGGCTTTTAAAGCCTGATGTTAGAAACTGTTCAACACTCCATATTCTAAAAATTACTTGGCAAAAGTAGAAAATGCATATCTACTTGAAACTCTTGTTATTGGTAGTGTAGTGTTGTTGGGTTGTTATCGTAGAACCATACAGATTGGAAAAGACCTTTAACATCATCTATTCCAACTGTCAACCCATCTCCACCATACCCAGTAACCACGTCCCTGGGTGAGCAAGTTCAAGGGGTAAAACACAGTTACTTTTGTACTACGTGTTTCATGTTTCCGTCCCATTCTCTTTCTAAGTCTTTCTGAATATAGTTATAGATATATATATCACTGCTGTTGTAGTATTTTAAAAGCTCAAGGTTAAACGCTTCATGATTTCTGGTGCAATTAGTAAGTTAGACATAGTTATCACTTACATGTATCTTAGTACTATAAATATAAATTTTGACTCTTTTTTTTCCAGTGGAATTTTCAAATATGAGTTATGTAAATGAGTGGGTTTTGTTTTATGAAGGTACTCAAGTAGAAGTGGGAGCCTGTGTGCAGAAGTGCCAGATACTGACGAGTGTCAGCTTAAAACAACACTGACTGTGAAGCAGCAATAAAGCAATAGGAAGCTGCACTGCAGTCGATTCTGGCAAGCATCTCTCTATCCAAAAAGAGAACTCCTTACATATTCCATAAAGCATAAAAAGGAAGGAGTTTCCACAGCGTGCTTAGAGTGGAAGTTTGTTTTGTTTTGGCTGTTGCTGGCTTTGTTTTTCCCCTTGGGATCGTATTTTGTGATTGTAGAATGATAGCTGTTGTCATCAGCAGCAGGCTTGTGGTTGATCACTCACTGTTACAGGGGATCACCGAAGATATCTTCGATCCAAAGAAAATCTCCCTGAAAGAGATCAGATATTTGAATAATTATGAAACAGCACAATACCCGGATTTCATGAGAGCTTGGCTGTTCTGCATTGTCAACACAGCCAGCCAGCAGAAGTCAGCGAAATCTTTCCCCCTTGCAGGTGTTTGTGGACCTCTTTTCCCCCTTCTTGCTTTACTACTTTAAACAGATGTCTTTAAAGAGTTGTTTATTCTATTGACATATCTGCACAAGCCTTAGAACAGCATCCTTGCTCTTTGTTGCAGAACAGAAATCAAATGGCTTTGTTTATGGTTCTGAAAACATCTCCATTGGAAAGTTCTGTGAGTAAGGATCTGTAGTTCTCAGGCTTAGATCAAAGTTACTGGCAGAAGAGTTGAAAGTTGGATAATTTAAATGCTGAATTCCCCTCTGCTGGGACATGCAAGTTCGCAAGTATGCTAAGCATGTCCCGGGTGAGGCCCTGAAAAACAAACACTGAATACTGCCTGTGTCAGGTAATCAGATACATCTTGATACAGTTTCAAGCCACCTGAGGAGATACGCTTCTCTAAAACAGTGCCTTATTCCAGCAGTGGGAACTGTGAGATGGTGGAAACACCAGTGGCTGTGCAGAACCCCCTGGGTTTCTAAGAAACGAGTGTTATCTTACTTTGGACAGCAGAGCAGTTCCTTGAAGTTGCAGTAACAGATGGTCTCGCATCCTTTCCCTTCCCAGAAGTGATCCTGCAGGCTCTCATCAACTCGCCGGAGGCTCCCCATGCCTTCAGGGATGCTGTGGCAGCTGTGGCCGTGCAGGACCCTCTTGTAGCACAGGGACTGCCGGGAGGGCACTGTGTGGGCACCCAGGAGGGCACTCAGTAGAAGCAGAACTGAGAGCATCTTCATTTCTGGAAGGTTTCCTGTGCAGCAGTGCTAAATAGAAAGGAGGTAGGTGATGCAGATATAGTGGGGTTGGAAAGATTTCTTTCCCCAGTCTGCTTTCTATCTTACATTTTTCTGCCTTTCCTGTGAAATTCTGGAGGTTTGAGCCTCTGTGTTGAAGGGCACTTTCTCCTAGGAGATAAATAAGATTGTCATGGAATTGATATTCATTACTTTCTGTACAGCCACGGGAATCCCATTGCTGGGAACAGAGGCTTCTGTTGCTGGCAATTTTGTTGTTGCTTGCCCTCTCACCTAGAGAAAATTGCTCTGAGTTGACTGTGTTCTCTCAGCAATGTGAGTGAGCACGGTGCTGGCTACCAAGGCAGGGAGAACGTGCGTCTCACTGCTTTCCGGGTGATTTTGGCTGGTTGAGAGTGTTGAAATGAGTTACTCACTTAACATTAATGCTACGTTTCCCCATGAAAGATGCAAGCACTCCTAGTTCTAACTATGGTAGCATCTAGAATGATTTTGTTGTCTTTCATTCCGTTGGCACTTAGCTGATCCCTTTATGCTGCCACTGCTGGCTACTTCTAGGCTGTCATGTGTGGCTGCAGGATAGGGTGTTCTAAACAAACCCCAACATAATAAGGAATAAAACACCCTCTGAGCAAAGACCATCAAATCCCAAGTTGAGGTGCCATAGCTTTAACTAGATAGGAAAAAAAACAGGGCATGGCAGGCATAGAGGTCACTTGGATAACTGAGTCTTGCTTGTGTTACTTTGTGGTACGCCTGAATCACCCTTGAAAAACAAACAATAAGCTATTAAACTTACTTATATTGTACATTTTCTGAACTTGTAGTATTTTTTTTTCCTGAGTAGGTACTTAATGCCAGAGCTATCTTACTGATATTCTGGCTCTTCAGCCCATGAAAGCCAAGCCAGAGACTACTTATAAAATCTGGTAATTTGCATTGATGTTAGGGATCAAATGCTACACTTTGTTGCTCTTCAGTTATATTTTTCCGTAAGATTTTGTGCAAACTTTTTTTTGGAACACCACTGACCAAATGAAGTGTTAAAAATTGGTTAATACGTCAAAGAATATGACTAAAGTGAGAATAAACTCTTGTGTACTTTCAAATTTCCGTAGTAGGAGCAAAATGAACTGAACAATTCCTTTCAGTTTCTGTGAACTTGTACATGAACTTTTGAGAAGGAGACTTCTATAAACTACTGGTAATGGAGCCTTGGGGATCTATTTTAAATTGCCTTAGAGTGCAGTATTGAATAATGCACTGTCTTTATTAGTTTTAGGCCTCAGAACCACTTCTCAAATAAAGTAAAAATTGCTCTAGCTTTGTCCGATGCTATTTTTAGACGCAAGTAAAGAATCTGCATTGTTATAATAATAACTTTGTGGAAATACGGCAGTTGTGAGGGTCAGAGGTGTCTAATGCTCAAAGAAATTTGTGCTGTACTTTGATAAATATCAGTGTTGAGGAATACAATTAAACTTTTTTTTTTCTGTTCAAATAATTCAACTTCATTATGTAAGTATTTAATGGAAGAAATGTTTCATGAAAGAGAAATTTAGGAAACAGATGAGGTTTTGTCTTTGTTTTCCGTGGTTGGATTATTCTGCGAGTTGCTCCCCTGAGGATGAGGCATTCATAATATCTTGTGCACATTTTTTTCTACTTAATTTGGATGAGTTTTCCCTACATGGAGTTTATCTGGAGTGCTCATTTCCATCTGTTGCCAGCTGCTGATCTGCTCTAAATTAGTAGGAACACATTCTGTCCCGAAAACTGACAGATTTTCTGCAGGCTGTCAACTTGCTGGATTCAAGAATCGTGATCTACAGTTGAGGATAACTCAGCATTCACTTTGGAGTACAGCAAGATGTTGCTATAGTGCATCACTGAGAGTTGATATGGATGGCTGCCAAAAGTGGCATAAGCAAAGTCATGTGCCAGTGAGCTGTGGATAGACAGCTTCACTCACAGGCGTGTTACACAGCTTGCCTACTCAGTACTGCTGCTTTTCAGAAAAGTTCTTCGTTAAAACTGTTCTTTCCTGTTTTTTCTGTGGTTAGTAACTGAAAGGAAACTTTCAGTTAGGAGAACTTTCTTCAAAAGATTGTTCCTTTACTGTAAGAGAATGGTGCCTATTTGCAGGTGAAAGATTGTTAAGGACTTGAAGCAGCATTTCAGCAGTTCCCTGCACAGGATCAACAGTGATAAACCTGGCGGACCTTTCAGATGCAGACTCTTCTTTTTCCTGACAAACTGCTGCAATTTCTTCCGAACTGTGGGTTCAGAGGTGATTGAATATCACTGATTGCTTAGGCAACCTGCAGAGCTAGAAAGTGCGTATTTATTTCAAATTGTATGTCAAAGACCTTATCTGCCTTTGCATAGCACGGAGTTGATCTTCTCTCATAAAACAAATGAGCGAAATCTGAACAAATCCCACCTCCAAGGTGACCCACAAAATCACTGCCAGCAAATGGTGTTGCATTTATGTAAAGTCTTCAGAAAAAGCAGCAATGCAAGCTGCACTAAGCCTGACCAGATCGCTCTATCAAGACTGTATCACTTCCAATTCTAACAGAGGACTTAAGCCATGTACAAATGTTAAAAATGAGCTCCTGGCAGTTGCAGAAATCCATTTTAAGGAATTAATTCCCCGCTTACTTTGACATAATGTAATTAAAGTTCAGGGAAGAAGTTCAGCTGGGCAAAAAAATGCTTTGAAAGACTTTAGGATTTTGTGTAGAGGAAACCATCTCATTGAAGACTTCAGGAATTACTGCTATCTCTAAGCAGTAGGAGACAGAAACAGGAAAAAAACTGAGGAATGTGAGAAAAATACATGTTTCAGTGTATCTAGGAGATCCTTCAGGTTTAGGGAAAGATGTTTGTTTACTATTTTTGTCTCTTAACTGGACTTTTCAAAGTTAGTTGTGCATTTCTGTGCATCTTCAGTTGCCTAATCCTAAAAATGAGCAGTGTGTTCATCTGATGCTGATGTGGTGTATGAGCTTCTCCATTCAGTCCAGTGACATGTGCTGGGTTAGCAAGCTGGCCAATTGTGCCTTAAAAAGCGAAGCAAAATTTATTTTCTCTATATATTATCTGTATACATTGCACTCTCAGTGTGCGTGGAGTTCAAGAGATAAAATTGCCCACGTGGAATTAAATGCCCTTTGTCAGAAACACCTGCAATTTCTTGCTTTGAGATTCTGTAAAAAGCAGAACTTAACATTTAATATTTCGGTGTCAGTGCATTGTAGTACATTCATAAGAAATCATTACACAGGAACTGCATAACTGATATTGTTATAAAAAAAACTTTCTTCCATAAAAAAGCATTTAAATCTGTTTTGCTTGAACAGTTGGTGCATTGTGAGAACAGCAGCTATTCCACTGAGGATGAATTGGTGAATTGCTGCTTTGTAATTCCCATCAATACCACGATTCTTTCCAGAAATTGAGTTCTCATTAGAATCTATTTAGTTCTCTTCAAGTCAGCAATTTGTTGTGAGCGCACCTCTCTCCACATTTACCAACTTTGCAATAATTCTGAGTACAGGAAAGCATGTTTAATGACTTGTTAATGCCTGACATCCAACCTTGAAGAAGAGCAAGATAGGAAAGAATGATCTTTAGCTGGATCATATCCACGCATCTGTCTCAAATAACAGCTTTTGCCTACTGTGTATCTGTTTTTCCCAAATCTTCTGTATGTTCCCATATATATTTCTAATTCTGCAGTCTGTAACTAGCACCAGAAGAACAGGAGCACAAGGATAATTTCAGGAGCGAGACATACCTTTCTCTTCTGCTTCGCTCCTTTTCACCTTCTTGACAGCTGTGTCTTTTTAGATGTACACAGGGCTAGAGCTGGAGGGGATGAGCAGAGGGAGGGCTGACGGAGGTGCTGGACAAACAGCCTTTTGTCCAGCCTGGTTTCTGCCTGTGAGTGACACGCTCCCTGCTCCAGCAAGGGGCAGAGGATGGGCTTCAAGAACTGACTCTTTCAGCCACTGCATACCATGATGAGGGAAAGGAGAGAGAATGTATTCGGTCCAGCAGGAAACGCTTAGTCCATCCAGGACCTGATAGCAAGGTGTCCCCTCAGAGAGCAAACCACAACACTCAGAATGAATGGAGAAACTGCCCCCCCGTGGAATACATGCCCTGCTGTGCCATCCATGCAGGGCTGCACGGAGCAGGGCATGCAGCCAGCCAGCAGGCTTGTGTAATCTCTGCCTTTGAGATACCATTTTCTGAGGCTGAAAGGATGAAGAACTGTAATTATTTTAACCAGATATTTGTATGTCCTACAGTATGGCACTGTGCATTGAGTTCATTGCTGCCCAGTGTTTAATCAAGAGGTAAAGGGTTACACTGAACAGTATTTCAGTGGAAGATATTTTAGACTAATATAAATATTCAAGTAATCTGGTGTGATAAAAGCATGCAATTTGAAGTCCTTGAATAGATCTGAAGCATTATGTATTAATGAGAAAACGATCTCTGGGTTAAACTGTGACACTGGATCACTTTGTTTATAAAACGGAGTGAGTGGGGAGATCGTTCTTTTGAAAATGTACGGTTGTGCTTTGAGAAAAGGCAGTTCTAACAAAAATACTGCTTCGATGGTGCATTGGTGTTCCTCCCTGTTCCTTCTCTGTAGGTCCATGTTTCACATCTCCAGTCACTGTGAACATTCAGGAACAGGAAGGAATTTTCTCCCTCGTGGTGCTTCCATAGCATTGAAGCTGGGAAGTAGATTTGAGATCTGGAAGAAGAAAAGGTTTTAGGGAATCTAGGGGGTAAGATGCAACCAAAGACTACAGTGGCTGATGTAGGAACAGTTCTCTGTGGTATGAAAATTGAGGTAGGTAGCTTATAGGTAAATGTGTTGAAGGGTTAAGGAAACCTTTGGTGCTGGTGCAAAAGTGCAAAGCAATGCTTGCAGATCTAACTTCTCTCTTTATTTATTTATTTATTTATTTATTTATTTATTTATTTATTTATTTATTGCTACTCTGTTGCCATGAATGTTTCAATACTAACTATCCTACTTTCTGTAGGACTGTCAAGTGAACTTATTTGACTGTTAGATTCAAGACCAAGTGCTGGGTCCTGCACTTTGGCCACAGCAACCCTGGGCAACACTGCAGGCTTTTGGCAGAGTTGCTGGAAGACTGTGAAGGGGAAAAGGGCCTGGGGGTGTTGATCGATACTTCCTCAATCTGTGTCTACACGTGATGGAGAAGATTATGAATCCTGTTCAACTTGTATCTAGAGATGCTTTATCCATTTGCCTGCTGATTCCTGTTCCTGTCTGAAGAGGAATGGTAAGATTCAAAATACAGTTGTTTGGAGGGGGCAGAGGCTTGGTAGTAGCAATGGTCCATAGAAAAGAGTGAGAAGGAAGGAAGAAAAGGCAGCACTGACATTCAGCTGCAAATGAGTGGCAGTCTCTGGTATGTAACATTACTCCACATTGAATTTGTGTAACGTGCCCTGGGAAAATAATCTTTGCTTTTTGAATTTAAGTACTCAACATTCTACATATACTTCACATTTTTGATGCAGGTCATGCAAGTTTAACTTTTTTTCTGTAAGCTCAAATCAATTTGCATTTTACTGTATTCCCAATGTCAACATGCAACTTTTTGCAGGCAAAAATACTGGCAGGTGAAAAATACTAGCATTTTCTCCTCATGCAGCTCATTCATACATCCGATTTATATGAGGATATCTATAATGAACCCTAGAACCTGATTTTGGTGGCTGATGCAATCTAAAACTTACTTCTGATGACTCTAGTGGAATGTAAATATTGTAGGGATGCATAAAGACCTTGGGAGACTTGATACCGGTAGCAATGACAGTGCCAGTGCAACTGAGACATTAACTGCTGTCATCATTTGTTACAGGATCATGGTGCTTTATGGTTGGCTTTTGGTATTAATGCTTTTAAGCAGCCATAAAATCCTTACATGTTCTTTTTGCAATACACATGTAATACAAACATTGTAGCTTCATGTCATCTTTTCCACGGCTCAGTATCTATAATGTGTAACTTTAATGTTGTTTCCTTTGTTCCTCTGATGATTATGTTTAGAAAATATCCATGCTGTTAGATGATCTACTGTTGCCTTTGCAGTTCCTGCATCTGGTAATGTGCTTTGTACCTTGTATCTGCAGTAGCCTGGGAGGTTCATTTGAATTTTCCAGACAAGGGTTCATTGCCTGTTTGAAGAAATCGAGCTCAGTAGTTGTTGTTCATGCAACTTTTCTTCTGTCTCTGGCCTCTGTTGTGAGGCGCTGCTTTGTTTCCAGTCATGGTTCTCTATGAAGTCCCAGAACATCTCTGTTTCCTCTCTCAGTAATTTTTGACTTCCTGTAATTGCTGTTGGTTTTTCTCAACTTCTTCTGTAGTCTGCAGACCATGCTTGGCTAAGATACAAGAAATAGCACTGATCTAATCAAAGGCATCTTTTAGTGTGATTTCTCAGATCAATTCTCTGTTGGCACACTCAGGTTGTTGCTTTTCTAGTAACGCAGAGAGGATGCCATACAGTGAGAACCTGCTGAAGCTATGAACTGTCAATTCCAGACAGGCCTACTGGGTTAGTAATGGATGTGTGTACATATGCGGCCCAGTGTTTCAGAGAGACAAATGACTCTGAACATATCATGATAAGAACTTCTATAAACTGGGAAACTATTCCCAGGTAACAGCTATGGCAGGCACTTTGGTTCTCTAATACACAAAAGTCCGTGCCTGGTCTGATTCTTCATTGATTCAAAATGTTATATAGTTTTTTACTATATATATACATTGCATATATATAAACTGCTTTGCTAGGAGTTATTTGTTGATACTCACAGAGGCCTTAAGAGTGTAGAACATTCTGCTGCTGCCAGGGTTGACTAATGCTAGGAGTCTGATAAAAAACACAGAGAGATACTTTTGCCTCACCTGTATTAGCTTAAACTGTAGTCAAAGAAGAAAAAAAACACAATGAGAACAGTGACACACAAAAAGTATGTTAATTATAAGATCTAATGTAGTTTTCCTTAATCATCACTGCTGAGAGCACAACAGATACCTCCCTTGCTTTTCAAGTCTTTGACCACCCTGCTGACTTGTGACTGCTATAACTGTGACCCTAGCCAAGGCTGCTTGCCAGGACTTCATTCTGGGGTGTACCAGAATACAGGGAGAGGCATGGAGAGGTGTGGGGAGCTAGGAGTGTTCAGCCTGGAGAAGGTGCTGTAACTCAAGGCTTGGCTTGTCAGTGTATGTAAATACCTGGAGGCAGGGGAGGGGTAGTTAAGAACATGTTGCCATGTTCTTTTCAGTGGTACCCTGTGGCAAGACCTGAGGCAACAAGCACCAGCTGGAAAACAGGAAATTCTCATTCAACATCTGAAAGAGCTTCCCTATGAGTAAGGTCAAGCATGGGCAGAGGTTACTCACTCGTGTTGTGGAGTCCTTATCCTTGGAGGTACCAAAAACCCAGCAAAATGCCATCCTGAGCAACCTCCAGAACTGGAACAATCTGTACTGAGAGCACCACCTCAAGTGAGGTCATGTAATTTGTGGTTTAACGATGCAAATCTTCTGTTTACAGATTGCTTAGCAGTTGCTATCGTTGTTTACCAAGTAATAGCACAGATTCCCTATGAGAATGGTGATGTCCTTGTGTTGTGGCAAGTGACCATGTATGCTACTGTTTGTTTCAGAGCTTTAAGTATGAATAGATAGCTTCCTTGAGAGCTTCTGTCAAGAGATTTTTTTCTAAAACATTCTGGAAGCTTAGGGACTGTGATAGAAGGTGAATCACCCTTATCAACTTGATCATCTTCAAATAACTCTTCTAAATTTTTCTAGTTTCTTCCTGGAAAAACAAAACCCAGTTGAACAGTTTCCAGTATACTATACAAGTCACAATCATATTTTGTGTATTGATGCTTTTTTTTCTTAATTGTAATTTTTACTGGTAAATTTGCCCATTTTTGAGGTCAGGTACCTTGGCCCAAATTTCTCATATCTCCATGGGAGCCTTTTCACAAAATTTGTTGGTTTTTTTGCCATCCTTATTTCCCAAAGATGACAGAGGGGGATATTGGTACAGCAGTAGAGGTTTAACCTTCCCACCAATATTCCACCACATTTTGTTGCCATGTGACAGATGGTTGCAGAGAATTGGTCTGACAAAAAGGCATCTGACATGGGAGCATGAAGAAAAGGTTTGTCACTGGACTCCTCCATGCAGAAAAATTGTCACCCACTGACATTCAGTGACAATTGCTGAGCATTTATAGAGGCCAAACAGTGAATGTGAGCACAGTGAGGCTGTGGGTGGTGTTTCAACAGTGGGGAACAGTGGATCGTCTTCGCTGGTGCAGATTGTTATGAGCAGGCTTTTGTTCATTGCTGATGAAAATGTACGGGTAATGGTGGTAACTATGTTGAAAAATAGTGTTTCGTAGCTGAGAATTTGCTTTATCAAATTGTGTTATTGTGCTCTTTGTATCTGTTGTTATTTCAATGGAAATAAATAGGAAGCATTACTTTTGGAGCGACTAACGTGTATGCAGACCAAGACCATTTCTATTAACTAAACGCAACCCAGGTGAGCCAAAAGATTGGACACCCATGCTGTAAACAGTTTCCAGAGCTTTTACCTTTGCATTTAAATTGAATAGGTCACATCTTGCAGTGTATCTCTGATTTCCAGGATTTGCGCAATATCTTCTACTGTATTCAATATGTATTGTCCTAAACTTTATTCTTTTGTAATCTTCACTGACTCACTGGAATGGTGGAGAAATTTTTTCAAAGAGTAGTCAGTGCTGCTTTCCAAACTGTACCTGCTTTAACTGAGGCTAAAAACTTTGTTCTCAGAGTAACCAGAACTGAAATATTACTTTATAATCTTTGCATAGATCCTTGATTTTGTTAGAAAGACCTGACAGTCAAGTATTAGGTAAACATTACACAGTTCTTCAGTTTGGACTGAGTAGAGTTCAGTTGAAACAGTTAAGTAGACAAGAGAAAAGACAACTTTGAGTAAAGCAAAAACTATGAAGCAATATGCTGCTGTCTTCAGCAACCCTTGCACTTGGTAACTTAAGATATGCCCAACATATAATAAGCAGAGTAAACTATTTTTGAATGTTTATGCAAATGTTTATATCAAATTTAAGATGTTCTATGCTCTGCTCTATGCCTGTCACCACCAAATGAATCAGAACAAGTATTTCTCATTTAAAAATTATTGATCACTGTATTTACAAGATATGGGAATAAATAGTATAAACCCTTCCATCTGGGCTTTTTTTTTATGTACCACAGCCCAAAATTTAATTGCCCATATGGCAAGCATTTGCAGCAGAGTGCCCACTAAATTATTGGTATTCTGTAGGGTTTGGGTAATTTTTGTTGTTGTTGTTGTTTTTTAATAGTTCAGAAACAATTTAAGATGAACCTTTTTGTCTGGCAGGGTGACAACAACATTCCAGAAGATAACTGAGCATTTTACACATTTCTTGGGCCATGTTCTTTAAGGAAGAGTATCCCCCAGAGCTGTGGGTTTTACAGGTCACCTTGAGTGACATCATGCAGCACATGTGGGACAAATGGGGACTGGGCCCAGCCAGTATGGATTCATAAAAGGTAGGTCCTGCTTGACCAACCTGATTTCCTTCTGCGATTGAATGACCCACCTGGTGGAGGGAAAGGCTGTTGATGTAGTCTATCTAGGCTTCAGCAAAGTCTTTGACACAGTCTCTCATAGTATTCTCCTGAGGAGCAGGGTGATTATCCTGCTGTAGTCAGCTCTGGTGGGGCTGCACCTGGAGTACTGTGTTCGGTTTTGGGCCTCTCTCTACAACAAAGACATTGTGATGAGGTGAGGGTTGGCCTCTTCTCCCATGTAACTAGCATTAGGACAAGAGGGAATGGCCTCAAGTTGTGCCCGGGGAGATTCGGGTTGGATATTAATAAAAATGTATTCTCCAAAAGAGAGGTCAGGGATGCCCAGGGAGCTAGTAGGATTACTGTCCCTGGAGGTGCTCAAGAAAGATATTGTAATAAGGGTCATGGTTTAGTGGGGAAATATTAGTGGTAGGTGGATGGTGGGACTAGATGACCTTAGACATGTTTTCTTACCTTAAAGATTCTAAGATTCTAAGGAAAGAGCTGGTTGACCATTTCAAAATTTTAACTAGATCTCCATTTCCCACTTACCTTTCTCTATTCTGCCGTCCTGTAATCTCCCTTGGATTCACAGTTCAAGTAATCATCTTATTTAAGTTGTAATTGCCTTTTTTGCCAATATTGTTCCTCGCTGTTGAACTCTTTGTTAAATCTGAGTCAGTTTTTCCAGCTTCCTTCTGTCAATACTAGCGTATTAGCATACACAATTTGGGAACCATTTTTATACTCTGGAATATGATAAGCTGTCTGAGCACAGCCACTGTGAGGATTTGTACAGATAAATAACTGGCATGCAAAGCAGTAAACTGACTTCTAGATGGTGACTATTCACCACTTACAAATTCATCATGAGGAGTTCATGCTTGAAAGCTGTTCTTGTTAAATATCATGTGTTTTCTTTCTCTCCAACTGAATAAACATAGGGTGGCTTTCTTAAATCCTAGTCCTTATTCTGCCAGGTTTTGAGGGTTTTTAGTTATCCAGCTGGAATGTAATTCACTGTTAGTTGTGTACTGTAAAGATTGATTCACTGAAAAGTGTGAAGATTCTGTTGGTTTGAATACTCCTTCAGTGTTTATTATAATGTCATTTTCTTTGCTTGCCTTCTCCATTGTACAGCTTCTGTAATTAATGACTTAGTATGTTCTTTTGGCTGAAGATTCATTTCTGCTTTAGTATTACTTGACAATGAACCTAATTTAATATGAAAAATTAACCGAAGTTCAGCTGACTTACTCCTTTTTTCTTTTTCTTCTTTTTTTTTTCTTTTTTTTCCTCTTCTATCACTGTGCCATATCAGACAGAAAGCTTTAGGTTACTGTTTTCTAGTTTGTACCTTGAAGGATACATGTTGATGGCAGGTTGTTTTGGCATCGGCTGATTGGTGTCTGGGAGTCCTTTCATGTTTCAGCCCCCAAGGCAGGCTTGGTCTGGTGGTTAATGGAGGAAGAGGATGGAACAGGCTGACCAGAGAGGGTGTGGAGTCTCCTCTGGAGATGTTCAAAACCTGCCTGGACACCTACATGTGCAACCTGGTCTAGGGAGCTGCTTTGGCAGGGGGGTTGGACTAGGTGATCTCTAGAGGTCCCTTCCAGCACCTACAGTTAGTTCTGTGATTCTGTCTTTCCCAGCACTGGCTCCCCAGAAGATCTTCTCTTGTTCTATTGCCATCATTAAAAGTATGCAAGATGTTTGGCAGAGGACTGTAGGAATTGTGAGAATTTTCTTTCCTTGACGACTTTCCCAAAGAAGTAAGATTGTTAAAACAAATTTTTTTTCTGTGCAGAAAGATTAACTAGTGAAAAGTTGCCAGAGGATGGAAAAGGCCCCCTTGTACAATCTGGTAGAAAAAGACAATGCAATTCAGGATATTTTCCTAAAGTTCATGGCTGTATCAGTCATGTGAGACTGTGAGTTTAACATTCCAAGTGTTTTAAGAGCCCTCCCAGCCCAGGAGTTCCTGGAGAAGGATGCCTAAACTCCTCCCCCTGTAAGCAAAGCATGAATCTGCTCTTTTCTCCTGAGGAGGAAAGGAGCCATGCAGTAGTTGGATGGTTAGCCAGTTTTACAAGATAAGAAAGGCAGTTCCTTTCCTCTGCAGTTTAACACAGCACTCTAAGCAGTAGGCTATAGTTCATTTTAGGATAATAGGCAACTGTTGTATTTTGTGTAATTACTTTTATGTTCATGGAAAGGAAATAGGAGAGAATAACACGTCTGTGTTACTGGGAAGATGAGCTGGTGATTAGAGATTGGACTTCTTAGTCCTTGATAAAGCAAAGCATTATTAACTTCATGCAGATTATCTTTCCAGTTCTTACAGATGAAGCATTGCATGAAATGTGGTGTTCCCACTGCCACTGCTCCCACTTTGGCTCTCTGGGGGGCACCTACCAGACTGCACTCTGTGGGTGTGCATTTTGAGGGATGCTTCCCATGGTCCCGAAGAGAACTGGGCATTGAGCTGCCTATATGCAGGCACTGACATGGTGATTTTGGGTGCCTGGGAGGCTTCTGTGTTGGAAACTGCAGCATCTCCGGGGCTTCAGATAAAATGAACTTTGGATTACAGTCTTGGATTAAAGCAGGTAATCCCTTTTGAAAGTAGTCCATGACCACTAAAATTAGCAGTTTTAATTCTAACTATGTAATAGTGGCGCAAAAGCACTGCTTCTCTTTTGGAAAGTAGGGGTTTGTTGTTATTCATTTAAAAGAAAAATGGGAAGCTATAACAAAATTCTACAGAATGTAGAGTATTTTTTTTTTTAAGTCACTATTAATCCAGCAGGCAAACACTTTTTCCTATGACCTTGAGAGCACCATTCGTTACTAATTGTCACCTCATTCACATGAGTAGCTGACTCTCTGAGAAAAGAGTTTCGTGTGGCTTGCTTGAATTAGAAACACTTCCTAGGAATATGCCCTTGATATTATCAGTAATGTCTGCTCCCAGATCCCCATAGAATGGACCTGGGTACGTAGTCAGGTAAGTAGTATTCACTTATTCACTTTAACAAATTAAGTTAGTTAGCACTTAAGAACTAAGTCTGGCTGGAAGAAAAGCAGTTTGTATTCAGCAAAAATAGTTTCAGAGCAGCTAAAAATAAGAGATTTTGTTAGTGAAGAATTCTTGAAAATAGATCCTTCGAATGTTTTAGCCCTGTTGAAAAGAAAAATGCAACTTAAGTCATGACTTGCTTTAGCCATTGGCATCCAGAAGAGTGCAATACAACTGCTACAGAAGAAAATCTGAAGTTGCTTACTGAGTCTGGTATTCAGTTCCTTATACCCATGGTCACTGTTGCTTTGAACAGTAAACTTGACGTAGAAAAATTGAGTCAGAAATTTGCAAAACTGCATCAATCCTTCCAACCTTCCCAAACTTCTGGTTACAGGAAGGACGTGTGAGAAATGTGCCCAATGAAAGAGGACACCCCTCGTGCTGTTGAATGCAGGGACGGTGTCAGTTTGGCCACTTTGGAATGGGCAGTTCAAGGTAACTGCTTGATCACTCACTACGTCAGGAAACCTTTTTAAAGCTTCGTAGCCCAGTTGAAGGGCTGAAGAAGTTGGGTGAAGTTGGACATAATTAAACAGGTGCAGCCAGGACTCAGACTGGTCCACAGTTTGGGTTGTGTTACGGGAATGTAAAACCCTGCTCATACGGTTATTTTGCTGGTGCAGTGGTCGTGCAGTGTGTGTGTGTAGTATGAATACGCATATTCTTGTAAGTAATGCTTTACCCTGCTTCCTCTGTGCAGCTGGGAAGAACATCGGGACATTTTTGTTCTGCTCGCAGCTGTTAACTGCCGGATGCACGGGCAGCTTCTTCCCACCGCAGCCATCGTCTCCTTTGGCTGGGATGCTTCTGCTCCATCTGGTGGACAATTTGTAGAAACATTTCATTATTTTTTTTATTTTAGCAAGCAAAACATGAGGGAACTGCAGGGTTCAGCCTCTGCATGTGAGTGTGAGAACGATCTCGTTGTGTTGGCAAGGTGTGAGTGTATAAAATCTGATTACACCACTTCCCACAGAGGAAACGAAATTAAATAGCTGGCATCTGGCAGAAATATGTGGCCGCTAAAAGATAGTTATTTAAATAAGCCTATTACATTTGTGTTATCAAGATTCCCTGTTGCTGACTTTGGAAATTCACCTGGAGCAGTACTGCAGCTTCTCAGCTACATGCATGGTGGTCTCCAGGTGTGCTTTTCATGCTTGAAAGCCAAATCAGAGTCACTGTGCTGGTAATATCAGTGAAAATTTGAACTAACTTCACAGCAATTAGTTGAAAGATTTAAGGCTTTCCAACAGGTAGCAGTGTTCACATTTGTCCTTGTTGTTTGTTACTGTTCTAGTCCAATTATCTCTGCTTTTACCACCGGAGATGTTTTTCACCATCCTGAGATGGAGAAATGCCATGCACTGGGTGATGCTGTGGCTGGACCAAATGTGGGCAGCTTAAGAGGGAGGGCATGAGTGCTGGGCCCAAGCTGGGCTGCACCAACACTGTGCCCCGGTGCTGGTGATTGTTCGATCTGAGAAAAGGAGACACGGGGGAGACTTTATTGCCCTCTATTGAAGGGTAGAGATGGGAGTCAGGCTCTTCTCCTGTTTTACTAGTGACAGGATAAGAGGGAATGGCCAGAAGTTGTGTTAGAGGAGGTTCTGATTGGATATTAGGAAAAATTTCTTCTCTGAATGATTGATGAGGTATTGGCACAAGGTGCCCAGGGAGTGATGGAGTCACTGTTCCTGGAGGTGTTAAGGCATGTAAATGTGGTGCTGAGGGACAGAGTTAATAGGCACGGTGAGGATGGGTCTACAGTTGGACTCGACCTTGGAAGACTTCTCCAACCTTAATGATTATATGATTCTATAGGGAAGTCCCAGCTCCTGCTGAGCAGGAGCCCAGTCAGCAACTTAGTGAGGGGATGTTTTCCCTCTAGTACTTGTGGGGCTGCAACCTGGGTCACTACACCTTGGTTTGGATTCTGAAGTCCACGGAGGAGGCAGCAAACTGAGGAGATGCCTAGAGGATGGGGACTAGGGCAGGTGGTGTGTGAGGAAAGGCTGGCCTTTCTTAGCCTAGTGACGAAGGGAATATGGGGGGACCCACAGAGAAGTATCAAAGAAATGGAGACAGGCTCTCGAGCATGCAGTATAATGATACTGACAAGTTTCAAGAGGGGAAACGGCGTAAAAAGAAATTATTTTTCATTGCTGGAGTGGCAGAGGACCAGAACACCTCTGCCTTAGGGGATCTCACAACTCTGCACTAGAGCCTGAATAGCTTCCCGAAGTAGCGCTCCTCCTGTGGAGTGGAGGCGGTGTTCAGCGAAGTTCGCATAGGCGGACAGCAGAGGGCATTAGCGAACGCCTTATAGGCACCGGCTTCTGCTGCTTGGCAAAAAAAGAAATGCAGCTTTTGCCTTCAACTTTTGATGTTCTGTTTTGTTAGTGGTCTTTTTGTTTGTTTGTTTGTTTGTTTTCCAGCACGATGATGGAAATATTCATCATCACTTCGTGCATACTTTGGGTGTTTTTTCCTACCTCCATCCTGCGCATGGATAAAGAAACATGAGGCTGACAACCCCAGGCGTGCTCTGCCTGAGGAGATGGGTATGTGTGATGCAGGAAAGCAGATGCGCGAGATGGCTGAGCACACCTGAGGTACACAGAGAGGAATGAAACAACTCAAAGTTGCTTTTCCCTCCTTCCCATTCAGTTGTGGCAAAACGAGCCAGCTGAGACACCCTTTTTTGTGGGAGCAGTGCTTGTTTTACCAGACCTGGTGGACTCCCCTCTTACAGCTGTAAGCTTGATCAAAAGAAAATGCTTAGCTACTCTAATACTTTATGGGCATGTTTCACTCTTGTACTATTTAATTTCTGATAGGCAAGGCAGGACTGGACTAATTTACTTCTGGCACGAAGCCTGGGATGTAACACGCCAAGTGCAGTGTGTAACAACTGCAGTCGGACAGCAGAGCGCAGGTCAGCATGCATTTCACACCCCTTCTTTTACTACTGGAGTCATGGGGCAAAATTGACTCTTCTGCCAGCTCCAGTGAAGGTGTAAATGCATATGCACAGTGTAATGGCTTTAAATCCTGGATTCCGACTTGTATGCGCCAGATGGATCTTGTATAAATGTTCTACTTTACAGCATGTTAGCATTTGCTAGTAGTTACTGAAGGTTATAGCTGCCAGACTTTTCTGTGGCAGTTTCCAGGCCAAAAGAAAAAAAAAAAAAAAAAGTAAAGAAAAGGAAAAATGAAAGGAAAAAAGCACAAACAACCACTGACACACAAAACTACCCCCTGCACAAGAGGCAACATCAGGACAATAGATAAAACAGATTTTAAATATCACATGTACCTGTGTTTGTTTTTGAAACACACTGGATTTGTTTTATCCTGACTTGAACTACACAAAGTCCAGAGTTTGTAAGGAAAGCAATCTGTGTTTATCAATAATCATTTTAAAAGTCTTATAAATGTTTGTGTACTGTACGCAGAATCATGGTTATCTCAGAAAATTTCTATGTAGCTGTATGTATGTGTGTGATTTTGTCAAAAGCAAGACTGGAACATAGCTAGGCTGACAAAAGCTTTTAATTTGATGAGGTAGACCAGAAGTGTTTTTCAGCACATGTACGACTATATATCAAATGCATTTGTGCTCTCTGTATTTTCTTAGGCCTTGTAGTCTTCACTCACTAGAAGAGCAATTCTTACCTACTGCGGCATTATGACATGATGATATGCCTTTTAGCAGGCTTCTAATTCTTGTCTTGAGTTCAAATCGCTCCTCTGTAGATCTGACATAGCTACTAAGTACCTGGCAAAATACCTTTTGCAGTACCTACCTTTCATGTTTTTCTCTTTTCATTTTTCTTTTCCTTTATTTCCTTTGCCTTCTTTTCTTCCCCTTTCTTTTCCTTCACTTCTTTTATTTTCCTTCTACTCCAAATTAAATCTGTTACTGCAGAAAAAAAAGACAAATGGAGATTTCAAAGCTGCACAAGAAAAATTAATCAGTTTTATGGTGTGCATGTTTAAAACCTGTCATGTTGGCTGGACAAATTGTTAAAAACAGGGTGAAAACAGGCCATTCTTGGCTGTCTCCTTTCTCTTGTTTTTTTTCTACGGCCTCTTCCAATCTCCCTCTCGCAACTCTCTCATCAGCATCCAACAAACAAGCACATCTTTGTCCTCATAAAAAGCACATCAATGCTCTAATTCCAACTATAACGTAATTCCAACAGTAACGAGCACGTCAGTGGCAAAAAGCCTTGGTGAAGTCTGGCTGCATCTGGCATCCTCTGAAGGGCCACCAAGAGAGGAATGCTCAGGCTTTGTCCTGACCACAGAATGCCTGCCTGCAGGCAGAGCCCAGCAGAATGGCAGCGACTGGGGTAAGAGCTGCCATCTCAGGCTCCCCAGCAGGGGAGAGCAACCTGCGAGCAAAACGGTTTTATGTGCTGCAAATTGTCCCTCTGAAACCACTCGTTGGAAACTGAGTAGGTACTTTCATGCTTTGCTGGATTAGGCTGGCAAGGGCTGTTTGTACCTGCTGATATAGCTGGGCAAAGCCACTGAAGGCAATTGGCTCTCTTGCACATCCATGGCATGTTAGTTTTTTCCTTTTCAAGCGCAAGATCACAGCCTTTTGTTGTGAGGGAAGATTCACAGTCTTCTTTTTTTCTTAGGTTCCTCCTGTCTGTGAAGAAGAAAACGCTCATGGCTGTGACCATACTCAAATACCCCAATTTCATCTATCATCTTTTTATGCAAGACTTTGCCACTGTTTCTGGATCTAACATCAGAGATGGTCTTGTGCAGTATTTAGGGTGGGTAGTGTCTCCTTTTTAAAAAAAATAAAAATGAAAATGCGGTGAAATATGCTTGGAAGTTTAATAGTTGTACTTCCCACCACAGAAAGCACGTTTGCAGAAAAATTAATTGTTACCAATTGTGACCAGCCTGGTGATTAAACTTTGCCTTGGGTCAGCCTTTCACTCTGCCAGAAGATTATTAAGTACAGATTAAGAGGCTGTTGCTAGCATTAGCTGTGGATTCATAAGGCATTGCTGTTCACAAATACGGTGTGTTTTATTTGAGTGAGTTTCAGCAGCCGAGCGTTTCCTATAAACCTTCATTAGCATCCGGCTCTCCAAGAGTCTTGCGCTGTAATCGGATTATTCGCTTCCCGTTGACTTCTGAGGTCTCAGGCTTCTGCTTATCTCGTGTTTCCATTGCATCTCATCCTGTGTTAGCTTGTTGGGGTCCCCAGGCCGCATCCTTTTGTGCTGCGAGGTCCCCACACACCATAACGGAATGCCTGCTGGAAGGAACACTTTAATAGCTGGAAGCTCTCACTTCTGAGTTCGCTGTGCACTTTATTTTAGCACTGTTGTCCAAGAGATTGATACAGGCAGAGGGGAGAGCTTTAAAAGGCCTTTGGCTGTGATTGCTAAAAGCTTATTTACGGTACGAACGTTAAAAGCTGAAATGTGCACATTGTGCGGTGCCTTGTAGAGTTTCCCGGAATATTTTACTGATGAAAAAAAATAGAAAGGGTCTTTCCTGCCTGTTGAATTTACAACTGAGATAGCCTGATTACCAGAAATGCTTATGTGTTTAATCTTTTCATGTTTAGAGCAGGAGAGGGTAGGGCAAGAGCACTGCCCAAGGAAAATGCAGTGGGATTGCTTTTTATTTTGTGAGGATTGTAAATTCTGTTATGGAAAATGTAATAAAGAAGAAGCTTAAACAAAAAGAGTGGCTGTGCGAAATCGCAAAATTTCCATTGGGTGAAAACAAATCCTAACTTTATGTACATTTCCCTGGAGAGATGTAATGTGAATGCTTACAGCTGTTCTTAGTTTCTTATTCCCTGATTAGGTTTAAATTAAAGGAAGGATGTCATATTGAATTATGAAGAATTACTTATTTTAGATATTTTCGTTTATACATACCTTCTATCCTAACCTTGCCGTGGCTCTTGCGAGGACATATTTAACATGTGCACACAAATGCTATTAAAAGCAAAGAGACTGCAATGCAGTGGCTCTGCTGCCCTGGTACCTTCATGGTCTGAGGGGAAAAAAAAAGTCCATCCCAGGGGTTCCCAAGCTGCACTGTCAAGAAGGGCTGTTGAATTAGGAGTGGTGCTGCTGCAGGCTGTGCTTTGCAGAAAGGTCCCTTCCAGGGCTCCCACTCAAGTGAGAGTGGAGTTCAGCATCTCTGCTGAACTGAAGCTGAAGGGATGGGATCCTGGAGGCAGACAGCACTCCCAAATCTGGGATACCCAGAGCAAGTTTCACAGGGGTGGCAGGGCTGGTTCCAATGTATTCTATAGGGTGCTTGGCTGCTGAGTAATTTTCTTGCAAATTATCAGCTCTGCAGGAGTCCCAAGAAGTAAAGTAGTCACTTATGAAAACTACTCTGTTTAATAGAAATATTTATTTAAAAAAAAAAAGTTGAAAAGAAGAACAAAACTGGTAAGCAGAGCAGGAGAAATGCATTCAGAAACTGGAGGCTATGTGGCCTCTGCAAGGGCTGGTGGCTGCCTCCCAGCCCTTGTGCCTTACCAGTGTCTTAATTATCGGCTCTTTGCTATCTGTTCCTCTGCACAATCTTTGGGATGACTGTAGGGCCCAGCAAGAGTTTTGTCTTCCCTGCAGGACCCAACCGTGTTACGCACTGTGCCAATAGTAATAAGAGAAACACTAGTAACAGTGAAGTTACTTATATTTTTCAAAGGAACAGAGACCATTGTTCCTGAAGAAAGGGTGGCCACCCACTCACACTCTCCCCAGGAACTGCCAGAAGTGGAGTTTCTCTTGCTCTTCCACTGCACATTCTGTCACTGGAGACACCTCTGAATTTTTCTTTACCAGTCTCCACTCTGTTACATGGAGTCTAAGGAGACGTCTGCTTCCAAAGGCACACTGAGGGGTTACATTCACCCCTATTTTGAAACACTTTAATGCAATATGTGCAGGAGCTGCCTCTGACTGAGAGAGAGCACCTTCTACTACATTTGTTCTGGAACACTCTCAGCTATGAGGCATTTAAACTTGTAATTTTAATTCAGTGACACTTTTTTTTCCTTTTCTGTCATTCTAGATGCATATTTATGGTGTGTTGCAGCTTCTGTGTCTCCTTTCAGCCAGAATACTTTCTCCTATCTGTGGTGTTTTTCTGAGCAAATAAAATATCCTTGAACAATACCACTTTTTAGTCAGTCATCACACTGATTTATTTCAGCTTTGGAGAACTGACCCCTTTCAAGTTCCAAATGCACACATTGTGGCCGGTGTCATGTTTTGTCTGCACACAGCAAGTGCAACAGGATTAAGGTCATTGGTACCAAAGCAACTCCTCATTTTTTAGACCGGTGAGTAGGTCTCTGGCCTTTCTCATTCTTAGACTTTATAGAAATTAAGGCAATAGACGCAATGGTTAAAATGTACAGGTAATTTCACTGGAGAAAAGAGCTGTTTTTTTCTCCTGCATGTTGACTGAGACAGTGACCAAAAAAGACACTGCTGCTGCCTGCAGGTCCCGCAGTGTCTGGTCTCAAATAAGAGAAAACAGAAACAAATTTTCCTGTACAACTACTCAATTACACACTGGCTGTCAGACGAGGTGTTCCATGACATGGCTTGGTGTGTTTTGGACGTGTTACTGAGTGATACGTTTAATCAAGACCACCTCACAACTACGAGACATGCTTAAAACATATATATATGTTATATTATATATTATATTTTTTCTTCTTCTTTTTTCCTTTTTTATTTTTTCTGTTTCTTCTTCCTCTTGTTTTTTCTTCCCTCTTTATTCTTTTTTTATTTTCTATTTTTATTTCTGATCTTTCTTGTTTACTTTTCTTTCTTGTGCTTTTCCTATTTCCCCATCCCTCTCTTCTCTCTCCTCTATTTTATTCTTTCATTTTCTTTCATTTTCTCTTTCCTTCCTTGGTATTCAAACCTACAGAAAAGTTCCCTCCCCTTCAGTTATATGCTTTCATACTCTGTTTGCTCTACTTTATTTCTCAGCTTTGTTATTTCCACTCCCTAGTAAAATCTATCACCTTTGAATGAGTTATTTGCTTTTCTGGACTGCAGCAAATACCACCCACTCTGTTAAGGTCAGGCTCCAGCTCCTTGACTTCGCTATTGTTCTGTCCCTTCCTTACCCACTCTGTCATTGCAGCACGACAGCTCCAGCTGGGAGGGCAGGGAAATCACTCCCTCAAGAGCAGTTTATCATGGCAATAAATGTTATGTGCTTTAGTAGGATGCCATCAAAGTTCACCATCATGCTGAAGCCAAAACAATTGGTCCTTTTATTCATCTCTTATACTGTATTTGATAGGTGTCTGTATTCAGCATAGAGTAGCATTCTGAAGATATAGAATGCAACTTCTAGGTTGTGTAGTGTTATGAAAATTAATTATGGAATTTGCAGAGAGAATCATCCAAATATTTTAAATTATTTGCTGCTGCTTCTAAAAGTTTTCTTCCTGTTCTCCCTGCTGCTTGGCCATTAATTACTTTGCTCACATGGGCGTCTCCAAAGTCATGTCAATTAATGGTGTGCAGGGCCTTTGCATTTATTTCTGACTATTTTCTCCTTATGGTACTGCCTGTGTACAGCTCTGTCGACTTCAGAGCAGCAAAGGCCTGAGATTTTCTGACTGCAACTGGTACTCAGCAGAACCAGGCTAGCTGAATGGGTCTCCCATTAATTAAATGAGGAATTTTTATTTTTCAGATACTAGACAGAAAAGAGAAGGTTTTTTTGCTTGCATTCATTACCCTCATCTTCCTGTCATATATCAATCTTTCTTCAGAAAAGAGAGCTTGATTAAAATTGAGAGCACTTTTTGCTACATAAAATTCATCCAGTGGAATTGCATGTAGCAATATGAAAACAAGTTGCTCAATGTGTCATGGAGCAATTCACCGAGCACTAAAGGAAATGGCTTAAAACCAACAAGCAAACAAAAGTGGTTATATTCTAAGCTTTCAGTGACATATGAGAGGTCCGAGTATTCTGGTAGGAAAACAGACAGCATTCTTGTGCTGACATATCATAGGTATCTCACTTGGCTGAAATGCAGGTTGGGATTCACAGAATTTATCTGGGTCCTGAGGTCAAATTCCCAGCAAAAATTTCACTCAAAAACATGAAGGAAAAGAATTGAAAAACACAGTATTTCATTTCAGTACTCTTCTACAGAAAAGCCTTTCAGACCTTTTTTTTTTTTTTTTTTTTCCTGAACACTGTTTCTAAATCTGCCTCAGCTTAGTAAAGGACAGAGAAAGCATCAGACAAGCCCACGCCTGAAGGATCCCCCTCTATCCCTCCCTCCCTCTCTTCTCAGGCAGAACAGATTGCTGGCTGGCATTGCTCCTGCACTGGTTCCATCCAGTGGCATTGCAGAAGCAGCCCATTGTGTCTTCCATTGCTCCTGAAAATCTCTTGATCTTGATGCAAAAAAAAAAAAAAAGGAAAAAAAAGAAGAAAAAATAATAATAATAAAAGATGATCACCTATCACCTCAAAGTAAACTAAGCCAAACTAGAGAGGCACTGATGAGAGCACTTTGCTCTGGGTAATGAATGTTATAATGTACGTTGAGTCTGAAATAGGAAAAAAGGAAGATATGTTAAGTAATTGGTGGGACTCATCTTTAAGAAGATAAATACCAAAGATCCTTAAATGAAATACAGTGGGACCATTGCTATTGGTGTCAACAGATGTGTTTTTTCTCCTGATCTGATCAGTGATCATTCATTGGTGCATGATTGAGCCCATTCAAAGTCTGTTGGTCAAAAACAAAGGACAGGTTTCTCTGCTGCATATTTGCGTGGCACTGCTTTAAGTGATTTTTGTCTTCAGTTCTAACTAACCAGCTGGGCAAGAGGCAGTAACACACACTGACGCTTATGGCAAAAGAACAATTGCTTTTAAATATTGTTAAAGGCTCCTTGGGGCTTTCAGTGGCTACACGGTTTCTGAAGTTCTGTATGAACAAAAAGTACATAAACGAAGTGTGAATTTATTTATTGTAGCCAGGCTGAGATTGGAGCTGAAGAGATGGCCTGTTACTCATCTCAGCCAGCTACAAAATGGGAGATTATTTAAATTCAGCGTATCAGCAAAGCTTTGCAGTAAAGACATAAATGGTTGGGGGATAGCTCTAATGCTTTCTAAGGCCATAAAGAATTATTCGACTTGCACTTTGGTTCAGACAGTCAGGTCCCTGAGACCAATGGCCAAACGGTCTTGGGAATATGCAGGTGCTCTCCTAGTCACCTGACTTCTGTTTAATTTGGTTTAAAGTGTTGCCTCTAGTCAAGGGAGAGACTATGGCTTCCTGTGTTGAAAAGGCTTTTCACATCCCTTCCCTGTGTAACTGGAGCTGTTCAATAAAGCTGTGGTCTTTCTACCTTTACCTCTTAGAGCTGTGTTACATCACAGCCAAGATACTCCAGTCTTTTGACCCCCAAAATTAAAACCAAAAAGTAACGCAGTAAAATCTTACTGAACCTGTGGTCCTTTTGCCCATCTATGCTGTCTGAAGCTCAAACCTCTGACAATACATATTTGGTTGAAACAGTGGAATCCAAATGATAGATGAAATGGCTGCATCATATCTTGGGAAAACATTTTAAAGGGTGTTTTGTTTATGTGAGCACACTTGGGATTTGATGTAATAGTGCTTGCAAGAGTTGATATAAAGGAAATTATTGCTTCCCAATAAAATTCTCCATTTTTATTGGCTCACATACAGAGAATGGCAGCCAGCTGATAAAATACTCAGTGGAATTTTCCCTCCATCTAGCCACGTACTCTACAGCTATGAAGAATATATTTCTTCAAAGTGGGCAAATGATGATCGTTTTAAAGCATTTTATGTTTATTGTACTGCTCTTTAGGTGGGAGTCTTTACGTACTTCATGCTTTAAACTGGATCCTTGGCTTTTAAGCCTGCTCAGTATGACACTAAAAAGTACTCTGTAGATCATAAAAATCTCTTATCTCTGTCAGATATTTACAGAGAAAGTAAGATGCATATTCTGTAAAAGCGTTTTTAAATTTTCACATGACATTTAGATTGCTTAATAGATTATCTAGTTAGGGATGTAAATGTACATACATAATATGACTCTGAAGTCAGAAACAACAATTGCAAAATATTATTTCATCAAGGGGCATCAAAATCTAGGAAACGAATCAGCTCTATTATCCTCCCTAAAATAAGCAGACTTCCTCAGAACCTTAAACTCTACAGCATTACTTACATTTAGTACCAACATTTCCTTCACTTTCCAGAAAGGAAAATCTATAATTTCCTATGAATTTAGTTACTGTGAGTATAAAATATTTCATCACATTAAACTGGCTTTTCTTTGTTCATGAGGGGCAGTTTGATTCCTAAAAGTTTTAAGACCAGGAGGGGGCATCATAGCAAGGTGATTTTTGGGCGCTTGCTCTCTGGAAGAGACTCCAGGCTCTTGGCTAGTGTCCAGCCCTACCAGACCAGACATGGGGAAATCTGGATTGCCCCACGAGGGAAGCCCATGCACCTTAAATCACACAGAGCACAGGGTACCAGATATCTTAAATCTGGTCCTCTCTTCAAGCCTAGAGGGCAGAGACTTCTCATCATGACACTCATGAAGTCTCAAGAAAGGTCTCCTCTGAGAGGAGTCCCTTATCCACACAAGACACCAAAAAGAACTCTCCTAGTGGTAAACACAAATCTCCTGGCATGAACAAATTGAAAATGGCTCCTCCTGAGTGAGCCAGTTACTTTTGGAGTGAGCATAACTCTATTTTGGCCATTTTCCACTTCTGTTTGTGAAGAACAGGAGTCTGGCAGCATTGGAAGGTGTGTTTTGGAAGCACCTTGTGCTGCAACTCACCCATGACACCCATGAACTTGTGGTAGGAACACCAGTCCTAGCATCTGTTTGGCCTGGCTAGCAGGTGAGTTGAGCTCTTACACAGCTACATACCATCTAAACTCACCTTTACCCACTGTTTCCTAACCTAGCCTCCTTCTCGTAGTAAGATTTTGGCTAGAAGTTGTCAGGTGTAGTTGTCAGCTTTGTAATAACTTATCCATGTCAAAGCAAAGCAATTCATTGCATGCCTACAACTGGACAAATTAATTTCTGTGCAGGTGGGGGTGCCATGCCTGCTTATTGGGCAAGCAGCAGCTGATAAGGGCATCTAACAGAAATGGGCTGTCTAAGCCCATTTCTTGGCCTAAACCTATCCAACACTATGCATTAGTGGAGCATGCAGACCACCCACTCTCCCGCCACAACGAATGAGCAGACCTTGTTTTTTCAGCACCAACTAGTTGGGTACGATGGTCACAGGACGCTCCCCCTGCAAAGCATTTCACTTCTCTTAGTAGAAGTTGAGGGGGACAAAAGAAGCAAAGATGATGGCCACCATTTTCACACCGCTTTTCAGGTAAAGCAACAACTGGGCTTTCCCCATAGACATTGGATGACACAGGTTCTCTGGCTGTCCCACTGCAGACTGACAAGGAACATCAGCATCATCTTTAACACGCAGCATCCTCCACACAGCCAGCCAGTGGGGCAAGATATAGCCCATAGCTAAAATGTGTCCTTGGAGTCCTTCTCCTTGAAGATCTTCAAAAGCCATCCAGACATGGGCCTGAGCAGCCAGCTCTGGGTGGCCCTGATGAAGCAGGGGGTTGAAGCTGATGGACCCAGAGGTTCTTCCAGCCTTAGCCCCTCTGTGATAGCCATGTAAGCACCATTTGAAGCCAGCTGGGGTGATTCATCCAGTTAGCTCTCTTAACTGTGTTCATATAGCACCTGTTTAACTGTATGTTCTATATACAAACTTCACCTGAAGCACAGGGTCTCATAATCTTTACTGCTGAATGAACATAAGCTATGAAGAACCTACCAAGCTCATTATGGAATCTGTTCACTTTCCAGAAGGGTTAATGCTGTTAGTTAGAAATGCTCCCCTGTTCAAGTTTCTAGAGATCCCCAGGGCCTAAAAATGTCCCTGGTTGGACTGTCAAACAGATCACTGATACAAGAGACAGCTGACATGGGAAATAAATACATGCAAGTATCACATGCTTTGGCATTTTTACAAAACATTTTACAAATCTGCATTAAAGCCAGTCTTTTATTTCTAATTAAATTAACATCATACTACGCTGTAACTTTTATGCACCACTTTAGGAGTTACAGCTAAATGATGTTATGAACTCATTATGTCAAGATACAACAGCATTGACCCAGACTTGTCTCCCAGTCCTCCAAATCTTATCCACTCCACACTTGGTTTACCACAAAAATGGCCTGGATTATTACAAGCTTAAAACAAGAGTGCACGCTTTAACATAGCTTCTGTGTTTCAAATGGGAAGTGACGGTCTAGTTAACAAGAAGCAGACTCAAGCATGCTTCAGACACTCTGGCAATTACACATACATTAGTCCTACATCCTGCCAGAGCACAGAGTGAAAGAAGATATCCTTCCTCTGGAGCATGGAGAGGACCAGTTCTGAATCTTAGGAAGTACTCCATCAGAAGCAGTAGTTAAATAATGGGAACAATTAATTCATTTCTGTGCTGCATTTTCCTGGGAATTTCTCCCTAAGAAGAAGAAGTAGAGAAGATGGAGCCACCATCTCAGATGTAAGTAGTGGAAGAGACAAAGGCTGGAAAGCTGGAAACTCTTTGACAATGACAGTCATCAAACTCTAGAACTGATTGTCCAGCCAGGAGGTACAATACCCATCTTAGGGTAAACAGGCAAAAAGTACCTACTCTAACAGCCTCCTTTGAGGCAGCAGAACATTCCAAGTGGTTGTCTGAGGTCTCTTTCAACCTTCTTGTACATATGAAGGAAACACTTGTGAGGTGTTGTGGGAAGCTGATTGCTGCCACCACTTCACCAAGAGAAAGAGGAAGCAGAGTTTCAACGGATGAAGCTTTCTGGAGAACACTTGAGAAACCTGCTGGAGAGCAAGAGATGTAAATAACTCAGACAGGTGTTGGTTCAGGCACAGAATAATTAGATTTAAATTTTTAAACTATTTGTAATGTTGTTAGTAATATGTTTCTTCCTTGTGCTTCCCCCAGTAAGATCTAAACTACAGCAAAATACACATTTTATCCATATACTCCTGGATGCACACAAGCAGTATCAAATATGGTTGGGATGAGGATACAGCTATGACAAGAGAGTAATTGTGAAAAGGTGTGTGAACCTGGAGGATGGTAAGAGGGTGAACCAGTACAAGTCAGAAAAACACACTAACACTAGAGACTGACATAGATGGTAAAGACATAGTGATACTTGTTACCTCCTTCGCATTTCTCCTTTGTTTACTATAGGATAACACAACAACGCAGTCATTCAGCAGCATCACAGTGCTTGCTGTTGATGCTAGGCAGAGAATTAGCAGGAAAGTTTAGAGGCTTGAATAATATTGTATTAAAGAGACACATTGTAATCAGTATTTTAACAATTAATTTCAGAGTGAGTTCTAAAAGGTGGTTTATGACTACCCATTTAGGGTGGTAACATCTAACACAGTCCTTAGTGGAGAGAGACATAGCCTGAGGGTTGATGTGGTACTTACATATTTTGGTTGGTGAGATCTCTGTTTTCTTCAGATTTGGATTTGCATCGTCTGACTTCAAGCAAGCCTTCTTATAACAATACTTTTGATGACATCTGCAACACTTACAAAAATGGGCATGGGAAATAATTATAATACAATTTAAAGAGCATTGATTTTTTTTTTCCAGTTTCTTATTCACAAGTGTATAGAGATGTCATTTATACCCCAGACACATTAGTTTCTATTTTTTTTTCTCCCTTTAACTCTCTTAATTGGAAGAAAGTATGTTACTGCTGATTTATGAACTCTTCAGAAGTGCCAGGGATCATTTTAAATGTACACAGCTGCTCTGCAGTAGTTTAACTTGGCAGATAGTATTAAACCATTGAATTGTGTCATTTATTTGTGTATGCACACAATAAGTTCCTTGTGCAGGTTCTTCAGAAATAGTCTCAATGTTGATTCGGAAATATGGCCTAAAAATAACCTAGTCCCATGATTTATTGTTTCGGTGCTTGTCTCCAAACAGTACATCTAAAATGAAGAATGAGATAACATGTATACCCCAGATAAGGCAACGGAATGGAAACCATCCGTAAGAGGATCTGTAGGCCAAGATCTAAAATGGAAAAGTTCCCAGGGTGAGCAAGTAAGACACATGATGGGAATAGACCTGAGTTACTGATATTTAGGAACTCTGCAATGTATTTCATTGCTGGAGAAGGGAGTACATGATGTTGCTTAATGTGAAAGAGCAGCAGTCACGATGGCAGTATCACTAGCTCTAATGGAGTATAAATCAGGGCAGTTTACTCTGTCATTCCATCTAGAGCATCATAAAAGTAACACCTGTCATCTGGAAAAAGCCTGAACTCAGAGTTATATAATGCCTTTTGCATACACCGTTATTGAATGCATAAAACCCTACAGAACCAGAAAGTAAAACACTTTTTTTTTATACTGAGTCACTTTATACTGAGGGGTGACATCTGCAAATATATTCTACAATCAATACTATATGACTTGATTTATGTCTTAAACAATTCCATGGAAAAAAAAAATAAAAAATTGAAGTACAGATTCTATTATAGCTCTGAAAAATAACTTTTTAGGCCACAACACTAATCTTTTTGATCCACACCACTTAATGTATTGAAAAGCAAAGGAACTTCCCTTATTTCTCCTTTGGCTGCAAAATGAAATAAAAACAGCCTTCAGGGAATTATAGATTCAGTTCTATCCTCGACAAGAGAACATAAGAGGCAGTGTTTAAAGACTGATTGATAGGCATCATCTCTTGATGATCATAGCAGAACTTTTTAGACCGTTGACTGCAAGCACAGACATTCTGGAAAGTGAAATTTATGCCTGTCAGGCCTTCTGCTGTGCTCTGTCTCCTCTTCGTTTCCCTTTCCCTCAAACCAGATTTCAGCAGTCTGACATGGAAATCAAGAACAATGGCCAAACAAACCTGAGGCAAAGGCTCATACCAGACGCACAAGTTTCAAATGTTTTTTCTTTGTTAAATGGTATGAAAAATTAAAAACTAAACTGAAGACAAACTCGCCTTAATCCTCTAGAAAGTTGTGGAACTTTAGCATATCAGAAGCCACAGAGTCTATAAAGTAGGTATAGTATAATTTATTCATGATTATTTGATTCTTCAGTCCATTAGTTACAAGATTTCCATGTACTCTAAACATGCACAAAATGGAGCATGAGTTGCTTTTGGAAGGTCATAGTATTCGGTTTGGAATTTCTGTTACCTTGTTATGAAAGACCGCAAAACGCAAATGTACTTCTTTCCCAGGATCAGCGCTGTCAAGAGCTGATGAAAATGAAATATCAGTTGGAATTCTTTTTTCTCCTCAGCTCCATACCACCTGTGCTCTGGATATGGAGCCATTCAGCTGCCTTACCTCAGACAGCAGTACAAGTGGACTCAGACCCAGATGCAAAAGCTAGAACACCTAGAATTTCTTGCTTTAAATAAAAGAAGTATACAAGTCATAGTATACTATCACTCAGCAAGTTAAAGCAGGAAGTATTTATCAGCAGTCTGAGTAGCAAACCTATTGGACAGTATTTTCTTGTCCTAGAAGACCTTAGTCCTCAGTGTGAAAAATTAAGAAGGAAAAATTAAGAAGGCCTAGCCACCAACACTAGATACACATTGCATGCACTAAGACAACAGGATTGTGTATTTAGTGGTTGTCAGTATGCTGGAGAAATCACTTCAGTCACCTAATTTAACCTACCTTTCCCTATAGGAGCTCTGTCACATTGTTCAGTCCTGAAACTTTTGAACAAGTTGCAAAACTGGTCTATTCTGTTCTAGTTCCTTCTTCTCCACTGCAGTAGTAGGGCTTTTTTCCCCCCTCTCTCTCCTCTCCTTCCTATATATATATTTTTGAGGCATGCAACACACCTTGAAGAATTGAACAAGCTTTTTCTTATGCAATTACCAAGATAAATAAACATTAAAGTAATAACAGAAGACAATATTGCCTTGGTAGACTGATCTTCTGCTGTTAGATTTCATACTTTTTTAGCTGAACAATCATTGCATAAGATTTTATTCATCATTTTCTTACATAATTAGTATGTTTTTATATTGACATTGACCTCAGTGATTTTACTTGAATCTTGAAGTACAGAAATAACTGTTAGAATTGTCCCCTGTGCATTACCTTACTGCTGCACATGCTGAGTACAGTGGACAGAAACTGGTCCACTGAGGCTGCAACTATAGCTCTTTTTCTTCCTCTGCTGATGAGATCTTCGTGACTCATACTGTAGAAAGTATTTTGTAAGCAAATTTGCTGCTAGACCAGTAGAGTAGATACTCCACAAGTGACAAGTTCCTCTTCAAGAGTATAAGGTACGTACTTCAGATTTAGAGGTTACTTCTGAGGCTGGTTTCTGAGTCTGAACAGGATTAAGTTCGCAGTTTCTGGAAACCCAGATTTCTAGCACTAGTAGTAATAACACTCATAATTTGCTGGCAACCAAGTGACACAGTTACATAGTCCTAACTTAACTATATTTGAGGAAGGGAAAGCAAGTATAGCAGATTTGTTATTTCAGTCTTTTAACTGTACTTTTTAATATATGTGATAAAAAGAGAAGATGAAGATAAAAGTGTTTTAGGTACATCCTGCAGAAACAAAGAACACACTCATCTGGGGCAATTACAAATTGCAAATAATTTTATATATTTGCATCAAATGTATATAGAAACCATACATGCATACAATATATACATATATAGATGGTCCTTAGTGAACAAGGACCACACTCATTGCTGCAGCCTTACTTCCGCATTCCAGCATTTTTGCCTCCCTCTCCAACCCAGGAGCCCCAGCACAGTCCATGCTACGGACTGGTCCATAGCATGAACAGCATATAGCTATACCACAGTCTAGAAAGCACTGCAACAATCAGCTCCACCAGAGGGCTTAATCTAGATTACATGTTCACAAGCAAAATTATTTAGAGAAGAGCTAGTGATCTCCAGCCTTCTCTCCTAGGAGGCATAATGTGATGGAAAGCACAGCAACAGGAAAGCACAGCAACAACAGCAGAGCCGAAAGACCCCAGGCTACAGCAAATAAGGATTTGCTCAAACACAACAGTCATAAGCACAGAAATAAAGGAAAGAAGCTACTTACCATCAGAAGACCCCAGATACACAGACACCTCCAACAAGATACCTTTAACCTCCACTGCCAACCCTTAAATGAGGTCTGGGAAGGGGTGGATCCTGGCTCCACACCTTCCAGTCACTCAGGTATTCTGCATGCACCTGAGCTCCCCTGGGTTGGTCCTGCCTTCCCGCCAGGTGCTCAATCACTGGTTCAAGCCATGATTTAGCATTTCTGCTACACAAAGCAAATGTCATTGTTACTCCCTTCACTAAAGATATATTCCACTTTAATAATAGCACTAATATGCATTGCCAGGCATAAGGAGGCTTAAAAATAATTTTTTCATCTACTTTATGGCGAACTTGATGAAGACACATATGAACAAGGCAGAGTGCAGTCACACTTCTCACTGACAGCTCTGTTTCTTCAGTCATATGGTATGAATATCTTTTAGTGCATTGGAAACTCAAAGCTGCATTTTACAGCTGTAGCTTAATTCTAACTATGAATGGGGAGAGACTGTTCCAAAGCTCATCAAATTTCTGGCTTTGATCTCAACATCTTTCACCAATCTAAATTAAATGCATTAAGCGAAATACATGTTTTAACCTCCCAAAATATACTGAAAAACCTTCCTCATTGGTCTTCCAAAAGAAAAAAAAATATATGAATGCAGACCGGCACAACAAAAATGTTAGCTCTTGCTCAAAAGAAAGATCAAATTATCATTACTCATGAGACTGTTAATACACTCATTTGTGGCAGAGTAGATTTCTAGTAATATTCATTTGGAGGAATTTGAGGATGTTATAGGCAAATGGCAATATAAACTGACCTTGAGAGAATATGGAAAACGCAGTTACTGCTGCAGATTCACTGTCGTGTCCAAACAGAGATCCTAAACAGTCTGGATGTGTCATCCAGGAGGTGATGGAGCAAATCCACGGGCAAAGTATCAACATAGAAAAGGCCATGTTATCAGATGTTAGGACTAGAAAAGGCTGTATTTTTTGTATTTTTAATTATTACTAGTCATAAACTTTTAAGAACAAGTACTTCTAGGAAGGGAAAAAAATAGTTCAGTTGTAATCCCTGCTGGGCAGAACCTCATTTCCTCAATCACTAGGAAGAGTCACACTCTAATGGCTGGTTCACAAAGTACTTATGAGCAAAGGTGTACAAAACTTTTACAATGAAACACAAAACCAGGCAAAACCTCACTCATTTTTGGTGGTTGTTTTTTTTTTTTGTTGTTTTTTTTCCAGTGGTTCAGGCCACAATTCAACAGTTCCCATACAGCCTGAAATTCAAGTTTATGTTCACTAAGAATTGCTGATTACTGAAAGGAAATATGTAGCTCATTTGAAACATCATTCTCTGCTTGCCAAAACTCAAATGCATGGCAGATATAAAATGAGTGTTAATAAAAACCCTAAGCCACGCCACTGCTAATCAAGCAGGAAACTCTAAATGCGGTGGGATTAACTCTTCCAGGGGAAACATCTCCAAAGCCTCATTTTTACAATTTTTCCTTTTCTGTACAAATACATGTGAGAAGACACCCAAATTTCTATGGAATTATGCTAACTAGCAACAAACTTAATGACACTCCTCTGAAAGTCCTCTCCCAGGTATGTTTGAAAGGTCAGGTTAGAAGCTCCTCAGCTTTGCGCAGTCATTCTGCTGGAGGTGCTCTTGGACATTAGCATTAATTGAAATGGAGAGAGAAATCTGGTTTGCACAAACTTTGACAATTCATTTGTTAGTTAATCAAGTCTCCGGTTCAATACATTCAAACGAGAAAAGCAGAGCATGTTCTGCAGGAAGACACTCATGTCATATTGGCATGATTATTAAACATGACCTTTAAGAGCAATCAAAAAATTGTGTATGAGGAAGAAGTTTAAGAAATATGACCTAATTCCTTTCTTGAATGTTGCTATAAAATATTTTGACATGGCTATACACAAATGAAACTTAAATTTGTTAAACATATATACGTATATGACAAATAGGATATAGTTATTCAACAAAATTTGAATTTTCCTTTTTCTATGGTTTAGTACTTGTTAGACTTAAGCGGAAATTTCAGTGGCTGGGTGTACTCTGACCCAAGATGCAGCAGCCAGGTCTACCTGTTCCCCAGGCTGTGGTGATCAGCTTTTCTCCTCCCCTCCTTTCCTCCTCTCCCTTTCCCTTCAATTTCCTTTTTCCTTTACACTTTCATTATCCTTCCTTTTTTCCTTTCCTCTTTTATTTTCCTTCCTTTTTTCCTTTTCTTTCTTTATATTATTTTATGATATTAATTTCATGTGTTGGCGTTTTACTGCATGTGTTACGCTGTTGCAGAGAAAAATAATTTTGCAAGAGCGTAAGAAGTCAATATTTTGTGTGTCAGTCATAAGAACATGGGTGTATTCTGGATAAATCCAGATAGCTCCACCAGTTGACATCGCTGTGATGGTGGGGCTTCCTCTATCTTCTGGGTGGCTGCTTTCTTTCTCCCACAGCCCAGCGATCTTTTTTTTTTTCTTGTTTTCATGGATAGCACTGTGCTTTGCACTGTGTTCCACAAAATAATTTCCATCTTCCACACATGTCAACAACTTTCCATTTCCATCCTTCTTTCCTCATTGTGGCCAAATGCCTTGCAACAGATGAATAATGGGTTTATTCTCCCTTTAAGAATGTACCTTTATGTTATCTCTTGGAATATTTTTGCTTCATAGGCTGGCACCAAAGCAAAATGAAAAACAAGCCACCTCCACTTGGAAACCTCGCTAGTAACTTTGTCTGCTTTATTTTGATCATAATGTATTTAAAGATGTTTATTTTGGAAGCACAGGCAGTGGCCAAGTCCAACTTTTATGCCTTTCATTAGTTTATTACATCTAAAAATGACTGCGGAAACTCACATGCATTTCTAACCACAATATTATGGTTCTAAATATCTGTTTTGAAACACGTCAGGGGTACGACTTCCAAACAAGCTGCACCTCCAGCCTGGTCCTCATGCTGCCACTAACCCCAGAGGCAATGCTGCCTGCTCCACCCTTTGCCTATATGTGCACAAGTGGATGCATGGCATTCAGCTGAACCAACATCAGGCTCACTCATCAAAGCCAGGCTGTATAAGACACTGATACATGCTGCATGGCTCAGGGCTGGCCTTCTGCCCTTTATTTCAGTAGAGTAAGGATTCTGTCACTAAGATCAGGGTGGGCTTTGGAATAGGCTCTGGCTCAGCATCCTTCACAAAGCAGTATATGTAGCACATAATATTGTATGAACAGTACTGAATGGTGGAAGAAGCCTAAGACCCTGATCGTGGCCTTTTTCCTATAAAAACAAGTGCAAAGCAGCAAATCCCTCCAACAGAGCAGCATTTGAGGGAGCCGGCATACATTCCTTCCAGAGACACAGACTGGTGGGATGGTGTGCAGAGATGGGAGGCACAAGCCACTGGAGAAGCCAACTGCTCGTGCTGGGAAAAAGTGTTCCCTCTTCATGCTGGCAAAGTGTTGCCTGAGAGGCTGTTTTTGTGGGCACGAGCATCCTGAGAGGCAGTAGAAAGGAAGTTGGATCCCCTCTGTGAGGCTTCATGTTCCCACTGTAACCACGATCATATTTTGAATGGCCTCCAAGAACATTTTGCATCTTCCTTTTTACTACAGATACTAACAGCTGTTCTAAAAGAAACTGATAAATAGATGAAAACTTGTGTGTTTTCCAAGTGTTCGCTTAACTACGATGACTGCATCGGGAAAAAACATTTTCTGGATGCAGGCTTGGTTTGTAAATAGCCAAATTATGCAAACGCTTGATTTATGATCCAGTGGGCAGTCATTTATTCAGTATCAGGGGACCAGACTGCTGGTCTCTAATTCTTGTATTCATTGTGGATATACATAGCTAAGTGTGACCTAAGGTAATACTCTCTGGGAAATTCTCTGTTCAAAGAGAAATTTGGTATAATGCAGGATTCCCCCTGGAAAAGGTGATTTGCACCTTGGAGACCCTGAAATCCTCACTGATCTCCCCAAGAACAAAATTTCATCCACAAATATATCTGAATATGAGACCACAGGTACAGAAGAAATCCATTTCATTCCTTCACGAGAGCTAGGAGTTCTTTTCTATTTTTTGCCAGAGAGGTTGTTTCTCCCTTGTTTCACATAACAACTAGTCCAAAATTATGTAGCTTTATAAAAAGATCCCACCAGAGGTATTCATGTCTGGAACTGTTTGTCAAATTAATCATGATACTTGTTTGTAAGTAAGAACAACTGGAAAGCTTCACATTACATGCTAGAAGGGGAAAAAAAAAAAAAGGGCTAAATGATTCTTGAGCTATGTTCAGAAGTCAGACAGAAAATCCTGCTTGTACGGGACCAAATAGAGTCGCACACCTTTTGGGGAGCCCTTAATGAGAAAGGATGTCTATTTCCCTCGAAAAAGTAGTTGTTCTGCAGCAGAAAGAGGCACCTTTAATGGCCATGGAAGAGCTGGTGCCTGAAGAAAGCAGCCTGCAGCAGAGCTCAGACTCTTGAGCACAGTGTAATGTGGGACTGACAGACCGTGTGACCCTCCATGCACATGTGTTGGACCTTCAGGATACTCAGCTTAGTCAGGAAACGACACTATCAGAACAAACACTGGTACTTAGTTAAGACTGGGTTTCATCTGTAGACATCTGTAAGAACCATTTCTCAGCCTAACTTGCTCTTTTAGAGCAATTGGAAAGAAGAAAGCACTTTTAAGAAGCACTTAATTTCACCTGAAAGCAGCAGTACAACATGAACTGTTTGCACTTGCACTCAGCAGAGCTCGGTAACTGTAGGAGGAGGCCAAAGTGATTACCTTGTATCTCTGTCTGCAGCACATGCAGTTGTCATTAGGTGAGGCTTGTCCCACATGAGGTGCCTGTGGTGAGCCAAGTGTTTGAAATGAGCCCAAGCTGTTTTTCCCAGCTTGTTGTGATGAACAGCAATGCTTATGGTAACACTAGGGGTATGGGGTCCTGGGGGAGCTGGAGTCTGAGCAGGTGATGACACGGCTCCATCTGAGTATCTGTAATCATCTATAAAGTGATATAATTATTTAGCACAAGGCTGGATACAGATTGAAAACACAAGAGCGAACGCCCACCAAGGGTAAGGCAGCCAGACAACCGCGAGCCCTTCCCTCCTCCTGCTCACTTCAAACACAGCTTTCTCACCCACTGGTGCGCACGGAAAGCCGCACACCTGCTCTGCCTGTGCTCGAGCTGCTGCACAAGGGTCAGCTCTGGAAGCCATTTAACACCACAGCAAATGCACATTCCTCAGGACTCTTTAGATCTCTGCTGCGCTGCATAGGAAGCTGGCCCTTTGATCAGGCGTAGGGGCTAACATTCAGCCATCCCCTCCTTCCCTTACTCCCTGCCTTTTCCTTTCTTCCTCCTTTGCTTCTCTCCCTTCCCACCTTCCTCTGTCCCCACCTCCCACCACCCTTTCCCACCCCTTCCCACCTACCTGCCTCCACCCATCCCCAGTAACTTAAGATAATTTCTCCATCTTTCCCTATAGATAAGAGCATTTCTGCTCTTTCCCCGGCATGTCTGAGAGTTGTCAGTGTCATTCACCCCTTCTGTGTGACTTCTGTTTTCCTTTAAGCCAAGCAGGATACCAAATCTCTGAATTTCATACTTACAATGCAAGTGTTGAAGATGCCTTATCATAGTAGGCACTTTTCAGGGAAATTTTTGAAGTTAATGAAACTGTATTAGAATAATAATTTATTGGGCAAGGAAACGTGAATATTCCCACCATTAAACACTGATACCATGCAAGGAAACAAGGAAAACAGAGGCCTAATCCTTGGGAGGATATTTAGGTGATCAGTAAAGTGGTAGGGATGTGGCCACAAGTGCCATGAAAAAGTAAAGGGAGAAAAGTAGAGAAAAAATCCCATGGTTTGACTCACACACAGTACTATTACATGCTATTTTTCTTTTTGATTAAATCCGCGCTGAGGTGACATGTCTTCCTCATTCCCATGAAGAGAGGTCTTTTTGAGGAACTCTTTCTGCCCCTAGCCTGTACTAACACCATACAGATGCTCTTGGCACCCAACTGCTTGTTCTTTGGGGCGTGCAGCTCCGTGCTGCAGGCACTTCCATGCCTGTGCTCCCTGTGCATCTGCGGGCTCCCACTTGCCCTCAGCAGCAAGTGCAGCTCTCCGCTCTGGCTCTCAGATCCAGCCAAGGCTACAAGCCATCTCCAACTGGAAGTTGGTGGGGTGGAGCACCTTGGAAACTGCATAAAGAAAAAATGATTTTTTAATGGGAAAAGTGTGATTTTTCCAAGTAATTTGACCCGAGTGGAAACAAAGCTTGTCAGAGACTGTATTACGTGAAAATGTTTGCAGAATGATGTCAGTGTGTTAGCACTGTTAGCAGACAGTTGGGGCTTTATGCATAAAAAGGGTGCTTTTTTGCTGCATACCGTAGATTCACAAATGAGACTTTCTGTGTGCAAGTGAGCTCAGTACAAATACAGCCCCTTCTTTTTGGAAAAATGCACTTTTGTGTGCATGTAGATGGACCATACTGGATCCGAGAGTGTTGCAGCTCTCTGAGCATGGGTTATCAGTGCTTTGTACGTGGGTGTCAGCTCTCCTAATTAGGCCACAGTGCAGTAGGCTTCACAGGAGCCTCGTGCATCCTCTGTTCTTGCAGGAACACCAGACCTGCCATGGGGCTGAGCCAGACCCACCTTCCTCTGTCTCCTTTCTCCTCGACGGTTGTTTAGGGAAATGTGTAAGGAGCAAGGAATGCATAAAGTGATCCATTCTCGGCTACACTGCCACGGCTTTGACAGTCTCCACAGCAAACACATCACACAACCCGTTCTGTAGGACAACTGAAAAAATATGGTTTGTTTGGGTGTTAACATACCTTCCCACTCAGCAACATTTTCTGCCAGTGATGAGCACAAAGTCGGCACAGACGAACAGTATAGGCAGGACCAGGGAATGTGAGGGGTGTTCTGCAGAACAACCTGGGGCACCTGGAGCTGGTCTCAAGTGAGCAGGCAGGCAGCCAGTTCCCAAAAACATTTTGGTGTTGCGCAGCCTCCTGTTTCCACATATCCAGGACAGGTAAGGAGAGGAGGGATGCGCAGGGCAGGGGCCGCTTGGTCAGCTGCTGGGTCATTTTGCAGTGCTCCTGCTGTCATTTGTCCGGGAACCAGCACTCAGGAGCTTGCGGGAGAGTTCAGCCAGGAGGGCCTTCTGTAGAGCCTTCTCATTTTCTGTAGCTGGCCCTTGCTTCCCTCTCTGGGAGCAAGCAATGAATGTTGCCTGTATCACTTACAGCTTGCTGCTATCACTTTCTGTGGAATAAAGCAATCCCCTCTCTCCCCTGCTCCAGCTTTTCTGAAATGAAGTGATATATAATCTGCAGGTGGTCTGCGGGATAGTCCCTTGCCAGTGATTTCATTTTCATTGTGGTGCAATATACTGCTATTGTTATTTGCACATCTTCAGTAGTAACATGTTAGGGAAATGCAGATACTTTTTATTAGAACAGGCTGAACCATCTTAGCATTTGGGAATGATTTGGCATTACGGTGCTTGCCGTGCTAGAGGTTCATTGTACACTTGTGCAAACACATCCATAACAGAAGGTAAAATGTACTTCTCCAGCATCGTGTTCTATGCCCTCCCATATGGGCTCCTATGCTGCACCGCTCACCCAACGCAGTAGTACGCAGTGATGTGACTAACATCTGTCACGCGTTGTGCTCTGAAAGAAAGTGTGTGCAGCAGATTTAAATCCCTCCTTAGGCCTAATGCACATGTATTTCATTTAAAAGTCTGACATACACACACACACACACAAAAAAAAAAAAAAAAGGAAATAAATCAACTTGGTCTTACCCTCGCTGTTTAATTAGTTCTTATTGTATTCATAGCCCATTTTCACTTCATTATTCATAACTGTCAGTTCGCTTTTTTTTTTTTCCTTGTTTAATTAAAATTATTTAGGAGAAATCAGAGCTAGGCTTGGATGCCTAACTTCCAAGCTTGGGGACCAAATTTGTTCTTTCTTCTTAGAGTCAAATACAATAGAGGCAGCTGCAGTGAAAGCTGATCTCTGCTAATCTGCCACAACCAGTGATTAAGGGAAAAGACAAGGCAAAATTGCCTCCTCATTAATTTCTCCAGCCCCACTTTCTTCTTCCTTCCTTTCTGTGACTTATGTCTGTTGATAGCTAACATCAATGCACCAAGAACACAGAGGTGAGGCTCAGTCCTTTGGCTGCCTGCTATCTTCAGCTCTTCCTGAAAGAGACAGCCAAGCAGGCGTAGATCCATACGGAAGCCTTTTCAGAAATCACTTGGCAGAAATGATAAGCCAAAAAAGGCCAAATTGCTGTCTCTGTACTTGTAGACTCACAGCATGCAAAGGCTGGAAGTCATCCCTAGAAAGGAGACCTTGAAGGTGGTAGCAATGATGTCTCCCCAGCTCCAGCAGCTAGCTCTGCTTTCCTTGTGTGCTTTGCTTTTTAGGCCCTGTGGGAGATGACGCCAGAAGCACCTGGGTGAGACTTCTGCCTGTTTCATTTAGAGCAGCTGGTGTGGATGCCGGGCCTCAGGGAGCATGGTGCTCAGCACTTAGGTGGCAGCTTGGGCTGCACTGTGATTCTCTGCTGTACTGCAGCAGCTGAGGAGAACACTACCTCTGCATCTGCTAGAAACTGTTGTACATGAAAAGATCTTTACTGCTTTCATTTCATCCTCACTAAAATCCAAATGTGCCAGTTCTGGTAGCACTGTCATGTTTTTACTGAGGGATTAGGGCCGTGGGGATTCTTTGGCAGACATAGAGTCTGGTGCCTTTGGGGCGATCAGGGCTTAGATATTCACCTTTGATTTTGATTGCTCTGATACTAATGAGGGTCTAGAATAAGCACGTTTGTTTGACCTTAAAATTCAACCAAACTGTGATTGCTTAAAAGAGCTAAGCTGGAACATGGCTTGCCGTGTGTATTTTACAGTGAGCACTCATTTTCTGCTTTCTGCACTGGCATAATTGGACCACTGTTCAGGTGCATATTGCTCTTCAGGAAGGACACATAAGCATGTGTTTAAGACCTATGAAATCACCAGCCTTTTTTGCCTTTCCTAAATCAACAGGACTTAAGCATGTGCTTAAAGTGCTTTTTCCGAACTGGGGCCTTAAAGAGCTGAGTTAGCTTATCCACCTTCCTCTTTAAAAGATGGATGTGGAAAATTTCCCAGATTATACATCTGCTCTTCCATTTTACATTGAAGAGAGTGAGGCTGAGTACAGAGGGAGCAGAAAAGGGGAAAGAAAAGTAAAAACAATCCTGAGCTGGCAGCCTGGCAAAAAGAGCCCAAAACAGCTGCATGCCAGATTCGGCGGGCTGAGTGCACTGCAGCAGGGCCATCTGCACGCCAGGCTTGCACCAGGTGCTTTATTTAGCAAGGAGGGAGATGGCAAGTCTGTGGAGAGAAAGAAAACCTGCTTACGCTCAATAGATGTCTTAGTTTTCAGCCTTCTCTTGCCATTTTGTTTCTGTCTGATCCAATCCTTGCTCTTTTTCTGCCAAAGGTTGCAGTGGTACCAGCTGAGGAAAGGACAATTTTGGTACCCAGGCAGTTCTCTCCACAACACCTGTCCAAGTTCCCCAGGGTGCTGGAGCAGTTCAGGCCAAAAGAGGGTGGCACTCCTGTGCCTGTGCTGCTAGGAGGGCACTCCAGCTCCCTGGGGACAGGCGGGTGTGGTGGTGGCACCCATCCCACCATTGTGGGCTAGGTAAGGTTTCAGGCATCGGAAGGGTAGAAATGTTTGTGTTAGTGTTCCAGAGTTGCCCCTGTAAGTCGTCAGCAAGGCTATTTCGGGCCCACAGTCATCAAGATGTCATGGACAAAACCACTGAGCCTCCAGCTTTCACTCTGACATGCTCCTTAACCCGGACCGTTCCAGGGATTTCTTCCTTTTGGTAATTTGTTTTTGTGAACTGCTGAATTTTTTTCATAGCAATGACCACTCAGTTTTTCACGGATAAAAAAAAGCAGTGACATGAGCTTTCACTGCAGCATCCATTATGCTGCAGTCAGCCTGAGCTCTCTGTAGGCCTAACCATGTGAAATTTAGCAGCCTGCAATATGTGCACAGTTGACACTCTGCTATCTCCTCTGCCCTTAGACCTGGGGAATTTATGAGCTTTATCTTGGCCACTAGACCATCTTTCTCTTCCTTCACTTCCTCTCTTACAGTTTTAAAACTTTATCTGGACCAAGGCTGCTCTTTATATCACATACTCTCTCTTTGATTTCAAATATGGAAGGGAAGTTATTTAAAAATAGGTTCCATCATAGACAGTGTTCTGGTAATTAGGCACGGAGCTAGACCTTGTAAGTACATCTGTGCCTCCAAGGGGGGTCAGCACAGTTTTGAGGAAAAGAAGAAAGTCTAACTGCTTCACGTTTCATTGGTGAGAGCCAGAGCTCCCTTGCTATGGATTTCTTTGTGCTTTGTGTTGCTTTGACTATTTATTCAGCCTCCCACTTACTTGACCAGCACTGAAGGGGAAAATGAACTCTGAGTGAGAGCCATCCATGCTGATGGGGCGAGGCAGACAAGGTTCTGTGACCGCAGCATTGCTGTGGAGATGTTTCTTTGTGTGAAGCTGAGCTACAGCCACACTGATCTCTTACAATCTCTAATGAAATACTAATTGCATGATTATTTCTTACTGCTCTTTTTTTTTTCTTATTTTTTAATCATGCCTAGGATCTTCTGTGTCTGACTTTCTTCTTGGTGAGGTGGAAATCACTGAAATCCATGGACATGGATTCCATTCCATTCTTTGCATCTGCAGCAGCAAAGGGCTGCAAAGAGTCGGCAGTCCCAGATGACAGCGTTTTGTATCCAGCACAAGTCACTTGGGATGGCACTGCTCTGGGATGAGCTTTGCCCCTGAGGGGCAAATGATCTCATCTGTGCCTCCATCTCCTATCTGTGACAGAATCATTCAAGGTTCTGCTACCAAAAGTTACAATGCTCCGTAAAAGGTACACAGATTGCTATTACTTTGTTCATGGCACAAGCAGTGAGGAATCAGTCCCAGAGAAAACAGTAGAGGTGAGAGGACCATATGGCTATCTGTATGTCATTAGCAATCCCCAGAGTTCCTGGTCCTCCCAGAGCTCATAAACAGTGATATGAGTGTTTTGAAGGAAACTTTTTAAAAAACAGTAAAAGGCTACTTTAATTAAATGAACATATCTTTTCTCTTAGATCATAACCTTGGATCCCAATAGCTATTTTGGGAATTCAGAAGCATTTCAAATAATTAAAAAAAAAAAAAAGATTGATGTTCTTTTATAGTTGGCAATATTTCAGGCTTCATATATTAATCCAGCTTTTCCTTTTGTTAAAAGCAAGCTGAAAAGCTTTTATAATAAGATATTAAAAATTGTTCAGCATCCTGTATCATTAATAGAAACACTTGAACATAGGCTTTAAGACTTAAAAAGGTCAATGCAAATCTCTATATAAAATTGGTTCATTTATCTGCTTTTTGCTTTTTCTGTAGAGCATGATCTTACAAAAAAAAAAAAAAAAAAAGGGTACTGAGCCAAAGTGCGACTTTCATTTTGAGCAACAAAGAGAACAAATAGCCCTTCTTTTCATTGTTTAATCTGCTGCCATCCCCAGTGCAAGGAAGAGAAGAGCTCAGGCTTGTGATGTGGACTCAGTGAGCCAACATGAGGGGGATCTGCTGCAGTCTCTTAGGGTTGGGGACCAGAGCAACTACCCAGCACAGGATATGGCACCAGCATGGAAAAACTCCTTGGGAAGTGGAGAAACTTGCCCAGGGCGCAGTAGCACACTTATTTCCCATGCATAGGCACTGGTGAAACCTTCATTTTTCTCACCTATTCTAACTCACAATTGTTCTTCTAAGATCACCTGCAACACCAGCTTCTCTGCTTTATCTGATGACAGCCATAAAGTCTCACACCAATCTAAAGCAGCCAGTGTGATAGTGGTTACTAACATAACCGGATCTTTTGTGTCTATCTCAGAGGTAACAAGGGAAAAGGTTGAAAACCTGGCCAAAAAGCTGTGTGCAACCAGCAAGCTTAGCTCATACAGCCAGGGAGCTAATCAGCTAACTCAGTGACAAAAAACCCAATCATTTCTTCATAAGTTCTCTGTGTGTATGGTAATTTTTCTACCGTTCCTTTTCTGCTCCAGCCTGGAAGCTCTGCTGCTACTAGTCCCTTAGAAGCACAGATGATGGACAGAAGATACTTGGTATTTGTTTCTTCAACTTCCACTGGGACAGTACAGAGATCCTTTCTGCCCTTAGATTTCATTGAGTAACAAAAGAGGCAGACTCCTGTAATTCACACTGTGAGATAGAGCACCATCATCTACATTGGCATTCCTGTTTTTGACTATATTAAAGTTGTCAGATTGTAGTATTCACTGTGAGGAGTAGTGAACTACTCTGGACACCAAGTAAATGCTTCCTTAACCTGTCAAGCCTCTAGTCACAAGGTTTGGACAAGAACATGACATTAAAACCGTTCAGAATGCTGTGGTATGCTCAGGTGACCAGTAAAAGGAAGAAGCTTGCGAAGATGAGCCTTACTTACTCCACTCATGTGGTCAGGATGCTCTAAACTATATATGTCAAAGAGATATTTATCACCATTTTAATGCCTGTCTTTAATGCCTGGCAAGATTTTCTAATCACGTTGACCAGAGTGTGATTTAATTATTTATTTGATACTGACTGCTGGGAGAGACAGAGACCTCTGGCCATAGATATGAAGAACTTAAAATCAGCATTGGACTGTCCCAATGGGGACTGTTTCCAGGCCGGAGAGTGCTCACCCACTCGGCCTTTCCTCCCTCATGGCGAGGGACCTACATACGGCACAATGCCTGGGCCCCTTTGAAGCCTGAAGATCAGCTTTGTGGCTGTTTGGATCTCTCTATTGCTGGAAACCTGCCAATCAGGGCTAAGAAAGTTTTGGGTGTCTTCAGTGGTCACCATCACTCTTGCAGCCACTGCAACATCTCATTGTAATCGAGCAGTGATGCTGCCTAGATGAAAGTACATCTGTGTTCTGTGTTTGCTGAAAGAACTCATTTATAAAAATCAGCATGTTGGTAAATGGTAGCTAAATCATGAGCAACAACGGCAAGATGTTGGATCTACAAGTCGCTACAAGTTATTTACTGCGTCCCCATTCATTTGCAACAATGGGCTTGGGTGCAAGAAAACCTTGAACTTTGGCCAGAAATCCCTTCCTTTATTGTTAACAGTTACATCTGCTGCTTCTTTCTTCTAGTGCTACGCAGATCTCTTTAATCCCTCTAATATGTTCCAAATTTAATTACATTTACATACATGTCTATAGCCTCACTGAGAATACCAGCCACACTCTTCATCGCATTTCCATGCTATCTTAAGATTTTGTTTGGATATGTCGCTTTCCTTGTGACTGAGGAATTTGATTTCCTCAGAGCTTTTGGTATTTGACTTCTCCCTTTATATATCCAGATTATTTTTTTCTTTCTTTGTAGTCCTCTTTTCAATTTCTACTAAGGGAACCAAGGACGTGTACTGCACACCCTCTGGCCTGCCACATTTAATGTAAATGAAGCCTCAGTCTGAAAAATAGAAATGAGACTTTGCTTTGTGTTTGAAGTGGGTGCAAGCCATGCTCCATGGCTGAGGGTCTTGCAGGAACTATTGTGGAGATGCAGGAAGTGGAAATGAGTCATGTCTGAAGCAAATCCAATTGAACCAAACAAAACAAAAACAGAAGAAACTGAAAAATCTTATATCTGAGTTAATAGATTTTAGTGCTTGACTTTTGTAATCAGAGCTAAGATCCCCTTGTGCAGACTTCTGGACAATGCAGTCCCTCAAATAAGCGCTGCTGGTTGCAATCTGGTGCTCAAGAAATGTGATCATTCAGTGTCCCTCAAGGATAGCCTGTGCCTCATGAAGAGATAAAACCCAGAAGCCTAGCACTCATGTTGTGCTCCAATATCCAAAGCACTCAGAGCAAGGCTGTGTCTCACTGGTCCCAGTGCTGCTACAGCCTATTTTCTACCAGTGAGCAAATGAGGAAAAAGTAGGTTAATTAAAAAAAAAAAAAAAAAGTGTATTATCAACCTCTTTTATGTGAAAATTCAGCAAATTAATTTATAGCCCACTCCCTTTTACCTGAAGTGGTTTGACTAACTCAAAGGAAGCCATAGTGTTTCTCTGGTTGAGTAGATCTGTTACATTCATTTACTGAGCACATCCACTTGATTTAGTTGAAATAACACTTATAAAGTAATAAATGTTTAGTTTAAAATGAGGTTAATGAGCAAAGTTTATTACTTACTGGAATATAATTGAAATTGAATGCCACATATATTTACATAAAGTATGTGGCATCTGAAATAAATCCAAAGAATTTTGTTATTAATTTCCTGTGTTGTTTACATGTGTTAGAGTTATGTTTATTCCAAAAGAATCACTCACCAGGAATGATAGAAATCAAAGTGCAAACTGGTTTATTTTTCTCTGTAACTTATTAATAACAGCATCAGTGTTTTTGTGTCTGATAAATAGCATGCAGCAGGCATTTTTCTTCAAATATATACAATATAAATGAGAAAATAAAGCAAAGGGCTTTGCAATCAAGTAACATCTTTATTAGATAAAATAAAAAATAGTGTCCTTTATGCAGCCTTGTATTTATTTTCTATTAATTCCAAAAGATACTGAGTACATTGCAGCAGATTTTACAGTGCAATATTTACTGTATGTTTCATTAAGCAAATGCTTATACAGTGAAGTGACAACTGAGAACATAAAAACATTAAGGGTTCCATTCTACTTTCTATCAAACTTTGGAATTAAAAATAAGTGTAAGATTGCCTTAATAACAAAGGCCACAGAGTTATAAAGTCTCCTTTCAAAGGGAACATGAATCACGTTTTTACAGCAAGTTACTATACCTTATAGTGATTTCTTCTTTTTTACCTTCGGTATGAAAATCATCCTGCATGTACCTCAGACCATCTCTTCTTCATTTTGGCAAGACTGTAGAAAGCTGCTGGTTTTCTCTAAGCCAGCGATAAAGCAAATTAATAACACTCTTACCTTAGCTACTAGCAATGGCTCTGAAGTCCTTACATAGGCAGAATTCTCCTGGAGGCAAAAGGTAGCTTTGCTGAGCAAATACAACTGTGTGAGACTTGGTGCTCCCAGCTCTACATACAACACCATGTTATTGACAGGACAGCCTAGAGCCACTGCTCTCAGACACAGTGCAACCCAACCAGGAGTGCCTGGGAAGCAGCCTGCTTGAGGCCGATTCCTTGCTCTCCATCATCTCCGCTCCTCAGTCCAGATGTGGGCCTGGAAAAAAAAAAAATATATATATATATATGGGGATTACGTAGCCTTTTTGAGAGTGTGTACTGTGGCCCTAGAACCAGCTCTTCTTTGTTTTAATGAAGACAAAGATAGACTAGGGTTTAGTCCTTTGAGAATCTTATCCTAACAAAATAATTAAGATATGCATGCGTTTTACTGTGAAATATGGAAAACCACTCTCTCATCATCTGCCAAACGTTTCTGATTTTGGTGTTTGCCTTGCAACAGCTGGGATACTCTAACAACTTAAGGATTGAACCCTTACACCCTCCCTCCCCCCCCCCCCCCCCCCCCCAAACTCCATACACACTCACTTTAAATGCAAGCAGCCTCACTTATACTGGGGACTGCCAAGGGCTCCAGATTCTGTATAGGCAGTGGGGGGACTGGGGACACAAGCAATGGGGGACTGGGGGCTGCACCCCACCCCACAGCAGCTTCTGAGCGCATCCCTACAGTTGCTGCACATTAAGCAGTGGTTCCCATTCCACACCACAGCAACCTTCACACCAGAGGTGCAGGGGACAGGCTCCAATGGGGGCTGCATGTATCCCCTAAGCAGTGCCTGCAGGACCCTTCTGCAAAGGGAGCAGGCTCCTCGCTTCCAACCCAACTGCCCTCCGGACCCAGTTCTGCTGTGGGAGGTTTAGCACTTACTTAATGAGGACTATGTGTGTGCATACATATGGATGTGTGTATATCTGTCTACACATACACACAATATAAATTAACTAAACATGTTACTAGGATACATCAGGAAAACCACATCCAAACAAAGAGTCCAATATGGAAAAAGCTATTAAAAGATCCCAGTGTTTGAGCATGTTATGTACAGGGATAAATATGATCACTGGATACCAGTCATACATTCTGTCCTTTTCCTGCTGGCTTTTCTAAGAGGTGCTGTCCTCTAGGGGGTGAGGGGAAGATTCCAAATGACAGAGTAAATTCAATCTTCACAAATAACACATGGTTTATAATTAAATTTTTCACCTCGGGAGTGAGGATCATCAATAAAATGGAATTTGGGAACCACTACTGGGTTAGGTTTTTTTTAAGTTAGAGGTTTGAACGTGTTCCTGAGCTCTGCCCTTGGAACATTTAGAGTGGTGATTGAAGGGATCACAGAATCATTAGGGTTGGAAAGACCATGAAGATCATGTAGTCCAACCACCAGCCCATCAGCACTGTGCCCACTGAACCAGATCCCTTGGTGATCTATGTGCCCAAATGATCAAAGTGCCCTTGACGTAAGTTGACTACTGAAAAACAGGAATAAGCGCAGGCTTCACACCCTCCTTTTCATCACAACTTTCTTGTAAGCTGCCCAGTTAGCCAAAAGATTCTTCATCTTTCCTAGCTGTCACAGCACTTTGAATGCAAGGACCCCTTAGTGCAGGTGTGTGCCAGCCAGGGCAGCACTCAGTCTCTCAGGAAGGAGGAGCACCTGAAGATGCCCGTATGGCCAAATAATTGAACTGGATATGCTCCCCCTGTGGCAGTTACCTGTTCAGGTCTTGTGAAGATCTGTGAAGTAATCATCTTTTTTTTGAATGCCCTCTCCTCTACAACTTCTGAGTTATGTATCCTGCAAATAACAATATAAAGTCAGAGAATCAGCCACGCTGCCTGAGTTAAACACCAAAAAGTAAGTGGTGTTTTGGATAGTAAAAGCAGAATATTGGGCAGTTGCATCAAAATACGGCTCAGAAGGAGACTCTCTGGGGCAAGGAGCACAGGTTGGTAGCTGCCCCTGAGTGGCACCTGACCCATCACACGTGCCCTGTAGTGATGGGTTGGTGAGCAGCTGCACGGCCACCTCTTGGCACCTCCACCATACCCCCAGCTCCTGAGGCAGAGATGAAGATCCCAGCCCCAGGCAGGGAGCGTAAAAAAACGCTAATTTAAGTGGCACTGGTCACATGACCAGAAGGCTCAGATTTGCTTCTAGCGATGATGTTCCAAAGTGGAGTTCCTCTCGGCTTTCTTTGAAGTCAGACAGAAACCTCCCATAGGATTTAGTACAAACAGAATCAGCCCTCAATGAGCACTGCAGTGAAGCCGAGGAAAACATTTTTCCTGTTAAAAGATTTTCCTATTACTACAGACACATAAAAGTCTTCACAAAGCTATAATGTTAAATATTTTAATGTCCTGCCAAACCTCATCAATTCTCATTGTTTAACAAAAACGGCACAGACATTATGCTAGCGATGCTATTTTCTGCATATTAAGATCAATAACGTGCTTTGCAAGGAATAAAGGGCTGGTTAATGAGAAAAGCCTTTTAAAACTCAAGACAATTCCAACTGTTATGAATGATTACAAATCATGTGGTTAAATTTCTAGGGGATGGGGCTGGGGGGATTAAGGCTCCGGGTGCACGAGCCGCAGTGCTGTGCTTCCTCTTCCCTTTTTTAACCAGGAGCTGAACCTCCCCACAGCACCCTCCTTCACTCAGCTCTGCGAATTCTAGGAAACATCAGCATGGCTGCCAGCACAGGGAGCTAAGATTTCCATGTCAGCACCATCTCTGGACTCTTAAAATATTTATAGGAACAAATGGCTTTGGCGGGTATGCGGTGACATGAGCAGAAGGAAGACACGGTTCAGACTGCTTTAAAATGCCACTTTTCAGAGCTCATGCTCCACTCCTTATTCAAGCAGAAGTCCCAGTAGCTCCAAGAGCAGGAGGTGCGTGGGGTTGTGCCTTTGGGTTCTCCCACACTGAGCAGTACAGATGTGCTATGGGGCTCCAGCAGCACGCTCATGCCAGCAGTACCCACCCCATGCCCACTCCGTCCCAGTGCTTCTGAGGAATCTCCTGCTCTCACCACTCCATCCCTACTGTGCTGCAGTGCCACCACACTGTGTGCAGAGCCCGTTTGCGTGAGCGTGTCTCACACATGCACGGCCCTGCAGCCCCTCGGGAGGAAGAATGCTTTGTCTGTGCATCCGGATGGGGTTAGGTGTGAGATACGTACTCAGCCCTGTCAGGAGCAAAAGGCTTCAGTGCATGTGTGCAGCAGAGCTTCAGGCACCTTCCTTCCCTAGTGCTGAGGATTGCATGGTAAAGCAACATGGAAGAAAGAGTTTGCATTCAAACACCAGATTTCAACCTAATCCCCAGCGATGGCACGGCTGTGATCTGGACTTGTGTCTCACTTATGTCATAGGAGCTCTCTGGGTGTAGACGGCATGAAGCATTTGCAGTGATTCTTCCTAAGTACTCTGTCTTAGGATCATTGCAACATGTAAGTTTCACACTGCATTGTGTAAATGGGTGCACAGACACCTCCTGCTCCCAAACATCAAGGGGTGAAGGAATGAAAAAAATTCTGAAGAATTCTAGAAATATACTGTTCTTAGGGTATAGTACAAACTCCTGGATCCGCCCCAAACAGAAACTTCACTTAATTTTTTTTAACCCAAACATTTATAAGACTGTTTTCTTGCATGCTCGCGCAGAGCCGAATGGTCTTAATTTCAATTCCTGCCTCCACTCCCAGCCAGTGCAGAGCCTGAAAATCCTCCTTGGTTTCCCATCGCAACCCATCTCGCATCCCGCAGCTCCGGCCCCCGGCGAGCCCCGGGGCCACCCGCAGTGGCCGAGCAGGATGGCAGTGGGGGGGACGTGGGTCCCGATGGCTGCTGGCCGGGCTGAGCAGCGGGCTGTGGCGGTCCGGCGGCCACCAGCAGGTGAGATGCCGCTGGCAAAGCCTCCTTGGAGAGAGACGTTGGATTGGTGCCCGGGATGCGCGGCAAAGTGGCAGAAGATGAGTTAAGTCTGGGGAGGCCCCAAAAGATAATTGAAAACACCCCTGGATGACAATGGCTATTAACTCGCAGCTCGTCCCCGCGTCCCACGGAGGAGCAAAGGCAGCGGGCGGCTCCCCGGGATGGCTTCGGGACGCCGCGGGTGCTCATCCCGCCCGGAGCTCCGCGTTCCCCCCGCTGCCCCGAGTCCGTGGGGCTCGGGCTGCAGGGCGGAGGGCAGGGAGCGCCAGGAAACGCCGCTTGACAGAAGGGGCTCGCGAGCCGCCCATGTGCGCTCCACATTGCTATCGCGTGCCCTTTGATGTCGGGTTCGGCTCATGGGAAGGCGCGGGGCCGGATCCTCACCCGGTGACGGCCGCTGCCAGCTCCGCGCACCGCACCGCACCCCCGCTCCGGCCCTGGGCAGTCAGTCCGGCAGCGCTCACAGGGCGCTTTTCCTTTTCTTCCTTTGTCCCTGTTTTCTTTTTTTATTCTCACCCTTTTCCTCTCTTTGGTTTTGCTTTCCTTTTTTCTCTTTCCTTCTTTTTAATACTTTTTCTTTCTTCTTCTTTTCCTTTTTCTTCTTCGTCTTTTCCTTTTCCTCCTTTTACCTTTTCATTTTCTCCTTTTCTTTTTTCCTTCTTTTTGTTCTTTTTCCCTTTCTTTTTTCCCTTTTTTCTTTTTTTTTTCTTCTTTCTTTTTCTACTTCTTTCTTTTTTTTTTCCTTTTTTCCTTTCCTCCCTCCCACCACTCCCCCAGAAGCCGCCACTCACCGCGTCCCAGACCCCACGGCGGAGGCAGCCGAGCCCCGCGGGAGCTCCCGGCCCCATACCTGCTTTGCAGCCCGACAGCCCCTCCACCCCAGCTGGAAGGGAGCGTTCCCAAAACCCCTCCGACTGCCGGCGGAGCTCGGTAGCTCCCTCTGCCCCGCCGTGTGTCCGCTCCCGGCTATTCTTGTAAGGAAACCGTCGGAAAAAAATACCAACAACCAACCAAAGTCTTTAACATTTGTTTTGTTCTTTTTTTTTTCTTCTTTTCTTAGTGGCACGATTAATTTTTGCTCTGGGCACGCAGCGTGAAGAACGGATGGGTGCTTTTTTTCACCTCTTCGGTATTCTGTAGTTATAGGAGAAAGAAAAAAAAAATAAAGTTGGAAAAATGCCCGTTGTTTTGTGCTTCCCGAGGAGTGTGAAAGACACAGTCAATGCCACATAAACGTTGAGGACGAGAACGTTTGAGCTGGCGTCCTGCGCCAGGAGGCGAGGGATAGCCTTTCAAAAAGAAGTACGAACGAAAAGCACCGAGGACGGACCTCATTTCGGAGTTCGTTTGTCCGTTTCCTGCAGTGGTCTCTCCCTTTCTGATTTCTCTTTTCTTCTCTATTCTCTTCATTTCTTCTCCTCTCCTTTCTCTTGTTTTTCCTTTCTTTTCTCTTCTGTTCTTTTTCTTTCTTTCTTTCCCTTCCCCTCCCTTCCTACGCATATTGTGTGCATTTTCCTTCTGCCAGTAACTCCAAGTTCCCCTTGCAACCTGCGATAAGATTTATTTCTGCAGAGAAGAGCCGGATACAACGTGGTTTTTTTGGAAGCCACCATCTCTCCCTGCTCTCCGCCAACCTTCCGCGGCCTGGCAGTTCTGCCGGCACTCAGCAGCTCCTCATGTGGGGCCGGGGTCAGCTTGGTTCTCCTTCACCCTAACCTCAAAGCAGCACCGGGCAGGGAAATCACGGCCTCGCTCCCACGGGCAGCGGGTGGGGGGAGGGGACACGCATCGTGTCACGTTATGTCGATCGCATCACGTCCCATCGCACAGCATCACACCGCGTCCCAAAGTGTGCACTCATTGACGCGTGCTTACGCAACATGCTGAATATGTAAAATGCGTGTTGAAATGCACCTTATTTATGTTTAAATACACCCGATTCATCGCAGATCTCGGAGTTCACGATGCAAACGAAGATAAGCTTCAGGACTGATCCTCTCTTATTTAATAAGCCAACTGCAATAATGCTATATATAATTCGTTCGTATTGATATAGTTGCTATTAACGGCACGCGCGGTTCTGTACGGCCATTTCCACACACGCACAGCCGCGTGGGGCTCCGTGCCCGCTCCCCGCTGAGCGCCGTGGGCTGAGATTCAGAGCCGGCCCCAAAGCAATAAATAAAGAGGGGAGGCCAACGGAACGGAATGAAATCAATTAATAAAACAACTAAAACTAAAATACGAGCGGTCTGAAAATACAACTAAAAACGACCGTTTGCGTTTTTCAGCCGCTACGATTTTGTCACGTTTCTCTCCGAGACCTGCAGTGCTCCGAGGAAGGGAAGCTCCGCACCGGTGTGCGGCTGCGGTGGGGACGCGGCTCCCGGGGGCTGCGGGGGGGGGATGGAGGGGCACTGCGGGTCCCGGAGCTGCCCGTTACCTGCTCCGCGGACGGATGCCTGTGGCTGCGGGCGGTGACAGCTCTCCGCGGCTCGCACCTTGTAATGAGGGCCCGCCCCGGCCACCCAGCTGCGGCTCTGCTGACGTTTGCGTCGCCGTTCCCACCCCGCCCGGCTGAAGGATCGGGGGAGAGGAGCTGGGCTCCTACACAGAGCCCAAAGCAGTTTTTCCCGGAGCCTTCCAAAATAATAGTAATAAAATAAGAATAATGGTTATAATAATCCGCAGACCGCGAGCAAGACCCGAGCCACCTCTTCACCTCGGGGCTGGCACCCGGACCTCCCTTCATCGAGACACCTTATTAATTAGCAAGAGGACAAAGTTGGCAGCATCCCCCCAGCCCCTCCCCACGATGTGCCCTCTCTCCCCGTGCCCCCAATCAGCACGGAACACGCAAAGGATTCCCAGCCGGCCCCGGCCGGGCCCTACCTGCAGGCGTGGAAGCGTTTAGCGGTTTCGGCGGCATTAACTCCAAACAGGGTGCGAAAAGTGATGAGGATTGAAAAGAGGATTGAAAAAAGCGGTGTGAAACGTGGAGGCTTTTCAAGTGGGGCGGGCCGGGCCGTTCCTCCCCCTTAGGCAGACACCTCGCGTTGGCACCCGCCCCACCCCGGCAGGTGCGGTGCTCTCCTGGGGCCGGGCACAAGGCACGAATCCAGCCGAGCAGAAGCTCTCTCAGAGGCACCAGGCCAAAAACCTGCGGTCTCTTTTCCCAGCATGCTCTAGCCGCTTTTTTTTTTTTCCTCCTTTTTTTTTTAACCATTTTATTTTATTTTATTTTATTTATTCGAAGTGCGAACGGCGACAGAACAAACCGAGGCGAATATTTCATCTCCTCCACCGCACAATCTTAAATCTTCAATAAAAATAAATAAATAAATAAATAAAATAAATAAAAAGAAAGAAAGGTTCGGGTTCTCCC